>BTHU01000023.1:107633930-108899029 GCA_036184795.1 Tokudaia tokunoshimensis
CTTTAAATTTTTTTCACTTTAAGTGCGTCTAGAAAACCTTTACTGCACAACTATAATCCAAGATATTAGAATTGTTTCCTAATTTTGATGCTAATTGTTATGAAATGTCATTTAAAAAATGTAGCACAAATTGCTTTTCCCCTTTGTTCACTTCTCTGGGGGTATAGTCCATATTGTAGAATCACTAGAAGAAATAGTATGCATGGTTTCTTTATTATTTTTATATATTGCCATGTTTTGCCTCTTGAAAAACTAAACTGATTTACAGTGCCATTAGCAATGTTCAAGTATACCCATTTTCTCAAATTCCCAGTAACAATTGGCTTTATACACTGCAGTTTTTATAGCTTAATAGCTAAGCATTGGATCGTCTAAGACATTTTAATTTATATTCATTTAATTGCATTTGAAGCTTTATCCTTTTTTACATAATGATATCTTATTTCAGTTTCTTTTCATGAAAACTCCCTGTTCATCATCTTTGTTAAATTATCAAATAGAATCTAAGTATTAGCTTGATAGATGTGCATTCATTTTTTATTCATCTTGGTGAGTGAGCCCTTATCATTTACATTTTTCTCATGAATTTTTCCCATTATAATGCTTTCTTTGATATCCATTATATTGAATTTCATAGCTTAGCAGCCTTTTTTATTTTTAAGGCAATTGAATACATTTATCTTGTATTTGATGATATATTCCATTTCTTTAAATGTCAGAAATCTCTCTCCCTTTACAGATAGAATAGCATGTACTATTTTGTAGTGAGTTAACTGGTTTGTTAGCCCTAAAATCTTAAAATCCTCACCGCTAGAAGCATTTAACCTCAGTTTGCACATAAAGCTTCTGTTCGATCAATTCTTTTATTATCTTTTTCTTGTCTTCACGTTTGCAATTATGTGTCTTTCTTACACAGTAGATTCTGCAAGGTCTCTCCATTAATCATTCATTTACTACATTGATTCTTCTGAGATTATATTCTATCCACTGTTCTTTTGGAACTTGAATTGTGATTCTAAATTCCAGAATAGCAACTGGTACTACAAAATTTGATGCCATAACTCCAGACACAAATATTTATCCAGATAATGTCTGTTTCTGTTTAACATTCACATTGCTTTGCCTCATCCATCCATCCCCTGTCTTACTAACACCTCTTACTCACTTCTTCTGCTTCCCTAAAGCTGGTTGCTTTTCTGAACTGTCATTGACATTTCTTGAATGCTCTAGATATTGGTAGGCATGTTTGGATTTTTTTCCTCACTAGTTTTGATTGATTCTATTTTGTTCTTTAATTATGAGGCCCTAGATTTCTGAGTCTGACCTCCTATGAATTTTAACTTTTAAAAACCTTCATTATGAAAGCTACATTTTATAATTTGTAATTTTTTTCAATTGTATGGTATAAACTATGGATTTTAGTTATTTACAAACATATATATATATATATATATGTGTGTGTGTGTGTGTGTGTGTGTGTGTGTGTGTGTGTGTGTGTGTGTTAGTCAGGGTTTCTATTCCTGTATGAACATCATGACCAAGAAGCAAGTTGGGGAGGAAAGGGTTTATTGAACTTACACTTCCACTCTGCTGTTCATCACTAAAGGAAGTCAGGACTGGAACTCAAGCAGGTCAGGAAGCAGGAGCTGATGCAGAGGCCATGGGGAGATGTTACTTACTGGTTTGCTTCCCCTGGCTCGATCAGCCTGCTCTCTTATGGAACCCAAGACTACCAGCCCAGGGATGGCACCACCCACAATGGGTCTTCCCTACCTTGATCACTAATTGAGAAAATGCCCCCAAAGCTGGATCTCATGGAGGAACTTCCCCAACTGAAGCTCCTTTTTCTGAGATAACACCAGCCTGTGTCAAGTTGACACACAAAACCAGCCAGTACAATATTCAATTCAACATTTATTATTATTTTACCCATTGATGTGTTCTTTATATTATCCAATCGCTTTAGTTATTACAAAAATAATTTAAATTCACTTTTGGATAGTCCACTTTGTTATTCAGTCTTCTTCAGTTTAGTTATACTGTTAATAGGATTTAACAACTATGGTTTTATAGTATGTATAAGTGATTTTTGAGTATTCATGCTTATTTACTCTGTCAATGTGGAAGGCACAGACTCACATTCATATTTAAATATTCTAATTTGTATTCATTGAAGTCTCAATTTTCTTTATGTCAAAAGTTTAACTGATGCATAGACATTTAGTGTTGCTAATAATTGTGAATGAGTGTTATTTTCTTTTCATGTTTATTCTCTTATGTATTATTTCTCTATAGGCATGCTTTCAATTTATGTTATGAACTTTATTTCAGAACTAATGAATTCATCATATGTGACCTATAAGAATTTTTGATTGATGTATTTTAATTTTCTAGATGCATATTTGTGTCAAAGCACAAATGACTTTTATTTGTATTTTCCTAAACATGCCTTCAATTCATTTTCGTTATTGGTAACCATAGTCAATATTCCATTAAAAGAGAATAGTAAGGGAAGAGAAGGAACAATATTATAATTAGCACATTACATTAATCATGTGTTATAGGAGAAAATGAAGATATGACCTGGTAGCTATTCTACGTGGCATAATGAACTTCTAAATAAGATGCACGTCACACCACATCCCAGAAATCAGAACCCTGAATTCTAAGTAGCATAAGAAGCTGATAGCTGGCCTACAGATAAGTCTGCAATTTTCATGTCTTTTAAAATGTTTTTTCTTCCTCATAGAGACCATGATAGTATGAGAACTCACTGTTCAAATCCAAGGTAATCTGTTAACCAACCACAGTATAGTTGATAAGCTTCTACCATATACATGGTGGCTCAAGGCAATTAAGCAGATACTCTTCCCTGAAACCTCTGGAAAAATTTATCTCTGCTTTGTTTACCAACCCCCAGACATTGCTCTCATTGCAAATGTCCCAGTAAAGGCAACATTTTATTCAAGGCAAAGGAGCATTTATTATTGAAATTGTTCTTACAGTAAAAAATACACATTATTAGATCGACACCTCCCAGCAGTCCCCTATTATGGTTTAGATTGAAGTATCCACCATCCAAGATGTATAGTGTTGAAAGTTTGGCATGCAGTTGATGGATCCAGTTTTTGATAAGTTATTGGATTATGAGAACTGCAATCAAATGAATGGCTTTATCCACTGATGGATTGGTAATCAGTTGGCATTATTACATGGTCATGGAAACTTTCAGAGTTGGGGCATAGTTGGAAGGAATAGATCCCCGGAGCCATTTTCTTTGGAGCTGTGTTATATCTTGGCTTTATCTACCTCTTTCTCTCCTTTCCACTCCTTTTGACCCCTATCTTATGGCTGCCACTCAGTGAGCAATTATGTTCTACAATTCTCTTTCCACTAAAATTTCCTGCTTCATCTCAATTCCAAAGCAGTAGAGCCAGGTGAATGGGCTGAAATCTCAGAAACTGAGAACCAAGATAAATACTATTAATGAAGTGTTAATGAAACATTTTAAATTAGTTTTAAAATCTTATAAAAACATTGCAAATTTGCAACATATTTTCTTGATTAAATTGTATATTTTCACTGAAAATACAGGAAAAAAGCTTGCTAAAAAACAATACCAGTGATATATTGATGGAGAACAACTGGGAGTATTATGGATAGGTAAGTTGTTTTCTAATACTTATCACAGTGATGAAAATATAACTAATAGACCCTGTTAAAATTTTACATGTGTAGTAGGTACATTTTTCTTGACTACAAGCTCAGAATTATACAGCAAATATTTAAAACTTTTTCACTTTACATAACTATTTTCCCCATTGAATGGTTCCTTACTTGTCCCCAACACCAGTCTCTGGTAAACACCAGTCTGTTTTCTGTTTCCATGAATTTATTTTGTATTCCTTATATTAATGGAATGATGCAGTATATACTCTTCTGTGAATGATTTAGTTTTCTTAGTATAATGTTCTCCAAATTAATCTATGTTGCCATAATTTACAGAATTTCCTGACTTTTTAAAGACTGAATAGAATTCATAGGCATGAACACAACCATATACACACACATAGCAACAAATAAACGGTATTTTGTCTTTTCATCTAGTGATGAATAATTATGGTGTTTACATATCTATATTATGATGCTTAATGCTACACTGAACAGAGTACTTCATATTTCTTCAAAATACTGACTTTGTTTTCTTTGGATGTGGCCCTAGTTACTTTCTCATTGCTGTTATAAAATGCCTTTACCAAAACAACTTAGAGTGAAAGGATATATTTTGGCTCATAGTCCCAGAGAAATAATGTCTATTGCAGCAGGGAAGACTTGGCAGCAGTCAGGAAAGGCATGATGGCAGGACCAGGAGACTTTACAGTTGCACTGTATCCATTCTCAGGAAACAGAGAATAACGAATGCATACTCTGCTCACTTCCTTTCCCAGTCCTGTTATGTCGTTCAGAGGACCTCAATTAATGCAATTAGTATAATTCCTGCAGGTATGCCTAGATGCCTGTTTCCCAGGAGATTCTAGATTCTCTCAAGCTTTAGAGTAAGCATCACAGATGTATACTAAGGCATGATAATGAAGATTCATATGAGTTATTTTATACCTATGTATTAGTATGTACAATTGTATAAAATATTCAGCTTTATTTTCAGTATGTACATAATATATTTACACATATCACATTTTATTTATTCTTGCAATGTTGTAAAACTAAGTTTATTTCATAACTTATCTGCTATTAGTAGAGGTGAATAGGGCTGTGAAGTGGTTCATGTGTCACATATAACTGTTTGCTGATTTTGATTCCTTTCAGTGTATACATGGAATGGGATACCTGGATTATATGGGAATTCTACTTTTGAATTTTAAGGAAATTATGCACTGGTATCCATAGTGGCTGGATTAATGCTTTATTTAACACCCCTGAATGAGATAATGCAGAACGGAAGGATGCTGCTGCAATATAATAAAATTCATATATGACAAATTTATAGCTATCAGAATATTGAATGAGGAAAACCCAAAAGGATTTATTTTACAACCAGGCAAAAAAAAGGACACTTGCTCTCTCCATTTTTATAAAATATAGATCTTAAATATTAGGGATCAGTAAGTCTGCAAAACTAAATACAGGTGATACAAAAATGAAGCAAAAGAGGAAACTATTTTCAGATACTATGATTCTATATTTAATTTTTTATTGGATATTTTCTTTATTTACATTTCAAATGTTATCCCCTTTCCCGGTCTCCCCCCAACCCCCCCCATCCCATCCCCCTACTCCTGTTTCTGTGAGGGTGTTCCAGCACCCACCCTCCCACTCTCTCCTCCCCACCCTGGCATTCCCCTGTACTGGGGAATTGCACCTTCACAGGAACAAGGGCTTCTTCTCCAATTGATGCCCAATAAAAAGCCATCCTGTGTTACATATGCGGCTGGAGCCATAGGTCCCTCCATGTGTGCTCTTTGGTTGGTGGTTGCTTTGGTCCTTCTTAGAAGGGGGAACAAAATA
Source organism: Tokudaia tokunoshimensis (assembly GCA_036184795.1). Lineage (NCBI taxonomy): Eukaryota > Metazoa > Chordata > Mammalia > Rodentia > Muridae > Tokudaia > Tokudaia tokunoshimensis. Next base: position 107,639,457 of record BTHU01000023.1, read on the forward strand.
CTCACGGGAGCAAATATGGAAAAAAAGTATGGAGCAGAGACTGAAGAAAAGGCCATCCAGAGACTGCCCCACCTGGGGATCCATCCTATATACAGTCACCAAACCCGGACATTATTGTGGATGCTAAGAAGTACTTGCTGACAGGAGCCTGATATAGCTAACTCCTGAGAGACCCTGCCAGAGCCTGACAAGTACAGAGGTGGATGCTAGCAGCCAACCATTGGACTGAGCACAGGGTCCCCAATGGAGGAGTTAGAGAAAGGACCCAAAGAGCTGAAGGGGTTTGCAACCCAATAGGAGGAACAACAATATGTACCAACCCCATAGGAAGATCCTATGTTTAAAAGGGACTGGATGCCTCTTTTTGAGGATCCTGGTTTTCTCCCTAGCATCCACATAATATGATGACCCACAACTATCTGTAATTTGACTTCCAGGGGATCTAAGTGCCCTCTTCTGTCTTCCAAAACTGCCAGGCACACACAGGGTGCATGTACATTCATTCAGACAAAATAACATAAAATAAAATTAAATCTCTGGAGTGTGGTTGAGATTGCCACTCTATTGAACACAATTTTCCATCTCCCTGTAGTATCAATAGAAAATAGATTTCTTGGTTAGAGGTGGGACTTTGTATCTTCTTCCTAATCTCTGTGCTGGGATTTTGTCTGATTTGAATCTGGCCCCATACCAAGGACTAGTTGGCAAATCCAAAGCTGACTCCATATGGGGTTTCTTTTGTGTTTTTGAGCAATGGGAGGGAGAAAAGAACATATGGGAAGGGCAGTAAGGACAGGATGGGAAGAGTTAAGGGAAGGAAATTTGATCAAAATATATTGTATAAATTTTTTTAAATAAATATTAAATTCATGAAAGAAGTGTTTTATAAAAACACTGAAAGATTCCACAAGAAACTATGTAGTTTTGATGCACACTTTCAAAAATTAGAATAATACAAAATTTACATTAAAATGAATGTTTTCAGTATTTTTGTATCTAAAAGAAAAGAATATGAAAACTGTTGAAAAAGAAACTAGAAAAATAATTCAATTCCCTATAGACTAAATAAAGTAAATAAAAGACCTAGATATAAAACTTAACAAAGAAAGTGAAAGACCTTAATAATGAAAAGTATAGAACATTTCAAAAGTGATTTTTAGTTGTGTTTATGTACCTGTTTGCGGGTATGTGCATGTGAATGTGAGACTGACAGAGGCCAGAAGAGGATGTTGGAATGCTTGAGTTACAGGTGTGTTGGAAACCACCCAATAAGGGTGCTAGGAACTGAATATTTCTCACTTTACACTGAGGAGCTATCTCTGTGTCTCATAACCCCTTTTATTAATGGCATGAAATCATGAAAATTATAAGTCTAGAGGCTGTTTCAAGTATTCAGTGTCTTGTAGTCCCATATAAATGTTAATTTTTTTCTTCAAAAGCAAAAAAGGAAGGTATAAATTTGTTGCAAGACAATGTCCCCAATGTTTTATATATATATATATATATATATATATATATATGTATATTTGAAAATCTTCTACATTATTTTATCAAATAAAATTAAACAGCACATTGAAAGAACTGTGAATTTTAGTCAGGTAATATTTCCCCAGGATACAAGAATGTTTCAACATAATCAGACTAATAAATAGGAGAATCCATACTCTCATAAAGAGAAACATTATAATAACACCTCAATACACAAAATAGACTATGATAAAAATTCAATATCCTTTCGCAACAAAATATTTTATTAATTTTTTTCTTTTTTTCTTTTTCTAAGTTTTTTATTTACATTCCATTTCCCCTTTCCCGTTTCCTCCCTCCCCGAAAGTCCCATAAGACCCCTTCCCTCCCTCTTTTCCCCATTCAACCCCCTCTCGCTTCTCTGTCCTGGCATTCCCCTACATCCAGTCTTTCCAGGACCAGGGGTTTCTCCTTCCATCTTCTTGGAAATCAATTGATATGCAAATTGTGTCTAGGGTAGTCCAAGATTCTGGGTTAATATCCCCTTTTCAGTGACTGCATACCATGTGTGTTCTTTTGTGATTGGGTTACCTCACTAAGGATGATATTTTCAAGTTCTGACCATTTGCCTAGGAATTTCGTGAATTCATTGTTTTTAATTGCAGAGTAGTATTCCATTGTGTAAATATACCACATCTTCTGAATCCATTCCTCCATTGAGGGACATTTGGGTTCTTTCCAGCTTCTGGCTATTATAAATTAGGCTGCTATGAACATAGTGGAGCATGTGTTCTTATTGCATGCAGGGGAAGCCACTGGGTATATGCCTAGGAGTGGTATAGCAGGATCTTCTGGGACTGTCATGCCCAGTTTTCTGAGGAACCGCCAGACTGCTTTCCAGAGTGGTTGTACCAGCTTGCAATCCCACCAGCAGTGGAGGAGTGTTCCTCTTTCTCCACTTCCTCGCCAACAACTGCTGTCTCCTGTGTTTTTGATCTTAGCCATTCTGACTGGTGTGAGATGGAATCTCAGGGTTGTTTTGATTTGCATTTCCCTAATGACTAAGGATGTTGAACATCTCTTTAGGTGCTTCTCAGCCATTAGATATTCTTCAGGTGAGAACTCTTTGTTTAGCTCTGTACCCCATTTTTTAATAGGGTTACTTGGCTCTCTGGAGTCTAACTTCTTGAGTTCTTTGTATAGATTGGATATTAGTCCTCTGTCAGATGTAGGGTTGGTAAGATCATTTCCCAGTTAGTTGGTTGCTGCTTTGTCCTTTTGACAGTGTCTTTTGCCTTACAGAAACTTTGTAATTTTATGAGGTCCCATTTGTCAATTCTTGATCTTAGAGCATAAGCTATTGGAGTTCTGTTCAGGAAATTCTCCCTTGTGCCCATATGTTCAAGGTTCTTCCCTAGTTTCCTTTCTATTAGTTTCAGTGTGTCTGGTTTTATGAAGAGATCCTTGATCCACTTGGAATTGAGCTTAGTACAAGGAGATAAGAATGGGTCAATTTGCATTCTTCTGCATGTTGACCTCCAGTTGAAGCAGCACCATTTGTTGGAAAGGCTATCTTTTTTCCACTGGATGGTTTTAGCTCCTTTGTCAAAGATCAAGTGATCATAGGAGTGTGGATTCATTTCTGGGTTTTTAAAATTATTTATAGGACGTGTCTCCATTCAATAAAAGCAATATATGTTAAATCCACAAGCAACTAAATTTTCAGTGTGACATTTTCCATCTACTATAAGGAAAAAGGAAAGAATATTTCTTCTCTATTTTAAATAGAATAGCCCTAGTAAGAACAATTTGGTAATAAAAATGCTCATTTACTATGTAAGGGAAGAAATGACTGTCTTTATAAGTAACATGATATAGATAGAAAATATTAAACTTTAGGTGGCAAAAAAATCCCATAGACTTATTTTATTTGGGAAACTTACTCCTTTATAGATATTTTGGAAAAATCAAAACAATTGTGTTTTACTCTGGTTACTTTCCTTTGCCGTACAACACCCTGACCAAAGCAATTTATAGAAGAGTTTATTTGGGATTACAGTACAGAGTTATAACCTTTTGCTGGTGGTTAGAAAGCATGTCAAATGGAGGATCAAGCTGTAAATTCACATTTTACACTGCAGTCAGGAAGCATGGTCACTCTCTTTTGAAATCTCAAGTCCTACCCCTGCCCCCAGTGATATACTTCTCTAACAAAGCCAAATCTAAATCTACCCGAAAAGTGTAAGCAAGTGGGGACCAAAGATTCAAATATCTAAGCCTGTGGAGAATACTCTTATTCAAACCACATCAGTGATGGATGCCTCTTTAAATTTTTGAGAGAATTTGTCAGTAAAGTCATAACATACTTGGTAATTATTTGGTTATACATGCAATACATTTATTCATTATTGAATCTTTCGTATTTTATATTTGGAATTTTTTGGCATCATGGATTAAATGTAATTTTATTTCCCTTTTTCTTGCTCCATTATTTTTTCAAACTGTGTACATTGGTCTATTTGGTGTGATACATATATTTAGTAGGCTTTTCATTTCTTCTTTCCTTTCATTCTGTAAGAGGACAATTTCAATGACTTTTTTTGGGCTGCAATATTTTTTTTGCTTCAGTGAAATTTCTGTTGAAGCTGATTATTCAACTTTTTAGTTTAATTCTTTTTTTATTTTCTAAGTTTTTTTATTTAAATTCCAAATGATTTCCCCTTTTCTGTTTCCTCTCTCCCCAAAAGTCCCATAAGCCCCCTTCCCTCCCTCTGTTCCCCATTCAACCCCCTCTCGCTTCTCTGTCCTGGCATTCCCCTACATCCAGTCTTTCCAGGACCAGGGGTCTCTCCTTCCATCTTCTTGGAAATCTATTGATATGCGAATTGTGTCTAGGGTATTCCGAGATTCTGGGTTAATATCCCCTTATCAGTGACTGCATACCATGTGTGTTCTTTTGTGATTGGGTTACCTCACTAAGGATAATAGTTTCAAGTTCTGACCATTTGCCTAGGAATTTCGTGAATTCATTGTTTTTAATTGCAGAGTAGTATTCCATTGTGAAAATATACCACATCTTCTGAATCCATTCCTCCGTTGAGGGACATCTGGGTTCTTTCCAGCTTCTGGCTGTTATAAATAAGGCTGCTCTGAACATAGTGGAGCATGTGTCCTTATTGCATGCAGGCATAGCCTCTGGAGTGGTATAGCCAGATCCTCCGGGAGTGTCATGCCCAGTTTTCTGAGGAATCTCCAGACTGCTTTCCAGAGTGGTTGTATCAGCTTGCAATTCCACCAGCAGTGGAGGAGTGTTCCTCTTTCTCCACATCCTCGCCAACAACTGCTGTCTCCTGTGTTTTTGATTTTAGTCATTCTGACTGGTGTGAGATGGAATCTCAGGGTTGTTTTGATTTGCATTTCCCTAATGACTAAGGATGATGAACATCTCTTTAGGTGCTTCTCAGCCATTAGATATTCTTCAGGTGAGAACTTTTTGTTTAGCTCTGTACCCCATTTTTTAATAGGGTTACTTGGCTCTCTGGAGTCTAACTTCTTGAGTTCTTTGTATAGATTGGATATTAGTCCTCTGTCAGATGTAGGGTTGGTAAGATCATTTCCCAGTTAGTTGGTTGCTGCTTTGTCCTTTTGACAGTGTCTTTTGCCTTACAGAAACTTTGTAATTTTATGAGGTCCCATTTGTCAATTCTTGATCTTAGAGCATAAGCTATTGGAGTTCTGTTCAGGAAATTCTCCCTTGTGCCCATATGTTCAAGGTTCTTCCCTAGTTTCCTTTCTATTAGTTTCAGTGTGTCTGGTTTTATGAAGAGATCCTTGATCCACTTGGAATTGAGCTTAGTACAAGGAGATAAGAATGGGTCAATTTGCATTCTTCTGCATGTTGACCTCCATTTGAAGCAGCACCATTTGTTGAAAAGGCTATCTTTTTTCCACTGGATGGTTTTAGCTCCTTTGTCAAAGATCAAGTGACCATAGGAGTGTGGATACATTTTAGTTTAATAATTGTGTCTTTTAGGTTTAGGATTATTGTTTGCTCTATTTTTTTTTGTTGCTTTCACTTATTTATTGAATTTCTCACTATGTCTATGTGTTGTTTTCATGATTTTATGTAGTTATTTCATTTGGTTGTATCATTGAGTTTCTATAAGTTCTACATCATGTTCTTTTTCAGTTATATATTACATCTCCATTTATTATATATTTTGTACATGGGTCTTCAGATTGACTATGTAGGAAAAACTTGGCACAGGAATTGGTATTGCACTCAGATGCTTGGCAATCTTTTCTAAATGTGATTGTTCCTCGCAAATGGTTACAAAGGAGCTAATAGGCAATCAGGATGTGTCTGGAGTCTAGGACTATGTGATATGTCAGTAGTAGAGCACATTATTTAGAGTATACTGTTGTGATAGGCTTATATTCTAGTCCATAACAGCTTGCTTGGAACATTGAGCCATAGTTATTTTTCTTGCACATGAATATACAACTTACTTTAAGAGTATAGGCCCATTCTGTAAGCTAATTAACCACTTATATGCCGGTAGCTGATGCCATTGGGGGTTGTCTTAACTTTCGAATCACTTAAGCATGGTGCTGGAATCAGTGGTGAAGAGATATATTAAATGTTTTTTTTTTTATTTTCTAAGTTTTTTAATTTACATTCCAAATCATTTTCCCTTTCCCGTTTCCTCCCTCCCTGAAAGTCCCATAAGCCCCCTTCCCTCCCTCTTTTCTCCATTCAACCCCCTCTTGCTTCTCTGTCCTGGCATTCCCCTACATCCAGTCTTTCCAGGACCAGGGGTCTCTCCTTCCATCTTCTTGGAAATCTATTGATATGCGAATTGTGTCTAGGGTATTCCGAGATTCAGACATTTCTCTATGCTATGTTGTGAAATCCTTTGTTAACATGACTTATTTGAAATTTCCCCCTTTCCTTTCCTTTCCTTTCCTTTCCTTTCCTTTCCTTTCCTTTCCTTTCCTTTCCTTTCTTTTCCTTTCCTTTCCTTTCTTTCCTTTCCTTTTCTTCTTTCCTTCCTCTCCTCTCCTTTCCTCTCCTCTTCCTCTCCTCTTCTCTCCTCCCCTCTCCTCTCATCACCCCTTCCTCTTCCTCTCCTCTCCTCTCCTCTCCTCTCCTCTCCTCTCCTCTCCTCTCCTCTCCTCTCCTTCTTCCTCTCCTCTCCTCTCCTCTCCTCTCCTCTCCTCTCCTTCTTCCTCTCCTCTCCTCTCCTCTCCTCTCCTCTCCTCTCCTGTTCCTCCTCCTCCTCCTCTCCTCTCCTCTCTTTGTTTTTCTTCCTTTATTACCTGTCTCCTCCCTTCCTTTTTATATACATCTTTTTATTTCTTGATATCTTACATGTGTTCATATCCCTTTGCTTTCATGAATTATCTTTATATACAGAGTTTTTCAAACTGAAATATCTTTGAAGTATCCTCTACTGGAAACTCTTATTTGCATATTGATTCATTTCACTCTCTAAACATTTTCTTAAAAAATAGTGACTATTGCATAACTAGGCTTTGGTAACTGTCAGGAAGTTCTAGATGACTCACTGAAAATGTTGGAATATTGGCAATTCTCAAGTTTGCAAGATTTAAATGGAAAATCCCTATTAAAATTGTTGAATTATGATTAACTGTACAGAATGACTCGAAAAATAAGATGTTTAAAATGTATATTTTGATCTTTTACTGATTGGTTGTTTTGGCCTTTACTTTAGCCCTGCCACCTATTAGATGGTGGGTGTTTTGGACTCTGGTAAATTGGGATGCACTTTTATTTTGAATCATGCTGGCTTCAGAATAACTTTCTCTTTGGATATAAATAGTATCTGTGAGATGAGGGAATAAGTTGTTGCACTGGAAGAAATCTTGCTGAAGCAGAGTAGAATACTTGATGTATACCGAGGAAAGAGTATAGGAGTCAACAATTGATGACTATGATCAAGGAGAATTATTTTTGTGAATGAGGATTTCTTAGTAATTTCTGTCTTTCATTTTAAGTAATATTATAGTGTGTGTGTGTGTGTGTGTGTGTGTGTGTGTGTGTGTGTGTGTTTTGCAGTGGCATACATGGAGGGATCAGAAGACAATTTGTAATAGTTGGTTGTTTGTTTTCTCTTTTTTTTCACATGGCTTCCAGCAATTGAACTCAGGCCATTAGTCCTGACAGCAAGTACCTCTACAAGCCAAACTACTGTATTGACCCTCAATAGTTGATATTTTTTTTAAATAGCCTAATAAGCAGACTAATTGACCAAACTCAATTCTTTTCAAATTTTTTTTGACAATTTCATATATGCACAAAATTATGTAATGATTTTTAATCATTTTTAAATGGTATTACCCTCTTATCCTCTATCTTCTACCACTGAACCCCATGTCCCATCATGCTCAGTTCTCATTGATACATATGCCTATATATCTGTATTTTGGAACATGTCTATAAACATGTATACAGCAACGAGATTGTTTACATGTATTGTATACAGTAACATGATTCTGTTAAAATCAACCTAAAAATAGTTTTTCCTTCACTATCAAAATATCTTAGGAAATTATTTGTTACTGCTACATGTACATCTAGTTTATTCTACTTAATATATTTACTTTATCCCATAATATAAGAAATATATGATTTGTCTTCTTTCATTTATGATTAGTTTGTAGATTTAAATAGAAATGTCCTTCATAGGTTCAAGTATTTGACCCCTTTGTTGCAAATTTGTTGCTCTATCTATGAAAGTTTATGGAGTCTTTAGGAGGTACAGCCTTGCTAGAGGAAGAATGTTACTGAGTGTAGGCTTTTAGGGTTTATAGTATAACCAAGCTTCCTGTTGTTCTCCACCTCTTTGCTACCTGTGTGTGGGAGAAAATTGGACCAGCCAGCTTCCTGCTACTGCCACCATACTTGTGTTCTGCCATTCCCTCTGTGCTACTATGGTTTCTATCCTTTTTGAACCATAAGCCAAATAAATCTTTTCTTCTCTAAGTTGGTTTTGGTCATGATATTTTATCATAATAACTGAAAAATAATGAATATAGATTTTTCAAGTATTCTCTATATGAAGCAAGTCTGTAATTAACATTAAGATAGATGGTTATATGTACAAAGATGCAAATGTTTCAGCTCTGGCTACTACAAAATTCGATTTTCTATCAAGAAAGAATTGAAATCTTGTGGTATGTAATGGCTATAAACAATCCTAGTAACTATTGATTGTCATACTTGTATAAATCCCTTCAAACTATTTTCATTGTTCTCTATCCAAACCTTGCCAAACAGATGCTTTTCACTTTTGAAAATAGTAAGGACTGATAGCTAATTTTTGATTGTTTCCCTGATTTGTAATTTATTGTCCCTTTATTCTTTCATTCATTTGTTTTCATTTGTGTATATGTGCATATGTCTTTCAGATATCTCTTTTATGCTACCCAATTTTGCTTAGATATTGATACTTTTTGCAAATAATTTTTACACTTTACTATTATATTTATGAATTTATTTCTTACAGATTTTGTGTATGCATTAAATGATACTTAAACCTCTATTATGACCTTTTAGCACATTTACTTTAGTTTTTATAGTTTTTTTTAATTTTTTATTTAAAGTTCAATATATTTGGAATATACACGTACATGCTTCCATGAGTATATAACCGTGTCTATCATTTTTATTCATTTAATTTTTAAAATTCACATTTTTAATATGTTTGCTTTCAAACTTTTCCTTTTGCCCTTTCTCAATATCTTTACCTTATACATGGATTTTCTATTTCTATATATGAGCTTGTTTTATTATACATATTTCACACAGACTATATTTGTTCCTTTTAGGGTTCTACAGCAGAACACAACCAATAGGAGAGATAATAAATCTATGTAGTGTCTACCCAAAAGTACATAGATTAACATACCAAATGAGTAACACTGTTTAGCCAACCTAACATAAAAAGTACCCATCAGGGCTAGACTATGTTTGATAGAAAATTAGAGTCATTTTAGAAGGGAGGGGGTACTTCTTAATATGAGCCTACCAGATTGGTACAGTTCTTTCACTGATGATTGAGGGCCCAGATAACTGCAGATATTGCTACTATTTTCTGTCCTCAGTGCTGTAACAGCAGGCTGAACAAACCATAGGGAGTTTTTCCTTCACGGAATCTGCCTCAGTTTCTGTCTTGAGTTCCTATCATATCTTCCATTCACAGTGGAGTATGATCAGGACATGTATGATGAAATAAGCCCTTTCCTTCCCAAGTGGTCATGATGACTTTTTATTACACTAGAAACCCCAACTAAGACATGCCAAGTCCTGATTGGACATGGCAGGGACCATGTGATGTGGTTCCCACCCCTGGAACAGAGCCATCTGGGTGTGGACCTCCATAAATGTCAATGGTTACTGTGGGCACAAGGCTTGTATCTATCTCCATATCCAAATCATATCCACACCCATATCCATATATATTACTTCATGTTATTCCCTCAGGAAATATTCTTCCTGCCAAGGTTATTGAGAAATGTTTTCCTGCCAAGGTTAATGACTCCATAATAATTAGAAGCAGTATGAGTCTGGGAGGCAAGGGTGTGTCTATGTCTCAGCAAAAATGGTAAATGCTTAGACTTTCACTCCTTAAGGCTGTAGACAAGAACTCTGAAAACATGAGCTCAAAAATAATTTCTCAACTATGTAAAATATAAGGATACAATATGAATTGTATGGGAGCTTCACATATCTAAAATAACAGTAGTAGTTGAACTATGAGCCAGCTTGTTGGAAAGATACTTTAGGAGATAAAGAGATTTAGAGAGTGGTGATCACAGGGTGTAGTGGGTATTCCTGGTTGTCAACTTGACTATATCTGGAATGAACTACAATTCAGAACTGGAAGGCTCATCTGTGATCCTAATCTGGAGGCTGAGAGATACAAATTTCCGACCTGGATCTTGGCATGGAGATCTTGAAGCATAGTGACTATGAATTCCAGAAGATTAAGACAGGGAGATCTCTGAGTTCAAGGTCATCTGGGATTAAATGTGTGGTGGCACACACCTTTAATCTGGGCAACACCTTCTGCTGGAGACCTACATAAGGACATTGGGAGAAGGAAGATATTCTCTCTCTCTCTCTCTCTCTCTCTCTCTCTCTCTCTCTCTCTCTCTCTCGGACTGAGCAACTGAGCAACTTCTAGATCCTTGGACTTCTATACACAGCTGCTGCTGACCATTGTTGGGAGTTGGACTACAGACTGTAAGTCATCAACAAATTCCCTTACTATTTACAGATTACTCATAAAATCTGTAACACTAGAGAACCCTGACTAACACACAGGGCAAGATTACATCCAGTTAAGTTTTTTTTTTGTTTGTGCTTACAAGCACCAAAGCGGAGGAAGATCCCTGAGTTCAAGATCAGTCTGGGACAGAGGAAGACATGGTAGGAATGTTAATTTGAGGGTGAGGTCCCACCTAGCTAGTTTATTTTATTCTATAGGAACCTATAGTTGAGAGGCTTTGGAGTTCTGGTGGAATTTTTGATATGTTAGAGAAATTATGAATACCTTAAAGATGGGGTATTTTAGTGATTTTGAATATTTTATAGAGGCTTGAACTTTGATAGAGAGTGAGTGGTTTAAAAAGATTGTCCAATTTTTAAAGTATATGAATTTATAAAGACTGTGGGACTTTTAAATGTGTTAAGGTTTTATATTGTAATATCCATAGTAATTTGCCATCTTGGGGACAAATGAAAAAAGAAAGTTTCTTGTTGAATAGTTGAGTGTTTCTGTGTTAAGTTGATAAGGTGTCAATTGTGTGGGTTAGTTTTATATTAATATAACACAAGGTAGAGTTACTTTACAAACAAAAACCTCAAATGGGAAAATAACCACACAAATTGATCTATAGGCAAGCCCGTGGTAAATTTTCTTGATTGATGTTTGATGTACTCAGCTCGCTCTGGGTATTACCATCTTTGGGCTGGTGCTACTACTAGGTGCTAGAAGGAAGCAAGCAGAACAATCCAAGGAGAGAAAGCAAGTATGCACTATTCCCTATGGCCTCTGTCTCAGTTCCAGCTTCTAGGTTCCTGACTTGAGTAACTGCCAGGGCTTTCTCTTATTATGTATGTGATCAGAGCATGTGAACCAAAATAAATCCCCTCTTCCCAAAGTTGCTTTTGCTTATGTGTTTTATCACAACTATATGGGCCCCAAGAAACAATTTCAATATAAATAAAAAATGGGAATCCTTTTAAGAATTGCTATATAACATTTACTCTTCATAAGACTCCTCTTTTGTTTTCCTAGATAAGGAAAATTTTACTTTAGACATGAATATATTTTTAGATTTTTAAAAATTACTTTTTTTACAGTCTAGCCCTCCCAGTGCCACCTCCCACATTTTCTCATCCCATTCCTCTTCCCCTGTCTCTAAGAGGATTCCCCCCAGGTCTCCTCACTCCATGGGGCCTCAAGTCTTTCAAGGGTTAAGCGTCTTCTCCCACTAAGGCCAGACCAGGCAGTACCCTGCTATATATGTGTTGGGAGCTTTATACCAGCTCATATATGCTGACTGGTTGGCAGCTCAGTGTCTGAGAGATCTCATCGTTCTGGGTAAATTGAGACTACGGGTCTTCCTGTGGGGTCAGCCTCCTCAAGTTCTTCCAGTCTTTCCCTAATCCAAACTTAGGAGTCCCTGAATTCAGTCCAGTTGTTGGGTGTAGGTATCTGTGTCTGTCTCAGTGAGCTGCTTGTTGGACATCTCAGAGGACCACTGTGCTAGGCTTCTGTCTGCAAGCACCCCATAGCATCATTAAAAGTGTCAGGCCTTGGAGCCTCCCCTTGAGATGGATCCCAAGTTCGGCTGGTCAATGGACTTCCTTTGCTTTAGTCTTTTCCATTTTTGTCCCTGCAGTTCTTTTCAACAGGAACATTTCTGGGTCAGAAGTTTTGACTGTGGGTTGGAAACCCCATCCCTTCACTTGATGTCCTGTGTTTCTACTGGAGGTGGATTCTATAAGTTCCCTCTCCTCTCTGTTGGCATTTTATCTAATGTCCCTTACTTTTAGTCTTGAAAGTCTCTCACCAAACTTTGAAAATTAATTATTTGTGAACATCATACAATGTGTTTTGAGTATCTTCAACTTTATCCCTTCAATCTCCTTTTAGATCCTTTCTTCCTTTCTTACCACCCAACATTATATCCTCACTTAAATAAAGTGTTTTCTAATTTGTTCTGCCCATATACTCCGTTGTGTGCACATCAACATGAACATGGCTGAACTTCCCAGGGCATCACAATTGCTGGGAGCCAGCTCCTGGGCATCTTCTGCTTTTCCTTCAGGCAGTGGAGGGGGAAGAGCGTCAGACAGGCATAATACTTAGTTTTATTAGATATTTTGGATTGCTATCTAATAATAGAAAGTTTACTTATCTAAGACTCAGTCACTTTGCTACTATAGATGACCTGCATTCTGAGTTCCTCTGAGGTGAGAAACTGTTTAGCACCTTATCCTAAAACAGCAAGAGATTAAATAATGTAGCCTTTGTTCTGCCTCCACAGGAAATGCCCTGCTCTAACTTTTTTTTTCTAGTTGAAGTCAAAAGGGACAGTTTGAAAAGTGATTTTAGCATTTATTTATAAGTTGTAAAAAGTTTCCTATGAAAACTCTGTAAGAAAAAGTGGATAAGTGGAATGTAAGAAAAGCAGCATAAGGAGTTCTAAGAAGAGGTAGATAAGGAGAATAATGCTAAGGAAAGCAGGACAAGGAGAATTGCTAAGAAAAGGGAATAAGGAGTAGTGCTAAGAAAAGCAGGACAAAGAGAATGAGTGTGTGAGAGAGTTCGTTTTGTTCTCAGCACTTACACATTTTTCAGAATACATGATCTCATGGTAAAAAGTTCATCACAAGTTTACACATAAATTGAAATCATCAAAAGAAGTTTGTAACAGAGAATGATTACAAGCATATCCATTAGGAGTAATGTGGTTAAACATTCATCACCTGTCACAGCTCCACAGGTTCATGCAGCCTTAAAAACCATAACAAAATTATTAGTGAACTTTTGTATAGATAAACCTAGTCAATATTTTATCTTCTGTTCTAGCACCTGTAATAAATCATTAGATGCCTTTTATGACCTTTATGACCTTTATTATGCCTTTAATGGTTTTACAAACTTTTGGAATGTACTCTTAGTACTAGAATGCTTTCTTTTTTATTAGATATTTTCTTTATTTACATTTCAAATGTTATCCACTTTTCTGGTTTCCCCTCCGAAAACACCCTATCCCATCCCCCCTACCCCTGGTCACTAACCCACCCACTCCCACTTCCCTATCCTGGCATTCCCCTATACTGGGGCATTGAACATTCACAGGACCAAGGCCTCTTCTCTCTTTGATGTCCAACAATGCCATCCTCTGCTACATATACAGCTGGAGCAATGGGTCCCTCCATGTGTACTCTTTGGTTGTTAGTTTAGTCCCTGGGAGCTCTGGGGATACTGGTTGGTTCATATTGTTGTTCTCCCTGTGGGACTGAAAGCTCCTTCAGCTCTTTGGGTTCTTTATCTAGCTCCTCCATTGGGGACCTTGTGCTCAGTCCAATGGTTGGCTGAGAGTACCCACCTCTGTATTTGTCAGGTACTGGCAGAGCCTCTCAGGAGTGCCAGTATATGGATAGTCTTTCCTTCAGTCTCTGCTCCACACTTTGTATCTGTATCTCCTCCCAAGGGTATTTTGTTCCCCCTTCTAAGAAGGACCAACGTATCAAAGTAGGATGCTTTTTTACTATCTCAGAAGTGACACAAAAGATTAGCAGAGTTCTCATTGCAGTTTTGACTATCAGAAAGGACCTACTAGCAGTCCCACTGTAAAGGAGCTTAATAAATACTCACATAATTTTAGCAGTTCTTGTATGACCATCATTAAGGTTTAAGTAATCATTTAGTTTTCTATATAGCATCACTACAAGGCAGTACATATTCATTGTTCTGCAGAGCTCTGCTCAAAATGGTGAGTTAATACACAGCAATTGCTACATATATTTAATAATAACAGGAAAAGCACATTAATTGCAGAAATGTTTCATAAAAAGATTTTTTCATGGTCCCTGACTATCAGAGCAATTCTGTTATGGATTATTAATCCAAGGCAAACTCATTTCATAGTTATTAGTTTATCCTCTATTGGCACCTAGCACACAATCTTACAGTAAGTGACCTTCACTTTCCCAGTATTTAGCAATTGCCAATATCTTCTCAGTTAAGTGTGGGACTCACTTTTGCTCTCCATGCTAAGATATTGTCTGTTTTCAACTTATATATACTCCCCCCCCCAAGCATTACAAACAATTGCCAATATTCTTGGTTAACCTCCAGAACTTGATTTGTAAGAGCCCTCTGCTGAACATACCACAGTACTGGTTCATAGCACAAGGAAAAATCAAGTTGGTACTGACCTTTGAGCTTCATTCATATTGTTTAGTTTTTCTAGTGCTGGAAGATACACACTACCAAAGGGGAAAAGTAATGATCAATCATAAGTAGTTGTGAACCCTGTGAAGTACAGTAATGACAAGCCTGGCAAGGTATATGCCCTGGTTCAATAGTGGCAGCAGTATCAACAGAGTGAGCAACGATGTTTTGATTGACTTTAAGTTCCATTCCACAAGATGAAACCCATACACAGCACCAACACTAAACCAAGAGCAAGTGACTAGACAAGTCAGGGTCCTAAGGCAGGGCCTATCCCTATTATTTTGGTAAATGGACATAGTTCTAAACTGACTTCTAGTAACAAATCATTGCACTCATAGATTGATGTATTTTGTAGCATTATCAGATATATGAATTCCACTATTTAAAATAAAATAATTTCTTGGTTACCTGAAATTTATTTTCTATGACACTAAGCATTTGTTTTAAGGTATTTCTTGTTCAAAATTGGTACCTACATATTTTTACATCTTAAATGAACATTAAGATTCTTAGAATTACTTCACTTTTCTCTTCCTTGTCTGTTCTTCCTTACAGAAATAGCTAAGTCTTATTTAACATCTCTACCTGTCCCTTTCATGTAGTAAAATTTATAATACTCACTATTTCATATGCATGGTTTTATAGTCTATGAATTACGCTAACTATTTCTTCTTGAAGTATTCTGCTCCATTATAATACAAACTCTAATTGATACCATCAGTTCATAATACAAATTATGACAGAAACCAGAGGTCATGGTCCAGTTTATATGATTGAATCTATACTGACTTCAGGATTTTCCCTGAAATTTGATTTGTTACTTTTGCTATTTTAAACAAATTTGTGATGCAATCTTATAATGATCTTTCTACAAAAAGTATGAGTACAGAGGAAAACTGAAAAGAATATTAGTTAGGCAAGAATTAATTGAGATTTTATGATTTTTTCATAATGTACTTTCTACTATCTTATTTAATATCTGCTCTAATTCTTGTTGTGAAGTGAATTAAACAAATGATAATAACATTTTGTGCTTTTAAACACAAGGAATGGCTGAAAGATGTCTGAAACCACAGCATTTGATAGATGGGTCAACTCAGTTCCTAAGAGATAACTGGCCCTTTATCTTAGCCTAAAAGGACAGTTTTCAACTCCTCCTGGATCCTACCCATATCCTCTTGGCCCACCCAATTGTAGGCCTTTATCTCTAGTTTTAGAAAACAAATGAACAGTAAAATGAAACCAACCAACTAACCCGAATTTTAAAAAAAAAAAAGCACAAGAAACACAGAGAGACACACACACGAAGAACAACAGAAACTCAAACCCATAAAAACACAAAATTGCAATCAATATACAAGCAAAATTTATGAATTATTCTTAAGTCTTTAATACATATTCAATTGATTTTTGTAACTGTTGACACAGGAGTTTAATTTCATCTATTTAAATGTGCCTATCAATGTTCCCAGCACCATATATTGAAAATATTGCACATTCAATATTCCAAAAACATTTGCTCAAAAAAATTTGATTGTAGGCATGTGAATGTTCTTTAGGTTTTCCTTTCTGTTCTTTTATGCTGTGCACTTTTTGCCCTGTTGATTTGAGTTTTTCGTTTAAGTTTTGAGATGATGTAGTCTCACTCTATATCCAAGGCTGACTTGAAACTCACATGTGAGCCAAGACTGGCCTAAAGGTCATTGCCTTCCTTTCCTAGCTTCCTGAGTGTTGAACTAACAGTCATGAGCCGCAGCACCCAGCAGTATGGCTCTAGTTTTGTATCTGTACTGCATTGCTTTTATTACTAAATCTTTTATTTTTTCAAGTCAAATATTGCATTATATCCTATTTCATTCTCTTTGGCCCATATTACTTTGGTATTTGTATGTTTTTTCATCTCCAATAATAAAATATAATATATAATATAAGATAAAACAAAAACTAACATGTTGGAATTAAATAAACATGCAAACAGAAGGAAAAAAGAACCCAAGAAAAGACAAAAGAAACAGAAACCCACCCATTCACAATTCCAGGAATCCCATAAAATCACTAAAGTGGAAACTATAACAGTTAGAGGAGCTGGTATAGACCTGTGCAGGCCCTGTGTATATTGCCTCAGTAGGTGTTCTTTGCTCATGTTGATTTCAAGGACCTTCTTTCTTTGGTGTCCTTCATGGCCTCTGACTCTTACATTTTTTTCTGCTTCCTCTTCTTCATGGTTCCCTATTCCCTGAGCCATGAGGTTTTTTTTTTGGGGGGGGGGTGTTTGATGGAGATATCCCTTTTAGAGCTAAGTTTTCTGAGGTCTGTCATATTGTGCATATTATCTGGCTATGGGTCTCTATATAAGTTCCTATTTGCTTCAGGAGGAAATTTATTTGATAATGGCTGGGCATGACACTGATCTATGAATAGAGCAGAATGTTATTAGGAGTCATTTATTTTTTAAGAACACAAGTGTTTGGACCATAAGTCTCTGGCTATCTAGTCTCAGAATATTGTTAACTCAAACAAGGTTAGGCATAGATTCCGTCTCATGGAGTGGGCTTTATGCCAAATCAGATATTGACTGGTTATCCCCACAATATTAATGCCACCACTGCTCTAGCATACACTGCAGGCAGGACACCATTGTCAGTAAGAATGTTTGTGGTTGGGTTGGTCTTTATGGTTGTCTTTTGGTGACCTGCAGAGTATATTTCTGTTCCCAAGTTGCTAGAATATAGGATGAAGGCCCTATATAGGCATCAACTTGACTTTTCCATGTTCAATGAGTGTGTGGGTATCATCTTTAACAATGGGTCTTGTCATTTTGTGGAGAGCAACTTATAGTATTGGCAACTGTTTCGGTAATTTGGGGCTTCTCATGGAACCCATTTGGCCAACAACTCAATTAGGTGTAATCCAATCCTGGTACTGGAAGCTTCCTTTGGTTACAAGAGATGTTCAATTGATCCTTCCATTATTTGGCAATTTCCTTTAAATTACCTTTCTATATGTATATATTTGAGGAACCTTCTACTATATAAAGTTTCCATACTATCCCTTAAATGCTCCTTAATTTAACTGTCTTTTCCAACATTTTCTGCCTCATCTTTCTTTTCCCTCCCCTCTTCGTTCTCATGTTTTATTTCACTCCCAACTACCCATAACTATCTATTCTATTCCTCTTGCCTAGGAAGATATATTTCCCCTAGTTACTACTCTCTATCTATCCTGTATGGTTATGCAAATTTGTAACTTGGTTATCATTGACTTAATAGGTAATATATTAGCAAATACATATCTCTGTTTCTGGGCCTGGGATACCTCAATCAATGATTTCTTTTCCTAGTTCCATCTATTTACCTGCAAATTTCATGATTTCATTTGATGGTTGAAATTCTCTTTTAAGATCCATGACTGCACTCATCTGAGGAAGTTGGCTATTTTTCTAGTACCAAGCATGATTTCCATTCTATTCAGTGAGTTCTAGGTCAATTTGGACAGCTGTTGGTTACTACCAACATGTGCATGTCACTATTGCACTTTTGCATATATTTTGCCATGCTGGTCATTGTGGTGTATTGGTGTCACAACTGGGTAGAACTATTAACTGCTTTCCTCCTTGGCAGCTTTCTAGTACCATGGAAACTAGACTAAAGAAAGAATTCTTTCAGGTTACATCCAGCTCAAATAATGTGAGACCTGCGTTCTAAGTATGAAGTATCTTCAGAAATAGAGGCCTATATCTTTAACTACTGAGAGAAAACCAAGGTCAATAGCCATAGTTTATATTGTATTGGGAATCACCAGGATTACCCTGTCCAATCATTTGAAAGATTTGTCATACCTGGTACTGGACTTTTGCTAGTCTATAGTTCTTATGGGTAGACTTTCCAGCCTTAGAAACTTAACGTCCTTTATGTTCTATTATATATAAATATATAATATTTATTCTATTTATACATTATAATTTTAGGTAAAATAAACTAATGGAATTCTTTGAGGCTTTATGAAACTACCGTGATGTTATTTATCCTTTATCCTTCCTTCTTTTTCTGTATTTGCCTTCCTCACACTTCCCCAATTGTATCTGTTTTAATATTTCCCACTTCATATCTGTCCATGTTCTTACTGTTGCATGAATATGATCAAATGTTTCTTGATTTAGTTATATATGTCCTTTAATAAATATGAGTAAGAGCAATGTGGTAATAATGGACTGGCTGAGCTCTGGAGAATGCAATCTGCCAGAGCGATGGGGGAAGTTTTGTATGTTCAAACTGACTGTTATCATATACATGACAATATTTCTGCATTTATCCTGTGTGGATGTGTTTATATGTGTATATATTTGAGTAGTGCATCTTCTGTGTTGGTAAGTGGTTCACAAAGGCAGAGACCCCCTGGTTGTTTGTGATGTCTTCACTTCAGCTTTACAATGACAGCAGTCCTAGTGATACTCTAGACATGTTTTAATAACTATTTCTGTAGATGAGAAAGGAGTCAGAACTCTCTTTTCTCACAAATCAAACCCTGCATTTAAACTTGTCAGTACCACTGACTTGAACCTCAATGTTAAAAACTTTTGCTATTTACTTAGACTTCCTGGTTCTGAAGAGGAAGCATCTTCTTGAATTTAAAATCTTTGGAGAATATTCATTTCAGTCTTTGCTTGCCATTTTGACACCACAGGCCAACAGGTCTAAGTCTTGAATCTAATAGCTTTACAACTTGCAGAAATACTTCAGATGTAGTTTCTCTTTCTACTCCTGCCAGTTGGGAAATTCTATCAGATATGCAGCATAGCTTTATGTCTATTGTTTAGATGTTGTTTTAAAATAAGTTCTTTTTGCATTGTTGGAAAATTATTAAACTGAATGTTTCTGCTTAAAATTTTCATTCAAAATACAAATGGGGGAGAGAAAAATGATTTATGAAAATATCACTAGTATTTGTAAATTTTATATTTATGAAAGTCCATCTTAAAGTATAAAATAGGCTCTAGCACCGTGATTAATTTCATTCCTTAGTTTTTTACACCTAGCAATATTTTAATTATAGCTCCATGTGGCAAGTATTTCACTTCACCAACAGTGTTTGTTCCCCTTAGTATTCCAAGTAGGGATTTTGTTTACTCTCTGAGTTAATTCCTTCTTTTGTCATGAATTCTTTATCTTCATGTTAAGCAAATTTGTTTGATTTAGAGTGTACTGCCAGCTTCTTCAATTTCTCTTAGACGCATATAGGATTAGACACTGTTCTTACAGATATCAAAACCTGATTACATGAGAGTAACACTAGATATGCAAACCCATAAGGGGAAGGAGAACAGCATATACCTATCTTACTTAAACCCTGTACTCTTACAATAAAATAACCATTCTTGCCAATTCTTTTTCTTACTAATTTTGATTAATATTTTATTTATACAAAAGAGTAGGCTTCATGACATTTTCATGCATGTATACAAAGCACTTAGATGACATCTACCTCTCCTATTACTCATATTTATCTAAATTTTTCCAACCTTGAAGTGATTAATTTCTACATACAGCTCTACAGTATGTTCCTCTCTTGGAGAGAGCTGACTCATGTTAGTTCAAGAAGTAAAAGTAGGGAGCCCTGATAGCCACAGAATTTTTATAGAATTTGTCCACATGTTGTCATTTTATTCTTCTGGTGTTTCCTTTAATTCGGGGATTTGCTCTCTTTTGGCTCTTCCTGGAAATTTTTCATGCATTGTATAGGCAGATGGTGAGTTGAGCTTTTAGACACCAAAAAGGGCACATTTTTGCCTCGGCAGTTTTCTCTAGCTTGGTAGCACAGATGCCTCTTTGTGAGCAGGTATGCCATAAACTTTCATTCAGATCTTAATATTTTGACACAGAGCTCTATATTTTTGTTGCTGTTCCTAAGGAACTTGGGCTTGTTAACCTTACCTTTGATTGCATCTGTTTACAGTCATTCACAGAACCAAACCATATGATCAGATGAATTCTTTGGGTAGTTGCAAACCATTTTGGGAACATTTCAAAGCTTACATTGACTGTTTGCTCTAAACTTAGATTTACCACATTTTTCCTACTAATTTTTGTGTGTATGTATATTATACATACATACTTTTCTTTTTTTCCTCTTGTTTTTTGGTAAAGTCAGATAATTAATAGAAGAGGACCTAAAGAATATGAATGCCAGAGTAAGGCTCTCATTTAGGTACAACCTACTCAAATATTAGAAACAAGAGAACGTCAGTTAAATCTCTGTAGCCAAAGGAACTAGTTTAATGTACATCTTCTTTACATCTTCCTGAGATGGGGTAATATAAACTATTCCACCTGAATATTTTCATTCTCCATTTTTCTTCTTTGTCTTATTCTGTGAACATGTTTAAGTAGCTTTGATTTAAAATAAAATCTCTACCTGGTGTTATAATTTCAGAATACCAACATTTTAAATGTTTTAGTGTGAAAAAAAAATATCCTTTCTTCGCCTAATGTAATTGCCATTTCAGAGGCTTACTGCTGAATAAGCTCACTCTTTCTACTTCTTTTTGAACTCTGGTTGGTTCAACTCAGCTGTTATGGTCCAAATTTCCCTCCAAGCTGACTGATTCAATCTGAATTCTCCCAGCTTCCTACTGAATTTCTCTGTTTGGCCTTAAACTACCTCTAGCAATTTGTCCCAGGTGAATTTATCCTCTGAAGGATTTCTGCCCTATCTCTGACTTGCTCTGTCAAATCTTTGTCTGATTCATAATTTTTTGTGCCCCTCAATTAAACATCACTTTCAAACATGGCTGCTTCTTTCTACAAACTAACATTAACCACATTTTTGGGGGATTAAAAGTATTTACTGAAAGGGATGTCTCTATTCCAGGCAGAGGGATTGCTAGATTTAATTTTTTCTACACAGTGTAGTGTAAAAGCAAAAACCAAGAAGTAAAAACTTCAAATTTGAAACAAGATGTTTTACTTTGAATTTCACCCATTCTGATTAAAATCTGTGTGAACTTGAACAATTTCATCAATAGTTTTGTATTTAACTTCTCATTTGTAAACTATACCTGTTATAATGTCCTTGAAATCTTTAAAGAGTAATTCCCCATAAGCATAGAATACCATGTTTCATAAAGTGCCTTTTGAAAACCACTGCATATTTATTATAATACATCAGATATCAAAATATTAGAATGGGAGATGAAAATAAAGATTTGGTTATATATAAATAAAGGAATAAAAAGTATGAGAAACAAATGTATTTTGAAAAGAATAAAATAGCCTTTAAAGTATGAAAAGATATTTTTTACATTTAAATTTCATTGCATAGATAAAATACTAGCAAAGACTTACCTCATAAAGAATGCTGATACATCAGGAGTTTTTTAAATATTGCACTGGAGAAATAGCTCAGTTGGTGAAATGAATAACATGTAAGTATGAAGACCTAAGTTTGATCTCCATGTAAAAAGCCCACATAGTAATGTGCATTTGTAATCCTAGTACTGAGAAGGTAGAGACAGGTGAATCTTGTGGAGTCAGAGTCCAGACAGCTTAGCTAAATTATTGAATCACAGGTCCTAGTGAGGAATACTGGGAGGGGGAAGAATTGAATGGCTCCTGAAGAACCAAACCCGGCTGACCTCAAGAAGCAAATGCACCCACATGGACAGTGCTCCCCCTAAAATAAAATACAAAAATATAGCCAATATGCACCACAGAAAGAAAATGAAACTTGAAATGTAATAAGGCGTTTAAGACTCACAAAGGATATGAAAGAAAATAAAATCTCCCTCAGCAAATGAACTATCATTTAGCTATCATAAAGATGAATGTAAGGAAGAATGCTATAAACTTTTAAAGCATTATGCTTTGTGAAAGAAACTATGTAAAAAGGTTACACTTGGTATTATTTGTTTCCTATGAGGTATAAATCAGAAAAATTATAAAGACAAGGCAAGGGACGAAGGAACTGACTGTCAAAGAATATTGGTAGAAAACAGAATATGGGAGCCATGAACTATTTGGTAAAAGATATTGAAGACATTTGTAAGCAAAGTACTTAAGGTTTTATTGTGGATGCCAACAAGTGCTTGCTGACAGGAGCTTGATATAGCTGTCACCTGGAAGACTCTGCCAGTACCTGAAAAATATAGAGGGGGATGCTCTCAGCCAACCATTGAACTGAGCACAAGGTCCCCTATGGAGGAGTTAGAGGGAGGAGTGGAGGAGCTGAAGGAACTTGCAGTCCCATAGAAGGAACTACAATATGAACCAACCTGTACCCCCAGAACTCCCAGGGACTAAACCACCAACCAAAGAGTACACATGGAGACACCCACGGCTCCAGTCGCATATGTAGCAGAGGTTGGCCTTTTTGGACATCAAAGGGAAGAGAGGCCCTTGGTCCTGAGAAGGCTAGTTGCCCCAATATAGGGGAATACCAGGATAGGGAAGTGGTAGTGTGTGGGTTGGTGAGCAGGAGGAGGAGGAATGGGATAGGGGATTTTTGGAGGGGAAACCAGGAAAGGGGATAACATTCGAAATGTAAATAAAGAAAATAACCAATAAAAAAAGAAAAATGTCTCAGATGAATAAACATACATGAGTCTAAAATAAGAAAAGTTGTTTCATGAGCTGAGACCAGCAGCAAAGGCACAAGGCAGAGTTACCAGTTGCTTTGGAGGCCCAATCTGTGCCCCAGTTTTTCTCATAGAGAGGGTATGGTGTTAAAATATTTATAATTAAGCCTAAAAGGTATATGCAGTCTATTGTTTAAGGGTATTGAATTTACTTACATGGCTCCTTATTTCTTCTTTCATATTTCTCCCTTTTGAATTGCTGATATCTTGTCTGTGTGGCCCATCACTGTATTTTAGAAGTGCATTCATTTTCATTGAAAGCTCACAGCAATTAAAAACAATGAATTCACGAAGTTCTTAGGCAAATGGTCAGAACTGGAAAATATCATCCTTAGTGAGGTAACCCAATTACAAAAGAACACACAGCGAGAGGGGGTTGACTGGGGAACAGAGGGAGGGAAGAGGGCTTATGGGACTTTCGGGAGGGAAGAAAGGGGAAAGGGGAAATCATTTGGAATGTAAATAAAAAATATAGAAAATAATAAAAAAATTATCTCAAAAAAAAAGAAAGCTCACAGCTGGAAAGATGAGGTACCATGGGATGAATCATTCTTTGGGTGTCATCCATTTCTGATTTAGATGTTACTCAGATGAAATTTTGGGCTTGAAGTTGATGATGAGATGAATCACCGTTCTTGAGAATTTGGGGTTAAAATGGCTGGGCTATATTTCTTTATGTAAGAAGTTATCATGTTTGAATATCAGGGATACTCTTATTCTTTTATATTTGCTGGTTATTTTAGCTTAAAAGATTTTTTATTTATTTAAGAAGAGAAAGGTAATGAATTTTCCAGTCAAATTAAGAGTAAAACAAAACAAATACTTTTCATAATTTACTTGGTTTATTGTATAAAACACAGAAACTCTAAACAAAATTGAACAAATGTACAGATAAATGTATGGGAAAGGATTCACTTCAGTTAGGATTATTCTATATTTTTATATTTTTATTGGATATTTTATTTACGTTTCAAATGTTATCCCCTTTTCCTATTTATCCCCCAGAAACCCCCTATCCTATTCTACTCCTCCTTCTTCTAAGAGGGTGTGCCCCTACCCACACACCCATTCCAGACTACCCACCCTCACATTCCCCTATACTGGTGCATTGAGCCTTTATGGGACCAAGGTACTCTTCTCCTATTGATGCCCAACAAGACTATCCTCTGCTACATATATGGCTGGAGCCATGGGTCCCTCCATGTGTACTCCCTGGTTGGTGGTTTAGACCCTGGGAACTCTGCTTGATTGACATTGTTGTTTTTCCTATGGAGTTGCGAACCCCTTTAACTCCTTCACTCCTTTCTCTAACTCTTCCATTGAGGACCCTGTGATCAGTTCAATGGTTGGCTGCGAGTATCTGCCTCTGTTTATGTCAGGCTCTGGCAGAACCTCTCAGGAGACAGCTATATCAGGCTCCTGTCAGCATGCACTTCTTGGCATCCACAATAGTGTCTATGTTTGGTGACTGTATATGAATCCCCAGGTGGGACAGTCTCTGGATGGCCTTTCCTTCAGTCTCTGCTTCATATATTTTTGTCTTCGTATTTACTCCCTTGAGTATTTTCTTACCCCATTTGA
This sequence comes from Tokudaia tokunoshimensis, assembly GCA_036184795.1. Lineage (NCBI taxonomy): Eukaryota > Metazoa > Chordata > Mammalia > Rodentia > Muridae > Tokudaia > Tokudaia tokunoshimensis. The sequence goes on from BTHU01000023.1 coordinate 107,664,633, forward strand.
AGAAGGACTGAAACACCCACACTTTAGTCTTCCTTCTTCTTAAGCTTCATGTAGTCTGTGTATATTGGGTATTCCAAGCTTCTTGGCTAATATCCACTTATCCATGAGTGCATACCATGTGTGTTCTTTTGTGATTGGGTTGCTTCACTCAAGATGATATTTTCTAGATCCATCCATTTGCCTAAGAATTTCATGAATTCAGCTCCAGTGACCGGGAAGTTGAGACAGCCAGGTTCTGAGACAGACAGGCATAATATCGCTTGGGTCTCGGGCGGCTTGTGTGTATGCGGCTCCCAAGTGCTGGGCTGATCTGCAGTAACCAGCGCGCCAGCTCTGCTGTGGGACTTCTGCCTGGCAGAGGGACCCCGCACTGGGCGGGAGCCTACCAGCTTTCCTTCCGCGACCTCTGTTCCCGCAGACTGCACTGAAGAGACAGGTACCCAGGCTCTCCCCCAATATAACATCACTTGGGACACGGCCTGTTGGGGCTTCCGTCTGTGCCCAAGAACGGGTCAGCGCTGTGGTTGTCTGGGTGCCAGATCTGCAGGCCATCGCGTCTGCAGGGTGAGCAGCGCCACAGAGAGTGTGCAGAGTGCACTCCGCCATCTTTGCTGCAGTGACTTGGAAGTTGGGACAGCCAGGCTCTGAGACAGACAGGCATAATATCACTTGGGTCTTGGGCGGATTGTGTGCACGTGGCTCCCAAGAGCTGGGCAGATCTGCAGTAACCAGCACACCAGCTCTGCTGTGGGACTTCTGCCTGGCAAAGGGATGCCCCCTCCCCCCCTAGGAGAGATCACACACCCTTGCACAGGGCAGGAGCCTACCAGCCTCCCTTTGGCGACCTCGGCTCCAGGAATCCACTAGGCTGAGCCTTTGGATGGGCAAGGACTCCCCAATATAAGATCACTTGGGGCAAGGCACATCAGGGCTCCAAAGTCACTCAGGAGAAGGCAGGCCCCAGAAATCGGTGCCAGGGGAATCCTGGTAATCCGGGGGGGGGGGCAGAAATAGCTTTGCAGGTTCACAGGAGGTCCAACCAACAGCCAGTGGCAGCAGGACCAACTAACATCAGAGGTATCCAGATGGCAAAAGGCAAACGTAGGAATGTTACTAACAGAAATCAAAGTAATATGGGACCATCCGAACCCAACTCTCCAAGAGCAGCAAGTCCTGGATACCCCACAACACCTGAAAGACAAGATCTGGATTTAAAATCACTTCTCATGATCCTATTAGAGGATCACAAGAAGGACACAAATAAATCTCATAAAGAATTACAGGAGACCATGAATCAACGGTTAGAAGCCCTTACAAAGGAAACACAAAAATCGCTTAGAGATATGCGGGAGAACATGGATCAAAAGATGGAGGCGCACAAGGAGACAAAACAAAAATCGCTTAAGGAGATGAATCAAAGGGTAGATGCACTCACAAAGGAATCACAAAAATTGCATAAAGAAATGCAGAAGAATATGGGTCAACAGACAAATGCCCATAAGGAGGCAACACAACAATTGCTTAAAGAAATGAATCAACGGTTAGATGCCCTTACAAAGGAAACACGAGAACTGCTTAAAGAAATGCAGGAGACAATGGATCAACAGATGGATTCCCATGAGGATGAAACAAAAAATCACTCAGAGAAATGCAGGAGAACGTGGGTCATCAGGAAGAAATCCTGAAAAAGGTAATGCAAAAATACCTTAAAGAAATACAGGAAAATACAAACAAACAAGTGAAGGATCTCAGCAAATCCATCCAGGAACTAAAAAAGGAAGTAGAAACAACTAAGAAATCACAAAGGGAGACAACTTTGGAGATAGAAAACCTTGGGAAGAAATCAGGAGTCATAGATGCAAACATCAACAATAGAATACAAGAGATGGAAGAAAGAATCTCAGGTGCTGAAGATTCCATAGAAAGCATCGACTCAACAGTCAAAGAAAATGCAAAATGCAAAAAACGTGTAACCCAAAACATCCAGGAAATCCAGGACACAATGAGAAGACCAAACCTAAGGATTATAGGTATAGATGAGAGTGAAGATTTGCAACTTAAAGGGCCAGTAAACATCTTCAACAAAATTATGGAGGAAAACTTCCCTAACCTAAAGAGAGAGATGCCGATGAACGTACAAGAAGCCTACAGAACTCCAAACAGACTGGACCAGAACAGAAATACCACCCGTCACATAATAATCAAAACACCGAATGTTCTAAACAAAGAAAGAATACTAAAAGCAGTAAGAGAAAAGGGCCAAGTAACATACAAAGGAAGACCTATCCGAATCACATCAGACTTCTCACCAGAGACTATGAAAGCCAGAAGATCCTGGGCAGATCTCATGCAGACACTAAGAGAGCACAAATGCCAGCCTAGACTACTATACCCAGCAAAACTCTCAATCACCATAGATGGAGAGACCAAGATATTCCATGATAAAACCACATTTTCACAATATCTTTCCACAAATCCAGCCCTGCAACAGATAATAGGTGGAAACCTCCAATACAGGGAGAGAAACAACACCCTGGAAAAAATGAGATAATAACCTTCTTGAATCAAACCCAAAAGTAGATAACCACTCAAACATAAAGATAGCGTCCAGAATGGCAGATGGCAATAATCACTATGCCTTAATCTCTCTTAATATCAATGGTCTCAATTCCCCAATTAAAAGACATAGACTAGCAGACTGGATACGTAAACAGGACCCAGCATTTTGCTGCATGCAGGAAATGCACCTCAGTGTCAAAGACAAACACTACCTCAGAGTAAAAGGCTGGAAAACAATTTTACAAGCAAATGGCCCCAAGAAACAAGGTGGAGTAGCCATTCTAATATCAGATAAAATTGATTTTCAAGCTAAAGTCATCAAAAAAGACACAGAAGGACACTACATACTGATCAAGGGAAAAATCCACCATCAAGAACTCTCAATTCTGAATATCTATGCTCCAAATGCAAGGGCACCCTCATTCGTAAAAGAAACTTTACTAAAACTCAAAGCACACATCGCACCGCACACAATAATAGTGGGTGACTTCAACACCCCGCTCTCTGAAATGGATTGTTCAGGAAAGCAGAAACTAAACAGGGACACAGTGAATCTAATTGAAGCCTTGGACCAAATGGAACTAACAGATATATATAGAACATTTCATCCTAGAGCTAAAGAATACACCTTCTTCTCAGCTCTTCATGGTACCTTCTCCAAAATTGACCATATAATTGGTCACAAATCAGACCTCAACAGATATAAGAAGATAGAAATAATCCCATGCCTCCTATCAGATCACTATGTAATAAGGGTGGTCTTCAATGGCAACAAAAACAAAAGAAAACCCACGTACACATGGAGGCTGAACAATGCTCTACTCAATGATAACTTGGTCAAGGTGGAAATAAAGAAAGAAATCAAAGACTTTTTGAAAGTTAATGAAAATGAAGGCAAAACATACCCTAATTTTTGGGACACAATGAAAGCAGTGCTAAGAGGAAACTTCATAGCCCTGAGTGCCGCCAAAAAGAAACGGGAGACAGCATACACTAACAGCTTAATGGCACACCTGAAAGCCCTGGAACAAAAAGAAGCAAATACACCAAAGAGGAGTAGAAGGCAGGAAATCATCAAACTCAGGGCTGAAATCAATCAAGTAGAAACAAATAAAACCATACAAAGAATCAACAAAACGAGGAGTTGGTTCTTTGAGAAAATCAACAAGATAGATAAGCCCTTAGCCAGACTAACCAGAGAGCACAGAGATAGTATCCAAATGAATAAAATCAGAAACGAAAAGGGAGAGATAACAACAGAAACTGAGGAAATTCAAAAAATCATCAGATCCTACTACAAAAACCTGTATTCAACACAACTAGAAAATCTTGAGGAAATGGACAATTTCCTTGACAGATACCAAGTACCAAAATTAAATCAGGATCAAATAGACCATCTAAACCGTCCTATAACCCCTGAAGAAATAGAAGTTGTCATTGGAAGTCTTCCAACCAAAAAAAGCACAGGTCCAGATGGTTTTAGTGCAGAATTCTATCAGACCTTCAAAGAAGACCTAACACCAATACTCTTCAAACTGTTCCACAAAATAGAAACAGAAGGAACACTACCCAACTCATTCTATGAAGCCACAATTACACTAATACCAAAAGCACACAAAGATCCGACAAAGAAAGAGAATCTCAGGCCAATCTCTCTTATGAATATCGATGCAAAAATACTCAATAAAATTTTTGCCAACCGAATCCAAGAACACATCAAAATGATCATTCACACATCCCAGGGATGCAGGGATGGTTCAATATAAGGAAATCCATCAATGTAATCCACTACATAAACAATCTCAAAGAAAAAAACCACATGGTCATCTCATTAGATGCTGAGAAAGCATTTGACAAAATTCAGCATCCTTTTATGCTAAAGGTCTTAGAAAGATCAGGAATTCAAGGCCCATATCTAAACATAGTAAAAGCAATTTACAGCAAACCGGTAGCCAGCATCAATCTAAATGGAGAGAAACTTGAAGCACTCCCACTAAAATCAGGGACTAGACAAGGCTGCCCTCTCTCTCCATATCTTTACAATATAGTACTTGAAGTTCTAGCTAGAGCAATTAGACAACAAAAAGAGGTCAAAGGGATACAAATTGGAAAGGAAGAAGTCAAACGATCACTATTTGCAGATGATATGATAGTATACTTAAGCGACCCAAAGAACTCCACCAGAGAACTCCTACAGCTGATAAACGACTTCAGCAAAGTGGACGGATATAAAATCAACTCAAGCAAGTCAGAAGCCTTCCTATACTCAAAGGATAAGCAGGCTGAGAAAGAAGTAAGAGAAATAATACCCTTCACGATAGCCACAAACCATATTAAGTATCTTGGCGTGACTCTAACCAAACAAGTGAAAGATCTGTATGACAAGAACTTCAAGTCTCTGAAGAAAGAAATTGAAGAAGACCTCAGAAGATGGAAAAATCTGCCATGCTCATGGATTGGCAGGATTAATATAGTAAAAATGAGCATCTTACCAAAAGTAATACACAGATTCAATGCAATCCCCATCAAAATCCCAACTCAATTCTTCATAGAGTTAGAAAGAGCAATTCAAAAATTCATCTGGAATAACAGAAAACCCAGAATAGCTAAAACTATTCTCAAGAGTAAAAGAACCTCTGGGGGAATCAGTATCCCGGACCTCAAGCTGTACTACAGAGCAATAGTGTTAAAACCCGCATGGTATTGGTACAGTGACAGGCATGTAGATCAATGGAACAGAACTGAAGTCCCAGAAATGAATCCACACTCCTATGGTCACTTGATCTTTGACAAAGGAGCTAAAACCATCCAGTGGAAAAAAGATAGCCTTTTCAACAAATGGTGCTGGCTCAGCTGGAGGTCAACATGCAGAAGAATGCAAATTGACCCATTCTTATCTCCTTGCACTAAGCTCAATTCTAAGTGGATCAAAGATCTCCACATAAAACCAGACACACTGAAACTAATAGAAGGGAAACTAGGGAAGAACCTTGAACATATGGGCCCAGGGGAGAATTTCCTGAACAGAACTCCAATAGCTTATGCTCTAAGATCAAGAATAGACAAATGGGACCTCATTAAATTACAAAGTTTTTGCAAGGCAAAAGACACTGTCAAAAAGACAAAGCGGCAACCAACTAACTGGGAAATGATCTTTACCAACCTTACATCCGACAGAGGGCTAATATCCAATATATACAAAGAACTCAAGAAGTTAGACTCCAGAGAGGCAAGTAACCCTATTAAAAAATGGGGTACAGAGCTAAACAAAGAGTTCTCACCTGAAGAATATCTAATGGCTGAGAAGCACCTAAAGAGATGTTCATCATCCTTAGTCATTAGGGAAATGCAAATCAAAACAACCCTGAGATTCCATCTCACACCTATCAGGATGGCTAAGATCAAAAACACAGGAGACAGCAGTTGTTGGCGAGGATGTGGAGAAAGAGGAACACTCCTCCACTGCTGGTGGAATTGCAAGCTGGTACAACCACTCTGGAAAGCAGTCTGGCGGTTCCTCAGAAAACTGGGCATGACACTCCCGGAGGATCCAGCTATACCACTCCTGGGCATATACCCAGAGGCTTTACCTGCATGCAATAAGGACACATGCTCCACTATGTTCATAGCAGCCTTATTTATAATAGCCAGAAGCTGGAAAGAACCCAGATGTCCCTCAACGGAGGAATGGATTCAGAAGATGTGGTATATCTACACAATGGAATACTACTCTGCAATTAAAAATAATGAATTCACGAAATTCCTAGGCAAATGGTCAGATCTTGAAAATATCATCCTTTGTGAGGTAACCCAATCACAAAAGAACACACATGGTATGCAGTCACTGATAAGGGGATATTGACCCAGAATCTCGGAATACCCTAGACACAATCCACATATCAATAGATTTCTAAGAAGATGGAAGGAGAGACCCCTGGTCCTGGAAAGACTGGATGTAGGGGAACGCCAGGACAGAGAAACGAGAGGGGGTTGAATGGAGAAAAGAGGGAGGGAAGGGGGCTTATGGGACTTTCGGGGAGGGAGGAAACGCGAAAGGGGAATTGATTTGGAATGTAAATTAAAAAAATAAAATAAAATAAATAATAAAAAAAAGAAGAATTTCATGAATTCATTGTTTTAATAGCTGAGTAGTACTCCATTGTGTAAATGTAGCACAGTTTCTGTACCCATTCTTCTGTTGAAGGGCATTTGGGTAATTTTCAGCTTCTGGCTATTATAAATAAGGCTGTTATGAACATAGTGGAGCATGTGTCCTTATTACATGCTGGGTAATCCTCTGCGTATATGCCCAGGAGTGGTATAACTGGGTCCTCCGGTAGTATCGTGCCCAGTTTTCTGAGGAACTGCCAGACTGATTTCCAGATTGTTTGTACCAGCTTGCAATCCTGCTAGCAGTAGAAGAGTGTTCCTTTTTCTCTACATCCTCTCCAGCATTTGCTGTCACCTGAGCTTTTCATATTAGCCATTCTGACTGGTGTGAGGTGGAATCTCAGGGTTGTTTTGATTTGCATTTCCCTGATGACTAAGGATGTTGAACATTTCTTTAGGTGCTTGCAACCATTCAAGTTCCTCAGCTAAAAATTCTTTGTTTAGCTCTGTACCACCTTTTTTTGTTAGGGTTATTTGGTTCTCTAGAGTCTAACTTCTTGAATTCTTTGTATATATTGGATATTAGCCCTCTATTGGATGTAGTCTTTTCCCATCTGTTGGTTACTGGTTTGTCCTCTTAACAGTGTCCTTTGCCTTACAGAAACTTTGCAATTTTGTGAGGTCCCATTTGTTAATTCTTGATCTTAGAGCATAAACCATTGGGTTCTGTTCAGAAACTTTCCCCTGTGCACATGTATTTGGGGGATCTTCCCCACTTTCTCTTCTATTAGTTTCGGTGTACCTGGTTTTATGTTGAGTTCCTTGGTTTACTTGGACTTGAGCTTTGACCAAGGAAATAATGGATCGATTTGCATTCGTCTACATGTTGACTGCCAGTTGAACCAGCACCATTTGTTGAAAATGCTGTCTTTTATCCCCCCACTGGATGGTTTTAGCTCCTTTGTCAAAGATCAAGTAACCGTAGGTGTGTGAGTTCATTTCTGGATCTTCAATTCTAATTCTATTCTACTGATCTTCCTGCCTGTCTCTGTACCAAAACCATGCAGATTTTTTCAAGATTGCTCTGTAGTACAGCTTGAGGTCCGGGATGGTGATTCTCCTAGAAGTTCTTTTATCGTTGAGAACAGTTTTAGAGATCCTAGGTTTTTTTGTTATTCAAGATGAATTTGCAAATTGATCGTTCTAAGTCTATGAAGAATTGAGTTGGAATTTTGATGGGAATTGCATTGAATCTGTAGATTACTTTCAACAAGATGGCCATTTTACTATATTAATCCTGCCAATCCGTGAGCATGGGATATCTTTCTATCTTCTGAGATATTCTTTGATTTCTTTCTTCAGAGACTTGAAGTTGAGTTCAGATTTTTTAAAAAAAATTCACTTTATATCCTGATCCCCTCCCTCCTCTCCTTCCAGTCCTACCCTTATAAATCCCTTGTTCCATTACTACCTACTCTTCTCCTCAGAGAAGGAGAAGACCCCTTTGGGTGCCACCTCAACTGGGACATCCAATAGCTGTAAGTCTAAGTGTATCTTTTCCCACTGAGATCCAACAAGGTATTCCTGTTAGGGAAAGGGGATCAAATGCCAGGCAGCAGAGTCAGAGAAACCCCCAACCCGCACCCCCAGCTCCAATTGTTAGGACCCACATGAAGATAAGCTGCATATCTACTATAAACATGTTGTGGGTTGAGGTCCAGCCCCTGCATGTTCTTTGGGTTTATTTTCCTCACATATTTTGTACTATTGAAAGGTAACACCATCCACAATAATTCTGTTTGTACTTTTTATAAGAGTATAAGCGAATACCCTAGTGACTTTTGTCCTTATACCATGTATGGACCCTGGGAAGCCAATGAAATCCTAACTAGAACCTGAATATGCTGGCACCTTTCTAGCAGACTTCTCAATTTTTAAAGCACTAACAAATTAATTTCTACTATAAATAAATTTCTCAGTATAATATATTTTGTTATAACAACAGAAAAAATTGCATGCACTCATCTTTCTTGCTTTACTCGACTTGCTTCATTATTTAGGAGATAAAATACTGTTACTATCTTCTTTGATTATGTCAGTCAACACATTTCAAGTTCTGTTTGTTCTATCCTTTATAGTCTCTTTAACAGCCTGTATTTCTTCATTAAAAGTTCCTGACCACATTCATCTTCCACACTAGCAGAGTAAGCCATAAATCCAGAGACTACACCTATATTTGCTGTGTCCTGCCCCACCCTCACCTCTAATCGAAAAATCACATGTATTCAGCAGACACTCTTACACCCGATCTAGCCTGGATGCTTAAACTAGCAACAACGACGATGATAAGGAGCAATGCCTGTTTATAGATGAAGCTTACTTGTTACAGGAACATAGTAAACAAGAAAGCAATTGTGTGACCAAAATTAATTTCTTTGATTCTTTAAAAAATATTTTGAGGGAATGAATATCCCCTTCTTGTTAGGAGAAAATAGAAATAAAAAGCATCCGGTGGCTTCATTTAGGTAAAGAGCTGAAACAAAATTATGACTCAGAAATGAGATAAATTAAATGAGAGGACATGGCTACTATTGAAGTAGTGGGAGAGCATTAGAAAAAAGATGTTGTACTGTCTGAAACACCATTAACAGGCTTTAGAGGGAAAGGGTGGCTTTACTTTAAAACTTGGAGATTTTCATTAAGAAGGATGGCTTACAAGAAAAGTAATCATGAGAGATGCCATGGGCAACATAATGGTGGCAGGCACAGAGAAGAAATAGAACCTTTAGAGATACTCCATAAAGCAAAGAAAATAAGTGACTTTTATACTCTTTAATGGGTAGTAAGAAGTTCCACACCATGGGGTTTATTTTGACATAGTCTATAGGATTAAAAGCATGTAGATACTGGGTACTTAGTTGGACCATAAATTAGGGGGTGTTAGGTCACACCATAGCTAGGCTTCTTAATTATCTCCTAAAGAGAGAGCAAAACAAGGCATGGCTTGATTGCTTCAGACTCTGAAAAGTCCCTCATTTCATTAGAGGAGAATAGCTAGGATATATTTTATAAGAGCTGGCCTCAAACTTCTGACATGTATCTTTTCTTTTACCTTCTCCTATCATATACATCATTTTCATGTGTTCCATAGGCACTCTAGCTGTATACTAGCATTCTAGCATAGGTATACAATAGATAATAAATAAATGCTTGTTGCAAAAAAGAATGGTGATGAATGTTATCTCTTCCTCTTATTGCCTTGGATATCTATGGCTCAGCATGGATGTTCAGATGCAAAATCTTGAAGTTTTATAATTCAATATTACCAAGCATAGCTGTACATTGTGTCTATTAATGTCTTAGCAATCTTTTTGTTGATCTTTTGGCATTTCTGATTTCCTTGCTTTGAAGGAATAGTGATAAAGAAAATCCTCCAATAAAGTCCCCATGAGTACACATCAACTCATGCTACAATTATCTGGCCCTTATTTGAATGGGTAATATTTTCTTCCCCATCTACCCTGCCTTCCATGTCAGTAGCAAAGCGTCATGGTAATAATATGTGGCATAAATTGTCATCCTGTTAAAGGCAATAAGTAACATCGCTCTATTAATCACAAAGAAATGTTAAAAGTGACCTGTTTTTGATTAAAATCATCTTTCAAAATTCAGCTAGTATCTGAAATGTGAAGTAGCAGAACCAAAATGGAGTTGAAAGGAGAAGGTGGAAGGGCTCTGTGAGTTGCATAACAATAGCCTCTTTTCTTCCCCAGAGCTCACCATAAATGATTAAAAATCACCCCTCAGGGTCTTGGCTTGAATTTCCTACTTGTAGCAGCAGGTTTATGAGTAAAAGAACAGCTGCCCATCTGCTGAAAAAAAGTGAAAGGAAATAAATCAGTCTTATCTACTTTATGCTGAGGATACTTATAAAATGCAGATTTGTTTTTAAAAAAAGCTATCTTTACCTCTGAGTGCATGTTAATATTGTTTCTATCCGTGTTGCAGCAAAAAAAAAAAAAAAAGTAAAAAAAAAATTCCTTAAACTGTATTAACCTCACGTAGGCCTTTGAATTAACAGTGATTTCATTAATATTAAAAATCAATCCTTTAAAACTGTTGCAGGGGTAGTGCATGTGAATTTTCTGCAATTATAATTGAGAGAAAGGGAAAGTAGAAATAGATGTACTCATTAGTGTTAACCAATGTTAACATTTTGGTGTATGCTTGTGTGATGTATGTATTAGTAACAAAAACTTGATTGCACATGATTTATAACTTAACTTTATTCTCTCAATGTTATGTCACAAATAGTCTTCACTGTGTATGCTAGTTACTTTTGTGTAGCTGTTACATAAATACCTCAGAGAAAAGCTTAAAAGGAAGAAAGATACATTTTTGCCTCCTGCTGTCAAAAAGGCTTAGATCACAATTGTGTGATCCATATACCTCATCTAATCTATTGGTGGAAGAGCTTTTATTGTGTTGATTCTGTTCGTTTGTTTTCTCATGGTTCAGGGTACTAAATGTAATGCCTTGCACATTCTATATGTTATACCAGAGGAAGAGTTTTTAAAACTCATGATGGACAGGAAGCAGAAAAATACAGGAATATAATAAAAGACAGGACCAGACATAGCCCCAGTGACTTATTTCTTGTCTATTGTTGTTGTTTACTTTATCCTTTAATGACTAAGCCATTTTTTCCAGCCCAACTTGTTTTTCTAACTAGGCTTCTTCTCCTAAAGTTTCTACAACCTTTGCAAACAGGTCCAACATCTTGTACTAGGCACTGTAAACATGATCCTATGGACATCATTTTATACGAAACTATCATATTCTAAACCTAGATCCCTCTATGGCCCTGGTAGTTTCATATGACAAGATCCATTTGGTCCAAGAGGCCATCAGATTTTCACAGTTTCAGCACTGTTCTAAAAAGTCTGCATTCAAAGTCTCTTCTAAAACCCAAAGCAAACTTTTAGCTATAATAAGCCCCTGTAGAATCAAAAAGAAAATTACATGCTTCAAATATATGATGACATATAATAAACATTCTCCTTTCAAAGAGGGAACAATAGAGGTGTAGAAAGCAGGAAGCCAACTCGAGCAGGTACAAACCTCAGAAAGGCAAATATTAACCCGTGTTAACTCATGTCTATCAACTGGAACAGTGGTAGTATGTTGTAGATTCAAAGAAGCTTGGGTAGCCCTGCATATACTGCCATTTCCTTTATTGTATAAATGATCTTACACTTAGGCTGACTCCACTCAATGCCTGTGGCTTTTCTGGATGGTGCTTCACATTTTATTCATTTCTAGCTTCTTGGATTCTCCATTGCAATTTAGGCCCCACTCTCACATCTTCATCCATTTCCTACTCAGGATTCATTGCAGGGCACCTGATGCTGTTATTATGCTACTTGTTCTGCTAGACCATCCTGGGAAATGTAAGTGGAGGCCTGAATGACTACACCACACTTCTGTGTTTCATCCCTAAATAACCATGCAGATCAGCTGCCAGGTAGAGCATTAGCTGGAACTTCTTTGACTAGAGCTTCAGAATTGGAATCCTAGGGCAACAACTTCCTTAGTGGTTCTCTGTGAACAAGGCATCATTCTTCCACAATAAAGTCATGCCTGGCTTCTTACTCACTATGTAGTTCAGACTGGCATCTAGGGCAGCCTTAACTTCTCAAATTCTGAGATTACAAGTTTGGATCACCACACCAAGCTTCCTTTTGATGAGTTCACGTTTTCAAACCTTTGAACTAGGAGCAGGTGGGACTAGTTCATTTCCTGGGATGTCCTTAAAGAACCATTTCTATTAATCTTATACAAATTGCTTGGCTGATTTTATATTGTGCTATTCTCTTCAAAAATTATGCATTCCTTGGAAACTTTACTCAGAATTTTTTAAACAGATCCCAAGACTTTAAATGTTATCTTGCTGCTTCCTTTTGGCAATTCTCACTCTATAATTGATTAAAAGAAGCTAGATATAAACATGTTACCACCTGAATGATGGACTGCCTGAAAATTCCTTCTGTGAGATGAGTTATTCCATTGCTTTTATAATGAGTCTGCCCTAAAGATGGACAAAATATGAACACACTCCTTGCAATACTATAAGACACACTACATTGCTAGTCTCATTTTTCACTACAGTCTCACTTCCATATCAAACCTTATTTGCCCATGCAATTTTTATTGAATTCATGCCTGTCCATGTTTCAGTGTGTGCTCCCACTAGACAAACCCACTACATTTTACATACATTTTACATGCAACAGTTTAGGACTTCTCTACATAACTTCTTCTATAGTTTCTAAATTCATTCCATATAGCAATTATAAAAGTTTAAGATACATATTGTCAGGCAGGCATAACAAGATCCTACTTTGTGGTCCCTATTTCCTGTATTACTTTTGTATAGCTGTGACCAAACTAACAAGCAACTCCAATGGGTGAGGACTCATTTTGTCTCACAGTTTCAGAGTATGCAGAATGTGGTGGCCTGGCATCATGCACTTGGCCAGAGCATTTTGATGGATCAGGTTGCAAATGACCCTCCTTTACCTCACAGTAGACAAGAAGCAGAAAAGTGAATATAAGAAAATGAGTACAATACAAATTTAAGTGTGTATTTGTGTATCTGAGTATGATGTGTGTTCATGTGGGTGTAATTAGAGGCACAAGAGTGCCTCAGTGCCTCTCTCTCTCTCTCTCTCTCTCTCTCTCTCTCTTTCTGTGTGTGTGTGTGTGTGTTTAGACCAGATGATAATGGGTTTCAGTCCTTCACCTTTCCACCTTGTCTGAGAGGGTGTCCTTTTATTCTCTGCTACATATACTAGGCCTGTGAGGTTCTTGAGAATCTCTTGTCTCTGCCTTCCATATCCCTGTAGGCATACTAGAGTTGATGACCTATGCTACTGTGCCCAGCTCTTTGTGTTTTCTGTGGACTTGAACTTAGATCTTCATGCTTGAGTGACAAGAACTCTACTCATTGAGCCATCTTCTCAGCTCTATTCAACCTTTTTAAAAAAGCATATTTATTTATTTATTTATTTATTTATTTATTCTTTTACACTCCAGATTTTATCTCGCCCACCCACCCCCATCTACCCTCCGACTGTTCCACATCCCATATCTCCTCCCCACCCCCTGTTTCCACAAGGATGTCCCCACCACTCATATCCACACAACCTGACCTCTAAACATCCAGGGGCCTCCAGTTTCTTGAGGGTTAGGTGTATCTTCTCTGACTGAACCCAGATCTGGCAGTTCTCATATCAACTGGTGTGTGCTGCCTGTTTGGCGGTCCAGTGCCTGAGCGGTCTCGGGGGTCGAGGTTAGTTGAGACTGCTGGTCCTTCTACAGGGTCTCCCTCCTTCTCAGCTTCTTCCAGCCTTTCCCTAATTTAACAACAGGGGTCAGCGGCTTCTGTCCATTGGTTGGGTGCAAATATCTGCATCTGACTCTTTCAGCTGCTTGTTGGGTCTTCTGAAAAGCAGTCATGCTAGGTCCCTTTTTGTGAGTACTCCATAGCCTCAGTAATACTGACAGGCCTTGGGACCTCCCCTTGAGGTGGATCCCACTTTGGGCCTGTCAATGGACTTGCTTTTCCTCAGACTCCTCTCCATTTCCATCCCTGCAGTTCTTTCAGACAGGAACAATTAGGGGTCAGAGATTTAGACTGAGATGGCAACCCCATCCCTTACTTGATTCCCTGTCTTTCTGCTGGAGGTGAGCTCTACACATTCCTGCTCCCCACTGTAGGGCATTTCAACTAAGGTCAGTCCCTTTGAGTTTTGAGAGACTTTCATTTCTTAGGCCTCTGGTCCATTCTTGAAGGTCCATCCACCTACCTCTTGAGGTTGCCTGTTTCCATTCTTTCTCCTGTTTCCCCCAATACCTGATCATGTTCCTCTCTTCCCCTACCTATCTCCTTGCCCACCTAGGTCCCTCCTTCCATCCCTCTCTTGTGATTGCTTTTTTTCTCCCTCCCAAGTGGGATTGAGGCATCCTCACATGGGCCCTTTGGCTTGGTAACCTTTTTGAGTTCTGTGGATTGTATCCTGGGTGTTCTGTACTATTTTTGGAGTTGTGTAATAGTTACACTAAAAGATATAATACTGTGTATTTCATAATTCTGTTTTATGAGATTCTTGGGTTTCTAATTTAACAATTATTTTTAAATTTTCTTTTCATGTAGATTTATTGTTTTATTACATATTTATTTATTTTTATTATATAAAATTTTGGACAAACTCTATGTTAGTCTGAATATGTTAGGTTATGCTATGGTAATCCTCTAAAATCTCTGTGCCTTAAAACTCTGCTTTGTATCTTGTTAATGTTACAATTCCATTGTATGTTGACTATGCTTATTAAGACTAGACTCAAACTTACTGAGGCTCCTTTATTTTCTGAAACTGCCCTCTCAACACATTCTCATGAATACACTGGCAGGGAATGAGAATAAAATGAATTGCTTGCTGGCTTTTAAGTGCTCCTGCCGAGAAATGAAATATTCATGCCCACATTTCATTGCTCCTGACTCCTCAAAGGATTGGAGAGAGTCAAGTGTCACCATTTACCTCAAAAGGAAGAGAAGCGGATCTTCTCTCCCATGTTGCTAAATGCTGAATTAAATGCTCAAACAGCTATTAGGGCATGCATTGCTCATAAATGCTTGTGTTATATATAAAAAATAAATGCTTTCCAGGAGGATTATACCATTTCACATTGAGACTGTTGTAATTAAGTAATGGCCTACAGTCTTACTTTTCAGTTTAGTTGTTCTAAACTATTAGTAGCAGTTTTATGAGCAACCCTGGCATTTGTATTTTTGCTTTATTCATATTCGTTTTCCTGTAAGAGAATGACTGTTTCAACATAATCATATGGCCTAGTTGGTCTTGATGGTTTTAAGGAAAGCCACGAAAGTGTGATTTTTTTTTTGTTGTTTATAAAGCAGTACAACAGGAGAATAACTCTTAAAATTGTACTGACTGCTTACAGTGTATTCTCTTGAAACTATTTCCCCCCCTTTAAATTCTGGATGCAACTGAGTTCATAAATAGAATTACATTTTGAATGAATGTAGCTTTTTCAAAGAGGACATGATAGAGTATTTGAAAACTTGTGCATATGCTAAGGGAATTTTCTCTTTGTAACCAAATTTTATGAACATAATAGTTTTAAATCATTTCATAGGAAGCTTCTCATCATTTATAATATTGTAAGTTAGAAGGTTAGCTCTTTGAAGTAACTACTTACCAGCCCAAAGACACAGGATTCAAAGAATATGGCATTAATTTAGTAGTGCTCAAATTTAAGAGACTTGAGATAGTAGAAGCTAAATGAATCAGTTTTGAGCTCACAATCATTTTGGAAGGTCATTAGTGACCTATACACTCTATGGAAAATTAAAGCAATTTTAATATTTCTTCTCCAGGGGAGCAGACGAAGAATGCTCTTATCCTTTCTCCTATTCAGCTTTTCAGTTTTGGGGTACCTAAATCCCTATACATATTCTTGCATCTTACACATTGAATAGCCTTAATATTAGGTTAATCAGGCTTCTGAGAAGAAAAAAAACTGCATTCTTTTCTTGCTAGTGTCCACCCTGTAGCAGACTCTGTAAAGGAGTAATAGGGAGAGAAGACGGATGAGTCCCCATACAAATTAGGATCAGGGCATTTCTGCTCAGCTTGGCCCACTTTATTTTCCTATACAGTAGGTCCTTGATACTTCGCTTGCTCAAATTAAACTCTTGGTTGCTTGCACTACTACTATGTTTTGTCTGAATTCCTTTCTGAATTCTTGTCTTTTCAGAGCAGAAGAATTAGAGTACAACTGCACTTGAGGCAGGAATTATAGCAAGAAATATAGCAAGACTAGGAATATTTCAATTGTAAAGCCAATGTCTTTTTTTTTTTGATTTTTCCAGTATTTATGATCTGTTTCTTGGTGCACAAGCAGGATCCCAGTAGACATGAACTGTAGCATATCTTTATCCATAGTGTTAAGTTCCAAAAGATATTGTAGAAGATAGAATCCCACAGAAACTTTATATATACTATATTTTTCTCTGTGTACATAAGTATGATAAAACTCTATTTATAAATAAGGCACAATAAGAAATGACCACAATAACTGATAACAAAGTGGAAAATGATAACATAGCAATTTATAGATGATATCTAATTTGCAGTGTTCTCACTGCTTGAGTTTGGCATTTTGTGATGGCACAAAAGCAATACACATGAATTGAAACCATAGTTTGTACTTTCTTAGGAGTGGTATCTTTGTGGCGTTGAGCAGCACCACCAAGCTGCACCTTCCTATTAGACACTAAGTCATGAAGAGAAACAACTGATTCTGTACAGTGTATCATGTATCCAGATATCCAGAATTATTAGATGTAAAGAATGAATACATTAATGAACTATTCAGTACTTTATTATCAAATAGGATTATGTAAGTGTCTTTTGTCAGCTGTAGGCTAATGTTAACTTTTTGAGCTCACTTAACAGGTAGTTTAGGCAAAGCTATAATATTTGGCTTTAAGGGTAATAAATACATTTTGAACTTAGTATATTTTCAGCACATGATGAGTTCGCTAGTATGTAATTTCATCATAAGTTGAACATCTGTTCCATAATAAAAATTATATGATTTTTTTCTTTCTTCTTTCTTGCCTTCTTCCTTCTTTTCCCCTTCCCACATTCTTTGTGCTGCTAACTTTTCTTTGATGAGTGTAGTAGTTAACATTTATTGACAACTTGAATGGACTGATAGATACTTATAAAATAGGTGAACCACCATCCTTGTTATGTCTGAAAGGATATTTATAAAGGCAATTAGCATTTGAGTGAATGAGCTAATTATACTAAGTATGGATAATCTACTCAGAATATAGGCAGCAAAATTGCATAGTTTAGGAACCTGGGTAGAAAAACTTGGAAAAAGAGGGGAAAGCTCACATAAGCCAGCACATAAATATTCCTATATAGTTGTGTTGAATTTTCAACTGTCTTAGCTAATAAATACAAAATACCTCTTGTGAGTATTTCAGCTTTGTGGATGGAGCAGTTATGATTTTTGTGGCTTTGCAGCTTGTAGAGAACTGTTGTTGGACAGAAAGCCTCAAACTATATAAGCCATTGAACAACTCCTGTCTTATAATTACATGTATGTTCTATTGTTTCTGTTCCCGCAGACAACCACATATCACAGGCCACTAGCCTTTGAAGTTCGAAGTGCAATAGCAACAACAAAACTACATATTCATATTTTCATGTACAGATGATTTGTTCTTACCATAGATTATAACCTTCTTAGTTTTTATTTTTCTTGTTAAAGGAATTCATGTTTTCCCTTAAAGGAAACACTTTCTAGCTTTTCTTTGGCACATCTAAATGATCATAATATTTTTGTATGGTGAATCTATTAAGTAAAAGTGTCTTTGGAATATGAGCAAAGTGATTCTTGTGAAAGCTACCGTAATTACTAAGACAAGTTCCAAGGGAGCAATGGACACATAACCCATACAGGATGGATTCACACTATTTAGGTTACAAATGGTCAGTTCAAGAGTTCTTTAAATTAATCACAGCAGTATAGCATGTGAAAGTTATTGTTATTCCTAGAATTCTCCATTAATATTTTCAGACTTTTGCTCATAGCAGGTAAATGAAAAAAATCAGAAGGAAAAATTTTATGAGGTCGCATTTGTCAATTCTTAATCTTAGAGCATAAGCTATTGGTGTTCTGTTCAGGAAATTTAACCCTGTGCCCATATGCTCAAGACTCTGCCCCAGTTTCTTTTCTGTTAGTTTCAGTGTTTCTGGTTTTATGTGGAGGTCCTTGATCCACTTGGACTTGAGCTTAGTACAAGGAGATAAGAATGGATCAATTTGCATTCTTCTACATTCTGACCTCCAGTAGAACCAGCACCATTTGTTGAAAAGGTTATGGTTTTTCCACTGGATAGTTTTAGCTCCTTTGTCAAAGATCAAGTGGCCATAGGTGTGTGGGTTCATTTCTGGGTCTTCAATTCTATTCCATTAATCTACCTGCCTGTCACTATACCAATATCATGCAGTTTTTAACACTATTGCTCTGTAGTACTGCTTGAGGTCCAGGATACTGATTTCTCCCAGAAGTTTTTTTTTTACTGGTGAGGATAGTTTTAGCTATCCTGGGTTTTTTTTGTTATTCCAGATGAATTTGAGAATTGCTCTTTCTAACTCTATGAAGAATTGAGTTGGGATTTTGATAGGGATTGCATTGAATCTGTATATTGCTTTTGGCAAGATGGCCATTTTCACTATATTAATCCTGCCAATCCACGAGTATGGAAGATTTTTCCATCTTCTGAGGTCTTCTAGTTTCTGTAAGGCAAAGGACATTGTCAATCGGACAAAATGGCAACCAACAAATTGGGGAAAGAACTTTACCAACCCTAAATCAAACAGAGGGCTAATATCCAATATATGCAAAGAACTCAAGAAGTTAGACTCCAGAGAGTCAAATAACCCTATTAAAAAATGAGATACAGAGCTAAACAAAGAATTTTCACCTGAGGAATATCAAATGGCTGAGAAGCACCTAAAGAATTGTTCAGCATCCTTAGTCATTAGGGAAATGCAAATCAAAACAATCCTGAGATTTCACCTCATACCAGTCAAAATGGCTAAGATCAAAAACTCAGGAGACAGTAGGTATTGGCAAGGATGTGGAGAAAGAGGAACACTCCTCCACTGCTGGTGGGATTGCAAGCTGGTACAACCACTCTGGAAAACAGTCTGGTGGTTCCTCAGAAAACTGCGCATGATACTACTGGAGGACCCAGTTATACCACTCCTGGGCATGTACCCAGAGGATTCTCCAGCATGTAATAAGGACACATGCTCCACTATGTTTATAGCAACCTTATTTATAATAGCTAGAAGCTGGAAAGAACCCAGATG
Organism: Tokudaia tokunoshimensis; assembly: GCA_036184795.1. Classification (NCBI taxonomy): domain Eukaryota; kingdom Metazoa; phylum Chordata; class Mammalia; order Rodentia; family Muridae; genus Tokudaia; species Tokudaia tokunoshimensis. Next base: position 107,684,282 of record BTHU01000023.1, read on the forward strand.
TCCCTCATAGGAAGAATGAATACAGAAATTGTGGTATATTTATACTATGGAATACTACTCAGCTATTAAAAACAATGAATTCATGAAATTCTTAGGCAAATGGGTGGAACCAGAAAATATCATCCTAAGTGTGGCAACCCAATCACAAAAGAACTCACATGGTATGCACTCACTGATAAGTGGATATTAACCCAGAAGCTCAGAATACCCAAGACACAATTCACATATCAAATGATGCCCAAGAAGAAGGAAGGAGAGGCCCCTGGTCCTGGAAAGGCTTGATGCAGCAGTTTAGAGGAATTCTAGGACAGGGAAGTGGGAGGGGGTTGACTGGAGAACAGGGGGAGGGAAGAGGGCTTATGGAACTTTCAGGGAGGGGGTATCCAGGAAAGGGGAAATCATTTGAAATGTAAATAAAGAATATATCTAATAAAAAAGATTAAAAAAATTTAAATGTATATGTCTATGATAAATTTTACCATATAAAATGGTAAATAAGCTTATTTCTATTGAGTCTTTCCCTTTCATCTGATATGATTTAAGTTGAGGTATTATTGGTAATGTACACTATAATGTATCTCTCTGTGTTTTTGTAGATGAGGAGTCATGTTGGCTTGATTTTTCTAAGCTGAGAAAGAATGTAGTCATTTTACTTCCAAAGTAGTTTTAGGCAAAATAAGGTTGATAGTACCCAAGGAGATTAAAGACATTCCATCTCTGTTGTAGCTTTTGTTGTAATACTATGCTATCTCTGGCCTTAAGAGTTTGAGTGTGTCCTGATGAGCCATGGTAAATTCTACACTTTTGCCTGATATTTGTTAGAGCTCAAGGTTGAAAATTGACCTGAATTATCAGACTTGTCATGTGCTTTAATAGAGAGAAAAATATATGCTCAGAAGAAGAGAATTTATTATGGGTTTCCTGATATTTGTTAGTATTTTCCAGGAGTTTCATTTCTTATGTGCATATATTCAGTATTTTACTCAAAGTGGTAAGAGCTAGAAGCTAGGCATAAAGAAAAGGGGCAAAGGTAACTTTATTTGGAACTTATTGATGTATCATTAGCCATTCATGAATGGGTTTAATGGGTATAATTACATGATACCTAATATGAAGTCTGTCAATTTGAATGAAACATAACTGAGATGAGACTCATTATGTTAGAGAAACAGCATAAATTCATGTATGAGGTTTTGTATTAAGACTTTTTAAACTGGTGGAAAATAAAACATTAGGATATATATTTTAAGTTAGAGTTGCTCATTTCTGTGTTTTCTAGAAAGACATAAAATATTTAGTTAATATTCATCTGCTTGAAGGCAAAAGACTCTGCCAAATGATTTCTGACAGCCCTACTGGTCAAGAGACTATATTACATACATTTTTTCATTCTGTCTTCAAGCTAAGTTTAGTTCTGCTTTATTTTTGTTTAAATATTGGGTGTTTCTATATTGTAGTGGCTAAGAAGAAATCACATTGCAATACTGAATTAATTGTATCTGTCAATCAGTTCATACATTTGATTGAGTTTTAGTAAACATTGGGAATTTTTTGTAGCTATCAAAATAAAGGATTTTATTCTTGTCCCATATAGGGCCTTTGAGTCAATTTTAATAAAGTGGTAGTAATTTTCCACTCAAAACAATTAAAGAGAAACCAGAGATATTTTGAGTTATATCTCAATGTTGATAGGCGTTTTTAGGAATATTTTGTTCATATGAATTACAGTGAATGGAATGTGGGTGAGGCAAGCCTTAAAAAATTCCACATGGAAAAAGAAGGATAAGAAGGATTCAAGTAAGTTGAGATCAGAGGCATAGGAAACATGCACACAAAACTTAGAAGTGTCAAAGATAAACATTGTCTCATTTTGTATGTTCAATATCAGCTTCACATTCCTGAGCATCTTTGTTGTGTTCTGTGAACTTATTTCCTCAATTTAACACTAATATTCTTCAATGCTAATGCACTAAAAAACATCATATCAGTCCTTGAGATATCATTGTCACCAAAATTGGAGGCAAGGTCTGTATGCTTGGAACTCTTCTATATAATTTAAGTAATTTAAGCAATTGTTTTGTTTCTGACAGCATAGGGCAATAGAGTATGCTAGACCAGTATTAGTTATCTGGGATTCTTGTACATGTTAATTTATAAGACATGTGCAGAAATATAGACACTTTACTGTTGTTCCTCATAGGACATATTTTTAGATTCTTCTCAGTTTTTAATGTGACAACATTCGTAGCCATTAATGTGCCCACTTAGAAATTTGTTACTTTTGAAAAAAAATTATTTATTTCCAAATGCCCCCCCCACACACTTAGAGAGTTCAAAGACACCAGGAGAACACAGCTCACAGAATCAACAAAGCAGGGTTCATAGGGGCTCATAGAGACCGAAGGAGCAATCATGGACCCTGCACAGGTCTGTGCTTTGACTGTCGCATATATGCTGTGGTTGTTTAGCCTGATATTTATGTGATACTCCTAAGAAGGGGAGGGTAGGTGTCTTTGACTCTTTTGCCCACTCTTAGAAACTCTTTCCTCCTACTGGATTGCCTTGTCCAACATTTATATGAGGACTTGTACAGCGTGTTATTGAACCTTTTTTATGCCATGTTTGGTTGATAAGATTGGGAGTTCTGCTCTTTTCTGAAGGGAAGCGGAGGAGCTGTGGATTCAAGGGACTGGGAGAAGTGGCAGGAGGGGATGCTTTAGTGGGGGTGTATTATGTGAGAGAAGAATAAAAAAAAATCAATATTCCTTCACACCACCATATATATATATGTATATATATATATGTATATATATATATATATATATATATATACATATATATATGGAATAAATGTGTTTTTAATGTTAAATAAAACAAGAGAGACAAAACATGTATACTACAGTAACATTTTTATGATCTCCTATAATTTTGTAATATTAATAAACTAATTTGACACGTGTCTGTTTGAGAATGTCTGTGCTTTTAATAAAAACTTTAACCCTTCTGGAAAGAAGTCAAAGTATCACTATTTGCATATGATATGATCATATACTTATGCAACCCCAAAAATTCCACCAGAGAAGTCCTAAAGCTGATAAAAAACTTCATCATAGGGGCCGGATATAAAATTAACTCAAACAAACCAGTAGCCTTCCTCTACTCAAAGGATAAACAAGCTGAGAAAGAAATTAGGGAAATGACACCGTTCACAATAGTCACAAATAATGTTACATACCTTGGTGTGACTCTAACAAAGCAAGTGAAAGATCTGTATGACAAGAACTTCAAGCCTCTGAAGAAAAAAATCGTAGAAGATCTCAGAAGATAGAAGGATCCCCCATGCTCATGGATTGGAAGGATTAATATAGTAAAGATGGCCATCTTGCCTAAAACAATCTACAGATTCAATGAAATCTCCATCAAAATTCCAAATCAATTCTTCATAGATCTAGAAAGAACAATTCTCAAATTCATTTGGAATAACAAAAAACCCAGGATAGCAAAAACTATTCTCCAAAACAAAAGATCTACTGGGAGAACCACCATCCCTGATCTCAAGCTCTACTACAGAGCAATAGGGATAAAAACTGTATGGTATTGGTACAGAGACAGGAAGGAAGATCAGTGGAATAGAATTGAACACCCAGATATGAAATTGCACACCTACCGTCACTTGCTGTTTGTCAAAGGAGCTAAAAACATCCAGTAGAAAAAAGACAGCATTTTTAACAAATGGTGCTCGTTCAACTGGAGGTCAGCATGTAGAAAAATGCAAATCAATCCGTTCTTATCTCCTTGTACTAAGCTCAACTCCAAGTGGATCAAGGACCTCCACTTAAAACCAGATAAACTGAAGCTTGCAGAGGAAAAAGTGGGGAAGCATCTTGAACACATGGGCACAGGGGGAAAATTTCCTGAATAGAACAACAATGGATTATGCTCTAAGAACAAGAATCAACAAATGGGACCTATTAAAACTGCAAAGCTTCTGTAAGGCAAAGGACACTGTCAATAGGAAAAAATGGCAACCACGAGATTGGGAAAAGATCTTTACCAATCCTACATCCGATAGAGGTCTAATATCCAGCGTATACAATAACTCAAGAAGTTGGACTCCTGAGTGTCAAATAACCCTGTTTAAAAATAAAGTACAGAGCTAAACAGGGAATTTTCAACTGAGGAAATTCGAATGGCTCTGAAGCACCTAAAGAAATGTTCAGCATCCTTAGTTATTAGGAAAATGCAAATCAAAACAACCCTGAGATTCCACCTTATACCAGTCAGAATGGCTAAGATGAAAAACTCAGGTGACAGCAGATGCAGGCAAGGATGTGGGGAAAGAGGAGCACTTCTCCATTGCTTGTGGGATTGCAAGCTGGTAAAACCACTCTGGAAATCAGTTTGGCAGTTCCTCACAAAATTAGACATAGTATTACCTGAGGACCCAGATATACCACTCCTGGACATATACCCAAAAGATGCTCCAACATGTTATAAGGACACATGCTCCACTATGTTCATAGCAGCCTTATTTATAATAGCCAGAAGCTAGAAAGAAGCCAGATGTCCTTCAACAGAGGACTGGATACAGAAATTGTGGTATATATACATAATGGAGTACTATTCAGCTATGGAAAACAATGAATTAATGAAATTCTTAGGTAAATGGATGGAACTATAAAGTCTCATCCTGAGTGAAATAACTCAATCACAAAAGAACAGACATGGTATGCACTCACTGATAAGTGGATATTACCCCAAAAGCTCAAAATAAACATGTTACAATTCACAGACCACAGGAAGCTCAAGAAGAAAGAAGACCCAAGTGGGGGTGCTTTGGTTCCTCAGAGAAATGGAACAAAATACTCACAAGAACAACTATGGAGACAAAGTCTGGAACAGAGACTGAAGGAAAAGCCACTCACAGACTGTCCTACCTGGGGATTCATCCTATAAACTGTCATCAAACCCCAAAACTACTATGGATGACAAGAAGTATGTACCGAAAGGAGTCATTTATGGCTGTCTTTTGGAGGGGCATTGCCAGAGCCTTACAGATTCAGAGGCGAATACTAGCTGCCAACCATTGTTCTGAGCTTGGGGTTCAAAATGGAGGAGTTGGACGGTAGACTGGAGGAACTGGGGGGGGGTGTTGCAGCTCCATTGGAAGAAAGACGATGTTGGCCAACCAGACACCCTAAGGCTCCCAGGAACTAAGCCATCAACCAAGAGGTACATGTGGTTTCAGCCAAAAGAGTAGCAGAAGAATGCCTTGCTGGGTATCAGTGGGAGGAGAGGTCTTTGGTCCTGTGAAGGCTCAATAGAGGACCCAGTGTGGGGAAAATGAGTGGGGGTTGTGGGAGTGGGTTGGGTGGAGGAGCATATTCTTGGAGGTAGGGGGTGAGAGGATGGGTTGGGGTTTTTTAGGGAGAGGGGAAACCTGGAAGGGAATAACATTTGAAATGTAAATGAAGTATATATTCAATTAAAAATTTTAAAATATCTAAAATAAACTTTAGCCCTTCTGTATTATATAGATTTTATTGTTTACAAAGGAATCATTTTTGAATTATTATTAAATTTATCAAACAGTCATTGAAGTGAATTGGAGAAACTTCTTGATAAGGAAGAGACTTTTTAAAATTTATTTTTATCTATCTATATCATCTATCTATCTATCTATCTATCTATCTATCTATCTATCTATCTATCTATCTATCTATCTATCTATCTATCTATCTATTAATCTATCTATCTACATTCCAAATGATGCCCTCTTCCTGGTCACCCCTCACAGATATCCTTCTGGATCACCCCATCCCCCTTCTCTTCTGAGAAGGTGGGCCCTCCTTGGTTATCCCCCCACCCTGGAGCATCAAGTCTCTGCTTGATTAGACACAACTCCCATTGAGGCCAAACAAGACAGCCCTGTTGGAGGAATAAAGAGATACCACAGTCAGGCTTCAGCTTTAGGGAGAGCTTCCCCTTCAGTTGTTGGGTGACCCACATGGAGAATGAACTGAAAATATGCTACATACATACTAGAGGTCTCATTCCAGCTGGTCTATGTTCTTTGGTTAGTAGTTCAATCTCTGAGAGTGCTCAGAGGTCCAGGTTAGTTGATTCTATTGGTCCTTCTGTGGGGTCACTATCCCCTTCAGGGACTTCAATCCTTACCCCAACCCTTCCATAAGAATTCCTGACTTCCAATGTTTGGTTGTGAGTGTCTGTGTCTGTTTCAGTCAGCTGCTGGGTAGAGCCTCTAAGAGGACAATTATGCTAGCTTTCTGTCTGCAAGCATAACAAAATAGCACTAATAATGTCAGGGATTGGTGCTTGCCCATGAAAAGAGACCATGGAATTGAGAGGGCAAAAAAATGCATGAGGAGGAGTTGGAGGGAAGAAGGAGGGCGGGGGAAGATGATATACTTATACTCTAATTTAGACAAGTTAGAATTATTATAAAAAGATACCATTTGAAATATTTAAATGACTTCAAAACTATGAATCTGAACTTATTCCTTCATTTAATAGATAGAAAGTTTGAGATAAAACCAAATTGCCTATTGCAGAACACTGGAGAAAGGCCACTCCTGCTTAAATTAAAATTGTATTATACTGTTTTACTTTTAAATATAACCCATTATAATGACTGTTCTAAATGTGTGTCAATAAGAATAACGAGGAAGTTAAAAAACAGAACACACATCAAATAATACGCATAAGATCTTGTTTGTATGCAAAATTTAATTACATGACCCACATGAAAGTGTATTAAAGATATTTTAAGTTCTGTTAAAATTAGATACATAGGATCTGCTAATTTTACACTTGTGAATACCTTTAATTTTAATGAGCATTTGGAAATTTATAGAAAAATACTTCATTTTTTAAAACTGCTGATGTGAATTAGCAAATGCTTTGGCAGCTAGCAACAATACTGTCCTCATTATACTTTATGAATGTCAAACACATTGACTTCCCTGTGATTCTTCTCATGACTTTGTCCTCTCTTAGTTGACCATCACCCTCCTCTACCTGCCTCTGAGTATTATCCATTCTTCTATATTCTAATTAAAGTTTCAATTCCTTCAGAAAATCTTTTCAGAACCATTCAATCCCTGATTCAGCTTGTTTTTTCCTTTGAAAGTTAAGTGTTTCCTCTCCATGGCTCTTATTTCTCACTTACTTCTTGTTCTTACTTCCAGTGTTGGGCTTGGCCTATTTGTCCCGACTACCTCTTGATGTACCTATTACACAATATCCTTTTTGAAACTGAGAATCTTAAATCTCTTTTGATCATTTCTCCCTCAAAAGATATCTTGTTTATAATAAGTTCTCAGAAATTGTTTTAGTTTGGTTTCCTGTTATTGTGACAAAAGCAATTTAAGTGAGGAAAGGTATATTCTGGCTCACAATTATAGGTTATAATAGAAGGAAATTGAGATGTTAAGACCTGGATTCAGCTGCACACACAGCATCCACAGTCAATAGCATAGAGCAATGACTTAATGCATGCATCTAGTATGAAAGTTGCCCTTTCTACATTGTTCAGCATTTCTTGGTTAGAGAATGGTACAACCCACAAATAAGATGAATTTTCCCACATGAATTCATTTAAGACAATGTCTCATTAATGCAAAGATCCACAGTAAGCAGAGCTAAGGAATCTTACGGTGGTGGTGGAGAAGAATGTAGGAACCAGAGGGTTCAAGGTCACTACAAGAAAATCCACAGAATCAACTAATCAAGGTTCATAAGGGCATATAGAGACTGGACCACCAACCAAAAAGCACGCATGGGGCTGATGCCTGTATATATGTTACATTCCTTTAGCTTGGTGTTCTTATGGGACTCCTAACAGTAGGAGCAGGGGCTGTCTCTGATTCTTCTGTCTGCTTTTGGGACCCCTTTCCTCCCAATGGGTTGTTTAGCACAGCCTTAATATGGGGGGGGGGGGGGAGGTGCCTAGTCTTACTATAATTTGATATGTCTTGTTTGGTTGATATCCATGAGAGGTCTGCCCTTTTCTGAGGAGGAGTGTATGGGGGTGGGTAGAGGGAAGATGGGGGAAGGGACTTGGAGGAGAGAAGGGAGGGGAAACGGCTAGTCATTTACTGTTTTTTTCTGCCTGAGTCAGAAAGCAGCCGCTTTTACGTTTCTCAGCCTCGCCTTACCTGCCCAACTTAATAAAGGATCTCTCTACGGAAAAAGAAGGACAATGCCTCCCAGGCATTATTAGAATACAAGTTTATCTTGACAGTGTCTCACAAATATGGTATAAGGTTTGCTTCCTCAGTGTCAAGATCATAATGAATATGAAGACTTCCAGTATTCATTGGTTGACTGACATCACAACAACCCTAAAACAATTTTAGAGTTATGGCATGTTTTTATGTGCCTTATAAAAATTAGCTAAATAATTATACTTTTTAAAATTTCAACTTCTTTTATGAGTTTGGGATATAATAAAAATAAAATTTTGTAGGTAAGTCCTGTGTGGTCATGATGAAAATTATGCAGAGACACAAAATTAATTTTCTAATGCCCAGGTCTTTTCTAAATTGCTCAATAAATTGCATTTATTGTGAATTCATTATGCTTATATGTGTTGAGGAATGAAATAAGAAATGTTAATATTAACTATAAGAAAAATATCCTAAAGAAAGCAATTATGAAAGAATAATTCTATTTCTCACTAGGAATATTTAGAATTCAATTTGACCTGATTATCACACTAACCAAACATGACCTATACTTTTATCTTTTTATCTTTTTTCTTTTTTTTAATTTAATTTTATTTTTTTTTTAAATTTACATTCCAAATCATTTCCCTTTCCCGTTTCCTCCCTCCATGAAAGTCCCATAAGCCCCCTTCCCTCCCTCTTTTCTCCATTCAACCCCCTCTCGTTTCTCTGTCCTGGCGTTCCCCTACATCCAGTCTTTCCAGGACCAGGGGTATCTCCTTCCATCTTCTTAGAAATCTATTGCTATGCGAATTGTGTCTAGGGTATTTCGAGATTCTGGGTTAATATCCCCTTATCAGTGACTGCATACCATGTGTGTTCTTTTGTGATTGGGTTACCTCACTAAGGATGATATTTTCAAGTTCTGACCATTTGCCTAGGAATTTCGTGAATTCATTGTTTTTAATTGCAGAGTAGTATTCCATTGTGTAGATATACCACATCTTCTGACTCCATTCCTCCGTTGAGGGACATCTGGGTTCTTTCCAGCTTCTGGCTATTTTAAATAAGGCTGCTATGAACATAGTGGAGCATGTGTCCTTATTGCATGCAGGTAAAGCCTCTGGGTATATGCCCAGGAGTGGTATAGCTGGATCCTCCGGGAGTGTCATGCCCAGTTTTCTGAGGAACCGCCAGACTGCTTTCCAGAGTGGTTGTACCAGCTTGCAAACCCACCAGCAGTGGAGGAGTGTTCCTCTTTCTCCACATCCTCGCCAACAATTGCTGTCTCCTGTGTTTTTGATCTTAGCCATCCAGACTGGTGTGAGATGGATTCTCAGGGTTGTTTTGATTTGCATTTCCCTAATGACTAAGGATGATGAACATCTCTTTAGGTGCTTCTCAGCCATTAGATATTCTTCAGGTGAGAACTCTTTGTTTAGCTCTGTACCCCATTTTTTAATAGGGTTACATGCCTCTCTGGAGTTTAACTTCTTGAGTTCTTTGTATATATTGGATATTAGCCCTCTGTCGGATGTAAGGTTGGTAAAGATCATTTCCCAGTTAGTTGGTTGCCACTTTGTCTTTTTGACAGTGTCTTTTGCCTTGCAAAAACTTTGTAATTTAATGAGGTCCCATTTGTCTATTCTTGATCTTAGAGCATAAGCTATTGGATTTCTGTTCAGGAAATTCTCCCCTGTGCCCATATGTTCAAGGTTCTTCCCTAGTTTCCTTTCTATTAGTTTCAGTGTGTCTGGTTTTATGTGGAGGTCCTTGATCCACTTGGAATTGAGCTTGGTGCAAGGAGATAAGAATGGGTCAATTTGCATTCTTCTGCATGTTGACCTCCAGCTGAGCCAGCACCATTTGTTGAAAAGGCTATCTTTTTTCCACTGGATGGTTTTAGCTCCTTTGTCAAAGATCAAGTGACCATAGGAGTGTGGATTCATTTCTGGGTCTTCAATTCTGTTCCATTGATCTACATGCCTGTCACTGTACCAATACCATGCGGTTTTTAACACTATTGCTCTGTAGTACAGCTTGAGGTCCGGGATACTGATTCCCCCAGAGGTTCTTTTACTCTTGAGAATAGTTTTAGCTATTCTGGGTTTTCTGTTATTCCAGATGAATTTTTGAATTGCTCTTTCTAACTCTATGAAGAATTGAGTTGGGATTTTGATGGGGATTGCATTGAATCTGTATATTAGTTTTGGTAAGATGCTCATTTTTACTATATTAATCCTGCCAATCCATGAGCATGGCAGATTTTTCCATCTTCTGAGGTCTTTTTCAATTTCTTTCTTCAGATACTTGAAGTTCTTGTCATACAGATCTTTCACTTGTTTGGTTAGAGTCACGCCAAGATACTTAATATGGTTTGTGGCTATCGTGAAGGGTATTATTTCTCTTACTTCTTTCTCAGCCTGCTTATCCTTTGAGTATAGGAAGGCTTCTGACTTGCTTGAGTTGATTTTATATCCGTCCACTTTGCTGAAGTCGTTTATCAGCTGTAGGAGTTCTCTGGTGGAGTTCTTTGGGTCGCTTAAGTATACTATCATATCGTCTGCAAATAGTGATCGTTTGACTTCTTCCTTTCCAATTTGTATCCCTTTGACCTCTTTTTGTTGTCTAATTGCTCTAGCTAGAACTTCAAGTACTATATTGTAAAGATATGGAGAGAGAGGGCAGCCTTGTCTAGTCCCTGATTTTAGTGGGAGTGCTTCAAGTTTCTCTCCATTTAGATTGATGCTGGCTACCGGTTTGCTGTAAATTGCTTTTACTATGTTTAGATATGGGCCTTGAATTCCTGATCTTTCTAAGACCTTTAGCATGAAAGGATGCTGAATTTTGTCAAATGCTTTCTCAGCATCTAATGAGATGACCATGTGGTTTTTTTCTTTGAGATTGTTTATGTAGTGGATTACATTGATGGATTTCCTTATATTGAACCATCCCTGCATCCCTGGGATGTGTGAATGATCATTTTGATGTGTTCTTGGATTCGGTTGGCAAAAATTTTATTGAGTATTTTTGCATCGATATTCATAAGAGAGATTGGCCTGAGATTCTCTTTCTTTGTCGGATCTTTGTGTGCTTTTGGTATTAGTGTAATTGTGGCTTCATAGAACGAGTTGGGTAGTGTTCCTTCTGTTTCTATTTTGTGGAACAGTTTGAAGATTATTGGTGTTAGGTCTTCTTTGAAGGTCTGATAGAATTCTGCACTAAAACCATCTGGACCTGTGCTTTTTTTGGTTGGAAGACTTCCAATGACAACTTCTCTTTCTTCAGGGCTTATAGGACGGTTTAGATGGTCTATTTGATCCTGATTTAATTTTGGTACTTGGTATCTGTCAAGGAAATTGTCCATTTCCTCAAGATTTTCTAGTTGTGTTGAATACAGGTTTTTGTAGTAGGATCTGATGATTTTTTGAATTTCCTCAGTTTCTGTTGTTATCTCTCCCTTTTCGTTTCTGATTTTATTAATTTGGATACTATCTCTGTGCCCTCTGGTTAGTCTGGCTAACGGCTTATCTATCTTGTTGATTTTCTCAAAGAACCAACTCCTCGTTTTGTTGATTCTTTTTATGGTTTTATTTGTTTCTACTTGATTGATTTCAGCCCTGAGTTTGATGATTTCCTGCCTTCTACTCCTCTTTGGTGTATTTGCTTCTTTTTGTTCTAGGGCTTTCAGTTGTGCCATTAACTGTTAGTGTATGCTGTCTCCCGTTTCTTTTTGGCGGCACTCAGGGCTATGAATTTTCCTCTTAGCACTGCTTTCATTGTGTCCCATAAATTAGGGTATGTTGTGCCTTCATTTTCATTAACTTTCAAAAAGTCTTTGGTTTCTTTCTTTATTTCCACCTTGACCAAGTTATCATTAAGTAGAGCATTGTTCAGCCTCCATGTGTACGTGGGTTTTCTTTTGTTTTTGTTGCCATTGAAGACCACCCTTATTCCATAGTGATCTGATAGGAGGCATGGGATTAGTTCTATCTTCTTGTATCTGTTGAGGTCTGATTTGTGACCAATTATATGGTCAATTTTGGAGAAGGTACCATGAGGTGCTGAGAAGAAGGTGTATTCTTTAGCTCTAGGATGAAATGTTCTATATATATCTGTTAGTTCCATTTGGTCCAAGGCTTCAATTAGATTCACTGTGTCCCTGTTTAGTTTCTGCTTTCCTGAACGATCCATTTCAGAGAGCGGGGTGTTGAAGTCACCCACTATTATTGTGTGCGGTGCGATGTGTACTTTGAGTTTTAGTTAAGTTTCTTTTACGAATGAGGGTGCCCTTGCATTTGGAGCATAGATATTCAGAATTGAGAGTTCTTGATGGTGGATTTTTCCCTTGATCAGTATGTAGTGTCCTTCTGTGTCTTTTTTGATGACTTTAGGTTGAAAATCAATTTTATCTGATAATAGGATGGCTACTCCACCTCGTTTCTTGGGGCCATTTGCTTGTAAAATTGTTTTCCAGCTTTTACTCTGTGGTAGTGTTTGTCTTTGACACTGAGGTGCGTTTCCTGCATGCAGCAAAATGCTGGGTCCTGTTTACGTATCCAGTCTGCTAGTCTATGTCTTTTAATTGGGGAATTGAGACCATTGCTATTAAGAGAGATTAAGGCATAGTGATTATTGCCATCTGCCATTCTTGACGCTATCTTTATGTTTGAGTGGTTATCTACTTTTGGGTTTGATTCAAGAAGGTTATTATCTCATTTTTTCCAGGGTGTTGTTTCTCTCCCTGTATTGGAGGTTTCCACCTATTATCTGTTGCAGGGCTGGATTTGTGGAAAGATATTGTACAAATGTGGTTTTATCATGAAATATCTTGGTCTCTCCATCTATGGTGATTGAGAGTTTTGCTGGGTATAGTAGTCTAGGCTGGCATTTGTGCTGTCTTAGTGTCTGCATGAGATCTGCCCAGGATCTTCTGGCTTTCATAGTCTCTGGTGAGAAGTCTGATGTGATTCGGATAGGTCTTCCTTTGTATGTTACTTGGCCCTTTTCTCTTACTGCTTTTAGTATTCTTTCTTTGTTTAGAACATTCGGTGTTTTGATTATTATGTGACGGGAGGTATTTCTGTTCTGGTCCAGTCTGTTTGGAGTTCTGTAGGCTTCTTGTAAGTTCATCTGCATCTCTCTCTTTAGGTTAGGGAAGTTTTCCTCCATAATTTTGTTGAAGATGTTTACTGGCCCTTTAAGTTGCAAATCTTCACTCTCGTCTATACCTATAATCCTTAGGTTTGGTCTTCTCATTGTGTCCTGGATTTCCTGGATGTTTTAGGTTACACGTTTTTTTGCATTTTGCATTTTCTTTGACTGTTGAGTCGATGCTTTCTATGGAATCTTCAGCACCTGAGATTCTTTCTTCCATCTCTTGTATTCTATTGTTGATGTTTGCATCTATGACTCCTGATTTCTTCCCAAGGTTTTCTATCTCCAAAGTTGTCTCCCTTTGTGATTTCTTAGTTGTTTCTACTTCCTTTTTTAGTTCCTGGATGGATTTGCTGAGATCCTTCACTTGTTTGTTTGTATTTTCCTGTATTTCTTTAAGGTATTTTTGCATTACCTCTTTCAGGATTTCTGCCTGTTGACCCACGTTCTCCTGCATTTCTCTGAGCGATTTTTGTGTTTCCTCCTCATGGGAATCCATCTGTTGATCCATCGTCTCCTGCGTTTCTTTAAGCAGTTCTCGTGTTTCCTTTGTAAGGGCATCTAATCGTTAATTCATTTCTTTAAGCAATTGTTGTGTTGCCTCCTTATGGGCATCCATCTGTTGACCCATATTCTTCTGCATTTCTTTATGCAATTTTTGTGATTCCTTTGTGAGTGCATCTACCCGTTGATTCATCTCGTTAAGCGAATTTTGTGTTTGCTCCTTGTGCGCCTCCATCTTTTGATCCATGTTCTCATGCATTTCTCTAAGCGATTTTTGTGTTTCCTTTGTAAGGGCTTCTAACCGTTGATTCATGGTCTCCTGTAATTCTTTATGAGATTTATTTGTGTCCTTCTTGTGATCCTCTAATAGGATCATGAGAAGTGATTTTAAATCCAGATCTTGTCTTTCGGGTGTTGTCGGGTATCCAGGACTTGCTGCTGTTGGAGAGTTGGGTTCGGATGGTCCCATATTACTTTGATTTCTGTTAGTAACATTCCTACGTTTGCCTTTTGCCATCTGGATACCTCTGATGTTTGTTGGTCCTGCTGTCACTGGCTGTTGGTTGGACCTCCTGTGAGCCTGCAAAGCTATTTCTGCCCCCCCCCCCTTCCTGGTTTACCAGGATTCCCCTGGCACCGATTTCTGGGGCCTGCCCTGCTCCTGAGTGACTTTGGAGCCCTGATGTGCCTTTCCCCAAGTGATGTCATATTGGGGAGTCCTTGCACCTCCAAGGGCTCAGTGTAGTGGATTCCTGGAGCAGAGGTTGTCAAAGGGAGGCTGGTAGGCTCCTGCCCTGTGCAGGGGTGTGTGATCTCTCCTAGAGTGTGGGGGGAGGGGGCGTCCATCTGCCAGGCAGAAGTCCCACAGCAGAGCTGGTGTGCTGGTTACTGCAGATCAGCCCAGCACTTGGGAGCCGCATACACACAAGCTGCCGGAGACCCAAGAGATATTATGCCTGTCTGTCTCAGAGCCTGGCGGTCCCAACTTCCTGGCCACTGGAGCAAAGATGGCAGTGTGTACTCTGCACTCTCTCCGTGGCGCTGCTCACCCTGCAGACGCGATGGCCTGCAGATCTGGCACCCAGACGACCACAGCGCTGACCCGTTCTTGGGCGCAGGTGGAAGCCCCAACAGGCCGTGCCCCAAGTGATGTTATATTGAGGAGAGCCTGGGTACCTGTCTCTTCAGTGCAGTCTACCGGAGCAGAGGTCGTGGAAGGGAAGCTGGTAGGCTCCCGTCCAGTGCGGGATCCCTCTGCCAGGCAGAAGTCCCACAGCAGAGCTGGCGCGCTGGTTACTGCAGATCAGCCCAGCACTTGGGAGCCGCATACACACAAGCCGCCTGAGACTCAAGCGATTTTATGCCTGTCTGTCTCAGAGCCTGGCTGTCCCAACTTCCAGGCCACTGGAGCAAAGATGGCGGAGTGCACTCTGCACTCTCTCCGTGGCGCTGCTCACCCTGCAGAGGCTATGATCTTTTTTCTTTTTATCTTTTCATCATATATTCATGTTAAACCAATTGGAAAAATTTTGTCTGTCCTATAAAGTCCTAATTTGGATATCAGTATTTGATTTTATTCTTGGTGGTGTTATGAATATTTGGGCTTTGTAATTGATATTTGAAAATCAAAGTCAGAAAGATCCAGCAAGAGCTTTTAAATGCAAAATTAATACTCATATTCTTCTGTGAACTAGTCTGAGGATTAGAAAGTTAGCTTGTCCTTACGTCATGGTGTATTGTTTTAGTGAAAAGTGTCCTTCCTTGGTACTTATGCAATCAATTGAATTAGAAGGACTAGAAATAAGCAGTTTAATAGCATTTATGAGAATTCAATGCGTTAAATTTTTAGTATTTTTGAAGTGATCATTAGGCAATATTTGAAGAAGCTATTTCCATGCATTCTGTAAGCTGATTTTTACCTTAGCGTCTTGTGACTAATCAAGATAAACTCTGTTTTCTGGTATTAGAAAGTTACTCCATTGGTCTGCACTGATTCAAAACAAACAAACGAAGAAACGCACATAGTCTAGGTAAGATTACTTTTTTTTCTTGGTCTATGGGTCTCTGTCAGTGGGAATTGATAGGATTCCTTGATAGTCACTGACTTACCAGTGTAAGTGTGCTACTTTATGGGCCCTGACACCTTCATGAATAGGATCCAAATGGTTACACATAGACACCTTATTTCTAGTAAAATGTCATTTCTTATCTGTTTCTACATATTTTGCATACACCCCTTACCAAATTATCTGTGTTGCGAATATTGGGACCAATCTATTTAGTGATTCTAAAATCATGCATGTACTTATTTTGCATCCAGCTTAATTTCTTTACAAATCACTATAATCCTTAACTTTAACATTTATATTGATCTTCAATAACCAAGTTTCCCCCATTTTCATGCTAGAATGTATATATTTTTATCTTCTTTTCATGTATTTATTTCTGTGTATGAACACATACTTGTTTGTATGTATGAAAACAGATTTAGAGTTCAGAGTTTATATAAGAACTATTCCTCACTGCCTATTTGAGGCAAGGTTTCAATCAAACCCAGAGCTCCCTGGCTTGGATTAATTTAGCAAGCCATCTTGTTTCATGGATCTCATGTACCTGCCACTGAGGGCTGAAACTACAATTACACTATGCTCATGTGTACCTAAGTTTGTATAGATTTGAAGGATCTGAACTTAGGTAATTTTTTTTATCTCAAGGTTATTATTATGAAATAAGCTGAGCAATCTTATTTCCCAAAACAAATATTCAGTGATGACTTCATGTCCTAAATTGGGACAGTTAACTATAAACTATTAATATTACCACTCAACAATACCTGTATCTTTTCTAATAGTTTTCATTCTGTTGTTATAGAAAAACATATTCTTTAACCTATAAGAATATAATATAATATAAGAATATAACCAATATATTTTATTGTGTATTAAATCCCATCTTGCTCACTCAAGGTATTGCTCCAAATACTATTTCATCTCCCACTCTCTTATAATACTTTTCTCCACTTTACTGAATATTATAGGAAAATATAAGTTTATATATCTTAAAATAGGGAGAATCTGGAAATATAGATTAGCAATAGATGTACTACTTCCTGAGTTTGATCTTTATTGATACAATGTATAAGAAATGTGCACACACACACACACACACACACACACACACACCCTTCAGGGAAATAAAGACCCAAACAATTTCAGCCTATAAATATTGGGGACTTAAAACTTCACAAATGTATTCTTTTGTAACTCCTAGTGCAAGCAATTGATACAAGGACTACCAACTGCTTCTGGAAACAATAGATTAAGAGCTTTTAAAGTAAAACTTTGTATTGTTAAAGTTCTATGCCAAGTAATATTAAAAAGCTACCTTAGAAGGAATATGAAGTTGCCAAAGAGGAAAATGTTTCTTTATAGAAATGTTGGTGCTCACTATCTTAATCACACACTAGCACTAATGATGGAATATCAGGGAATATCGTACATACACAAAACCACCTAGGAAACACTCTTACCATAAACTACTAAATCCGAATTTAATCAGACCTTTAGATAGTAATTATATAATAAGTATAGGAAATAAGGTATAAATTTTAGAACAGCACAAGGAAAAATCATAATTTAGAATGTGGAGAAATAAGCCCATAATCTTCAAAATACCAATATCATAAAAATGGTCATAGCTACATTAAAAGGCACAAAGGGACATAAAATAAATCACAGTATGAAATAAATTGCATGTATGTATAAACAATTCATAATAACTGTTTTTATAAAACTAATTTTCATTGAAAATAGATTTTTCAGACCTTCTATTCTGATCATGATCTCCCATTTCCCAGCTACTCCCAGATTCTCCTAATTCCCCACCCACCCAAATCTACACTCTTTCTTTCTTGCTATCTTAGAAAACAAAGAAGCAACTTAAAACAAACAAACAAACAAACAAGAATAAGACAAAGCAAACATAAAAAAGAGCAAAATTAAGAGCACAAGAAACATATACAGACCCAGAGATGCACTTAAACATACAGAAGCCCCATAAAAACACAAAAGTAGAAAGCATATAGGCAAAAGACTTGTAAAGAAACAAAAAATGACCGAAGAAAGCATTGTGAGACAAAAATTCTCCAAATATGTCTTGAATTTGTATTATGCTGACCATTTACTGCTAGGCAGTAAGTTTGGTTTGTATATATAGTGCAACTGTTGGAGAACACTAAGTTTTCCTTGGCAAGCAGTGGTCATTTCAAGATAGCTTCTAGGTTAGGGATTAAGGCTTGTGTCCCACTCCTCTGTCAACTTTAGGACTCCATCTGACTTTGGCTGTTGTAAGCCTGTGTGTGCTGCCTGTCTTTGTGAGTTCATATGTCTTTCAGCCCTGTTGTCTGTAGAAGATTGTTTCTTTAGTGTGATCCATCCCCACTGGCTCTTATAATCTTTCTGTCACCTCTGGCACGAAATACTTTGAGTCCCGTGGGGAGAGATTTGTTGGAGACAACCCATTTAAGATTGAGAGTTTCAAGGTATCTCATTCTCTGAACATTTGTCTAGTTTTGAGGTAGCTTCTCTCATGATGGCTGAGCAAGACAATGATTTATGAGTATAGCAGCGTTGTTTTATTGCATTGTGTCACTATTGTATCAGAGTATCATGCAGACAGATCACTACTGTAAATTGAACTGTTTGTAGCTGTGTTGGTGTTTGTTTTTACCTCCTAATAGCATGCAGAGTACCTTCCAGCCATGAACATTTGTCAGTATTGGTGATAGCTCTAGGTAAGCACTAGCTTGAATTCTCTGTGTTCAATTACGTAGATGTTGTCTTGAGCAATAGAGTCTTACCATCAGTTTGTGGAGAGCAATAGCCGGGGTTATATGGGGAATTCAATGGGGTTTCTTTGGCCAACAACTAAATTAGATGTAATCCATTCATGGCATATTTGGTGGTGGGAGATGTTTAGTTAGGGCTTTTTCTACCATATTACTTTATGATTCCATTTAGTTTGCTTTCATATATAGAGAGATTTTAAGGAGCTTCTATTTTAATAGGTTTCTATATGACCTATCAGATGGATCCTAGTGTTAGCTGTCCTTATTGATTTTCTCTTAGTTATCCTCTTCTTCCCTTCCCCTCCCTATTTGGTCCTCCTGTTCCAGTCTACCCACCCTTACCCCATCCATCCAAAACTATTTCTTGTAGTTTGAATGGTAATGGTCTCAATAGGTTCAAATATTTGTATGTCCCCAGTTGATGAACTGTTTAAATATGTATACTCATTGGAGAAGGTATTGTCCTTGGGGATGGTGTTGGAGGGGTTTAGTTTTCAAAAGCCCATGCCAGGAAGGAGGGAAAATGGGAAGGGGAAAGGGGGTTCAGGATCAGGTATGGGGAAGGACAGGAGAGATGGCAAAATGGCCATGAAGATGAATGGAAATCTGCAACTGATGGGGGTGAGGAGGTAGGGGGAGATATCCAGGATGAGACAGAGACCAGGTTTAAGGGAGTTGCCCAAGAATCAGTGGGGTGAAATTAGCTATCACTCCCTACACTAGGGATATGGAACCTGAAGAGGAACCTCCGTAGTTAGGCAGGACCTCCAATACAGCAATAGAGACACCAAGCCACCCACAAAACTTTTAACTCAAAATTTAACCTGTCTACCAGAAATGCAGGCATGGGGCTTGGAGCAGAGACTGAGTGAATGGCCAACCAAAGACTGGCCCAACTTGAGACCCATCATGTGGGCAAACACCAATCCCTGACATTATTAATGGCACTCTGCTTTGCTTATAGATTGGAGCATGTTGTCCTTTGAGAATATTCACCCAGAAGCTGACTCAGATACAGACACCCACAGCCAAAGAGTGGATGGAGCTTGGGGACTCTTACTGAAGAGTAGGGAAAAGAATTTTGGACCACAAAAGGGATAAGAATGCCACAGGAAGACCAGCAGAGTCAACTAACCTGGACCCTTGGGGTTCTCAGAGTCTGAACTACCAGCCAAAGAACATACAAGGGATGAACCTAGTCTTTCCCACACATATGTAATGGACAAGCAGCTTGGTCTTCATGTGGGTCCCAAACAACTGGAATGGGGGTTATCCCAAAAGTTATTGCCTGTGTGGGATATATTCTTCTAGCTGGGCTGTCTTGTCTGGGCTCAGTTGGAGATGATGCACCTAGCCCCACAGAGACTTGATGTGCCAGGATGGGGTGATACCCAACAGCCCCCTACCTGCTGGTAGGAGAAGGGAGTGGAGAATGGGAGGAAGTGTTGTAAAGGGGTGACCAGAGAGAGGGTAGTGAGCATGATGCAAAGTGAATAAGTACAAAAGAAAATTAATTAAATTAAAAAAAAATAACCAGCATGCCACACTGACAAATTCAGACTCCTACCCTTCTTGTCTGATATTATTCTAAATACTTGTTAAATAAAATGAATTCCTACAATAAAAAAGGTATTAAGAAATTAAAGCTCATGCCAGGCCCTTTGTCTCTCTAGATGTTGCCTAAGTGTTAGGATGTAAAGGTCTCAGCTACTTTTCCAGTTCCATACTATACTACCATGCTCCCTGCCATGATGACAATGGGTAAACCCCTGAAACTGTAAGCCAGCCCCCAGTTTAATTCTTTCCTTTTAAGAATTATGTTGGTAACAGTATCTCTTAACAATAGAACACTGACTAAGACATGATCTATTGTAGTTACCCATTTCCTCAGGAGATCCTTCCCTCCTCACCAGCCCCTTACTCTACTCAGGTTTTAAGTCATAATTGGAAATATGCAGACAATTGAGAGATCCATGTCAATACAAGTTTCAACATATGTAATTATTTTCTTAAATAAAAAAAATCCTATTTTTAGGATACCCCAAGATATCAAAAGATCAACAAAACTAGAATTTAAAAGTTTTTGCCTTATATGACATCCTCTGTCATGTGTTATATTTACCATTGTTGACAACATTTATTTTATTTACTAAGCCTCTACTACATGCTGAACAGTGGTTTTTGAAAGATACAAAGAACTCAAGAAGTTAAACTCCAGAGAGGCAAGTAACCCTATTAACAAATGGGATACAGAGCTAAACAAAGAGTTCTCACCTGAAGAATATCTAATGGCTGAGAAGAGCCTAAAGAGATGTTCATCATCCTTAGTCATTAGGGAAATGCAAATCAAAACAACCCTGAGATTCCATCTCACACCAGTCAGGATGGCTAAGATCAAAAACACAGGAGACAGCAGTTGTTGGCGAGGATGTGGAGAAAGAGGAACACTCCTCCACTGCTGGTGGGATTGCAAGCTGGTACAACCACTCTGGAAAGCAGTCTGGCGGTTCCTCAGAAAACTGGGCATGACACTCCCGGAGGATCCAGCTATACCACTCCTGGGCATATACCCAGAGACTTTACCTGCATGCAATAAGGACACATGCTCCACTATCTTCTTAGGAGCCTTATTTATAATAGCGAGAAGCTGGAAAGAACCCAGATATCCCTCAATGGAGGAATGGATTCAGAAGATGTGATATATTTACACAATGGAATACTACTCTGCAATTAAAAACAATGAATTCACGAAATTCCTAGGCAAATGGTCAGAACTTGAAAATATCATCCTTAGTGAGGTAACCCAATCACAAAAGAACATACATGGTATGCAGTCACTGATAAGGGGATATTAACCCAGAATATCAGAATACCCAAGACACAATTCACATATCAATAGATTTCCAAGAAGATGGAAGGAGAAACCCCTGGTCCTGGAAAGACTGGATGTAGGGGAATGCCAGGACAAGAAGCGAGAGGGGGTTGAATGGGGAAAAGAGGGAGGGAAGGGGTCTTATGGGACCTTTGGGGAAGGAGGAGACAGGAAAGGGGAAATGATTTGGAATGTAAATAAAAAAACTTAGAAAATAAAAAAAAAGATATCACAGTGAACAAATAAGTAAAAGTTTTTACTCTTTTAAAGGTTAGATTTTAGCAGAAAAAAGCCTCAACAAAAAATCTTATGGTAGATGATAATAGGTGATATGTAGAATTATAAAGCAGAAATGTGGAATAGGAACTACAATAGAAGATGTTTTGCAGTTTAAATAGCATGTTCAATCAGGACTTTTTCAAGAAAGTGACACTTGAAGAAAGATCTGCCATTATCTGTGGGAATATGTTCTAGGCAGAAATACCAGCAATTGGCAAGAAGGTAGAAAAACAAGAGAAAAGGCATAGTTAAGAAATTGACACCAGGGGACTGGAGAGATGACTCAGTGGTTAAGAGCACTGACTGCTCTTCCAGAGGTCCTGAGTTCAATTTCCAGCAACCTCATGGTAGCTCACAACCATCTGTAATGGGATCTGATGTTCTCTTCTGCTGTGTCTGAAGTGACCAACAGTTTAATCACATACATAAAATAAATAAAATTAAAGAAGAAAGAAAAGGAAATTGACTCGAAACATAATGGGCAAACTGAATATGCAGCAGGGCTTTTAAAGTTCTTTTTACAGATTTTTATTTCTTTCTCTGATCAAGAATGCGAAATTCCTAGGCAAATGGTCAGAACTTGAAAATATCATCCTTAGTGAGGTAACCCAATCACAAAAGAACACACATGGTATGCAGTCACTGATAAGGGGATATTAACCCAGAATCTCGGAATACCCTAGACACAATTCGCATATCAATAGATTTCCAAGAAGATGGAAGGAGAGACCCCTGGTCCTGGAAAGACTGGATGTAGGGGAATGCCAGGACAGAGTAACGAGAGGGGGTTGAATGAGGAAAAGAGGGAGGGAAGGGGGCTTATGGGACTTTTGGGGAGGGAGGAAACGGGAAAGGGGAAATGAGTTTGAATGTAAATAAAAAAAACTTAGAAAATAAAATAAAATTAAAAAAAAAGAATGCAATGCTGGAAATTATTGAGCCTAGGAATGACATTACTGGCAGTAAGTCTTCATGCAAGATGTGCAACACAGTAGTTACAACAAGGAGGGCAATGTTTTAAGCAATGGGAACTTTTAGGATGATGTTTCAAGAATCTGAGAAAAAAATAATAGGAGCTTGTTGTAAATAAGGAGAATGGCCTCTCATTTCCCAGGGAGACATGTGTATTATGTGTATTACAGAACTCTGACATGCTGATTGGGAAAACAGACCTGCCATGAGGCAAAAAGTTGAGAAGGTAGGCATTAGTGAATGAAATAATACTATCACAGATTGGTATGTTGAGAATGTATGAGTTTCTCATAAATGAGTTGCTTATGAGGGAAAGAAGTGACCTAAGATATCTACTTTACTACACTAAGAGGCCTGTACATTAAAAGTTATGAAATGTAGACTATAATGGAATAGGACTGGTGGAGGATCCTGAACAGGATTCTGACCTCTCACATTAGTTACATAGAGGCGTTTGTATCTAAAAGAATAAAAACCAAAGAAATAAATTCTTTATCCTTATCCATCTCACTTGATGCTTGCACAGAGAAGCTCTCCATAGTTAATATTAGCCAGGAAAACCAAGACAAAACAAAACAAAACAAAACAGTAACAGCTAACAAAGACAGTGACCAGTTAGGAAGGCTGATCACTCTTCTCTATCAACCCTGTAGATGCTGGACCTTGAGTGAAGAGGGAGGAGGAACCACAGTACTCGACTATCAATCCCTCTACCCAGAGGTTTAGAAAGAAAGGCATGTGAAGTTCAATCAATATTTCCACATTTCATTGTGAATCCTGGGGCCTTAATCCTGGCTTACCTGAGGAGTGGTGTGTTAAAGGTGCAGAAAAGAACAGAAAATTGAAATTGAGTATGGCATTGGGAATTTAAATGGATTAACCTGTAACAACTGAAAGTGACTGGATATATTCAACATATGCCAAGGAGGCAGTAAGGCATCCAAATAGGAATACTCATTAGTATTGGGAATGTAATAACTGAGAAAAATAAATCCACTTAGTACAAAATTCTTAATGAATGATTTGGACAGGGACTATTTACTATGTGTAATGCACTTTATAGACATTATCAAATTTAATCATCCTTAGAAACCTGGTTTTGCTCTTTCTCTTGTAGGAAGAAAATAAAATATGCTCAGAGACAGGGAGTTTAAGAGGTATTTCTTTGTCTCCCATACATACAAATTAGTAGGGATGGGATTCAAACCTAGGCAGTATGATTTAGGCCCTGATATCTGAACCATTATGTTCAGTAGAACAGTAGAATAGAAATTTAGGACATCACTGCCAGCAAGCATTTAAATATACAGCTGGTTATTTACATCATTTCCTCATTAGTTTCTACCATCTTCAATCTAAAGAACAAAATTTTCTTTATTCTACTGGGTTCACATATGAATATAAAGAAATAAGAAATGGAAACTAATTTGAAAAGTGAGGCATTAGCATATTGCCATCTATGTGATTGTGGTATCTGATGATAAGTCAAAAAAAGAAAAAAACAGATGCTTCAGGAAATGGGAGGGATTACTGTCTCTCCTGGCTCTTCCCCAATCCCAGATTTCTCCCTTGGAAGATCAGGTATGAAATCCTTTGCTACTTGTATGTTTCCAGCTGAAGCCTGTAAATGACAGAATGAGAGTGCTAGGATGCTTCAGGAACTAAGCAGCAGGCCTCTTCCCTGTAGAGTTTTCCATAGGGTGCCTATTTTTGAACTCTTACTTTGTAATAGGTCTCAAGTTTCACTATCTCCATGTATACAGTTAACTAGATGGTTCTTTGTCTATACTTACAATTAACTATTTGTTTTCTCTCAATAAACAATTGCTTGGCCTTTGCAAATGATTGTATTTATTGGATCAAGTCATCAATTTCTTGCACATGCTTTGTATTTCCCTTGGGAAGTTTAGTCTCGAGGCATGCTCACTGAATCCTAGAGCCTTCAGGGTAGCCATCTAAAGGAGAAGGTACTTTCAGAGAAGAATATCTCAAAGTGGAGTACTGCTGTTGGAATTTCACTGAATCCCAAGAATGCTCAGTTAGTTGTGCTCTTTTGATCAGCAGAGCACTGTAGCTCTTTTTAACACCTCTCTCACTTTGCTTATTATAACCATGGATCATTAGTCACACATGACACACATTCCATCCTGTGAAACAACAGAACTTGCTCCAATGTTAACATTGGTTTTTGTCATTCTATCATTGTGGCACTCTCAGAAATTGTTCATTTACTATGGAATGAACAATCTTCAAATATAGGATGGAATATAATAACCAAAAGTTTGTTTAAATCCTCACACTTTTTAATATTGTTGCTTTTTTATATGCAACAACACCAAGGGGCTAGAGAGAGAGCTGTGTGGTTAAGGGTACATATAGCTCTTACAGAGTCCCAGGTTTGGCTCCTGGAACTCAGATTGTGGCTCACAGCTATCCATAATTCTAGCTCCATGGGACCTTATACCCTTTTCTGATTTCCATGGGGACCAAGAATGCATGTGGTACACATACATATATGTAGGCAAAATAATAATATGCATAAAAATAAATCTAAAAATATAATTTTTAAAATAGCAATTAATGCTTAATCACTCTCTTAAGCCCATCTAAAATTTATTTTATCTCAATAATTCTAGATATTATTACACTATATTATAGCTATCATTACTAATGAATTTGAGGGTTTTGCTGTCACTGTCTGTTCAGTTTTATTGCACTAAGCCTTGGTACAGATATATTTTTCTTGGTTATGCTTGCTATATCTCAAAATTTGTCTCCTTAACATTTCTGAAATATCCATACCTTATACTTCTTTTAATATTGCTTCTTCCCTATTCTCTCTTCTTTCACTACAGAAATATTGTATCCTTTTCTACCACATCATCCTTATTTCTGAACATTTGAGTGGTTTGCTCTTTTGTTTCTACTATATTATATGGTGTTTCTTATTTTCCAGTTTACTAAATATATCTTCTGTATTTACACTATAGAGGGACTTAGTTTTGTAATTTTAATTATGTCTTGTTACTTGGAGAAATTTGATTTGTTCTTTCTGAACATTTTAAATTATTTTGTTTCCTACTAAATAAGTTGATACTATTATAATTTAAACTTTAAATGTCCCCAGTAGGCTCAGGTTCCAAGTTGGTGACTCTTTTGTGGGGGAAAGGTTATGGAACTTTTAGAAGATGGAACATTTTTGGAGGGAATCACTTGGTGGGGATCTGGATTTGAGGTTTTATTGTCTGGTTCTGGCTCTACTTTTTGTACGCTCTCTGTTTCCTGTGTGGGGATACACTATATCAGCCAACTTTATGCCACCATGTCTGCTATGATGGAATCTATCCCTTTAGAATATTGAGCAAAAATAAATGCCTCTTTCCCCCTGAGATTTTTGTTGCATTGTTGTTATTTGTTTTGGTTAATGTACTTTATCAAAGTAACAGAAATGAAATTAAGAGCACATTTGGGTACAGAATAGTGGTCTATCATAGAGATAAATAGATCTCCTTAGGAAAGTGAAGTACAACAGATAGCTATGGAAGGATTGGAGGCAGAGGAGGGAGAGACTGTAATGAGAGAACTAAGTGGGCAGGGAGAGGGAAAAGGGGAGGAGGAAGGGACTACAGGGAGAGACAGCTAAAATGAAGGGCCATTTTGAGGAATTGTGTAAAAACCTACTACATTAGAAGTTTCTTGATATATTTATTTATATGAAGGCAACTAAAAGGAAATGGCCAATAATGGGAGACACAGAACCCCAACTGGACATGTCATCAAATAAAGCTTCTAGTACCAGGACTGAGTTACATAAAATTTTGCTGTTGGCCGAAGGAGTCCCATGAGAACCTCCAAATAATCTAGGTCATTTCCAAGACAATAGGTTGCTCTCCACAAAGTGATAGCAAGATCCTATTGCTGAAGACAACACTTACAGATCTCATTGAAGAAGTCAACTTGGTGCTTACATAGAGCCTTCACTCTGAGATTACTCTACATACTACCAAAGTAGAAATGTAGACACCAGTGCAGTTACAAATTCTTTTATCTACAATGGTGTTCTGCCACCAGATATACTAGTGCAATGGTGGCATAGAGGTTGTGGGAATAACCAGGAATATTTGATGCCAGTGACGAGCTTTGACATGATAGGGTAAACTGAGTCAGGCAGCCAGTGGTGGGTCAGTGCTGAGAGCAACTGATGAGGGTGGTCCAGATACAGACAAGGGCTGCTGCTTACAGCAGCCAGAGGTAGAGAAATTACTCAGCAGACTTTTCTCTGAGGGAACAAAGCTTAATTTACTGGGGCTGACACTCCCTGTTGGAGAGAAACACTTAGAACTCTTTTAACTCCTTGGGGCCAGTGACAAAGAAAAGGAAAGAAGAACACACACACACACACACACACACACACACACACAAACACTGAATGAATTAATCAAAAGGCAGATTCTGATAACATCATACATACAAAATACATACATACATACATGAATACTTTTATGCATGCAAACAGACAGATGGACAGACATAT
The DNA here is from genome assembly GCA_036184795.1 of Tokudaia tokunoshimensis. NCBI lineage: Eukaryota > Metazoa > Chordata > Mammalia > Rodentia > Muridae > Tokudaia > Tokudaia tokunoshimensis. The sequence goes on from BTHU01000023.1 coordinate 107,711,632, forward strand.
ACATATTTACACATTGAATGGCTTGAGCAAAACTCCAGCAAGCAGGTTCCAAGCATTTCATACATACACATATATACAGGTGGTGGATGAAGCAAACTTCAACATACACCAGAGAAGTTTTACATATATACAAACATACAGATTTGATTGATGCAACAAAGTTTCAACACAGTTCACAGAAACATACGTTACACATATACATATATACACATACATGTATACATATATACATGCATACTTGGAAGGAGAAGGAACAAAGTTCCAACAAGCAGGCCCCAATCATCACACACACACACACACACACACACACACACACACACAAATATACACACAAGTGGGTAGAAGAAACAATATTTCAACAGCTTTAGTTTTTCTCCCATAGTTTATATATCCCAGAAAAAAATCTTCCAGTGTGATAATATTTTAGTTTTCTTCTATTGAATGACTATGAAAAACTGGTGTGTTCCTCAACACCTTTACAAAAAAATAATATTACATAGTACAGGTTAAGAAGGCAAATTATTCCTAAGAACCCACGTATATTCATAACCAAGCAAGTTGTTATAGATTAACAAAGAATGAGGAAGCAAGGTGGTTTTCTCAGCCAGTTTCTCTTACTGGGAGGCAGCAATTTGCGGTTACAAAGAAATGATTAATTTTCTTATTATTTATCTTTAAAAGTAATCTCATAAGAATCTTAAAGGAATCACAAATCTGAAGTTTTATATATAAAAATCAGTCTTATTCACTTTAAATCCTCAGAATGCATATCTACTCATCAGCAATTATTAATATATCACAACAGGAAGCTGAAGACAAAAATGGGCATAAGAAATAAATCATCACCAGTCTAGCCTTAGAGAGTGATGTTAACCAATGATGCCATTGTTCTTGTTCTCTGACTATAAAAGATCCCCAGCTTAACTAATAAGAGCATGCCTTTCTGAACTTCAAATTGTTTCCTATGATTTTTCTACATCAGAGCCAATAGCAAAAACATCTTAACCTAGCTTCCCTAACAATTTTATTTTTCTAAATGCTTTCTAAAGGTGATGGACATCGTTGATGATCTACATCTCTAAGTTCTTTCCTAGGATGGGGAGCAGCAATGCCTGAAAGAGAACAAACATTAAAATTGTAAGTGCCAGAGATACTGCCCAGTAAGGGGCTGGAAGCCCCCTTAGAGTTTTCATACAATTCTTAGATGAAGAGGGAAGTGACAGCAGGAAGCAGAGCAAAACTCTGTGACAGCATGAAATAGGACAATTAGTCCTCTGGGGTTGCGCTTCTACTGAGTCACACCTATTGTGGCTGTGCTAAGTGGTGGGCCACATTCCATGAGTTCTTGAGCCATTTGTCATTCCTCCTGCATGTACCTTGGCAATCTGATTTATCTTAAAGTATGGAACCAATACTCAATACTGCTTGAGTGAACAAGAACCTGAGACTAGATAGCCCAGGGATTTAAGGTTAAACCAAAATCTTTAAAAAAAGGGGGGGTAGCAATAAAATGAGTCCTAATGACATTCTGCTGTACTCATAGATAAGTACCTTGCTCAGCCATCATCAGAGATGCTTCTTGTACCAGTTGGGAACAAATACAGAGACCCATAGCCAACCATTATGAAGAAAGAGAGTCCATGGAACACCCGGGTGTAAATGAGATAGTTCTACCAGATCTCACCCCTCAGGGCTCAGAGAAACCTGAAGAAGAGGAAGCAAAATGGGTGGAAGAGCCAGAGGGGATGCAAGACACCAATGAAACAATGTCCTCTGAATCAACATGATCAATGCTCACATGAACTCAACAGAGACTGGGGTAGCATTCACTGGGCCTGCAAGGGTCTGCACCAGTTGGGGTCTTAGAGCTGAAAGATGTTGACTCTTGTGACAATGCCTATTCCATGAGCAATCTCCAACTGATAACCACATTCAAATAACAATTTAGTTTTCTCCAAGGGAGCCTTATCAGGGAAACAAAGGGTAGGTATGCCAAGCAGTATATGACCCAAAGAAAATGAACTCAAGGGCATCTTTGGAGGTTCCTTGTCTCTTCAAAGTAAAGGCTTTTATTTTTAATTTTACATTTAAAATTTTAATTTGATTTTATTTATGTTTTTCTATTTCATTTTTTTCTACAGGTTTTTTGCATATATATTGTAGTTTTCAGCTCAATTTTTTTTAATGATGTTCCTGAGTGTGACTCTGAGTTTGTAGTTTCTTGTGCCTTTTCTTGGCCTCTTTTCCTTCTGTTTGTTTAATGTCTGTTTGTTTATGTCCAATGTGTTAGTTTTTGTTGAAGGAATTCTAGCCAGCCCTAATATCACAAACATGGCCTTGCCCTTCTCCCTCTTCCTTGTTAAAAACCATTAGATTATATTCCTAAAGCTAACCACCAAAGTCTATTCCTTACTTGGCCACTTCTTCCACTTGAGGCTGACTACCAAGGTTCAGCTATCAAATTATTGAAATCCAGCAATCAAAAGCCAAATCCCTCCCCCCACTTTTGGCCACCTTCATCAACATGCCCAATCAAAATTAAACACCTCATCCTAACATGAGGTTTCCCACTTTAGCTGTAAATTGTCAATTGTCTATGGGCCATGTCTCTTTCCTCTCTCTATCAAGAGTTAGTCCCTTGTCCCCCCCCCCGACTCCCATCCACAACAAATATCTCTCTTGCTTACTCGTTCCCTTCCATTTCTCTCTCATCCTCTACTTCTTGGCTTTGTTTCTTATTTACAGCCCTTTGTCCTTTTGGGGCAATTAAATCTTTGTGCCAAGAACTTGGTCTCAGGGTATCTGAAGTTGCATTCGAGGTCCCTACATTTGTCTTATTTTATTTTATTATTATTCCTTATAATGCTGTTTGCTTTCTAATGAGAGACAGAGTTGGGATAGATCCTTATGGGAGGAGAGGTATGGAGGAACTGGGAGAAATAGAGAAAGGAAAAACCATAATCAGGATATATGTGAGAAAAAATTCTATTTTCAATAAAAGGAAAAAAGTAAGTCTACTTATTTTGTAAAACGTATATGATATTTATGATTATTAGTTTGGAATTTGTGCATTTGTATATATGTGCACTTGAAAATGTTGTAGACACAATCTTTTGTTCTAGAACCTCTGTTGAACTATCTGCATTCCTACTGTGCTGCTTTCTTACATTTCCTTAATTTTTAAATTCTGAACATGTATATTCAAATCATGGTATGCCATGCTCCAAGTTACTCCATTTTGTGAAAAACTGTATTTTCAGACTGCCTTGTGATGAGATTCTCCATTATCCAAATAAATTTCCAATTTATCTTGACAATAGAGAATAACTGTACCTAGATAGACACATGAGCTACCAGGCATATAACACAGGATGGCAATGACTTATCCTGGGAGTAGAAAGGATGCCATCCTACAAATTTATTAGAATAAATTGAGACTGTAGGGATACATAGACATATTAACCCTATATCAGGAAAACCAGACCTGAGAACAGACACACTAGACCAAAGAACTGTAGTAACTACCTATTCTTGATCATAAAGAGAGGTAGAATCCTAGCACTGTGATACTCATAGCCCCATTGACCTGATATATGATGACTCAGCAATGTATGAGAGGCCAATAAACAAGTAGATCCTGACTTGTCCAGGATCTTTAGCTAGGTTTAGTCTGTGCTGTTGAAAAGTATACTTAAACAGCTATATGCTGTCTGGATCTGCCTTTTTGCCCTTTTGCCTACATTACTTGACTTAATTTTGCAGCTCAACTTTGATCCTGCAACTGGGCTCTACAATACCAAATGGTATTCAGAGTCATCCAACTTCTTTATTCTTTATTTCCCCCCTAAAACTACTGTACTTGTATTTCTATTAGTTTCCCAGCTTTGGCTATGCAGCCCCCTCAGAGCTTCTTTGAAACGTCTTGTCTCTTTAACCTTTTGTAACCATTTTACACACACACACACACACACACACACACAGAGAGAGAGAGAGAGAGAGAGAGAGAGAGAGAGAGAGAGAGAGAGACTATTTGACATATAATATGAATATGAATTGATATTAGTAATTAATATTGAAACAAAATAACTTGTGTTTGCTGCTTGGGTCAGCCCTACTAAAAAACATCAAGAACATCTGACAAATTTATGACCATAAAACTGCCAGAACTTGTGAGTTTATTGTTATTCAATAATTCTGTGATTCTGGAACTAGATGATGTGTTGTCTATGTTTCTGATATAGCATGCTCTTGACAGTGTGTTACACAGTATCATATTTATGAGAATTTATCATAAGTTATGACATCACCTCCTGAGAAGTCTTAAGCTTTAATCTAACACTTAGGATTTCTGTTAACACAGTGCCACTTGCACTTTTATACCAGGTTTTGTTTACCACCTCTGAGAGATATTACACTCTAAGACTGCAACCACATGTGTGATGCTTATGACTTACATCAACACCACATCTTTGAGGTAACCTTTCCACTATTTTTCTCTTTGTCAGAGAATGTAGTTTTTTGAAGGTCTGATTTTATTCATAGGCCATTTACCAGACTTCTGTCCCTGATTTTCTCAAGGTTTTTCTTTCACTGTCTTCTTTGCACAGCTATCAAATCATAGGCTCAAGATCATCAGGTATCAGCAAACTTTTACAGTGGCTGAGCCTTGAATGTGTTTCCATTTCATAAAGACATATTCTTAGAGAGCAATTTAAGCAAGAAGACTTTTTTGTATATGTAGTATTAATGTAGTAAGCGAACATACAGGTCCTTGTGAAACATGTGTGCTTACTCTGTGAGGAGTGTTAAATAAACCTAACATCCTTTGCTCATGAATTTTCCAATTTACTAGAAAGGAGTTATAAATAGAGAATAGTCTAAAAAGTCACATAAATAGAACTACTGATGAGAGAAACAGAGCAAAAGAGATTGTTGTTTCTGGAGCCAAGCATGATTGACTATGGCCCAGAAAGACAATTCATGTTCCATCATGCTAGGAATTATCAGGTAGGCCAACTGCAGAAAAGCAGGGAAACCTTAGCTATGGACCTTTAATGGTATCTGAGGGTATTTTTAGATTTTTGAGAGGTAGAAATTTGGGGTCTGTTTATTTATTCCAAAGGATTTATCCAATGGTCACAAAAATGACAATCACTTACAGAGATGAGCAATAAATGTCTATCAAGGGGGCTATTTGTGTCTGAATTTGCAATATTCTAACATTTCCACACCATTGAATTCATAAGCAATCACTCAGGTTTTGTATTCATAGATTCTTTTCAGGAATGGTCATTCTTAGGATAATGAATTTAAAATTAAATATCAAGATCACAACTGCCTATAGTTACAGTTCCAGAGGATCTGACTCCCTTTTCTGGCATCTGTGAGAAGCAGGCATATACATGGTACACATATATATGTGTGGGAAAAAATGTCCACACACAGGAGATAAAATGAAAATAATAAAAAAAATGTTTAAAGTTCTTTGTTGATTGAAGAAGTTTCAATCTACAGGATCAAACACTTCTTGAAAGAAGCAATTTCAAAACTTTGGATATCTTGAAAGAAGCAATTTCAAAACTTTGGATAGTTCTTAAATAAGATGCTTATGTTATTAGAGATACCTTAAATGTATTGAGCAATTTACCTGGAACTGTATATCAAAATAACTTTGAATATCTATGTTATTTTGTTTGGTCATTTCTATTTGTGGAGAGTATTGGGTACTGCCTTAGGGTTTCCATTGTTGTGAAGAGACAACATGATCAAAGCAACTCTTATAAAGGACAACATTTAATTAGGACTGGATTACAGGTTCATAGGCTTAGTCCATTATCATCATGGTGGGAAGCTTGGCAGTGTACATGCAGACATGGTGCTGGAGAAGTTGAGAGTTCTATCTCTTGTTCGATGTCAAACAGGAGAAAGCTACTGTTTTCCAGGCAAGTAGGAGGAGAGTCACAAAGCCTTCCTCTACAATGACACACTTCCTCCAACAAGACCACATCTACTCCCACAAGGCTCCACCCCTTAATATTGCCCCTCCCTGAGTTAAGCATATGCAAACCACTACATTCTACTCCCTGACCCTCATAGATTTGTCCAAACACATGAGTCTATGGGGGTCAAACCTAGTCATAGCATAGTACAGAATACATTTAATCCAACTTCAAAAGTCCTCATAGTCACAGTTTCAACAATGTTTAAAAGTTTGAAGTTCAAAGTCTCTTCTCAGTTTTATCTAATTTCTTAGCTGTCATTCCCTATAAAATCAAAATAAAAAAGCAGATCATATACCTCAATCATAGGGTATATATTACCATTCCAAAACATCATAGTCAGGAAATACTGAACCAAAACAAAACCAAAACCCAGCTGGGCAATCTTCAAGCACTGTAACTCCATATCTGATGTCCAACTCCTTTCTCCCTTGATGACTGTAACACACTTCTTTGTCTTGGTCTGGTTCTACTCCCTGTTAGCAGCATTCATTGGTAGGTATCCATGACTCTGGCATCTCTAAAATCTTGGGGTCTATAAGGCAACTTCAACTTTACAGCTTTTTGTTCCAATGTCTGGGATCTACACATGTTCTTGGATTTTACTCCAAAGTGCTTGGATCCCATCTGCTCTGACCTCTGTAGCACTCCATGGTTTTGTTGACTCCAGTCCACTCCTGCTGCTATTCTTGGTGATCATTCAATGGTATCTTTTTCAGTCCATTGGAGTCTTCCATGCAACTAGGTTTCACCAACAGACTAAGGTAAGATATTTGAAAATTTTCCAATTGTATTTTTAGTTTACCCCAATCCTAGTTTTTAACTGTTTCTTTTCTTTCAATCCTCTTTATTCAAAATGAGTTTATGCAGTTCTTCCTCCTTACTGTGCAGTACTCTTGGTATTGGGGAAGATAGTTTGTACCTGAAAATAAATCCAAATAAAAAGGTACCAAATAGATACATTATATCTTGTTAATAATAAGTGCTATGAAAAGCAAGCTAGAAAGTAGAAAGTAATGAAATTTAAGGCAGTGTCTATTTTAGTTAGAGTAGTCAATTAGGGTTTTCATGAAAAAGACAAATGAGCAAAGATCTAAATAAATGTAGGAAAGCAAGTATTCATGTGGCTAGGTAGAAAAATAATATATTAGTAAGGAAAACAAATAAAATACTCTAGTGTGTTTTAAGTATTATTGATATCAGCAGACATTTATGAAGATGTGGAACATTTCTTTGAGTTCATTCAAGATTTTCCTTTTAGTTAACATAAGTTTAAGAGTAATGGAAGGCTGCTAAAGTTAGCTTTCTTTCTTCCTAACCAAACTTATATGATAATTAGAATTTTAATAACATATAGTGAGGCATAACTGTTTCAAGTTAAATTTAGTATAGTGATGAGTTTTATTTACTTAGAGTACCAACTTATTATGAGGAAATGACTTTTGTGAAAGTGTGGAGTAATCATGAAACCTTTATTGCTTTATATACTCGCCAATGATAGAAACTATTTTAATAAAAACATAGAAAATTCATATGGCCTATAAGAAGAGTTTAATAGAAGCTAAGATGCAATCAAAATGTATTCTTCAGAACTTATGACAATAACTTTATTTATGAACGTGGCTGGCAAATGGAACGAGAGACAGAAGTACACTGATTTCTTAAAGAATTTCACAGAAAGTATCACTGGAATTATTCAGACAGTATGTCATGGTGTTAATTTCACATTTGATGGCAGATGGCAGTGAGCTTCCACATATAGTATAGTTAAAACTTCAAATTTCAGGGTGTTTAAATGCTGCCCTTTCCCCATCTGATTCTGTTCACAAGGATGGCTATGATGAGTCTTTATACCACTATTCATTTTCAATTTTGTCTTCTTACTTAGCTTTATATTCTTCCTATATCAATTTGAAGTATTTTTTTTTAGCTTTCTGGACTTCTACTATTTTCTTTATTGTAGCTAATATATCCTTAGGGATTAGATCAAATGTAGTTTTCTCCGTTTATTTTGCCTCCCAATGTTTTTAATACAAAGCCATCGAATTGAAAGTTAATACTTATATTGATCAAATGGAAGAGAAAATGGTAGTCAATATATATTTTTCATTAATAACTAAACAGATATATATTTGCAAATATATGAATCAACATTGCAGGATGGAAAAAGAACCACAGATTTTAAAGCTAATGATTTTCCCACTATGATGAGAAAAAAAAATTAATTACAATATATTTTGATCATTGTAGAAGGTATAAGGTCCTTGTTGCTCACAGGTAGGTACTAAAGAAAACAAGGATGTTAAATATTCCGTGTTGTCTCTATGAAAGAAATACATACATAACCTATTTTCTATCCAGAAGGCTGGGAATGGATGAAGTTAATAGTCTGTAGAGTAAGGACACATCTGAACTGCCAAACATGTATGTTTTTCCCAGACTCTTTCTCCTTAGACCCTGGAACATTGTTTCTTAGTCAATAGAACTTATTCTTATGGAAGATGTCACATGTACTTTAAAATTGGGAGTGGAGGTGATTATTAACCTGGTGATCCCTGTGCGATCTGTATGGCCAGACCAGACCTGACTCCCTTAGACCTTTATGTTTATCTGAGTCATTTGCCCTGGACCCTTATCTTGAGTACTGTTTCTCAGGCAATAGAACCCATCTTTATGAAAGAGGCCGTATGTACTTTGAAGAGCTTCAATGTAGTAGTAGAATATTAAGCTTCATTTTACACACATGGGATAGAGTTCACTTACCATCAGAAAACTGTTTTCCAAAATTGTGTTGCACTTAAGTATTCCTAAAATAAACCAGTTGGGCTAGATTATAGAAGTTTGAACCAACATCAGCTACTGAATCATTTCCAACTGGATTTCCTTCCTGCCTCATGCAGATGCACACTCTGCTTGTTTTACTAGTCATATATTTTCCCTCCCTCAACTCCTCCCAGATCCTCCCCACCTCCCTACCCACTCAACTTCATGTTCTAGCTTACTGTTAAAAAAACAAGTAAGCAGGAAAACAACCTCTTCCAAATGAAAATTAAGATCTATAAACAAAACAAACCAAAACATAAAATGCCAAAAACAAAGCAAAAGTCCACACAATATCACAAAATCCCTCTTATATTGGATAAGTCCTCCTAGGAATGGGGGGTCTGCCTGGGAGGGTAGTTGACATATCCAGTAACATTCCATTGGAGAAAACTATTTTTTACTTTCCCAGTAGGTATCAATTACAAATAGCTTTTCAGTTGTAAGTGAGACTTTGTAGCCATTTCCCCATTCTAGTGCTTGGATTTTGTCTGTCTTGAAATTCTGCAGGTCTTGTTGCTGCTGTGACAGTCTCTGTGATTCCATATATGTATCAGTCCTGTTGTGTCCAGAAGACTCTATTGCTTTGAAGTCAAGTATTATTTCTGGCCCTTATATTCTTTCTGCCTCCTCTTCCTCATACATCCCTGAGCCTTGAGGTGAGGGGTTTGATAATGATATGATATCTTATGTAGGGCTGGATGCTCCAAAGTCTCTCATTCTCTGCACATTGTCCAGTTTTGAGTTTCCATGTCAATTCTCTTCTATTGAAAGTTGAAACTTTTCTCATGAGAGATGAATGAGGTAAGATAAGAACTGAAGCAAGAAGAAGGCTGAGAAATGCTCTAATATATAGATATAGCAATATGTCATTAGGATCATTTATATTGCTATGTTCCTTTAGCATAGTAAGTAGTAGTTTTTCATTGAGGCCCATGGCCTGTCTAGTTTCAGGGTCTTTAGAACCAATTATTTTATGTCAAATATTTCATATTCATTTCCTAGTAGTATACTTGAAACAACAATAATCATTTATCAATAATTGAGCTCTCAGTGACAGAGATCAACATTAAAATGGGAAAATAATCATGGCCATACCACCTTGACCATGCCTGAGCTTGTATAGAATGGGAATTCATTGTCATTTTGTTTTCATTATTTCACATAAATTGTATATATCTAAAGTATAGAAAATGCATTTGAAAGGATATCTGTTTATATACTACTATGTGTATGCGTACTTGTGTATTTCTTTATAACACACACAGACATACATACATATGCTTGAATTGGATGATTATCACAACCATGGAAATGATTGTTTCCCTCCTCCCACACTGTTATATCACTTGGGCCATTGATCCCGTGAAGGCTTGTTTTCCTGGAATAGGGGAATGCAAGTCAGGAAATTGAGGGGGGGGGTGTTGAGCAGAGGGAGGGGGCATGAGATAGGGGGTTTTCAGAGGGGTAATGTGGAAAGGGGATACTATTTGAAATGTAAATAAAGCAAATATCTAATAAAAAGAATATAGTATATAGTATTATAGTATTATTAATTAAGGTCATTATGGCATACAAGGATACAATCGATGTCCAGATTTATTCATCTTATGTAACTACAACTTTGTATTCTTTGACTAATATTTCCATTTTTTTATTTTCTTCAGTTATGTACCCTTCCATTCTTTTTAAATAATTAACGTACATATTCTTTATACAACTGAACTCATGGAATTTTTCTCATTTGTATCTGGGTATCTATTTTAATAAAATATCTTTCAAGTTCATCTGTTTTGTTATTACAGCAGTACTCCATTATTTTTAAGGCTAAATATATATATATATATATATATATATAAATATTTCTTTCTATTTAAATTTCTTAACCTATTTATTAATGAGTAAAACAGTACTTCTATATGTTGTAATTAATTCTGTAAAAAACATGGGAGAAAAAGAGAGCTCTTCAGAGGTCTTTTATCAGGTAATTCTCTGTCACAGTGACAAAATACTTGAGAAAATAAACTTACAGGCAAGCAAGGTTGATTTTGGGTCATGTTTTTCAGTCCATGATTGCTTTGATATCTTTTAAATAGTTTTTTTAATAATGTTTTGAGAACGCCCATGAACTCCTTTCAGATTGAACTCCCTTCCCTACTGACCCAACTTTGTATTTTTATTTTTACACACCAGTCAAACCCAACTTGTTTTGCCCACATAATCTTTGACAGGTGGCCTTCCAATGGAGTGTGTCAATGTACCAGGAAATATATTTGCCTACATTTCAGTTAAAATTTTTAATAAAAGTAAATTTTTTCTTATAATATATTTTGATAAGGTTTCTCTTCCTCTGATTACTCTGAGATCTTCCCTTCTTCGCTATCCACCCAAATCTACACTCTTGCCTTCTCTCTCCTTTTAGAATCCAGTCATCTAAAAATAATAATGATAAAATAAAATTAAGCATAATAAAAACAAAAACAACAAACTAGACTCTTAAAGAAAACTGTGTATCTTCTGCAGCTGTTAGTTGCCAAAATCTTTTTGACTAGGGGTGTTATTTCATGCTCACTGCCTCTCTCCATGTTGCAATTTGGGTTGACTTCGGCTTGCCTAGGTCTTGTTTATGCTGATTTAATTCTTAATGAGTTCAGAAACCTTCCCTGTTATCTTTCTTCTACTTTTTCCATAGTGATCTCTGAGCTTTGGAAGGATGGGACATGATGTAGGTATCCTTTTAAGGGTTGAGAATTCCACAGCCTCTTATCTTTTGCACCTTGACCAGAGTTAAGAGGCAATAGGATCTTATAGTCAAGTTGTGGAGTGTAACCAAAATTTTGATAAGAATCAATAATGTTTCTAGGTCTATGGGACCAAGGTGGCCAACAACTCCAAAAGAAGCAACCTATTCCTGGCAATGGGCTTTTAATTGTTTTCTTATGGTTGTTGAGTAAGGATTAGTAAAGGCATTGTCATGTCATTATAGAATAGCTACATTTTAATTTTCTCTCTCCAGCGAACACACACACACACACACACACACACACACACACACACTCATCTCTCAGGAATTGTCTGCAGTAGTAGCAATAGATAGGTTACATACAACTTTTACAAAGGATATTTTGTGCTTTATTCTTTCAGCCTTAGGAAGTTCAGCATGCCCCAGCAAGAGCATGTGGTAGAAGATGTCACCTCAGGGTAGCCTAGCATTAGAATGGGAGGGCCAGAATCTAAATAACCTTTTTAATGGTCTTCACCAAATGGCCTATCTTCTATTATGCTCTGCCTTTTCTCAATGGTACAACAGGCTCAGAACCTAGCATCTGAACATAGATATTTGGAATGTTTAAGGTTCAAGTTGTAGCAATACTGTTTTTATTGCCTTTAGGTATATACAATTTGTCTCTGATTCATTATGAGCCCATTTAAAATGTTTTGGTTTGGTGGTAATATAAAAGTAGTAAGCAAAGTGAAAAGCCACATTTTCTTTAATTTTGGAATTTTGAACTTTTCCCTAGATAACGTGTGATATATTTTCTCACATTTCCTTTCTAGGTGAATGAGTGAAATATTAGTATATCGAACAAAGTCATGACATTTTATAGGTTGAGTGTATTAAATAAGTATCAATTTAATGTTTAAGATTATTTTTTTCTGGGATATAAACCCTTGAATTAGAAGAAGTATCTGTACCCACAAATGCTGTTTTTAAGTCATATTGAATTTCAGTTTGAATACCATCCATTCTGATTTCCATATAACAATGTCAATTTATATTGTTACCAGTAGTGCTCAAGTTTTATTTTTCTCTATATCATTACCAATACTCACATCTTTATTTTTGTAATAACTATGCTAATTAATGAGAGATAGTGTTTACCATTTTACTCTCTTTTACAATATTAGTGGAACAGTTGCTTGGATCTGGATTTTAGAGATTATTAGTATTATAAAGAATTTTAATTGTTATTTTGCAAGTTGATTTTATATCATATGACTTATCTGAATTGGTTCATTAATTATGTTTCTTTCATCCTATTTATTATTATAATAATTATTAATATTAGTAGTAGTATTTAGGGCTTTCTACATATAAAATAACAATATGAAAACATACTTCTGCATTTTTAGTATGTGTTATTTTATGTATGTGGTCTCATTTGCATTTATAGTACAAGTACCAAGGCTGAACAAATTTTGCTTTATTTATTCTTGAAGTAAGATCTCCAAATTGACTATGAGTTTTTCATAAATAATTATTAATATTTAATTTTTATATCTTTGTTTTGAGAAGTTTTATCATGAATCAGTACTGTACCTTGTCAAATACATTGTCACCATTTATTGATATCATCATGAGATTTTTGTCTTTCAAGTTTTTCTTGATTTAACTGAGTTTGGTAGTGCCATATTAAAAGAAGAAAGACTAGTTCTTTGCATTGATTATCCACGAATACATTGGAATTATTTAGAAGAATAATATTGTATAGTACTATAGTATACAGTATTTTACACAGGGGGGAAAAATAGGAATCCTGGTGCACCATGGCATCCAAATCATAGCAACATAGATTAAACTGATTTTTTTCCTTAAAGATCAGTTAATTCTGAATAGGTTTGGGTAAATAGTATGTAAGCAGAACGAGTATATAGTTATAAATGACTGCAACACACATTGTTGACATGGTTAAAGGTTAGGTAAACGTCTGCTTTGTAAAGGCAAACTTCAAAGAGTATTTGTCAGAAAAATAATTTCCACAATGCTAGATAACAAATATATTGATTTATATATACAAAGCCACCCTTTCATTTTTATTTTTAAATTATTTTATTTATTTACATTCCAAATGTCACCCCATTTCCTGATTCTGTCTCTAAAAGTTCTTCACCTCCTCCCCTCCCCTCCCATTTGCCTCTGAGAGGGTGCTTTCATATGTACCCACCTGTTGCATGTAATAATTAAAAAAATCTGTCTAAGCTATCACCTGCTACTCTCCTACCCTGATGGTCTCCCCATCCCCATGGCTAACCCCATATGGTGTCTGCCGAACTACTTGTGGTTCACTTGAGCCATCATCCCAGTTCTCTGGGCTTGAGGGTCTGGAGGTGATTATTGTAATGGTGTCTTTCAGGGAAATTTAGAAATGGTTATAACTTGAACAGGAAGTAAATAGCTGAAATTGATTATATAGTCATAATCTCATTTGGTAGAAATTTTTATAAATGTTACTAAGTTGAAGTTATAATTCCTTACATTGATACAGAATTTATTTTAATAAAAAATTGAGGTTTCCATTGGTATACATTTCTTCTATTGATACAATATTTTAAGAATACAAAGCTTTAACCCAGTCCTTCTCTAACTGCCATTACAAACCGACTTTAGATGATTAAGGTTATGAGTTAAGGGCCAGATAATTCATGGCTTCAAATTGTTAATTGTTAGGGTGTTTTCAAGAGAGTTTGATTAGAAATAACTGAGAGTAGTTTATGGATAACAGTCCAGATTACTTTACATAGATAGATATTTTTCAAAAATGTCAGAAATCCACAGAATGTGACATTTAATGTTACTTAATCAATTGTTGTTGAGACATATCTGCTTCTGACACCCCATTCTTGGATTCAAAGAAGAAACTGAGCATCTACACCTCTAAGTGAGGTTGTACATTGTGACAAGGTAGTCACTGGGCAAAAATTGTCTATTCATCTACAGACAAATCACTGTTTAGAAAAAGGACACACTGTGCAGAATAGTCGACTGATTATCTTTGCCAAGAGAGGGTAATCAATACTTCATAATTCTATGTTACAAAGATCTGCCAGATGATCCTGGGCCAAACAGCCACATATGATGCTCCAACTTGTTGAGAAACATGATATTATATAGATAAACAACTGTCTCTACAATTTCTTTCAGTTCTGGAAGCTTTGCAAGACTTCCTATATTTTCAGGTTAATTTTATGTGGCTCTCAGAATTCTGGTGGGATTAAAGACTGATTACAGTCTCAGCCAACCCAGGCTATTTAATATTGAGAAAATATATTTGAGAGGGTGGTTTTCAGATAGTATACAAGCTAAACCAGGATATAATAAGTGTAGAATTTTAAGCCTTTATGTTAAGATAGATGGCAGAGTGCTTTATTTAATTGACAAAATGACAGACTAGATGTTAGGTGTATCTTGTACTTTATAAATTACCAAATGATAATAGTAGTGCTTAATTTATATTTGAGAGGGAAGAGCCTTTTAATTGGACAAAATGGAGAAAATGTGGATTGCTGTTTATATGCAGGTGAGGGTGGGCAAAATATAAGACTAGAGCCTGTAATTGAGCAGTGGAAAAAGAAGGCGGGCTGAGCGTTTTAGAGACAGGACAGAGAGGGACAGAGAGGACAAAAAGACAGAGAAGATGGAGGAAGATGACAAACCAGATCCATGTTGCTTGAGATAGTCACATGTAGCTATGGATGTCATAGAAGGGATAGAATAATATAAGACATTTTTTTCAATCTAGGTGGGCAACTTGCATCAAAATTAACTGGCTTTGAGTTTCTGGTTTGGGAATTTTGTGAGTTGAGAATTTACTGTTATAAATCTGACTGATATATTACAAACCTCTTGAGTTTTCATTTTACTGGGATATGGGGATTTGTGACAATTACGTGGAGAGGGGCAACAAACCAACCATGGGAATTTGGGAAATACAGCTGCATGGGAATAGCTTTGGGGGCAGGGAGACCGCCATGGTCAGAGAGTAGCCAGTGATATCATGGGTTTAATTTTATTGATTATTACACACATTACCCACCCTCCACCCTCACCCACCCACTCACCCTGTAGATTCTCCTTATCTTGAGCATGAAGTCTCCACAGGATTAGGCACATCCTCTATCACTGATGCAAGACAATTCAGATAACAAATAAACTGATTTGTATATATGAAACCGTCCTTGCATTTTTATTTGCAGTCTCTATCTGTCTTTATTATGAACATGATCCTTTCTTTATAAAATAATATAGGAGTATTTCCTTTGCTTTTACTTTTGACTCAAGAAAGACTGACATTGGTTCTTTGAATCTCCTATAAAATTCAGCAGTGAAATTATCTAGTCCTTGACTTTCAAATAGAGATTTTTAAAGAATGCTAACTCTTAGCACTAAGTAGCATTTGAAATTGAAACTAACAGAAAAAATAAAAAAGACTTAGCTTCAGTCTTTCAGTTGGAGAAATTATCTATACTGTTACTATCAATGAGCCCTATGATGTATGCCATTGGCAATGAACTTTGTATTTATTTAGAAAAAATATTGTTTACATTATACATTTACAAGTTAACAAATCACAGAACAAAGAAATGTAAGACACTAGTGAAATTTTAGGTGGAATATATGTGTCTGTATTGTTAGAATGTACCACAGAGCTTTACAAATATTGGGCTAATCCAACTTTGACTCATTACACGCTCTGAAACTACCAAGTCTGATAATTTGACAAAATTCATGTAGGATGTATATACTGAATAAACATTTTCAGAACCATAAAATAGAGTATAGAGATGGTGTGGTACAAGTGTAGGCAGAATATTAATCTTGCTAACTGTATCCTATACACCTGTTCTTCAACAATAATAGGGAGATAAAAACTTTCTCAGAGAATCAAAATGGAGGTAGTGGTGGTTATTATTATCCCTCAAAAGAAATACTATAGGAAATTCTTTAACTTGAAATGAAAGTATATTAAACAATAATATTAAAGCGAAAGAAAATTAGGAAACATTTTGGTAAATGAAAATTATAGAAAAAATCATCTCCCTTATGCTTACAGTGATAGATAAAGTGATTTTTAGTTTTGTTGTAAAGTTAAAAGATGAGATTGTTAAGAACAACTAAAGGCAGATTATGTTAGTAGATATACAATACATATTAGATGATAATTACAATATTAATAAATAGATTTATAAGCCTAGACCAGATTATAACTTCTGGGGTATGGTTGCCTAGCTATTTAGAGGCATGAGCAACCTACTAGTTTTAAAATAATGAAGAAATGCTTGTTCCCCACCTATCAACCACTATGAACCTATAAAATTTCAAAGAAGGATTGAACCTTTAGATCTCCTCCTACTGCTTGACAGAATACTGAAGAGACCAATCTTGTTCATGAAATTGTGCAGGTAATCACAGTTGTTGTGGGTTCATAAGTGCTCACCCATGCTCTTGTAGTAATCCTTAATTAAACTCATTTCATAGACAGAGAACAGAAAAGAACATGGCTGTAAAGAAAAGACTAGTTGGAAAGAGGACTGAGATAAACAGCATTGGGAATGGGACAGAAGAGAGTGTTGGGGGTGAATATGACAAAAACTACGTAGGTATGAAAATGCTAAAATAAAATGTGTGATTATATACATGTGATTAATATATGCCAATAAAAAATATGTTTAGGCTCCCTGTTGACCACAGAAAAGGCCCATACAAGTTACATAAAAGAAAATGAAAAGAATGCAAAACCTGTTTATTTAAAATCCATGTATAGACAAGAGAAGACAAGAAAATGAATACAAAGCAAATATTCAATAATCTGCATGGTATTAATTATAAAATACAAGACAAAATAATATATAACAAGACATTAATATATATCATATTTATTATACCTTGCACAAATATATCACTAAATTATAAATTACTAATTATTAGATAGATGGTCTATGTTCTCTATATAATTTTACTTATATGAGCATTTATTTCTATTTTTTATTTTCTTTTTTTCTTTTCTAAGTTTTTTTTATTTACATTCCAAATGATTTCCCCTTTCCCGTTTCCTCCTTCCCCGAAAGTCCCATAAGCCCCCTTCCCTCCTTCTTTTCTCCATTCAACCCCCTCTTGCTTCTCTGTCCTGGCATTCCCCTACATCCAGTCTTTCCAGGACCAGGGGTCTCTCCTTCCATCTTCTTGGAAATCTATTGATATGTGAATTGTGTCTTGGGTATTCTGAGATTCTGGGTTAATAGACCTCAGAAGATGGAAAAAATCTTCCGTGCTCATGGATTGGCAGGATTAACATAGTAAAAATGACCATCTTGCCAAAAGCAATATACAGATTCAATGCAATCCCCATCAAAATCCCAACGCAATTCTTCATAGAGTTAGAAAGAGCAATTCAAAAATTCATCTGGAATAACAGAAAACCCAGGATAGCTAAAACTATTCTCAACAGTAAAGGAACTTCTGGGGGAATCAGTATCCTGGACCTCAAGCTGTGCTACAGAGCAATAGTGTTAAAAACTGCATGGTATTGTACAGTGACAGGCATGTAGATCAATGGAACAGAATTGAAGACCCAGAAATGAATCCACACTCCTATGGTCACTTGATCTTTGACAAAGGAGCTAAAACCATCCAGTGGAAAAACAATAGCCTTTTCAACAAATGGTGCTGGCTCAGCTGGAGGTCAACATGCAGAAGAATGCAAATTGATCCATTCTTATCTCCTTGCACTAAGTTCAATTCCAAGTGGATCAAGAACCTCCACATAAAACCAGACACACTGAAACTAATAGAAAGGAAACTAGGGAAGAACCTTGAACATATATATGGGCACAGGGGAGAATTTCCTGAACAGAACTCCAATAGCTTATGCTCTAAGATCAAGAATTGACAAATGAGACCTCATAAAATTACAAAATTTCTGTAAGGCAAAAGACACTGTCAAAAGGGCAAAGCAGCAACCAACTAACTGGGAAATGATCTTTACTAACCCTACATCCGACAGAGGGCTAATATCTAATATATACAAAGAACTCATGAAGTTAGACTCCAGAGAGTCAAGTAACCCTATTAAAAAATAGGGTACAGAGCTAAACAAAGAGTTCTCACCTGAAGACTATCTAATGGCTGAGAAGCATCTAAAGAGATGTTCAACATCCTTAGTCTTTAGGGAAATGAAAACATCCCTGAGATTCCATCTCACACCAGTCATAATGGCTAAGATCAAAAACACAGGAGACAGCAGTTGTTGGCGAGGATGTGGAGAAAGAGGAACACTCCTCCACTGCTGGTGGGATTGCAAGCTGGTACAACAACTCTGGAAAGCAGTCTGGTGGTTCCTCAGAAAACTGGGCATGACACTTCAGGAGGACCCCATTATACCACTCCTGGGCATATACCCAGAGGCTTCCCCTGTGTGCAATAAGGACACATGCTCCACTATGTTCATAGCAGAGACTTATTTATAACAGCCAGAAGCTGGAAAGAACCCAGATGTCCCTCAACGGAGGAATGGATTCAGAAGATGTGGTATATTTACACAATGGTATACTACTCTGCGATTAAAAACAATGAATTCACGAAATTCCTAGGCAAATGGTCAGAACTTGAAAATATCATCCTTAGTGCGGTAACCCAATCACAGCAGAGCACACATGGTATGCAGTCACTGATAAGAGGATATATGTGCATTTTTATGGCTGACCATTTGGCATTGGAAAACCAACTGGTGTGCTCTTCTCTGGGCAAGATTATTTATCTCACTCTCAACATTCCTTACTTGACTATAGTTCTTTGTCTAAGGTTGAGAACTTATGGGCTTTCTTTCATCTACTTTGGCAGGTTTATTGCTATTGTTTTTTGTTCAGCTCATGTTTAGGAGGTCATGTTTTCCACGATGTACTCCAAACACTGCCATAGTCTAGTCTTACCACCTCACCTGTAGAATAGTCAACCTATAGACTTCTGCCCAGATCTGTCCTACTTATAACTACTGATAGGTCCCTTCTGCACTCCTTCTACCAAAATGTGCCTGAATTTTAAGGATAGAAAATAAAGAAACCATGTAATTAAACAATACTATAGACTAAATGGACCTAACATCCATGAAAGATTCAGCAAATATGCCTTCTCAAATAGAAATTCTGTAACATAAATAATTCATAAACAAGTTCAAGAGATTTGAAAACATAGGGCATATCTTTTCTGATTACAATGGAGTAAAACAAGAAATCAATAACAATAAAAAGGGAAAATTCTGACATACTAGTGACAATAATTATGCCAAAAAGGAATCCATATGTAATAATAATAATGATAATGATAATTTAAACACTTGTTAAATTTAAAGACTGTTGGGGAATATGGAAGAGTTGGATGCTAAAGAGAGTAGTGGAAGTGATGTAAATAGAGTACTCAAGTGTGAAATTCTCAAAAATAGGATTAATGTAAAAAATAAGACTTCATGGAAAAAGTGCACTTAAAGTACACATCAGTGTAGCCATGAAAAGGATATGTCAAGCCCCCACATTCAGACTCAGTAACCATCATGGAAGAAGGAGCGGAAAGTCTGTAAGAGCTAGAGACAAGTCAGGACTGGAGTAAAAGTGGAAGAATATCTCCTGGACAGGACACAGTTGCTGCATTCAGGAACCTACCTGACCTGTGGTTACTTGCACAAAATAAATACAGTCAACATTCCAGCATGAATGAGGAAGTACATTCCTAATTGAGAAACTATATGCAGTTATATTTGGGTGGAGACAGTTTTCTTTATGGGCATGGTCTATGACTGGCTGACCAAATACCAGTTAAGGGGTCCCTACATGTTCGAGTATCTGGACAGCAGAAATTTGGTTCCATGGATTCCTTAAAAAAAATCATCAAAGCATAAAAGCTGGGAAGGGATTGGAAGGGTGGTAATGGTGCATCTGGGAGGAATTAGAGTGAGGCCTTGGGAAGCAAATATAATCTAAATACATTGTATGAAATTGTAAAAGAATTAACAAAATGTTATAGTTAAAATATATTTCAATATGAAAGCATACTATATCTAAAGTGGTCTAAGGTAAAAGTTTGTTGTAAATAATTCCCAAATTATAGATGAAGGTTCCAGATATCCTAAATTTATTATTTAAAGAAGTACACTAAGAAGAAACTACACCAAAAGTTATCAAAGTGAAGAAAGCAGTGATCAGAGTTGGCATTTATTTTTCTATGAGATTGCATATCTTTAACAATCCACCAGGGTGGTCAACAACCCTTTGACACTGTGATACTATGTTGTCCTCTTCAAAGTTCACACTCAATGACTATACAATCAAGTTACTACTAAAATGTACAATGTATCTCTTTATGCAAATTAATAACTTTGTCTTGGGCTGCATTCATAGCTATTCTTGTTTCTTAGTTGTATGTAGCCTGATGATTATGTGTTGGACAAGTCTGCTAGATTTACTCCTAGTTGAGTTCCATTGCCAGAAATTCCATGTAGTGTCATACTCTAAGTTTCATTGCTGTAATTGGGCCAAGCATACATGTCTGAACCAATTTCAGAAGCCAGGACCTGAAAGACACTGATTAGACTTAGCCAATCATCTGTCACATGTCTGGGGCTGGAATCAAGTGATGATAGTACACCCAAAATGAACCTTATAACTTGTAGTAGTAGGTATATATTGAACAATAGACGTCTTGTGACAAACAGGAGAGAATAGAGATACATGTTCATTACTTAATACTACATTAAAACCACATTTTCAAATGTCTTAAAAAACATAAAACTTTTACTTTGTTTTTTCTAGGTTTATAATACACACTTTATAGTACTATGCTATCAATCATGCCTATTATGAAAAGTAGGGATTACACAGAATAAGTCCTATAATGCTAAGCCCATTTTGAGATAAAGTATTTTTTATATTAAATACTTTTTAAGCAGTTGGATTTAGAATCACTACAATTAAACTTTCAAGCCCAGAAAGCTAATTAATTTCTTTTACTGTAAAGTCATACATAAAACTAACATAATTCAAAAATGTTTTTTTAATCATTTATACTTACTAAAATAACCAACTTTAGTGATGTGTACAGCATATAATGTTAATTTCAGTGCGTTCTTTATAAACCTTTTTCTCTAATATGCAAAATATTTTTCTATTTGCATTTTTATTAGAAATATAAAATTATGTTTTCTAGAAGATATGAATATGTATTTATATATTCTAGGATTTTTTGAAAATTTTTAGGAAAAAAGACTTTATAGTTAAAATTTCAATAATATAAATATTGATATAGCCAAAAATATAATCTGTGACCTCAATAATAATTTTTAGAAATGTAAGAGATCCCTAAGAAGATCCTAGAAGCAGAAAGTCTGAGATTTATTGTCATAGTCAGACATACTTTTACTTATCTACTCCTCTTTATATGTCTATCCATTATATTCCATTCTACTTTTAGTAATCAGAATTATTTATTATTTGAAAAATTCTTAAATTTGACTAAATTTTGATCATATTCTTCCCCTCTCAGTCCTTACAGATCATTTCCCTCTCCCTACTT
This sequence comes from Tokudaia tokunoshimensis, assembly GCA_036184795.1. Lineage (NCBI taxonomy): Eukaryota > Metazoa > Chordata > Mammalia > Rodentia > Muridae > Tokudaia > Tokudaia tokunoshimensis. Next base: position 107,733,790 of record BTHU01000023.1, read on the forward strand.
ACCCATCTTTAAGTTTTTCCCCCCAAAATAAACAAAAATCCCATACAATCTCCCCAAAACAAAAGAATACAAAGTTAAACTATGACTAGAAAGTCAAAATAAATCAAAACACCAAACTAATCAAATAAAAGCATACACACACAGGCCCCCAAAACATTCTCCAAATGAAAAACAAAAACAAATGAACACTCCCCCCAAAAAAACTCCACAAAACAAAAAAAAAAAAAAACAAAACAAAAACTTTGTAGAGTCTGGAGTCCATTATATGTTAGTCAGCTACTCCTGAGCATGAGGCCTGTCTTGGAGTGGTTGATGTAACCAGTGTTACTCTATTGGAGAAAACAGATTTTTCCCTTTCCCATTAGATATAATGTTTAGTTGTTAATCTTTGCTACAGTAGCTAGGTTTTCATTCATTCACTCTTTCATGTTTTACAATGATAACAAAATAAAATACAGCAAGATAAAAGAAAACTTATGGGACTTTTGGGGAGGGAGGAAATGGGAAAGGGGAAGTGATTTGGGATGTAAATTAAAAAAATAAAATAAAATAAATAATAATTAAAAAAAAACTGTCACTTCCGAATTGGATAAGACAAACTGAAGTGACTTGAATAGGTATGGCCCCCACAGATTAAAGTGTTTGGATGCTTGCTTCATAGAGAATGGCAATATTAGGAGGTGTGGCCTTGTTGGTATAGATGTCCATTGTGGGAGGCAGTATATCACTAAAGGGGCATTATATGTTCAAGCTCTAACCAGTGTGAAATTCAGTCCCCTCTTGACTGCCTTCAGTTCAAAATTTGCCTCCTCCAACACCGTGTATGCCATGCTTTCCACCATAAATATAATGAACTAAACCTCTGAACCTGCATGTCAGCTGATATTAAATGTCCTTTTAAAGCATTGCCTCAGTCATGGTGTCTCTTCACAGCAATGGAAACGTAAGATGCAAACCAACAGAAGGAAAGTGCCCAAGACAAAAATGACTTTTTCTGTATGTATGTTAATCTCCCAAAATAAATCTTTTGAGCTTTGCGCTGTATTTTTAAATTGTGTTCTTCTCAAGAAGCAGCATATTGCTTGTAACACAGCTAATAAATAATAAACATTTATTGAAATGGTAATTGTAACTTAAATTTTAAATTAGTACTTATTTTGTAATTTAGTATGTATTCAGCACTTATCCTCTACTTTGTATACTTTATCTTCAATTATTATTTCCTATACTTCAGTAATATAATTTAATTCTCATGACACCCTCATTATATGAATATCATATTCATACTAAAAGATTAAAGTAGAACCTGACATGTGTCAAGGCTCAATAAAGTATAGCTATTGCTACTCTTAATTTTAGGATGATCTTCCCCAAGTTGAAAAAAATTAAAGCAGAAAATGTCTAATTAACTTTTGTAAATATACATGGATATTTTGTGGGAGCATCAATAATTGGAACATCTAAATGTGATGATAGCACTTATATTACTTCCCTATAGGCAAGTGGCAACAATTATGGAGATGTTCCCATGGCTTAGAAAAAGGACAATCCTTACCTAGTTAATGATTAAAATGATCATAAAGATTTGGTAAGAAAAATGAGAGAAAATTGTGACAGAAGTTAGCAGTTTATGTAGAAGTATATTACTGCCCACAACAATTCCTCGTGAATCAGACAATAAGTTCATTTGGAAATAGAGAAACATTTCTTTGATTTGGAGAATACAAAACATATATGATTATATCTTTGGAAGATTTGAAGCATTTTCCAAATTAGTCTCCCATGAGCATGGAGAGAGTAGATGGATGTTATATTGGTGCAGGCTTAGTGTCAGAGTGAGAAATAGGAGGTTTGGATTAAGTACTATCATATAGATATTGATGGTATTTGTGTTCATAAATGCCCCTTATAGGTGACTATCAATTAGAGAAGTAAACCATATTCACTAATATGGACATATAAGTGTAGCTTATAAACAGAAATATAACAATTGCAATATGTTGAACTTTTAAGTTATCATGATTTTCAAACTTTGCTCCTCTATCTGATGCTCTGTGATTCCTTCAAAGAGCTACCAGAGTATGGAAGTACTCTATGGAAAGTACCTCCAATTATCCATTTCTATATTAACTTCAATATATATATATATATATATGAATATATATATGAATGTATGTATGTGTGTACAATATATATATGTATATGTTGCATGAAATATTTAAAGAAGCAATTTATGCTTCTGCAGGCAAGGTATCAGTGGACAGGTCACCTGTTTTCAGGCCAGCAGAGCTTCAAAAATCTCTCCACACAGCTCACTAAATTCCCATGGTGTACTGTTGCAGTCTTAGCTTAGAATTTACAGGTAACACAATCACTGGGAGCAGAAACTAGCATCTTTTTTTTTTATTTTAAAGTTTTATTGTAGAAGAGTAGACTGAGAGAGGGATGGTAGAGAGGTAAAAGCCGGCCATGGCCACGTGGAAAGAGTGGAAAGAGAGTGGGGAAAGACAAAGGTAAGAGAAGAGAGCAAGAGAGAAGAGGACAAGAGCAGAAACTAGCATCTTAATCCTGTTTTTCTTTAAAGAATTATTTATTTAGTTTATGTATCTGTGTACACTGTAGCTGTCTTCTCACACACCAGAAGAATACATCATATCCCATTACAGATGATTGTGGTTGCTGGGAATTGAACTCAGGACCTCTGGAAGAGCAGTCAGTGTTCTCAACCACTGAGCCATCTTTCCAGCCCCCCCCCCAATTTTGTAAGTTATTTAAGTTATAAATCCTCTGGTGGCACATCCCGGCGGATCTGCCACCTAAAACAGGGGACTCTTACTACCTACATTGTCCATGCTCTCTCCTGTTCAAAAGGAAGTATCTTTCTCCTGCCTCCACTCTTCCTTTCTCCGACCCAGAAGTCTCACTTGCTTGTCCAGTGATTAGTCCCTTGAAACCTTTATTATTCATTAGGGGAATGTTCTGCCATACATACATATGTACACACACACACACATACATACACACATACATATATATGTATATATATGTATATATACATATATATATATATGTATATATACATATATATAGAAGAGTAGACTGAGAAAAGGATGGTAGAGAGGTAGAGAGATAAAAGCCGGCCATGGCAAAGTGGAAAGAGTGGGGAAAGATAAAAATAAGAGAAGAGAGCAAGAGAAGAGGACATATACGTGTGTGTGTGTGTGTGTGTCTGTATTTGTCATATATGTAATATATATGGTATATATGGTATAAATATGATATCTATCTAAGTCTTCATAGTGATTTCAAAGCACTTAAGTTGGATACAATCATGGTCTCCAGATGAAGCTACTTTAGAGAAATTTTAAGACAGCAACATGGTCACATCCAAAGACCTTCTAGGTTTGTATGAAGGATAGACAAAATGATGAATCAGAGAAAGATTTGACAGAATGAGTAAGAGATAAGACATGTCCAACTCTCATTTGAACAGACAGGAAAGAGAAGCTCTTTGAGAGCATTGCAGGGAGAGAGTCAGATGAGTTCTGTCAGTGCAGTTGGGGCTCTTCAGTTAGTGCAGTTGGAAGTCAGTTTAGTCATTTCAGTTGGTTGGAGTCAGTATAGCGAGTGTAGTGCAGTGGAGTTGAGTTGAGTTCCTCAGTGAGTTCATGCAGTTCAGTGCAGGTCAGCAGAGGCAGTTGAAGCCAGAGATAAGAAGGATCCAGATTAGAAAACATTTCCAGAGTAAGTTTCAGGCCAAGCAGAACAACTCAGTCAGAGGCAGACGGAGAAGCCACAATGACTCAATCAACTTGGAGACGAGTTTGAGCCATAACAGATGAGCTGGACTAGCCAGCAAGACTTAGAAAAGAGCTAGAAAATGTGAGCTTTTTCAGCAGTAAGCCTCTGAAATGACAATTACATCAGGTGAATAGAATATACATTTACACACAATTATTTTGTTTTAGTCTATAAGTACTTTTATAAAGTTCCTAGTAATTCCTTTGTCTATATAGTATCATAGACGATATTATTTATAGCTGCAGCTCAAACCCAGTGCTTTGATCTCAAAATTCAGGTATTTTCCTATTACACCATATAGTGATGGCTATGTGTGGACTTTTGTGTTGCACTTTGTGGGGATTATGGATATAAATACCAAGTGCAAGAACATGAAACATAATCATGGCTCCAAAGGTTGTACTGAATCCCATTACTGTATATATCTACCTACTAAAATCTGTACTCAAACCCTTACATTTTCATTTGTAAGAAAAAAGAAAGGGTTGTTTTGATTTGCATTTCCCAAATGACTAAGGATGTTGAATGTTTCTTTAGGAACTTCTCAGCCATATGATATTCCTCAGGTGAAAATTCTTTGTTTAGCTCTGTACCCCATTTTAGTAGGGTTATTTGGCTCTCTGGAGTCTAACTTCTTGAGTGCTTTGTATATATTGGATATTAGCCCTCTGTTGGTATATGTACACTATGGAATACTACTCAGTTATTAAAAACAATGAATTAATGAAATTCTTAGGCAAATAGGTGGAACTGGAAGATATAATCCTAAGTGAGGTAACCCAATCACAAAAGAACACACATGGTATGCACTCACTGATAAGAGGATATTAGCCCAGAAGCTCAGAATACCCAAGACACAATTCACATATCAAATGATGCCCAAGAAGAAGGAAGGAGAGGCCTCTGGTCCTGGAAAGGCCTGATGCAGCAGTGTAGGGGAATACCAGGACAGGGAAGCAGGAGGTGGTTGATTGGGGAACAGAAGAAGGAAAGATGGCTTATGGGACTTTCAGGGAGGGGGAAACAAGGAAAGGGTAAATCATTTGAAATGTAAATAAAGAATATATCTAATAAAAAAGAACAAACAAAGGATCACAGATATTCTGTGCTTCTAATAAAACCACTTTCCACTTTTGGAGTATATATCAACTCTTTCTACCTATGGTGGTACATGTTCATATTTAGGAGACTGACAGAGGAGAACAGTGTCAGCTTGAATTACACAGCAAACTTCCTAAAAAAATAATTTTAGCATTCTGTTATTCTCATCAGTTTTTACTGTTGCTTGAACATTCATCTCAGTGTGTGTATGTATACACACATACACACACACACACACATTCACTCACTCACACACAAAGTGATCATTCTTCTCAAGATACATCTTATTTCCCTGTTCTTCTCAACTCCAAACTCTTTAAATTAATTTGCAGTTTTTTTTTTCAGATCCTCTCCCCTGAGGTTTTAAAATCCTTCCTACTAATTGTTTACTCTCCATGACTTTGCTAGTTATTACTAACCTTCATTTTCAGAAATATATGAGTCATTTCTGAGCCATCATTTTCTTTAATTCAGTAACAGAAATTTATTTCTTGATATACAGTCAATATTTGGCTTTCTGCGAATCTCTTTGTCTCTTCTAATAGCAGATTTGTCACTCATCTGTGTTTCCTTGACGATTTTGTTCTTTTCATCATGATCTAAAAATGTAGCAATATACTAGGACTGAATCTCGATATCTCTTCTCTATATCTACCTACTTTCCATGCTAATTCCTTTTATATACCTTTTATTTTTCCATAATTTTTTGTCACTTTTACTATAGAATAAATATGTATTAAATTTGTTGTTTGATTTCTTTCTGCACTTGGAAGTAAGATATAAATGACAATGATTTTAAAGAAATATATATATATAACTGTATTTATATATACATATATATGCATATGAGATATATCATGACTATACATTATCACACGTTTCCATAGCTGAAACATGCTAGATATTCAAAAGCATTAAATGAGTAAATAAAATTAGAAAGGAAAATCATAATAAGGCAAAGAGTTTAAGAGGATCTTGTATAGATAGGCCAACAAATAACAGTATGTTAAATTATTAGAATATTTTTAATTTTAAAGCTATATTTTATTGAGGTAAGAATATGAAATGTGAGCTTCCTTAGTTTAAAACATTTTACATGAATAATTGAGTATTATGGTCTATGTTGAATAGCATATCTTTCCAGCTCAGTCTTTTGACTGGAAAGAATGACAGAGAATATTGATTTAATCTTATAAGAAAGTTTATGTTTTGTTGAGGTTCGGTCTTTTGCTATGTATTGTAATGATTAATAATGGCCCTCAAGGTCTGGGTGTCCCTAGGAATGATAAAATCCTCACATACACCAAGTGATGTTATGAAACCTTGATCTTTAGTTTAAAACTTTGTTGAATAATTGTATATAGACTGTATGCCTACAGTCTATAGCTGGGCAGAAGAGAGATAGATGAAGTTTTAGTTCCCAGGCTTGGGGTCTGAAGCAGGAGACTACGAGGAAGAGAAAGAGGGTGGAGAGGAAAGGTACCTTGTGTAGGTGAGTCATGAAAACATGGCCATGAGGGCTGGCCAATAGGCATCAAGAGCTGCCAAGGTAGAACATGGCAAGTTATAATTCAGGGTTATTGATGGGAAAGTAGATTCTAATAACTTAGAGTGAAATATCTGCCTAGCTTTAAAGCTGATTAAAAGGTTATTATAAGGTTTATGCCAGAACTGATCATGTCCCACAGTGCCTGGAGCTGATCCTGTACTACAGCACTCCTTCCCTAAATACCACCTGGAGAGAGCAGATCCCAGGAGTGCTGACAAGCTTGTGAGCACAAGACCTACACTTCTGCTCAGAGGGACCTTCCTGGAGCCCCCAGGTTATAGGAAACAAGGAGCAGACTGGGACAGGGATCTTTAGGATTCCATCTGTGCCCAGAGCTGATCCAGTGCCACAGTGATCCTTACACGAATACAACCAGAAGAGGGCTGTTTTTCTACGAGTGTGGACACACCTGTGAGCATAGGTGAGACCACCACTTCTGCTCAAAGGGAACACCCCAACCAAGCCCTCAGCACACAGGAACCAAGGAGCAGCCTGGGACAGAATACTTCTGGTTTTCATCTGTACCTCGAGCTGATCTTATGCCACAGTGCCTGGAGATGACCCTGTGCCACAGTGCTCCACACCCAAATACTTTTGGAGAGAGTTGGACTCCCAGGAGTGCTAACTCACCTGTAAGCACAGGTAAGATCACCACTTCTGCTAAATTCCTGGCCAAAGAGGGACTTGCCCAGAGACATCTGGACACAGAACCAAGAAACAGCCCAGGATAGAATACTTGCGGTTTCTGTGTGCACACCAGAACTGACCCTGTACCACAGCTCTCCATACCCAAATTCATCCCGGAGAGAACTGGTCTCCCAGGAGTACTGAAACACAGGCTTATAGGAGGGACAAAGCACAGTCAGAGACAGAAAGATCATCTAATGCCAGAGATATCCAGATGGTGAGAGACAAAGGCAAGAACATAAGCAACAGAAACCAAGGCTACATGGCATCATCAGAACCCAGATCTCCTACCACAGTGATCCCTAGATTCCCCAACACAACAGAAAAGCAAGACTCTGATTTAAAATCACATATCATGATGATGACAGAAGACTTTAAGAAGGACAAAAATAACTCCCTTAAAATATAGGAAAACACAGGTATTCAGGTAGATGACTTTAAAGAGGAAACACAAAAATGCATTAAATAATTGCAGGAAAACACAAACAAACAGGTGAAGGAATTGAACAAAACCATCCAGGATCTAAAAATGGAAATAAAAACAATTAAGAAATCCAGCAAACTGGTGGCCAACATCAATCTAAAGGGAGAGAAACTTGAAGCAATCCCACTAAAATCAGGGACTAGACAAGGCTGCCCTCTCTCTCCATATCTTTTCAATATAGTACTTGAAGTTCTAGCTAGAGCAATTAGACAACAAAAGGAGGTCAAAGGGATACAAATTGGAAAGGAAGAAGTCAAACTATCGCTATTTGCAGACGATATGATAGTATACTTAAGCGAACCAAAGAACTCCACCAGAGAACTCCTACAGCTGATAAACAACTTCAGCAAAGTAGCCGGATATAATATCAACTCAAGCAAGTCAGTAGCCTTCTTATACTCAAAGGATAAGCAGGCTGAGAAAGAAATAAGGGAAATGATACCCTTCACGATAGCCACAAACAATATAAAGTATCTTAGTGTGACTCTAACCAAACAAGTGAAAGATCTGTATGACAAGAACTTCAAGTCTCTGAAGAAAGAAATTGAAGAAGACCTCAGAAGATGGAAAAATCTGCCATGCTCATGGATTGGCAGGATTAATATAGTAAAAATGACCATATTGCCAAAAGCAATATACAGAATCAATGCAATCCCCATCAAAATCCCAACTCAATTCTTCATAGAGTTAGAAAGAGCAATTCAAAAATTCATCTGGAATAACTGAAAACCCAGGATAGCTAAAACTATTCTCAAGAGTAAAAGAACTGGGGAGATCAGTATCCCGGACCTCAAGCTGTACTACAGAGCAATAGTGTTAAAAACCGCATGGTATTGGTACAGTGACAGGCATGTAGATCAATGGAACAGAATTGAAGACCCAGAAATGAATTCACACTCCTATGGTTACTTGATCTTTGACAAAGGAGCTAAAACCATCCAGTGGAAAATAGATAGCCTTTTCAACAAATGGTACTGCTTCAACTGGAGGTCAACATGCAGAAGAATGCAAATTGACCCATTCTTATCTCCTTGCACTAAGCTCAATTCCAAGTGGATCAAGGAACTTCACATAAAACCAGACACACTAAAACTAATAGATAGGAAACTAGGGAAGAACCTTGAACATATGGGCACAGGGGAGAATTTCCTGAACAGAACTCCAATAGCTTATACTCTAAGATCAAGAATTGACAAATGGGACCACATAAAATTACAAAGTTTCTGTAAGGTAAAGGACACTGTCAAAAGGACAAAGCGGCAACCAACAAACTGTGAAATGATCTTTAACAACCCTACATCTGACAGAGGGCTAATATCCAATATATACCAAGGACTCAAGAAGTTAGACTCCAGAGAGCCAAGTAACCCTATTAAAAATGGGGTACAGAGCTAAACAAAGAGTTCTCACCTGATAAATATCTAATGGCTGAGAAGCACCTAAAGAGATGTTCAACATCCTTAGTCATTAGGGAAATGCAAATCAAAACAACCCTGAGATTCCATCTCACACCAGTCAGAATGGCTAAGATCAAAAACAAAGGAGACAACAGTTGTTGGCGAGGATGTGGAGAAAGAGGAACACTCCTCCACTGCTGGTAGGATTGCAAGCTGGTACAACCACTCTGGAAAGCAATCTGGAGGTTCCTCAGAAAACTTGGCATGACACTCCCGGAGGATCCTGCTATACCACTCCTGGGCATATACCCAGTGGCTTCCCCTGCATGCAATAAGGACACATGCTCCACTATCTTCATAGCAGCCTTATTTATAACAGCCAGAATCTGGAAAGAACCCAGATGTCCCTTGACGGAAGAATGGATTCAGAAGATGTGGTATATCTACACAATGAAATACTACTGTGCAATTAAAAACAATGAATTCACGAAATTCCTAGGCAAATGGTCAGAACTGGAAAATATCATCCTTAGTGAGGTAACCCAATCACAAAACAACACACATGGTATGTAGTCACTGATAAGGGGATATTAACCCAGAATCTCAGAATACCCTAGACACGTTTCACATATCAATAGATTTCCAGGAAGTTGGAAGGAGAGTCCCCTGGTCCTGGAAAGACTGGATGTAGGAGAGTGCCAGGACAGAGAAGCAAGAGGGGGTTGAATGGGGAACAGAGGGAGGGCAGGGTGCTTATGGGACTTTTGGGGAAGGAGGAAACAGGTAAGGGGAAATGATTTGGAATGTAAATAAAAATACTTAGAAAATTAAAAAAAAATCACAAAGGGAAACATCTCTGTATATAGAAAACCTAGGAAAGAGATTAGAAGTCACATATGCAAACATCAACAGAATGCAATAGATAGAATAGAGAATCTCAGGTGCCGAAAATACCTTAGAAAATATTGACACAACAGTCAAAGAAAATGCAAAACGCAAAAAGATCCTAACCCAAAACATCCCAGAAATCCAGGACACAATGAGAACACCAAACCTAAGGATTATAGGTGTAGAAGAGAGTGAGGATTTGCATCTTAAAGGGCCAGTAAATATCTTCAACAAAATTATAGAAGAAAACTTCCCTAACCTAAAGAAAGTGATGCACATAAATACACAAGCAGCCTACAGAACTCCAAATAGACTGGACTAGAAAGGAAATTCCTCCTGTCACATAATAGTCAAAACACCAAATGAAAACATCAAAGAAAGGATATTAAAAGCAATAAGGGAAAAAAGGTCCAGTAACATATAAAAGCAGACCTATCAGAATTACACTAGAATTCTTGCCAGAGACTATGAAAGCCAGAAGAGCCTGGGAAGGTGCCATATAGACCCTAAGGGAACACAAGTGCCAGCCCAGGCTCCTGTACCCAGCAAAACTCTCAATTACGATAGATGGAGAAACCAAGATATTCTATGAGAAAACCAAATTTATACAATATCTTTCCACAAATACAGCCCATCAAAGAATAATAAATGGGAAACACCAACACAAGGAGGGAAACTACACTGTAGAAAAAGAAAGAAAGTAATCTTCTTTTATCAAACCCACAAGAAGATAGTCACACAAACATAAAAATAACATCAAAAATAACAGGAAGCAACAATTACTATTTCTTAGCAACAATTACTATTTCTTACTATCTCTTAATATCAGTGGACTCAAGTCCCCAATAAAAAGACATAGAATAACAAACTGGATAGGTAAACAGGACCCAACATTTTGCTACATACAGGAAACACACCTAAGTGTCAAAGAAATACACTACTCAGAGTAAAACAATTTTCCAAGCAAATTGTTCAAAGAAACAAACTGGAGTAGCCATTCTAATATCAAATAAAAGCAACTTTCAACCAAAAATTATCAAAGATAACTTTTTATCAAAGGACACTTCATACTCATCAAAGGAAAAATCTACTAAGAATTCTCAATTCTGAACATCTATGCTCCAAATGCAATGGCACCCACATTCATAAAAGAAACCGTACTAAAGCTTAAAACACACATTGTATCTCATGCAATAATAGTGGAAAACTTCAACAGCCCACTCTCATCAATGGAAGGATCATTGAAACACAAACTTGACAGGGACATATTGAAACTAACAGAAATCATGTACCAAATGAATTTAACAGATATCTATAGAACATTTTACCCTAACAGAAAAGAATATACCTTCTTCCCAGCACCTCACTGTACCTTCTCCAAAATTGATAATATAATAGGTCAAAAAGCAGGCCTCGACAGATACAAGAAGATTGAAATAACCCCATGCATCCTATCCAATTAACACGAACTAAGACTGATCTTCGCTAGCAACAAAAATAACAGAAAGCCCACATGCACTTGTCAGTTTAGCAACGCCCTACTCAAAGATAACTTAGTCAAGGAAGAAATAAAGAAATTAAAGACTTTTTAGAATTTAATGAAAATGGAGGCACAACATACTCAAACTTATGGGAGAGAAGCCAATATACCCAAGAGGAGTAGATAGCAAGAAATAATCAAACTCAGGGCTGAAATCAACCAAGTAGTAACAAACAATCAATCAAACAAACAAAGAAAACTCTACAAAGAATCATCAAAACCAGGAGCTGGTTCTTTGTGAAAATCAACAAGATAGATAAACCCTTAGACTAACCAGAGGACACAGAAACAATATCTAAATTAACAAAATCAGAAAAGGAAGATATAACAACAGAAACAGGAAATTCAAAAAATCATCAGATCCTATTACAAAAGCCTATACTCAACACAACTGGAAAATCTGGATGAAATGGACAATTTTCTAGATAGATATCAAATACCAAAGTTAAATCAGAATCAGATAAATCATCTAAATAGTTCCATAACCCCTAAAGAAATAGAAGCAGTCATTAAAAGTCTTCCAACCAAAAGAAGCCCAGGACTAGATGGGTTTAGTGCAGAATTCTATTAGACCTTCAAAGAAGACATAACACCAATACTCTTCAAACTATTCCACAAAATAGAAACAGAAGGAACACTACCCAATTCATTCTATGAAGCCACAGTTACCCTGAGTATTCTCCCTTGGAGATTGAATGGTTTCTGTCTAATCAGGAACTTGTCACAATTTCCTTTCTTAGAGGACTTCATAATAGTTTTTTCTACTTCTATCATGTTTAATGTTCCAAATAGATTTTAAAAACTGCTTTGATCCATATTACTTTTAGCTTCAAAGATATCATATATATTTAAGAGGCATTTAACTATTATAAATTATTTTGATAACTTAAATGTCAATACTGAGTTGTATATTTTAAAGTAAATTTTATTAGTTTAATAAAAAATAAAAATAAAAACTAAAAAAAACTAAAAAGCTAAATAAAAGTGTATTATAAATGTAACAATTGTATGTCTTTTATCTGCAAACTGAATGATCAAAGGTGGGTAGAAACCCCTGATTGAGGTTAAATATTTACTACAATAATGTTTTAGTTGTAAATCCCATAAATGTTATAGAAATGAAAACAAAGGTAGGCCCAGTGGATTGCATAGTATCTTATTGTGGATATCCCTTGTACAAAGTAATAGGAACATCATGTTAAGTGTCAAATTAGATAGCCTTCATTGCCTAGTATCCAATCTGATGACCTGCTGGGTCAGAAATGACAATTATCTTTCATGGGATAGTGATAATAAATGCATCATAGCAAAATTTTAATCTGTTCTAAAGCAGTGAATGTTGGCTATCACCTTGAAGACTTCGAGGTAGACCTGGTACCCTTTTAACAACTATATCCACTTATATCAGAAAATGGTGCTGTTGTGATTATATGATAAAAAATAAATGTTTTTTTGGGACCTTTGAATCCTGCCACTTTCTAGATCTCCTTCTTATTGTGTTCTATATAGGAAAGAAATATTTAGCTTGAAATTATCATAGCTTATATTCCTTGTCAGGCTAAATAATAGCTTCAAGAATATCTTGTCATTTTACTTGATTCAGATGATTCAAATCCTCTGGTCAATAATTTTTTTTTTGCTTGGGAATCATTAACAATTATGTATTTATCCCAGGTAATATATCAATAATGGAGCAAAGGAACAATTCTGTCCAAGTGTAGCTTGGTGAATGGGTGGTTTTACTGGATTTTTATATAGATGAGTGACGGGTCTCCTATACTAACATAATAGCTCACACAGCTGTATCATTAAAAATAGTGACCTCACCATGGATGATAATGACTTTTCCATAGTTGTTTTCTTTCCCTATACATGTTCTCACCCTAAGATAACTTACTGAAGGGACAAAATTATCTATATGTAAGCAGGGACATGCAAGAGGGAGGGAGTAGCCAAAGTATCAGATAAGGGTTCAGTGATCCTATCTACTCTGTGCTATGATAGAATGTTAACAACCTGATTTTGTTGAGAGTGTCCTGTCAGTAATCATAAGTACTTTGATTAAGATGGTACTAGCTATGTCTTTCTGTGATGTGACATTAATCTTGGGGAGAAATGAAAAAACTTCTATTCACCCTAGATAAAGAGAATACCAAAATAATTTTGTCATCAGAGTTCATTTTGGTGAATTGATGAGTGTATTGTGGTTACTTACTAAAGGGCAAGTATACTTACAGAGTTTCAGAGGACTTGAAGTTAGTGGAATCAATGAAATTGCATCCCAGTGTGAGTAAGAACTAATGAAATGTGGAACCCAAGGATCTTTGCAAGCCTTGGTTACAACTCATTATATCACAAAATGGCCTACTCTCAAAGGTCATTACTACTCATAAACCCTTTAGGAGTTGGGGGCATTGTGAATCTATTAAGCTTCCGAGACTTCTTAAGACTTATGAGTTATTTACTTCCTCAGTCTTAATGAGTCCTCTTTATTACTGAGTTTTAATGAGCTTTCTTTACAATGGAATTTTCAGTGGAATAGAGTTGTTATGCAATATATGCTATGAGGAAAGTAGTCCACAAAATCTAGAATTGTTTATCATAAAGCCTCCGATCCATTCCCCAGGAAGAATGTATTTTTTTAACTTCAAAAATCTAAGAACTTGAGCCCTTATTTACCAAGTAACACTAATTAGTTGCCAATTTTGATTATGCTTTCGATGATACATAGTTTCTTCCCAAATTAAGCTTTTCTAATACCACTTAGGAAGTTGTTAAATGCAAGAGAAGTTTCAGAGAGTTTGGGAATGAAGTAATGAAATATATAATAATGGTTTTCATTAAGGGGCTAGTTATTTTGTATTAACCATTCATAGGAATAGATTTATGCTAATATTATGACATGATCAGTAAGATCATTAAAATGTTATAACAATAAAATGATACTTCATTATATATTTGGTAGAAGTATTCAGTAAGGGTTCATTAAAATAATAGGTTTAACAAATGTTTAATGAAATTTTTTTTATTATTTATTTTATTTTATTTTTTTTAATTTACATTCCAAATCATTTCCCCTTTCCCGTTTCCTCCCTCCCCGAAAGTCCCATAAGCCCCCTTCCCTCCCTCTTTTCTCCATTCAACCCCCTCTCGTTTCTCTGTCCTGGCGTTCCCCTACGTCCAGTCTTTCCAGGACCAGGGGTCTCTCCTTCCATCTTCTTAGAAATCTATTGATATGCGGATTGTGTCTAGGGTATTCCGAGATTCTGGGTTAATATCCCCTTATCAGTGACTGCATACCATGTGTGTTCTTTTGTGATTGGGTTACCTCACTAAGGATGATATTTTCAAGATCTGACCATTTGCCTAGGAATTTCATGAATTCATTGTTTTTAATTGCAGAGTAGTATTCCATTGTGTAGATATACCACATCTTCTGAATCCATTCCTCCATTGAGGGACATCTGGGTTCTTTCCAGCTTCTGGCTATTATAAATAAGGCTGCTATGAACATAGTGGAGCATGTGTCCTTATTGCATGCAGGTAAAACCTCTGGGTATATGCCCAGGAGTGGTATAGCCAGATCCTCCAGGAGTGTCATGCCCAGTTTTCTGAGGAACCGCCAGACTGCTTTCCAGAGTGGTTGTAACAGCTTGCAATTCCACCAGCAGTGGAGGAGTGTTCCTCTTTCTCCACATCCTCGCCAACAGCTGCTGTCTCCTGTGTTTTTGATCTTAGCCATCCTGACTGGTGTGAGATGGAATCTCAGGGTTGTTTGGATTTGCATTTCCCTAATGACTAAGGATGATGAACATCTCTTTAGGAGCTTCTCAGCCATTAGATATTCTTCAGGTGAGAACTCTTTGTTTAGCACTGTACTCCATTTTTTTTTTAATTTAATTTTATTTTATTTTTTTAATTTACATTCCAAATCACTTCCCCTTTCCCGTTTCCTCCCTCCCCGAAAGTCCCATAAGCCCCCTTCCCTCCCTCTTTTCTCCGTTCAACCCCCTCTCATTACTCTGTCCTGGCGTTCCCCTACATCCAGTCTTTCCAGGACCAGGGGTCTCTCCTTCCATCTTTTTAGAAATCTATTGATATGCTGATTGTGTCTAGGGTATTCTGAGATTCTGGGTCAATATCCCCTTATCAGTGACTTCATACCATGTGTGATCTTTTGTGATTGGGTTACCTCACTAAGGATGATATTTTCAAGTTCTGACCATTTGCCTAGGAATTTCGTGAATTCATTGTTTTTAATTGCAGAGTAGTATTCCATTGTGTAAATATACCACATCTTCTGAATCCATTCCTCCGTTGAGGGACATCTGGGTTCTTTCCAGCTTCTGGCTATTATAAATAAGGCTGCTATGAATAAAGTGGAGCATGTGTCCTTATTGCATGCAGGTAAAGTCTCTGGGTATATGCCCAGGAGTGGTATAGCCGGATCCTCCGGAAGTGTCATGCCCAGTTTTCTGAGGAGCCGCCAGACTGCTTTCCAGAGTGGTTGTACCAGCCTGCAATTCCACCAGCAGTGGAGGAGTGTTCCTCTTTCTCCACATCCTCGCCAACAACTGCTGTCTCCTGTGTTTTTGATCTTAGCCATCCTGACTGGTGTGAGATGGAATCTCAGGGTTGTTTTGATTTGCATTTCCCTAATGACTAAGGATGATGAACATCTCTTTAGGTGCTTCTCAGCCATTAGATATTCTTCAGGTGAGAACTCTTTGTGGAGCTCTGTACCCCATTTTTTAATAGGGTTACTTGCCTCTCTGGAATTTAACTTCTTGAGTTCTTTGTATATCTTGGATATTAGCCCTCTGTCGGATGTAAGGTTGGTAAAGATCATTTCCCAGTTAGTTGGTTGCCGCTTTGTCTTTTTGACGGTGTCTTTTGCCTTGCAAAAACTTTGTAATTTAATGAGGTCCCATTTGTCTATTCTTGATCTTAGAGTATAAGCTATTGGAGTTCTGTTCAGGAAATTCTCCCCTGTGCCCATATGTTCAAGGTTCTTCCCTAGTTTCCCTTCTATTAGTTTCAGTGTGTCTGGTTTTATGTGGAGATCTTTGATCCACTTAGAATTGAGCTTAGTGCAAGGAGATAAGAATGGGTCAATTTGCATTCTTCTGCACGTTGACCTCCAGTTGAGCCAGCACCATTTGTTGAAAAGGCTATCTTTTTTCCACTGGTTGGTTTTAGCTCCTTTGTCAAAGATCAAGTGACCATAGGAGTGTGGATTCATTTCTGGGTCTTCAATTCTGTTCCATTGATCTACATGTCTGTTACTGTACCAATACCATGCCGTTTTTAACAGTATTGCTCTGTAGTACAGCCTGAGGTCCGGGATACTGATTCCCCCAGAGGTTCTTTTACTCTTGAGAATAGTTTTAGCTATTCTGGGTTTTCTGTTATTCCAGATGAATTTTTGAATTGCTCTTTCTAACTCTATGAAGAATTGAGTTGGGATTTTGATAGGGATTGTATTGAATCTTTGTATTACTTTTGGTAAGATGCTCATTTTTACTATATTAATCCTGCCAATCCATGAGCATGGCAGATTTTTCCATCTTCCGAGGTCTTCTTCAATTTCTTTCTTCAGAGACTTGAAGTTCTTGTCATACAGATCTTTCACTTGTTTGGTTAGAGTCACGCCAAGATACTTAATATGGTTTGTGGCTATTGTGAAGGGTATTATTTCTCTTACTTCTTTCTCAGCCTGCTTATCCTTTGAGTATAGGAAGGCTACTGACTTTTTTGAGTTGATTTTATATCCGGCCACTTTGCTGAAGTCGTTTATCAGCTGTAGGAGTTCTCTGGTGGAGTTCCTTGGGTCGCTTAAGTATACTATCATATCGTCTGCAAATAGTGATAGCTTGACTTCTTCCTTTCCAATTTGTATCCCTTTGACCTCTTTTTGTTGTCTAATTGCTCTAGCTAGAACTTCAAGTACTATATTGAAAAGATATGGAGAGAGAGGGCAGCCTTGTCTAGTCCCTGATTTTAGTGGGATTGCTTCAAGTTTCTCTCCATTTAGATTGATGCTGGCTACCGGTTTGCTGTAAATTGCTTTTACTATGTTTAGATATGGGCCTTGAATTCCTGATCTTTCCAAGACCTTTAGCATGAAAGGATGCTGAATTTTGTCAAATGCTTTCTCAGCATCTAATGAGATGACCATGTGGTTTTTTTCTTTGAGATTGTTTATGTAGTGGATTACATTGATGGATTTCCTTATATTGAACCATCCCTGCATCCCTGGGATGAAGCCTACTTGATCGTGGTGAATGATCGTTTTGACGTGTTCTTGGATTCGGTTGGCAAGAATTTTATTGAGTATTTTTGCATCGATATTCATAAGAGAGATTGGCCTGAGATGCTCTTTCTTTGTCGGATCTTTGTGTGCTTTTGGTATTAGTGTAATTGTGGCTTCATAGAACGAGTTGGGTAGTGTTCCTTCTGTTTCTATTTTGTGGAACAGTTTGAAGAGTATTGGTGTTAGGTCTTCTTTGAAAGTCTGATAGAATTCTGCACTACAACCATCTGGACCTGTGCTTTTTTTGGTTGGAAGACTTCCAATGACAACTTCTATTTCTTCAGGGGTTATAGGACGGTTTAGATGGTCTATTTGATCCTGATTTAATTTTGGTACTTGGTATCTGTCAAGGAAATTGTCCATTTCCTCCAGATTTTCTAGTTGTGTTGAATACAGGTTTTTGTAGTAGGATCTGATGATTTTTTGAATTTCCTCAGTTTCTGTTGTTATCTCTCCCTTTTCGTTTCTGATTTTATTAATTTGGATACTATTTCTGTGCCCTCTGGTTAGTCTGGCTAAGGGCTTATCTATCTTGTTGATTTTCTCAAAGAACCAACTCCTCGTTTTGTTGATTCTTTGTATGGTTTTATTTGTTTCTACTTGATTGATTTCAGCCCTGAGTTTGATGATTTCCTGCCTTCTACTCCTCTTTGGTGTATTTGCTTCTTTTTGTTCCAGGGCTTTCAGGTGTGCCATTAAGCTGTTAGTGTATGCTGTCTCCCGTTTCTTTTTGGCGGCACTCAGGGCTATGAAGTTTCCTCTTAGCACTGCTTTCATTGTGTTCCATAAATTAGGGTATGTTGTGCCTTCATTTTCATTAACTTTCAAAAAGTCATTGATTTCTTTCTTTATTTCCACCTTGACCAAGTTATCATTGAGTAGAGCATTGTTCAGCCTCCATGTGTACGTGGGTTTTCTTTTGTTTTTGTTGCCATTGAAGACCACCCTTATTCCATAGTGATCTGATAGGAGGCATGGGATTAGTTCTATCTTCTTATATCTGTTGAGGTCTGATTTGTGACCAATTATATGGTCAATTTTGGAGAAGGTACCATGAGGAGCTGAGAAGAAGGTGTATTCTTTAGCTCTAGGATGATATGTTCTATATATATCTGTTAGTTCCATTTGGTCCAAGGCTTCAATTAGATTCACTGTGTCCCTGTTTAGTTTCTGCTTTCCTGAATGATCCATTTCAGAGTGTGGGGTGTTGAAGTCACCCACTATTATTGTGTGCGGTGCTATGTGTGCTTTGAGTTTTAGTAAAGTTTCTTTTACGAATGAGGGTGCCCTTGCATTTGGAGCATAGATATTCAGAATTGAGAGTTCTTGATGGTGGATTTTCCCTTGATCAGTATGTAGTGTCCTTCTGTGTCTTTTTTGATGACTTTAGGTTGAAAATCAATTTTATCTGATATTAGGATGGCTACTCCACCTCGTTTCTTGGGGCCATTTGCTTGTAAAATTGTTTTCCACCTTTTACTCTGAGGTAGTGTTTGTCTTTGACACTAAGGTGTGTTTCCTGAATGCAGCAAAATGCTGGGTCCTGTTTATGTATCCAGTCTGCTAGTCTATGTCTTTTAATTGGGGAATTGTGACCATTGATATTAAGAGAGATTAAGGCATAGTGATTATTGCCATCTGCCATTCTTGATGCTATCTTTATGTTTGAGTGGTTATCTACTTTTGTTTTTGATTCAAGAAGGTGATTATCTCATTTTTTCCAGGGTGTTGTTTCTCTCCCTGTATTGGAGGTTTCCTCCTATTATCCGTTGCAGGGCTGGATTTGTGGAAAGATATTGTGAAAATTTGGTTTTATCATGGAATATCTTGGTCTCTCCATCTATGGTGATTGAGAGTTTTGCTGGGTATAGTAGTCTAGGCTGGCATTTGTGCTCTCTTAGTGTCTGCATGAGATCTGCCCAAGATCTTCTGGCTTTCATAGTCTCTGGTGAGAAGTCTGATGTGATTCGGATAGGTCTTCCTTTGTATGTTACTTGGCCCTTTTCTCTAACTGCTTTTAGTATTTTCTTTGTTTAGAACATTCGGTGTTTTGATTATTATGTGACGGGAGGTATTTCTGTTCTGGTCCAGTCTGTTTGGAGTTCTGTAGGCTTCTTGTACGTTCATCGGCATCTCTCTCTTTAGGTTAGGGAAGTTTTCCTCCATAATTTTGTTGAAGATGTTTACTGGCCCTTTAAGTTGCAAATCTTCACTCTCATCTATACCTATAATCCTTAGGTTTGGTCTTCTCATTGTGTCCTGGATTTCCTGGATGTTTTGGGTTACACGTTTTTTGCACTTTGCATTTTCTTTGACTGTTGAGTCGATGCTTTCTATGGAATCTTCAGCACCTGAGATTCTTCCATCTGTTGTATTCTATTGTTGACGTTTGCATCCATGACTCCTGATTTCTTCCCAAGGTTTTCTATCTCCATAGTTGTCTCCCTTTGTGATTTCTTAGTTGTTTCTACTTCCTTTTTTAGTTCCTGGATGGATTTGCTGAGATCCTTCACTTGTTTGTTTGTATTTTCCTGTATTTCTTTAAGGTATTTTTGCATTACCTTTTTCAGGATTTCTTCCTGATGACCCACGTTCTCCTGCATTTCTCTGAGCGATTTTTGTGTTTCCTCCTCATGGGAATCCATCTGTTGATCCATCGTCTCCTGCATTTCTTTAAGCAGTTCTTGTGTTTCCTTTGTAAGGGCATCTAACCTTTGATTCATTTCTTTAAGCAATTGTTGTGTTGCCTCCTTATGGGCATTCGTCTGTTGACCCTTATTCTTCTGCATTTCTTTATGCAATTTTTGTGATTCCTTTGTGAGTGCATGTACCTGTTGATTCATCTCGTTAAGCGATTTTTGTGTTGTCTCCTTGTGCGCCTCCATCTTTTGATCCATGTTCTCCCGCATTTCTCTAAGCGATTTTTGTGTTTCCTTTGTAAGGGCTTCTAACCGTTGATTCATGGTCTCCTGTAATTCTTTATGAGATTTATTTGTGTCCTTCTTGTGATCCTCTAATAGCATCATGAGAAGTGATTTTAAATCCAGATCTTGTCTTTCGGGTGTGGTGGGGTATCCAGGACTTGCTGCTGTTGGAGAGTTGGGTTCGGATGATCCCATATTACTTTGATTTCTGTTAGTAACATTCCTACGTTTGCCTTTTGCCATCTGGATACCTCTGATGTTAGTTGGTCCTGATGCCACTGGCTGTTGGTTGGACCTCCTGTGAGCCTGCAAAGCTATTTCTGCCCCCCCCCCCCCCTGGATTACCAGGATTCCCCTGGCACCGATTTCTGGGGCCTGCCTGCTCCTGAGTGACTTTGGAGCCCTGATGTTCCTTGTCCCAAGTGATCTTATATTGGGGAGTCCTTGCACATCCAAAGGCTCAGCCTAGTGGATTCCTGGAGCAGAGGTCACCAAAGGGAGGCTGGTAGGCTCCTGCCCTGTGCAGGGGTGTGTGATCTCTCCTAGAGTGTGGGGGGAGGGGGCGTCCCTCTGCCAGGCAGAAGTCCCACAGCAGAGCTGGTATGCTGCTTACTGCAGATCCGCCCAGCTCTTGGGAGCCACGTGCACACAATCCGCCCAAGACCCAAGCGATATTATGCCTGTCTGTCTCAGAGCCTGGCTGTCCCAACTTCCTGACCACTGGAGCAAAGATGGCGGAGTGCACTCTGCACACTCTCCGTGGCGCTGCTCACCCTGCAGACGCGATTGCCTGCAGATCTGGCACCCAGACGACCACAGCGCTGACCCGTTCTTGGGCGCAGATGGAAGCCCCAACAGGCCGTGTCCCAAGTGATGTTATATTGGGGGTAGAGCCTGGATACCTGTCTCTTCAGTGCAGTCTGCGGGAACAGAGGTCACGCTGTTTACTGAAATTTGACAAGTGATTTTCTTTATGCAGTTTTTCCTTTATCAAAACACAACTATAGCTGACTTAATGCTTTTTAAAATTCATCTATTCTTTGCGCATTTCATATAGTGTATTTTATCATATTCTTTAGCATCCCCCAACATTACACCTTCTTATTTTGAAGGATTAAATAAACAAGTTAATTACAAGACTTTAAAACAAATAGTTGAATTGCAGGATACAAGTAGAACCATCTGGCCAATCTGAGGCCCTGTGTAAAGCAGTCTGCATGTTTGAGATCTTTGATGAATGTATCCAGATGTATATAAGATTTGGAACTGTATTAGCTGATTGTTGTAGGTTAAGGTTAGTATAATGTCAATATTTCATCAAAGTATTCTCTTTGGTATGACATAGTAAATAGAAAAATTTTTAATACTTATTCCTAATAATATTTTTATAAATTCAGTGATTAATATCTATACATTGGTTAAGTATATAATTTTATATTTATTAAACATCATACAACAGAACACACTGCTATACTATTAGCATTTTTATTTTATCACCAATATTTTATTATTTTTATTTATTTTTATTTTATTATTTATTTTTAAAATATTTATTATTATTGTGTAAGCATTTGATGTATATGAAGGAGTATATTGTATGGCAAACCTGTTGAGTTTGGAAACCTATTTTGTAAATCTGTTATTTCTATCCACATTTATGTGAGTTCCAGAGATCATCTCATGTTTTCAGGCTTGTGTGAAATGAAGGAAAACTATTGAAAACAAAAAAGATGCATCTTGCACTAAAGGTAAACCCTTGAAAGGAATTTGTGTCTGAAGAGATTGATTGACTGATAAGAGTCTCAGTGCTGTGGAGTGGATGTACTGTTGCAGGTCTAGAGGCTAATTACCTTATCTAGGACTGTTTTTTGTCCTTTAGAATATCAGTTCCTCCCCTCCTGTGTTGGAATTACCATCTTCTGACAATAGATAAAAATCTTTCAGAATCTATTAAATTAACAGTCAACTAGTTCTGCCAATCTAAAAGCTATAAATGTCATTAGATAGCATCTTCAGTATATAGAAAATCTCCCCACATCTTGTTGTACCTGCCTTTCTGATGTACCCTCCGATGCAATTTGAAATTGCCTTGATTTATGACTTTCTTTGTTCAGAAAAAACTGTAAAAACCTCTTGAAACTCCTACATTGGGGCATGGGATATCCTAAATTTAGGATTCCTGGCCATGGTTTCTCTAAATGGCTCCAGAATAAATGCTCACTTATTCCTTTAAGATGACAGCTGTGGTCTTTCCAGTCACAGGCAACTTTGCCTATTAAACCATCTTACCAGTCCCACTAATATAATTTTTAAATTATTGTTTGATCAAGTGACTATAGAGTAACAATAACTGATAGTGTGTCATTTAAATTTCAATTTAAACATTTTAAATTTTGCTTCTTGATGCTTCCAGGGACATAGAAAATAGTGATGTATGTCAAATTGAATTGATGAATATTTCTGCTGTTTTCACAAATTTTCGTTCAAAATAATGCTACAGTGAGCATTTGTAGACACAAATAAAAATGGGACAATTTTTGTATTATATAAAATTTATGGAAAGCCATTATTTTGTCCAGCATCTTTCACTAGGCCTCAAAGACTAAATGATAACAGAAAGCTACTTGTGCTACATGCCAGGTAATACAAGTGATCTCTGAAACTGACCAGTTTCATAAACAAAATAAAAATCATCAACAATGTTTTTTGTTCTTTCTTTTATGCTTTATTTTGATTTCTTTCGATGAAGTCAACCGCCTCAGTTAAAGAAATTAGCTTCATTCTATAGGACAAGATGCTGCCTAATTCTAGAATCACAAATGAAAAGCTAATTAGAACACTAAACTTGTGAAAAATTTGATAGTTTATAGTAACCAAAGGGGAACCTCAAAAACACTATGGATAAATCTTAGTGACATTTAAGGAATACAGAAGCAGCCCTGCTCTTCTTTCTTTTGACATTCCACTGTCCTCTTCACAGAGCATCCAAGGTTATGACTGGATTGCTTTGGTAGTGATTTGCTCTTTTTACATTCAATTTCCTGATCTTCCTCTATTTTTCAATCCAGGATTTATTTATGCCTTGAGAATACATGATACTTGGAGTTTGTGTTAGCTGATGAATTAGCAGCAGAAATTGTAATGTAATGATGGCAGTTTTTGTTAGTGGCAGTTTCTTCAAGAGACATTTGATTCTAGGTTTTTGGATAGTCATATAGATAAGCATTTTTTCTTCCTTTGTCTATTTTTTCTTGGGAATTTAGGTTGTAGAGAACCATTTACTAATTTGGTTTAATGACATATCAGTGCCCAACCCATAACTTGTGTGATAGGCACAGGTTGGGAATTGTTAAACAATTATTTGAATTTGACATTAGGTTCTGGTTATCCCCTAACCTCAAGAAATTTCTGGACAAAGAAATATCGCTGTGAAAATACCACTGAAGCTAAACTTACATAAACTTTTTATCTTTTGTTTTGATTTGGCAGACCCATATTCAATGAAAAAGACAATCTTTAGAAACAAAACAAACAAGCAAACAAACAAAAACAGACTACTCCAGCTTCTAACAATACTAACCATTTATGTATAGAGGGATTATGTTTCAAATCTGAAAGGATTTTCAAAATGGCAAATTATAAATAAAAATAAATGAAAACCATGACCATAATTATGTAGTGTGTTGAGATGAACAAAACTGTTCATTCAGGAAGTATAGTAAGATTAGGTTTCTTGCATATTTCAAAAGACTCCTGAAAAGCAAATATAAATCTTAAATAAATAATTGATAAAAATACAAATTTTAAAAATATTTTTGTTTGGCTATTATTCTACTCTGAAGGCTAAAAGAAAAAAGATACCATATAAATAAAAGTAAGGCTTTCAGGCATAGCATTTTAGGTTCTTTTTTAGAACTGTCTAGGTTGAGCCTAGACACAACCATCATTTTTATGGTTGTGTCTCCCTGACCTCATCAATGTAGATAAGAAACAGGCTATGTTGTAATAGATGGATATAATTACAGAAACTTAAACATAATCAAAATTCAAAAAGTAATTGTCCAGGGGTGTCTAGGCCCTATTGCTGCAACTATAATATAACATCTGTAACTAAATCTCAAAAAGCATCACAGGAGGACTAGAATAATTCTAAAAGAAGGCTATGCTACCTGTTTTAAGATAGTGTTTTCTATATATGATAGGACAGTTATACTCAGGAAATCTCAACAATATGTCTTACTTGAACAAGATCTGGACAATGAAAATAACCAGTTGACATTCCAGTATATTTGGGAGAAAATCTCATAAGACTTCACCTAGATGAAGGCAATTAATGGCTATTGAGAGGGGAAGACTCAGAGAACTCTAAAAATAAATTATCCAATCCCAAGTGATCAGCCCTAAATAAATACACATATGAGCAACATGATATGGACTTAACAAGATACACACACACAAAATTATTGTACTATATATGTATTATATATTTATTATGTATTTGCATGTTTATTAATGTGTATATGAATATGTATATATATGATTGCATATAAGCAAAGAAGTCATGAGTTTGATAGGGAATTGGGGCCACATGAAGAGTTACAGGGTTGAAAATTATGTGACTAGAGTTTATTTATAAGAAACTCTAAAATATATTAAAAATTAAATAAATTAAGACTGCATAGCAAACATAATTTGTCTATAAAACTTTATAGTACTTAGTTGGTTATTTTGAGACTCTATTATAAAAAATTTTCCTCTATGCAGGAAAATCAATAGGAATTCTTTCAAAAGGAGAAGAGGTTCTAGATAAGCCTAAGGTTTGTCCATTTTGTCTGAACTGGAATTCTCTTTTTTAATTTTTTTTATTAATCATTCCATTCCCTTATATCGCAAATGATATCCCACTTCCTGGTTACCTCCTCCACCAACCCACATCCCATGATGTTCTACTTCCCAGTTATCTCTCCACCAACTCCTCCTCTTACATCTGCCGTCCCCCCTCCTTTTGCCTGTATGAGAGTGCTCCCCCAACTACCCTAACTCTCCCACTCCACCACTACAGCATCCCCCTACTCTGGGGCATCCAACCTCCTCAGGACCAAGGGCTGTCCCTCCCATTGCTATCTGGCAAGGCCATCCTCTGCTACATACGTATCTGGAGCGATGGATCCATCCAGGTACACTCCTTGGTTGGTGGTCTAGCCTCTGGGAGAACTGGATGGTGAGGCCAGCCTATGTTGTTCTTCCAATGGGGTTGCAATCCCTTCTGCTCCTGCAGTCCTTCTGCCTGCTCCCCCTTCAGTTTCCCTGAGCTCAGACTGATAGTTGGCTCCAAGCATCCTCATCTGCATTGGTCAGTTGCTGGCTGAACCTCCCCAGGAACTGCCATTCTTGGTTCCTGTCCGCAAGCGCCTCTTAACCACAGCAACAGTGTTGGGTTTGGTGTCTGCAGACATGATGTATCCCAAGGTGGGGCCATTCACCAGTTGGTCCTTCCTTGTCTCTATTCCATTTTCTGTCCCTGTTCTTCCTTTGGACAGGAACATTTTTGGGTTAAAAACCTTTGAGGTGGGTGGGTGGCCCCATTCCTCAACCAAGGGCCATGCCTATCTACTGGAGGTGGTCTCCACAGGTTCTATCTCCTTCTCTGCACATTATGGCTAAAGTCAATCTCTCTGGGTCCTGGGAGCCCCATGTTTCTCTGGTGTCTGGAATCCTCTAGTGGCTATTCCTAGTTCCTCATCCTCCCTGCTACCTATTTTTATTCAATTTCTTGACCCTCTGTACCCCTCTCACACCTCCTTCAGTTTCTGATACTGTCACCCTTATTTCCTCCTCCTTTCTTCCTCCTTTGCCATCCTCTCCTTCCACCTCCCACAATTGTCCTGTTCCCCACTCAATGCAGGTCTGAAGCATCCACCCCCATGGTCTTCTTTCTTTCTACTCTCCATATGGTCTGTAGGTTGTATCATAGGCATTGTGAGCTTTTGGGCTAGTATCCACTTATCAGTGAGTATATAGGATGTGTGTTCTTTTGTGCCTGGTGCCTCACTCAGGATGTTATTTTCTAATTTGAGCTAGGTTCTTTTATTAATGGGCTCTATATCATCATTACAGGGTATACTGATAATATTAATGCACATTTTTCATGTTTAAATAGGTTTAATAATGTTTCATGTACCCATTTTATTTGATTTGTCTTATTCTTAATTCTTTCACTTATGAAAGAGAAATTATATATGGATGATTATAAAATACTTTTATATCTCTAAAATTCAGTAAACTTCACATAGGTAATACAAATTCCCTTTTGTAAAGAGATGATTTTTAGTTTTCACTGGACTTGAGGTCATGTTATTTCAACTTATTGAAGTTGATGGAGTTGCTAATCAAGCTTCCTATGAGTAATAGAAATGACCTCATTTCATTTAGATAGTTTTTATATTAATGTGCATTATTTATAAAAGATTCACTTTAAGAAATTCAATTTACAGCATGAATAGTTCAATTTCCAGGTATGGTATGATTTGGGATATAGTTTAATTACAGTTTAGTGTCATCAAATCAATGAAGCTATAGATAGCAAAATTCAAGAAATAAAAACTTGTAGAGTTCTCCTAGTAAAGAATCCAATAAAAACATATTTAGTAACAAGCAAGTAAATGTGATATTTCAATACTTCTACACTCTATATTCTAAGTTGAATTGATGTATACTTTCTTGTTGGCTTATTGACTTTGGAGGCCCCTTGTTATCTTAGCAGGAAAAAGTTACCTAGAAGTTTAATTTTCTATAATAACATTCTTAGCTGTACTATAAGAATGTTTTAAAATATATTTCTTTCTTGTAAACCATACATTAAAGAGAATGCCATTAGCAGTGGCTTCTGTGCTTTGAATCATACAGTGTATTAGTCTTTGTTTAGGCTTAGGATTACCTTTATGATTCCAGATGGCAGTGGTTATAAAAGGCAATTTGCCAAAAGTGCCTAATTAATATTCATTTAATGTGCACAAATGTCAAATGATTTTAACTTTCTACTTCCCTTTAGTTGCCTTTTAGATGCTCCCCATGAATACTTTGTGCTAATTCATTTTTCCTGGCATGCATACTTTTCTGTCAATTTTTTTCCTATTCAGACATCTACTTACACCAGTTCCTGGCTCTTAGTATAGGCCGGAAATGCATTAATCAGTGTAAAATTACCAAATTGTTCTTATCCACAAAAGCCAGATGCTGATTGTAGTTACCTCAGTTAGGAGTCTTAGAATATTTGAGACTTTATATGCAGCATTAAATCTATTTGGCCAAATGCAGCAATTATTATAACCTACCATTTGTCACATTTCATAAGAGGAAAGTATGTATATTTTTTGAGATGCATGTTTCCAAGTTCATATGATGGCTTTTTGGCAAGTTTAGTCCACTCATACTATTTTTATAAATAAGATAATTTGGCATATTTGAGTTTATTAATTATTACTGATTGGCTAGCTTTGCAATATAAGAAAAATAAACTTCTGATAGAACTTTTCTTATGTTAGTATCATATCAAGAACAAAGATTGAGAAGTTTATCTTACTTTGAAAGTATCAGTGAGCATCTCAGAATCTCTGGGTGTGTTATTATAGAAGCCACTCTATCTGTGTACTCTAGTGTTACTTGAACCAGAATTAAAATAACAAAAGCATTTCCACAAAGTAGTAATAAAATTTGAAGATGGCCAGAGAATGTAGAAGTAAGCTTCTCCACCTGATCTTTTATAATGAAGCAACTCGTTACAATGTCTCTTTTTGCTAATGAGAGTATT
Organism: Tokudaia tokunoshimensis; assembly: GCA_036184795.1. Taxonomy (NCBI): domain Eukaryota; kingdom Metazoa; phylum Chordata; class Mammalia; order Rodentia; family Muridae; genus Tokudaia; species Tokudaia tokunoshimensis. Next base: position 107,762,284 of record BTHU01000023.1, read on the forward strand.
CTTTATGTCACTGTTGGAATATAATCTATATATCAATAGTTATTTCCTCTGCAATGGCGATAACTTATTATGGGAAAAGGTAAGCAAGAGAACCACTGATTCTTGTAGCTTGTTGGACTGCTGCACTATAGAATAAAGTTATGTCTAATCTCTCTTAACTCCCCAATGTAAATTGGAACAGGTTTGGCACCTATGTCTTTCAATTTTTGGCCCAAATGTTTAAATTTCATTGGCAGTTATATCTTTAACTTATTGTCTTATAAAACAATAAGCTTTATTATGAGCTATAGTATGTTCTATGAATTAGTCAAAACCTCAACAGGAATACTACTCTGCAATTAAAAACAATGAATTCACGAAATTCCTAGGCAAATGGTCAGAACTTGAAAATATCATCCTTAGTGAGGTAACCCAATCACAAAAGATCACACATGGTATGAAGTCACTGATAAGGGGATATTGACCCAGAATCTCAGAATACCCTAGACACAATCAGCATATCAATAGATTTCTAAAAAGATGGAAGGAGAGACCCCTGGTCCTGGAAAGACTGGATGTAGGGGAACGCCAGGACAGAGTAATGAGAGGGGGTTGAACGGAGAAAAGAGGGAGGGAAGGGGGCTTATGGGACTTTCGGGGAGGGAGGAAACGGGAAAGGGGAAGTGATTTGGAATGTAAATTAAAAAAATAAAATAAAATTAAATTAAAAAAAAAAAAAAAAAAAAAAAAAAAAACCTCAACAGGAAACAAATGGAACATTCATAATACAGTAATTTGAGTAGGGGTTATTCATCAAATATTCATAAAGATTTAAATTGTGTTCATGGGAACCAACAGATTCAGCATATGCCTCATCAGATGTTGACATTATTTCCTTTATTATTAAGGGGATCATAAGAGAGAATGAATTCATGGAACCCAAGTAAAAGGTATGCTTAAGAAAATCCAACTGCTATCACAGCAGTCCCTTTCTTTTGAGGAGAAGCCAGAGGAGTAAATACCTTTTCTATCATTTTTTATTTTCATATTATGCTGATATCTTCCATTGGATGAACCCAGATAAGAGTTATGTCCCATGAAAGTACAGGGATGTAGCCTATACAGGTCAGCTCACTAAGGAAGAAAGTCAGATATAATGGAGGATGAGTCGATCCAGTGCAATTCTACACCTTCAAGTCACACTTCTTTAACATGTAGGTTGTTACAACCTTGTTTCACACATTATATTTTTAATTCCTATATGACACAGCAGAATATTTTATTCATTATACTGATGAAAAGTTAAATGTATTATGCTGAATTTAATTTGACCAGAGTCACACAAATAATCAATTCACACTAGCCCTCTAAATATGACTGCATATTTATCGACACAATACTATTATTAGCTATCATTTTGAAGGCTTATTGAGTTTAATCCTATCCTAAGAGGTAGTCGCTATTATTATTCCCTTTAGACAAGTACAGAAACTGACAGTGAGGTGAAATCTATAATTATAGAACTTCAAAATCTGAAATGGTGGCGTTAATATACAGAAGCAAGATTTGAACAGAAGTATGCTTCTAGAGCTCATGCTTTCTGACCTTACATTGTTTTCTAAAGTACTTTATTAAATTTTTGCTATTTATTTTTTCTTTTATAATACAAAGTTTTAGTCAACATAGTATATAGACTTTTCTTGTTTTTTATTTTTGTATGCTTTAAATAAAAGTAGAAAGGACTTGTAAACTATTGCTCTCACACTTCAGACTATTCTCAAAGGAAAAAAAGGAGTTCTTAAAGAAAAAAGGAATTTTCAATGAAAAAGAAATTTTCAAAGAAAAAGAAATTCTTTGGTTCATGTCTCTGATTAGAGCATTCAGTTCTTGCATCAACCAGAATGTTGATTTTAAGAATGTATTATTGAGCTGGAAATATCTATGGCTTAGGTGACAAGATATATATATATATATTATTGAAAACAAATATTTAACTTAAAATTATTCTTTCAAAAATAAACCTCAAATTACCACACCAAAGTATTGGAATGTATGCTTCAAATTTGGTTTCACATAATTTCACAAGTCTTAGGGTGACTTCATATTTTAAATTATTAAAAATATAATTCAAAATTAAATTTTTATTATAACAAAAAATCACAGGTCAATAGCAAGAAAAACACAAAATAAACCATAATATTACAATCTAGAGATAAACAATATTAAGTTTTCATTTATTTTTTCTGGAATATTATTATATATTAAATTATTTAAAGATGAATTTTAGAACAACAACAACAACAACAACTCCCAAAACCAAAAGTGAGACATTCTCTGTAAAGTACATTCATAAGCATTCACTAAAATGTCACACCTGGGTGGAAGAGGGCTTAGAGAGGGAAGCTAGGCGAGGGGTATTAAGTGTAGGGAGAGGAGGTAAGATAGAACAGAAATTGGCAATGGGGGGTATCTCTAGGATGTGCCAGGGACTCACGACATTGAAAGTCTACACAATGGTTATGGGAGTAACTCTAGTTGAAAGGGTCAACTAACATGGACCCTTGGGGGCTTCCAGAGACTGAACCACAGACCAGCAAGCCAGCATGGATTAGAACTACACCCCCCCCCCACACACACATATTTAGCATGCAGCTAAATTAGATGTGCAGCATGGTTATCATACAAGTTTCCTAACAACTGGAGTGGGGTCTTTCCCTGAAATTGTTGTCTGCCTGTGGATCTTGTTTCTTTAACTGGGCCACCTTGTCTGACCTCAGTGAGAGAGGATATGCTTTGTCCAACAGTGATTGACAAGCTGAGAACTTAGGAAAGGGACGGGGATGATGTACAGGAGTGGAAAAGGGGGAAAGGAAATTGGGGAGGAGCTGAAAGAGGGGTAACTGGGAGGAAAGGTGGGATGTAAAGTGAATAAATAAATAAATAAAGTTATATACAAATAATTTTTTAAGATATCATAAACCAATGATCTTGTATATGTACTAAAATTGAGTTAAAAAGGGGAAAAGAAAAGAGTGTATGAGATAAAATATCACCATTGCCAGATATCACATAGTTTGGGAAGAATATAAAAATTTAGTTATTAGGATAACTATAATGTGAATGTTTTACTCACCAGGATAAGTGTAGTTTAGTTTCTTTTTTTCTTTTTTTTAATTTTCTAAGTTTTTTTATTTGCATTCCAAATGATTTCGCTTTCCCGTTTCCTCTCTCACCGAAAGTCCCATAAGCTCCCTTCCATCCCTCTGTTCCCCATTCAACCCTCTCTCACTTCTCTGTCCTGGCATTCCCCTACATCCAGTATTTCCAGGACCAGGGGTCTCTCCTTCCATCTTCTTGGAAATCTATTGACATGAGAATTGTGTCTAGGGTATTCCGAGATTCTGGGTTAATATCCCCTTATCAGTGACTGCATACCATGTGTGTTCTTTTGTGATTGGGTTACCTCACTAAGCATGATATTTTCAAGTTCTGACCATTTGCCTAGGAATTTCGTGAGTTCATTGTTTTTAATTGCAGAGTAGTATTCCATTGTGTAAATATACCACATCTTCTGAATCCATTCCTCCGTTGAGCGACATCTGTGTTCTTTCCAGCTTCTGGCTATTATAAATAAGGCTACTATGGACATAGTGGAGCATGTGTCCTTATTGCATGCAGGGGAAGCCTCTGGGTATATGCCCAGGAGTGGAATAGCAGGATCCTCCGGGAGTGTCATGCAGTTTTCTGAGGAACCGCCAGACTGCTTTCCAGAGTGGTTTTACCACCTTGCAATCCCACCAGCAGTGGAGAAGTGTTCCTCTTTCTCCACATCCTCGCCAACAACTGCTGTCGCCTGTGTTTTTGATCTTAGTCATTCTGACTGGTGTGAGATGGAATCTCAGGGTTGTTTTGATTTGCATTTCCCTAATGACTAAGGATGATGAACATCTCTTTAGGTGCTTCTCAGTCATTAGATATTCTTCAGGTGAGAACTCTTTGTTTAGCTCTGTACCCCATCTTTTTAATAGGGTTATTTGGCTCCTATGACACAAACAGCTATTTAAATAGATGTAGATGAACAATGTTCTTAGTGTCCTAAGGACACCACAAGTTCCCACCAAGACCAATCCAAGATTGTTTTCCTCTGTCTGACTTCCTCTAGTTTACTTAGGCTTTGGAGGGGTGCATGTCCATTTTCTGAGTATGCTCACTCACTCTCATTCTTATAACTACAGAGAGGGGAGAGAAGGTGGTGAAGAAAGAGGAGTGCAGAGGAAAAGAGGTAGGTGACATGAGAGAGGGGAGGAGAGAGGAATGGAAAGACAGGGAGGGGAGAGATGGAAAGAAAGAAGGGAGAAAGGGTGGAAAGAGTGGAAAGAGTGGAAAGAGAGATGGGCTACAAATTATGAAAACATCAAATAAAGACTTGAATCAACATTTTGTTTAGCCCAGCATTGTAAACTGAGACCATCCTTAGAAGGTAAAATTTGAGCAGGATGGGAAGTTCAGTGGAGACAGAAAACTAGAGACAACACTGACCTAGTTGAGCATACAACCTTGAAATTAATAGAAAGTTTGACCAGTATATTTTTCTTTTCATAAGATGAAATTTCTTCAGCCTGTCAAAGTGCAAGTTTTCTATAAGTACTACAAACACAATGAATTCTAAAGGCATCTAAAGAATATCCAAATTCATTTATGTTATGTACCTTGGATTTAGTCATAAAGTAAATAACTAATTGAACATATCTAAAGCTATAATCTTGATATTATAAACCACATAAACACCAAAAAATGCATAAACACATGCCTATAGAAATACATATAGAATTTCACTAATATTACCATGTGTAAAATACTATACCACTGTAATTTTATCATTTCTAAGATAACTGTCTCACCAACAACATTAAGAAAATATATTTACCCTATGAAGAGCAGTAAAAATACAAAGTCATTGTACTTTTAATCTAACCATTAAACAACCATTTGTCACATGTCATTGTTGTTCTAGAAACAAATTACCTTAAGAGGTTTCTAAATTCAAGGAAAGATTTTTAAGTGTGAATTCAGAAGAAAAGCAATTTTCCCTCTCATTCATTTTAAACACACAGTTGTGTTGTATGCATTTTACCTTTAATTAGTCTCAAAAACATATAAATTTACTATGAAATCAGCTTAAAAGTAAGGCAACTTCGAATATTCAAACACAGTATTTTGATAATGTTTATCTAATAAAGGGGATAAAATGAAGTATAGCAAAAGCATAAATGTAGAAATTCTTAATGCCCTAAAAGTTAGATAATTTTTCTCACTTTCAGTTCTAAAGCATATCATGTCTCTTGGAAGAAGCTACAATATGGAAAATGTTTCCCAACCAATAAACACTAATTATATTTAGTGGAAATAATAGAAGGGAAATTGTCTCAATGTTATTAGCTTTTCCATTAGGATGGAAGTCTTCATAATGCTGAAAATTTAGTAGTAGCAGCAACCTAATGGAGCTTTAGTTACAATGACCAAAATCTGAAGCAGACCCAAGTCTGTATTTGGTAATTTTATAGTTGTTAAATGACTATGCAATCAAGGCCATTGTTGATTCTTCTCTTTGTAAACAATAGAATATTCTCTTCTAATGGGTAATAAAGTGGTTATTTTTTTCAGAAGATTAAACTCAATCTAAAACTGAAAGGAGGAGGAGGAGGCACTAATCAACTAGACTTTCAATTGTAATTTGTAGCTTAGGAGTTAACATATCTAAGCACTTCATTTTTCTGACCTTCAAAGTTAAAGTGAACATTAGATGAACTTTAAATTAAATGAAGAAAATTAACACAGTACTTATATTCAATAAATCCTAATGCTTACCATCAATTTTAATCAAGAATCTAAAAAAAATGACAAGCTCAAATAATATAGAACATCATGTAAGCACTATATTAAACAATGTAAATTATCAATATACTATTTCAAAAGAAGAGATCAAAGAAGTTGGATGTACATGGGAAAGCTTTAAGGAAAAAAGCCTAAAGTCTGAAGTGAAAGTCAGATATTGATTCAAGATTAAAAGTTCAACTAAAATTAAAAAAAAAATAAAATAAAATAAAATGTATTTTACTGCTGAAAAAAAGAAATGAGAAATAAATAGGTAACTCACGTGTGTGTGTGTGTTTATGTGTGTGTATGTGTGTGTTTTAAAGATAGTGTATGCAGATGTGCTTGCTTGCATGTACATTTGCATATAGAGGGCAGAGGCCAATATTAATTTTATATTGTTCTTCACGCACACTTTGAGGCAATGTGCCTGGAGTTTACCATTTCAGGTGGAATAGCTGGCTAGGGAGAGCTAGGGATTTGACTGTTTCTGTCCCTCTATGGCTACATATACCTCAATACTGAAGTGTGCTAGGAATTAGTTCAATGATTAAGACATTTCCACATCAAAGTGTTATGATACAAGTCTAGCAAGCAAGAGAGTGTGGGCTCTAACTCCAGTACCCCAAAAGAATGGGGAAGTTTCTCTATGATTAGGATACAGAAAATATGCTTGGTTGATTATAGCATATGCATCTCTTTTATATTAATTCTTTTTCTGTTAAAAAAAAATACCCCGATTAAAGCAACTTAAGGAGATGGAATTTATCCTGGATTTACAGTTTTAGAGGGGAAACAGATGACCATGTTGGGGAAGACATGGTAATAAGAGCTTGAGACCTGTACCAATAGTCAGGAAGAAGATTAAAAAGAGGAAGTGGATTCAGTCTATAAAGTAAAAAACTAGCCACCAGTGGCATATTTCTTTCCACAAGGCTACAACTACTAAAGGCTCTATAAAATATCTGGTTATTGCCACTAACTGTTGACCAAGTATTCAAACACCTAAGCCAAAGGTATATATTTTACAATCAAATGACAATATTAATCTTTGTTCTCCTGAATCTGCCTTAAGTTTTTCTTCCAATTGTTGTATGCAGTAATTTGTCAGAATTGGTCTATCATCTCTCTCTCTCTCTCTCTCTCTCTCTCTCTCTCTCTCTCTCTCTCTCCCTCCCTCTCTCTCTCCCTATCTATCATCTATCTATCTATTGAGATATGATTTCACTGTGTACTTTGGCTGGCCTAAAACTCACACTGTAGACAAGACTCATCTTGATTTCATAGACATCTGTTTTCTTTGTCTCCTAAGTACTGGAACTAAGGGTAAGATCTATCATTTCTGGCTTACTCTATAGTAGTATTTTAGTAACATAGTATAGAGACAACATTGGTCTTGTAATCTTATAATGAAGCTGAAAACTCATAACTTTTGGTTGTAATTGCCCGATTTTCTTTTACATTTTTTTTAAATTTATTTATTTATTCACTTTATATACCAATATCAGTCCTCCTCTCCTCCCAGTAACCCTCACACAAATCCTGCCTCAATCTACTTCCCCTATTTAAGAGGAGAAGCCCCACTCTTGGTATCACCCTCCCTGACTAAACCTCCCACCCTCCCTGCACATCAAGTCCTTGCAGTACTAGGAGCATCCTCTCCTTCTGAGGCTGTCGTTGTTTTTTTTTTTTTTTTGTAAATGAAGGTGTCCTTTATTAATTAATCTCATTAAATGATTCTTGACCTCAGTGTCTGAGCCATTGCTGTTTGGCTCAGGAAGTTGTCTCCTCTATGGATGAGTTCAGGCTTTTCCCCACCTTCTGTTCTGTTAGCTTTAGTGTATCTGGTTTTACACTGAGGTCTTTGATCCTCTAAATGACTTAAATTTTGTATGTGGTGATATATATGGATCTATTTTCATTCTTCTACATGCAGACATCCAGTTTTTCCAGCACCATTTGTTGAAGATGCTCTCCTTTTTTCATTGTATGGTTTTGGCTTCTTTGTCAAAAATCAACTGTTCATAGATGTGTGCATTGATTTCTGGGTCTTTTATTTGATTCCATTGATCTACCTACCTGTCTGTCTTTGTACCAGTACCATGCAGTTTTTATTACTATTTCTCTTAAGTACAGCTTGAGGTAATAGTTGTACCCTCCAGAAGTTCTTTTACTGTTGAGGATCAATGTAGTTACCCTGTTTTTTTGTTTGTTTGTCCATACAATATTGAGAATTGTTTTTACACGATCTATATAGAAATGTGTTAGAATTTTGATGGAGATTACATTGAATTTGTAAATTGCTTTTGGTCTAATGTCCATTTTCACTGTGAACATGGGGATTTTTCCATTATTTGAAATCTTCCTCAATTTCTTTCTTCAGAAACTCAAAAGTTCTTGTCATATATGTTGTTCACTTGCATGGTTAGAGTTAAACAAAGATCTCTTACACTATTTGTGACTCTTGTAAAGGGTATTGTCTCCTAAACTTTTTTCTCATCCCATTTATTGCTTGGATACCAAGGGCTACTGATTTCTTTGAGTTAATTTTGTATCCAGCCACTTTAGTGAAGGTGTGTTTTTCAGCTGTAAGAGTTCTCTGGTAGAATTTTGGGTGTCAGTTACATTTACTATTATATAAAATGTGAATAGGTATATTTTGGCTTATTTCTTTCCAAGTTTTATCACCTTGATCTCCTTTAGTTGTCTTATTGCTCTAGCTGAAACTTCAAGTAGTATATGGAAGAGATAGGGAGAGAGTGCACAGCCTTGCCTTGTTCCTGATTTTAGTGGAATTGCTTTAAGTTTCTCTCCATTTAATTTGATGTTGGCTATTGGCATGCTGTATATTGCCTTTATTGTGTTTAGGTATGCACCTTGTATCCCTGATCTCTCCAACACTTTAACATAAAGGGGTTTTAGATTTGTCCAATATATTTCTGACATCTAATGTGATGATTACGTTATTTTTCTTTCAGTTTATTTATATGGTAGATTACATTGTTGGGGTTTCATATATTGAACCACCCTGTATCTCTGGGATGAAAGCTACATGATCATTGAAGTCTTTGATGTGTTCATGGATTCAGCTTGCAAGTATTTCATTGAATAGTTTTGCATAAATGTTCATAAAGGAAATTGGTCTGAAAAATTTTTCTTTTTTTCAATCTTTGTGAGGTTTATGCATCAGGGTAACTATTGCCTTATAGAATGATTTTGGCTATTTATTTCTGTTTCTATTTTTGTGAAATAGTTTGAGGAGTTTGGGTTTTTGCTCTTTGAAAGTCTAGTAGAATTCTGCACTAAAATTATGTAGCCTAGGAATTTTTTTTTGTTTGGGAGATTTTTAATGACTGCTTCTATTTCCTTAGGTGTTACAGAAGTTTCAGATAGTTTATCTGGTCTTGATTTAGCTTTGGAAACTGGAATCTGTCTAGAAAAATCATCTCCTTCATTGAGATTATCTAATTTTGTGAAGTACAGACTTTTGAATAAGACCTAATGATTCTTTGAATTTCTTCAGCGTCTGTTGTTATGTCTCCTTTTTATTTCGGATTTTGTTAATTTGGGTGCTGTCTCTCTGCTTTTTAGTTTTGCTAAGGATTTATCTATCTTGTTGCTTTTCTCAAATAATCATCTCTTTGTTTCTTTTATTCTTTGCATTGTTGTCTTTTTTTCCCTAATTGATTGATTTCAGCTCTGAGTTTGATTATTTTCTGCCATTTATTTCTCCTGGATGTGTTTACTTCCTTTTGTTCTAGAGCTTCCAGGTGCAATTTTCAATCATTATGAGAATTCTCCAGTTTATTTATGAAGGGAATTTGGGCTATGAACTCTGAACACTTTGTGCTAAGAACTCTTAGTACTATTTTCATCGTATCCCATATGTTTGGGTATGTTGTGCCCTAGTTTTCTTTGAATTCTAGAATGTCTTTAATTTATTTCTTCATGGACTCAGTGATCATCGAGAAGAGAGTTGTTTATTTTCCATGAGTATGTAGGCTTTCTGTTGCTTCTGTTGTTGTTGAGTTCCAGCTTTTAATACATGATCTGATAGGATGCATGGGGTTATTTTAATCTTCTTACATCTGTTGAAACTTGCTTCATGACATACGATATGGTCAATTTTGGAGAAGGAGTCATGAGATACTGAGAAGAAGATACATTCTTATGTGTTTTGATGAAATATTCTATAGATGTCTGTTAGGTCCATCTGATTCATAATGTCTATTAGTTTCATTGTTTTTCTGTTTAGTTTTTGTCTGGATGTCCTGTTAATTGGTGAGCGTGGGGTGGTGAAGTCTCCCAATATTAATGTGTAAAGTTTGATTGCTTGAGCAATATTTCTTTTACAAATGTGGGTGCCCTTGTGTTTGGGGCCTTGATGCTCAGAATTGAGAGTTCATCTTGGCAGATTTTCCTTCAATGAATATAAAGTGTCCTTCCCTGTCTCTTTTGAAAAATTTTTGTTGAAAATCTATTTTATTAGATATTAGGATGGCTACTCCAGAGTGCTTCTTGGTCTCTTTGCTTGGAAAACTTTTTCCAGCCCTTTTCTCTGAGGTAATATCTATCTTTATAGCTGAGGTACACTTCTTATATGCAGCAGAATGATGGATCCTGTTTTCACCTCCATTCCGATAGCCCGTGTCTTTTTAAAGGGTAATTGAGTTCATTGATGTTGAGAGATATTAATGGTAGATGATTTTTACTTTTTTCTGTTTTAATGTTGGTGGTGGTTTTGTGTGTGTGTGTGTGTGTGTGTGTGTGTGTGTGTGTGTGTGTGTGTATGTGTGTGCATGTTTCTGTTTCCATTCTATTGGTTTTAATGGTGTGAAAATTTTATTTCTTGTGTTTTCTTTAGTGTTGTTTGCCTCATTACTTTGGTGTTTTTCTTCTGCTATCCTCTGTATGTCTGGGCTAGTAGAAATGTATTATTTACATTTTTTTTCATAGAATATGCTGGTCTCTCCATCTATGGTGATTAAAAATTTTGCTGGATATAGTAGCCCGGGCTGACATCTGTGGTCTTTTGGGGTATGCAGCACCCCTGCCCAGACCCTTCTAGATTTTAGATTCTCAGTTGAGAAATTGGGAATAATTCTGATAGCTCTGCCTTTATATTTTACTTTGCCTTTTCTCCTTGTAACTTTTAAAATCCTTTATTTGTTCTGTATATTTTTATGTTTTGTTTATTATATGTTGGGATGATTTTCTTTTCTGGTCCAAGCTGTTTGGTGTTTTGTAAGCTTCTTATACCTTTAAAGGCATCTTTTTCTTTAGGATATGGAAATTTTCTATGATTTTTTTTTGATAATGTTTTTGTGCCTTTGAGCTTTCCTTCTTCTATTCTTAGTATTCTTAGGTTTGCTCTTTTCATAGTGTCCCAAATTTCCTGGAAGTTTTGTGTCATGAACTTTTTAGATTTTGCATTTTCTTTGGCCAATATATTGATTTCTTCTATTGTATCTTCTACACTTGAGAGTCTCTCTTCCATCTCCTGTATTCTGATGGTGATATTTACATCTGTATCTCCTGTCCTCTTTCTCAAGTTTTGTTATCTACAGGATTGCCTCCATTTGCATTTTCTTTATTACTTCTATTTCCCTTTTCAAGTTTTGGGCAGTTTTATTCTTATTCTTTACCTGTTTGAATGTATTTTCCTATATTTCCTTAAGGGATTTATTCAAGTCCTCTTTAAAGGCATCAATCATCTTTATAAGATTGAATTTAAGATCTTCTTGTGCTTCAGCTTTAGTAGGATATTCAGTGTTTTGTTGTAGCAGGATAGCTGGGCACTGATGGTGCCACATTGTCCTGGTTCTTTTTGATTGTGTTCTCATGCTGTCCTTTAGGCATTTGGTTTTTCCTGGTGTTGACTTGATGATCCTGATGGAAGCAAGTCTTCTCAGGAAGGTGGGAGGAGTTATGGACCAGACAATGGAGGACAGGATACTCAACTCCGGTGATTGTACCTCAAGACAAGCCCATTGGCAATGGATCGGTGGGGCAATGTTGCAAGTTGGTAGTTCTTGGGGCCTCTGTAGGACTCCACATGGTAGTAGTAGGCTCTTAGGGTCAAAAAAGAGTCCCCAGGACCAAAGAGCAAGACTAGAGATAGGCAATGGAGTTCAGAAGACAGTGTGCAATTGAACTCTGCAGGCTGTTTCCCAGGAATACATACTGGGATGGAGGGCAGATCTGACTGGGATGAGATTGGTGGAGCAGGGTTCCAGGCTGGTTAGTTTTGGTGCCCCAGAACTTTTCCACTGGGGAACAGGATGCTCTTAGAGATTCCCACAAGGCTCCTCTGGACAGAAGATAGGGCCCAGAGCTAGACAATGGTGTTCCTGGAACTGCACACAACTCACCTCTTGTCGCTGGCAGGTCTGGTTGGAGAACTCACTGGTTTTTGATACCTAAATTTTTGTCATTGTGTATCAATGACAAATTGAATACTATTTAATGAAGCAATGTGCTGTACAGGTATTCAGTAAAGGAAAATCATATACTTAAAGTAGGCTATCTACCACCTAGGCTGTTCTGTTTATACAGTGGCAAATTCTTAACAACACTTTCCCCAGAATTCATCTTGATCATTAGATGACAGATTACCATGTAGCTCTTCTCTTACTGTATAGAAACAAGGGCTTCAAGCAATGACTAAGATTTATGCAATAACTACAACTGGTCAAAGGCAGAAATACAATTGATCATGGGTTATCCATCCAAAAGTGATAAACATACAATAAAACCCCCACACCTAAATTAGGGTAATAATACACAGGAACAGAAAAATTATAAGAGCCAGAGAACCAGGACATCTGCTGTTATGATTCTGTCTAAGCTCCACCTCACTTGACCCACTATAAGAGGGGCTGGTTGGCCCCTCCTCTCTCTCCTGGTCTCTTACTTCTGCTTCCTGCTTCTCTCTTGTCCTCTTTCCCCCTTCCTTTCTCCCTCTCTCCATGTGGTCATGGCCAGCCTCTATATCTCTACTCTCTCCTTTCTGCCTTTCTCTGCCTCTACTACCTTCCTACCCCCTTCCCATGCCCTGACTAAACTCTGTTCTATACTATATTGTTGTGTGGCTGGTCCCTCAGGGGAAAGGGATGAATCGGCATGGGCCTGCTGAGGCACCACCTTCCCCATACCTTGCCATACATCCCATAGAACATATATTAATACCTTTTTATCTTTTTATAATCACTACATCTACTGTGAGATTGTTTATTCTATCTATGACAATAGAATTTCACCCAGGAAATCATAGCAATATGACTAAACAAAACGGAAAATAGTGACCGTACCAGTTGGTATACCCACATCAAGTAAATATTTCTTCCAAGGCTTCATCCCACAAAGAAGGCATATAGATAAGTCAATGCTGAGAGAGAGGGAGTAACAACCTTCTCCAGGGATGAGAACTTTGGTAGGTTAGCCCTTTCTGGTTATCCCGCAAGAAGTCAGCCCTAAATACATATAAGCAACACTAGATGATCTCAGCAGGCCGTTAATTTGAGAAATAGGAAAGGGAAATGAAGAATTGTAGAGAAGAAATGGAGGGAAGTTTTGGAAATATAGTTATAATGTTTAAAATTCTCAAAAATTAAGAGTAAATGGTAAGAACTTCAATACTTACTGCGTTCCTATCACATACTTAGAATTATGTCATGTAGATAGAGAATATAAACAAAATATCTGTATTGTTAAAGATTGTATAACTTTATAAGAGTACAGAAAGGAATAGTAATGTATGATACCCAGTGAACTATTGTAGAGATAATACTTGACGTGTATTAAAAATTTACCATTTCCATTTTATAACAGTTGTCTACGTGAAGACACACTGGAAATTCACAGATTGAGCCCTCAGCCATAACTCCTTTCTGTAAAATTACCAAAGAAAAGCATATCTCTTGGTCATCAGCAGTTTTATTATAGTACAGTGTCACAGTATGGGAACACCTTTGGAGTGCCACAAAAAGAGATAATTCAAAATTACATTAATGAAGTAGATAAAAAATGAGTGAGTAATTGGTAAGTAATATCTTTCTGAAACTTAAGTGGTTTCTAAGTCCTTGCTATTAACAAAATTGAAGAAGAACCTAGCTCAATTGCCAGCCAACAAATCATTTAAAATGGTTTTGGATAATAAATCAGCATGTGATTCTTGGCATACAACTCAAAATATATCCAAATAATTAAGAAACATTGCTAAAGTAAAATTTACTTTATTTCCCCTTAATTGTACATGATAATAAGTTACTCTGTGGTTAAATTTTAGAAATGAAAGAAAATTAGTAAAATTATAAAGCTTTTCTCAGTCTAAAATATAAATTCAACCACAAGCATCAACACCAATTAGTTGAAAAATATGTCATTTTAAGAGAAATACTTCCAATCATATTTTATCTTTTAATTATTTGTCAAAATGGATATGATTCTGTTGAATTGCTTACTAAATAGTGATGGTTAATTGCAGGAATAAAATCCAAAATGTGATAAATGATCAGTATATTTTAAGTCTGCTTTCATTATGAATTAAGGTAAGATATTGCAGGAAAATTAGAATTGAAAATCAGCTAGTAGAGGAAGAATAATGATGAATTATGGCAACTGTTAATACTTTCCATGTTGGCTTATATATTTTTCAAATAAATAAAAGGAATAATAGTAGAAATCAAAGAACTGTAGTTTTTAGATTCTATAGGAAACATTTAAAGACAAGTTATGACAAACTTAATATAATGTTCATAATATGATTCAATCACATCTATTGTAAACATTCAAATATTATTCAGTATGGACAAAATGTTGTTACTCTCTATTCCTTTAGTCATATTCTTCTTTTAAAAAATTAAGACCTATAGGGAAAATGGGCACTTTCAATATTACTTCTTGGAATATAAATCATTATTCCTCTTAGCGATAATTTGAAGAATATATCAAAGCTTAAAAGTGAAATGCTTCTGACACACAAATTTTTTAAATTTAGTCTAAAGAAATTTCCATGAGAAACCATAAAACAACTATAAATAGGTTTATTAAAGCTATGTATAAAACATGACAAAATAAAAAAAGGAATCAAAAGCAGAAGATGCTAACCTCTAAATGGGGAAATATTATGAATTTTTTCCTTCGTAGCTTAGATCATTGCCAAAATGAAGACAGAAGGAATAAAAGACTTAGAAAGCATTAAATGACTACAAAGAAACAATGTATTTTGGACATGACAGGAAAATGGACTTTTAATTGTGACAGTGTACAAAATACCTATGCAAATCCAATCCAGAATAAATCCCAGAATGAGGAGGCGTGTTGAGTAAGAAGTCTCACCTACTCTGAAGAAAGAGGGTCAGTTTTCTAAGACAGTATAGCCCATGATAAGTTAACCATGATTCTGTGGAATAAAATCCAGCCGGGCGGTGGTGGCACACGCCTTTAATCCCAGCACTTGGGAGGCAGAGGCAGGAGGATTTCTGAGTTTGAGGCCAGCCTGGTCTGCAAAGTGAGTTCCAGGACAGCCAAGGCTACACAGAGAAACCCTGTCTCGAAAAACCAAAAAAAAAAAAAAATCCAAATGCATTAGCAATCAGTATATTTTAAGTTCCTTATAATTAAGTTAAGGTTAGATACTGTAGAAGAATTAGATTGTAAAATCAGCTAGTAAAGGAAGAGTAATGATTTTGTTCATAAACCGATATGAAATAGTCACAAAACAACACATATATTGTGATGCTACTTCCTTAAACTGATTTTAGGTATATGTGCACCCATGCAAACATGTACAGAAAACTGATATAGAAAACTAGTCAGCAAAATATTATGCTTGTTTAATCACTTTTATTCTATATATTTATTGCTTTTGCTTATACAGTCTTTTGTTTTCTCTCTTTGTCCCTGCACAGCTTGTAGGAAGGTTTTATTTTAGGTGAAAGTTTGTATGTGTGTTACTGTCCTTATTGAACCACTGGGAATCCTGCCTGGCTATAGGAAGTGGCCACTTAAGGATGCATATCCCGATTCCGCCATCTTTGCTCCAGTGGCCAGGCAGTTGGGACTGCCAGGCTCGGAAACAGACAGGCATAATATTGCTTGGGTCTGGGCGGCTTGTGTGTACGCTCCTCCCAAGAGCTGGGCAGATCTGCAGTAACCAGCGTGCCAGCTCTGCTGTGGGACTTCTGCCTTGCAGAGGGACGCCCCCTCCCCCACACTCTGGGAGAGATCACACATCCCTGCACAGGGCAGGAGCCTACCAGCCTCCCTTTGGTGACCTCTGCTCCAGGAATCCACTAGGCTGAGCCTTTGGATGTGCAAGGACTCCCCAATATAACATCACTTGGGGCAAGGCACATCAGGGCTCCAAAGTCACTCAGGAGCAGGGCAGGCCCCAGAAATCGGTGCCAGGGGAATCCTGGTAATTCAGGGGGGCCAGAAATAGCTTTGCAGGCTCACAGGAGGTCCAACCAACAGCTAGTGACAGCAGGACCAACTAACATCAGAGGTAACCAGATGGCAAAAGGCAAATGTAGGAACGTTACTAACAGAAATCAAAGTAATATGGCACCATCCGAACCCAACTCTCCAACAGTAGCAAGTCCTGGATACCCCACCACACCCAAAAGACAAGATCTGGATTTAAAATCTCATGATGCTATTAGAGGATCACAAGAAGGACACAAATAAATCTCATAAAGAATTACAGGAGACCATGAATCAACGGTTAGAAGCCCTTACAAAGGAAACACAAAAATCGCTTAGAGAAATGCAGGAGAACATGGATCAAAAGATGGAGGCGCACAAGGAGACAACACAAAAATCGCTTAACAAGATGAATCAACGGGTAGATGCACTCACAAAGGAATCACAAAAATTGCATAAAGAAATGCAGAAGAATATGGGTCAACAGACGGATGCCCATAAAGAGGCAACACAACAATTGCTTAAAGACATGAATCAACGGATAGATGCCCTTACAAAGGAAACACGAGAACTGCTTAAAGAAATGCAGGAGACAATGGATCAACAGATGGATTCCTATGAGGAGGAAACACAAAATTCGCTCAGAGAAATGCAGGAGAACGTGGGTCAACAGGCAGAAATCCTGAAAGAGGTAATGCAAAAATACCTTAAAGAAATACAGGAAAATACAAACAAACAAGTGAAGGATCTCAGCAAATCCATCCAGGAACTAAAAAAGGAAGTAGAAACAACTAAGAAATAACAAAGGGAGACAACTTTGGAGATAGAAAACCTTGGGAAGAAATCAGGAGTCATAGATGCAAACATCAACAATAGAATACAAGAGATGGAAGAAAGAATCTCAGGTGCTGAAGATTCCATAGAAAGCATCGACTCAACGGTCAAAGAAAATGCAAAATGCAAAAAACCTGTAACCCAAAGGATGCATATCACCCACTGCTAGGAGTTTCAGCTATAGTGAACCCCCATAGATATTCTGTGACCTCTCCCTGTCCCAGGTCTCTGGCACATACTAGAGATGCCCCTCCTACCACCAATTTCTTTTCTATCACCCCTCCTCTTCCTACCCCTGATCCCCTCTACTTAGCTGTCCTCCCCATCCTCTCTTATCCTCTCAGTTGTGACATTTTAATGCATGCATATAATTGTACTTTGCTAATATCTACACTTCTATCAGCTTGCCTTGTCATTTTCCTCCCTTCCAGTATTGCCTTCTGTTTTTGTCCATTTCCAAACTCTTTTCCCATCTCCATAATTTTTATCAGGTTCCCTTGTTTTATGATAACATGTATCTCATCTTTGAAAATTGGAACTAACCGCATTTCTCTTACCATACTATGCAGAACAATGAATAGTTGTATTTTATACTAAAACCAGAGGGATCTTATCTATTCAGACTCATAATCTGTCTACCAAGGCCTATCTACTTCCATTAGATGCTTCAGCCCTGTCCCAAGCTGTTAAATTCCTTCCTTGTTCTCTTTTCATTATCAGTTTCCAAAAGTAGGAGATACCACAGGACTTTGAAAAAGATGGTGAGCAGAAGATATAATTTTCTATAGTAAGATTTAATTTAAAGAACTACTTCAATGTGATGTATATGGATAGTTTATTTCATTCACTTCCTTTAAATGTTTCTTAATTTCCTCCTTATATTTTCAGAAGGGAAACAAGGAAAGGGAATAACATTTGAAATGTAAATAAATAAAATATCTAATAAAAAATAAAAAAGAATATCTTTAATTTTGTAATAGCCTGCTCTTACTCCTACATTATATTTATGGTGGCTGTTGTTTCTAATGTAAGTTAACAAACAAAAAGGACAAAAGGTCATAAAATGTACTTGTTTATTTAAAGTTTCCTCCCCAGGAACATATGGTTGGATTTCTAATTTAAACAACAACAACAACACATTTGGTAAAATAAAGCTACTGAAAAGGTGAAAATTTCAAACATTTTATTGATTGAAATTATTTTGTACATAACATAATAAAATATATCTCATTTCATTACATATTAAGTTAATCTCCAAGAATCTCCTGTTAATGATTTCCATTTACTCTCAAAAGGACTCCTGCATACTAGTAATAGCTGAAGAAGCATCTTGTTAAGATTGGGAATGGGACCAATCATTTTTACTTATACTAAAAGTATATAATTTGCATCTTCTATTGGAGAAGCAAAGAGTAACAAGAATAAAATAAGTAGTATGTGGTACGTGGAGTTGTTGATGTCTATATTTTCTTGAAAATAGATTCTTCTTTCATCCAGTACACCCTGACCACAGTTTCTTCTCCTTTATCTTCTCCCAACCCCTTCCACCTTATCTCTCTCCCAGATCCAGTCCTCCTCTGTTTCCCTTCAGAAAAGAGCAGGTCTCTGAAAGATAGTAATCAAACATGGCAAAACAAGACACAATATGGCAAGGCAAAAACCCTCATATCAAGGCTCAAAAAGGCAACACAGGACTAGGAAAAGAGTCCCAAGAGCAGGCAAAAGAGACAGAGACAATTGCTTGCACTCTTAGGAGCCCTACAAAACAACTTAACAAATGGATGTTGTTTTTTTTTTAAGAATTATTTATTTATTTATTTTATGTATAGGAGTACACCTTAACTATCTTCAGACACACCAAAAAAGGGCATCAGATCCCATTACAGATGGTTGTGAGCCACCATGTGGTTGCTGGGATTTGAGCTCAGGACCTCTGGAAGAGCTGTCAGTGCTTTTAACTGCTGAGCCATCTCTCCAGCCCAAATGGATGTATGTTAAGAGTTTGACAACTTTGCAGTTTTGACTCATTCAAACCCTCTTACATTTGAAATTTCATCTGCTTGTTTTCTCTCCACTGACTACTTTTCATTCTTTTTTTGTAGTCTGTTATGTTTGAGAGATTTGAGTTTTACACATTTCTTTTTTATTATTTTCAACCCAACTCTCTCAAATCTACCAGCCCTTTCCTAGTTACCCAATTTTGCATCTTAAAAAGCTTATTTTTTTGTTTTCTAGAACTTAGTAAATAGTTGCATAAATGACTTTATATTGATTCCTTGTTAAAATAAATTATTTTCACTATTTTTTGTAGCTCTTATGAATAATTTCCTAGGTCATGTCTCTGGTCTGGAAAATTTTCTAGTTAGAAGTATGTAAGTCTTACATTTTTGTAATTTCCTAAATATTTTTCCTTTTGAATGCTACTATAAGGGAAAATATTATTTTAATTTTCTTTTAAGTTTCATTTCCAATATATCAAAACAAAATTGTTATAGTCTGTTTTAGTTTTGCTCAATTCATTTATTTTGGTTTTTATATTTAGAGAGTCCCATGTACAGGATTATGCTGTCTACAAAGAGTTATTTAACTTCCTTACTAATTTGGATACTTGTAATTTCTATACTTATTTTACTTCACTAATTATGCTGACAATTAGAATCTCTAGTACAATATCAAACAAACATGGCAAAACAGACATAATTTTCTATAACCTACTAGGGGGATATTTTCATTCAAACATCATTTTGTTGTTGTTTTTGAAGTTTATGACTTCCTGGTTGAAATTATGCTCACCTCAAATTGTGAATTAGCTTTCATATTTTCTTTTCTTTAAAATTTATTTATTTCTAGATGGCCTTTTCTTCAGTCTCTGACCCACACTTTGTATTTCCTCCCATGAGTATGTTGTTCTCCTTCTGTTCCTTCTTCTCGAGCTTCATTTGGTCTGTGAATTTTATCTTGGATATTTCAAGTGAATACATACTGTGTGTGTTCTTTTGTGATTGGGTTACCTCACTCAGGATATTTTTTAGTTCCATCCATTTGCCTAAGAATTTCATGAATTTATTTTTTTTAACAGCTGAGTAGTATTTTATTGTATAAATGTACCTCATTTTCTGTATCCATTCCTCTGTTGAGGGGCATCTGGACTCTTTCCAGCTTCTGGCTATTACCTAGGGATCCTTCCCATATAATGTCACCAAACCCAGACACTTATATGGATGCCAACAAGTGCTTGCTGACAGGAACCTGATGTAGCTGTCTCCAGAGAGGTTCTGCCAGTACCTGACAAATACAGAGGTGGGTGCTCTCAGCCAACCATTGGACTAAGCACTCGGTCCCCAATGGAGGAGCTAGAGAAAGGACCCAAGGAGTTGAAGGAGCTTGCAACCCCATAGGAGGAACAACAATCCTTTCAGCTTCTTCCAAGACCCATGCTACCTGATTCGTACCCACAGGCTCCTCTAATTTTACATCTAACTTCCCTACCAGGGCAGATCCTAACATCCATCTCCAGGGTATAGTTGGGTGAGTCTACCTAAATATACCCTCCATACACTCACCAAATCTATGATATATATACACAGTCAAAACTTTGACAGATATACATAATACAAGTGATGACCAGCCCCGTCACTTGAGTCTGTTTGGCTGCATTCTACCTAATCCATATCCAATCTCTAGGACCAATTTGGCCTGCACATCCTCTCTTCTGCCTCAAACTGATCTGTCTATATCAGATATTAAAACAATGAGAAAAGTCCACAAGTTATGTTTTCTCTCTCTCTCTCTCTCTCTCTCTCTCTCTCTCTCTCTCTCTCACACACACACACACACACACACACACACACACACACACACACACACACACACACATACACACACACACACATGAAAGATCAAGCATTATCTCCCATTCCATACTCACCATTTCTATAAAAATATTGTCCAATGAGATTTACCTACAGGAATCCAAAATAAATGCCTGAGTGATGTCCAAGAAAACACAAACATAATTCTGCTAAAATTGATAAAGACTTCTATCTGCAGCTGAGTGGGATGAGGAGTTGGGGGCATCTTTAGAAAGATACAGAGATCTGGGATAGGGGAGGTACCCAAGAATCAATGGGGGTGAATATAGCTATGACTCACTCCATTGGGGATATGGAACCTGAAGGGAACACCTCCTGTAGCCATGCAGAAATCCCAGTAGAGCAATAGGGACACCATCCCAGCCACAAAACTTTGAATCCAAAATTTATCTTGTCTACAAGAAATGTAGGTTCTCCAGAGGGAGCAGAGACTGAGGGAATAGACAGCCAATAACTAGCCTGACTTGAAACTCATTCTATGGGCAAGCACCAGTCCCTGACACTATTAATGATACTATGTTATGCTTACAGATAGGAGCATTTGTCCTCTGAAAGGTTCCACCTAGAAGCTGACTGAGGCAGATACAGACACCCACAGGCAAACAGTAGATGGAGCTTGGGGACTCTTATGGAAGAGTAGGTGGAAGGAGTGCAGGCCCCAAAAGGGATAGGAACTCCACAGGACCAATAGCATCAACTAACCTGGACCCTTGGGGCTCTCAGAGACTTAACCACCAACCAAAGCACACACACAGGCTGGACTTGGCCTCCCCATTCATATGTAACAGATGTGCCACTTGATGTTCATGTGGGTCCTGAACAACCAGAGAGGGGGCTATCCCAAGAGCTGTTGCCTGTACCTGGGTTAGTTTCTAACTAATTCTATCTGAAGCTGGGCTACCTTGTCTGGCTTCAGTGGGAGAGGAAGCAACTATCCTCATACAGACTTGAAGTGTGAGGATGGGGGGGCAGAGCACCCATTCATACCAGAAAGGGATGGAGTGGAAGGATAGTGGGAGGGATGAAGGAGAGGAGGGAAGTGAGCTGTCTGTATGTAAAGTGAATAAGTAAGAAATAAATAAATAAATAAATAAATAAATAAATAAATAAATAAATAAATATAAGGACAATCCAGGATTTGAAAAAGGAATTCAATATAAATAGAAACATTGAAGAGTCCTCAAGCTGAAATGAAGATGAAATTTAAAAACCTAATAGCACAGCTAGAAAACTCAAAGGAAAGCCTTACAAGTGAAATGGATGAAGGAGAAGTTAGATTATCTGGACTGGAAGTAAAACAGAGAACCTAGATTAAATAAGCAAAGAATATGATAAAAGTTTAAAAAATCAATGAAAAGGAAAATAAAATAAATGTGTGACACCAAGAAAAGACAAAACCTCTGTATTATAGCCTGAATGGGAGAAGATTCTCAAGTCAACGGCATAGACTATTCACCAAGATCATGGGAAAAATAACTTTATCAAATTCGGGATAGATATACCCATACAAGAAGCACACAGAGCCAAAAACAGAAGACCAGAAAAACCAAAATATCCAGGCATATCATAGCATAGTTAAAATACCAAGTATAAAGAACAAAGAAAATTTGCTAAAAGTTGCAACAACAACAAAGAAAAACAAACTAACCCCACTGACACATAAAACACAACCCATACATAAATCATATATAAAGGAAATTTCATTGCAATAGCAGGTGATTTCTCGGTGAAAAAAAAAAAAAAAGAAAGCCAAAAGATCCAAAGCAATATATTCCACATTCTAAAATACCACAATGACCAACCTGGATAATTATACCCAGCAAAACCATCTGTCATGTTTGACAGAGAACGAAAAAAAATTTTCATAATATAAACAAACTAAATTTTTTACATTCAAGAAACCAAAAACTGAATAATGCCTGGTCAGCAATATTTGGGACTTAAGAGAAGAATAAGCATACCCAAAAGATTGTAGAAGCATGAACCCAAAATTGCTTATTGTAGTTCACAGAGTTTACAGCTAGATAAGATTGATGATTAATTTTCTGTTTTGGTAGTGTGCATAGCACCTTCTAGCACTATGAAATTCCAGTAGTGGTGAAACTTACAGTTCAGTTCCTGACTTTTACCTTTTAAAGTTTTTCTACCTCCTCTTCTATGATGGTTCCTGAGCAGTGGGTAGGAATGTGTAAACCAGAGATTTCATTTCTGGATGAGCACTCCACAAATGCTTTCTGTGCTTTAACTATGGTGAATTTCTGCATTAACTACAAGTGATTGAGCAAAGGAACTTTTCTAATAAGTTCCAAGAGCTTCACTAATCTAAAGGTATAGTAATACAGATTTAGAATGCTGTTGATATTATTATGCCTATTTAACAAAATAATAGAAATAAGATTTATTGTTTTTCAAAATAGTTTCTTTTCTTGAGATTTCAATATAATTATATAATTTCTCCCCTTCCCTGTCCTTCTTCCAAGTGTTCCCACGTTGTGGGAAATATTAAAATGATCAGCAAGTTCCCACGCTACACCCAGCTACTCTCAGCCCTGGCAGTCTCACTGGCCAGTTCTTATCTTGTGGAGACTCTGACTCAGAGCTCCAAAATCTCTCCATCCAGCTAGCTAATATGCCTCTGTGGGTCACTGTCAGGCCAGCCCTATTCAATGACCACCCACCTCACAGTTAGATGTCACAATACCCAGTAATCCAGTAAAATCAAAACTCTTAGAGCTTATAATTAACCAGTCAAATTTATATACCAATAGATTCTCAAATCACAAGATTCCCACACAACAATTTCAGAGCCAATTGATAATGATATAAGCTGTTCACTAGGTTCGACAAGTTATCCCAATTATTCTATCCTTTATGATATTTATAGCTACCTGTGGCTATTTAAAGCCATGCAGAATCTGGATCATCTTCCTCTTGCTCAATCTTTCTTCCTTCCTCTCCCTCTCTCCTCTATCCCCCTCTCTGCAACTCTTGGCTCTGCCTTCCTTTTCCCTGTCCAATCACAGGATTCTTTTGTATTAATAATTAAATTAATTGGATGGGGAAAATCTGATACATTCCCATGTACCCCTTGTGATCAAATTCATTTTCTCTTTCTTGTTTCTACATATATATTCTAAATGCATAAGTGCAACCTGCTCTGTTCATATAAGATATCTTGTACACATATGTTCTTAGAATCAGTGTTAGTAGTTGCAATTTTTAGTATTCATCTATTTCATACAGCTTCTCTAATTCATTTATATATGTTTGCTCATAATACTCCCTTGCTCCATTTAAGTGCATAGGAGATGTAGTAGTATTCCAGGTTAATTCATTATCTTTGTTATTTATGTCTTATACCTTTTTCATGTTCAGTCTAGTCTAACATGGATGACATTATTTTTTTTTCAAATGGTTAACAACTGAAGATAATTTGGGTTAAGAAATCAAGCCTTGTTTCTACTTCCTCTTTCTGCCCTTGGATCCTCTGTGGGTTAGACCTGTGCCCTGTGCATGCTGCTAGTGTCTGTGAGTTCATGTATGTGCCAGTCCTATTGTGTGTTGAGGTTCATCCCCCTTGATGTTCATCCTGTTATAATCTTCTAGGCTTCTCTTCTACAAACTTCCCTGAGCCCTGGGATGAGATTTGAGGGAGACACTAAATTAGAGCTGTGTGCTCTGTTTTACTTATTTTACTTTGATTTTGTTCCCAACTACTGCAGGAAGAAGAAGCTTTGATGATGTCTGAGCAAGACATGGATCTATGATTATAACAGAATGTTGATAGGAATCATTTTATTGCTATATTCCTTTAGCATGCAGTTATATTTAGTTTTTCCCTAGGCTCATGACCTATCTAGTTCTTGCTCAACTGAGCAGTGTCAGGCATGGGCTCTATCTCAGGGAGTATGCATTAAACACAACCAGGAAATGGTTGATTATTCCTACAATTTTTTGTGCCACTATTGCACCAGCATATCATGCAGACAAGTCACCATTGTAGATTGAAGGGTTTGTAGCTGGTTAGGTGTTTACATTACTCTTCTGGTGGTGTTCAGCATATCTTCTAGTACTATGAACACTAGTCAGGAGGAGTGAATGATCTGGATAGACGCCACTTGAACTTCTCCAGTTCATCGAATTAAGTAGGTGTTGACTTTAGCATTAGAGACTTACCATTAATTCGTGGATGTGGCAATAGCCTAAGTTGTTTGTGGGTTCCCATGAACCCTGTTTTTCCTACAATTCAACTAGATGGAAACCATTCCTGACATGAGACGTTTCATTTGGTGGTGAGAGACTTCTAGTTGGAAATTTGTCCTTATCATAAAAGCAGGGGGAGGAGGGATGGGATGGGTGTTTCTGGGAGGGGGAACTGGAGTAAGGGGATAACAATTGAAATGTAAATAAATTAAAAAAATAAATTTAAAAAAGAAGCTTTCCATATATCCTCTCAAATGACCCTTACTTTTAAATATCTCTCCCTATCGTATACTGTCCTTTACAACCAACCCTTTTCCCTATTCTCTTTGTTTAATTTTCTTATTCCAGTCCATCCTGACAAATCTATCATATCATAGTTTCTGATCATCAATGCACTACTATTTTTTTCTTTACCTAGAATCCCTTTTACACACCAAGTCAATCTTCTCATGTTGCTTCAAAAGTTTGTTTTCTTATCTCTTGATAGTTTCATTATCTCTACTAGGACCCCATTGAGCTTCTTATATGCAATTTATTTAATCGAATTAAGAAATGTTTCAGCTAGTATTTCTTCACTAACACTTTTTGCTTTTTTTTTTGTAAGTCCTCTCTTCCAGGGACCTATATTTAGTTTTTACTCACATGATTAAGTGAGATTCCTTTTGAAAGTTTATTTTATTTTACTTATTTACTTTATATCAGCTCACTGCTCCCTCCCATAATCCTTCCCCCAGTACCCTCCACTTTTCATCTGAGTAGATGAGGGCCCCCTGGGTATCACCATACCCTGGCACATCAAGTCTGCAAGTCTAGCTGCATCCTTTCCTACTGAGGCCAGACAAGGCAGCACAGCTAGAAGAACACATCTTATGCATAGGCAACAGCTTTTGGGATAGCTCTCTCTCCAGTTGTTCAGGACTCACATGAAGACCAAGCTACACATCTGCTACATATAAATAGGGAGGCCTAGGTCCAGCCCTTGTATGCTCTTTGGTTGGTGGTTCAGTCTCTGAGAGCCCCAAGGGTCCAGGATGTTTGACTCTGTTGGTCTTCCTGTGGAGTTCCTATCCCTTTTGGGGCCCTTAATCATTCCCCCAGCTCTTCTGTAAGATTCCCCAAGCTTTTCCCAGTGTTTAGCAGGGGTTGTCTATATCTGATTGAGTTAGCTTCTGGGTGGAGCCTCTCAGAGGACAGTCATGCTAGACTCCTGTCTACAAGCATAGCAGAATTTCATTAATAGTGACAAATACTGGTGCTTGCCCATTGTATGGGTCTAAAGTTGGGCCGGTTATTGATTGACAATTGCTTCAGTCTCTGCTCTATTCTGTCCCTGCATTTCTTGTAGCACATGCTGGCAAGGATGTGGAGCAAGGGGAACACTTCTCCATTGCTGGTGGGAGTGCAAACTTGTACAACCACTTTGGAAAACAATTTGGTGGTTTCTCAGAAAACTGGGAATAGTTTTACCTCAAGAACCACCTATACAATTCCTAGGCATATATC
The DNA here is from genome assembly GCA_036184795.1 of Tokudaia tokunoshimensis. Taxonomy (NCBI): domain Eukaryota; kingdom Metazoa; phylum Chordata; class Mammalia; order Rodentia; family Muridae; genus Tokudaia; species Tokudaia tokunoshimensis. The sequence goes on from BTHU01000023.1 coordinate 107,788,974, forward strand.
TACAAGATGTTCCATGATACCACAAGATCACTTGCTCAATTACGTTCATAGCAGCTTTATTCATAATAACCAGAAACTGGAAACAACCCAGATATCCCTCAACTGAAGAATGGAGAGTGAAAATATGGTACATCTACACAATGCAATACTACTTTGTTACTAAAATCAAAGACATTCTGAGTTTTTCAGGCAAATGAATGAAACTTGAGAATATCATCCTGAGTGAGGTATCCCAGTCCCAAAAGGATATGCATGGAATGTACTCACTTATAATTGGGAAGGGGGATATCATTTGAAATGTGAACAAATAAAATGATTTATAAAAATTAAGTGGATATTATCCATAAAATACAGGATACCCATGCTACACTCCATAAAACCAAAGAAGATAAAAAAAGGAAAGGACAAACAAAGATACTTGAATCTCTCTTAGAAAGGGAAGTAAAATAGTCATAAGAGGTAGATGGAGAGAGGAAACTGAGTGGTTGAAAGAATAGGGAGGGAAGTAGGGGAGGGATTCAGGATCACATGTGGGGAAGGACAGGAGAGATAACATGATAGCCATGAGAATAAATAGACATCTGCAACTGACATGGACAGGGAGGTAGGAGTTATCTCTAGGACATGACAGAGACTTGGAATAAGGGAAGCAACCATGAATCAATAGGGTGACCTTGTTGTGACTCACATTATTGAGGACATAGAACCTGAAGAAGCCACCTCCTGTAGCCAAGCAGGAACCCCAGTGAAGTGATAGGGACACCAACCCACTCACAATACTTTCAACCTAAAATGTCTATGAGTGAGATTCTTAAGCTCTATTTTGCTTTACTTGTGAATGTGTTCCTCATACATGGTACTTTTCATTAGCATATTTTTAGGTTCGCTGATTTCATTCCTATATCAATTTTGTGTCAGGTTGCACTTGTCATTTTCCAATTTACTTACTGTATATTTTACTCTATTTCTATTTGATCTTCTTTATAAAAACGATTTCTTTACTTTAGTGAGAATTTTATAATTTTCTATGTTCTCTAGTTCTTTGAACATATATAAGTAGCTGATTTAATTCTGTAATTCTGATGTCTTGTTTATCTTGGGAATTGTATCTAATCAATACATTTTAATTTGTAAATGGAGTTTTTGCATGCTTTGTGATTTTGTAAAGTATTATACATTTTGTATAATATATTAGGCAACTCTGAGAGTTCTTGTAATTGTTGTTAGTTATTCCATTTTCTGAGATTTTTATGTTTATATTATTTTCCTTCTGTGACTATTAAAATTTCTGTATAGTTAGCCAGGTTACAACGTATGCTGACAAGACTTTTTGGATAAGTAGTAAGTTAGCCTTTGATTTCTGAGACTCTTTGTGTTGCTATTATATGTTATAAATATAAACCAGTGAATGAATTTTTATTGAATATATTTTTCATTTATATTTTAAATGTTATACACTTTCTCGGTTCCCCCCTCCCAGAAAGCACCCAACCCATCCTCCCTCTCCTGTCTCCAAGAAAATGCCCCTCCACCCAACCCACTCCCATGTACGTGCCCTTGATTTCCAAATGCTGGGACATCTATCGAGCCTTTGTAGGACCAAGGACCTCTCCTCATACTGATGCCCTACAAGGCATTCCTCCACCAGAATTGTGCCTGGAACCACGTATACCCTTGGTTGATGGCTTAGTCCCTGGGAGTCCCGGGGGTCTGAATGGCCAATATCTTCATTCTTCTCATAAGGCTACAAACCCCTTCAGCTCCTCCAGTTCTCCCTCCAACTCCTCCATTGTGTACCCCATGCTCAGTCTAATGGTTGGCTGCTAGCAACTGCCTCTGTATCTGTAAGGCTCTGGCAGGGCCCCTCAAGAGACAGCCATATCAGGCTCCTTTCAGCAAGCACTTCTTGGCATCCACAATAGTGTCGGGGTTTGGTGACTGTTTATAGGATGAATCTCCAGGTAGGACGGTCTCTGGATGGCCTAGACTCTGTCTTTGTCCTACACGTTGCCTCCATAAATGCTCCTGTGAGTATTTTGTTCACTTTCTCAGAAAAAAATGGAAGTACCCACAATTTAGTCTTCCTTCTTCTTAAGCTTCATGTGGTCTGTGAATTGTATCTTGTTTATTCTGAGATTTTGGTCTAATATGCACTTATCAGTGAGTGTACAACATGTGTGTTCTTTTGTGATTGGGTTACCTCACTCAGGATGACACTTTCTACTTCCATCCATTTGTCTAAGAATTTCATAAATTCATTGTTTTAATAGTTGAATAGTACTCCATTGGGTAATATACCACATTTTTTGTATCCACTCCTCTGTTGAAAGACAGAGGCTGCCTTGCAGATTCTGGCTATTATAAATAAGGCTGCTATGAACATAGTGGAGCATGTGTCCTTATTACATGTTGGAGAACCTTCTGGGTATGTGCCCAGGAGTGGTGTAGCTGGGTCCTCAGGTAGTATTATGTCTAATTTTCTGAGGAACTGCCAAACTGATTTCCAGAGTGGTTGTACCAGTTTGCAATCCAACCAGCAATGGAGGAGTGTTCCTTTTTCTCTACATCCTCGCCAGCCTCTGCTGTCCCCTGAGTTTTTCATCTTAGCCATTCTGAGTGATGTGAGGTGGAATTTCAGGGTTTATTTGATTTGCATTTCCCTGATAACTAAGTATGTTGAACAATTCTTTAGGTGCTTCTCAGCCATTCGATATTCCTCACTTAAGAATTCTGTTTAGCTCTGTACCCCATTTTTTAAATAGGGATATTTGAATCTCTGGAGACTTACTTCTTGAATTCTTTGTATACATTGGATATTAGTCCTCTATCAGATGAAGGATTGCTAAAGATCTTTTCCCACTCTGTTGGTTGCCATTTTGTCCAATTGACCTTGTCCTTTGCCTTACTGCTTTGCAGTTTTGTGAGGCCTCATTTCAATTCTTGTTCTTAGAGTATAACCATTGGTGTTCTGTTCAGAAAAATTTCCCCTGTGCCCATGTGTTCAAGGCTCTTCCCCACTTTCTCCTCTATAAGCTTCAGTGTGCCTGGTTTTATGTGGAGGTCCTTGATCCACTTGGACTTGAGCTTTGTACAAGGAGATAAGAATGGGTCGATTTGCATTTTTCTACATGCTGACCTCCAATTGATCCAGCACCGTTTGTTAAAAATGAATACCAGGACAGAGAAGCGAAAGGGGGTTGAATGGGGAACAGAGGAAGGGAAGGGGGCTTATGGGACTTTCGGGGTGGGAGGAAACTGGAAAGGGGAAATCATTTGGAATGTAAATAAAAAATATAGAAAAAAAATGTCGACGTTTTCCCACTGAATGTTTTTAGCTATGTTGTCAAATATCAAGTCACCAAGGGTGTATGGGTTCATCTTCTGGGTCTTCAATTCTATTCCATTGATCTTCCTGTCTGTCTCTGTATCAATACAATACATTTTTTATTAGATATATTCTTTATTTAAATTTCAAATGATTTCCCTTTTCCTGGTTCCTCCCCCCCCAAAGTCTCATAAGCCATCCCCACTCCCCCTCTTCCTCAATTAACTCCCTCCCTCTTCCCTGTCCTGGAATTCCTCTACACTGCTGCATCGAGTCTTTCTAGGACCAGGGGCGTCTACACCCTTTGATGTCCAACAAGGCCAGCCTCTGCTGCCTATGCATCTGGAGCCATGCATAACACCATGTGTAGTATCTGGTTGATGTTTTTGTCCCTGGGAGCTCTGGGAGTACTGGGTGACTCATATCATTGTTCCTCCTCTGGTGCTGCAAACCCCTTCAGCTCCTTGGGTCCTTTCTCTAGATTCCCCATTGGGGACCCTATGCTCAGTTCAATGGCTGCCTTAGAGTGTCCCCACGGTATTCTCATGCACTACAAGAACCTCCCAGGTGACAGCTATATCTGGTTCCAGTCAGCAAGTACTTGTGGGCATCGATAATAGTGTCTGGGTTTTGTAACTGTATATGGGTTGGATCATTAGGTGGGGTAGTCTCTGGATGGATTTTCCCTCAGTCTCTGTTCCACACTTTGTCTCTGTATCTCCTTCTGTGTGTGTTTTGTTCCCCCTTCTAAGAAGGACCAGAAAGTCCATACTTTCTTCTTCCTTCTTTTTGGACATCATTTGATATGTGAACTGTGTCTTGGTTATTCTGAACTTCTGGGCTAATATCCACTTATCAGTGAGTGCATAAAAATGTGTATACTTTTGTGGTTGGGTTACCTCACTCAAGATGATATTTTCCAGTTCCACACATTTGCCTAAGAATTTCATGAATTCATTCTTTAATAGTTGAGTAGTATTCCTTTGTGTAAATATACCACATTTTCTGTATCCATTCCTCCTTTGAGGGACATCTGGGTTCTTTACAGCTTCTGGCTATTTTAAATAGGACTGCTATGAACATATGTGAATATTACATGCTGGGGAATCCTCTGGGTATATGCCCAGGAGGGGTATAACAGGGTCCTCCAGTAGTATCATATCCAGTTTTTCTGAGGAACCACCAAATTGATTTCCAGAGTGGTTGTACCAGCTTGCAATCTCACCAGCAGTGGAAGAGTGTTCCTCTTTGTCCACATCCTAGCTAGCACCTGCTATATTCTGAGATTTGATCTTAGCCATTGTGACTGGTGTGAGGTGAAATTTCAGGGTTGTTTTGATTTGCATTTCCCTGATGACTAAGGATGTTGAACATTTTTTTATGTCCTTCTCAGCTATTTAATATTCCTCAGGTGAATTTTAATAGGGATATTTGGCTCTCTGGAGTCTACCTTCTTGAGTTCTTTGTATATATTGGATATTAGCCCTCTGTCGGATGTAGGGTTGGTAAAGATTTTTTCCCAATTTGGTGATTGCCGTTTTGTCCTATTGACAGTGTCCTTTGCCTTACAGAAACTTTTTAATTTTATGAGGTCCCTTTTGTCAATTCTTGATCTTAGAGCCTAAGCTATTGGTGTTCTGTTAAGGAAATTTTCCCTGTGCCCACGTGCTCAAGGCTCTTCCCCAGTTTCTTTTCCATTAGTTTCAGTGTTTCTGGTTTTATGTGGAGGTCTTTGATCCACTTGGACTTGAGCTTTGTACAAGGTGATAAGAATGGATTTATTTGCATTCTTCTACATGCTGACCACCTGTTGAAGCAGCACCATTTGTTGAAAAGGCTATCTTTTTTTCCACTGGATGGTTTTAGCTACTTTGTCAAAGATCAAGTGACCATAGGTGTGTGGGTTCATTTCTGGGTCTTCAATTCTATTCCATTGATCTACCTGCCTGTCACTGTACCAATACCATGCAGTTTTTTAACACTACTGCTTTATAGTACTGCTTGAGGTCCAGGATACAGATTCCCCCAAGATTTCTCTTACTGTTGAGAATAGTTTTAGCTTAACTGAATTTTTGTTCTTCCAGATGAATTTGAGAATTTCTCTTTCTAACCTTTTGAAGAATTGAGGTGGGATTTTGATGGGGATTGCATTGAATGTGTATATTGTTTTTGGCAAGATGGCCATTTTTATTATATTAATCCTGGCAATACATGACCATGGGATATAGTTCCATCTTCTGAGATCTTTTTCAATTTCTTTCTTCAGAGACTTGAAGTTCTTGTCATACAGATCTTTCACATGTTTGGTTAGAGTCATACCAAGATATTTCATATTGTTTGTGACTATTGTGAAGGGTGTTGTTTCCCTAATTTATTTCTCAGCCTAATTATCCTTTGAGTATAGGAAGATTACTGATATGTTTGAGTTAATTTTATATCTGGCCCCTTTGCTGAAGTTGCTTATCAGCTGCAGGAATTCTCTGGTGGAGTTTTTTGGGTCACTTTATTATACCATCATATCATCTGTAAATAGTTATAATTTGACTTCTTCCTTTCCAGTGTGTATCCCTTTGACCTCCTTTTGTTGTCTAATTGCTCTAGCTAGAACATCAAGTACTATACTGAATAAATATGAAGAGAGAGGGCAGCCTTGTCTAGTCCCCGATTTTAGTAGGAATGCTTCAAGTTTCTCTCCATTTTCTTTAATGTTGGCTACAGGTTTACTGTATATTGCTTTTACTATGTTTAGGTATGGGCCTTGAATTCCTGTTCTTTCCAACACTTTTAGCATGAAAGGATGCTGAGTTTTGTCAAATGCTTTTTCAGCATCTAATGAAATGACCATGTGTTTTTTCTTTGAGTTTGTTTATGTAGTGGATTACTTTGATGGATTTCCCTATATTGAACCATCCTTGCATCCCTGAGATGAAGCCTACTTTATCATGGTGAATGAACATTTTGATGTGTTCCAAGATTCAGTTGGCAAGTATTTTATTGAGTATTTTTCATAGATATTCATAAGGGAAATTGGTCTGAATTTCTCTTTCTTTGTTTAATCTCTGTGTGGTTTTAGTATCAGAGAAATTGTGGCTTCATAGAACGAGTTGGGCAGTGTTCCTTCTGTTTCTATTTTGTGGAATAGTTTGAAAAGTATTGGTGTTAGGCCTTCTTTGAAGGTCTGATATAATTCTCCACCACAATCATCTGATCCTGTGCTTTTTTTTTTTCAATGACCACTTTTATTTCTTTAGGGCTTATGGGACCATTAAGATGGTCTATCTGATCCTGATTTAACTTTGGTATTTGGTATCTATCTAGGAAATTGTCCATTTCATTGACATTTTCCAGTTGTGTTGAGGTTAGGCTTTTGTAGTAGAATCTAATGATTTTTTGAATATCCTCAGTTTCTGTTGTTATATCTCCCTTTTCATTTCTTATTTTGTTAATTTGAATACTGTCTCTGTGCCCGCTGGTTAGTCTGGCTAAGGGTTTATCTATCTTGCTGATGTTCTCAAAGAACCAGCTTCTGGTTTTGTTTATTTTTTGTATAGTTCTTTTTTTTCCTACTTGGTTGATTTCAGCCCTGAGTTTGATGATTTCCTGCATTCTACTCATCTTGGGTGTATTAACTTCTTTCTGTTCTAAAGCTTTCAGGTGTGATGTTAAGCTGCTAGGGTATACTCTTTCCAGTTTCTTTTTGGAGGCACTCAGAACTATGAGTTTCCCTCTTACCACTGCTTTCATTGTGTCCCATTAATTTGGGTATGTTGTGTCGTCATTTTCATTAAATTCTAAAACGTCTTTGATTTCTTTCCTAATTACTTCCTTGACCAAGTTATCATTGCTTACGTAGAGCATTGTTCAACTTCCATGTGTATGTGGGCTTTCTGGTTTTTTTGTTTGTTTGTTTGTTTTTTGTTTTTGCTATTGAACAACACCCTTACTCCATAGTGATCTGATAGGAGGCATGGAATTAGTTCGATCTTCTTATACCTGTTGAGGTCTGTTTTGTGGCTGATTATATGGTCGATTTCGGAGAAGGTACCATGAGGTGCAGAGAAGAAGGTATATTCTTTTGATTTAGGATGAAATGTTCTATAAATATCTATTAAATCCATTTGGTAAAAAACTTCTGTTAGTTTCACTGTGTCTCTGTTTAGTTTGTGTTTCCCTGATCTGTCCATTGAGGAGAGTGAGGTGTTGAGGTCACCCACAATTATTGTGTGAGGTGCAATGTGTGCTCTAAGCTTTAGTGAAGTTTCTTTTCCGAATGAGGGTGACCTTGTATTGGGAGCATAGATGTTCAGAACTGAGAGTTCTTCTTGATAGGTTTTTCCTTGGATGAGTATAAAGTCTCCTTCCATGTCTTTTTTGATAACTTTTGGTTGAAAGTATATGTTATTGGATATTAGAATGACTACTCCATCTTGTTTCCTGGGACCATTTGCTTGGAAAATTGTTTTCCAGTCTTTTACTCTGAGGTAGTATTTGTCTTTGCATTTTCTGTATGCAGCAAAATGTTGGGTCCTGTTTACATATCTAGTCTGTTAGTCTATGTCTTTTTATTGGGGAATTGAGTCCATTGATGGTAAGAGACATTAAGGAATAGTGATTGTTGCTTCCTGTTATTTTTGCTGCAACTTTTATGTTTGTGTGGTTATCTTCTTTTGGGTTTGTTGAAAGAAGATTAATTTCTTGCTTTTTCTAGTGTGTAGTTTCCCTCGTTTTGTTGGTGTTTTGCATTAATTATCCTTTGAAGGGCTGGATTTATGGAAAGATATTGTATAAATTGGTTTTTGTCATGGATTCTCCCTCTATGGTAATTGAGAGATTTGCTGGGTAAAGCAACCTGGGTTGGCATTTGTGTTCCCTCAGGGTCTGCATGACATCTGCCCAGACTCCTCTGGCTTTCATAATCTCTGGTGAGAAGTCTGCTGTAATTCTGATAGGTCTACCTTTATATGTTACTTGACCATCTTCCCTTACTGCTTTTAATATTCTTTATTTGTTTATTGCATTTGGTGTTTTAATTAATATGTGACAGGAGGAATTTCTTTTCTGGTGAAATCTATTTGGAGTATGTTCATGGGCATTTCTTTAGGTTAGGGAAATTTTCTTCTATAATTTTGTAGAAGACATTCACTGGCCCTTTAATTTGGAAATCTTCACTCTCTCCTATACCTTTAATCCTTAGGTTGGGTCTTCTCATTTTGTCCTGGAGTTCCTGGATGTTTTGGGTCAGGAACTTTTTGCACTTTGCATTTCTTTGTTGTGTCAATGCTTTCTTTGGTATCTCTATATCAGAGATTCTCTCTTTTATCTCTTGTATTCTGTTGTTGTTGCTTGTGTCCATGACTCCTGACTTCTTTCATAGATTTTCTATGTCCAGAGTTGTTTCCCTTTGTGATTCCTTTATTGTTTCTACCTCCATTTTTAGATCCTGGATTGTTTTGTTCAATTCCTTCACCTGTTTGTTTGTGTTTGCCTGTAGTTCTTTAAGGGCTTTTCCCTGTTTACTTGTGTTCCCCTGTATTTCTTTCAGGGAGTTCTATCCTTCTTGAAGCCCTCTACCAGCATCATGAACTGTGATTTTAAATCCAAATCTTGCTTTTTCTGGTGTGTTGGGGTATCTAGAACTTGCTGTTGTGGGAGAATTGGATTCAGATGGTGCCATGTTGCCTTGATTTCTGTAAGTAACATTCATACATTTTCCTTTTGCCATCTGGTTATCTCTGGTGTTAGTTGGTCCTCCTTCTGTCTCTGGCAGGTGCTTGTCTCTACTGTGTGCCTACAAGCCTGTCTCAGCAGCTCTGTGTGACCGGCTCTCCCCTGGCACAGAGTTCTGTGGTTCTACCCAGTTCCTGGGTACAGGTGGGGCTCTGGCAGACTGACTCCCAAGTGATCTTACACTCGAGTGTTCCCTGTGTTCCTAGCTGTAAAAATCGGTTCAGTTGCAGGAGTGAAGATGGTGGCCTTACTTCTAACAGCAGGACTCCTTGCAGAGATAGGTGCACAGACATCTGTGGTGCTGCCCAGCTCCTGGGTGCAGGTGAGGCCCTGGCAGACAGTGTCCCAAGTGATCTTACACTAGGGTGTTCCCTGAGTACGTGGCTGCCCCTGTCTTCTCAGCCACAGGAGCAAAGATGGTGGCCTAACCTCTAAACAAGGGACTCCCTGTAAATTCAGGATTCCCTGCAGGGCAGATGCCCCTGGCAGGATAGGTGTGCAGAAGGCTGTGGCACTCCTCAAGTCCTGGGTGAAGGTGGGGCCTTGGTGGACCGTGTCCCAACTGATTTTATACTTCTGTGTTCCCTGAGTACCTTCCTGCACCAGTCTGCTCAGTCACCTACCATACAGTTTTCATCACTATTGCTCTGTAATGCAGCTTGTGGTCAGGGATGTTGATTCCTCCAAAGTTCTTTTATTGTTGAGAATAGTTTTAGCTATCTTGGGTTTTTGGTTATTCCAAATGAATTTGCAGATTACTCTTTCTAACTCTATGAAGAATTGAGCTGGAATTTTAGTGGGGATTGCATTGAATTTGTATATCAGTTTTGGCAAGATGGCCATTATTAATCCTGCCAATCCATGAGCATGGGAGATCTTTCCATCTTCTGAGATCTTCGATTTCTTTCCTCAGAGGCTTGAAGTTCTTGTCAAACATATCTTTCACTTGTTTGGTTATAGTCACGCCAAGGTATGCAATATTATTTGTGAAGATTGTGAAGGGTGTCATTTCCCTAATTTCTTTCTCAGCTTGTTTATCCTTTGAGTAGAGGACGGCTATTGATTTGTTTGAGTTAATTTTATATCCAGGCACTTTGCTGAAGTTGTTTATCAGCTTTAGGATTTCTCTAGTGGAATTTTTTGGGGTCACTTAAGTGTATGATCATGTCATCTGCAAGTAGTATTATTTTGACTTCTTCTTTTCCAGTTTGAATATCTTCGACCTCCTTTTGTTGTCTAATTGCTCTAGCTAGAACTTCAAATGCTATATCGAATAGATAAAGAGAGAGTGGCAACCTTGTCTGGTCCCTGATTTTAGTGGGATTGCTTCAAGTTTTTCCTCCATTTAGTTTGTTGTTGACTACTGGTTTGCTCTATATTGCTTTTACTATGTTTAGGCATATGCCTTGAATTCCTGATCTCTCTAAGACTTTTAACATGAAGGGCTGCTGAATTTTGTCAAATTCATTTTCAGCATCTAATGAAATGATTATGTAGTTTTTTTCTTTGAGTTTGTTTATGTAGTGGATTATATTCATGTATTTCTGTATATTGAAGCATCCCTGCATCCCTGGGATGAAACCTACTTGATCATGGTAAATGATTATTTTGATGTATTCATTGACTCAGTGTTTGGCAAGAATTTTACTGAGTATTTTTGCATAAATGTTCATAAGGGAAATTGGTCTGAAGTACTCTTTCCTTGTTTGGTCTTTGTTTGGTTTAGGTATAAGTGTTATTGTTGCATCATAGAATGAATTGGTTAGTGTTCCTTGTGTGTAATAGTTTGAAGAGTATCAGTATTAGGTCTTCTTTGAAGATCTGATAGAATTCCCTGCTAAACCCATCTGGTCCTGGGCTTTTATTTGATGGGACACTGTTAACGACTCCTTCTACTTCCTCAGGGCTTATTGAACTATTTAGATGGTTTATCTGGTCCTGTTTTAACATTGTCACCTGGTATGTGTCTAGAAAATTGTCCATTTCATGTAACTTTTCAAATTTTGTTGAATATAAGCTTTTGTAGTAGGATTTGATGATTTTTTTGAATTTCCACAGTTTCTGTTGTGATGTCTCCGTTTTCGTTTCTGATTTTTTTAATTTAGGTAGTGCCTCTGTGTCCTCTGGTTAGTCTGGCTAAGGGTTTATCTATCTTGTTAATTTTCTCAAAGAACCAGCTCCTGGATTTGATAATTCTTTGTATAGTTCTTTTTGTTTCTATTTGGTTGATTTTGGCCCTGAGTTTGATTATTTCTTGTCACCTACTCCTCTTGCTTGTATTTGCTTCTTTTTGCTCTAGAGCTTTCAGGTTTGCTGTCAAGCATCTAGTGTAACGTCTCTCTAGTTTCTTTATGGAGGCACTTAGGGCTATGAGTTTTCCTCTTACCAGTGATTTCATTGTGTCCCATAAGTTTTGTTACTATGTGTCTTCATAGTCATAAAATTCTAAACAGTCTTTAATTTCTTTATTTCTTCCTTGACCAAGGTATCATTCAAGAGAGCATTGTTCAGCTTCCATGTGTATGTGTGTTTTCCGTTGTTTTTGTTGGAACTTAAGGCCAGCCTTAGACTGTTGTGAAATGATAGGTTGCAAGGAATTATTTTAATAATCTTGTATTTGTTGAGGACTGTTTTGTTACCAATTATATGGTCAGTTTTGAAGAAGGTACCATGAGGTACTGAGAAAAAGGTATATTCTTTTGCTTTATGATGAAATGTTCTATAATTATCTGTTAGATCCATTTGGTTCATAAACTTTTAATTTCACTGTGTCTCTGTTTGGTTTCTGTTTCCATGATTTGTCCATTGCTGAGTGGGATATTGAAGTCTCTCTCTATTATTGTGTGTGGTGAAATGTGTGTTTTGAGATTTAGTAAAGTTTCTTTTATGAATGTGGGTGCCCTTGCATTTGGAGCATAGATGTTCAGAATAGAGAGTTCATCTTGGTAGATTTTTTCCTTTGACCAATATGTAGTGGCCCTCCTTATCTTTTTTGACAACTTTTGGTTAAAAGTCGATTTTATACAATATAATAATGGCCACTCCAGCTTGTTTCTTGGGAATATTTGCTAGGAAAATTGTTTTCCAGCCTTTGACTCTGAGATAGTGATTGCCTTTGTCACTGAGTTGGGTTTCTTGTATGCAGCAAAATGTTGGGTCCTATTTACATATCTAGTCTGTTTAGTCTATGTCTTTTTATAGGGGAATTGATTCCATTGATTTTAAGAGATATTAAAGAAAAGTGATTGTTTCTTCCTGTTATTTTTGTTGTTAAATGTGGAATTTGGTTTGTGTGGATACCTTCTTTTAGGTTTGATGAAAGAAGATTACTTTATTGCTTTTTCTAGGGTGTAGTTTCCGTCATTGTGTTGGCATTTCCCACCCATTATCCTTTTTAGAGCTGGGTTTATGGAAATATGTTGTGTAAATTGATTTTGTCATAGAATATCTTGTTTTCTCCATCTATAGTAATTGAGAGTTTTGCTGGGTATAGTATCCTGGGATGACATTTATGTTCTCTTAGGTTCTGTATGACATCTGCCCAGGATCTTCTAGCTTTCACAGTCTCTGGTGAGAAGTCTGGTGTAATTCTGATAGGTCTGCTTTTATATGTTACTTGACCTTTTTCCCTTACTGCTTTTAATATTCATTCTTTGTTTAGTGCTTTTGGTGTTTTCATTATTATGTGACAGGAGGATTTTCTGGTCTGGTTTGGAGTTCTGTAGGCTTCTTGTATGTTCATGGGCATCTCTTTCTCTAGGTTAGGGAAGTTTGCTTCTATAATTTTGCTAAAGATTTGTACTGGCCCTTTAAGTTGTAAATCTTCACTCTCTTCTATACTTACCATCCTTAGGTTTGGTCTTCTCATTGTTTTCTGAATTTTCTGGATATTTTGGGTTAGAAACATTTTGCATTTTGCATTTTCTTTGACTGTTGAGTCAATGTTTTCTGTGGTATATTCAGCATCAGAGATTCTTTCTTCTATCTCTTATATTCTGTTCTTGATACTTGCATCTATGACTACTGATTTCTTTCCAAGGTTTTCTATCTCTAGAGTTGTCTCCCTTTGTGATATCTTTATTGTTTATACTTCCATTTTTAGATTCTGGATGGTTTTGTTCAGTTTCTTCACTTGTTTGTTTGTGTTTTCCTGTAATTATTTTTTTTTATTTTCTGTTTTTTTATTTACATTACAAATAGTTTCCCCTTTCCCGTTTCCTCCCTCCCCAAAAGTCCTATAAGCCCCCTTCCCTCCCTCTTTTCCCCATTCAATTCCCTCTTGCTTCTCTGTCCTGGCATTCCCCTACATCCAGTCTTTCCAGGAACGAGGTCTCTCCTTCCATCTTCTTGGAAATCTATTGATATGCGAATTGTGTCTAGAGTATTCCGAGATTCTGGGTTAATATCCCCTTATCAGTGACTGCATATCATGTGTGCTCTTTTGTGATTGGGTTACCTCACTAAGGATGATATTTTCAAGTTCTGACCATTTGCCTAGGAATTTCGTGAATTCATTGTTTTTAATTGCAGAGTAGTATTCCATTATGTAAATATACCACATCTTCTGAATCCATTCCTCCGTTGAGGGACATCTGGGTTCTTTCCAACTTCTGGCTATTATAAATAAGACTGCTAAAGGATTTTTGTGTTTCCTCTTTAAGAGCTTCTCCCTGTTGACCCATATTCTCCTATATTTCTTTAAGGGAGTTATTTATGTCCTTCATGAAGTTCTCTATCAGAATTATGTAATTTTAGCTCCAGATCTTTGTTGTGGGAGAACTGTGTTCAGATGGTGCCATGTTGCCTTGGTTTCTGTTGGTAACATTCTTGCATTTGCCTTTTGCCATCTTGTTATCTCTGGTGTTAGCTGGTCTTGCTGTCTCTGACTGTGGCTTATCTATCCCGCAAGCTTGTGTATCTGTATTACTGGGATTTCCATTCTCTCTGTGCACACATGTATGTAGGCACTCCTGGGAGACCATCTCTCTTTTGGTGGTATTTGTGTATGTAGCTCTGTGGCCCAGGATCAGCTTTGATCTCTCAGGCCTTTCCACATTCCTAGGAGGTTAGCTATCTCCCTGTGCCACTTGGATATAGCACACTGTGGCAGAAGATGCTCCCCAGCCATAAACAGAACTGGAAGGCTCCTGCCTGAGGCTTTTGAATAGGTTCCTCTGAGCAGCAGGGTTGTTCTTACCTGTGTTCTCAGGCCTATCTGCATTCCTGCAAAGAGATCAGATGCAGAAGTGCCAGAATGAATGGAAGGGGAGTTGTATTCCAGTGGGCGGGTGTTTTGGTGGATGATGAGTGTCCATTCCACCAGGCTCTCAGCAGCAACTCTGTGACGAAGGTGGGAGGGGGTTTTTACCAACTGCTCTGAGTGCAGTAGGTTCTCTAGGACAGATCAGGCGATAGTGTCTTCAATGGAGCATAACTGAAAAGAGTCTGCTCCAGCAGAAAGGACAGGCAGTGGGAATAATTTTTTTATTGCCTGTAGTTAACATTTTTTTTTTGCATGTACAGTCTCAAGTTTAGCCAGTTGTTAGAGCTTAAGGATCATTATTTCAGTTAATTAATTTATTTTGCTTTGTGCCTTTTGTTTTTGTATTTATCCCAAGGAATCATTTTATATAAGCCATGCACTGCAGGTCTTTCATTTTGAGACTGTTTTAATTGGAAGAACTAAAATTTAGGGCTGTATACTAACAAAAAGAAAGCACTTATCTAGACAGAATGAAGTTTGAATAAGAAGATTAGCTTAAAGGAAAGATGGATTATTTTGTCAAGTACGAACTTTCTTAGATAATTTATATGGAATACAGCATCAAACAACCTTCATGATGCATTGTAAATTAAATGAATTGTAAAGTCAATTACAATTATAAATTTCCCTAAGACTGTATTACTACAGTGTATTCCAAATACCTACAAAATTCCACGTCTATTGTGTGTTTAGAAATCTATTTTTGAATATTTGATATATAAGCAAACAATATATTTTTGAAGACTTGTAGAGTAGATGTATTTGACAGTAGTAAATTTTGATAAAATTACAACTTGTTCTCATAAACATAAAGAGTAGAACAGTAACTAGTAGAGAGTGAAAAGGAAGAGAATCAGGAGAGATAGGGAAAAAGTGATTAATTCAGAGTAATGAAGAAATAGATTTTATAAGCTCTGGTATTGCATTTCACAGTAGGGCTATTGTAGTTGACAGTATATATATAATGTTTTCTAACATATATCACCATAAATTAAGGTTGATATATGAGATGATCATTAGATAATGTACATGTTGGTCAAAATATAATATATCCCATAAACATGTATAATTATCACATATGATTGAAAAGTTATGAAAAGATATGTGCTCTTTAAATAAACCCACAGAATTCAGATTGCCTTACTGTTGTTTTGTCTTACTTGTAACATTTGTGCTAAGAATAAGTGAATTTCTGGGTCTTCAGTTCTATTCCCTTGATCTGCCTGCCTGTCACTTTACCAAGAACATGCAGTTTTTATTACCATTGCTCTGCAGTACAGCTTAAGGTCAGTGATAGTGATTCCAACAGAATTTCTTTTATTGGTGAGAATAGTTTTTGCTCTCCTGGGTTTTTTGTTATTCCAGATGATTTTGCAGTTTGCTCTTTCTAGCTCTATGAATAATTGAGTTGTAATTTTGATGGGGATTACATTGAATCTGTAGATTGATTTTGGCAAGATGGCCATTTTTATTATATTAATCCTGCCAATCCATGAGCATGGGAGATCTTTCCATCTTCTGAGATCTTTGATTTCTTTCCTCAGAGGCTTGAAGTTCTTGTTGTACAGATCTTTCTCTTGTTTAGTTAGAGTCATATCAAGGTATTTTATGTTATTTGTGACTATTGTGAAGGGAGTTGTTTATCTAATTTCTTTCTCTGCCGGTTTATCCTTTGAGTAGAGGAAGGCCACTGATTTGTTTGAGCTAATTTTATATCCAGTCACTTTGCTGAAGTTGTTTATCAGGTTTAGGATTTCTCTGGTGGAATTTGAGGGGTCACTTAAGTATACTATCATATCATCTGCAAATAATGATATTTTCATTTTTTTCCTTCCAATTTGTAACTCTTTGACCTCTTTTTGTTATCTAATTGCTCTGACTTGATCTTTGACAAAGGAGTTAAAACCATTCAGTGGAAAAAGCATTTTCAACAAATGGTGCTGATTCAAATGGCAGTTAGGATGTAGAAGTATGTAAATTGATCCCTTCTTATCTCCCTGTACAAAGCTCAAGTCCAAGAGAATCATGGAATTTCACATAAAACCAGATACACTGAAACTAATAGAAAAGGAAGTTTGGAAGACCCTCGAGTACATGGACACAGGGGAAATGTTTCTGAACAGAACACCAATAACTTATGTTCTAAGATCAAGAATTGACAAATGGGACTTCATATAATTGCAAACTTCTGTAACACAAAGGACACTCACTGTCAATAGGACAAAATGGCAACCAACAGATTGGGAAAAGATCTTTACCAATCCCACATCCAATAGAGGGCTGATATCCAATATATACAAACAACTCATGAAGTTTGGTTCCAGAGAACCAAATAACCCTATTAAAATTGGAGTACAGAGCTAAACAAAGAATTCTCAACTGAGGACTACCAAATGGCTGAGAAGCACTTAAGAAATGTTCAACATCCTTAGTCATCAGGGAAATGCAAACCAAAACGGCCTTGAGATTCCACCTCACACCAGTCAGAATGGCTAAGATCAGAAACTCAGGTGACAGAAGATGCTGGCGAAGATGTGGAGAAAGAGGAACATTATTCCATTGCTGGTGGGATTACAATCTAGAAAAACCACTCTGGAAATCAGTTTGGCAGTATATCAGAAAATTGAACTTAGTACTACCGGAGGACCCAGCTAAACCACTCCTGGGCATATACTCAGAAGATGCTCCAACATCTAATAAGGACACATGCTCCACTATGTTCTTATCAGCCTTATTCATAACAGCCAGTAGATGGAATCAACCCAGATGTCCCTCAACGGAGGAGTGGATTCAGAAGATGTGGTATATTTACACAATGGAATACTACTCTGCAATTAAAAACAATGAATTCCAATACCATGCGGTTTTTAACACTATTGCTCTGTAGTACAGCTTGAGGTCCGGGATACTGATTCCCCCAGAGGTTCTTTTACTCTTGAGAATAGTTTTAGCTATTCTGGGTTTTCTGTTATTCCAGATGAATTTTTGAATTGCTCTTTCTAACTCTATGAAGAATTGAGTTGGGATTTTGATGGGGATTGCATTGAATCTGTGTATTACTTTTGGTAAGATGCTCATTTTTACTATATTAATCCTGCCACTCCATGAGCATGGCAGATTTTTCCATCTTCTGAGGTCTTCTTCAATTTCTCTCTTCAGAGACTTGAAATTCTTGTCATACAGATCTTTCACTTGTTTGGTTAGAGTCACGCCAAGATACTTAATATGGTTTGTGGCTATTGTGAAGGGTATTATTTCTCTTACTTCTTTCTCAGCCTGCTTATCCTTTGAGTATAGGAAGGCTTCTGACTTGCTTGAGTTGATTTTATATCCGGCCACTTTGCTGAAGTCGTTTATCAGCTGTAGGAGTTCTCTGGTGGAGTTCTTTGGGTCGCTTAAGTATACTATCATATCGTCTGCAAATAGTGATAGTTTGACTTCTTCCTTTCCAATTTGTATCCCTTTGACCTCTTTTTGTTGTCTAATTGCTCTAGCTAGAACTTCAAGTACTATATTGAAAAGATATGGAGAGAGAGGGCAGCCTTGTCTAGTCCCTGATTTTAGTGGGATTGCTTCAAGTTTCTCTCCATTTAGATTGATGCTGGCTACCGGTTTGCTGTAAATTGCTTTTACTATGTTTAGATATGGGCCTTGAATTCCTGATCTTTCCAAGACCTTTAGCATGAAAGGATGCTGAATTTTGTCAAAAAAAAAAAAAAAAAAAACAATGAATTCATGAAATTCCTAGGCAAATGGTCAGAACTGGAAAATATCTTTTTGACGGTGTCTTTTGCCTTGCAAAAACTTTGTAATTTAATGAGGTCCCATTTGTCTATTCTTGATCTTAGAGTATAAGCTATTGGAGTTCTGTTCAGGAAATTCTCCCCTGTGCCCATATGTTCAAGGTTCTTCCCTAGTTTCCCTTCTATTAGTTTCAGTGTGTCTGGTTTTATGTGGAGATCTTTGATCCACTTAGAATTGAGCTTAGTGCAAGGAGATAAGGATGGGTCAATTTGCATTCTTCTGCATGTTGACCTCCAGCTGAGCCAGCACCATTTGTTGAAAAGGCTATCTTTTTTCCACTGGATGGTTTTAGCTCCTTTGTCAAAGATCAAGTGACCATAGGAGTGTGGATTCATTTCTGGGTCTTCAATTCTGTTCCATTGATCTACATGTCTGTTACTGTACCAATACCATGCAGTTTTTAACACTATTGCTCTGTAGTACAGCTTGAGGTCCGGGATACTGATTCCCCCAGAGGTTCTTTTACTCTTGAGAATAGTTTTAGCTATTCTGGGTTTTCTGTTATTCCAGATGAATTTTTGAATTGCTCTTTCTAACTCTATGAAGAATTGAGTTGGGATTTTGATGGGGATTGCATTGAATCTGTGTATTACTTTTGGTAAGATGCTCATTTTTACTATATTAATCCTGCCAATCCATGAGCATGGCAGATTTTTCCATCTTCCGAGGTCTTCTTCAATTTCTTTCTTCAGAGACTTGAAGTTCTTGTCATACAGATCTTTCACTTGTTTGGTTAGCGTCACGCCAAGATACTTAATATGGTTTGTGGCTATCGTAAAGGGTATTATTTCTCTTACTTCTTTCTCAGCCTGCTTATCCTTTGAGTATAGGAAGGCTTCTGACTTGCTTGAGTTGATTTTATATCCGGCCACTTTGCTGAAGTCGTTTATCAGCTGTAGGAGTTCTCTGGTGGAGTTCTTTGGGTCGCTTATGTATACTATCATATCGTCTGCAAATAGTGATAGTTTGACTTCTTCCTTTCCAATTTGTATCCCTTTGACCTCTTTTTCTTGTCTAATTGCTCTAGCTAGAACTTCAAGTACTATATTGAAAAGATATGGAGAGAGAGGGCAGCCTTGTCTAGTCCCTGATTTTAGTGGGATTGCTTCAAGTTTCTCTCCGTTTAGATTGATGCTGGCTACTGGTTTGCTGTAAATTGCTTTTACTATGTTTAGATATGTGCCTTGAATTCCTGATCTTTAGTGAGGTAACCCAATCACAAAAGAACACACATGGTATGTACTCCCTGATAAGTGGATATTAGCCTAGAAGCTTGGAATACCCAAGATATAATTCACAGACCACATGAAGCTTAAGAAATAAGACCAAAGTATTCTTTGTTCCTTCTTAGATAGGTTAGAATCTACCCATGGGAAGAAATACGGAGACAAAGTATGGAGGAGAGACTGAAGGAAAGACCATTCAGAAACTGCCCCACTTGGGGATCTAGCCCATAAAGATTTACCAAACCTAGACTCTATTGTGGATACCAACAAGTGCTTGCTGATAGGAGCCTGATAAAGCTATTTCCAAAGAGGCCTTGCCAGGGTCTGTCAAATACAGAGGGGGATGCTTTCAGTAAACCATTGGACTGAGCTCAGGGACCCCAAAGGAGGAGCTAGGAAAGGACCCAAGAGCTGAAGGGATTTACAGCACCATAGGGGGATCAACAATATGAACCAACCAGTATCCCCAGAGCTCCCAAGAACTTAACCACCAACCAAAGAGTATACAAGGAGGGACCCATGACTCCAGCCACATGTGTCTCAGAGGATGGCCTTGTTAAACATCAATGAGAAGAGAAGCCCTTGCCTTGACTCATTGTCCCAGGGTAGGGAGATGCCAAGTCAGGGAAGTGGGAGTGGGTAGGTTAGTGAGCAGAGGGAGGGGGGATGGAAGAGGGGATTTTTGGAAGGAAAACAAGGAAAGCAGATAGCATTTGAAAAGTAAACAAAGAAAATATCTAATAAAATCTACAAAAAGTGAATTTATATTAGGATGATCAACTGTACTCTTAAGATCACATATCTCTGCTAAGAAGTAGAAATTAAATACTATCAAAATTAAGAACTATTTAGAAATTTGAAGCCAATTAGCATCTTTTTTTATGGAAACAAGTAAAGAATAATTGCCTCTTATTAAATGATCTAATTACACCTTTTCTGAAGCTGGTCTGTTTTGTTTTCAAAGCTATGTTACTGATTTAACGTGATCTATGCACTTCTCATATGTCATTTAAACTTGTATATACATAGAATGTCACCTCAATATGAAATGAATTTCTTACATTTCTGAAACATAGAAGACACATGTATTAATATAATAATTTAAAGTTTATGCTATTCCCAAGTTCCAGTGAGCATATGTTCAAAGAAAAATTATAAATGGGTAACATGTTCACTCAGTTCCGAGACAATAGATTAATACTAAAATTTTGAGTATATTTCATACTTGTGCCTATTTATATTGCAGCAATAACAAAACACCATCTTTGTCATGGGAAGAAGAAAGTAAAGTAAGAATAGAATTAGGGCAATTACTGAAGTAGTTGAGTCTGTTCATTTCAGAGTTTTTCTTTGCCTAATCCTCCTTCTGTGAGCAAGAGGCAAGCTCTGATGAAGAGAAACCATCTGCAAGGTCATTAATCAGAGTTTGTAAAATGATATTAGAAGAAAAAGAGCATTTTTCTGGAAAATTTAGGTTAAAATGAAGTTTGTTCTCTGAAATTATAGAAATAAGAGTTGTTTTAGTGCCTGAATATATTTTTCTCATTAAATTAGAGCAACACAAAAATATTTTGCAAAGGGAAATTCCCATTCATGCAGTCTACTCAATTACCCCTCCTCCCTATAAAAGCATAGTCTTCCAACAGATTTATATTGTAAGGATAAAAGAATTCGCTTATATGCATATAGGTTATTGTATAGCATACTGAGGATTTTATGGATGAAAATTGCTTATTTAAATATAAGTACTATTATACTGAGTTGTTCAGTGATATGACTAAGATAACACTTAAGCTCAAATTTGTGTGAACTATGTGATGTGAATATCTTGGATAAAGGAATGATTCTTGTCCCAGATACACCAGAGTGGGATAGTATAAGATTTCATTATGCTGCTAAGAATGACATACAATGTAAAACATATTATTTATTTCTTTAATTTTTCATGTATTACTTTGGTGCCACAGTTTGACATAATCAAAACCACGGAGATTAAATCATGAATAACAGGTGGGTATTATATACAGTAGTGTAGCAAAAACTATTTTTTTCTCTGAAATAACTGCTCTGATTTATAATTCACAAACTTAGAACTAGCTTTTAGAACTGTTTATTAAATGTACCCCAGTGCCATTTAAATGTTTATCCTCTTAAAATAATATTACCTAGATGCAGTGACTATATAGCAATCTTAAAAACATCACTGGTATGTGTTGTTTTCAGAGTACATTATATTTAGCCTTCAGCACTGAACATACTCAGTGAAATTACACTGTGATGTTATAATAAATAACAAAATAGAAACATGTGCCACAGTGTTATGAACAGTTTTTTAAAAAATTTGCTGAAAGTTTTCAATGTTGTTTTTAAGAGAAAGAACATGAAGTTGGATGGATATGGAGGTGGGGATGGATCTGATCAGCGTTGGGGGAAGGGAAAGAATGTGATCAAATATATCATAAAAAGTTTCAAAACACGACTATTTAAAATGTATTTTATAATAAGATCCAAAAGGGATGAGGAGATGGCTTCATGGGAAAAGTACTTGCTTTGCAAGCACAAAGACTGGAATTGGGATTGCTGAAATGTACATAAACACCCGGGCATGGATGATTATTGCATGCAATCCTAGCACATGGACAGTTAAAAGAGGGATCCCTGGGGTAAGCTGGATAGCTAGAGTAGCAGGGATTGGTGAGCTCTGGGTTCAGAGAGAGACTCTGCTCAATAAATTAGGTGGAGAGTAATTTAGGAAGATGCTAGGCATCAATTTTGCACCTTTACTAACATATGCATATGTATGCAGGGGAATTAGCATACACAGTGCATGCACACATTAAGATATTTGAGATTTACCCTCTCAAAATTTGAAACATCTACTGCAGTGTTGTTAAATGTAATCACAATGTTATACAGCACAACTCTAGAACATTTACCTCATGTGCAGATGAGTCTTTCCCCTCACTGAACAACAGTGTACCATCATCTTTGCCTAACAGTCCCTGGAAATCACCATTCTCATTTCTGCTTCATTGAGTTTGGCTATTTAGGTGTCTTATGTAAATGGAATCCTGCAATATTTGTTTTTCTGCAACTGGGCTATTTTACTTAGCATAATGACCTCCAGGTTTATTCATGTTGCAACATTTGACAGGATTTCCTTTTTATGACTGAATACTTGTACACTTTTTATGTAACACATGTTCATTATCTATCCTAGCATTGATGGGCCTTTAGCTTGTTTCCACCTTTTAGCTATTATGAGTAGTGCTGCATGAATATGATAATTCAATTTTTTAAAGAGAACCTGATTTCAGTTCTTTTGGACAAATGCCCAGGAGTAGAATTGTCAGATAATATAGTAGCTCTATATTAAATTTTTGAAGATCATTCCCAATATTTCCCACTGCTTTATCACTGTTTTACATTCATACCAAGGGTACATAGAGGATCTGATTTCTTCATATCCTCATCAACACTTAACTGATTTTGTTCTGTTTGGAAATGATCTTATTAACGTATGCGAGTGCAATGTCATGGTGGTTTAAAGTCTGATTTAATCCTTCCATAGAGATGGTTTGCTGTCTATATTTTTGGGTTATTTAAAAAAATCATGGCCCAATACAATGTCATTAAGATTTCTATTATGGAGGGGGGCATTGAAGAAATGACTTAGTTGTTAAAAGCATGTAGTGATCTTGTTGAGGACCCAAATTTGGTTTCTAGAATTTTTATCAAGAGGCTAACAAATTGAAGTGTCTATAGCTTCATGAGATATAACACCTTCTGGCCCCTGCAAGCACTATCACTGCTCCTCCAACCCCATATAATTGAAATTAAAAATAATTTTTAAAATAAAAAGTTTAGCAGGTTTTCTTTAGAAGTTGCACAGATGAGTTTTATCTTTGGGTCTTTAACATCTTGTGATTTTATATTGTATATGTATTTGATAAGATATTTGACTGACTTTGATTCTGTTGCATTAAAATATCAATTTTTCATACATATATCCTGGAGCTATTTTTCTTTCTCCATCTTGTATTCTGTATACTCTTTTCTAAGATTGCTGTATTTGGGGGTTGCAGCACATACCTATGAGCCCAGCACACAGATGGTAGAAAAGGGAGATCAAGAGCTTGAAGGAGGCCTGGATTGCACAGAACATTTTTGAGCTACCAAGTGAAATCTTATAACAGGAAAGAAAGCAGACAATGATTAGTTGACAAATTATATGTAGTTTTACTTTTGAGTTCTTTACTGTATTTCTTTGACCTACGCCTCTGTTTTGACGTGAATCCCAAATTCTTTTGAATGGAGTTAGTTTGTATTAAGTTTGAAGTGAGAAAGTGTGAGGCATTATGAATATCGCTGCAAAAATACTCAATAAAATTCTTGCCAACCGAATCCAAGAACACATCAAAGCGATCATTCACGATCAAGTAGGCTTCACCCCAGGGATGCAGGGATGGTTCAATATAAGGAAATCCATCAATGTAATCCACTACATAAACAATCTCAAAGAAAAAAACCACATGGTCATCTCATTAGAAGCTGAGAAAGCATTTGACAAAATTCAGCATCCTTTCATGCTAAAGGTCTTGGAAAGATCAGGAATTCGAGGCCCATATCTAAACATAGTAAAAGCAATTTACAGCAAACCGGTAGCCAACATCAAATTAAATGGAGAGAAACTTGAAGCAATTCCACTGAAATCAGGGACTAGACAAGGCTGCCCTCTCTCTCCATAACTTTACAATATAGTACTTGAAGTTCTAGCTAGAGCAATTAGACAACAAAAGGAGGTCAAAGGGATACAAATTTGAAAGGAAGAAATCAAACTATCACTATTTGCAGATGATACGATAGTATACTTAAGCGACCCAAAGAACTCCACCAGAGAACTCCTACAGCTAATAAACAACTTCAGCAAAGTGGCCGGATAAAAAATCAACTCAAGCAAGTCAGTAGCCTTCCTATACTCAAAGGATAAGCAGGCTGAGAAAGAAGTAAGAGAAATGATACCCTTCGCGATAGCCACAAACCATATAAAGTATCTTGGTGTGACCCTAACCAAACAAGTGAAAGATCTGTATGACAAGAACTTCAAGTCTCTGAAGAAAGAAATTGAAGAAGACCTCAGAAGATGGAAAAATCTGCCATGCTCATGGATTGGCAGGATTAATATAGTCAAAATGACCATCTTGCCAAAAGCAATAGACAGATTCAATGCAATCCCCATCAAAATCCCAACTCAATTCTTCATAGAGATAGAAAGAGCAATTCAAAAATTCATCTAGAATAACAGAAAACACAGGATAGCTAAAACTATTCTCAAGAGTAAAAGAACCTCTGGGGGAATCAGTATCCTGGACCTCAAGCTGTATTACAGAGAAATAGTGTTAAAAACCGCATGGTATTGGTACAGTGACAGGCATGTAGATGAATGGAACAGAATTGAAGACCCAGAAATGAATCCACACTCCTATGGTCACTTGATCTTTGACAAAGGAGCTAAAACCAACCAGTGGGAAAAAGATAGCCTTTTCAACAAATGGTGCTGGCTCAACTGGAGGTCAACAAGCAGAAGAATGCAAATTGACCCATTCTTATCTCCTTGCACTAAGCTCAATTCCAAGAGGATCAAGGACCTCCACATAAAACCAGACACACTGAAAGTAATAGAAAGGAAACTAGGGAAGAACCTTGAACATATGGGCACAGGGGAGAATTTCCTGAATAGAACTCCAATAGCTTATGCTCTAAGATCAAGAAATGACAAATGGGACCTCATTAATTTACAAAGTTTTTGCAAGGCAAAAGACACTGTCAAAAAGACAAAGCGGCAACCAACTAACTGGGAAATGATCTTTACCAACCCTACATCCGACAGAGGGCTAATATCCAATATATACAAAGAACTCAAGTAATTAAACTCCAGAGAGGCAAGTAACCCTATTAAAAAATGGGGTACAGAGATAAACAAAGAGTTTTCATCTGAAGAAAATCTAATGGCTGAGAAGCACCTAAAGAGATGTTCATCATCCTTAGTCATTAAGGAATTGCAAATCAAAACAACCCTGAGATTCCATCTCACACCAGTCAGAATGGCTAAGATCAAAAACACAGGAGACAGCAGTTGTTGGAGAGGATGTGGAGAAAGAGGAGCACTCCTCCATTGCTGGTGGGATTGCAAGCTGGTACAACCACTCTGGAAAGCAGTCTGGTGGTTCCTCAGAAAACTGGGCCTGACACTCCTGGAGGATCCTGTTATACCACTCCTGGGCATATACCCAGAGCCTTTCCCTGCATGCAATAAGGACACATGCTCCACTATGTTCATAGCAGCCTTATTTATAATAGCCAGAAGATGGAAAGAACCCAGATGTCCCTCAATGGAGGAATTGATTCAGAAGATGTGGTATATTTACACAATGGAATACTACTCTGCAATTAAAAACAATGAATTCATGAAATTTCTAGGCAAATGGTCAGAACTTGAAAATATCATCCTTAGTGAGGTAACCCAATCACAAAAGAACACACATGGTATGCAGCCACTGATAAGGGGACATTAACTCAGAATCTCCGAATACCCTAGACACAATCGCATATCAATAGATTTCCAAGAAGATGGAAGGAGAGACCCCTGGTCCTGGAAAGACTGGTGTAGGGGAATGGCAGGACAGAGAAGCAAGAGGTGGTTGAATGGGTAAAAGAGGGAGGGAAGGGGACTTATGGGACTTTCGGGGAGGGAGGAAACGGGAAAGGGGAAATGATTTTGAATGTAAATTAAAAAAACCTAGAAAAACAAAACAAAACAAAAAAAAAAGATAATTGTCTGCTGGAAAAAAAATGAAAGAAAGTGTGAGGCACCAAGCTCTTCCCTTGTTATGCAGGATTATATTTTGGTTTGCATTCTTTTCTATTCTATGAAACTTTTAGTATTATTTGTATTTCTAAAAAGAAAAATTGCCGCTGACATATTGGTAGATTTTTCATTGCATCTCTAGATCCCTTTCTGTAGTATAAGAAAAAAAATATTATTTTATTTTATTTTTATTTTCTAAGTTTTTTCATTTACATTCCAAATCATTTCCCCTTTCCCGCTTCCTCCCTCCCTGAAAGCCCCATAAGGCCTCTTCCCTCCCTCTTTTCCCCATTCAATCCCCTCTTGCTTCTCTGTCCTGGCATTCCCTTATATCCAGTCTTTCCAGGACCAGGCGTCTCTCCTTCCATCTTCTTGGAAATCTATTGATATGCGAATTGTGTCTAGGGTATTCCGAGATTCTGGGTTAATGTCCCCTTATCAGTGACTGCATACCATGTGTTTTCTTTTGCGATTGGGTTACCACACTAAGGATGATATTTTCAAGTTTTGACCATTTGCCTGGGAATTTCGTGAATTCATTGTTTTTAATTGCAGAGTAGTATTCCATTGTGTAAATATGCCACATCTCCTGAATCCATTCCTCCATTGAGGGACATCTAGGCTCTTTCCAGCTTCTGGCAATTATAAATAAGGCTGCTATGAACATAGTGGAGCATGTGTCCTTATTGCATGCAGGGAAAGCCTCTGGGTATATGCCCAGGAGTTGTGTAGCCAACTCTCCGGGAGTGTCATGCCCAGTTTTCTGAAGAACCGCCACACTGCTTTCCAGAGTGTTTGTATCAGCTTGCAATCCCACCAGCAGTGGAAGAGTGCTCCTCTTTCTCCACATCCTCTCCAACAACTGCTGTCTCCTGTGTTTTTGATCTTAGCCATTCTGACTGGTGTGAGGTAGAATCTCAGGGTTGTTTCGATTTGCATTTCCCTAATGACTAAGGATGATGAACATCTCTTTAGGTGCTTCTCAGCCATTAGATATTCTTCAGGTGAGAACTCTTTGTTTAGCTCTGTACCCCATTTTTAATAGGGTTACTTGCCTCTCTTGAGTTTAACTTCTTGAGTTCTTTGTATATATTGGATATTAGCCCTCTGTCGGATGTAGGGTTGGTAAAGATCATTTCCCAGTTAGTTGGTTGCTGCTTTGTCTTTTTGACAGTGTCTTTTGCCTTGCAGAAACTTTGTAATTTAATGAGGTCCCATTTGTCAATTCTTGATCTTAGAGTATAAGCTATTGAAGTTCTATTCAGGAAATTCTCCCCTGTGCCCATATGTTCAAGGGTCTTCTCTAGTTTCCTTTCTGTTAGTTTCAGTGTGTCTGGTTTTATGTGGAGATCTTTGATCCACTTGGAATTGAGCTTAGTGCAAGGAGACAAAAATGGGTCAATTTTCAATCTTCTGCATGTTGACCTCCAGTTGAGCCAGCACCATTTTTTGAAAAGGCTTTTTTCCACTGGATGGTTTTAGCTCCTTTGTCAAAGATCAAGCAACCATAGGAGTGTGGATTCATTTCTGGGTCTTCAGTTCTGTTCCACTGATCTACATTCCTGTCACTGTACCAATACCATGCAGTTTTTAACACTATTGCTCTGTAGTATAGCTTGAGGTCTGGGATATTGATTTCCCCAGAAGTTCTTTTACTCTTGAGAATAGTTTTAGCTATCCTGTGTTTTCTGTTATTCCAGATGAATTTTTGAATTGCTCTTTCTAACTCTATGAAGAATTGAGTTGGGATTTTGATGGGGATTGCATTGAATCTGTATATTGTTATTGGCCAGATGGTCATTTTTACTATATTAATCCTGGCAATCTATGAACTTGGAAGATTTTTCCATCTTCTGAGGTCTTCTTCAATTTCTCTCTTCAGAGACTTGAAGTTCTTGTCATACAGATCTTTCATTTGTTTGGTTAGGGTCACACCAAGATACTTTATATGGTTTTTGGTTATCGTGAAGGGTATCATTTCTCTTACTTCTTTCAGCCTGCTTATCCTTCGAGTATAGGAAGGGTACTGACTTGCTTGAGTTGATTTTTTATCCGGCCAATTTGCTGAAGTTGTTTATCAGCTGTAGGAGTTCTCTGGTGGAGTTCTTTGGGTCGCTTAAGTATACTATCATATCGTCTGCAAATAGTGATAGTTTGACTTCTTCCTTTCCAATTTGTATCCCTTTGACCTCCTTTTGTTGTCTAATTGCTCTAGTCAGAACTTCAAGTACTATATTGAAAAGTTATGGAGAGAGAGGGCAGCCTTTTCTAGTCCCTGATTTCAGTGGGATTGCTTCATGTTTCTCTCCATTTAGATTGATGTTGGTTACCAGTTTGCTGTAAAGTGCTTTTCCTATGTTTAGATATGGGCCTTGAATTCCTGATATTTCCAAGACCTTTAACATGAAAGGATGCTGAATTTTTTCAAATGCTTTCTCAGCATCTAATGAAATGACCATGTGGTTTTTTTCT
Source organism: Tokudaia tokunoshimensis (assembly GCA_036184795.1). NCBI lineage: Eukaryota > Metazoa > Chordata > Mammalia > Rodentia > Muridae > Tokudaia > Tokudaia tokunoshimensis. Next base: position 107,817,659 of record BTHU01000023.1, read on the forward strand.
TTGAGATTTTTTTATGTAGTGTTTTTTTTTTAAGAAACCTGAATATGTGAATTGTATTTTCTAATTTCAGTTAAGGTTGTCGTCTTATATTTTAGGTACTTTTCTTGTTGTTGGCCCTTGAAAAATCAATTTAGGGAAGAAAAGGCTAATTTTGGATCACAGTACTAGTATACAGTCCATCGCTGTGGGAAAATTATGGAGGTAGGAGCAAGATGAGTTACCAGGTCACATTGTATCCAATTATTAAGTAGAACAAAATAAATGGTTGCGATATTATCATAGTCATTCTCTTTGTCTCTTTCTCTGTCTTTGTCTAAGTCTCTCTGTCTCTCTGTTTCTCTCTGTTTCTTTCTTCCTCTCTGTATCTCTCTGTCTTAAGTTCAGAATCTCACCTCATAGAATGGTACTGTCCACATTTAAGGTGGAAATTATCACCTAAACTAACCTAATCCAGATAACCTCTAAAGGACTTACACAGAGGGATTTTTCCATGCTGAGTCTAAATCTCATCATTCTGACAAGCTATCACAAGGTAACTATGGTCAACTTGACACCTAAGTACATAACTCTGAAGATGTAACAACTGATATATCCCTTGTTTCCATAGCCTCATGGCTATCCCATGTGCAAAATACATCCAGTTCATTTCCAAAAGTCTCTGTAGTCTAACAAACTCTACACCTTTCAAAAGTGTAAACACAGAGTCTGTTTTGAAACTCTTGCAATTTCATAAATGTGAAACCCCATTAGGATCAAAATATATAGGTCCAACATACAATGCAACATAAAATTCAATGATTGCATTCCAAGAGGGAAAATGGGGACATATAAAGGAATCATATCATGGGGGACATTTCAATATAAGACTGAAACTAAGCAGGACAAAAAATAATTCCTATGGCCTTATGTTTGATATATGGTGTTTATGACTGAATGGCCCCACTTCTCCAACTCTACCATCTACAACAAACACAGCCTCTCTCTTTGGTAGTCTCCACTTTACAATCACATCCTCCTTTAGCAGATGGTCCATGTTCAAGGCCTCTCCAACATCTTGAAATCTCCATTTTAACTTGTTCTTCATTTCCATGGCTTCATATAGTAAGCTTTTAGGACCTCCTTGCAGTGAGTTCAACCTTGTCATGAAATTCTTGGCCTTAATGATTCTCTATAGGCATGCTCACCTCAAAGCTCTATGACTATCTTGTCCTGTGTCTCTCATTTCTACAAAACTTATAACACATGGATGAGACTGTTAAGTTCTGATGATATTTGGTGATGGAGTCTGTAGGAGGTACCATTCCACACCTGGTGGTATTATGTTATATAAGATAACCAACTGAGGACAAGAGAGAAGGAGTAAGCCAGTAATCATCAATCTCTTTAGCTTCTGTATCAATTCCTGCCCAATTTCCTCAGTGATAGATTATGATCTGGAATTATAAGGCAAATAAATGCTTTCATCTCCCTGGTTGCTTTTGTTCAGTGTGGTTTACCACAGCAACAAAGAAGCAAACTAGAATATAACACTTTCTATTGCATTCTCAGTTTAGACACTTTCCCTTTAAATAAGCAAAATTTCCCATGAAAGAACATTTATTGAGTACTTTTCTCAAATTGGGGCACTGTTACTGTTGCACTAATACTTATGCCTTAGTCAGTGTCCTATAGCTGTGAAGAGATACTATAATCATGGTACATTTTATAAAGGAAAGCATTTAATTGTGTCTTGCTTACAATTCAGAGATTTAGTCCACTGTCATCATGGTAAATCACAGGCAAACAAGGTGCTGTATAGGTAGCTGAGAATTTTATATCCAGATTATCGGAGGAGAGAGAGAGAGAGAGAGAGAGAGAGAGAGAGAGAGAGAGAGAGAGAGAGAGAGAGAGAGAGAACCCACAGTGGGCCTGACTTGAGATTCTGAACTCTCAAAGCTCACACCTACCCCCAATAAGTCCACATGTCCCGATCCTTTCAAATAGTCTCACTTCCTATGAGCCTGTGGAGGCCATTTTCATTGAAACCACCACAATAATCAAAGAGATTTCTTCTTAATTTTGTTAGCTACTTTAATAATTACCATTGTTTCCTTAGTATTAAACTTTTCTGAGAGTTTAAACTTACTCTTTTCTTTGCCCCAGAGTACATATTTCATATTTGTTCATTCTACTTGTTATTCTCTTTACACTGTAGATTCAAATAAAGGCAGTGAATAGTTACTATGTATAGCCAAGATAATATACACTCTTGAGATTCCTTTGCTGAACAAATACTTCATTAGCCTTTTAATTCAGCCTTGCCCAACTACTCAGGATATAGGTATAGTAAAACCAGATTTTTTTTGGCTAAAATGTATCACACAAATAATTCTGTAGTTCAGTTGCTTATATAGTGTTTTTACCTTCTGAAACCTCATGTGCCAGACTTTCACTATCTGCATTTCTTTCAGCATTGCAAACTTTGAAGTCTCATCACTTAAGAATTGCCACAATTTTCAAGAGATTTTTTGGCCCATAGTTCCATATTCATGCCACAAATCAATTCCAAAGCCAAAAAATTCCATTGATAAGGGTTGTCCCAGAAATGGTTCCAATTCTTGATACCAATTTTCTGTATTACTTAATTTTCTATTTGCTATAATCCAAAGCATATAAAAGCACCTTAAGGAAGAAAGAAGTTATTATACCTCATTGTTCAAGGATATGATTCATCATTGCAAGTGGCATAGTAGCAAATACTTAAGGAGGCAACCAGTCACATTGCATCTACAGTGAAGATCAGAGTCAAGAATGCTGATGATTAACTTGTTTTGCACCTTTATTCCATCATCTGAGCCCATAGGATGGTGCTACTTACCCGTAGGGTAGACTTTCCAAGCTCCTTTAATCTAATCTAGTTGAGATAACTCCTCAAACACATGGCCAGAAATTTGTTTATAGGATTTTCGAGACTCTTGAAGGTTCTTCATCATTGCACATACGCCTTTTACAATTTTACTTACAGTTATTATTTTCTTTTTGATCCTAGAACAAGATACTCTTATTTCTTCCCTCCTGTATGTAGCCCCAACTCTCCAGTTCTGCCATCTGCAGCACACACAATTTGTTTGGTAGGGTCAGGCTGACTTCATGCCACACCCACCTCTGTCCTTGGTGGTAATTCCCACAGTATTTCAAATATGCCATGTTTTCCACTAAAACATAGACTGTGCCTTCACCTCTCCTCAGGAACTCAAATGCTTCTACAAGATGTTAACACTTAGCTTCTTTCCATGATCCCTTCATACCTTCAAAACCAGTTTTCTGGGGAGAGATTCTTTTATATTATCAATTTTGGCTATGAACTTGAGAATTCACCCTTGCCCTGTGGACCAGAGCTTCTGTGGGTTGACATCTAGAAAACATTTCAGTGATGGTGGTCACTTGTTAGTCACAGGTGAAACCACATATTGTTAATCCACAATGTCATACTTTAAGCTTTAAGACTTTGATGGGATTTCAAACTTCCCTCTGAAACCACATAAGCCAGGCCCTCACCATATACATTTGTCTCAACATTCTTATCTTCCAAGTTCAAGAATCTTGGTACTAATCAGTTTTTCCAGCCCAATGATCCAAACCTTTCTCTAACCTCCCATAAACAACATAATCAGGTATGTGACAGCAATACTGCATTCCTTGAACAAACTTCTGTGTAGTCTCCTTCTTGTGGCTGTGATAATAAATCCTAAGACCAAAGCATCTTGGAGATGTGAGAGTTGATTTTTGCTTACAAGCCACAATCCATCATTAAGGGAAGTAAGGGCAAGACCATGAGCCAGTAAATAAAGCAAAGATCATGTGGGAACACAGCTTTTTGGCTCAATCTCCCTGGCTTGCTCAACTTTCTTTCTAATATAACCCAAGTCCTCCTGTTCAGACGTGACATAACTGATAACAGTAGGCTACACACTAATAATAGCAATTAACAATTAAGAAAATTTCCCACAGAACATTCTGTTGGAAACAATTCTCAACTGAAAAATCCCTCTTCCAGTGTATGTCTAGGTTTGTAAGAAGTTGATAAATCTAACCTGTATATTTGGATCAATTCTAGGTTGCCAGGCTTGTAGAGTAGTGGACTTTACCTGATGAATCATTGTGGCAGCCCCTAAATAATGATTTTTTACTGATTACCTTTTTCTTAATTTTAGTGAAATCTTCTCAGAATTTTATATAAAGACACTTGATATGAATTTAATATTCTCAAAATTGTTAAAATCTGTTTGGTGACCTTATGTGGTGTTTCTGAATATATATTAATATGATTTTTAGGAGAATGTATATACTGCTGATTTCAGTATAGTTCTACATTTATAATGTTCATTTGGTCTATAATGTGCTGAGGCATTATATTTTATTATTGATCATTGTCTCTGATGTGGAACCTAGTTTTATTCCCCAGGCTGGTCTTGAATTTTCAGCTTAAGTAAACCTTTTACTTTTGCCTCTTGAATATCTGGAAATATAGTTATATACAATTTCATTAAGCCTCCTTATTGATCTTCTCTCTTGAAACTCCACATATTATTGAAAGTCAGATATTAAAATATTATATTACCACCTTTGCCTTTTCAATTATCAATATTTTTTTCATGTACTATTAGGATGCTATAATTAATCCATTCCTCTGTGTGTTTCTGGGGATGTTTGTGTATGACTGTTATAACCCAGGTGGCCTGATACATTCATAATTACATGTCTTTCTAGTCTCCTGAAATATTTTTTGTTGAAGCCTGTTTTGCATATTCTGAGTATGACCACCACTCTTCTTCACTCTTTATCATTATTTTCTAATTCATTTTTATGAAAATTCATTTAGTTAGAATGAACATTATTATTTTACAAATAGATTATATTTTCTTCTTTTTACTTGTAGTTTTGAACATCATTACAACTAAAATCAGTGTCAGTTACAGTTTGTATTCTTCTATATATTATTTTACAACTGATTCATCCATTAAAATGTTTTAGAATTGGGACATTTGCCTATTTATATGTAACATACTCATTCGATTTGAAGATTTTTTTACTGCTTTTTATTTATTTTTTATTACTTAATTAATTTATTTTCTTTGCATCCCCATAGCAGCTTCCTGTTCCTCTTTTCCTCCCAGTCCCTCTCTTCCTCGTCACCACCTCCCACACCCCTCTCTTTCTCTTTAGATAAGGAGAGGCTGCCCATGGATATCAACTTGTCTTAGCATATCAAGTTGTAGTAGGACTAGATGCATCTACTCATACTGAAGCTAGACCAGGCATCCCAGTTAGGGAAAGGGGATTCAAAGTCAGGCAGGAGAGTCAGGGACAGATCCTGCTCCTGCTTTTATGAGTCCCACATGAAGATCAAGCTGTACTTCTGTTACATATTTGTAGAGGGCCTAGACTCATTTCATGCATGCTCTCTGGTTGGTGGTTCAGTGTCTGTGAGCCCCTAAAGGCCCAGGTTAGTTTATTCTGTAGGTTATCTTATGGTGCTCTTGACCTCTCTGGCTCCTTCAATCTTTCCTCCCCTCTTTCTCCAGATTCCCTAAGCTCTGCTTATAATTTGTCTATGGATCTTTGTATCTGTTTCCATTGGCCTCTCAGATGACAGTTATGCCAGGTATCTGTCTACATGTATTGAAAAATGTAGTGTCATGGGCAGGCTCTATCTCATGGCATAGGTCTCAAGTTGGGGTAGCCGCTGGTTGGGTATCCCAGCAATTTCTGCTCCATATTTATCCCAGCACATCGTGTAGGCAAGACAAATTGCGGACATAAGGTTTTGGGGTAGGGTTGATATCATTATCCCTGCATTGGAAGTCTTGTCTGATTCAATAAGTGACTATTTCAGGTTCCATATAGTTAATAGTCTTAGTTAGGGTGACCCTTGTAGATTCATGGGAATTCCATTGTCTTAGGATTCTAGTTTCCCCCAGAGATGGCCCCCACAATAAATCTATTTTTTTTGCAACCAGTTCTTTTTCCCTTTGTCCTCTTTAGACTTGAAATCTTTCTAGTGTTCCCATCCAGCTCCACTTCCTCCCTATTCCCTCCTTCCATCCACCCCCAATGTCTATTTTCCCTTCTCAGTGATATTCAGGCATCCTCCCTGCTTCTCCACCCTCCCCCCAGGTTATCCTGTAGTTTATGGATAATATCCATTTAGAAGTGAATACATACCATATTTTCCATTTTGGGTCTGGGTTACCTCACTCAAGATGATATTTTCTAGTTTTATCCATTTACCTGAAAGTTTCATGATATCCTTGTTCTTCATCTTTGATTCAATTCCATCAATCAACTTCTCTGTTGTTATGACAATTCTATGCAGTTATTATTATTATTGTTGATTTGTAGTATAGTTTGAAATCAGGGATGGTGATACCTCCAGAAGTTCTTTAATTATACAGAATTGTTTTAGCAATCCTAGGTTTTTCATTTTTCCATATGAAGTTGAATATTGTTCTTTCAAGTTGTGTAAAGAATTGTGTTAGAATTTTGGTGGGAATTGTTTTGAATCTGTATATTGCTTTTGGTAAGATGGCTATTTTTACTATCCTACCTATTCATGAGCATGAGAGATCTTTCCATCATCTCATATCTTCTTCAACTTCTTTCTTCAGAACTTGAAGTTAATGTCATGCAAGTCTTTCACCTGCTTGGTTAGAGTTGCACACTTATATTATTATCTTATATTATTTGTGGCTATTGTGAAAGGTGTGTTGTTTCCTTAGTTTTTTCTGATCATGGTTTTCATTTGTATGAAGGAGGGCTGCTGATTTTTTAAAATTAATTTTGCATCTAGCCACATTGCTGAAGGTGTTTCTCAGCTCTAGAAGTTCCCTGATAGAATTTTGGTGGTCACTTATACATATTATCATATCATCCACAAATAGTGATACTTTGGCTTCTTTTTTTTTCCCAATTTGTATTACTGTTAGTTGTTTTATTGCTCTAGCTAGAATTTCAAGTACTATAATGAATAGATAAGGAGAGAGTGTCTTACCCACAATTTTAGTGAAATTGCTTTTAAGTTTCTATCTATTTAATTTAATGTTGGCTATCAGCTCGCTGTTTATTACCTTTACTATGTTTAGTTATATGCCAAGTATCCCTTATCTTTCCACGACTTTAACATGAAGGGGTGATTTAATTTTTGTAAGTGGTATTTAACAAGAAATTTGTCTGTTTTATTTAGATTTTCCCATTTTGTGGCTTATAGATTTTTGAAGTAAGACCTAATGATTCTTTGAATTTCCTCAGTGTCTGTGGTTATGTCTCCCTGTTCATTTCTGATTTTGTTAATTTGGATATTCTTCCTCTGCTCTTTAGCTAATTTGGCTAAGGGTTTTTCCATTTTGTTGATTTTCTGAAAGAAACAACTATTGGTTTCATTGACTTTTTATTGTTCTTTTAGTTTCTAATTGATCTCAGCCCCAAGTTTGATTGTTTCCTGCCATCTACTCCTCTTTGGCATGTTTGCTTCTGCTTTGGTAGAGCTTTTACGTGTGCTGTTACTTTGTTAGTATGTGATCTCTCAATACTCCTCACACTTTATGAAGGGACATAGTGCTATGAACTTTTCCTCTTAGCAGCACTTTATTGTGTCCCATACATTTGGGTATGTTGTACCTTCATTTTCAGTGAATTCCACATTGTCTTTAATTTCTTTCTTTTCTTTCTTTCTTTCTTTCTTTCTTTCTTTCTTTCTTTCTTTCTTTCTTTCTTTCTTTCTTTCTTTCTTTCTTTCTTTCTTTCTTTCTTTCTTCCTTCCCTGAACCAGTAGAGTCTTTAAGTTTACAAGAGTTTATAGGCTTTCTATTATTGTTCAAGTCCAGCTTTAATCCATGGTTGTCTGATAAGATGCAGCTGGTTATTTCAATTTTCTTATATCTGTTTAGACATGCTTGATGATCAAGTACATTGTAAATTTTCAAAAAAGTTCCACAAGGTACTGATAAGAAGAAATATTTTTCTTTTGTGTTTGGATGAAATGGTTGTAGATATCTGTTAGGTCCATTTGAATCATAGCATCTGTTAATTTCATTATTTCTCTCTTTAGCTTCTGTCTAGATCACCTGTCTAGACAGGTAAGAGTGGGGTCTTGAAGTTTCCCACTCTTAATGTGTTGGATTCGATGTGTGATTTAAGCTTTAATAATTTTTCTTTTATAAATGTGGTTGCCATTTCATTTCAGACATAGCTATTCTGAATTGATATATCATCTTGTTGAATTTTTCTATTGATGTGTATGAAATGTCCTTATCCGTCTCTTTTGATAAATTTTGGTTTAAAGTCTATTTTATTAGATATTAGAATGGACATTCCACTTTGCTTCTAGGGTATTTTTGCTTGGAAAATCTTTTTCAGACCTTTACTCTGAGGTAATGGCTGTCTTTGTTTCTGAGGTGTATTTCTTTTATGCAGCAGAATAATAGATCATGTTTTCACATCCAGTCTTCTAGTCTGTGTCCTTTTATTGGGGAATTGAGTCCACTGATGTTGAAATATATTAATGACCAATGATTGCTTAATCCTGTCATTTTGATGATGGTAGTGATTGTGTGTATGTGTGTTTGTGTGTGTGTGTGCGTTTGCATGTGTGCTTGTCCATGCATGCACACCTGTGTGTGTGTGTGTGTGTGTGTATGTGTGTCTGTGTGTGTGTGCGCATGTGTGTGTGTATGTGTGTGTGTGTGTGCTGTGTGTAACTATGTCCAACTTCTTTTGTTTTTTGTTTTTTTCTGGCATGGGATTGTTTCCTGTATTCTCACATGTATAGTTAACCTACTTGGGTTGGAGTGCTCCTTCTAGTATCTTCTGTAGGGCTAAAATTGTAGATATTGTTTAAATCTGATTTTGTTGTGGAATATCTTAAGACTTTTTTTCATCTATAATAGTATCCTGGATTTTTAAATGGGATTTATTCATTTCCTTTTCAAAGGTCTATCATCTTCATAAGAATGGATTTAAGGTCCTTTTCTTGTGTGTCAGCAGAATTAGGATATCTACAGCTTGCTGTAGTAGGATAGATAGGCTCTTGAAATGTCATGTTGCCCAGGCTCTTATTGATTGCTTTCTTATGTTGACTTTTGTCATATGATTGTCTCTGGTGCAGGCATGCCTCAGGAAATGCAGGTGTATTTGTGAGCAGGAAAGTGGAACACAAGGGTCTGACTGATGTTTACTTCTGTTGGGTAAGTTTAGGGGAAATTGGAAGGCATGATTTGAGGAAGTGGGTTTTCTTTGTTGTTGCTGGTGGCAGCAGACCTCAGGAAATACAAGCAGAATTACAGCCCAAACCATGGAACTCAGGGGACAGGGTGCAACTCACTGCTGTTGGGCATGCCCCAGGGAAACCTTGCAGGTGGGGGATTAATGTAGTAGGGAGAGGTCCCACCTGGATATCTTTAGTGTCAACAGTCCTCCAAGAATGTAGGCAGATCCCTGAGCTGGCAGATGCAATTCCTTGTTGCTACCTATCTGTCTGTCAGTCTGACTGTTTATTATTTTTGCCTCTCTCTATGGATCTACACATATAATTTTAAGGAGTATAGCAAAATTCCGTAAGTGTAGGTCATGGTTATTTTTTGTTTGTTTGTTTCTGTAACACAATATCTGAAGCTGTGTTTTTTGAATATAGTATGCCTTTGTAATAACCAACATGTTTCTTAATATCAGAGGATGAAGTTCTGCGACTACTTGACCTATGAAAAAGATCCCTTTGGATATATCATGACATAGTATATAAATAGAGAAAGCCTGGACAGGCAGAAAGGAACAACTCATGGAAAGTAACCTCAATTTATAACAACTTGATATTGAAAAAACTAACAGAGTTTCAACAATAAGTACATTAATCTCTACCAAAAGAATGCCCCTAATGACCAAATACATTCCACTAAGCCTAATATCATAAAGTTTCAAGACACTCTTTCTAATTCTCATACTGAAGATGAAGCTACGATCACTTGGACTCTTCAGTAACTCTATGCAATAATAGTCAAGACTCAATAATTTCTTCTTTTGAAATTAGATCTCATTATGTATCCCTGATCAGACTGGATTTTGCTATGTAGACCAGGCTTGCTGCCAACTCACAGATGCTACCTGCCTCTGGGATTAAAGAAAGGTGTGCACCATGATGTTTGGCTATTTCTCAGTTTCTTTTGTGTGTCTTCTGCATTTTCTATTTTATTGATCACATGATTTGTATGCAAAATATTTACAACAACCTAATTTAAAGTAATAACAAATAAGCACAATTGCATATAAAAACTGTACTTTAAATTCTCCTTACTCACCTTTTATTATTAATGCTGATATTGCATCTTTTTAAGATATATACCTATTTCTCTAATGACTATCCTTAGTCATTAGGGAAATGCAAATCAAAACAACCCTGAGATTCCATCTCACACCAGTCAGAATGGCTAAGATCAAAAACACAGGAGACAGCAGTTGTTAACAAGGATGTGGAGAAAGAGGAACACTCCTCTACTGCTCGTGGGATTGCAAGCTGGTACAACCACTCTGGAAAGCAGTCTGGCAGTTCCTCAGAAAACTGGGCATGACACTCCCAGAGGATCCTGCTATACCACTCCTGGGCATATACCCAGAGGCTTTTCCTGCATGCAATAAGGACACATGCTCCACTATGTTCATAGCAGCCTTATTTATAATAGCCAGAAGCTGGAAAGAACCCAGATGTCCCTCAATGGAGGAATGGATTCAGAAGATGTGGTATATTTACACAATGGAATACTACTCTGCAATTAAAAACAATGAATTCACGAAATTCCTAGGCAAATGGTCAGAACTTGAAAATATCATCCTTAATGAGGTAACCCAATCACAAAAGAACACACATGGTATGCAGTCACTGATAAGGGGATATTAACCCAGAATCTCGGAATACCCTAGACACAATTTGCAAAACAATAGATTTCCAAGAAGATGGAAGGAGAGACCCCTGGTCCTGGAAAGACTGGATGTAGGGGAATGCCAGGACAGAGAAGCAAGAGGGGGTTGAATGGGGAAAAGAGGGAGGGAAGGGGGCTTATGGGACTTTTGGGGAGGGAGGAAATGGGAAAGGGGAAATGATTTTGAGTGTAAATAAAAAAACTTAGAAAATAAAATAAAATTTAAAAAAAAGATTTATACCTATCAACATATTCTTATGCATGTAAAGATTTTTATACTTTCCTTTTATGTATTTTATTATTGCACCAAAATTGCTGTATAGTCTGTTATTATAATTTTCTCTCTCTCTCTCTCTCTGTCTCTCTCTCTCTCTCTCTCTGACTATCTACCTGTCTATCATCTATCTATCTATCTATCTATCTATCTATCTATCTATCTATCTATCTATCTATCTATCTATCATCATCATCATCTATATCTATAACATAAAACTTTACCAATTAGTTTTCTATTTCAAATGTTTTCAGTTGTGGTTAGTGCTTTTTTATATACAACTTTAAAGCCTTCCTTGAGAATTTCATGTAAAATGAGATAGTAACAATAGACTCCCTTAGCTTTTGTTTAAGTAGTAAATCTTTATAGCTCTTTCAATCTTTGAAGACAGATTTTATAGATACTGCATCATTGGTTGGAAGTTTTATTCTCTTGCTATTTTTAATATATCACCACCTTCCTTTCTATCTTGTAAAATATCTATCAAGAAATACACAGAGTTACTAGAATTTTCTTGTATCAAGTTTTATTTATGTGTTTAAATTTCTCTCATCTGCGACTTTAAATTTTTTAAGTTATGACTGTGTGTGGGTGTGTCTGTGTATCATATAGGTAAGAGATTAGAGGACTACCTACAATAGTAGGTTCTTGTCTATCTTATGGGTTCCAGATATTAAAATCACATCATCAGTCTTGGCAAAAGTAGATTTAGTCAATAAACTATCTTACCAGTATTCATTTGTGACTTTTGGTAATTTTACTCTGCTTTGTTTTTCTAGACTACTAGGATATCCATTTATTGTCCAGGTTTGCGAGGCTTTCCCCCTGTTTTACAGAGGGAGATAAATATGTATTTTGTTGATTTTACTCCTTCTATGTTGAACATCGTATGTATATTAATTAATTCCTCAGTTTCCTGACAAATCTCTTAGGCTTTCTTCTCTATTTTTCATTCTTTGTGTTATTGTTCTCTGATTGGTACATTCTGTTGTTTCTCAATAGTCATGAATTATTTTTAAGATTAGTTAGGAATCTTTTTAGCTCAATATTTATATTTGGAAAAATAAATTACTTTCATTGAAATGGTTTCTGTTTATACTGTACTTTATGACCAGTTTCCTTAGGATATTTTGAGTTATTTGTGAAGTATTCCCTAAATTCTCATTCCAATATCAATTTATGAAAATTTTTTTATTTGGGTCTTGTTTATCTTTTTGTAAAGATTATAAAATATTCCACTAATCTGTTATATTCTAGGTTCAATTAATTTCCAGATTCAACTGGTATAAAAATTAGTTTGTTGTGTAGCTTCTTTCTTTAATTTTTTTATTGTATATTTTTTATTTACATTTCAAATGTTTTCCCTTTTCCTGGTTTCCACTCTGGAAAGCCCCAATTCTGTTCCCTTTCGACCTGCTACTATGAGGGTGCTCACCCACCCACTTCTGACTCCCTGCCCTGGCATTCCCCTACACTGAGGCATGGAGCCTTCAGAGGACCTAGGGCCTCTCTGACCATTGATGCCTAATAAGGCCATTCTCTGGAGCCATAGGTCACTCCATGTGTACTTTTTAGTTGGTGTTTCAGTCCCTGGGAGCTCTGGGGGATGTACTTGGTTGATATTGTTCTTTGTATGGAATTGCTCCTTTTGCTCCTTCGGTCCTTCCCCTGACTCCTCCATTGGGTACCCTGTAATCAGTCCAATGTTTGTCTGCGACTATCCCCCTCTGTATTTGTCAGGCTCTGGCAGAGCCTCTCAGGAGACAGTTATATCAGTCTCCTGTCAGCAAGCACTTCTTGGCTGTCTGTATATGGGATGGATCCCCAGGTGGGGCAGTCTCTGGATGGCCCTTCCTTCAGTCTCTGCTCCACACTTTGTTTCTGTATTTCCTCCTGTGAGTATTGTTGCTGGAAATATTAAACCTGACTGGCAGGCTTCCTGTGCTACTGCTAGCAACTCTGCCTCAGTGTGGTCCTTCTGCCTCTGCCTCTAGACAAGACTCAGCAGGGACTGATTGTGGTCTTTTCAGCTTGAGTTCTCTTATCTCTGGAGCTGCTAGTTCCTTCCCAGCCATAAATACCTGTGGTTGGTGGTCCCATATTCCAATAGCCAAGTAAAACAAAGCTCTTGAAGCTTATAATTAACCAGTCAGATTTATATTTCAGTAAATTCTCAATTCACAAGATACCCACACAATAATTTCTATGGCAATTGATAATGACACAAGCCACCCATCTAGATTGGGCAAGTTATCCTAATTATTTTATCCCTATTTAATAACATATCTACTTGTGGCTATTCAAAGCCACACTAGTTCTGAATCATCCTGTCCATTGTCCATTTTGCTTCCTCCCTTTCCTGAGTTGCTCTCTGTCCCTGCAACTCTTAGCTCCACCTCACTTTTCCCTGTCTAATCACAGGCTTCCTCCTTCGTTAATATTTCAATGTGATTGGACAAGGAAAATCCTGCCACAAGTATTTTGTTCCCCCTTCAAAGAAGGGCTGAAGCATCCATACTTTGGTCTTCCTTCTTGAATTTCATTTGATCTGTGAATTGGGTCTTGAGTATTCTGAGTTTCCAGGCTAATATCCACTTATCAGTGAGTGCATACTATGTGTGTTCTTTTGTGATTGGGTTACCTCACTCAGGATGAATATTTCTAGTTGCACCCATTTGCCTAAAAATTTCATGAATTCATTGTTTTTAATAGTTGAGTAGTATTCCATTGTGTAAATGTACCACATTTTCTGTATACATTCCTCTGTTGAGGGACATACGGGTTCTTTCCAGCTCCTGATTATTATAAATAAGACTGCTATGAACATAGTGGGACATGTGTCCTTATTACATGTTGAAGCATCTTCTGGGTATATGCACAGGAGTTGTATAGCTGGGTCTTCAGGTAGTACTATGTCCAGTTTTCTGAAGAACTGCCAGAATGATTTCCAGAGTGGTTGTACCAACTTGCAATCCCACCAGCAGTGGAGATGTGCTCCTCTGTCTCTACATCCTTGTCAGCATCTGTTGTGAAGCTTCTTAAACAATTAGAAAAGTGAATAGTCTATTCTTCTCTTTCCCTATTTACACAGAAAAGGCTGAACTTTATCAGAATCTGTCCTCTTTAAAATTGTATTCCTTTATGTAATAGTAGTATACACAGCATAATATATGAGGAGTTTCACCAGTGCTCTGAGACAGGTAAGGTGGGAACAAATCATAAAATTAGTCATCAAAAAGTCAGAATATTGGATATAGTATCCAGTTTCCTTTTTTAATTTTACTGAGGATGTGGGAACTTGTAGTTTCATTTTAATTGCATGGCACTGTATAGACGGATGGATCTGCAATATGAGGAAAACAGATTTTCCTTCTGGAATCTGTGTGATTGGTTTCATGCTCATGTGGGTAATACAAGTATACTACTTTCTGGATCTCTCACAAAGGCAATTGCTTTATGTATGATTGCTGAATTAATGATCCTTTTGGAGAAAAGAGTTTGACTTCTAGTTATGTTACTAACATGTTTGTATTTTAGAACTACAGTATTTTATTTGATACTTCTTCCAACTGTCGTTAAATTGAGCTTGTTTATTAGTCATTTGACCTATCAATCTAAAACCAGGGTATTTTATTTTTGTTTTTAGAGAATATTCTCATGTTAATTTCAACACTTCATATTTAACATGTTTTAGTCAATTCAGAAATTCATACTTCTTACCAGTAGATAAAAGAATTTTATAGACTATCAAATCTAACAACCCTACACTTTTCCATTTTTTGATATATACCATTTTTGTTTCTTCTTTATTGGATTATAGCTTCTATTAATTGTACAAAATAATGGTTCATTATAGTATTTTTTGTGTATATAATATACTTTGATCATTTTCTGCCCACTATTAACCACTCTTGATCCAATTCTCACTACCAACTTTCTCCTTCATTTTTGAAAATAATCTCATTTAAGGTTTTATGACATTAAAATCTACATCCCATGTACATGAAAAAATATTCAATATCTTTCTTTCTATATCTGAGTTATTTCAGTTTTTTTGATTATCCATTGTTCCAACATATGAAAATGACATAATTACATGCTGTTTCATGACTGAGTAAACCTGTAGTTTAAAAGTAACACATTTTTATGCATTTATCTGAGTCTATCTCATTCTTTTGCAAAAAAAAAAAACCGCAAGAAACATGGCTATGCAGTGAATTATCATTATTTATGCTGACTTTGGATCCTTCAGGCAGATTCAAAATGAGAATAGCGGGACCATATGGTAATTCTACTTTTAGATTTTCAAGTAATCTCAGTTCTGATTTCCATGTTGGCTTCAATAATTTATACTCATACTAACTATGTGTAAGGGCTCCATTTCCTGCATGCTTTGCAACAATTACTTGTGGTTCATTCTCTTTTCTTGATGGCCATCATTCTGTCTGGGATGAAGTGGAATCACAAAGCAGTTTCTATTGTTCCTTTTTCTCTGATATTCAAACCTTTTCAAAATATTCTTTGGACATCTTTAATTCTTAGAGATCTATTTGTGACATTCATTTTTTCTATTTATTGATTGGATTATTATTTTGTTATTTATGTTTAGTTATTTCTATAAACTGGGTATTAATCATATTTCAGATGAATAGGAAATAAATTTTTTTCCCTCTGCATGCTATCTGCTCTTTCTGGTAATTCCTTCCTTTGCTGTGTTGCTTCTTAATTTTGTGCAATAAATTTTGCCAGTTCTTGTTTTTATTTCCTACTGGAGTTCTTCTAATCAGAATGTCCTTGTCTTTGCTTTGATTTCTTTGCCTATGTTTTCCTGCAGTAATTTCAGACATCTAGGTTTTACACTGAGTTTTTTGACTTGGGCATGATGTGATTTCTATATCCAGTGAGATTCTAATTGGAGGAAACTCCTAATTTTTCTTTTGCAAGTGGTTGTCATTTGGTGATAAATTTTTGGTTAGCCTTCATGAAAACATATTTGAATCAGTCTTGATGTGTCTGGAAGACACTGTACAGGCTGTCATCTCTCCCATCTGGTTCTCCAGTATTTGTACTTCATCTTCAAAAAAAAAAAAAAAACCTCTGTGCCCTGAGAGGGGTTGTAATGAAAATATCCCATTTGGAGATGAGTGTTTCAAAGTCTCTCACATATTTCAGATTGTCCACTTATGGGTCTTAATATATTAATGCCCATATATGGCAAGAATAAGGTTATCTGATGATGTCTAAGCAAGACAGTGACCTACGGGTATTGCAGAGTTATTAGGAGTCATTGTATTGTTGTGTTTCTTTAGAAGGATTGTCTTAGGGTTTTACTGTTGTGAATAGGCATCATGACAAAGGCAATTCTTATAAGGACAACATTTTATTGGGTCTGGCTTGTGGGTTCAGAGGTTCAGTCAATTATCATCAAGGCAGAAGTATAGCAGCATCCATGCAGGCATGGTGCAAGAGGAGCTAAGAGTTCTAGATCTTCATCTTAAGGCTGCTAGCAGAATACTGATTTCCGGGCAGCTATGATAAAGGACTTAAAGCCCATACCCATAGTAACATACCTGCTCAAACAAGGCCACTCCTACTCTAACAGGGCCACAGTGAATAATGCCACTCCTTGGGTCGAGCATATACAAACCATCACAAAGGACAATAGTATTTGGTTTCCCCCTAGGACCATAGACTATCTATTCTCAATTTCTTGGCCACCTGACTAGTTCCATCAATATTTTTTTTTTAAAAATGTTTATTTGGCAAATAGTTTAACTAGAAAGTTTAAAACATTCTATTGAATGAAACACTGTTGAGTTTATATATGTTTTCTTTTTATCAGAAACTCAAATACATGGCAACTTTGTCCTATAATATGTGTTCCTTATAAGAACATTGCTGTCTGTCTTTAAGATGCTTCCATGTAGCAGGCATGATGGTATAAAATAATCCTATGATCATATTTTCTGAGAGCAAAGGCAGGGTAGTTGTGAATCAAGGCAAGATTGAGTTATACTATAAATATGAAGCCATGTCAGGTAAGAAAGATAAAGGAAATATCTTCTCATATGTCTGATAATTATGTATTTTCACCTTGACAGAACCAACAATTTCCTGAAATAAGGGTTTCTGGGGATGGCTTCAAGGGATTACCTATATTATGTCAGTATGTCTGTTAATACGAAAATACACATCTTAATTAGATGCAAGATTGTTCCTTGTTGTTCAGGAGATCCAGGGCTATATAAATAAAGGAGAACTGAGCATTAGCACACATTCATCACTCTGTTTTTCCTAACTGTGGATATGATGGGATTAGCTGCTTCAAGCCTCTGTAGCTTGGGCTTCCCAACTACTACTGGCAATACCCCTGAAGTAAAAACCATAGTAAGTCCTTCTTACCTTAAATAAATTTTGCCAGATTATTCTATCGAAGTTTGCTAGCTAGTTTTGTGTCAATTTGATGTAAGCTAGATTCTCTTCAAAAACAGAAACTTGAATTAATAAAACATTTCCACCAGATGGGTCTCTAATCAGGCCTGTGATGCAGTTTCTTATTGGATAATTGATGTATGAGTGTCCAGTTCACTCTGGGCAAGGCTTGGTGTTATAAGAAGCAAGGTTGAACAAGCCATGTCAATCAAATCTGTAAGTAGCACTCTTCCATGGTCTTTGCATCAGTTCTTGCCTCCAGGTTCTTGCCCTGACTTCCGTAGATGATGAAATTATAACTCTGAGGTGAAATAAACTATTTTCTCCACAAGCAACTTTGATCATGGTGTTTTAGAACAACATTAACAACCATAAGTAAGATACAGAAAAATAAACTGAAACATTATGTAACTTTTAACAATTGTCTTGATTGCTTTCTAAAATGAAAAAAACTAATATTTCAAAAGGAAAATGTTTCCAAAATAATAAATTTTCCTGATACTCTTTTTGATAGCAAAGAAAAAATAGCTTAGAGAAGTATCAAATTCGTGGTTAAGAGCAGGAACAAATAAAAGTGAAAAGAATAAAAAAATTAGAAAAGTATCCATGAAACCAGAAACTGGCTCTTAAAAAGATCAATGTCATTAAATCTCTATTTAGCCTAACTAATAAAAATGGTCAACTTACAGATATTAAGAATACCAAAAAGACAATAACAGGAGCAATGATATGCTCAAAATATTGGCCGGTTATATGACATAGTCCAATTTCTTGGAAGACATAAACAACTAGCAACTAATTTATGAAGATGAAAATATTCACAATAGTTCTAAAACTTTTAATAATATTGAAATTAATTCTCAGAAGCTCTTGCAAAAGGAAGGTTGCATGCCTAAATAGATAACCTTGTTAATTATAAACTAAAAGAAAACAGTAAAGTAAAATATCAGCACTTCTATGCAGTATCATGAAGTAGTAGAAAAGATAACACATTTAAAGCTTATTTTATTCATCCTTACTGTAAGGCAACAAATATGAAAACAAAAGCACAAGTAAAAATTACAGAATATTATCCCTTATGAGCATCAGTGGGTATATCTTTGAAGGATATTAACACTTCAAATCTAGCAATTTATAAGAAGGAAATTATATCTTGATCATATGGAGTTTATCTTATGAAAGTAAAGTTCATTCAGAATTACAAAGTCAACCAAATCCATGAAATCATAGTCATATATTCCATGAACATAATACTAGCTGAATAAAAAGATTTGACAAGTTTAATTATCTGTTAATGTTCAAATTGTCAGTATAGAAGGAATAAAACTTTATCTTACTGAGATACTACTAAAACTTCTATTTACCATCACATAATACCAGTAAAATTTTATATTTAGCTGTATAATACTGATAAATTTTTCCTCTAACATCAATAAGATGCAAATTGTTTAATTTAACTAGTTTCTAAGGTTAAACAGTACAGGGGAGCAAGAAAAAGAAATTTAAGTCATACCGATGGGAAAGGACAAAAGGAAAATTCTAATTTTGTATGCAATATGTTAATGTAAGAATTAGAATGCTGACATAACATTGTAATCAATGACTTATTAAAAATCCAATATTCTTAAAAGTAATAGAGACTAATCATGCACCTCAGTGGCTGAGGACTAGAATAGCAGGAACAAAGCCCATGTCCCATCCACAGTGCTGAAAAAAGCAATAAAAATACATAAGGCTTAGTCTCTAAGAGTTCTGGGGGTACTGGTTGGTTCATATTGTTGTTCCTCCTATGGCACTACAAACCCCTTCAGCTCATTGGGTCCTTTCTTTAGCTCCTCCATTGGGGACCCTGCACTCAGTTCAATGGTTGGCTAAGAGTGTCACCCTCTGTATTTGTAATTCTTTGGCAGAGCCTCCCAGGTGACAGCTATATCAGGCCCCTGTCAGCAAGCACTTGCTGGCGTCCACAGTAGTGTCTGGGTTTGGTGACTGTATATTGGATGAATCCCCAGGTGGAACAGTCTCTGTATGGCCTTTACCTCAGTCTCTGCTCCACACTTTGTCTCTGTATCTCTCCCATGGGTATTTTGTTCCCCATTCTAAGAAGGACCAGAATATCCATACTTGGTTATTCCTTCTTCTTGAGCTTTATTTGGTAATTATCTTTATTGCTATTCCCTTTCATAATTTTATATGCATTAAAATATCTTAGAACATTTTTGTATATCTTACATTGGTACTTTTTAAGATTTATTTTTACTTATTTGTGCAGTGCTGTGCTGTGTGTGTGTTTCTATGTCTCTGTGTGTGTTCATATGCCACATGTGAGCAGGTGTAAGCTGATCCTCCCCCTCAAAGTGCAGTTATATTGCTCCCCTCATATTGGAGTTATCAGTTGGAAGTTGTACAATATTTAACATGGGTTTGAAGTGGCAAACTCAAATCCTCTAAAAAGAATTCATTGCTTCACCAACTCCCTTGGACTCAAATTATTTTAACTCCAGAAAGCTGATAGTTAATTTGATTATAAGTGTAAAATATCCATTAATAGTGCATCAAAATGAATAAAGAAGAAAGGAAATAATGCATTTAAGAATAGTATTCAGGGCAAAGGATGAAAGTAACAGTGTTTGATACTTTTTATTACTGAGACGTAATAACTGACTTAATCAACTAAAAGAAAGATGATTTGGGCTCATCATTTCAGAAGGATCCATGTATGATCGACTGGCTCCAGCATCCTTGGGCCAGTGCTGATATTGAACATCGTGACAAAAGATTATTGAAATATACTGGTTAGCTTCTGGCAGCCAAAACTATGGCAGAGCAGGGAGAAGAGTAGAAGATAAGCTATCCTTCAATGATACAGTTGGAACAACCTACTTTATGGTCTCTTGGCTCTATCTTTTACAATTTCACTCTCTTCCAAAAGCTATTCAGAATTTAAATTTGTCAGTATGTTAGACCATTGATGAAGCCAGCATCCTTGTAGACCTTGTTAATATATGCACTTTTCTCCCAAATCCCCATTTATGCATTCTGCTTGCATTATGAGACATTTTGGGAAAGCTTTGTATTTGAGGCATAACAAATACAGTGGAGGTGATTAGCATGGTCGAAATTTCATCTCTCAAAAGATACATTCACTGACTCTTGGGAAATTAAATGATTAAAGCAAAATAATCAACATGAATTCAAATAAAAATTTTTATAAGACATACTTGAAACAAGTTATACTTAATGAAATTGAGTGGCTTTAGAGATATCTCGCATGTAAGTATACTTCTCTTCCAGAGCAACTTACATTGGCGCTCACAATTGCCTGTAACTCCAACTTTGGGGCAATCCAATGCCTCTGGCCTCTATATTTTCCTGCAATTCTGTGGACATAACCAAACAGAAATACTCATCATACATGTCATTAAAAACAAAGTTAAATGAAACAGACGAGGAACTGTTACACATTTCCATATAGCATTCTTTTGTTTTTCAAGTAATAAAAGCAGAGTTGAAGTTTATTAAGAAAAGTTTGACACATTTTAGTACAGGTGCGGGATTCATAAAAAAGAGCTATGCATGTGTCTTGGCAACAGCTCTATGTAAAAATTTGGAGGCTTTTGGAATTACGTTGCTCAAGGAGTTTCAAGGGAAACCCCACATTTTCTTCTTTTCTTGTATTTTATTTCCTTAAATTTATCCAATTATAATTATAGTAAAATAGACATTTTCACTGAATTTATTGAATTTAACAATTTTTATACATATGAAAACTAAGAACATGCAAGAATATGTAATGCTGTTTAGAGAACCAGGGCAAAATTGTAACAGAGAACTTATCTGATAAGATGATTAATGAAAAACTATATATATATATATATATATATATATATGTATATATTCATAAATATAAATGAAAGCAAAAAGACCTAGTAGATTACTTTTGAATATAGAAAACTACAGCATAAAATATGCTTTAATAAATTACATAAAGTAATACAAAACATATAAGCGTTTTAGTACATTCTCTATGTCTAATAATTTTACATGGTAAAATATTTCCGAAATTCATCTACTCGTCTCCATTCTCAGTGTTTAATACCTTTCAGTTCCACCAACAGTTTTCTAATTTAGCTTATGACTTAGTCAGTGTTCTATTGCTGTGAAGAGACACCATGACCTCAGTAACTTTTATAAAGGAACACATTTAATTGGGGCTGGATTATAGTTTAGAGGTTTAGTGCATTATTATCATGGAGAGAAGTATGGCAGACATGGTGCAGGAAGCGAAAGAGATAGAGATAGAGAGAGAGAGAGAGAGGGAAAGAGAGAAAGAGAGAGAGAGAGAGAACACCATTGGACTTGACTTGGGCTTTTTAAAGCTCAAAGACCACAGCCAGTGACACATTTCCTCCAACAAGACTACACCTTCCAATTCTTCTCAAATAGTGCCATTCCTTAATAATGAACTGTTTAAATATAGAAGCCATATTTCCCAATTTTATTCAAATCACCATATCCCAACATCTGTTTTATGTAAATTCCAGCAAAACCACATATTATTCCCTTTCTTTGGGTTTTGCTTTCGGTTTGCCTTTTATATTTGTATGAGCATGTCATCCAGTGATGTCACTTTGCTAGAAATAATCAAGAGCCATTAGTTGGACGTTCATTCTTGACCTGTATTTTTTCATTAGCATCTGTTTTCTTATAAATAAACTCTGCCTCTCAAGTACTTATCTTTTATAGTAATACTATACATTTTATCATTTTATTGGATATTTGCTTTATTTACATTTCAAATGGTATCCCCTTTCTGTGTTACCCCTCCTAAAATCTCCCATCCCATATCCCCTCCTGTTGTTCCCCCCACCCAATTTCCTGACTTGAATTCCCCTATTCTGGGGAATCAAGTCTTCATAGCACCAATGGTCTCTCCTCTCATTGATGTCTGAAAAGGTCATCTTTGGCTACATATGTAGCTGGAGCCATGGGTCCCTACATGTGTACTCTTTGGTAGGATATCATCCAGAGTGATATCCCTGGAGTTCTGGGGGTACAGCTTGGTACATATTATTGTTCCTTCTGAAGGGCTGCATTCTTCAGCTCCTTGTGTCCTTTCTCTAGCTGTTTCATTGGGGACCCTATGCTCAGTCTGTTGGTTGTTTGTGAGCCCTGGGTATTTTGATCCACTTTCCAATAAGGATCATAGTATCCATGCTTTGGTCTTCTTTCTTCTGGAGCTTCATGTGGACTGTGAGTTGTATCTTGGATATTCTGAGCTTTTGGGCTAATATCCACTTATCAGTGAGTGCATATCCTGGTGTGTGTTCTTTTGTGATTGGGTTACCTCACTCAGGATGGTATTTTCTAGCTGTATCCATTTGACTAAGAATTTCATGACTTCATTGTTTTTAATGAGTAGTACTCCATTATGTAAAAGTACCATGTTTTCCATAACTCTGTTGAGAGACATCTGGGTTCTTTCCAGCTTCTTGCTATTACAATATGACTGCTAAGAACATAGTGGAACATGTGTTCTTACTACATGTTGGAACATCTTCTGGTTATATGCCCAGGAGTGGACTAGCTGGGTCCTTTAGGGGTTTCTCAGCCACCCAATATTCCTCAGTTGAGAATTCTTTGTTTAGCTCTGTTCCCCTTTTTAATAGAGTTATTTGGTTCTCTGGAGTCTAACTCCTTGAGTTCTTTGTATATACTAGATATTATCCCTTTGTTGGATGTAAGATTGGTAAAGATCTTTTCTCAATGCCATAACTAAAGATAGTAAAAGCAATATACAGCAAACAAGGAGCTAACATCAAACTAAATGGAGAGAAACTTGAAGCAATCCCACTTAAATCAGGGACTAGACAAGGCTGACCACTCTCTCCCTACCTACTCAATACAGTGCTCAAAGTCCTAGCAAGAGGAATTAGACAACAAAAGGAGGTCAAAGGGATACAAATTGGAAAGGAAGAAGTCAAAATATCACTATTTTTAGATGATATGATAGTATACCTAAGTGACCCCAAAAATTCTACCAGAGAACTCCTAAAACTGATAAACAACTTCAGCAAATTGGCTGGATATAAAATTAACTCAAACAAATCAGTAGCCTTACTATACTCAAAGGATAAAGAGGCTGAGAAAGAAATTCGGGAAATGATACCCTTCACAATAGTCACAAATAAAATACCTTGGTGTGACTCTAACCAAGCAAGTGAAAGATCTGTATGACAAGAACTTCAAGTCTCTGAAGAAAGAAATCAAACAAGATCTCAGATGTTGGAAAGAGCTCCCATGCTCATGGATTGGCAGGTTTAATATAGTAAAAATGACCATCTTTCCTAATGCAATCAAAATTCCAACTCAATTCTTCATAGAGTTGTAAAGAACATTTTCCAAATTTATCTGGAATAACAAAAAACCCAGGATAGTGAAAACTATTCTCAAGAATAAAAGAACTTCTGGCGGAACCATCATCCCTGACCTAAACTCTACTATAGAGCAATAGTTATAAAAACTGTATGGTATTGGTACAGAGACAGGAAGGAAGATCAGTGGAATAGAATTAAAGACCAAGATATGAACCCACAACCTATGGTCACTTGATCTTTGAAAAAGGAACTAAAACCATCCAGTGGCAAAAAGACAGCATTTTCAACGAATGGTACTGGGTCAACTGGCAGTCAACATGTAGAAGGATGCGAATTGATCCATTCTTATCTCCCTGTACAAAGCTCAAGTCCAAGTGGATAAAGGACCTCCACATAAAACCAGATACACTGAATCTAATAGTAGAGAGAGTCGAGAAGATCCTGGAGCACATGGGCACAGGGGAAAATTTCCTTAATAGAACACCAATAGCTCATGTTCTTAAGATCAATAATTGACAAATGGGACTTCACAAAAGTACAAAGCTTTTGTAAGGCAAAGGACCTTGTCAATAGGACAAAATGGCAACCAGAAGATTGGGAAAAGATCTTTACCAAACCTACATCCGAAAGAGGGCTAATATCCAAGGTATACAAAGAACTCAAGAAGTTAGATTTCAGGGAAACAACCCTATTAAAAATGTGGTGCAGAGCTAAAAGAGAATTCTCAACTGAGGAATACTGAATGGCTGAAAAGAACCTAAAAAAATGTTCAACATCTTTAGTCCTCAGGGAAATGCAAATCAAAACAACCCTGAGATTCAACCTCACACCAGTCAGAATGGCTAAGATCAAAAACACAGGTGACAGCAAATGCTGGAGAGGATGGAGAGAAAGTGGAACACTCCTCCATTGCTGGTGACATTGCAAGCTGGTAAAACCACTCTCTATATCAGTTTAGTAGTTCCTCAGAAAACTGGACATCACACTACCTGAGGATCCAGCTATTCCACTCCTGGGCATATATCCAGAAGATGCCCAGATATGTAATTAGGACACATGTTCCACTATGTTCATAGCAGCCTTATTTATAATAGCCAGAAGCTGGAAAGAACCCAGATGTCCCACAACAGAGGAATGGATACAGAAAACGTGGTACATTTACACAATGGAGTAGTACTCAGCTATTAAAAACAATGAATTCTTGAAATCCTTATTCAAATGGATGGAACTAGAAAATATCATCCTGAGCTAGGTAACCCAATCACAAAAGAATACACACGGTATGCATTTGGTTATAAGTGGATATTATCCCCAAAGCTCAGAAT
Organism: Tokudaia tokunoshimensis; assembly: GCA_036184795.1. Taxonomy (NCBI): domain Eukaryota; kingdom Metazoa; phylum Chordata; class Mammalia; order Rodentia; family Muridae; genus Tokudaia; species Tokudaia tokunoshimensis. The sequence goes on from BTHU01000023.1 coordinate 107,843,013, forward strand.
ATCCAAGATACAAAGCACAGACCACATGAAGCTCAAGAAAAAGAAAGACCAAAGTGTAGACACTTTGACCCTTATTGGAAAGTGGATCCATATAGCATTCTTATTCACTGATAATGGAAATACAGATGAACAATAAGAAAAATATATAAATGGAGATTTTTCTGTTTTCTTTATGTAAATATCATATGTATAACATGTCTGCATTTGTATGGATAAATGTGCAAGTATGTATGTATTTGTGTGGTTTACATGGGCATTAGTATGTACAGTATCGTCAAAAGTTCCAATTATTTATGTTAGTCATTGTCTAATATTTTAATTTAAAATAGGAAGGTAAAATATAATTATTTAAGATTATGCATGTAAAGGAAATAATAATTATTAATTTCATGAAATACTAATTTTAAGCACACATATTTTAACATTCATTTTGTGGTAAAACACATCATATATTTTGAATAACTAAAAGAAGGCTTTTGTGTGTTCGAGCTGCTAGCTGAACTGATCAAATTTCTAATTAAACACCAGGTACTTGAAAGAATAACAAAATATGTAAATTCGCATTTCTGTAAGAACTTGTTGTTTATTCACATCTCTGACAACTTGTTTTGAATGGGTTAAGAAACCTTGTAACTTTAAGGATAATAGCAGTATTTGTTACAAATTATACAATCTGTTTTCAAATGAACATCAATACTTTGGATTTTTAAATTGTACTTCTGTTAATTCTCCTTCAACTCATCCCCTTTGTGACTTCTCACCCCTCTCACCCCTTCCCACCCTTTCCCAACCCTTCCCACCTAACTTTGGGGTCACTTTTTTGGAAAAGTTTATCCACCATTAACAGGGACTTAATTTTCTAATTTTTTCATGATATTAGCATTGATCTTAATAATGTGACTTTAAAGTATCAGTTAAGAAAAGAGGAATTCTGTTATCTCCCTGAACAAAGCTCAAGTCCAAGTGGATCAAGGACCTCCACATAAAACCAGACACACTGAAACTAATAGAAAGGAAACTAGGGAAGAACGTTGAACATATGGGCACAGGGGAATATTTCCTGAACAGAACACCAATAGCTTATGCTCTAAGATCAAGAATTGACAAATGGGAACTCATAAAATTACAAAGTTTCTGTAAGGCAAAGGACACTGTCAAAAGGACAAAGCGGCAACCAACAAACTGGGAAAAGATCTTTACCAACCCTACATCCAATAGAGGGCTAATATCTAATATATACAAAGAACTCAAGAAGTTGGATGCCAGAGAACCAAATAACCCTATTAAAAATGGGGACCAGAGCTAAACAGAGAATTCTCAACTGAGGAAACTGGAATGGTAGAGAAGTACCTAAAGAAATGCTCAACATTCTTAGCCATCAGGGAAATGCTAATCTAAACCACTCTGAGATTCCACCTTACACCAGTCAGAATGGCTAAGATCAAAAACTTAGGTGAAAGCAGATACTGGCAAGGATGTGGAGAAATTGGGACTCTCCTCCATTGCTGGTGGAATTGCAAGCTGGTACAACCTCTCCGGAAATCAGTCTGATGTTTTCTCAGAAAATTGGAAATAGTACTAACTGAGGCATATACCCAGAAGATGCTCCAACATGTAATAAGGACACATGCTCCACTATGTTCAAAGCAGCCATATTTATAATAGCCAGAAGCTAGAAACAACCCAGATGTCCCTCAACAGAGGAATGGATACAGAAAATGTGGTACATTTGCACAATGGAATACTACTCAGCTATTAAAAACAATGAATTCATGAAACTCCTAGACAAATGGATAGATATAGAAAATTTCATCCTGAGTGAGGTAACTCAGTCACAAAAGACCACACATGGTGTGTACTCATTGATAAATAGGTATTAGGCAAAGAGTGTGGGATACCCACAATACAACTCACAGACCACGTGAAGCTCAAGAGGAAGGAAGAATGAAGAGTAGATCCTTTATTCCTACTTAGGAGGAACCAATAATCAAGAGAAGTAGATGGTGGGAGGGACTTGGAAGGAAGAGAAGAGGGGAGGTGAAAATAAGTTGAAGAATAAGATAAGGGAGGAGAAGGAGTAGATGTTAAATTAAACAGTGGTGTGTAGCAATGGGGCATGGGGAACTGGGGGTAGCCACCAGAAAGTCCCAGATGCCAGGAAAGAAGAGCCTCCCAGGATCCCATGGGGGTGACATTAGCTGAAATACTCTAGAAAAGGGAGTGAGAATTTGTGGATACCATATCCAGAGGTTAGACATTGCCCCCAGGTTGAGGGATGGAGCTACCCACCCATCTCCAAAATTTTAACACAGAATTGCTCTTATCTAAAGGAAATACAGGGACAAAGAGTAGACCAGAGAATGAAGAAAAGGCTATCCAGAGACTGCCCCACCTGGGAATCCATTCCACATGCAGACACCAAACCCAGACCCTGTTGTGGATGCCAAGAAGTGCTTGCTGACAGGAGCCTGATACAGCAGTCTCCTGAGAGGCTCTGACAGATCCTGACCAATACAGATGTGAATCCTCCCCGCCAATCACTGAACTGAGCACAGGGGCCCCAATGGAGGAGTTAGGGGAACGACTGAAGGAGCTGAAGAGTCTTTATCTGGCATCAATGGGAGGAAAGTCCATTGGTCCTGTGAAGGCTTGATGTCCCAATGTAGAGGAATGCTAGAGCGGTAAGGAGGGAGTGGGTAGGTGGGTGGGGGAGCACTCTCAAAAACAGGGTAAGGGGGGATGGGATAGGGGGTTTGCCGAGGGAAATCAGGAAAAGGGATAACATTTCCAATGTGAATAAATAAAATATCCAATTAAAAATAAGAATAATGCTTGGAACATCTGCATAACTCAATGTATTGTTTTTTTTCATATATCCATTGTATGGCTTTTCAAATTGAACATGCATCAACATAAATTCAAGGTGTAAAATATGTCAGTGAAGATTTAGACAAAAAAAGTAAAAGATTGTTTATCCATTTTTAGACAGTTAATATTGATTATGTCAAATTTTAGTACAGCATCAAAAGAATATTTAAAAATATGTGGAGGTTCTCTTATACATATAAGAGGTTCTGCTATATACATATCCTAATTTTCTCATGTATTTCAAAAATATATTATAATAGATTCAATGCAGAAGCATATACAAAAATTTCTCTTCTTTTAATTCAGACTGTAAAAATTATTGACAAAAGTTTTAAACAAGGTAATCATCTCAATATTTTTTCTTATCTATTAGCTTATCATGTGTTTACCTTATTATTAAAACAATGTAATAAAACGTTAAGTTATCTATTTGACTCCTAGTGCAGAATATTTAAATATAACCTACATCAGTGAAAACTCTTTTGTGAATCCCAGGTATTATTTTTTCTTCTCTTATCCATTCCATCTCAATAAGTTTCACTTCCTCCTCTCCTTCCAGTCCCTTCCCCAAACCTCTTCTTTCTCTCAGATCTATTCCTCCTCCATTTCTCTTTGGAAAAAGAGTAGGCCTCTCAAGATACCAACTGAATGTTGCATAACCATTTACAATGGGACTAGGCACATTCCTTCATAGTAAGTCTGTGCTAGGCAACACAGTATGAGGAATGTGCCCTAAAAGCAGGCAAAAGAGTAAGAGACAGTTCCTGCTCTCACTGTTAGGAGTTCCACAGCTACACAACTGCAACACGTATGTCTTGGTTAGTCCCATGTATGATCCCTGGTTGTCAATTCAGTCTCTGTGGGCTCTAATGAGCTCAGATTAGTTGATTTGGTGGGTTTTCTTGTGGTATTCTTCCTGTCCCCCTTTTACAGGGTTCTTTGAACTAGGATTAACATTTGGCTCTGGGTCTCTGCATCTTCTCCCATCAGTTGCTGGATCACACTCTGCTGACCACTGGGCTTGACTTCAATCTATCAATATAGCAGAATATCATTAGGAATTATATTGTTGACTTTTTTGTTTGTTTGCTTGCTTTGATTTATTTTTTTATTTATTTATTTAGTCAGTTGAATTTGGTTTAGCTCTAGGTCTCTGTTCTCTGGTTATCTAAGTAGTGAAATAGGGGGAATAGAAAGATGGAGGGAGAGAATAATGGGAGAGATGACTGGAACTAGGGAGCATTTTGAAGGCAATGTGGAAAGCTAATACTGTGAAAACTCTCTGATATCTCTGAGTATAACCCTAGTAAAGATTCCTAAGCATGCAGTATATAGAGCCTGAACCAGCCATCTCCTGTAACTGGAAAAGGTTTTCTTTTCAGTGGTGAAACTTTTACATCAACCCAAACACAAACATTTGACCTTCAAGATGTGATGGGGAATTGGTGGCACCAAACTGAGGGAGTATCTCACCAATGACTGGTACAACTTGAGGCCCACACTATTGCAGGGAATAGTACGTAATTTTAAAGACCTCAAGTTTGCTGATATCAAAGTATTGCCATCCATTGCTTTAAAAGCAATGCTTCAGAGAAAATTCCAAGGACTCCCAGGTTTTTATGAGTATTAATGTTTATAACATGCTCATGTCTTCCTCAGATTTTTATGTTATTAATTATTTTAGTGGTACATTATAAAGCAACTTCCAAGTTTCTCACAAGAAGTCAGAAAATTATTTCAAAATCTGGTGCAAATAAGTATTTTAACTTTTATTAATCTCTTAAGTGGAGAATCCCTATGTATTAAATATGCTATAGTTTGAAGAGGCCATCTACCACAACTAGTCTTTGAACAGTTTCTGTAGACTTGCATTAAAATTAATTTAGGAGCTTGGCTCTTATAAATTCATTTGTAATGAATTGTGGGTAGATGAATGGAATCTGTACTTCACAAGACTACTCCAGAATAATTGATACCAAGCCAGTTTTGAAATTAATAATTTGATTGAATTGTGTTATGTCATAGGCAAAGTTTAGCAAATGAAAGCGAGGAAGTAATTTGAGCTGAGTATCTGTTTGCTTGTTTTTGTAAATAGAACACAACCATGCTGGTTTGGTTCTTCATTGTCTACTTATACTAATGTGTCATAGTGTCTAAGCAGAGTAGTTATAACAAAGACTCTGTGACCTAGAAGACATATGATATAAAGTCTATGGCCTTGTTTTCTTTAATTGGTGTGTGTGTGGGGGTGTTCTTAATACAATCTGCTTATTCTGTAGAATGCCTTTTCTATGCATGTTTTCAGGACTTACAGTTTGATATTGGATAACTCTTTAGAGTTTTATTTCAACTCTCAGCATTTCTTAGTTGGCTGTAGTCTTTTGTGAAGAGTTGAGGCCTACTGGGCTTCCTACTTCCACAATAGCAAACCCATTGGACATTTCTTCAGGATGGTCTAGGATAGTTGAGGCAACTATCTGAACATAAATTTGAAAAGAAAAGGTGGTACATGACCAGCTTTGGGGGGAGGAAAGGAAAGTGGTAATTGATGAAATCATGTTTTATCTCTAAAGAAAGTAATAAAAATAAACTGTCTGGATCATTTTAGAAAGATTGTGCTGAGTCATCCTGTAAAGAAAACAGTAAACTTGCAGTTCCAAACAATCTTTACTTGGAAAGATCCTTAGTATTCCAACTGCTATAATGAAATACCTTAGGTTGCTTAGATTATAACCAATAAAATGCACTTTTTACAGGTCAATAAGCTACAAGATCCAACATAAAGGCCCCAGAAGATTCTGTCCAAGTGCCTTTTGGTGACTGCTTCTATATTCTATAATGTGAAATGGCAAAAGCTTACTATATCATCAGTTCTGTTCTTTTAGAATGGCAGAACCCTTATGACTGGTTCACATTATAAAATACCCGTGAAAGTTGCATTTTAATGTACAAATTTTGGAAAGATGCAAACACAGAATAGCAGATATTTAACAACAAAATTCAGACTAGAGAACAGGTCTACTGCAGTCTGCAGAATCTCATGGTTTCTTTAGCACAAAATTCCAGTTATAGATACAAAAATACCAGCTTTGTGCTGAAAGCCCCAACACTTTCTACTTGAATTATATTTTTATGTTAATAAGTTATATTTGAAATCAAAATTTCTTAGAATGCACATGATAGTGTGAAACAAGTTAACTAAAATAAGTTTTGCTGCTAATTATTTCAGTTAGCCCATGATTCAATTTTTATTAGGTGACTTAATGGAGAATATTCTAACAAAGCAACTGTTGCCACTTATTTTTTCTTACCCTATAGCAAGTACTGAGAACATTATAGACATAATGAGTGATTTTTAAATGTACTCTCCAATTCTGTATCTACCTACACAGAATCTTGAAGAACAGCTCTGCATTCATCTGCTGTATAATTTGAGCTTCATCTAAAGCTGTAGTTTGAAGAAAAGATTGTAAAAATAAAAAATAAGCACTTGCAAACAACTACATGATTTCATTTACTTTTCATAATTGTCCTATAAAAACTTTGCCTATTTTACTCATGAATAAATAATCTCTAAGCATGAATATCAAATTATGGAATTTGAACTCAGTTCTGTTGATACTAACCCATACATTTGTCTTACCACAGTTTCCAATTTGAAGGAATGTAGTTCACAGAATTTTATAACAGATAGAATGAAGATGGTCATACCCTCTAGTATTAAAACAGAAAAAAATTTGCTTGAAACCTTATATTTTTCAAACCTGTTTTTGCAGGAGACACAAATGTAGGGATTATTACCCCTTATTTCTTCTGCTTTCTGTGCTTTCCACAGCCCTCACTGTATCACCTCACTTAATGCAGTAATGTGTCTTGACCCATGTTTATTTATGGTACGTGGATGCAATCTTAGTTACAAGGGTAATAGACTAGAGAATGATTCTGAAAACATGGCCTTACTATTTGAAAAACAGCAGCACATAGAGTACATGGGCACAATTGATTATAGTGTGTTTGTCAAATGGAATGGTGATGGAATTTAAAGGTGGAGAGCCATGGATGATCTTAGGCTCCTTGCTTCAGCCCTCTAATCCTCAAATTTCAAATATGTGAAAGTAAAACTAGTAGTAGTTGTGTGTGTGTGTGTGTGTGTTTATAGTATGTCTGTGATCATTAATCTTGGTTGTCAACTTAGTTGGATCGAGAAATAACTAAGAGATATACCTCTGAGTTAGTTGGCAAGGGCATTTACATGAAGGATTGACTCCTTGCTGTTGAATGCAAGTTTGCTGTTCCTCTTTGTCACTGCTGACAGCTTAGCTAATATTAGGACCCAACATTTTTAACCTTCCATGTGTAAAGAGCAGTAGTTGCCAGGAATCCTCTAAGCCTTCTGTGCCAGTTTGGAAGGGAACTATTCTCCCCACTATATTACCAAAAGGATATTGCCAAGTGGAACTACTCAGGCTATCTAGTCTTTTGTACTGTCAGTGGTTACCAAGTTCTCAGCCTCTAGAATGCACAATGCCACTATACTTACCAGCCTTCTATCATGTAACCCAATCAAATAAATCTCCTTTTCACACACATTCATTTTATTAGCCCCATTCCTTCTGGGAATCCTGATGGATTAGCTATTATGCATTTATCAGACACACTGTCTTGTGAAATTACTCTTTGTCATTGAGTAGGGAATAAAATGAGAGTGTGGAGAAAGAGGAAATAAAATGTCTAGAAGACTGACAACAACTTCTATAAAAGGCCTAAGAAATTAGCTGGTAAATCTGCAATAAATATCAATTTTTCTAGTTATTGGAATTGAGGAGAAACTTTTGAAGATCTGGGAGTTTGAAGGAACCTGTCTTATTTTGACCATGATGAATAGGAAAAGCTTCACTGAAATTAAAGGCTTTAAAAAATTTTTAAAAAATGACATCAAATAATGTCAAAAGATTTTATCATTTTATTTAAATCTCAAAAAATACAATTGTAAGGAGTAGCATTTAAATCACTGATTTAAGAAAATGCAAATATTTTCTTTTAGAAAAATTATATTAGCTCTCCTACCACAGGGCTCCATAACCAGGTGACACAGAGAGATAGCTAGACTCACAGGATTGTGAACAAGCCTGGGAGTACATGTAGGACCACCACTGCTTTTCAGAGGAACCTGTTCTGATCACTCAAGACACAAGAATCCAAGGGCATCCTGGGACAGGAGTCTTCCAATTTCTGTCTGCACCCATAGCTGATCTTGGGCCACAGAACTACATACAAAAATACTGCCTCTAGAGAGCTGGTCTCCCAGGAGTGGCTACACACCTGCGTGCACAGGTAAGACCACCACTTCTCTTAAAATTCCTGTCCCAAGAGGGACCTGCTCAGAGCTATCAGGACACAGGAACCAAGGATCAGCTGAGGACGGGATCCTTCTGGTTTCTGTCTGTACCCCTGAGCTGAACCTATACCACAAGCTCTCCATATATAAATTCCAACCAAAGAGAACTGGTGACCCAAGAATAATGATACATAGGCTTGCAGGACAGATAAGCCACAATCAGAGAGAGCAAGACCTGCTAACACCAGAGATAACCAGTTGGCAAAAGGCAAACTCAAGAACATTACCAACAGAAACCAAGGTGACATGGTACCATCAGAACCCAGTTCTTCCACAACATCAAGTCCTGGATACCCCCAACACACCAGAAAAAGCAAGATTTAAATTTAAAATCACGTCTCATGATAATGATAGAGGACTTCAAGAAGGACATAAATAACTCCCTTAAAGAAATACAGGAGAACACAGGTAAACAGGTAGAAGCTCTTAAAGACGAAACATAAAAATCCCTTAAAGAATTACCAGAAAACACAAACAAACAAGAGAAGGAACTGAATAAAACTGTCTAGGATCTAAAAATGGAAGTAGAAACAATAAAGAATTCACAAAGGGAGACAACTCTGGAGATAGAAAACCTAGGAAAGAAATCAGGAGTCATAGATGAAAGAATCACCAACAGAATACAAGAGATAGAAGAGAGAATCTCAGGTGCAGAAGATACCATAGAAAACATTGACACAACAGTCAAAGAAAATGCAAAATGCAAAAAGCTTGTAAACCAAAACATCCAGGAAATCCAGGACACAATGAGAAGATCAAACCTAAGGAAAATAGGTATAGAAGAGAGTGAAGATTTCCAGTTTAAAGGGTCAGTAAATATCTTCAACAAAATTAAAGAAGCAAACTACCATAACCTAAAGAAAGAGATGCCTACAGACTCCAAATAGACTGGACCAGAAAAGAAATTCCTCCCTTAACATAATAATCAAAACACCAAATGCACTAAACAAAGGAGGATATTAAAATCAGTAAGAGGAAAAGGTAAAGTAACATAAAGACAGACGTATCAGAATTACACCAGACTTCTCATCAGAGACCATGAAAGCCTGGGCAAATTTCATACAGATACTAAGAGAACACAAATGCAAGCCCACACTATTATACCTAGCAAAACACTCAATTACCATAGATGGAGAAACCAAGATATTCCATGATAAAACCAAATTTATGCAATATATTTCCACAAATCCAGCCCTACAAAGGATAATAGATGGATAGTTCCAGCTCAAGGAGGGAAACTACATCCTAAAGAAAGCAAGAAAGTAATTTTCTTTCAACAAACCCAAAAGAAGATAACCACACAGACATAAAAATAACATCAAAAATAACAGGAACCAACAATCACTATTCCTTAATATCTCTTAACATCAATGGACTCAATTTCCCAATAAAAAGACATAGACTAACAGACTGGATACATAAAAAGGACCCAGCATTTTGCTGCATACAGGAAATATACCTCAGTGTAAAAGACAAACACTACCTCAGAGTAAAGGACTGGAAAACAATTTTCCAAGGAAATGGTTTCAGCAAATAAGCTGGAGTAGCCATTCTAATATTGGATAAAATTGACTTTCAACTAAAAGTCATCAAAAAATATAAGGAAAGACTCATCAAAGGAAAAATCTGCCAAGAAGAACTCTCAATTCTGAACATCTATGCTCCAAATGGAAGGGCACCCACATTTGTTAATGAAATTTTACTAAATCTCAAAGCACACATTGCACCTCACACCATAATTGTGGAAGACTTCAACACCCCACTCTCATCAATGATCAGGGAAATACAAACTAAAGAGAGACACCATGAAACTCATAGAAGTTATGGACCAAGTGGATTTAACAGATATCTATAGAACATTTCATCCTAAATCAAAATAATATACATTCTTCTCAACACCTCATGGTACCTTATTCAAAATTGACCATATAATTGGTCAAAAAACAGATCTCAACAGATATATGCAGACTGAAATAATTCCATGCACCCAATCAGATCACCATGGACTAAGGCTGATCTTCAAAAACAGCAGAAATGCCACATACACATGAAAGCTAAACAATGCTATACTCAATAACCAGGTCAAGGAAGAAATTAGGAAAGTAAAGACATTTTAGCATCTAATGAAAATGAAAGTGCAACATACCGAAACTTATGGGACACAATGAAAGCAATGCTAAGAGGAAAACTCATAGCTCTGAGTGACTCCAATAAGGAACTAGAGAGAACATACACTAGCAGCTTAACAGCACACCTGAAAGAAGCTAACACACTCAAGAGGAGTAGACAGCTGGAAATCATCAAACTACTCAGGGCAGAAATAAACCAAATAGAAACAAAAAGAACTTGACAAAGAATCAGCAAAACCAGGAGCTGGTTCTTTGGGAAAATCAACAAGATTGATAAACCCTTAGCCAGACTAACCAGAGGGCATAGAGGCAATATCCAAATTAACAAAATTAGAAATGAAAAGGGATATATAACAACAGAAAATGAGGAAATTAAAGAATTCATCAGATTCTACTACAAAGGCCTATACTCAACACAGCTAGAAAATCTGGATAAAATAGACAATTTTCTTTCTTTTTTTTTGTTTCTGATTCTTTTTTTGATTTTCTATATTTTTTATTTACATTCCAAATGATTTCCCCTTTCACGGTTCCTCCCTCCCTGAAAGTCCAATAAGCCCTCTTCCCTCCTCCTGTTCCCCATTCAACCCCCTCTCGATTCTCTGTCCTGGTATTCCCCTACATCCAGTCTTTCCAGGACCAGGGGTCACTCCTTCCATCTTCTTGGAAATCTATTGATATGTGAATTGTGTCTTGGGTATTCCGAGATTCTGGGTTAATATCCCCATATCAGTGACTGCATACCATGTGTGTTCTTTTGTGATTGGGTTACCTCACTAAGGATGATATTTTCAAGTTCTGACCATTTGCCTAAGAATTTCGTGAATTCATTGTTTTTAATTGCAGAGTAGTATTCCATTGTGTAGATATACCACATCTTCTGAATCCATTCTTCCGTTGAGGGACATCTGGGTTCTTTCCAGCTTCTGGCTATTATAAATAAGGCTGCTATGAACATAGTGGAGCATGTGTCCTTATTGCATGCAGGTAAAGCCTCTGGGTATATGCCCAGGAGTGGTATAGCAGGATCCTCCGGGAGTGTCATGCCCAGTTTTCTGAGGAACCACCAGAGTGCTTTCCAGAGTGATTGTACCAGCTTGCAATCCCACCAGCAGTGGAGGAGTGTTCCTCTTTCTCCACATCCTCGCCAACAACTACTGTCACCTGTGTTTTTGATTTTAGCCATTCTGACTGGTGTGAGGCAGAATCTCAGGGTTGTTTTGATTTGCATTTCCCTAATGACTAAGGATGTTGGACATTTCTTTAGGAAATGGAGAATTTTCTATACAGATACCAAATACCAAAGTTAAACCAGGATCAGATAAACCATGTAAACAGTCCCCCAACCCTAAAGAAATAGAAGCGGTCATTGAAAGTCTCCCAACCAGCTGGAGAGAGTCCAACAGCCTCCCCTTAGCAACCTCTGCTCCAGGGATTGACTACACTGAGTCTCCAGGTACGCAGGGATTCCCCAAGTATAACATCACTTGGGACAAGGCACATCAGGGCTCCAAAGTCACTCAGGAGCAGGGCACGCCCTCAGCAATTGGTGCCAGGGGAAACCCGGTCATCCGGGGGGTAGAAATAGCCTTGCAGGCTCACAGGAGGTCCAAGCAACAGTCAGCGACAGCAGGACCAACTAACACCAGAGATAACCAGATGGCAAAAGGCAAACGTAGGAATGTTACTAAAAGAAATCAAGGCAATTTGGCACCATCTGAACCCAACTCTCTGACAGTAGCAAGTCCTGGATACCCCATCACACCCAACAGGCAAGATCTGTATTTAAAATCACTTCTCATGATGCTATTAGAGGATTTCAAGAAGGATGTAAATAAATCTCATAAAGAAATACAGGAGAACACGAATCAAATGGTAGAAGCCCTTACAAAGGAAACACAAAAATCTCTTAAAGAAATGCAGGTGAATATGGATCAACAGATGGAGGCCCATAAGGAGGCAACACAAAAATTGCTTGAAGAAAGAAAGGAGAACATGAATGAAAGGGTAGATGTCCTTACAAAGGAAACACAAAAATCTCTTAAAGAAATGCAGGAGAATATGGATCAACAGATGGAAGCCAATAAGGAAGAAACACAAAAATCGCTTAAAGAAATACAGGAGAACTTGGGTCTTGCAGGGCAGAAGTCAAAATCCACTAGTGGATTCCCAGAGCAGAGGTCGCCAAGGGGAGGCAGGTAGGCTCCCACCATCTGCTGGTGTGATCTCTCCCAGAGTGTGGGGTCCCTCTGCAGGGCAGAAGTCCTACAGCAGAGCTGGTGTGTCGGTTACCGCAGACCTGCCCAGCTCTTGGGAGCATGGAGCACAGAAGCTGCCTGAGACCCAAGCAATATTATGCTTGATTGTCCCTGTGTCTGGAGATTCCAGTTGCACTGTTGCCGGAGTAAAGATGGCAGAGTGCACTCTGCACTCTCTCGGCACAGATCACTCTGCAGGGCAGATTGCCCACAGCAGAGCTGGCGCCCAGATGTCCGCAGCGCTCTCCTGCTCTTGGGCACAGATGGAAGCCGAACAGGCTGTGTCCCAAGTGATGTTATATTGGGTGGACCCTGGGTACCTGTATCCTCAGTGCAGTTGATCCCCAGAACAGAGGTTGCCAAAAGGCGATGGAAAACAATCTTACAGGCAAATGGTCCCAGGACATGAGTTGGAGTAGACATCCTAATATCAGAAAAAAAAATGACTTTCAACCTAAAGTCATCAAAAAAAGACATAGAAGGATACTACATACTGGTCAAAGGAAAAATCCACCAAGAAGAACTCTCAATTCTGAACATCTATGCTCCAAATGCAAGGGCACCCTCATTTATAAAAGAAACGTTACTAAAGCTCAAAGCACCCATCGCACCGCACACAATAATAGTGGGTGACTTCAACACCCTGCTCTCTGAAATGGATCCTTCAGGAAAGCAGAAACTAAACAGGGACACAGTGAAACTAATTGAAACCTTGGACCAAATTGAACTAACAGATATATATATATAGAACATTTGATCCTAAAGCAAAAGAATATACCTTCTTCTCAGCACCTCATGGTACCTTCTCCAAAATTGACCATATAATTGGTCACAAAACAGACCTCAACAGATATAAGAAGATCGAGCTAATCCCATGGCTCCTATCAGATCACTGTGGACTAAGGGTGGTCTTCAATAGCAAAAAAAAAAAAAAGAAGAAAGTCCACATACACATGGAAGCTGAACAATGTTCTACTCAATGATACCTTGATCAAGGAAGAAATAAAGAAAGAAATCAAAGACTTTTTAAAATTTAATGAAAATGAAGGCACAACATACCCTAATTGGTGGGACACAATGATAGCAGTATTATATCCCTTCTGCAGGGTGACCTGCGCCGCCGAGAGAGTGCAGAGTGCACTCCGCCATCTTTGCTCCAGTGGCCAGGTGGTTGGGACCGCCAGGCTCAGAGACAGACAGGCATGATATCGCTTGGGTCTCAGGCAGCTTGTGTGTACCCTGCTCCCAAGAGCTGGGCAGGTCTGCAGTGATCATGCACCAACTCTGCTGTGGGACTTCTGCCTGGCAGAGGGACCCACACACTGGGCAGGAGCCTACCAGCTTCACTTTGGCGACCTCTGTTCCGGTAGACTGCACTGAGGAGACTGGTACCCAGGTTCCCACCAATATAACATCGCTTGGGACACGGCCTGTTGGGGCTTCCTTCTGCTCCCAAAAACGGGACAGCACTGTGGTCATCTGGGCGCCAGGTCTGCTGTGGGCCATCCCCTCTGCGGGGTGACCTGCGCCACTGAGAGAGTGCAGAGTGCACTCTGCCATCTTTGCTCCAGTGGCCCAGGTAGATGGGACTGCCAGGCTCAGAGACTGACAGGTATAATATGGCTTGGGTCTCGGGCGGCTGGTGTGTACCCTGCTCCCAAGAGCTGGGCAGATCTGCAGTAACCAGCATGCCAGCTCTGCTGTGGGACTTCTGCCTTACAGGTTCATTTTTTTTTCTTCCTTTTTTTTATTTTCTAAGATTTTTTATTTACATTCAAAATAATTTCCCCTTTCCCATTCCCTCCCTCCCCGAAAGTCCCATAAGCCCCCTTCCCTCCCTCTTTTCCCCATTCAACCTCCTCTCAATTTTCTATCCTGGCATTCCCCTACATCCAGTCTTTCCAGGACAAGGGGTCACTCCTTCCATCTTCTTAGAAATCTATTGATATGTGAATTGTGTCTTGGGTATTCCGAGATTCTGGGTTAATATCCCCTTATCAGTGAGTGCATACCATGTGTGTTCTTTTGTGATTGGGTTACCTCACTAAGGATGATATTTTCAAGTTCTGACCATTTGCCTAGGAAATTCATGAATTCATTGTTTTTAATTGCAGAGTAGTATTCCATTGTGTAAATATACCAGATCTTCTGAAACCATTCCTCGGTTGAGGGACATCTGGGTTCTTTCCAGCTTCTAGCTATTATAAATAAGGCTGCTATGAACATAGTGGAGCATGTGTCCTTATTGCATGCAGGTAAAGCCTCTGGGTATATGCCCAGGAGTGGTATAGCAGGATCCTCCGGGAGTGTCATGCCCAGTTTTCTGAGGAACCACCAGACTGCTTTCCAGAGTGGTTGTACCAACTTGCAATCCCACCAGCAGTGGAGGAGTGTTCCTCTTTCTCCACATCCTCGCCAAAAACTGATATCTCCTGTGTTTTTGATCTTAGCCATTCTGACTGGTGTGAGGTGGAATTTCAGGGTTGTTTTGATTTGCATTTCCCTAACAACTAAGGATGATGAACATCTCTTTAGGTGTTTCTCAGCCATTAGATATTCTTCAGGTGAGAACTCTTTGTTTAGCTATGTACCCCATTTTTAATAGGGTTACTTGGTTCTCTGGGGTTTAACTTCTTGAGTTCTTTGTATATATTAGATATTAGCCCTCTGTCCGATGTACTGTTGGTAAAGATCACTTCCCAGTTAGTTGGTTGCCACTTTGTCTTTTTGACAGTGTCTTTTACCTTATAGAAACTGTAATTTTATTAGGTCCGATTTGTCAATTCTTGATCTTAGAGCATAAGCTGCTGGAGTTCTATTAAGGAAATTCTCCCCTGTGCCCATATGTTCAAGGTTCTTCCTTAGTTTCCTTTCTATTAGTTTCAGTTTGTCTGGTTTTATGTGGAGGTCCTTGATCCACTTGGAATTGAGCTTAGTGCAAGGAGACAAGAATGGGTCAATTTGCATTCTTCTGCATGTTGACCTCCAGTTGAGCCAGCACCATTTGTTGAAAAGGCTATCTTTTTTCCACTGGCTGGTTTTAGCTCCTTTGTCAAAGATCAAGCGACCTTAGGAGTGTGGATTCATTTCTGGGTCTTCAATTCTATTCCATTGATCTATATGCCTGTCTCTGTACCAATACCATGCAGTTTTTAACACTATTGCTCTGTGGTACAGCTAGAGGTCCGGGATATTGATTCCCCCAGAAGTTCTTTTACACTTGATGATAGTTTTAGCTGTCCTGGGTTTTCTCTTATTCCAGATGAATTTTTGAATTGCTCTTTCTAATTCTATGAAGAATTGAGTTGGGATTTTGATGGGGATTGCATTGAATCTGTATATTGCTTTTGGCAAGATGGTCATTTTTACTATATTAATCCTGCCAGTCCATGAGCATGGCTGATTGTTCCATATTCTGAGTTCTTCTTCAATTTCTTTCTTCAGAGATTTGAAGTTCTTGTCATAAAGATCTTTCACTTGTTTGCTTAGTCACACCAAGATACTTTATATTGTTTGTGGCTATCGTGAAGGGAATCATTTCTCTTATTTCTTTCTCAGCTTGCTTATCCTTTGAGTATAGGAAGGCTATTGATTTGAGTTAATTTTTTTCCAACCACATTCCTTAAGTTGTTTATCAACTGTAGAAGTTCTCTGGTGGAGTTCTTTGGGTCGCTTAAGTATACTATCATATCATCTGCAAATAGTGATAGTTTGATTTCTTCTTTTCCAATTTGTTTCCCTTTGACCTCCTTTTGTTTTCTAATTGCTCTAGCTAGAACTTCAAGTACTATATTGAAAAGATATGGAGAGAGAGAGCAGCCTTGTCTAGTCCCTGATTTTAGAGAGATTGCTTCAAATTTCTATCCATTTAGATTGATGTTGGCTACCGGTTTGCTGTAAATTGCTTTTACTATGTTTAGATATGGGCCTCGAATTCCTGATCTTTCCAAGACCTTAAACATGAAAGGGTGCTGAATTTTTTCAAATGTTTTCTCAGCATCTAATGAAATGACCATGTATTTTTTTTTTGAGATTGTGTATGTCGTGGATTACATTGATGGATTTCCTTATATTGAACCATCCCTGCATCCCTGGGATGAAGCCTACTTGATCGTAGTGAATGATCGTTTTGCTGTGTTCTTGGATTCGGTTGGCAAGAATTTTATTGAGTATTTTTGCATCGATATTCATAAGAGAGATTGGCCTGAGATGCTCTTTCTTTGTCGGATCTTTGTGTGCTTTTGGTATTAGCGTAATTGTGGCTTCATAGAACGAGTTGGGTAGTGTTCCTTCTGTTTCTATTTTGTGGATCAATTTGAAGAGTATTGGTGTTAGGTCTTCTTTGAAGGTCTGATAGAATTCTGCACTAAAACCATCTGGACCTGTGTTTTTTTGGTTAGAAGACTTCCAATGACCACTTCTATTTCTTCAGGTGTTATATGACGGTTTAGATGGTCTATTTGATCCTGATTTAATTTTGGTATTTGGTATCTATCTAGGAAATTGTCCATTTCCTCCAGATATTCTAGTTGTGTTGAATACAGGCTTCTGTAGTAGGATCTGATGATTTTTTGAATTTCCTCAGTTTCTGTTGTTATCTCTCCCTTTTTGTTTCTGATTTTGTTAATTTGGATATTGTCTCTGTTCCCTCTGGCTAGTCTGGCTAAGGGCTTATCTATCTTGTTGATTTTCTCAAAGAACCAACTCCTAGTTTTGTTGATTCTTTGTATGGTTTTATTTGTTTCTACTTGATTGATTTCAGTGCTGAGTTTGATGATTTCCTGCCTTCTACTCCTCTTGGGTGTATTTGCTTCTTTCTGTTCCAGGGCTTTCAGGTGTGCCATTAAGCTGCTAGTGTATGCTGTCTCCCATTTCTTTTTGGTGGCACTCAGGACTATGAATTTTCCTTGTAGCACCACTTTCATTGTGTCCCATAAATTACGTTATGCTGTGCCTTCATTTTCATTAAATTTTAAAAAGTCTTTGATTTCTTTCTTTATTTCCTCCTTGGCTAAGTTATCATTGAGTAGAGCATTGTTCAGCCTCCATGTGTATGTGGGTTTTCTGTTGTTTTTGTTGCCATTGACGACCACCCTTCTTCCATAGTGATCTGATAAGAGGCATGGGATTAGTTCGATCTTCTTATATCTGTTGAGGTCTGATTAGTGACCAATAATATGGTTGATTTTGTAGAAGTTTCCATGAGGTGCTGAGAAGAAGGTGTATTCTTTAGCTCTAGGATGAAATGTTCTATTTATATCTATTAGTTCCATTTGGTCCAAGGTTTCAATTAGATTCACTGTGTCCCTGTTTAGTTTCTGCTTTCCTGAACGATCCATTTCAGAGAGCAGGGAGTTGAAGACAACCACTATTATTGTGTGAGGTTTGATGTGTGCTTTGAGCTTTAGTAAAGTTTCTGTTACGAATGAGGGTGCCCTTGCATTTGCAGCATAGATATTTAGAATTGAGAGTTCTTCTTGGTGGATTTTTCCTTTGATCAGTATGTAGTGTACTTCTGTGTCTTTTTTGATGACTTTAGGTTGAAAGTCAATTTCATCTGATATTAGGATCTCTATTCTGGCTCATTTCCTGGGATTATTTGATTATAAAATTGTTTTCTAGCCTTTTACTCTGAGGCAGTGTCTGTCTTTGACACTGAGGTGCGTTTCCTGCACCCTGCAAAATGCTGGGTCCTGTTTACGTATCCAGTCTGTAAGTCTATGTCTTTTTATTGGTAGTTGGGACCCCCAGGCTCAGAGACAGACAGGCATAATATCGCTTGGGTCTCGGGCAGCTTGTGTGCTCCCTGTTCCCAAGAGCTGGGCAGATCTGTGGTAACCGACACACCAGCTCTGCTGTAGGACTTCTGCCCTGCAGAGGGACCCCACACTCTGGGAGAGATCACACCAGCAGATGGCGGGAGCCTACCTGCCTCCCCTTGGTGACCTCTGCTCTGGGAATCCACTAGGCTGAGCCTATGAATGTGCAGGGATTCCCCAATATAACATCATTTGGGGCTAGGCACATCAAGGCTCTAAAGTCACTCAGAAGCATGGCAGGCCCCAGAAATCGGTGCCAGGGGAATCCTGGTAATCCAAGGGCGTCAGAAAAGCCTTGCAGGCTCACAGGAGGTCCAACCAATAGCCAGTGACATCAGGACCAACTAACACCAGAGGTAACCAGATAGCAAAAGGCAAAGAAAGGAATGTAACTAACAGAAATGAAAGTAATATGGCACCATTTTAACCCAGCTCTCCAACAGCACCAAGTCCTGGATACCCCATCACACCCGAAAGACATGTTCTGGATTTTAAATTACTTCTCAAGATGCCATTAGAGGATTTCAAGAAGGACACAAATAAATTTCATAAAGAATTACAGGAGAACATGAATCAACTGTTAGAAGCCCTTACAAAGGAAACATAAAAAACGCTTAGAGAAATGCAGGAGAACATGGTTCAACAGATGGAGGCCCATAAGGACGCAACACAAAAATCGCTTAAAGAAATAAATCAACCGGGAGATGCCCTTACAAAGGAAACACGAGAATTGCTTAAAGAAATGCAGGAGATTATGGATCAACAGATGGAAGCTCATGAGGAGGAAACACAAAAATCGCATAGAGAAATACAGGAGAACTTGGGTCAACAGGCAGAAATCCTGAAAGAGGAAATGCAAAAATATCTTAAAGAAATACAGGAAAATACAATCAAACAAATGAAGGATCTCAGCAAATCTATCCAGGATCTTAAAAAGGAAGTAGAAACAACTAAGTAATCACAAAGGAAGACAACTTTGGAGATAGAAAACCTGGGGAAGAAATCAGGAGTCATAGATGCAAACATCAACAATAGAATACAAGAGATGGAAGAAAGAATATCAGGTGCTGAAGATACCATAGAAAGAATCAACTCAACAGTCAAAGAAAATGCAAAATGCAAAAAACATGTAACCCAAAACATCCAGGAAATCCAGGACACAATGAGAAGACCAAACCTAAGGATTATAGGTATAGATGAGAGTGAAGATTTGCAACTTAAAGGGCCAGTAAACATCTTCAACAAAATTATGGAGGAAAACTTCCCTATCCTAAAGAGAGAGATGCCGATGAACGTACAAGAAGCCTACAGAACTCCAAACAGACTGGACCAGAACTGAAATACCTTCTGTCACATAAAAATCAACACACCAAATGTACTAAACAAAGAAAGAATATTAAAAGCAGTAAGAGAAAAAGGCCAAGTAACATATAAAGGAAGACCTATCCGAATCACATCAGACACATCACCAGAGACTATGAAAGCCAGAAGATCTTGGGCAGATCTCATATAGACACTAAGAGAACACAAATGCCAGCCTAGACTACTATACCCAGCAAAACTCTCAATCACCATAGATGGAGAGACCAAGATATTCCATGATAAAACCAAATTTTCACAATATATCTCCACAAACCAAGCCCAGCAAAGGATAATAGGTGGAAACCACCAATACAAGGAGAGAAACAACACCCTGGAAAAAACGATATAGTAACATTCTTGCATCAAACCCAAAAGTAGATAACCACTCAAACATAAAGATAGCGTCAAGAATAGCAGGTGACAATAATCACTACTCCTTAATCTCTCTTAATATCAATGGTCTCAATTCCCCAATAAAAAGACATAGACTAACAGACTGGATACATAAACAGGACCCAGCATTTTGCTGCATGCAGGAAACGCACCTCAGTGTCAAAGACAGACACTGCCTCAGAGTAAAAGGCTAGAAAACAATTTTATAATCACATGATCCCAGGAAATGAGCCGGAGTAGCGATCCTAATATCAGATGAAATTGACTTTCAACCTAAAGTCATCAAAAAAGACACAGAAGGACACTACATACTGATCAAGGGAAAAATTCACCAAGAAGAATTGAAGCCTTGGACCAAATGGAACTAACAGAAAACCCACTTACACATGGAGGATGAACAATGCTCTACTCAATGATAACTTGGTCAAGGTGGAAATAAAGAAAGAAATCAAAGAATTTTTGAAATTTAATGAAAATGAAGGCACAACATACCCTAATTTATGGGACACAATGAAAGCAGTGCTAAGAGGAAAATTCATAGCCCTGAGTGCCACCAAAAAGAAACAGGAGATAGCATACACTAACAGCTTAATGGCACACCTGAAAGATCTGGAACAAAAAGAAGCAAATACACCAAAGAGGAGTAGAAGGCAGAAAATCATCAAACTCAGGGCTGAAATCAATCAAGTAGAAACAAATAAAACCATACAAAGAATCAACAAAACGAGGAGTTGGTTCTTTGAGAAAATCAACAAGATAGATAAGCCCTTAGCCAGACTAGCCAGAGGGCACAGAGACAGTATCCAAATTAATAAAATCAGAAACAAAAAGGGAGAGATAACAACAGAAACTGAGGAAATTCAAAAAATCATCAGATCCTACTATAGAAGCCTGTATTCAACACAACTAGAATATCTGGAGGAAATGGACAATTTCCTAGATAGATACCAAATACCAAAACTAAATCAGGATCAAATAGACCATCTAAACCCTCCTATAACCCCTGAAGAAATAGAAGTCGTCATTGGAATGCTTCCAACCAAAAAAAAAAAAGCACAGGTCCAGATGGTTTTACTGCAGAATTCTATCAGACCTTCAAAGAAGACCTAACACCAATACTCTTCAAACTGTTCCACAAAATAGAAACAGAAGGAACACTACCCGACTCGTTCTATGAAGCCACAGTTACGCTAATACCAAAAGCACACAAAGATCTGACAAAGAAAGAGAATCTCAGGCCAATCTCTCTCATAAATATCGATGCAAAAATACTCAATAAAATTCTTGCCAACCGAATCCAAGAACACATCAAAATGATCATTCAGTATGATCAAGTAGACTTCATCCCAGGGATGCAGGCATGGTTCAATATAAGGAAATCCATCAATGTAATCCACTATATAAACAATCTCAAAGAAAAAAACCACATGGTCATCTCATTAGATGCTGAGAAAGCATTTGAAAAAATTCAGCATCCTTTCCTGCTAAAGGTCTTGGAAAGATCAGGAATTCAAGGCCCTTATCTAAACATAGTAAAAGCAATTTACAGCAAACCGG
Source organism: Tokudaia tokunoshimensis (assembly GCA_036184795.1). NCBI lineage: Eukaryota > Metazoa > Chordata > Mammalia > Rodentia > Muridae > Tokudaia > Tokudaia tokunoshimensis. The sequence continues at coordinate 107,864,797 of BTHU01000023.1, forward strand.
TAGCCAGCATCAATCTAAACGGAGAGAAACTTGAAGCAATCCCACTAAAATCAGGGACTAGACAAGGCTGCCCTCTCTCTCCATATCTTTTCAATATAGTACTTGAAGTTCTAGCTAGAGCAATTAGACAACAAAAAGAGGTCAAAGGGATACAAATTGGAAAGGAAGAAGTCAAACTATCACTATTTGCAGACGATATGATAGTATACTTAAGCGACCCAAAGAACTCCACCAGAGAACTCCTACAGCTGATTAACGACTTCAGCAAAGTGGCCGGATATAAAATCAACTCAAGCAAGTCAGAAGCCTTCCTATACTCAAAGGATAAGCAGGCTGAGAAAGAAGTAAGAGAAATGAGACCCTTCAAGATAGCCACAAACCATATAAAGTATCTTGGCGTGACTCTAACCAAACAAGTGAAAGATTTGTATGACAAGAACTTCAAGGCTCTGAAGAAAGAAAGTGAAGTAGATGTCAGAAGATGAAAAAATCTGCCATGCTCATGAATTGGCAGGATTAATATAGTCAAAATGACCATCTTGCCAAAAGCAATATACAGATTCAATGCAATCCCCCTCAAAATCCCAACTCAATTCTTCATAGAGTTAGAAAGAACAATTCAAAACTTCATCTGGAATAACAGAAAACCCAGGATAGCTAAAACTATTCTCAAGAGTAAAAGAACCTCTGGGGGAATCAGTACTCAAGCTGTACTACAGAGCAATTGTGTTCAAAACCGCATGGTATTGGTACAGTGACAGGCATGTAGATCAATGGAACAGAATTGAAGACCCAGAAATGAATCCATACTCCTATGGTCACTTGGTCTTTGTCAAAGGAACTAAAACCATCCAGTGGAAAAAAGATTGCCTTTTCAACAAATGGTGCTGGCTCAACTGGAGGTCAACATGCAGAAGAATGCAAATTGACCCATTCTTATCTCCTTATACTAAGCTCAATTCCAAGTGGATCAAGGACCTCCACATAAAACCAGACACACTGAAAGTAATAGAAAGGAAACTAGGGAAGAACCTTGAACATATGGGCACAGGGGAGAATTTCCTGAATAGAACTCCAGTAGCTTATGCTCTAAGATCAAAAATTGACAAATGGGACCTCATTAAATTACAAAGTTTTTGCAAGGCAAAAGACACTGTCAAAAAGACAAAGCAGCAACCAACTAACTGGGAAATGATCTTTACCAACCCTGCATCCATAGAGGGCTAATATCCAATATATACAAAGAACTCAAGAAGTTAAACTCCAGAGAGGCAAGTAACCCTATTAAAAAATGGGGTACAGAGCTAAACAAAGAGTTCTCACTTGAAGAATATCTAATGGCTGAGAAGCACCTAAAGAGATGTTCATCATCCTTAGTCATTAGGGAAATGCAAATCAAAACAACCAGGAGATTCCATCTCACACCAGTCTGGATGGCTAAGATCAAAAACACAGGAGACAGCAGTTTTTGTCGAGAATGTGGAGAAAGAGGAACACTTCTCCACTGCTGGTGGGATTGCAAGCTGGTACAACCACTCTGGAAAGCAGTCTGGTGGTTCCTCAGAAAACTGGGCATGACACTTCCAGAGGATCCGGCTATACCACTCCTGGGCATATACCCAGAGGCTTTACCTGCATGCAATAAGGACACATGCTCCACTATGTTCATAGCAGCCTTATTTATAATAGCAAGATGCTGGAAAGAACCCAGATGTCCCTCAACGGAGGAATGGATTCAGAAGATGTGGTATATTTACACAATGGAATACTACTCTGCAATTAAAAACAATGAATTCACGAAATTCCTAGGCAAATGGTCAGAACTGGAAAATATCATCCTTAGTGAGGTAATCCAATCATAAAAGAACACACATGGTAAGCAGTCACTGATATGGGGATATTAACCCAGAATCTTGGAACACCCAAGACACAATCCGCATATCAATAGATTTCTAAGAAGATGGAAGGAGAGACCCCTGGTCCTGGAAAGACTGGATGTAGGGGAATGCCAGGACAGAGAAGCGAGAGGGGGTTGAATGGGGAAAAGAGGGAGGGAAGGGGGCTTATGGGACTTTTGGGGAGGGAGGAAATGTGAAATGAGAAATGATGTTGAATGTAAATAAAAAAAAACTTAGAAAATAAAATTACAAATAAAGAAAGTGGTGTTACTTGGAAAATACATAGCCCTGAGTGCCTCCAAAAAGAAACAGGAGAGAGCATACACTAGCAGCTTAATGGCACACCTTAAAGCCCTGGAACAAAAAGAAGCAAGAGGAATAGAAGCAGGAAATCATCAAACTCAGCACTGAAATCAATCAAGTAGAAACAAATAAAACCATACAAAGAATCTATAAAATTAGGAATTGGTTCTTTGAGAAAATCAACATGATAGATAAGCCCTTAGCCAGACTAGCCGGAGGGCACAGAGTCAGTATCCAAATTAACAAAATCAGAAACGAAAAGGGAGAGAAAACAACAGAAACTGAGGAAATTCAAGAAATCATCAGATCCTACTACAAAAGCCTGTATTCAACACAACTGGAAAATCTGGAGAAAATGGACAATTTCCTAGACAGATACCAAGTACCAAAATTAAATCAGGATCAAATAGACCATCTAAAACATCCTATAACCCCTGAAGAAATAGAAGTGGTCATTGGAATTCTTCTAACCAAAAAATCACAGGTTCAGACAGTTTTAGTGCAGAATTCTATCAAACCATCAAAGAAGTCCTAACACCAATACTCTTCAAACTATTCCACAAAACAGAGAAATGATACCCTTCACGATAGCCACACACAATATAAAGTACCTTGTTGTGACTCTAACTAAACAAGTGAAAGATCTGTATGACAAGAGCTTCAAGTCCCTGAAGAAAGAAGTTGAAGAAGACCTCAGAAGATAGAAAAATCTGCCATGCTCATGGATTGGCAGGATTAATATAGTAAAAATGACCATCTTGTCAAAAGCAATATACAGATTCAATGCAATCCCCATCAAAATCCCAACTCAATTCTTCATAGAGTTAGAAAGAGCAATTAAAAAATTCATTAAGGGAAACTAGGGAAGAACCTTGAACATATGGGCACAGGGGAGAATTTCCTGAACAGAACTCCAATAGCTTATACTCTAAGATCAAGAATAGACAAATGGGACCTCATTAAATTACAAAGTTTTTGCAAGGCAAAAGACACCGTCAAAAAGACAAAGCGGCAACCAACTAACTGGGAAATGATCTTTACCAACCTTACATCCGACAGAGGGCTAATATCCAAGATATACAAAGAACTCAAGAAGTTAAACTCCAGAGAGGCAAGTAACCCTATTAAAAAATGGGGTACAGAGCTACACAAAGAGTTCTCACTTGAAGAATATCTAATGGCTGAGAAGCACCTAAAGAGATGTTCATCATCCTTAGTCATTAGGGAAATGCAAATCAAAACAACCCTGAGATTCCATCTCACACCAGTCAGGATGGCTAAGATCAAAAACACAGGAGACAGCAGTTGTTGGCGAGGATGTGGAGAAAGAGGAACACTCCTCCACTGCTGGTGGAATTGCAGGCTGGTACAACCACTCTGGAAAGCAGTCTGGCGGCTCCTCAGAAAACTGGGCATGACACTTCCGGAGGATCCGGCTATACCACTCCTGGGCATATACCCAGAGACTTTACCTGCATGCAATAAGGACACATGCTCCACTATATTCATAGCAGCCTTATTTATAATAGCCAGAAGCTGGAAAGAACCCAGATGTCCCTCAACGGAGGAATGGATTCAGAAGATGTGGTATATTTACACAATGGAATACTACTCTGCAATTAAAAACAATGAATTCACGAAATTCCTAGGCAAATGGTCAGAACTTGAAAATATCATCCTTAGTGAGGTAACCCAATCACAAAAGATCACACATGGTATGAAGTCACTGATAAGGGGATATTGACCCAGAATCTCAGAATACCCTAGACACAATCAGCATATCAATAGATTTCTAAAAAGATGGAAGGAGAGACCCCTGGTCCTGGAAAGACTGGATGTAGGGGAACGCCAGGACAGAGTAATGAGAGGGGGTTGAACGGAGAAAAGAGGGAGGGAAGGGGGCTTATGGGACTTTCGGGGAGGGAGGAAACGGGAAAGGGGAAGTGATTTGGAATGTAAATTAAAAAAATAAAATTAAATTAAATTAAAAAAAAAAAGAAAAAAAAAAGAAATTGAAAAAAAAATTCATTTGGAATAACAGAAAAACCAGAACAGATATAACTATTCTCAAGAGTAAAATAACTTCTGGGGGAATCAGTATCCCGGACCTCAAGCTGTACTACAGAGCAATAGTGTTAAAAACTGCATGGTATTGGTACAGTGACAGGCATGTAGATCAATGGAACAGAATTGAAGACCCAGAAATGAATCCACACTCCTATGGTCACTTGATCTTTGACAAAGGAGCTAAAACCATCCAGTGGAAAAAAGATAGCCTTTTCAAGGAATGGTGCTGGTTCAACTGGAGGTCAGCATGCAGAAGAATGCAAATCAATCCATTCTTATCTCCTTGTACTAAGCTCAATTGCAAGTGGATCAAGGACCTCCACATAAAACCACACACAGTGCTGGAGAGATGGCTCAGCGGTTAAGAGCACTGACTGCTCTTCCAAAGGTCCTGAGTTCAATTCCCAGCAACCACATGGTGGTTCACAACCATTTGTAATGGGATCTGATGCCCTCTTCTGGTATGTCTAAAAACAGCTACAGTGTACTCATATAAATATAATAAATAAATCTTTAAAAAAAAAAAAACCACACACAGTGAATCTAATAGATAGGAACTAGGGAACAACCTTGAACATATGCGCACAGAGGAAATTTTCCTCAACAGAACACCAGTAGCTTATGCTCTAAGGTCAAGTATTGACAAATGGGACCTCATAAAATTGTAAAGTTTCTGTAAGGCAAAGGACACTGTCAAAAGGACAAAGCAGCAGCCAACAAACTGGGAAAAGATCTTTACTAACCCTACATGTGAGAGAGGGCTCACATCCAATATATACAAAGAACTCAAGAAATTAGGCTCCAGTGAACCAAATAACCCTGTTAAAAATGGGGTACAGAGCAAAACAAAAGAGTTCTCACCTGAAAAATATCTAATACCCGAGAAGCACCTAAAGAAATGTTCAACATCCTTAGTCATTAGGGAAATGCAAATCAAAACAACCCTGAGATTCTAGCACACACCAGTCAGAATGTCTAAAATCAAAAACGCAGGAGACAGCAGTTGTTGGCAAGGATGTGGAGAAAGAGGAACACTCCTCTACTTCTGGTGGGTTTGCAAGCTGGTACAACCACTCTGGAAAGCAGTCTGGCGGTTCCTCAGAAAACTGGGCATGACACTCCTGGATGATCCGGCTATACCACTTCTGGGCATATACCCAGAAGCTTCCCGTGCATGCAATAAGGACACATGCTCCACTATGTTCATAGCAGCCTTATTTATAATAGCCAGAAGCTGGAAAGAACCCAGATGTCCCTCAACAGAGGAATGGATTCAGAAGATCTGGTATATTTACACAATGGAATACTACTCTGCAATTAAAAACAATGAATTCATGAAATTCTTAGGCAAATGATCAGAACTTGAAAATATCATCCTTAGTGAGGTAACCCAATCACAAAAGAACACACATGGTATGCACTCACTGATAAGGGGATATTAACCCAGAAACTTGGAATACCCAAGACACAATTCACATATTAATAGATTTCCAAGAAGATGGAAGGAGATATCCCTGTTCCTGGAAAGACTGGATGTAGGGGAGTGTCAGGACAGAGAATCGAGAGGGAGTTGAATGGGGAACAGGGGGAGGAAAGAGGACTTATGGGACTTTCGGGGAGGGGGGAACTGGGAAAAGGAAATCATTTGGAATGTAAATATAAAAATATAGAAAATAAAAAAGTCATTAATTAATTAATAAATATTAAAATAAATAAATAAATATGATGCTTTCAGACCCTTAAGAAAAACTGTCTCCCAACCAAAAAAAGCACAGTACCACATGGACTTCTCGCAGAATTCTATCAGACCTTAAAAGAAGACCTAATACCAATAGTGTTCAAATTATTCTACAAAGTAGAAAGTGAAGGAACACTACCCAATTCGTTCTATGAAGCCACAATTACGCTAATACCAAAACCACACAAATATCCAACAAAGAAAGAGAACTTCAGACCAATTTCCCTTATGAATATCAATTCAAATACACTCAATAAAATTCTTGCCAACTGAATCCAAGAACACATCAATTACAGTCATTCACCAGGTTGATTCACCAAGTAGGCTTCATCCCAGGGATGCAGGGATGGTTCAACATATGAAAACCCATCAATGTAATTCACTACATAAACAAACTCAAAGAAAAAACAACATGGTCTTTTCAGTAGATGCTGAAAAAGCATTTGACATAGTTCAGCATTCATTTATATTAAAAGTCTTGGAAAGATCAGGAATTCAAGGCCCATATCTAAACATAGTAAAAGCAATTTATAGCAAACTGGTAGCCAACATCAATCTAAATGGAGAGAAACTTGAAGCAATCCCACTAAAATCAGGGACTAGACAAGGCTGCCCTCTCTCTCCATATCTTTTCAATCTAGTACTTGAAGTTCTAGCTATAGTAATTAGACAACAAAAGGAGATCAATGGGATGCAAATTGGAAAGGAAGAAGCTTAACTATCACTATTTGCAGATGATGAGGTAGTGTACTTAATTGACCCCAAAATGTCCACCAGAGATCTCCTACAACTGATAAAGAAAAACTTCAGCAAATTGGCCGGATATAAAATTAACTCAAACAAATCAGTAGACCTCCTATACTTAACGGATAAACAGGCTGAGAAAGAAATTGTGGAAACAACACCCTTCACAATAGTCACAAACAATATAAAGTATCTTGGTGTGACTCTAACCAAACAAGTGAAAGATTTGTATGAAAAGAACTTCAAGTCTCTGAAGAAATTGAAGAAGTTCTCAGAAGATGGAAAGATCTCCCATGCTTGTGGATTTGAAGAATTAATATAGTAAAAATGGCCATCTTGTCAAAAGCAATCAACAGATTTAATACAATCCTCATCAAAATTCCAACACAATTCTTCATAGAGTTAGAAAGAGAAATTTTGAAGTTTATCTGGAATTACAAAAAACCCAGGATAACTGAAACTACTCCCAAAAATAAAAGAACTTTTAGGGGAATCAGCATCCCTGACCTCAAGCTGTACAGAGCAGTAGTGATAACAATTGCATGGTTTTGGTACAGTGACAGGCAGGTAGATCAATAGAATAGAATTGAAGACCCAGAAATGAACCCACACACCTATGGTCACTTGATCTTAGACAAAGAATCTAAAACCACCCAGTGGGAAAAAAGATAGCCTTTTCAACAAATGGTGCTGGTTCAACAGGAGGTAAGCATGTAGAAGAATGCAAATAAATTTATTCTTATCACCTTGTACAAAGCTCAAGTCCAAGTGGATCAAGGACCTCGACATAAAACCAGACACACTGAAACTAATAGAAAAGAAACTGGAGAAGAACCTTGAACATGTGGGCACAGGGAAAAATTCCTGAAAAGAACACCAATAGCTTATGCTCTAAGATCAAGAATTGACAAATGGGACCTCACAAAATTACAAAGATTTTGTAAGACAAAAGTCATTGGCAATAGGACAAAATGGCAAGCAACAAATTGGGAAAGTATCTTTACCAACCCTCCATCTGACAGAGGGCTAATATCCAATATATACAAAGAACTCAAGAAGTTAGACTCCAGAGAACCAAATAACCCTATTACAAAATGAGTTACAGAGCTAAACAAAGAATTATCAGCTGAGGAATACTGGATGGCTGAGAAACACCTAAAGAAATGTTCAACATCCTTAGTCCTCAGGGAAATGCAAATCCAAACAACCCTGAGATTCAACCTCACACCAGTCAGAATGGCCAAGATCAAAAACTCAGTTGACAGCAGGTGCTCTTGAGGAAGTGGAGAAAGAGGAACACTCCTCCACTGCTGCCGGGATTGCAATCTGGTAAAACCACTCTGGAAATCAATTTGGCTGTTTCTCACAAATTTTGACATGCTACGACTGGAGGACCCAACTGGAGGACTCCTGGGAATATACCCAGAAGATGCTCCAACATGTAATAAGGACACATGGTCCATTATGTTCATAGCAGCCCTATTTATAATAGCCAGAACCTGGAAAGAACCCAGATGTCCCTTTACAGAAGAATGGATACAGAAATCATGGTTCTTTTACACAATGGACTACTACTCAGCTATTAAAAACAATGAATTCATGAATTCCTTTGGCAAATGGATGGAACTAGAAAATATCCTGTGTGATGCAACCCAATCACAAAAAACACACATGGTATGCAGTCACTGATAAGTGGATATTAGCCTAGAATCTTGGAACACCCAAGATACAATTCACAGAACAAACAAACTTCAAGAGGAAGGAAGACCAAAGTATGAATACTTTGGTGCTTCTTAGAAGGGGGAACAAATAATCCATGGACAGAGATACAGAGACAAAGTGTAGAGCAGAAACTGAAGGAAAGACCATCCATAACTGCCCCAAATGGGGATCCATACCATATACAGTCACCATACCCAGACACTATTGTGGATGCCAATAAGTGCTTGCTGACAAGAGCCTGATATAGCTGTCTCCTGAGAGGCTCTGCCAGTACCTGACAAATACATAGGTGAGTACTGAACACAGGGTCCCCAAAGGAGGAGCTAGAGAAAGGATCCAAGGAGCTGAAGGAGCTTGCAGCCCCATAGGAGGAACAACAATATGAACCAACCAGTACCCCAGAGCTCCCAGGGACTAAACTACCAACCAAAGATTACACATGGAGGAGTAGATGTCTCCAGCTGCATAAGTAGCAGAGGATGGCCTTGTTGGACATCAAAGCCCTTGGTCCTGAGAATGCTCAATTCTCCAGTATAGGGGAATGCCAGGACAAGGAAGCAGGAGTGGGTGGGTTGGTGAGCAGGGGAAGGGGTGATGGGTTAGTGGCTTTTCAGAAGAAAATCAGGAAAGGGGATAACATTCGAAATGTAAATAAAGAAAATATTCAATAAAAATAATAACATGCTAAGTACAAATTTAAATGTTTGTAAAATTGGATTCATTTTTCGCTACACAGTAGATTTGTATCTCATTTTCTTATCCTGTAGGCATTTTTCTTCACTCAACTTTTTTTCTATCCTTTTTAGTGTAACTACTGGTAGTCATGTAATGAGCAATTCTTTGGTTTCATATTGAAAGTAATATATTCAATTATTAAGTAGGAATATTACATGTTTTGATGATACATAGAAGCATCCAATTCTCTCACTAGTGTAAAGTTTCTACATTTTTTTAACATTCTTTTTAATATTATTTTGGTTAGTCTTCCTTTGTTGACACTTCCAGCTTGGCAGTCCTGAAGATTATATGTAGAAATATTTTCCATGTTGCTTGATGCATCTAACAAACTGAATTTATAAAATTTCACTTTGCTGTAGAAACACTTTATATTTGTCAGTGATAGTTTAAAAGCAAAAAATTCCTGCTTTGAATATGATTCAGGACAGTATTCTGCTGTAATCACATATTCCTCAAAAATGTATGAAAGAAGAATAAACCCCGGATGAATGGATACAGCTGTCTTATTGTACAAAATCTAAAACAAAAGCTTCATAAAAAAAGTCACTTGGCATGTTATACCCCTAGTATTAGGATACATAATGTTTGTGTTTCTTTTTTTGTGCATCCTTTGTGTATTTGAAATACTAAATTTGCATGTGAATGGACAAAGGCAATACTATTTTTCAAGGATCATGAAAGGAAATTCCTGATTGACTCTTTAATTGGGCAAACACCATCTGAGCCACTTACTGCATTTATTTCCAGCTTGGACATTAACTCAAACCTTTGCTTTTATGTAAAAGGTAAATCTGAGTTAATGTAAATATTGCACCGTGACACCTAAAGAATGAGGATGCCTTTACACCTGGCTCTGAGGTTCCTCTTTATAGGTTAGTCTCTGTAAGAAAATCCATTAAATAAGATAAGTTTTACCTTAGTATTCCCAATTCATTCTGCAAGATGACAAGAGTCCTCCTAGAATGGTGGGCATTCATAAGTTGATTCCTATCAACTAATTCTGTTCTAATTCAATGACTCATCTTATTCTCAATTCCTACTTGAACAGATAACAAACTAGTTTTGTGTCCTCTTCCCTTAGAACACAATCTGAAATATTTATATTTGCCAGAAAGCCAACATAGAGGAATGAAACGGGTCACATAGCGTTTGTAAACAATTGGAAAGCACATGCCTCATTTATAAGGTACAAAGGGTAATTGTCTCATAGGAATTAATACTCTATAACAGTATCTACTTTTCCACAAAAATCCATACACATGCATTTTCTAAAATAGAAAGTTCCTGTGTAGACTTAGATTTTTCAAAACCTACTTAAATTAGGGCTCTTGAGTGGTTCAACCTCCCTTCTAGCCCACCTACCAGAGGTAGAGAGGAAAAGATTAATAGGAATCTGGGTTTGTGGACCTGTTTAGAAGTAGTTCTTTGTGGGAGAGTCCAATATTTGTTTTCAGAATATTAGCGGTGCAGTCCAAAACATAAAACATAAATCAGTAGTGGTGACTCAATTCAGAAGAAAGCACAAGGCTTTGTGGAATATGCACAAATCTGAAGAAACTGAAAGCAGACCAAATCCCATGAGAAGTTCTTTGGTGAGTTACTCTCTACAATGTCACAAGTGAAGATCAGTGTCTTGGTGCAAGGCAAATTAATGTAAGAGCATAGTCAGCAAAGACAAAGACTAGTGAAGAAGTACAAGGCAAACCAATGCAAGAGCCTTGCCACCCTGTCTGTGGGGTCATATTTATATTCTTTCTCAACATCACCCATCCTTTCGTGTGTCTGACTCAGCAAAACATCCTCTCACTGTGCCAGCTTCAGCAAAAAGTCACAAGTCATAACTGAGTATGCAAAAGAAACAGGATTTTCTACTTTATTCCCATTTTTTTTTCCAAAAATCAATGAGAAATCCCTACTTTTGGTCACACTATGTGAGTTAGATAAAACCAATCTCTGGGATACATATAACTTAAATGCAGCAACCAGTTTGCAGCATCTGTTTGGTAGGTTTGCTTTATGATCTAGGTTAAAATGACTTAATGATAAAAAGAAATCGATATCAATGGAATTTGTAATGTATGTTTCCATCACTTCATTGTTTCTCTGTTCCACAGTGCAGTCTCTTAAGTGACTAAAATGATTATATCTGCCCCCCCCCCCCCAGCAGATCCCTGAGAAGACGTGGTAATGACAGGATGCTAAACTTGATATGCAGCTGGTGGAGAGATTTGTGGGCAGACCATGACTTTCAATTCCTCCTAAATAGAATTGCTCTGCCATTTGGCAATTGAAAAGGATGATGCTTTCATTTTACCCTTTGACATCTATTGAGTGCTGTTTCTAAAGCAAAATGCTCAGAAGAGTCAATAGACTGCTCCCTTTTTATATCGCTTTGACTAGATGTCAGCAATTCCAATCATATCAGATCATTTATTACTTAGAGAAAAATCCCTTGACAAGCTCAGAGATTAATTTGTTGTTGGTAGGCTACTCAGGAGATACTTCTCCTACTTCCTATAATAAAGAGGGGTGTTCATAGTTCAAGCCACGTTGGGTATTATGGCTTTGTATAAAATATAAGCATCTCAGAGGAAAGAATCAAAGTAAAATCTTGAGCTGCTTTCAAATCAAAACCAAATCTCCATGTACTGTCAAGATCCTCGGCTTTATTGCAAGTGCGGTCCGTGCAAAGCAAAGATAAGAATGACCAGTAAACAAGTAGCTTTTAGATAGAGGACAAAACAGTAAAAAGTAAGTACTTGAGTGATGGATGGGCCAGAGTTAATATTATATTTTATGGGATACAAGTTAATACCTGCCCTATAGAGTTACTGAAGGGAGAAGAGAAGCATTTCCTAAAATTGGCCATTTGCTGCTGAGTTTATAAAATGTTCAAGAAGATTCGCACCAGATGCTGAGTCATTTCCAAAGATAAACTCTGAAACTTTCTGAAGGCAGTATTGATTGGAGGTTAAAAAGCAGTAGGAGTTAGGGAAAAAATGATTTTTTACATGAATACCAGTACAGATTCTCATTCCCAATCCAAGGTAATATGTCTAAAACACTAATTATGTGTATTTTTTCTACTCTTAGCAATTTTAAAACTATAAGAGAATCTACTGTTCCTTCATTTGGACTGAAGAGAAGAAATAACCAGTTCATAAACTGGACGCTTCCATATTACCAGCAAAGTATCAAGAACCTAATACCTGAATTTGTATGCTGTTCTTACCATTTGTTAACTGATTGGCCATGGACTGTTTTATAAACTCCCTTGCACCTCAGTTTACTCATTCAAAAGACTGAGCTATTAAATCTTACACTTCATTGAACATGGAAAATTCTTAACCACATGTCTTCCTTCACAAGTTGTCTTATTCAGAGTAATCTAGTACCTCAGGCCTACAGAAGCCAGAGAGAGATAGTTTAAAGGGAAAAGGTCCAACTAGTGCTAAAATTAGGCAACGTAGATGATTATATATTATGTATTTCTTACTGATAGTCCTCATTTTCTGACCATTGTTTTTTTTTTTTTCTGGAAGGCTGGAAGCTGTAGACACTTCATTGTGTGGAAGATTAAAGGTCTAATTTCCAATATAAGTTCCAGTTGGCTCAGGTTCCAAACAAAAGCATGTTTTTTGTTTGTTTGTTTGTTATTTGTTATTGTCACTGTTGTTGTTTAACCAGTAGCATCTTTTCTCAAATAATTATTGTGTACCTGTACCTGAAGATTTTCCTGCAAGGGAGAAGATATTTTAATCTCAAACTAGAATCTACTGACCTAAAAAAGCTCATGCAGACAAAGCTCCTACTGAGTACAAAACGAACATCACCTAAACTACAAAATAAAAACCTGTAGTATATGGTCTACTGTGTATGTAAAATTGTTTGAGTGAGTTTTACAGATAGTTTGAGCATCATTTTCCTTTAGCTACTATCCCTACTGGATGTCCTAAACAAACACAACAACAATCTGTATACTCGAAGGGGGAAAAACCCATTCATTTCAAATGGTTCATCAGATTCATGTAAATGACTACATGGATTTTTCTCAATCATTCTATAGTGAAAGTGTATATAAAATACATTTAAATTGTTTCTTTCAAGTATTTTTCACAGGGAGAAAAATGTGACTAATATAGGTAAAAAGTAAGAGTAACTAATAAATAGCATAGTAGGAAATTAATAAGCATGCATTAAATGTTCAGCTTTTGGTTTTAAAGTTATTATTAATATGTTTAATGTACATATATTTCAAGTATACAATTCAGTTGTTCTGGCAAATTCATGGTATTTAAAAATATCACTGCAGTCTATTTTTTCTGCTTTATTCTCCATGAAAATTTCTATTGCCAGTCTATTACCATGCTTCCAAACTAAAGCCCTTGGAGAACACTAGACCCTGTGCCTTTACACATTTTGTTGCTTTATATAAATGAAATCATACAATGCAGAATATTGTTCTCAAGGCTTCATGCGTACTGTGTATAAGAGCTTCATTTCTTTTGATTGATGGTTTGTGTTGTAGCAAGGTTTCACATAGTATTTTTGCAGTTATCAGTTCATATCCATTAGATTTACTTCTTTTCTATTTTCATTGCCCTTGATTCACACCTAGGAATAGAGATGTTGATTCAGATGGTAAATTAGTATTCAGGTTATTATAAATTATTATTTGAAAGAGTTGTATTGTGTGAAGTTCCATATTGTCTCATGTCCATATTTACAATTGTATTGCTTTGTATTTTTAAAACTTACCTGTCCTAATTTTAAGAAATGCTCTCTCCTCATGCCAATGATTTATATTTTTCAAGTGACTAATGAACTGAAACCCCCACCCCTACAATGGGCACAATAGACACTTGTTTATCTTCTTTAGAGAAATTACAAAGGAAATCTGTTCCCATTTTTAAATTGAATGTCTCTTGGCTGATATATTATTTATAAAACTTTTCTCTGCTTTCTTGCTGTTGTTGCTCATTTTCTTAATGGTGCCTTTGAAATAAAAATGCCCTAAAATTATGCAGTCTGATGTAGCCTTATTTTTTTCTGCTTCTGCTTTTGGTATTAGGTAGAATATCTAGGAGATTAATATTTAATCTACTATCATAGGCATTTATCCTTAAGTTCATTGTTTCATGTCAATTCTTTATGTTAGTACTATAATCCACTTTGAATTACTTTCTCTATACATTGTAATGTAAAAGTAACAATGTAAAGTAATGTAAAAATAAAATGTCAACATAAATACTTTCACACCAATTGCAAAATAAAGTGAAATTGTCTTGCTATCATTATTAAAAGTAAATAGGCTATAAATAGATTATTTCTCTATTCTAATTCCATTGTATTAAACTATGAGTTTATCCTCAGGCCAGTATTACACAATTTTGATTATTGTTTTGATAAAAGGAAACATGAGTTTTCTAACTTCTTCATTGTTTAAATTACTTATTTTAGTTTTGATATTACCATAAAATCAAAACTTCCTTGCCTTCACTTTCCTCTCTTCAATGTCTCTCTCCCTATTTGTTGTCTTTAACATTCATGGCCTCTATTATCATTGAAAGTTATTTATAGTAAATATATTAACATATTATATTATGATACATCATATCATATGTACTCACACATATTATATTTTCTAATATATAATACATTAATAGTATATGCTCTATTATAACATATACTCAATTTTATACATAATAAATAATTAAGTACACATTGTTAAATATAACCTGCTAATTTTGTCTACTGTTACTTGTATGTGTGTTTTCAGAGCTGACCATATGCTTTTGTATCCACAAATGTTGTGATTTTCCCTGGAGAAAACTGTTTCTCTCACTCTAGGCATTCCTCAGTTTTCTATATTGTAGTTCTTTGTGTGGATTTGGGGTCTCCCGAACTTTCCTTCCTCTACATTAGCATGTCTATTGATGCTGTCCTTACTTAGCTCATGTGGGCAGTTATCTTGGTAAGATTTTATGGGTGTAGCTTCTGAAATTATTAAGAGACATAGTATCATGGAAAAGTTCCTGATCCTCTGGATCTGGCAATCTTACTGCCCCTGCTTCCTTAGTGTTCCCCAAGCCTTAGATGTAGAAGGGGATTTTTGTAGATATATTTATTGGGACTGGGGTCCAAAACTCAGCATTTTGATTCATTGGAGTTTATGTAATAGTCTCTTTTGCTAAGAAAAGTTCATGAAAGGTTATATCTATACTTATCTGTAGATATAAGGACAAGCATTTTGAATGTAGTTAGGAAATGTGATGGCTTAGTAATGTGGTAGTTGTAGATTCTTCTCCAAGATTCATGACATCACAAGTGAGTATAAATATTTTCAATTTTAACTGAAACATAAGCTATATCCATGTAACACAAGAAAGGAAAAGATAAGTTTCATTGATGAGGGGTAAAATCTAACTTCTTTATGGTTATAAGGGCAAATGTTTATAGATTGTTGTTAGGGATTATGCTGTTTTAGTACACTATAAGTTGTATATTCTTCTACAGTAACCAAGAATTAATTAGTACTGAGTTGTTGACTAGGTTTCCAGTACCAACCTTGTTTTCTTCTTGGTCAGTGGGTCTTTAAGTCCAGTTAGAGACTATTAGTTACCACTAATGGCTTGTGTGCCAATATTCTATACTTTTGGTTACTACTGAGACATGTCAGTCAGTAACACACCCTTTGGTTATTATGCTATACTGGTGTTTTTGTGGTTCACAAGCATCCTGGCTGGGGAGGACTGTCAGTTGCTTTCTTTCTTTGGAAACCTACATGGTATCTTTGGTAACATGAAAGCTAGTCCTTATGGAGGGCACTTTCAGACTAGTTCTGTCTCCGTGAATTCTAGGTCCTGATTCTGAAGTTCATGGTGTCTTCAATGATAGGGATCTATTTTCAACTTCTAGGGGTAAAGCAAAGGCAATAGCAATAGCTTATAATGTTCTGGGACTCTCTTAGACAAGCCTGACCGACAATTCAAAGGAGTACCTCTCACATCTGATGTTGAAATTTTTGTTAGGTTGCTTTCTTTCTTTCTTTCTTTCTTTCTTTCTTTCTTTCTTTCTTTCTTTCTTTCTTTCTTTCTTTCTTTCTTTCTTTCTTTTATTTGGTGGCATATGTCTTCTTTTTATTAGATATATTATTTACTTATATTTCAAATGATTTTCCCTATCCTGGTTCCCCCCCCAAAAAAATCTCATAAGCCATATCCCCTCTCCATGCGCTCCATTCAACCCCCTCCCGCTTCCTTGTCCTGGTATTCCTCTACACTGCTGCATCAAGCCTTTCCAGGACCAGGGGCCTCTCCTTCCTTTGATGTCCAACAAGGCCATTATCTGCTGCCTATGCACCTCAAGCCATGGATAACACCATGTGTACTATCTGGATGATGATTTTGTCCCTGGGAGTTCTGGGAGTACTGGGTGGCTCATATGGTTGTTTCTTCTATGGCTCTGCAAACCCCTTCAGCTTTATGGGTCCTTTCTCCATCTCTCCCATAGGGGACCCAGTACTCAGTTTAATGGCTGGCTGAGAGTGTCCCCCTCTGTATTTCTCATGCACTAGCACAGCCTCCCATGTGACAGCTATATCCGCCTTCAGTCAGTAAGTACTTGTGGGCATCATTAATAGTGTCTGGGTTTTGTAACTGTATATGGGTTGGATCACTAGGTGGGGTAGTCTCTGAATGGTCTTTCGCTCAGTCTCTGCTCCACATTTTATCTCTGTATCTCCTGTGGGTATTTTATTCCTCCTTCTTAGAAGGACCAGAGAATCCATACTTTGTTCCTCCTTCTTGGGCATGATTTGATATATGAATTGTGTCTTGAGTATTCCAAGCTTCTGGGCTAATATCCACTTATCAGTGAGGGCATAACATGTGTGTTCTTTTGTGATTGGATTACCTCACTTATGATGACATTTTCCAGTTCCACCCATTTGCCTAAGAATTTGATAAATTCATTGTTTTTAATAGCTGAGTAGTATTCCATTGTGTAAATATACCACATTTTCAGTATCCACTCCTCTGTTGAGAGACATCTGGGTTCTTTCCAGCTTTTGGATATTACAAATAGGGCTGAAATGAACATAGTGGAGCATATGTCCTTATTACATGCTGGAGAATCCTCTGGGTATAAGGAGTGGTCATATATCCAGACAGGGTCCTCTGGTAGTATCATGCCCAGTTTTCTGAGGAACCACCAGACTGTTTTCCAGAGTGGTTGCACCAGCTTGCAATCCCACCAACAGTGGAGGATTGTTCCTCTTTTTCCACATCCTCACCAGCACCTGCTGTCTCCTTAGTTTTTGATCTTAGCCATTCTGACTAGTGTGAGGTGAAATCTCAGGATTGTTTTGATTTGCATTTCCCTGATGGCTAAGGATGTTAAACATTTATTTAGGTGCTTCTTAGCCATTCGATATTCCTCAGATGAAAAATCTTTGTTTAGCTCTGTACCCCATTTTTTTTTAAAGACACTGTCAAAAAGACAAAGCGGCAACCAACTAACTGGGAAATGATCTTTACCAACCCTACATCCGACAGAGGACTAATATCCAATATATACAAAGAACTCAAGAAGTTAAACTCCAGACAGGCAAGTAACCCTATTAAAAAATGGGGTACAGAGCTAAACAAAGAGTTCTCACCTGAAGAATATCTAATGGCTGAGAATCACCTAAAGAGATGTTCATCATCCTTAGTCATTAGGGAAATGCAAATCAAAACAACCCTGAGATTCCATCTCACACCAGTCAGAATGGCTAAATTCAAAAACACAGGAGACAGCAGTTGTTGGAGAGGATGTGGAGAAAGAGGAACACTCCTCCACTGCTGGTGGGATTGCAAGCTGGTACAACCACTCTGTACCCCATTTTTAATAGGGTTATTTGGCTCTCTGGAGTCTACCTTCTTGAGTTCTTTGTATATATTGGATATTAGCTTTCTGTGAGATGTAGGGTTGGTAAAGATATTTTCCCAATTTGTTGGTTACTGTTTTGTCCTATTGACAGTGTCCTTTGTGTTACAGTAACTTTGTAATTTTATTAGGTCCCATTTGTCAATTCTTGATCTTAGAGCATAAGGTATTGGTGTTCTTTTTTTTTCCCTAAGATTTTCTATTTACATTCCAAATGATTTCCCCTTTCCTGGTTCCTCCCTCCCCGAAAGTCCCATAAGCCCCCTTCCCTCCCTCTGTTCCCCATTCAACCCCCTCTCGCTTCTCTGTCCTGGCATTCCCCTATATCCAGTCTCTCCAGGACCAGGGGTCTCTCCTTCCATCTTCTTGGAAATCTATTGATATGCAAATTGTGTCTAGGGTATTCCGAGATTCTGGGTTAATATCCCTTTATCAGTGAGTGCATACCATGTGTGTTCTTTTGTGATTGGGTTACCTCACTAAGGATGATATTTTCCAGTTCTGACCATTTGCCTAGGAATTTCATGAATTCCTTGTTTTTAATTGCAGAGTAGTATTCCATTGTGTAAATATACCACATCTTCTGAATCCATTCCTCCGTTGAGGGACATCTGGGTTCTTTCCAGCTTCTGGCTATTATAAATAAGGCTACTATGAACATAGTAGAGAATGTGTCCTTATTGCGTGCAGGGGAAGCCTCTGGGTATATGCCCAGGAGTGGTATAGCGGGATCCTCTGGGAGTGTCATGCCCAGTTTTCTGAGGAACCGCCAGACTGCTTTCCAGAGTGGTTGTACCAACTTGCAATCCCACCAGCAGTGGAGGAGTGTTCCTCTTTCTCCACATCCTCGCCAACAACTGCTGGTATTGGTTCTTTTCAGGAATTTTTCCCTGTGCCCATGTGCTCAAGGCTCTTCCCCAGTTTCTTTTCTATTAGTTTCAGTGTGTCTGGTTTTATGTGGAGGTCCTTGATCCACTTGGACTTGAGCTTAGTACAAGGAGATAAGAATGGATTGATTTGTATTCTTCTGCATGGTAGCCTCTAGTTGAGCCAGCAACATTTGTTGAAAAGGCTATCTGTTTTTGACTTGATGGTTTTAGCTTTTTTGTCAAAGATCAAGTGACCACAGGTGTGTGGGTTCATTTCTGGGTCTTTATTTTTTGAAGGAAGCATTGTCAGCCCAGATGCTTTATTAATTATTTTATATTTCCTACAGTTTAGCCTTTGTTGCCGTACCAGCCACCCCTCCCATAGTTCCTCATCCCATTTCTCTTCCTCATCCCATTTCTCCTCCTCATTTCTCTGAGAGGGTGCTCCCCCTCCACCAGGACTCCCCATTCCCTGGGGTCTCAAGTCTCACAAAGATTAGGCACATCTTCTCTCACTGAGGCCAGACCAGGCAGTCCTCTGCTATATATGTGCCAGAGGCCTCAGAACAGCTCATATATGCTGCCTGGTGCGTGGTTCAGTCTCTGGGAGCTCCCTGGGCTCAGGGTTAGTTGAGACTGCTGTTCTTCCTATGGGGTTGCCCTCCCCTTTAGCTTCTTCAATCCTTCCCCTAATTTAACTATAGTGTTCCCTGTTTTCAGTCCAATGGTTGGTGTAAGTATCTGCATCTTTCTCAGTCAGCTGTTGGAAGGGGCTCTCAGAGAACAGCCATGTTAAGCTCAAGTCTATAAGCACATCATATTATCACCCATAAGATGGATCCCAATTTGGGCTGGCCATTGGACCACCTTTCCTTCAGTCTTTTCTCTAGATTTGTCTCTGCAGTTCTTTTAGACAGGAACAATTCTGGGTCCAAAATTTTGGCTGTGGGTTGGTAACCCTGTCCCTCCACTTGAGGCCCTGTCTATCTACTGGAGGTAGACTCTTTGAGTTCCTTCTCTCCATTGTTAGGCATTTTGGCTAAGATCATCTCCATTGAGTCCTGAAAGACACTCACCTCCCGGGTCTCTGCTACTTTCTAGAGGGTTCTCCCACCTCCCACCTCTTGAGGCTGCATATCTCCATTCATTCTCCTGGCCCTCTGGCTTCTCTCCTGTCACCACACCCCATACCTGATCATGTTCCCCTTTTTTCCTTCCCCTCTCCTACACAGGTTCCTCCCTTCCTCTGCTCCTGTGATTATTTTCATCTTTCTTCTAAGTGGGATTGAAGCATCCTCCCTTGGGCCTTTCTGCTTGTTAAACTTTTTAAGGTCTATGGGATATATCCTAGGTATTCTGTACAATTTAGCTAATATCCACTTATTAGTGAGTACATATGCATGTACTTTTGAGTCTGAGTTACCTTACTCAGTATGATATTTTCTAGTTCCATCCATTTGCCTGCAAAATTCATGATGTCCTGATTCTTAATAGCTGAATTGTGTAAATGATCCACATTTTCTGTATCCATTCTTTGGTTGAGAGACATCTGGGCTGTTTCCATCTTCTGGCTATTACAAATAAGGCTGCTATGAACACAGTGGAGCACGTGTCTTTGTGGTATGGTGGGACATCTTTTGGCTATATGCCCAAGAATAGTATAGCTGGGTTTTCAGGTAGAACTATTTCCAGTTTTCTGAGGAGTCGCCATATTGATTTCCAGAGTGGTTCTCAAATTCCATGTCATGAAGATTATAGATGCCTTTAAGGGGGACATAAATAACTTCTTTAAAGAAATACAGCAAAACACCTGCAAACATGTAGAAGCCCTTAAAGAGGAAACAAATCTCTAAAAGAAATACAGGGAAATACAGTCTAGCAGGTGAAGGAATTGAACAAAATTGTCCAAGACTGGAAAATGAACATAGAAACAATAAAGAAAACATAAATGGAGTCAACCCTGGAGATGGGCAACTTAGGTAAGAGATCAGGAGATACAGAAGCAAGCATCACCAACAGAATGCAAGAGAATGAAGACAGAATCTCAGGTGTAGAAGATACCATTGGTGATATTAGTAAATTGGTTAAAGAAAATACAAAGTATAAAAAGCAATGTTATCTTTTTACTTTCATGATTTCTGCAGTTACTCTGCTATATGCACACATATCTGAAAATATGGAGTTAGCAGCCTCTGATAAGAGAACATATGACATTTATTATTTAGGACTGGGTTAGCTCACACAGTATGACATTTCCCTTAACGCTCATGATTGCATTTTACTTTTTAGCCTTAAAATGTGTGTGTGTGTGTGTGTGTGTGTGTGTGTGTGTGTGTATTTCATTATTCATTGATCATCTGAAAGACATTTAGGTTAATTTCTGTTTCCTAGCTAGTGCAAATGAAACAATGAGCATAGCTGATCAAATGTCTATGGAGTAGGATTTCTAGTCCTTTCTCTTTAAAAAAATAACTGTTTAGCATCTGCTCTATTTCTTAAATATATAAGTAATTTTTTGTATCAATGTTTCAGTACTCCAAAATGGACAGATATTGTGGTAGATATGGTATTAAATCTGAACATAATTATGAGAATTGTCAATAAGTTAACAATGCTAATTATTTAGTTCTTGAACATCTGTGTCTTCACATTTGTTCAAGTTTCATTTTTCTGCTCTCAATAATGGTTTTAAGTCTTATACTTCTTTTAATATTACATGATTATACATGTACCTATTCAAAGGAAGATTTTATTTTTGTATACTAAATGTACATTGTATAATTTTAGTTATCTAGCTCTATTTAATTTAAATATTTTTTCAGTGATTTCTTTAAACTCTAACCAAGACAAATATAGATATGATTCTTTCTTGTCCCAATGCCTTCTTTCCTTCCTTAGTTACCATAGTAAGAATTCCAGTATAGCCTTGAATCCAAATGGAGCATCAAATAGAAGTGGTGAGAGACAATACCCATGCATTGCTCTTGAACTTAGGGACTAAGCTCTGTCCTATAGTATTCATTATGTCAGCAATATTCTTTAAAGATACCCATATATATTATCAAAAATTCTATACTTTGTATTTTTAAAAATTATATAAGTATATATATATATATATATATATATATATATATATATATATGATGTTTTCTTTGTAGTTATTGCTATCATGGGTGAGAATTCTGTTCTATATTCTTGTATCCCAAGGTATCAATTCTTATGTGCTGGAACAACTTTGCTTGAATAATCTTATTCATTTTCTGTAATTCTCTCTCTATCTATATCTATATCTATCTATCTATCTATCTATCTATATATATATATCATTGGATTGCTTTCTAATATTTTGTTGGGGTTTTGGTATCTAAAGTAATAAAGATTATTATTCTATGTCTTGATATTCTTGTTAAGAATCCATAGATTATTTTTAGACTTTCAAATTAATTTTATTGACCCAGATGTCTATCTTATAAGAGACAGTACATTTAGACAGAATAGATTGGGTAATGTCTTCTTTTCTCATGTTATTCCTCATGTTTTGGAGCAGTTTGTTCAGGATTCATATTAATTCTGTCTTAGTTATTTGGTGGAATACCTTAGCAAAACCATCTAGTTTTAGAATTTTATTTATAGGAAGCTTTTATATAAAAGATTCAGTATCTACTTTTAATAGGTCTGTCCAGATTTCCTATATCTTATCTAAGACTGTTTCTGTATTTAGTTTTATTATTGGAACTTGTACATTTACTGAGTTATCTAAGTATTACCAAACAGTTGCTCACAGTGTTACTTTATAATCTTTTTAATTTCTGGAAGGTAAATCTTATCTCTTATATTTGTGGTTTTTCTAACTAATCTTTTGTTAAATGTGATCTTTTTTAACATCAATTGCTGTTTTTTTTTTTTCTTAAAAAGTTTTCCTTTTTTGTTTTTTCGAGACAGGGTTTCTCTGTATAGCCCTGCCTGTCCTAGAAATCACTCCTTAGACGAGGCTGGCCACAAACTCAGAAATCTGCCTGCCTCTGCCTCCCAAGTGCTGGGATTAAAGGAGTGTGCCATTACTGCCAAGCTTATCATTTTCATTGATTCACATATTGCTTTCCAATTGTATATTTCATTTCAGCTTATGCTTATTTTGTCATTCTTTCTGTTTGCTTTAGAATGAACTTGGCTTTATTTGTGAGTTACTTGTGATAAAAGAATACATTGCTTTTAATTATAGTCAGTTACAACTAGAAAAAAATCCAAAAACAATATTTTGGCATAGGTTATTTTGGTGTTTGATTATCTCAGGGTACTTTTACTTTTCTCTTTAAATTTAATGGCCCATTGAGTACAAAGGAATATAGATTTTGAATTTTATATATATGTTAATTTAAAAATCCATGTTATTGGTTTCCTTTATATTGCTTTGCATTATAAGCATATGCTCTGTATTACTTCAATATTTGAAAATTTATTATCACTAGTTTTTATGGTATGGCCTAGCTTTGGCCTATTATGAAAGAAAACCCTTCAGATACTTGAGAATGAATATTATAGTGCTATTAGGCATAACATTTCATAGATTTGTACTAGATATGGTAGAATTAAATTTCTTGTCAATTTCTAATTCTTTGTTGATTTATCCCCACTTGATCTATTCCTCATTTAAATCAGACTGGGGAAATCTATATTGTATATAATGTGATACATATATTAATTACTATAAGTTATAGCCTCATGAATCTTTTGAGTACTTTTAGTAGCTATATTCGATATTTTTATTATAATTCTTATACCTTGCATATATATTTGCCAGTCTTTAACTGTGAAACATAACTTTTGATCTGTAATGCTTTTTCATGTAAACTATGTTATCATCTATGATTGTTAATTATGAATTTTTATAATTGTTTACTTCTGTATATATAGAAACTAGAGAACAACTTTTATTATGAAATTCCAGTACTAGGTCCACTGGTAAAGTGCTAGCTGTATAAACATGAGTACCCAAGTTCAATCCCTAGAACCCAAGAAAATACCCAGGTATAATTGCATGTGCTTATTATGTTAGTTCAGGGGAAGTAGAGATTAACAAATCTCTGGGAAATACTGACCAGTCATCCTAGGACAATCAGGGAGCTTCAAACCAATGAAAGATCCTTGTCCAGTGGCACAACTTCTGAGATTGAACTCTAACCTCCACACACATGTGTACATATCTGCATGTGTATCTCCACACATACACACGTGAACATACATAACACATATACATCCATACACATTAATGAGAACATATGTACACACAACTATATTATACCGTGCATATATATTTGCAATAATACAGAATATTTCATCTGCACTACAGGCATCAATTGCTTAATTTACCTACACATGACCATAATTAAAATTGTCTTTGGGAACAGCATGGTGACAATGTTAAAGTCATGATCTGTACTAATTATAGCTGTTAGTGTCCAGAAACTTGATAAAGCTGGTTTAAATTAGACAATTGAGCACATCTGACTCCACCTTTGAATCTTGTGTTGACTTTTTGTAACTTGAAATGAGTTTAAGTTGGAATCTTTACACCACAAAAGAAAATGAAGACTACAAATTAAAGAATTACTTTTTTCTTTACAACTCTTTCTTTTTCTTTTGTTTTATTGGATATTTTCTTTATTTACATTTCAAATTTTATCGCCTTTCCTAGTCCCCATCCCAGAAACCCCCTATTCCATACCCCATTCCCCTGCTTCTATGAGGGTGTTCTTTCACCCACTCACCCACTCCTGCCTTCCTGCCCTTTTACACATACTGCTAATCATTGATGACTTGTTTGTCTTTGCTGTATTCTAAATCTAGTTTGTTAGATTGCATAAGGTTTACTCTTCTTTGAGAGTGATTTTCATTTGCATTTGTATGTTCAAATTCCCAAATGTTTCTGTGTATGTTTCTGTGTGTATGTGTGTGTGTGTGTAAAAAGAATCATACATTTTGTTGTTAGACACATGGTATTGTTAAAATTCTTTAAGTCATAAGCAATCTGTAACTTCAAGTTCAAAGTCAGAATACTTGATACTTCCTTGCCTAATATTAGTCCAACAATCTAATTTTCTTCTTTTCCCTATTTAAGGTGATGAATTCTTAATATGACAAGATTGAAATTAATCTTCACACTTCTTTTGAATAATGGATTTAGCTAAACGAAATGAATGTGTAATTATTTGTCTGCTATTTGTTTACATTCTTTTAGTTACAAATGTACAATAATCTACTGGAAGTTCAGTTCGATGCCTGGATTTGAATTGCAATCTATTGGAAAAGTGGCCATAGATTCTACTTAAGTTCACTAAAAAGGTGTATTTATTTTATGGTTGCTTTTGTGTTGTAACCTTTATTGGTAAACCTCAGCCCAACATGGATTGATTATGGCTGAGTTACAAAGTGCCCCTTCAGCATTCAAAATGGAAATGCTGACTGTGTGTGTCTTTAGGGTAGCAAGATTAGGAGGTGTGGCACAAGTGTAGTTTACAAGACAGTGAAGTATTTGAAGCTGAAAAATATTTCAAATTTCTTCACATAGAGATTTTTGCATAGAAAATTCACTTTCCATTTGGAACACATAAACTTACTTCAGGGGAGCAGATACCATTTCTAAGAATGATAATGAAAAATAAATTAGAAAAGAAATTAAGTATATTTTTGTTACTTTGTGATTATATTTTAAAAAGTGTATATCTATATTATATTGGTGTTTGTATACCTTGGCAAACATTTATCTGCAATTCTTCCTTATATGTTTAAAATACATTATTTCTTCTGAGTGATCAGTTAAAACTATCTGTGACTTACTGTAATTATATCTATAATTATCACTTTTAAACATAGGATCACATTGCTGCTCACTCTCACTTGAAACTCACTCTGTAGCTCAAGCTGCTATTTGACTCATAGCTATCCATCTGCTTCCATTTTCTAAGCCCTAGAATTCTAAGTATTGGGCCATTCATTACTTCTTTAAAGTTAAATTAAAATTGCTCTCTCAGAGATTTAGTTTTTGTTTACTTATTTTCTTGCAGAGCATTAGAAATGTTTCCCATGTTTTAACCCTTTACACTTTTACATTCCAAAGGAAGGTGTCACTATAATCCCCATCTCAAAGAAGCGGAGTTTGTCTCAGAATATATAGTTTAATACTTTTTTTCTCAATTTGTGTTCCATGGTCCAGAATTAATTGGATTTTGCTGCAAAAGCTAGATTTTATTTGTCTTACCCTATACCTATTGAGTCAGAATATGCATTTGACAAAATCTCCCATTCTCCTATGTACTTGTGTGTTCTTTAAAATTTGCAAAGTCATGAACAGGAATATAAATCCAGTTACCCAACACATTTATTTCTCATACTTAAATGAAAAGTATACTATACCATAACATAAAAATGTACCTGAGATAATTAAGAAAACAAAAGTTTTATATAACTAAATGTAAAACAATTATGATTTTTGTGGCCCGAAGAGATGGCTTATCAGTTAAAAACAATACTGCTCTTTCAGAGGACCTGGATTCAATTCCTAGAATCCACATACCAGCTTAGAACTGTCTGTAGCTCCAGAGAACCAAATAACCCTATTAAAAATGGGTTATGTTAGAGCTAAACAAAGAGTTATCAACTGAGGAATACTGGATGGCTGAAAAACATCTAAAGAAATGCTCAACATCTGTAATCATCAGGGAAATTCAAATCAAA
Organism: Tokudaia tokunoshimensis; assembly: GCA_036184795.1. Lineage (NCBI taxonomy): Eukaryota > Metazoa > Chordata > Mammalia > Rodentia > Muridae > Tokudaia > Tokudaia tokunoshimensis. The sequence continues at coordinate 107,891,538 of BTHU01000023.1, forward strand.
ACAACCCTGAGATTCCACCTCACACCAGTCAGAATGGCCAAGATCAAAAACTCAGGTGACAGCAAATTCTGGAGAGAATGTGAAGTTCCTTCACTTCCATTGCTGGTGGGATTGCAAACTGGTAAAACGACTCTGGAAATCAGTTTGGAGCTTCCTCAGAAAACTGGACATAGCACTACCTGAGTACCCAGATATACCACTCCTGGGCTTATACCCAGAAGATGCTCCAACATGTAATAAGGACACATTTTCCATTATATTCATAGCAGACTTATTTATAATAGCCAGAAGCTGGAAAGAACCTAGATGTCCCTTGACAGAGGAATGGATACAGAAAATATGGTACATTTGCACAATGGAATACTACTCAGTTTTTAAAAACAATGAATTTATGAAATTCTTAGTCAAATGGATGGAGCTAGAAACTCATCCTGAGTGAGACAACCCAATCACAAAAGAACACACATGGTATGTACTCACTGATAAGTGGATATTGCCCAAAAGCTCAGAATACCCAAGATACAACTCACAGACCACATGCAGCTCAAGATGAAAGAAGACCAAAGTGTGGATACTTTGATCCTTACTGGAAAGTGGATCAAAACACCCATGGCTCACATCCAACCAATAGAATGAGAATAGGGTCCCCAATAGAGCAGCTAAAGAGAGGACCCAAGGAGCAGCTCCGCAGGAGGAATAATAATATGTACCAACTAGTACCCCCAGAGTTCCCAGGGACTAAACCACGAACCAAAGAGTACACATGGAGGTACCCACAGCTCCAGCTACATATGTAGCAAAAGATGACCATTTCAGACATCAGTGAGAGGAGAGGCCATTGGTCCTGTGAAGGCTCCATTCCCCAGAATAGTAGAATGCAAGTCAGGAAATTGCGGGGGGGGGGAGGAGTAAGCAGGGGGAGGGGATAGGGGGTTTTTGGTGGGGTATCATGGAAAGGGATTAACATTTGAAATGTAAATAAAGCAAATATCTAATAAAAAATTAAAAAAAGAACTGTCTATATGTCACATACATAGTGCACATATATATAGGCAGGCAAAGAACATGCAATATATAAAAAATAATTAAAAATTGACTGTGAAGAAACAACTATGTTGACAGGAAGCATTATGATCTATTCGGCGAGCTTCCCCATGGTTACTGAAATAGATTTCCTAGTAAAAAATACATATTAAATATTTTGGACAATATGCTCTGTGCTCATTGAAATAGAAGGAAGAAAACATGGTGAAATGAACTAACATCTCTGTCTCTGTGTCTCAACAGGGACAGGAACTGAAAGGGCAAAAAATATAAAACAGATAGTATAAAGTCACCCAGATATAAAGAGAGGTTCTTATAATGTAAGATGCTCTCAGGAAATTATAGATGAAATTATATTCAGGTTTTAAATGTTTTGTTAATTTTAAAGTACTTCCAAGTAATTTCAAGTTAGTGGCAAAAACATTCTTTGCCTATTTGAGACTAGATTATAGTTCACAAAAATGATCTTGTGCATGTCTGTTAGGAATGCAAGTGAGAAAATTGGTTGTGTTTCTTTCTAGTGGGAGGTTGAACTTAGAGTACAGTCACCTCTATTGTCTGAGAGAATTAGGGTTTTAATATGCCCCTTCTAGTGATCTCTGCAGATGTGAGTCTCCTTTACCACTTAGCTGAAATTGGAAACAGTCTAGTTTGATGAAAGGGAGGAAGTAATTAAAGAAGAAATTTCTCTATTGAAGTTGAGTAGAATTTCTCTAGGAAAGAGCGTCAAGGGACTAGACTTGAGAACTTGAAAAACAAGACTTTGTTGAAATTATTTGCTAGTAAGGTGAGAGATAGAAAAGGGAGTTTCCTGGAAGACCACTTACATGCAAGTTCTTCAATGTTTAGAAGAGTTTCTCTTCCACAATACAATGAAACAAACAAGTTTAGGAAGTTTGCAGTTTTGGTTGACCTCACGTTGTTTTAGTGTTGAGTTATACATGCCTTCTGCAAAAGAATGCTAAAAATTTGAAAAGAAAGAAAAAGGAACATTATTGTCGTTTAGTATGAGTATGATCTGAATGAAACTAGAGATGCATTAGAAACTTTCTCTTAGTTATTTTTCATATACTCCACTGTAATTAGGGATTTAAATGGATCAGGAATTCTGGCCAATAAGTAAGTGGAGTTAGTATCTATTGAAACCAGTGATATCTACTTCTCAGAAAAATAAACCTGAGTAGCTTTATGACTTGTTAGGCATGTGAATGCTATAAAGAAATTAAGGTAGGTGTATTTATTAATTCTTTAAGAATTCCATACATGCACATAATATTTTTATTGTATTCATACACCACTCTTCCCCATAACTCCTCCCATATCCATCCCATCTCTTAACCTACTGAGTCTAATTTGTGCTACCAATATACTCATGAGGATGAATCTATGCACTGGATCTTGGGCAGGTGTTATGCAGGCAACCACAGCTGCAGTGAGTTCACAAGTACAGGAGTCCTATTATGTCCATGTATGGTATGGAAGGCTATACTGTAGGCAAATAGTATTTACATGGGTCATCACATGACATATTCATTTCAGAAGAAAGCCACAGAGATTTGAACCATAAGAAATTCTTAACATGTTATTACTTAAGGATAGGAGGTGCCATAAATTCAATATTTAGGTAGGCTTAAGAAGTAAGCAGTTCTCAGATGATAACAAGGAAAAAAGTTTGAGACTTTAAACTTTACTTCAGGGAATTAGCTCCTGTTAACCAACTGTGTAAACTTGAAGACACATTCTTCTCTTAAACCTTTGGATAAGATTTCATTCTAATTACTATATTAATGTCTGTCTTATGGGACCCATAGTAGAGAACTCAGACAAGACAATAAAATAGCCTGAGATATTACATAGGTATTATGTTGCATCTGCTTTGTTTATATTATTCTTTTTTTCTGACTGGTCAAGTCAATTGTGGTGATCTCTTCACTGGGTTTTATTTGATTCATTGAATTTTTGTTCTCCACTTCATTGGTGAACTGTTTTCAGTGGTGCTGACTTTTTCACTAATACCACCAATTCTCTTATTCAGTTTGTTGATGTGGACCTTTTCCCGGATTGAATTCATCTACTTGTTTATATCTACTTTGAGATCTTGATCATTTTTACTGGTAAACCTCTCAAAATCTTACTGAGTATTTTCTTTATTTGAATATTCTTGATTGTAGTAATTAGGATGTTATGATATAGGGAGTGTTTGTCTTTCTTTTTCTGATTCTTCTTTTCATAGATTTTATTTATTCTTTGAGAATTTCATACAAAATATTTTGATCATATTCTTTCTCAATGCCTCCTATTTCTGTATCTCTATGCTGTGATTTACCTCTGTTTGTTTGGATATGTCTTTTAATTTTATTTGGAAATCTTTTTATTGATAAGTCTACTCTTGTATACTCAATTTGCAGTAGCACTATACTATAAGAATGTAATGTAGTGATATAGTAACAACAAACTTTATGATACAGAAATATACCTAAAATTCTTTTCCCCTTGCTTCTTAATATTTATTAGATACAGCCCCATGAGTTTGCAAGAAAAACAGTCTTAAGCTAGCTATACCCATTTCCCAAGCTACACTTTCCTGAACAGAGGATTCTAAGGAATCTGATAATTCATGTTTTATCAGATTATATGAATGTATGTATGTATCAGGGTCCAACAGCCAATAATTTACCAGATCTGACGCTACAATTATGTGTTTGCTAGGGAGAAAAGAAAGGATCTTTGAAAATGGTACAAGTACTAGATGAAAAGAAACACAATTGTAGTTTAGCACAGTATTGGTTCAGAAATGTGGATTAAATACTTTTTCAAAGGAGAAGATAAAAGGACAGTTGGGGGCAAAAGAAGATCAAGAGCTAAGGGTTTACCCAAATCACACAGAGTTGTAGGAAGAACCAATGTAGCAGCTTGAGTCCTCGGAGGGAAAACAGAGGTAAGGGTGCAGGACCCAAGGACAGGAAAGGCTCAACCCAAGAGAGGAGGAGTGCAAATTTTGTTTCCCTCCAGAGAATTTAAAACAGATTGTCTGAGGCAAGTGGGGAGTGGTGTCAAACATACAGCCCCAACACAGACTACTTTTCTTCTCATTCCCAGAGGCCCTGCTTCACAGAAGCACAGGGTCATAGGACTTAGCTCCTTCTCCTCAGATCAAAGAGGAGTAGAAACATATGTATAGCCACATATATTATTTTGAGGAGCAGGAAAAGATGTTAAATGCCTCAAACGAGATGCTTTTCTTTCCTGAGCAAATAATTTGCCTATTTCTAATGGCAGAATCCACAGCAGAATAGGAATTATAGAAATGGCCGACAAAACATCTCCTCAGTATGGCATAGTATTGAATGGAATGTAGGAAGTTTGGGGACAGACAGCTCCCAAAGATAATAGTCCTGCCTCAGTTCTTAGTGGTTCTGCTAAGTATAGATATTCCTCATTGAGAAGACTCAGGAAACTGTGTAAAATGTGTTGTGTTTCACATGATCAAACACTGTTTGCCACTGGCACTTGGTGAGTCCAAAAGATTGAGGGTATCCAGGCCAAATTTGAGGCCAAGATATATCTCCCCAGTGAGCTTGTTTGGAGCATGGCCCAAATCCTGAAGCTGCTGTGTAAGATTTAGCACCAACTCACTGTGAGTGTCTCTACCTCAAGCTCCTTACAAATTTTGCCAATGACATTGTGTTGCTTCTGATACCTTTCAAACTTTGAGCACCATTGGCAGTATCTCCTGGCATTGTGGGAGGAGTTGCTATGAGGGGATATGGCTTTATAAAAAATCATCAAGTGCACTTGACAGAAGTTTCTCCAATTCCCAGTCTGTTTCATTCCCAACATTGCAACTTTCTTCAACGCATACAGTCTTGCTGCTTCTGACTTACCATCACACTTAATTTAAGAAAAAACTCATTAATTATGCTAACAATACTCATTAATAATGATTTATGATGATAAAAACGGTGAAGCAGATGGAGAATAGGCATGAAGTTAAACATTAGTGTATCGAAGTGTAGAAAGAATACATTAACAATATGGAAGGATGTGGGGAAAGGGGAAATTGAGGAGCAGGGCTAAAGAAATGAGTAGAAAATGAAATAGAGATGATTATCATGGAATTTAAAAGGAAAGAGAATAGAAAAACTATCCATAAACAATAAGCGAGGAAGACTGCAGAATAATGAGAAAGTTTTAAAACAATTTTAAATAAATATAGGGGTTATAAAAGTAAAAACATGAAAATATAATGACATAAGATCAAAATTATCTATAAAGTATAGAAGAAAAAAAAGGGATTTGTAAGTGATTGAAACAGAAGGGACAAAAAAAACATGAAAGAAAATAGTGTAACTAGGAAGTGGCCATAGGTAAATGAACAACCTAAAAGACAATGTAAGATCACAAGACCTATGACCAAAGCCTTTTCTGTGTGACATATTTATCCTAAAAGGCTTCAGTACAAATGTCTAGTCACCCCAGAAAAGGGAACCCATAACAGACCAAAGTATTGATTGCAACTAAGTCCAACTAGGTGAACAAGTGAGCTTCTATTGGGGTTACCAATGGCTGAGGGGAAACTTTCAGAGCAAGGACACTAGAGAACAGTTCAAGCACTGCAAAAGCTGACCCTGATTTGGAAGCTGTAACTCTAGAGGTCTCTGTACAAGCTACAGGCATCTCAGAAGCAGTTTGACAGTCCAAGCATCTCTGCTCTGCAGTTGGGTCTATTCTGAATCTTCCCTTTTAGCAGTTTTTTACTCCCTCAATAACAAACACAGAGGAGCAAGCTACTACTTTCCCAGACACGTGTTTCCAGATATTTTATTTGCCACTAGTCTGTGAGCCCTGCCTTCCCCCACTTACAGTGAATGTTACCATTTAGAGGAGACTGCTGTACAACATGCCTTTTCCATTTTCTCTAGAGCTCTAATCAGGATTTCTAATGCTGTCACTGATGAGCGAAGTTGCGAAAACACATGCTGTCATAGTTTGAATCTGAAATGTACTCAACAATGTATAATCTGAAGGTTATATCAGTACTGCACTCTACTTTCTATCATAAAGTGAAGGTCTTCTATCACAAACTCCTACTAACATATTCTCATTACGTTTATGGGGCTAAATCCTCTGAAATTATGAGAAAAAATTAATTCTTTCTACCCTCATGGTGATGATGATGATGATGATGATAATGATGATGATAAAGGCCCAGTTAGTGGTCGTTTCCAGTATTATATCTGAAATAATAAGGCAGAGGATCACTTCTAGACTAATTCATATTGATTGTAACTTTCTCTGCTATGAACATACACAGACCCTAAGGACATCAAAATATTTATCCAACTAAATTAAAACATACTACTTCAGATAATAAAATAATTGTGTTTGCAGATCACAAAACCAATGCTGATGATAACAAATATTTGCTACAAGACTGGTAATAGAGCAGTGGTTTATTAATATGATGGCAGTGGGAGATTTTTATTTAATATCTAGTTGAGAAAAAATTGGAAATTATGTTACATCTTCTTTAACACTTTGGCACTTCCTTCTAAACTTCCCAAGTTTAGCCAAGCAGGTTGCTCCTTTTAAAAAGACTAGAATTCAGGGTTAAAATTTTTCTTACATGTCGTTCAAGTTTTGGGTAAATTTTAAGAAATACTTTCTTGTGGTTAAGTAATTTAAAACAATATGCATGTATATTATACTTTCTAGTATTCCATCTCCTTTATTGTCTTAGATTATATTATTTCCATGTGTTTACATTCTACTATAAAACGTAATTTTTATATTCATATGTGTATTTATAAATATCCAATGATAGATCTCATGTTGAAATCCCTGAATCATGGAATAAAGCCTGATATAGAAATATAGACACAGCTGCATTGTTCTGTATTCCATAATATGTATCTATTGTTTGTACTGAAATAATGTGGGTATAAAGTGCTTATTTACTTTTTTCCAATAGGTACTCTTTCCATAGTTTTTAATGGGGAGAGTTGTAGTGGATTATTATGAGGTGAGGTTTAAATACTGCCTTTATCAGCCTAAGTAAGATATTTTGCTTCATTGCATGATCATCTGGTTTTTTTAGATATTAGTTTTTGAGACGTTCATACATGGACTTAATGTGTTTTTTCATCAAATCCACTTCTAATACCCATTTCAAATCCTATGTCACTCCACTTTTTCCTCTCCAATTCATATGCTCTTCTTTAAAATCTACTGAATCCACTTAGTGCTGCTTTTATGTGCATGGTTATTAGGGCCACCTACTGAAATAAGAGTAGCCTAGCAGGAGCCTCAGCCAAAGTAAACTGGCTCTCATTTTCCTATTGACCATCACTTATCAGTAACTTCTCAGCTAGGGGTAGGAATTAGTGAGGAGCTGGATCTGCACATTAATTTTGGCTGGCATAATCTTTGCAATTCTTTTGCATGAAATTACAATGCAGAGTCATATTTGCAATGGCCTTGGTCAAAGTAAAGAGAAAAAGAAAACATAGAATGCTCCACCCTAAACTTGATATTTATTTCCTGTCCTCAAAGCTCAGCGATCATCACAGAAAAAAAAAAAAGGAAAGAAAAATTCTAAGAGGGCAAACACAGCAGAAAACTTTTGTGAAACTATTTTCTGAACATGGTGGGAACAGCATCTAAGAATTCTTTGAGCTTGAAGTCCCATAGGAAGAACAACAATATGAACCAACCAGACCACCCAGAGCTCCCAGGGACTAAACCACCAACCAAAGAGTACACATGGAGGGACCCATGGCTCCAACTTCATATGTAGCAGAGGATGGTCTAGTTGGACATCAATGGGAGGAAAGGCCCTTGGTCCTGAGAAGGCACGATACCCCAGTATAAGGGAATGCCAGGACAGGGAAACAGGAGTGGGTGGACTGGTGAGTGGGGGGGCGTAGGGGTGGATGGAATAGGGCATTTTCAGGGGGAAACCAGGAAAAGGGGATAACATTTGAAATGTAAATGAAGAAAATATCTACTAAAATAAATAAAAAATAAAAAATAAAGAATTCTTTATGTGTAAAGGGAAGTGTCTCTCAGTATTGCTTGATTGTGCTAATTAACACTAGATTAGAATGAAAAGAAATTTTATTTGAAGCCAAAAACTTTGATTTTTTGTTTCTTCTTAATGATTTCACAAATAGACATTTACAAGGAGTTTTAGTTTGTTTGTCTGTTTGTTTGTTGGGTGTTCATTTGTTTTGTTTTGTCTCATCCAATTTGCTGGTTCTCTTCTTCAGAATTATTTGTCATTGTGGCGGCATTAGGTGACCCCTGACACTCCCTTCTCATTTTCATTGTGTTTTTCTTTACTCAATGTGCATTTCATGTTATTGCCATTTCTCTGAAGATATATTTCACTTTCATGACTACTACAGCATGACATTTCTTTTATGATGGTTTCACATTCCCATGGGAGGAAAGGAACTCCCTGGATTCAGACTCCCTGCAGCCTTTCTCTGTTACCAGAATGGTAAACAAAAGAATGTTGAAGGATTTACAAAAGTACATTTGAATTTTGGTATATAGGTAATGCAACCAGGAAAAAGTCTTAAAAAAAAAAAGATCTTAAATGACACAGCCATAAAATACCAGTTCATGTAAATATGCAAATATAAACATAAAATTGCAAAATTCTTTTCTAACTCATGCTTTATAACCATATCAATAAAGGACTAATGTATTTAAAATATATTCTAGTTGAAAGACCTATAAATATAGATTTTTCTGGTTACACTTCTAGGGAAGTCCAAAATCAAAGCAAAAAATATAAAATGATACGAGAGTAATTTGTAAGAACTACAGAAAGTGTGAACGTGAGACACAAAACATTTCCTAAACTTGCAATATTAAACCCTATTTCTCATGATTATTTTTACTAATATAATTCTAGATTTCAATAAAAATGTGTAGGGAATGTTAGTAAGTTAGTAACATGAAAAAAGGATAAGCTGATTCAAATTAGACATGTTTTTATTTTTTAGAATTATCAGACATCAAAACTTAAGTGAATATAAATATTTTCAATTTAAAATAAACAAGCTATACACATATAAGACAAGAAGGGAAAAGAGAATCTTTTCTATGATTATAAAGACTACTGTTAGGGATTATACTGTTTCAATTTATTATAAGATGTAGATTCTTCTCCAATAGCCAGGACTTCACTAGTACTGATTAGTTGGCTAGGTTTCTAGTACCAGGCATATTTTTCCTATTGTTTACTGTCTCCTAAGTCAAATCAGAGAACCATTGTTGCTGCAAATATAAGTACAGATAAGTATAAGAGTAAGTATATACTTATAAGTATAAGTACTTATAAGTATAAGACGCTGCTGCACCCTTAGGATTATCATGCCATGCTGGTTTTTGTTATCATTCATAATTGTCATAGGTAGGATATTTTGTGGCTTTCCTCCTTGAAAGCTTGCGTGGCATCTTCTGGTGCCACAAATGCTAGTCCTCAGGGAGGGTGCATTCAGGTCAGTTACATTTCAGGGGTCTCTGACTGGGCTCTGTTTCTGAGGTGCATGCATGGTGTTCTCAGGAATAGGGCCTTAGAACAATAAGCTGTATGTTTTGGAAGTCTCTTAGCCATGGCCAACAACTCAAAAGGGAACTTTTTATGTCTGGTATTGGGTTTTTGTTAGTTGGTCTTTGGCTCTTGGAAGGAGTATTGTCAGCTGAAATGAAAAAACTCACTTTAAAATACACACACACACACACACACACACACACACACGCACACACGTGTATGTGTGTGTATATATGTGTATATATATATATGTCTGTGTATATGTGTGTGTGTGTATCTGTGTGTGTTTGTATCCTCATTCCTTCTTTATTTTCCTTCCTTCCCTTTCTCCTAAAAGACCACCATTTTTTTTTAAATTTCCCCTATCAGGTCATTTGTATCCTACTATTTCCCTTACTCTCCTCCAACCTTTTTCTATACTTCCCTGCTCTTCCTTAATGATGGAGACCCAGTGTCCCATTTTATATATATAATAAAAATATATTTAATACATATATTATATTTATATATATATAATTGTACATAGTATTGCATGTACTATAGGTTTTTGTTTTTTGCTTGTTTGGATAAATACTTAATAAAATGATTTTGTGGCATATTATCTATCATGGGATTCTCCTATCTACACATCTTCTCATATGAGTACATAGCTTTCAATAACTACAGAAACCATGAAAGTACAACAGAAGTACTGTCAGGACATGGGGATTGGTGCTCAACAGAGAGGGGAATGGTCTAGTACCAGTGATCTGTTCATGGAAATAGGACACTGGGCCTCCCTCACTAAGGAAGGGCAGGGAGGTAAATACATAAAAATGGCCTGAGAGGGGAAATTTAAAATGTGGCGGTCTCTTTGAGGAAAGGGAAGGAAGAAAAATATAGAAGGAATGAGGTAGGTAAAATAAAAATAAGGATGTACTGTCCAAATATGAGCTGAACTATGAAGAGATGAAAGGCCATGTCAACGTGGATAAGGAAAAGCTACAGGGCATCAATCCTACACAAAGAATTATAGGCAACTGAGAAAAGCTAGGAGAGGCAGAGGCAGTCTTCTCCAGGGAAGGGCAAACCATCTGACTGACTGGAGACAAATGGTCAGAACTGAACACATGCTTACAAGTAACATTATATGTACCGAACAGGTAATATTTAGGAATATGTACAAATATATGTACATATATGCATGCAATAACAGAATCATTTGTGAAAGAAAGGCCATGAATTTGAAGATGTATGTAGAGGGATATATGTGAAGGTTATGGATGAGGAAATGGAAGGGAGGAATATTGTAATATTATAATCCCCCTGAATGAACAGATGTGGCATGAAGGCTGAGAGATGGAAATTCAAGGAGAGAATCCACAAAGATGCATAAAAATGAACATGTCTATGAGTAGAAATTATATCACAGATGGGCTCATCAGTGGACTAGTCATAGATAAGAAAAAACAATAAATATGAAGATTAATGTAAGCTCACTAAAATGCAAAGGTAAAAAGAAAAATAGAAAATTGAATGTGAGAAATTTTAAAATAATAAAACATAATTAGAAGAGCATTAGATGAAAAAATATAAGACAATGGAACAATTTGAAGTAATAATCCCTAAGATCTTCCAGATTTAATGACAAAAATAAAGGATGCAAAAAATTCAAAGCAGCAAGATTAGAAACACACACACACACACACACACAAATGCTACACCTAGGCATGTATTCTAACTGCAAAATCTGCCAAAGACAAAGATTAAACTATTTAAATAAAACACACAATGACATGTTACCTCTGGAAGAATCACAATTAAGCATCAGTACATTCTTTCTGATTGGATATGATACCTATTCCACAAGAGGTATTTAATGTTCAATACTATAAACATGGCCAAGAACCTATGACCCGGAAAATAATAGGTTCTAACAGGAACATATTGTTTTACTAAATGGCAAAGCTGTCAAGTTTTATTACAAATATTTGTGCTTATGCTTATAGACTTGTGCATCCCTCAGTTTTGGCCAGAGAAGCTTTATTTTGCAGTGGGTAGTGGTTAATGCGGAAACTAATAAATGGTCAGAGTGTTTAGCATCAATAGCACTAAGTGCTTATTTGTAGCTATATTAACTTTGTCAACATCTCGTGACCCAAGGCTCTGGGAGTTTCACTGAAGAGTGGAAGCAAAGTTTGTTAAGAGCCAGTGGGCAAGGAGGAGAGTTCTGAAATGTTTAATTCTTGACATGACACAGTTGTTCTACACATCCACTCATAGCAACTGTGCTGACCTGCACAATATAAAGCCAGTCACAATTCCAGAATGAATTGAGGAGGGGCCCCTCAGGCCTGACCCTATCAGCTCTGCTATTAGCAGTTGATAGAGCTGAGTGAGTGAGTTATTCTCCTCTGGGAATACAGCAGCTGGGATATTGTTCATACAATGGAAGTGGTCACATGTACTTTGAAAAGCACTTCCATGTAATCATGTATTAACCTTCATTGTAAACTGTTTAAAAAATGGTACTGTGCTTAAATATGCCTAAAGTCAGCTGCCTAGTATCAGACTCTTGAAGTTTGAAACTACACCAGCTACTGAGTCATGCTGAACTGGACTTTTTTCTTGCCTAGTGCAGTTTATTATTGTATAGGTTATGGTGGTCACAGAGACCCCCACAAAAAAAGAGAGCTATTGCAACAGATACAACACAGATCAAAGTATCACTAGGACTATAACTTCAAAACACATATTCCACAAAATTGAAAACTGAATCTTTCTCAGAAAGAGAAATGAAATAAATATTGGTAGTTGATGGAACCCTCTGGGGCACTGGATGGAAGAGGGTATAGGGAGGGCAGGCGGCAGAGAAGCAAGATCATATGCAAGGAAAGCAGGGGTGAGAGAAGAGAGATCTGCTTAGTGGAGTGATCTCTAGGACTTGCCAGAGACCTGGGATGGGGAGAGGCCCCAGAAGGTCCATGGGGGCCACTATAGCTGTGATCTTGAGGCCAGACTGACTGGCTGTGGTTCTCTGTAGTAAATCTGGAGCCTCTGAGTCAGATTGAGATTCAGAGCCCTCCTCCTATGCTGCCCTTTCTGACTCACCATGTCACCACAATAGGAACTGGAAGGTGGGGAGGGAAGGGATTGTGTCTTATCTTCAGTTTTTATATGGTTTGGGTAATTGTTTTCTTTTTTTTTTTTTTTTGACTTGGATTCTAATAAAACTAAAGCAATAGCTTCCTCAAAAAATTTCTCAAGAAGGTACTTTCAAACCAAATTCAAGGAAATATCTAGTTGCTCATTCATCATAATCAAGTAGACTTCATCCTTCATCTCAGGGGTACAAAGACAGATCAACATATACAAATCAATAAATGTAATATGTCAAATAAATGGAGTGATGTACATAGATCACATGGTCATTTAGGCAAGGCTCTACACACACACACAAACACAAACACACACACGCACACACACACACACACACTCATTGAGAGTTTTGTTTAACAGATATTGATCATATTCTCATATTCAGTCCTTTCACCCAATTTTTTCCAGATAGAAAACTTCACTACTTACCTATGGTAGTTTGAATGAGAAAGCCACCCACAGGCTTATATCTTCAAAAATTTGGCCATAATTGATGTAAATGTTTGAGAAGGATTAGGAGGTGTAACCTTGTTGGAGTATGTGTGCCCTTGTTGGAGGAGATGTGTCATCAGAGTCGAGGTTTTAGGTTTCAAAAGCCCATATCAAGCCCAGTATTGCTGTCTTTCTGCCTATAAAGTCTTTTTACTATACTGTATAACAGAGTAATTAACAGAGTAAGCTAGATGTGAGCCCTCAGCTATGGTTCCAGTGCCATGCTTGTCTGGAACAGTACTCTCTGTCATATTGTTTATAAACTCACACTCTGAAACTGTTAACAAACCCCCAATTAAATCTCTTATAAGTTGCCTTGATCATGGTGTCTTACAGTAACATAATAGTAACTAAGACACCAACCAAGTATTTTTTTTTTTTAGAAACAAAACCAACAAACTAAACCAAGGCCAGTGTTTGCTGTTCACATGTAATCTAAGATGTATAGTGTTTTACTTGAGTATGATAGACTTACTAGGAGCTACATCCTTAGAGAAAAGTGACTCTCCATTTCCCAGAAGTTAACAGTTGCCTGGGTTTGGGGATTGGGGATTTGGGAGGATTCCAAGATCTCCTTGGCCAGCAGGCTACACTAAGTCAGTGAGTTCATTGCATGTCCTCAATGTTGTGTATCTTCCTTTACAGACCATGATTATTACATAGAGAAAAAAATGAATAACAGTAACATCATAATGGATAGGAAAGAAGATTAGGTATATTGTATTATAAAGTAATGTACTGTACATAAACTGGTATAATGTTATAGAAATTGGTCTTAAATTAGACAGTTCTATATTGTTAATTATAGGAAAGCCATTAAAAATGCTAAAGAAGTGCTCAAGAAATTGAATCCTTTACAACGCTTCATTACATTTTTTAGAGAATAAAAGGACAAAATCATAATTAAAATCATATATTAAAACACAGAAGTTATTAATTTAACGACAATCAAAACTTTAACAACACCATACTTTAACTAACTGAAATAACCACCTACACAATAGTCACTTCATATGTGAATTTTCTAAGTATAGCAATTTAAGGCAGATTCTGTTAGGGTAAAAAAGAAAAGACGGAACAAATTTGATAGCTTGGTTGAAACTGGCAAATTACTTGAAAGGAAAACAGAAACAGTTTGTATACAGGGTAACAACTTTTGTTAAATTGGAATATTTATTGTGTGGGAGATCAGAGGAAGTTTCGATGGCTATAACAAAAATACAATAAATACATGTATGAAATTGTCAAAGAATGAAAAAAATACCTATATGTGTAGGCATATGTATCTACATGTATAAAAATTAATAAGATCAATTATTAGTATATGTTAGAAAAATAAAGCACAATGAAAAAAGAAAAGGAAAAATAGCACAATGACAAGATGTTTGACTGATTGGCTGAAACAATGATTTAAAGAGGAATGAAAAATACAAATAATTATAATACATTCTGATGATTAAACAATTATCAATACTTATTTTATGAGGACAAGCTTAGATAATAATATATTAGTATTAAAATATGTTATATTATAAATAAAATAAAAATAAAATATTATATAAAATAATATATTACCAAAATACATTATTTTATCATAGGAAAACAACAGATCATTTTACTCATGAATATCATTGCAGAAATCCTCAGTATAATATTAGCAATATTGTCCTAGAATTTGTGAGGATTGGTATAGAATAATTAGGAATTTTTAATTTCAAGTTTATATGGTTGGCTCTACATGCAAAAATCAAGCAGTATAGTTAAAAAAGAGATTAGTTGACAAAGCTCAGTATCCAGTCATGTTAAAATTCTCAGCAAACTAGGAATGATCAAATATTCTTTACTTGGTAAAATCATTAAAACTACAAACAACTAACATATTCTATGGTAAGAGTAAATTAAATATCCTTTCTTTTTAGTACTGGCACAAAGACAACCATTTCCTTCACCATTTTTCCTGGAAACTTTATTATAAAATTATTTGTAGACAATACTTATATATTAGAAGAAATAAAATGAAGTTTATTTGCACATACTATTATTGTCTAAGATATAAAGTACAACATTTGAAATTTTAAATTAAAACACCCCTTCTGGAAGTTATAAACAAGTATAGAAATGTTTTCAGGATAGCAAAAAGATATAAAAAATCATGTGTTTCTATATGTCTGAGTGATGATTTCACAATCATCACATATAGATTTTACAAAAAATAACAGTCATCGCAGCAGAGGAATAAATTTTGGAGTATAAAACTCCCAAAACATATAGGAGCAATAGGCAAGAAAGTATGAAACACTGATAGAAAGAATAGGAGCAATAGGCAAGAAAGTATGAAACACTGATAGAAAGAATAGAACATCTAAATAAATTTGTGTTTATAAATTGGAAAAGTCAGTATTATGGTGTTAATTCTTCTCATCATCATCTATTCAGTACAGTCTTACAGAAAATACCTGTGAGCTACTTTACATATACTGAAAAATTATTATTCAAATTTAGATAGAAAGTCAAAAGACTTGGAAGCACCAGTACAGGGGAAATAAAATATAACAGGATAAATGCACTTGATTGTATATAACTTTTATATATTAATTTTCCCATTTGACAATTTCATACATGCATATGGTGTATTCTGATTATTCTTATGTCCACTAAACATCTCTTATCTCTGTCGGTTCTCCTTACTAGTTTCCTCTCTCAGGTTCATAATTTTTGTCTTTGTTTTTGAAACATCAGTTTAAACAGGGTATTCTGTGTGATCATTGGATTGAAACTGTACATTGGAGCTTAGGGAAGGTCCCCTGTAGGTACCAAACTGATGGCAATGTCTCTTATTTTGCCTAAAACTATTAGTAGAAAATAGTTCAGCAGTTAAGTGCTAGGCCTCCTGAATCCCTCCTCCATTTATATCTGACTGTTGCCATACCATCCTTCCTTTAAGAAAAACTTCATACAACACATTATGGTTATATTCATAATAATAATAGGATAATAGGTGGAAACCGACAATACAAGGAGAGAAACTACACCTTGGATAAAACAAGATAGTAACCTTCTGTCATCAAACCCAAAAGTAGATAACCACTCAAACATAAAGATAGCGTCAAGAATAGCAGGTGACACAGGAGACAGCAGTTGTTGGCGAGGATGTGGAGAAAGAGGAACACTCCTCCACTGCTGGTGGGATTGCAAGCTGGTACAACCACTCTGGAAAGCAGTCTGGCGGTTCCTCAGAAAACTGGGCATGACACTCCCGGAGGATCCGGCTATACCACTCCTGGGCATATACCCAGAGACTTTACCTGCATGCAATAAGGACACATGCTCCACTATATTCATAGCAGCCTTATTTATAATAGCCAGAAGCTGGAAAGAACTCAGATGTCCCTCAACGGAGGAATGGATTCAGAAGATGTGGTATATCTACACAATGGAATACTACTCTGCAATTAAATACAATGAATTCACGAAATTCCTAGGCAAATGGTCAGATCTTGAAAATATCATCCTTAGTGAGGTAACCCAATCACAAAAGAACACACATGGTATGCACTCACTGATAAGGGGATATTAACCCAGGATCTCGGAATACCCTAGACACAATCCGCATATCAATAGATTTCCAAGAAGATGGAAGGAGAGACCCCTGGTCCTGGAAAGACTGGATGTAGGGGAATGCCAGGACAGAGAAGCAAGAGGGGGTTGAATGGGGAAAAGAGGGAGGGAAGGGGGCTTATGGGACTTTCAGGGAGGGAGGAAACGGGAAAGGGGAAATGATTTTGAATGTAAATAAAAAAACTTAGAAAATAAAAAAAAAGAATAGCAGGTGACAATAATCACTATTCCTTAATCTGTCTTAATATCAATGGTCTCAATTCTCCAATAAAAAGACATAAATTAACAGACTGGATACATAAGCAGGACCCAGCATTTTGCTGCGTGCAGGAAAGGCACCTCAGTGTCAAAGACAAACACTACCTCAGAGTAAAAGGCTGGAAAACAATCTTACAAGCAAATGGTCACAGGAAACGAGCTGGAGTAGCCATCCTAATATCAGATAAAATTGACTTTCAACCTAAGTCATCGAAAAAGACACAGAAGGACACTACATACTGGTCAAAGGAAAAATCCACCAAGAAGACCTCTCAATTCTGAACATTTATGCTCCAAATGCAAGGGCAACTGCATTTGTAAAAGAAACTTTACTAAAGCTCAAAGCACTCATCGCACCTCACACAATAATAGTGGGTGACTTCAACACCCCGCTCTCTGAAATGGCTCGTTCAGGAAAGCAGAAACTAAACAGGGACACAGTGAAACTACTTGAAGCCTTGGATCAAATGGAACTAACATATATACATATACATATGTATATATATATATATATATATATATACATATATATATATGTATATATATATATATACATATGTATATATATATGTATATATGTATATATATATATATATATAAAACATTTATATATATATAAACATTTATATATATATATATATAAAACATTTATATATATATAAACATTTATATATATATATATAAAACATTTATATATATATAAACATTTATATATATATAAAACATTTCATCCTAAAGCAAAAGAATATACCTTCTTCTCAGCACCTCATGGTACCTTCTCCAAAATCAACCATATAATTGGTCACAATACAGACCTCAACAGATATAAGAAGACTGAACTAATCCTGTGCCTCCTATCAGATCACTATGGAATGAAGGTGGTCTTCAGTGGCAACAAAAACAACAGAAAGCCCACATACACGTGGAAGCTGAACAATGCTCTACTCAATGATACCTTGATCAAGGAAGAAATAAAGAAAGAAATCAAAGACGTTTTAAAATTTAATAAAAATGAAGGCACAACATACCCTAATTTGTGGGACACAATGAAAGCGGTGCTAAGAGGAAAATACATAGCCCTGAGTGCCTCCAAAAAGAAACGGGAGAGAGCATACACTAGCAGCTTAATGGCACACCTGAAAGCCCTGAAACAGAAAGAAGCAAATACACCCAAGAGGAGTAGAAGGCAGGAAATCATCAAACTCAGGGCTGAAATAAATCAAGTAGAAACAAAACCATACTAAGAATCAACAAAACCATGAGTCTTTGAATTCACTACTGTTCACTGAAAAGTGAGGATTCTATGACTAAGTCTGAGAGTAGCATTTGTCTATTGGCATAAACATAAATATTTATATAGCTGTTCCATGACAGTTGTGACATTATTATACAAATGGGCACAAAGCCTTATAGGTTATGTTTTAAAATTATTTTAAAGTATTTTAAAGTAATAAAGAAAGTATGACATGATGCAGGAATAGGCACATGTAAATTGATCAAAACAGAGAGGTATTGAATAGACCAAACACAGTCAGCTGAGGTTTAACATAAACACAAAGGTAATTTATTGAAGAAAATGTAAACTTTTTAGCATATGGTGCTAAAAGAGTTTTCTATTAATATAAAAAATAAATCAAAGGGCAAAGCTCATATATTTTATAATATCTCATAATATAAACCTCCTAGAAGATAAAAATGAATAAAACTTGTGTGACTTTGATGATAATATTTTAATGAGCACCTCTATGAGGGAAAAATATTGGTTGGACTTTAATAAAATTAAAAATGTTTGTTCTGCAAGGACATGGTTACAAAGATGAAAAGACAAAACACAAAGTGGGAGAAAATATTTGTGAAACACATAACTAATAGAAGTTATTTTAGTAACTTAGTTCAACAATTCTTGATAAAGGTATTTAAAAACAAAATACATCTTTGCTGTTGAGGTTGAATTCATTGGTTACAAGGATGAAAAAAATCAAGAGACTATGGAAAAACAGTTTGGAAATTTCTTTTTAACCTAAGCATAGTCTTTCCACATAATACAGCAGTCATGCTCCTAGGTATTTAAACAAACATTTTGACACCTCAGGGTCACATAAATCTTGCACATGAACATGTGTAGCAGCTTTATTAATAAACCTGAAATGCTGAAAGTAACCAAGATATTATCTAATTGCTAGATGGAGAAATGACTGGTGTTATATCTACATGATGCTATATTACACAAAAATACATAGGAATTAGCTGTCAAGTGAAGAGGAGACATAAATATATCTAAAATGGATACTGAAAGATGAGAGAGCCGGGCGGTGGTGGCGCATGCCTTTAATCCCAGCACTTGGGAGGCAGAGACAGGTGGATTTTGAGTTCAAGGCCAGCCTGGTCTACAGAGTGAGTTCCAGGACAGCCAGGGCTATACAGAGAAACCCTGTCTCGAAAAACCAAAAAAAAAAAGAAAGAATGATGAGAGAAATCAAACCAAAATGAACACATATTGTGTGATTCTATTTTTGTGGCATTGTATAATCGACAAAAAACTGAGAGATAGTAAATAGATTAATGGTCTCATTGGTTCAAAATGGCATTTGAATAGGGAAAGCATAGGAAATTTTTCAGGGTGATAGAATTGTTTTTTATAACTATCAGTGGCTATATGTCAGTGTATGAATTTTTAAATGCATAAAATTACAACAGAATTGAATTAATATACACAAATATAAAAATCATTTGGGATCTGGGAATCCAAAGATAGGATAAAGGGTCTGAAACAATTATATAAATGTATTAAAATAGACTATCTTCTTGAAGAATATATACATATGGTTAATCATATGGTTAATCGTCATTGTCAACTTGAAGGGATTCAGAATCAACATTGAAAGAAACTTTTAGGAAAGTGGAACTATCTAATACTCTTGTGTTATGTTAGACACATGCAATTGCCAAAACTCCTGTAATGAAAATGTAACCTGCATGTTTAGTTAATAATGAAAAAATGTAGTATCAGTTTTCTAAGTCTAGCAAGTGTATAAAATAATACAATATAGAAGGAAATGTGTCTGGTAGGATATTAAATTCTTCATAATTTATTGGTTTATTTTATAATAAAGTTTTTTTTGTTTTTTTTTTTGGTTTTTCGAGACAGGGTTTCTCTGTGTAGCCCTGGCTGTCCTGGAACTCACTTTGTAGACCAGGCTGGCCTCGAACTCAGAAATCCTCCTGCCTCTGCCTCCCAAGTGCTGGGATTAAAGGCGTGCGCCACCACCGCCCGGCGAAGTTTTTTAAAATTAAACAGAAACTTTAAAAATGATTATGCTTCCTACTGAGAAAAAAGTAGAACTCTGAAATATGCAAAAATTAAGATAGCCAAGATATCTGTTTCTAGACTCCAAATTATATTATATTTTGATCATGTGCTATGAAATAGTTAATATCCTTGCCAAAACATTGCTTCTGATCTACATTGATATCTGAAATTATAGCACAATGTTCTTGTCATAGTAATAATATCAAAAGCAACTCTTTTGTTCAGTGACGTAGGGAATGATTACATATATGTAAATCCAACCTGATCACTCTGAATATCATTACATTTTTGTATCTTATTTCAAGGATGATTTTGTTATTTGGGAAGACTGTTTTCCTGCTCTCAGCAGTCCTTAGTTGCCTGTAGTTCTTTGTGTAGAGTTGAGGCCTCTTGGGCTCCCCAATCTCAATTCATATCTATGTTAATGTTAGCATGTCTATTGTTTTTGTTCATGTTCAACCCATGTTTGTGTAGTCTTGCTGGTGAGACTTTATGGGTGTACTTTCTAACATTCCTAGAAGACATAATTTCACAGCAAAATTCCTGTTCCTCTCAATCGTATAATCTGTCTTGCTCTCTCTTCCACAATGTTTCCTGCCTTAGGTACAAGAGTTGCTTTGTGGATGTAGCCGTTGGGATTGTGCTTCACAACTCTGTATTTTGACTGATTGGAGTTTTCTTTGTCTCCATATGTTACAATGAATCATTTACTTGATGAGAGATAAGGATATTACACTTATCTGTGAGTATAAAGGAAAAAAATTGGAATGTATTATGACAGTTTAATAAAAGGGTAGTTGTAGGTTTTTCTCCAAGATCTATGACTTTATTAGCACTTGACAGTATAAGACAACATTTCTATGAATGGGTCTTAATGAGAGAGCTGTTGGTTAACCCCAAGGCATACATGCTACTACTGCACCCCTATGGTTATTGTGCTTTGCTGGCCATTGCTACAGTTTGTAGGCAACACAGCAGAATAGGACTGTTGGTTGCTTCCTTCTTTGGAAGTTTGCATGTCACCTTCTGGCCTCTTTAAAAGTAGTGTATGTATTTTTTTGAAGTGAATTTTTTGTTAGAAGAGAAACACAGTAACATAAAAAAATTCATAGAGAGTTTTCTATGAGGAAAATTAGAATAAAAGCATATTATTCTTTCATTTTCACGTTAGAACATCATAGCATCTTAATATTTATCAGTATACCTGAACAGTATGAAATACTGATGTTATGAAAATTAAAAGCAACCTCATAACTTTAAAGATTTAATTATGTTATCATAACATCCAAAATATTTTAAATTTAATATGATTTTCCAAATAACTTGAAATTTCCTGGATTAAAAATATATATTTTAACTTTGATCTCATTACTTTAATGGCTTTACTGAACTCTAAATATATTTTGGCATAAATTTTGTTTGTCTCTCTTAATTTCAACTTGAAGTAAAAATACATATAAAAAATATCAGAGACATAAATTATAAAAGATCTGGTGCCATATGTAAACTGATGCAGAGTTCAGTTGTTCACTTACTTTGATAGTGCATATCTTTTGTATGTGCTGCTATTATATGAGTTGGACAGATACGTTTCAAGGGGTCTTTTATTCTCTATGACCAGGCTTTTAAGATAATTTTCTTATCTTATTAATAGTGGGTATAGTAGCACTGTCAAGAATGCTTTGTGTCAGGAACCAGCCCTGGCAAAGGTGTTCTTTCTTCTTGATTCTTCTTGAGGCTGCAGAGGGGGGAAAGAGTGATGGCAGGGGTAAGACTCTTGTCTTATGAAATTCTGGGGTAAGACTTTGTCTTACAGAAAATTTAGGGTTGCTGTATAATAAAAAGTTTACTTATCTAAGTCTAAGTTACTATGTTAATGTAGCTGACCTGTCTTCTATAATCCTCTGAGGCCAGAAACTTCAGTTTCTGGCATTTAGCACCTCTTCCTCAAACTGCTAAAGATTAGGTAAATTACCTTTGTACTGTCTCCACAGGAACTGCTGGGCTCTAACTTTCAGCCTGCTAGTCAGAAGTCGCAGGGAGAAAATGGGACACTTAGAGAAGTGGTTAATGAGTCTATTACTAAGTTGTAAAAAGTTTCCTATGAAAGCTATCTAAGAGGGAAAAGTGGAAAGATCCTAAGTGGAGAAAGGGAAAAATTCTTCTAAGTTGGGAAAGGTAAAAAGTGTGTGTGTGTGTGTGTGTGTGTGTGTGTGTGTGTGTGAGAGAGAGAGAGAGAGAGAGAGAGAGAGAGAGAGAGAGAGAGAGAGAAAGTGAAGAGATGAAATGAGATGTTTCTCTCTTTTGTCTTCAGTACTTATACATTCTGAATACATGATCACATGTTACAAAGTTCATCATGAGTTCACACAAAAATCAAACCATAAATTGAAATAGAAGTTTACAACAGAGAATGTTTACATGCATACCCATTAGGAGTAATTATCTAGCTAAACGTCTACCATTTGTCTTCTCTACAGGTTCATAGAAAGTTTAACACCATAACTAAGTTATAACTGAAGTTTTGTATAGATAAACCCAGTCAATATTTTATCTTCTGTCCTAGCACCTATAATAAAACATTAGTTCCCTTTTTATAACCTTTGGTTAATTGTTTTACAACTTCTTGGAATGTGCTCTGAGTAGGAGAAAGTCTGGTTGTCATCTAAGAGCAATTAACTGGTGACACTTGGGGGACTGGCAGAGTTCTCATTGCAGTTTTGACTATCAGAAAAGAACCTAATAGAAGTTCCACTATAAAAGAGCTTAATAATCACGGATATAATTTTAGGAATTCTTATAGGATCATCATTAAACTTAAGTCATCTATTTGTCTATATAGCATCACTATAAGACAGTACATCTTTGTGGATCTGCAGAGATCTGCTCCAAAGGGGTGTGTTATTACTTATTGATTATTATATATGTATAATAATAACAGGAAAAGCATATTAATAGCAGGAATCTTTCCTAAAATTAGTCCCAAACAGCCTTGCTGAATGAGGGCTCACATGTCGCAGATTATATAATAATCCCAAGCAGGTCATTTCAGGATGATCACCTGCTAGTATATTAGCTTATCCCATTATGGGTCCCGACAGCTTTGTACTGTCTCCCTCTTACATACTGTAATTCTGCAAGTATTTGATACTGGGAAGCAAAATGTTGAATTGGAAAAGTAGATATATGAAATACATATACCTTTAATATACCTCTTGCTGGAGCTTGAGTATGATCATGTAGTAGCACATTTATTCTGGCAGGGCAAGAACTGTGTAATTCCACTGTCTCTTCTTTTCATTCCCCCCGGTAAGCAGAAAATTCTAAACTCTATCAAATTCTGCTGATGTTATTATGTTGGAGATTGTTCATTTCCTGGGAGAGCCCTGAGATCAATTTGAGCTTGTTTCTTCAGTTGATGAGAACAAGCTATTAATTGCTCATGGAGCTAATGTTGTTAGGTTTCCTTCAAATACTGATTGTCACAAGAAGGAGAAAATGCATTCTTTTTCTGGCACCAGTGTTCTTTTAGATTTAGGGGGTACTAAGTAACAGATAGTTCTCCCTGAAAGCTCTCTTTGCATGAACTGAAATATCTGTAGATATGATACTGAAATGAGAACAGAGAGAGAGAGAGAGAGAGAGAGAGAGAGAGAGAGAGAGAGATTATATCCCTTCAGTAGTCATCAAGCATCACCAGAGTCCTAAATAGCCCATTTGAAAGGCCAAAAATGAGTTAAGATGAGTTAATTGCTTTTTGCATAAATTTTAATGAGGTAATTATTCTTAAACATATGCCTTCTTAAATAAGTTCATCCTTAACATCTTATTTTTTTTAGGAACCTGATGCACTATCATGTCCTAATCCTGGCACTATTCAATTGCTATGTATAAATACACAATGCTGATAATATGAATCTGGATAAAGTTCAAACTAAAAATCTAGTTCATTTGTGGAATATTAAAACAATATTTAAATGCCATTTTAATTAATGGTTCTAAAAAAGCTTAAACATTGAAAATCAAAGTAATAAACTAAAATAAAAATTCGATAGGACATACATATATTCTAAAATTAAGGAATTCCATTATATGCTTTTACTATACAAAATCTCAGGCACCAAAGTGGATAGCTTTGCTTAGATTCAGTAAACAAAACTCATTCTGGCCAGATGATCTGGTGCTGGCCTTTAATCCAGAGGACAGAGGCAGGTGTATCTGGTGCTGGCCTTTAATCCAGGGGGCAGAGGCAGGTGTATATCTGAGTTCAAACCAAACTGGTCCACAGAGTAAGTTCCAGTATAGCCACATATACACAGACAAGCCTCTGTCTCAAAAAAACAAAATGGTGATGAAGAAGAAGAGGAAGAGGAAGAGGAAGAAGAAGAAGAAGAAGAAGAAGAAGAAGAAGAAGAAGAAGAAGAAGAAGAAGAAGAAGAAGAAGAGGAGGAGGAGGAGGAGGAGGAGGAGGAGGACGAGGAGGAGGAGGAGGAGGAGGAGGAGGAGGAGGAAGAAGAAGAAGAAGAAGAAGAAGAAGAAGAAGAAGAAGAAGAAGAAGAAGAAGAAGAAGAAGAAGAAGAAGGTGGTCTACAAAGTGAGTTCCAGTACAAACAGGGACACACAGGAAAAACCCCTGTCTCCGAAATCTATGATGATGTTGAGGAGGACAACAATGACAAGAACGATGACAACTATAATGACTAAAACAATGACTAACTGGGAAATGATCTTTACCAACCTTACATCCGACAGAGGGCTAATATCCAAGATATACAAAGAACTCAAGAAGTTAAACTCCAGAGAGGCAAGTAACCCTATTAAAAAATGGGGTACAGAGCTCCACAAAGAGTTCTCACCTGAAGAATATCTAATGGCTGAGAAGCACCTAAAGAGATGTTCATCATCCTTAGTCATTAGGGAAATGCAAATCAAAACAACCCTGAGATTCCATCTCACACCAGTCAGGATGGCTAAGATCAAAAACACAGGAGACAGCAGTTGTTGGCGAGGATGTGGAGAAAGAGGAACACTCCTCCACTGCTGGTGGAATTGCAGGCTGGTACAACCACTCTGGAAAGCAGTCTGGCGGCTCCTCAGAAAACTGGGCATGACACTTCCGGAGGATCCGGCTATACCACTCCTGGACATATACCCAGAGACTTTACCTGCATGCAATAAGGACACATGCTCCACTATATTCATAGCAGCCTTATTTATAATAGCCAGAAGCTGGAAAGAACCCAGATGTCCCTCAACGGAGGAATGGATTCAGAAGATGTGGTATATTTACACAATGGAATACTACTCTGCAATTAAAAACAATGAATTCACGAAATTCCTAGGCAAATGGTCAGAACTTGAAAATATCATCCTTAGTGAGGTAACCCAATCACAAAAGATCACACATGGTATGAAGTCACTGATAAGGGGATATTGACCCAGAATCTCAGAATACCCTAGACACAATCAGCATATCAATAGATTTCTAAAAAGATGGAAGGAGAGACCCCTGGTCCTGGAAAGACTGGATGTAGGGGAACGCCAGGACAGAGTAATGAGAGGGGGTTGAACGGAGAAAAGAGGGAGGGAAGGGGGCTTATGGGACTTTCGGGGAGGGAGGAAACGGGAAAGGGGAAGTGATTTGGAATGTAAATTAAAAAAATAAAATTAAATTAAATTAAAAAAAAAAAAACAAAAAAAAACAATGACTATGATGATAAGCTGGGCATGGTGGTAGCTTTAATTCCAATCCGTGGGAGACAGACAAAAACAAAATAAAACAAGAAATCATTCCATGCTCCGGGAATTCAGGGCTGAAAACAGCTTTAGTGTTACAAAAGGGAGACACACACACACACACACACACACACACACAAGTATACACAGTGGGGAGGGATGAGGGGCAAGCAAGAGGGCAACCATATACTGTAACTAGTAGAAAATATATGTGGTCTTCTTTAGTCTCAAATTCCTCAATTGGGAATGGAGAGATGGCTCAGTAGTAAAAAGTGGTAAAGACTGCTCTTCCGAAGGTCCTGAGTTCAAATTCCAGTAACGACATGGTGGCTCACAACCACCCATAACAAGATCCAATTCCCTCTTCTGGAATGTCTGAAGACAGCTACAGTGTACTTAACATATAATAAATAAATAAATCTTTTTAAAAAAGAAAAAAAAAGAAAACTGACTAACATCAATAGAATAAGTGTACCAGTGACCTGAGAAGACATTTAAAGCAACTCTGAAGCCTGGAATATATCTTAAGTTTACTGTCATGTCATCTTTAAAAGTTCTTGTGCTCTTTTGTGACTGAGTTACCTCATTCAGGATGATATTTTTACTCATGGTATGTACTCACTGATAAGTGGATATTAGCCCAAAAGTTCAGAATACCTGAGATTCAATTCACAGACCATATGAAGCCCAAGAAGGAGGAAGACCAAAGTGTGGGTGCTTCAGTGCTTCTTAGACCGGTGAACAAAATACGGGAGGAAATATAGAGACAAAGTGTGGAGCAGAGACTGAAGGAAAGACCTCCCAGAGACTGCCCCACCTAGGGATCCATCCCATATACATTTACCAAACCCAGACATTATTGTGGATGCTGGGAAGTGCTTGCTGACAGGAGCCTGATATGGCTGTCTCCTGAGAGGCTCTGCTAGAGCCTGACAATTAGAAAGGCAGATGCTCGAGGTCAGCCATTGGACTGAGTACGGGGTTCCTGATAGAGGAGTTGGTGAAGTCTCTGAAGGAACTGAGGGGGCTTGTAACTCCATGGAGGGAGCAACAGTGTCAACCAACCAGACCCGCAGGAGCTCCCGGGAACTGGACCACCAACCAAAGAATACACATGAAGCAACCCATGGCTCTGGCCACATATGTGGCAGAGGATGGCCTTGTTAGACATTAGTGGGAAGAGTGACCCTTGGGCCTGAGGGTGTTTGATGCCCCAGTGTTGGGGAAGGCCAGGAGGAAATGAAGTCAGAGTGTGGGGGCATGGGGAGCACCCTCATAGAGGCAGGGTAAGGGGGGAATGGGATAGGGGGTTTCCAAAGGGGAGACCTGGAAAGGGGAAACCATGTGAAATCTAAATAAAGGAAATATTCAATAAAAAGTTCTTGTGCAAACTGATTTTTTAAGGGGACTTTCTCCACTTACCTTTGAATTATAAGAGAAGGTCAGGTCCAGGAAGAGATCACTGAGGATTTTTCACAATATTCCATTATAGACTGTGCTAAGGTATCACAAGTGCTTATGATAGTTTTCTTTGTAATAAACATGATTCATTAAGTTTGATTGGTATCAAATTGCAAACAGAACATGTTTCATAACTTCTACTGTAAGGTTAAGAGTGGTCATTATTGATTAGTGCTGCATATTACCCTTATAGTTCATATACTTTTCCATAAAGTCCTCACCATAAAATTTTGAGCTTGATGATTCTATTGATTTCATACCACTGACTGGTTTATGGCTCTAATTTTGGTTACCGTTGTGAATTTGTAGAAATTACAATCTTTTATAATATATGATTGGAGTGCAATATGAATTTGCAATGATAGCAAATTGCTGTGGTGTATAATATTGATTTTAGTTAATGAAAAACTTGTTACTCTCTTCTTTTAATGGTATATTGCTAGGGTTTTATAACTGTAGGCCTCTTCTTTATGGAGATTCTTAGTGCTGTGAAGGATTATTGAAGCTTATAAGTTATAGGGGAAATACTGAAAAAATGTCAACATTATCCAAAGGACTATGATTATAAACTTAGCTGGTTTGGCAGCAATAACATTGGGAAAACACACCCCATTTTTATTAATAAATATTTTGCTTGCAGGTTATGTCTGCCCCTGTATTTGCTTCTTCAATTTCTAAATATATGATAAATGAGGAGTATAAGTAATTTCATTGCAATAAAGTGTTAATCATATTTACTGCAATTAAATTGAGATAGAAGGGCAAACTAAAGCAACTCTCCTATTCATACACAGCACAGCTTTCTGGAGCTATAGTTTCTCATGCACAACTCTTTTATAAAATATTAAATGAAATGTCCAGAAATAATTTATATATTAGATAGATAATCACACAGCCTATTAAGTAGTTAAGTTTTGTCTCATGTCACCATATTTTATCCTTTCTAGCACAAGAATTATCACTTTTTCTACCTTATCCACACTATATAACTTACCCAGCCATTAACCACTTAGAAGATATCATAGTACTTCTGCAGGTAACAATCATATAACAGCCAATTGTTGCATAGAATCCCTATATCATTCACTGTACCTTATTCTTATTACATTTGTATTGTTTCATAATAATAACATGCTGCGGTATAATAAGATATTTTCATAGAAACATTTGCAGTAATTTTACAGTATGTGTATTAGTAACATTTTTCATTGTGACAAAATGACTGACAAGAGAAAGATAAGGAAGGATAGGTTTGTTTTGGCTAACAGTTCAAGGGTACAGTACTTAGCAGAGAAATCAAGAACATTGGAATTTAATTAAGATTGATAACTTGAAATCTGCAGATGAGAAGAAAACAAAAAGAATTGAATGCAACTGTTTGGATCACTTTCTCTTTTATATTTAGTCTAGAAGCATAGATCACTTTAGGGTGGAGTCATTATACCTCAACTAACCTAATACATACAGAACTATCTAGGAATGTGTTTCCATGTTGATATTAAATCCTCTCAAGTTGACAATCAAGATTAACAGTCACAACATGGTATTATAATTGTTCCTATCAATGCTCCTTTTTCTAAATATCAAGATCTGTTGTATACCATGTGTGTGTATGTGTGCATGTGTAATTAATATATAGTAATATGTATTTCGTTACAGTCATAAATATGTTTTTATATATCTATGAAAATGAAAATCTACAATCCCTATCTGAGATAAATTTACATTTATTTATCTATTTTTAATTTACATACATTGGTGTTTGGTCACATGCATGTCTGTGTGAGAGTGTCAGATCTTGTAGTGAAAGACAGCTTTGAAATGCCATGTGGGTACTGGGATTTTAACTAGGTTATCTGGAAGAGTAGTCAGTGCACTTAACAATTTTGCCATCTCTTCAGCATAGGATGTCTTAACTATTTTTAAAAGTGTAACAATATACATGGATGTTCAAGTATCTCTGTGATAAGACTTGGAAGTTTTTGGTCATATAGTTAGAAATAATATAGCTAGAAAGCATAGGAAATTTATTTTTTGTTTTTTTTTGATAAAATTCTATACTGATTTCCGTATTGCATACACTAACTTATACTCCCATCAGGCATGAATATCCATACATTTCAATTTCTCTATATCCTTGACAATATTTGTTATTTTATTTTCTGATTTAAGCCATTATAAAAGGGATAATATGGACTTTCAGAATCGTTTAACTTGTACTTCCATGATTCCTAAATATGTTGATCATTTAAAAAATGTTACAGAGGGGAAATTTTCCAGAACAGAACACCAATGACTTATGCTCTGAGATCAAGAATCAACAAATGGGACCTCATAAAATTGTAAAGCTTCTGTAAGGCAAAGGATACTATTAATAGAACAAAACAACAGCCAACAGATTGGAAAAAGATTTTTATCAAACCTGCATCCAATAGAGGGCTAATATCCAATATATATATATATAAATCAAGAAGTTAGACTACAGAGAATAAAATAATCCTCTTAAAAATGTGGTATAGAATTAAAGAATTTTCAACTGAGGAATATTGAATGGTAGAGAAGCACTTAAAAAAATGTTCAACATCCTTAGTCATCAGGGAAATACAAAGTAAAACAACCCTGAGATTTCACCTCACACCAGTCAGAATGGCTAAGATCAAAAACTCAGGAGACAGCAGATCCTGGCAAGGATGTGGAGAAAGAGGAACACTCCTCCACTGCTGGTAGGATTGCAAGCTGGTACAACCACTCTGGCAACAGTCTGGTGGTTCCTCAGGAAATTGGACATAGTATTACCTGAGGATCCAGATATACCATTCTAGGGCATATACCCAAAAGATTCTCCAGCATACAACAAGGACACATGCTCTACTATGTTTGTAGCAACCTTATTTATAATAGCCAGAAGTTGAAAACAACCCAGGTGTCCTTCAACAGAGGAATGGATACAGAAAATATGGTACATTTACACAATGGATTACTACTCAGCTATTAAAACAATGAATTCATGAAAATCTTAGGCAAATGGATGGAACTAGAAAATACCATCCTGAGTGAAGTAACCCAATCACAAAAGAACATATATGGTATGCACTCACTGATATGTGGATATTAGCCCCAAAGCTCTGAATATCCAAGATACAATTCACAGACCACATGAAGCTCATAAGAATAAAGACCAAAGTACTTCCATCCTTCTTAAAAACAAGAACAAAATACTCATGGGAACAAATACAGAGACAAAATATGGAACAGGGACTGAAGGAAAGGCCATCCAGACAATGCCATACCTGGGGATCCATCCCATATACAGTTACCAAATGCAGAATCTATTGTGGATGCCAAGAAGTTCATACTATCAAAAGCCTGATATAGCTGTCTCCTGAAAGGCTATGTCAGAGCCTAACAAATACAGAGCTGGATGCTTGCAGCCAACCTTTGGACTGAGCATGGGGTCCCCAATGGAAGAGTTAGAGAAAGGACTGAAGGAGCTGAAGGGGTTTGCAACTCCATAGGAAGAACAACATTATCAACCAACCAGATATCCCAGAGTTCCCAGGGACTAAACCACCAACCAAGGAGTACACATGGAGGGATCCATGACTCCAGCCGCACATCTAGCAGAGTATAGTCTTGTCCAGCATCAATGGGAGGCGAGGTCCTTGTACTTCTGAAGGCTCGACTCCTCAGTATAGAGGAGTTTGAGAGCGAAGAGGCAGAAGTGGGTGGGTGGGTGGAAAACACCTTCATAGAAGCAGGGAAATGGGTAATGGAATAGGGATTTCTGGGCGGGGAACCAGGAAAGGGGATAATATTTGAAATGTAAATAAAGAGAATATCCAATAAAAAGTATTTACAGGCTATTGTTTGTCTTCTTTTGAGAACTAGCATTTGATACCACTAAGTATAACACAACATGCATATAAATCAAGTTAGATGTTATATACTCATTTCAATAGATACAGTAAAAACAATTCATAAAGTTTAGTACTCCTTCACTGTAAAAGTGCTGATATTTGACAAAATGAAAAATTTTGTATATAGGCAACCAATAGCCAGTATATTAAATATGGAGAAAGATGTGTTTCTAATAAAATTTATAAAAGTAAAATAAAAATGAGACCTGGATGACCATTTCTCTGCATTCTTTTTTTTAATATAATGGTCAAAGTCTTAGCTAGAGTAACTATGCAAGAGGAAGAATTAAGAGATATAAATAGTTCTGCAGCCTGTTCCTTTGTGCTGAGCAGACTCTTGGCCGCTCTGCTCCAGTGAAGACACCAAATCCTGATCTATCCTAGAGAACAGGCTGCACTCTGAGCAGTTGGTAAGATGGTCCTCTCCCTGCCTCCGCAGTCCAAAAGCTGCTGCTGAGAGCCTGTTGGACTTGGGACCCATCACCCACCAAAGCCCCCACCCTCCCAAATACCACTACCCTTCAGTCCCTTTCACCCCTTCTGACATCCAGGCCTTTCTGCTGAGGCAGACTCTTAGTTGGTCTGCTCCAGTGAAGACACCATATCCTGACCCATGCTAGAGGATCCACTGCACTCAGGGCAGTTGAGAACCTGCTGCACTCAGAGCAATTGAGTAGTCTCTGTGCTCAGAGCAGTTGAGGACCTGCTGCACTCAGAGCAGTTCAGCAACATCTTGATCTCTCCACTGAAGACCCAACAGTCTGAAGACCTCCCAGGAGATCTACTGCAGTCAGGACAATAGACTAACAACATCTATGCCCCTGTGAAGAGCCCCCAGTTGAAGGACACCACAGGCGATCTGCTATAGCTAGGGCTGTAGGCCTACCAGGAGACCTGAAGCAACCCAGGGACAAAAGAGGCAGACTCCAGACAGTCACTCAGACCAAAAATCACCAGGGATATCCAGATGGCAAAAGGCAAGCAAAAAACCATAAGCAACAGAAGCCAATATACAAAGGCATCATCAGAACCCTGTTCTCCCACCACAGCAAACCCTAAATACACAAACACACCTGCAAATCAGGAATCTGTCCTAAATTCCTATCTCATAAAGATAATAGAGTCCTTTAAGTAGAATATCAATAACTCACTGAAAGAAATACAAGAAAACACAGGTAAACAGGTGAAGGAATTGAATAAAGCAATCCAAGACCTAAAAGTGGAAGTAGAAACAATAAAGAAAACACAAATGGAGACAAACCTGGAAATGGAAAACATAAGAAAGAGGTCAGGAATTACAGATGTCAATATCACCAACAGAATACAAGAGATAGAAGAGAGAATCTCAGGTGTAGAAGAGATTGACACAACTGTCAAAGAAAATTCAAAACATACAAAAAAAAATCATATAACCCAAAACGTCCAAGAAATTCAGGACACAATGAAATGACCAAACCTAAGAATAATCAGAATACAGGAGAACCAAGATTCTCAGCTCAAAGGACTGGAACATGTCTTCAACAAAATTATAGAAGAAAACTTCTCCAACCTAAAGAAAGAGATGGCAATAAAAGAACAAGAAGCCTATAGAACACCAAATAAATGAGACCAGAAAAGAAAATCCTCTTGTCACATAATAATGAAAACACTAAATGCACAGAACAAAGAAAGAATATTGAAAGCTGCAAAGGAAAAGGTCAAAGTAACAAACAAAGGTAGACAAATCAGAATTACACCAGACTTCTCAACAGAGACTATGGAAGTCAGAAGTGCCTGGTCAGAGGTCCTGCAGACTCTAAGAGAACACAAATGTCAGCCCAGGCTACTATACCCAGCAAAACTCTCAATCAACATAGATAGAGAAACCGAAATTTTCTAGGACAAAATCAAATTCAAACAATATCCATCTACCAATCCAACCCTACAGAGGATCCTATAATGAAAACTCCAACACAAGGAAGGACAAGGAAAGGACAAGATATTAAGCAATTCACAACAAAGTCAAAAGGAGAGAGCCACAAGCATATAAAGCTACCTACAAAAACAAACATATCATATATTTCCCTTACCCATCCATCTCTAGAGGTGCTTATTTTGTGTAACTGAAATAATAATTGTCAAATCAAATAAGAGTATTTATGCTACACTGAATAAATTTGTTTTTGTTAAGGTTAAAAAGAGATAAAAATAGGGAAGGAAAGAATTAAAATATTCCCCTTTGAAGATAAATTATTCTGTAATTACACTAAGGGTTCCACCAGAAAACTCTTAGATCTCCTAAATGATTTTAGCAAAACAGAAGGATAAAAACTTATTAGTTCTTCTTTACATCCATGTCAGGACAAATGTAATTGCTTGTTTACAAAGCTTGAAAAAAACTTGTACGACTTAGCATAAAACCTAACAAGCCAAACAATAGCAACAAAACTGTCTCCCCCTCAATTAAAAGAGGGAAAAAGAGAAGAAAATCTGTGGTGAAGTTAAAACTAGAAAGGGTCTTTAACTACCCATGTGTCATTTACCTTTGTCAAGACTTTCCTTAACACCTAATATTACATGAACATAAAAGTGTAATTGATATTAAAAGTCTAAAATTCAATATAAAGCTACACAGATTTATAATTTCAGTTCTAATAATGTAGACATTCACTGTTGTTGATAAACTTTGGGTCTGGGCAAGTATTTATTTGAGTGTTTATGTTAATCTAAGTGTGTGATATTTTATTTTCATGTTCTTTATGATAGAGTGGGTATGTATTATTTCCCCTAAAAACCTATAAGTCAAGGTATCTGATGAATTAAATGCCTCAATACTTCTTAGGATGGTAAAGAAAGCAGTCACGGGGTAGGGGAGGGACGGAGGGACCTGGATGGGAGAGGGTACAGGGAGTGGAAATGGAGAATAAGATTAGCTGTGTGTGGGGGGAGGAACAGGAATGAAGCCCTGAGGGCCAGCAGAAAGATTAGAAATAGGCAACCTCGGGAAGTAGGAGGTGGGGGGAACCTCTAGAATATACCAGAAACCTGGGAGGTAAGAGATTCTCAGGACTCAAAGGGAGAAACCTTAATGAAATGCCCAACAGTGAGAAGAGGGAACTTGTAGAATCCATCTTCAGTAGAAAGACAGGACATCAACTGGAGGGATGGGGCTACCATCCCACAGTCAAAAACCCTGACCCAGAATTGTTCCTGTCTGAAAGAACTGCAGGCACAAAAATGGAGAAAAGACTAGGCGAAAGGATGTCCAGTGAAAGGTCCAAATTGGGATACAGTTCAACGGGAGATTCCAAGGCCTGACACTAACCGACAGGAGCCTAGCCTGGCTGCCCTCCAAGAGGCCCAACAGGCAGCTGAAAGAGTCAGATGCAGGTATTTACACCCAACTCATGGACAGAAGCTAGTGTCACCTGTGGTTCAATTAGGGAAAAGCTGGAAGAAACTGAGGAGAAGGGCAACTCCATAGGAAGAACAGTAATCTCAACTAATCTGGACCCCCAAGATTGCTCAGACTCTGAGTCACCAACCGGGCAGCATACACCAGCTGATATGAGGCCCCCAACACACACAGCAGAGGACTGCCTGATCTTGCCTCAGTCAGAGAAGAAGCACCTAACTCTCTAAAGACTTTGAGGCCCCAGGGAGTGGGAGATCTGGTGGGGTGGGAGTGGTGGTTAGGGATTGAGGACATCCTCTTTGAGACAGGGGAGGAGGAGGGCAGACTGGGATGGGGATCATGACTGAATTGTAAAAAATATTAAAGAATAATTATAATAAAAACACTTAAAATGGAGCCACAAAAATCCCCTTTGTTTAATGAAAACTCATGAAAAGCAACTGAAGTAGACACTAGCTAATAGAAAGACTTCTTATGCCTATATTGGCAGAATTCATGGTTTGCAAAGTATTTCATTATTAAAAATTTCTACTATCAACACAATCTCCAAAAAAATCAAATGCCATTCTTCACCAAAATATAAAAGAAATTTGAACATTTATTTAGAAACACAAAAGAATCTGGATATCAAAGCAATTGTAAGCAGAAAGTACAATTCTGTAGGTTTCACAGTACCTAATCTAAACTTATATGATAGAGCCATAGTGACAAAATAAACCTTATAGACATGTGAATGAATAGAATACAATGGAAAACCAAGAAATAAGCCCACCCAGCTGAAACCATTGTCTTCATTACTGTTCTATTGCTGTGATGAGACACTATAATGAAAGCTACTATTATAAAGAAAACATTTATTTGGATACTTGCTTATAGTTATAGAAGGTTAGTCCATTATCTTCATGGCAAAAAGCTTGTCAGGGGGCAGGCAAGCCTAGTGCTGGATAAATAGCCTAGAGCTACATCTTGATCTGCAGGTAGAGAGAAGGGGCCTATCATGGGCTTTTGAAATTACAAAGCCCAAGCACAGCGACACACTTGTTCTAATAAAGGCACATCTCATAATCCTTCTAATGCTTTCAAACAGTTTCACTCCCTTCTGACTAAGATTTCAAACATATGCGTCTATGTGGGCCATTCTTATTCAAACCACCACATCTACCTACATTTTTACAAAGATGTGAAAAACATACTATAGAGAAAATATAGTCTCTTTTAAAATTATATTGAAAAGATATATATTTATATGCAAAAGAATGAAATTATATTCACATTTCAAATCATGCCCCAAACAGTTAAACATGCATCAAAAAAATTAGTATAAATCAGGATTTCTGAAATTGCTAGAGAAAAATAACAAGGAAAGCACTGAGACATAAGCGTAGGTATGGACTTTAAATCTGTTTACTGTATTTGTGACAGGTGGCTAATATCTAGAATATACAAAGAACTGCAAAATTAGATACAAAATCCCACAAACTATTCCAACAAATGAGTAAGCTGTTGTGCTAAGTAGACAGTTCTAAAAATCCATTTTGTGTCAATTCACATTTTGTATGTGATTTAGCCTCCAATAAAGTTGTTTCTAAAAGATGCATTAGACCTAGATAGCAGGGAAAGTTTTTGATAACATTGAAAAGACTGATGTTACATCAAAAATTCTTGTAGCATCTTTAGTGTCACAAATGTCTGTATTAGAATATTAAGTCCACAATAATTAATTGCATGATCATGGATAAGTTATCTGAATTTTCTTAATACTGGTTCCTTTATCAGCAAATGGGGCTAATGTTTCTCACAGGCACAGAGGGTTATATTGACTTAGGTTCACTATTTTATTGATTTATTTTATTCTTACTTTTATCTTATAAATGTTATTTCATTCATTTATTTTATTATAAGTGTTAATATTGTTGATATGTGTATATTTGTTTGTGATATCATGGGTGTAGAGACCAAAGGACAAGTTAAATGAGACAGTTCTCTCCTTCCACCATGGCAGTCCTTTGGACCAAACTCAGGTTGTCAGTCTAGGTGAAAAGCACCTTTACTCACTAAACCATCCTCTGGGCCTCTCTACTTTTTTCTTTGCCTTGCCATTTCTTTTTATTTTTCTTTTAGTTCTTTCTGTTCTTTGTCATATATCCCAGGCTTGCTTTAGAATCACTATGTAGTTAAAGTTGACCTTGCATGCTACAATTCTCCTTTCAAAAACCAGAATTATAGACATGTGCTATCATATGTATTTCTCTCTCACTATTTGAAGATAACTGAATTAAGTTGTTAACATTGTTGATGAACTGGAGAAAATAACATGCAAACACAGAATATGAAAATCAAAAATCTTCTTGTCTTGCTGCGTACAGGAAAGGCACATTAGTGTCAAAGACAAACAGAGTAAAAGGCTGGAAAACAAGTTTACAAACAAATGGTCCTAGTAAACAAACTGGAATAGCCATTCTAATATTGGATAAAATTGACTTTCAACCTAAATTCATCAAAAAAGACACGGAAGGACACTTCATACTGGTCAAAGAAAAAAATCCACCAAGAAGAAATCTCAATTTGGAATACCTATGCTCCAAATGCAAGGGCACCCTCATTCATGAAAGAAACTTTACTAAAGCTCAAAGCACACACTGCACCTCACACAATAATTGTGGGTGACTCCAACACTCCAATCTCTGAAATGGACCCATCAGGAAAACAAAATAAACAAGGACACAAAGAAACTAATTGAAGCCTTGGACCAAATGGATCTGACATATATATATATATATATATATATATATATTTCATCCTAAAGCAAAAGAATATACCTCATGGTACCTTCTCCAAAATCGACCATATAATTGGTCACAAAACAGACCTCAACAGATATAAAAAGATCGAACTAATCCCAGGCCTCCTATCAGATCACTATGGAATAAGGGTGGTCATCATTAGCAACCAAAAGAACAGGAAGCCCACATACACGTGGAAGCTGAACAATGCTCTAGTCAATGATACCTTGCTCAAGGGAGAATAAAGAAAAAAACCAAATACTTTTTAGAATTTAATGAAAATGAAGACACAACATACCCTAATTTATGGGACACAATGAAAGTGGTGCTAAGAGGAAAATTCATAGCCCTGAGTGCCTCCCAAAAGAAATGGGAGCAAGCATGCACTAGCAGCTTAATGGCACACCTGAAAGCCCTGGAACAAAAAGAAGCAAATACACCAAAGAGGAGTAGAAGGTAGGAAATCATCAAACTCAGGGCTGAAATCAATCAACTAGAAACAAATAAAACCATACAAAGAATCAACAAAACCAGGAACCAGCTGGTTCTTTGAGAAAATCAACAAGATAGATAAGCCCCTAGCCAGACTAGGCAGAGGGCACAGAGACAGTATCCAAATTAACAAAATCAGAAACGAAAAGGGAGATATGACAACAGAAACTGAGGAAATTCAAAAAATCATCAGATCCTACTATAAAAGCCTGTATTCAACACAACTAGAAAATCTGGAGGAAATGGACAATTTCCTAGATATATACCAAATACAAAAATTAAATCAGGATCAAATAGACCATCTAAACCATTCTATAACTCCTGAGGAAATAGAAGTGGTCATTGGAAGTCTTCCAATAAAAAAGCACAGGACTAGATGGTTTTAGTGCAGAATTCTATCAGACCTTCAAAGAAGACCTAACACCAATACTCTGCAAACTATTCCACAAAATAGAAACAGAAGGAAAACTACCCAACTCGTTCTATGAAGCCACAATTATGCTGATAACAAAATCACAAAAAGATCCGAAAAAGAAAGAGAATCTCAGACCAATTTCTCTTAACGAATATCGATGCAAAAATACTCAATAAATTCTTGCCAACTGAATCCAAGAACACATCAAAATGATCATCCACCACAATCAAGTAGGCTTCATCCCAGGGATGCAGGGATGGTTCAATATAAGGAAGTCCATCAATGTAATCCACTACATAAACAATCACAAAGATAAAAACCACATGGTCATTTCATTAGATGCTGAAAAAGCATTTGACAAAATTCAGCATCCTTTCATGCTAAATGTCTTGGAAAGATCAGGAATTGGAAGCCCATATCTAAACATAGTAAAAGCAATTTACAGCAAACCGGTAGCCAACATTAATCTAAATGGACAGAAACTTGAAGCAATCCCACTAAAATCAGGGACTAGACAAGGCTGTCCTCTCTCTCTCTCTCCATATATTTTCACTATAGTACTTGAACTTCTAGCTAGAGAAATTAGAAAAAACATAAGGAGGTCAAAGGGATACAAATTGGAAAGGAAGAAGTCAAACT
Organism: Tokudaia tokunoshimensis; assembly: GCA_036184795.1. Lineage (NCBI taxonomy): Eukaryota > Metazoa > Chordata > Mammalia > Rodentia > Muridae > Tokudaia > Tokudaia tokunoshimensis. Next base: position 107,930,798 of record BTHU01000023.1, read on the forward strand.
ATCAATATTTGCAGACGATATGATAGTATACTTAAGTGACCCAAAGAACTCCTACAGCCGATAAACAACTTCCAGAAAGTGGCCTGATAAAAAACCAACTCAAGCAAATCAATAGCCTTCCTATACTCAAAGGATAAGCAGGCTGATAAAGAAATAAGGGAAACGATACCCTTCCCAATAGCCACAAACAATACAAAGTATCTTGGTGTGACTCTAACCAAACAAGTGAAAAATCTGTATGACAAGAACTTCAAGGCTCTGAAGAAAGAAATTGAAGACCTCGGAAGATGGAAAAATCTTCCATGCTCATGGATTGGCAGGATTAATATAGTAAAAATAACCATCTTGCCAAAAGCAATATACAGAATCAATGCAATCCCCATCAAAATCCCAACTCAATTCTTCATAGAGTTAGAAAGAGCAATTCAAAAATTTATCTGGAATAACAGAAAACCCAGGATAGCTAAAACTATTCTCAACAGTAAAAGAACTTGTCGGGGAATCAGTATCTCGGACCTCAAGCTATACTACAGAGCAATAGTGTTAAAAACTTCATGGTATTGGTACAGTGATAGGCATGTAGATCAATGGAACAGAATTGAAGACTCAGAAATGAATCCACACTCCTATGGTCACTTGATCTTTGACAAAGGAGCTAAAACCATCCAGTGGAAAAAAGATAGCCTTTTCAACAAATGGTGCTGGTTCAACTTGAGGTCAGCATGCAGAAGAAAGCAAATTGATCCATTCTTTTCTCCTTATACTAAGCTCAATTCCAAGTGGATCAAGGACCTCCACATAAAACCAGACATACTGAAACTAATAGAAAAGAAACTAGGGAAGAGCCTTGAACATATGGGCACAGGGGAAAATTTCCTGAACAGAACACCAATAGCTCATGGTCTAAGATCAAGAATTGACAAATGGGACCTCATTAAATTACAAAGTTTTTGCAAGGAAAAAGACACTGTCAAAAACACAAAGTGGCAACCAACTAACTGGGAAATGATCTTTACCAACCCTACATGCGACAGAGGGCTAATATCCAATATATACAAAGAACTCAAGAAGTTAAACTCCAGAGAGGCAAGTAACCCTATTAAAAAATGGGATACAGAGCTAAACAGAGTTCTCACCTGAAGAATATTTAATGGCTGAGAAGCACCTAAAGAGATGTTCATCATCCTTAGTCATTATGGAAATGCAAATCAAAACAACCCTGAGATTCCATCTCACACCAGTCAGAATGGCTAAGATCAAAAACACAGGTGACAGCAGTTGTTGGCAAGGATGTGGAGAAAGAGGAACACTCCTCCACTGCTGGTGGGATTGCAAGCTGGTACAACCACTCTGGAAAGCAGTCTGGCGGTTCCTCAGAAAACTGGGCATGACACTCCCGGAGGATCCAGCTATACCACTCCTGGACATATACCCAGAGGCTTTACCTGCATGCAGTAAGGACACATGCTCCACTATGTTCATAGCAGCCTTATTTATAATAGCCAGAAGCTGGAAAGAACTCAGATGTCCCTCAACGGAGGAATGGATTCAGAAGATGTGGTATATCTACACAATGGAATACTACTCTGCAATTAAAAACAATGAATTCACGAAATTCCTAGGCAAATGGTCAGATCTTGAAAATATCATCCTTAGTGAGGTAACCCAATCACAAAAGAATACACACATGGTATGCAGTCACTGATAAGGGAATATTAACCCAGAATCTCGGAATACCCTAGACACAATATGCATATCAGTAGATTTCCAAGAAGATGGAAGGAGAGACCCCTGGTCCTGGAAAGACTGGATGTAGGGGAATGCCGAGACAGAGAAGTGAGAGGGGGTTGAATGGGGAAAAGAGGGAGGGAAGGGGGCTTATGGAACTTTCGGGGAGGGAGGAAACAGGAAAGGGGAAATGATTTTGAATGTAAATAAAAATATAAAAAATAAAATATATATATATAATAAAAAATAGTGAAAAAAAAAAAAGAAAACTGGGCATGATACTACCGGAGGACCCTGTTATACCACTCCTGGGCATATACCCAGAGGATTCTCCAGCATGTAATAAGGATACATGCTCCACTATGTTCATAGCAGCCCTATTTATAATAGCCAGAAGCTGGAAAGAATCCAGATGTCCCTCAATGGAGGAATAGATACAGAAAATGTGTTATATTTACACTATGGAATACTACTCAGCTATTAAAAGCAATTAATTCATGAAATTCTTAGGCAAATGGTTGAAACTGCTAAATATCATCCTAAGTAAGGTAACCCAATCACAAAAGAACGCACATGGTATGCACTCACTGATAAGTGGATATTAGCCTAGAAGTTCGGAGTAACCAAGACACAACTCACATATCAAATGATCCCCCAAGAAGAAGAAAGGAGAGGCCCCTAGTCCTGGAAAGGCTTGATACAGCAGTGTAGGGGAATACCTGGACAGGGAAGTGGGAGGGGGTTGATTGGGAAACGGGGAGGGAAGAAGACTTATGGGACTTTTGGGGAGGGGGGAACCAGGAAAAGGGAAATCATTTGAAGTGTAAATAAAGAATATATCTAATAAAAAAAGAAAAAATGATGAAGAATTAAGGACTATAGTAATTTCATATAATACTTCATAATATTTTGGAGAAAACCTTTGAAAAATAGAAATTATTGCTACAAATAAATTACAGTATGGCCTCGAAGTCTGGTAGAGTGTTCTTTAATGTAAAAAGAGGTATGAAAATTCTGGGGAAACTTCTTTTGAAAAGATATTGATACCAGCATAAACTCATGTTCCAGTTAGAGGAAAAATGTACTTGATCTATTGGTGCTTTTCCTTGGTCACATGCCAGTAGCTTCTCTGTATTTAAATGCCATAATTTTCTCAGTTCAAAATTTATCACATGTGTACTGCTGGCTTGTGCTTAAAGAATCAGTCATTACCGACTAAACTTTCCTTGGAACTACCTTCACAGAGCCAAAACTATAAATTGTTTGGAAAATAATACAGATGAAATTGCCTTTGCAGTTTAGGATGCAGTAAAATGAATCCTCTTATTTGTGCACTTAGACTGTACACAATCAGTGTTACTCTCCCAGGAGCCTAATCAATATCCTCTTGTTTTTCATATTGAGTGTAGCAGAAATAAACCTGAAAGGGGAATAAATTCATTCTAAAATTATTTTTTACTGCATCCGGTGGTAAGAGACAGTTCAGGGAATTCAGATATTTTTATCTGTGACATAATTCTCTCATATATATCTTGGGAGATGTGTGGAGATGCAGATAGCCATACTTGTCAGGTTAAATTATTAAAAAATAATCTACAATATCGTCTATATAAACCTGACAAAATTGATGTGAAGACAATGTAGTCAGAACTATGTAACATGGCCTTGTTCCTAAAAATATATGGGAAAGAACATGTGTTTAGATTTGGTCTGTTACTATGTATTGTAATGCTAAGTGCAGGCCACCAAGTCTGGTTGCCCCAGAGAGGAGAGAATCTCCACATAGACTCAAGTGATTATGACCTTGCTTCCAAGTTATTTCTGACTGCTGAATAAAAATTCTGACAGTCAATAACAACTAGGCAGGGAAGATATAGGTGGGGATTAGGGTTCCAGGGCATGGGGTAGGAAGAGAACCAGGAGGAGGAATTAAGAAGAGGAGAACACATCCATCAATTAGGTGAGTTATAAGATAATGACCATATGAGTTGGCTAATTAGTGTTTAGAGAAACCCATACAAAACATAGTAAATTATGTACTGGGGTTATTGGCTGGGAAATAGACATAATAACATAAGAGATAGATTAATAGATTTATTCTATTAGGTATAATTGATCTATCTATAGACATAATAACCTAAAGGATAAATTAAAAGATAAATTTAACCAGTCCAGTTCTTGTGCTGATTAAAGCTTATTATAAATATAAAGATTATGTGTGTCTTTTATCTGGGAACTAAATGTTCAAAGGTGGGGTAGAAACCCCACTTTGGGATTAAATAATTTCTAAATCAGACATGGATGTTATTTTGGTACTTCCTGATTGTCTTAATTTTTTTGGTTAGGTTCTACTATATAAAGCAAATAAATACACTTTGAGCATTATAAACAAAGTAATACTCATTGGAGACCATTTCAATGGCTAGCATATATTTGGATAAAATAACTTTTAAAAAATCTATCTATCTATCTATCATCTTTCTATTTGCCCACTGAGGTCAGAAGAAGGCTTCAGATTCCCCCCAAACACAGCCCAATGCTGGAATTATAGGCAATTATGAGCCAACCAGTTTGTGTGCTACAAATCAAACTCTTTGCTCTTAAGAAAGCAACAAATTCTCAACAAATTCAGGAGCCATCTATCCACCCCAGATAAAACATCCTTCGAAATACTGATTTCCACTATGTTTTGCCACAGTTGTTGATTTAAATGGTTTCAATTAAATTAACTCTCCTACCTCGACACCTATTTCTGTCTCCCCATCTTCCTAGTACTTCTCTCCTCTCTTATATATTCTCTCATCTTTGCTGTTTATTTGTTCATTGATGTAGCAAATAAAACTGAGTTATAATGAACTCTGTTGGTGAAACTTCATTAGGTGCTCATATTAGTATCTTTATCTTTACCTTTTCTAGAAGCTGAATTTACCAGATACCAGAGTAATATTCATTTCCTGTGGCTTCACATTGTCAATACCACACATCACTCATTTCAAATGAAATAAGACAGTTTATTCTTGACATAAAAAAATAGAGACTATGTCCTGGGAACGTAATTCCTGGTTGTCCACAATAACATTCTTATGTGGAAATTATTCAGAAAGTTTTCATAGCCCCAGGACAATAGAGATCAATAAATCAAGAAACCGTGCAAATGCATTCATGGATACCCCAAGATGAGGGTTACAGCAAAATAGTGAAGTCTCTGTGATACATTTCAGTTTTAGATGCTATCTGATGCCATTCTTTTAGATTTTGAATTTTTGGAAACTAGTGGTCTAATGAAAATGTTCTATGATGATAAATATTGTCAACCTGAAAGGATTCAAAGTCGTCATGGAAACAATCCACTGGACTTGTGAAGGATTATTTAGTTAAGCTAATTGAAGTAGAATGACCTACCTTAAATGTAGGTACCACCATTCCACTGGCTACTTTTCCTGACTGCATAAAGAAGGAGAAAACTAGTTGAGCAGTGGAATTCCTTGCTCTCTACTTCCTAGACCAGATGTCTTAATCTCCTGCCACCACCACCAGTTCCCTACCATGATCTGTACCCAGGAATTGTGAATCAAAAAAAAAAAACCCTTCATTCCTTAAGTCAACTTTGACAGGTATTTTATCACAATAAGAAAGCAAGTAACAAATACACATTCCAAAGGATAAACTTTATCCTCAAATGGATGTTAGGTCAGATGCAGAGTTGGGCAATGAATGTCTATTAACCAGACTAAAGATAACCCTACCAAACATAGCTCAACATATTGTGGCTGTAGATATGTAACATTTTAACTCTTCAATCAAAAACATTTTTTTTTATCAATCAGTTAACACTTTGGAATCTTTAACACATATGTAGTTTTTCCCCTCCATGGGAAATTCCATTAACGAGATAGATATGATAAATTCAATTTGGAATAGAGTTAGGATAAACATTTTTACAATATGGTACAATTTATATGTTCCACATTAATATATGGCTACTTTAGCACATTAAAGAAAAATCTGTGTGTTTCCCTAATTACTAGGAATATTAAGACTATGTGTACTTCTCAGTCAAATGAAAATTGTATTTGGCATGTACGAGAAAAATTTTCAAGTTGTGGGTGCACTTTTTCTTTTTATTTCAATTAATTTATGTCACTTTTGATGATACTTTTCATTATTATTCCATAGTAAATTAAAAATATTTATTTAAAAATATTACCATTAATTATAAAATCTTATTTCTGCTTTAAGTTTGTATACACTAGAGATTTGCTACAATTGACCTTATACTGAGTTAAATCTTAGTACATATTTAGCAAAGAAATTAATGAATGATGTTAAAAATATGGTAAGATAAGAACATGTATATTATAAACACTTTGATGTTGGCCAAAAATTTTAGAGATAAAAAATTAGAGATGAAGTCGGCCAGGTATGAATTGTCCATTGGTTTTTAATTTCCTTTTGTGTGGAACATTAGGGAATAGTTTTCTATCTTGTCTCCTTTACAGAACATGATTTGTTTCTTTTGTTCTCCATTCCCTTTGGCCTTTCTCTGAACAGTGCACTTTTGTTTTTATGTTAGCTACAATGGAGTTAAATCCATTGAATTGTTGATACTGCATGAACATCAGCTCTCGGCATACAAATTATATATATCATAGTCTAAACAAAATATATGAAAATCATTTTTGAATGGCAAAAGTAAGTACAGTATGTTGACAGAAGTTACTAATTGTGCATATATTTGAAATGGTTGCTGTTTGCAATTCAAAATACCCTGTAAGTTCAATACATTGTGTATTGTTGAAGTAAAGCTACTTTCCTGAGATAAAATGCTGCATATTCAATTGTATCAAACTTTCTAATCTATGCCTTTTGATTTCAGACTTCAGCATTTGTGCATTTATTGAATGTGATTCACTGGACAACAGAAATGCTTTTAGTTTGGAGTAATGAAGGCAGAAGAGGAGAGGTATAAACAAACAAAACTATTGTAAGTGTCTTGGACTTTTCAGAAAATATTGGTGAACAAATCCAAGTCTGTTGTAATATATTGGCTGTTTTGGTTTCATACTTATTTTTCTTTCTTTTCTTAGCCTGGAGTCACAAGGTAGAACATGAGGTAAAGTTGGTTGAACATGAGGTAAAGTTGAGGATAAAACATAAATAAGTTATTCTTTTTTTGGATACTGTTGATTTCAAGAGGCTTCAGCAAGGAAAATCAGTATAATACTGCAGTTCACCAACATTAAAGATAAAATAGAGGATACAATTATAGTCTACAATGTTAGCAAAGAGCATAACCATACCACTCTAAGGATACTGAGTTCAAATGATATTAATTTCCAGTATTTCTCAAAGACTGTGAGGACAAGCTACTTTTATACCTTACCCAGAGTCATGAATATGGAAGACTCTTCAACTGAATAGCTGATTGTATTATAAATTAGAAAGTAAATAGTCTGTGGCATTTATCATTCCAGATACATGCACTTGACCCAAAGCATTGACATTAGATTTCTTCCCTAATTTTTGCAAAGTTTAAAAAATAAAAATCTCAAAATGAAATATCTTTTTTATAAATTTTAAAATACCACTGACTAAAACTACCATTCTCCTTTAGAGAATCAGAATTCTTAGTGGATGAAGAGTTGCTCTCCTAAGAGGGAAAAATGAGATGTTCCCTGTAGCCCCCAAAAGCAAATAAAACATATGTATTTGCATTAAACTATGAACATAAGAATCATAAAATAGGATGACTATGGATGAACTTTGGGACTGAAACCAGTGGCAAGGCAAACACAATGACAGAGACATAGGAGAAAATAATGTGAAGAGTACTTGTAAATTTGTCTCTGATACATTACTAGTTTAAAAAGTAACTGTACAGAGTTACATATGCAGTGCAACTCAGGTATGCACAGTTATATTTTCTTTTCCTGTTTCTATGAGAAAATACCCTGAACAAAGCAACCTAAGAAAAAAAAGGGGTTGTATAAAAGTCTTGGAGGCCAAGGTCTAATGAGCTGGGTTGGAACTCCTTATATAGGCAGCAGTGGCTTTGCTTTGAATTATCTTTACTTCCCACTATCTGGCATTACAGGCATGGTCTATCAAATTCATACTTTAACAATGTTTATTTCACAGGACAAAGATATAGTAAGAAAGAAGAGTGAGCTAGAACAGGGGAGACATTTGTTCTTCTATAGTTATCAAAAATGTGTCATTGTTATAACTAATTTTGCCTTATGATTCACAGCTAAAATATAACAAAAAATCGAGCTGGTATTCAGCTAATTCAGCATGTACATTTACTTTTAATGTTAGCAAATAACTGATATCTATATTATTTGATGTTTATTAATACATATTTTATTAATTCTTTGAGAGTTACAAGTATACAGCATATTTTTATATTTACCTCCCAGTTTTACCCCTAACTTGTCTCAGATCTCTCACACATTTCTGCCCTCTCCTAACTTTGTGTCCTCTTTGTTTTTGGTTTTTTTTTTTTTTTTTTTTTTTTTTGGCAAGGAAAAGTCTTATTTCAATTTATGCTGCCAGTTACCATGTAACAATTTATTACTGAGGGAAGTCAGTGCAAGAACTCCAGACAGGAACCTGGAGGCTAGATAGGAAGCAGAGACCACAGAGGAATACTGATTTATCTATGTGGTTTGCTCAGCTTGCTTTCTTTTTTTTTATGACTTCCAATTTTTATTGGACATTTTCTTTAATTACATTTCAAATGTTATCCCCTTTCCCGGATTTCTTGATGGAAACCCACATCCCATCTTCATCCCCCTGCTTCTATGAAGGTGTTCATCCACCCACCCACCCACTCTCACCTCCCAGCCCTCGACTTCCCCTATACTGAGGAATTGAGTCTTCACAGAACCAAGGCCTTCTCCTCCCATTGATACTTGACAAGGCTGTTCTATACTTCATTTGTGGCTGGAGCCATGGGTCCTTCCACGTGTACGCCTTGGTTGTTGGTTTAGTCCCTGGGAGCACTGGGGGATTTGGTTGTTAACAAAGTTGTTCTTCCTGTGGAATTGTAAATCCCTTCAGCTCCTTCAGTCCTTTCTCTAACTCTTCCATTGGGGATCCCATGCTCAGTCCAATGGTTGGCTGTGAGCATCCACCCCTGTATTTGTCAGGCTCTGGCAAAGCCTCTCAGAAGACAGCTATATCAGGCTCCTTTCAGCAAGCACTTATTGGCATCCACAATAGTGTCTGGTTTTGGTGACTGTATGTGGGATGGATCCCCAGGTGGGGCGGTCTCTGGATAGCCTTTCCTTCAGTCCCTGCTCCACACTTTGTCTCCACATTTGCTCCCATGAGTATTTTGTTCACCTTTCTAAGAAGGACTGAAGCACCCACACTTTGGTCTTCCTTCTTCTTGAGCTTCATGTGGCCTGTGAATTGTATCTTGGGTACTTGGAGCTTTTGGGTTAATATCTAATATCCACTTTGTCCTCTTTTTTTATACCCTACATAGTCTGGATTGTACTGTTCATGTACTCATTGATAGTGACCACATGCTGTATTTGGCCTACCAGGAGCCACATCATTAAAGAACACCAAGTCTCCCTTCATAGTTGCCATCAACCTTCAAGAGTTCCTCAGTTAGGGCCAAGATGTGACCCACCCTTCCCATGCTAGAATGTTGACAGGTTTCATCTTGTGTAGATAATTTTTGTGTACAACACTACAGCTCAGGAGAGTTAATGAGTGCAATGGCTATGTCATGTCCAAAAGACAGTTTTGTGTCAGGACTTGCCAACCTCTGGCTCTTACATTGTTTTTGTCTGCTCTTCCCGAATGGTTCATGATCCTTGGTGAGCAGTAGAGATGTCCAGTGTAAAGCTGGGAAATCCAATCACTTACTCTCAAAAAAGTTAAACAATTCAAAGTCCTAAATGAATGAAGGGAATGTTCTGAATCAAAACCATATTCTTGGCCTGAAACTTAGCAGAGGAAATGCTCCTCTCTCAGTATATCTATGATACTCCTTTTCTCTCTCTTCACAACCTCCCACATACTTCAATTCACTTCACATAATCAAGAGGAATTCATTCTACATAAGCAAGTATACTTTACTTTATTATTAAATTTATTGATTTATTTTTATTTTACTAAATTTTAAGAAGAAATCAATATTAATATTTGAAATGAATTATAAACATAGAGTACCAACTTTTCATGTGAAAGTCAATGAAATACAAGTAAAGCATTTTTCATAAAATTATGTCTATATGTTTCTGACAGCAACCATAAAAATGAATGTTTTCAGAGTGAATCTCCAAAATCCTATTCCTTAGAGTATGTTCTATGTATTACTTGCCCTTTGAGAGACTCAGAAAATAAAAGCTCTCTAGTAGCACTAGTGTTCCCCTTTGGAGAGATACAAAGTATAATAATATAATAAATTCTCTTGGAAGAACTTAAAGAAATAATTGAGTTTTTTAATTTTTTCAAATGCATTTATGAAAATACTTCTTTTTTGAACATATCCTGATGCATGCTATAATCAAGAGTGCTATTTTATAAATACTTTTGTTAATATCAAAATAATAAACCATATATAAGATATATAGTTTTGGATCTAGTTATCCATTTTGAGAACAATAGCCTGTATCTCTATTGTACTCAACACAAAATAAATCCTATGCAAAGTAAATTTAAAGAACAAAATGTGCTTGATGAACATGCAGGTGACAAGTCATTTTGTGACAAGAAAGATTACAACCATTATTCTCAAGTTAGAAATTATAAAGAAAAAACCAGAATCATCTACATTGAAAGACAACAAATAGTATCATGTCAAAACAATCAAAGTTATGAATTTAAAAGCCATAGTAAAAATGAAGAAAAATATTTGAGAACATTTTGTAAATAACCACCCGAAAAATTATGATGTGTTTAAAATGTAGATGTAGAACTCTCCATTCTTCTAGTACTATGTCTAATTAGATGCTGCCTTTTGTCCTACCATGAACCTCTAAAACTCTAAAACTGTAAGCCAGCCGGACCTAAATGTTTGCCTTTTATAGAGTTGCCTTGGTCATGGTGTCTCTTCATACCAATAAAATACTATGATGTACAACAAACCCTGCCAAAGAAATAGAAGAAAAGATTATTTGTATTATTTCATTGTAAAGGAATTATAAGTATTAAAGGAGAAATGTATGATAATATGGGTTTGAGCATTATAAAACACATTCATGTTTGAAAATATTAATTAATTATTTTTATTGTATCTTTTGTTTACAGTTTTACCTCTTGTAGCTAATAGTATCTGATTAATTTGTACAATTTAATTCCAATTAAAAATATTTAAATACTATTAACTATGTTGAAAAAAACCCTAGCATTCTCCAAAGACAAGAATGGAAATAGTTATTAAATCATAGGTGAAATTTAAGGAACCAAAAATAGGAAAATATTTAAAATTTTTATTGTATCGATTCATATTAAATAATAATTAAATATTTTGAGAAACAAATCTTATAATAGTAAAATAAGCAAAATACTTATATATAGTAAAATAATTATCTGGAAATAAAAAATGTGCATATGCTTCTTATTTTTTTTTCTTTTCCAAAAGATCCTTTCTGACATTTCTTATGCTTGTATGAAAAGCCCCTGAAATAAGAGGTTCTTAAAAGTATTTCAGCTATACTTTAGAATGATCACTACACTGTTTATCTTGCTTACACTTCCAGCCTCAACCTGGCTCACTTTTTCTTCTCTACTGTCTTGCATGGTGTTCCTTGAAAATGTGTGAAATCACCTCCAGTGGAGAAAGACTCAAATGCAATCAGAAAGTAGTTAGTTATCTCACAAAAACTGTGCTACCATTGTACCAGGAAACATCTTGCCTGGGTAGATAGTATAATGTAGTCATTTATAAAGTTTATCCAAATGTGGTAATGGTTTCCTAATGGCTACAGGAGGTAAAACTGAGCAAAAGATATAATAAAATTAATTAAATCAATAATAGAATAAAATTTAATTTCACTAAAATAATGTGAATTCCTATTTAACAGGTTTGTTGTAAGAAAAATTTAAGCACGTATATGGGTCTGTGTATGCATGTTTTAGTTGTAATAATGAAAAGAACTTAGAAACTTTCAAAAATTATGTCTATAAAAGAAGAAACGGGAAAGGGGAAATGATTTTGAATGTAAATAAAAAAAACTTAGAAAATAAAAAATAATAAATAAAACATAGTCAACAACAACAAAAAAAGAATACTATCAAAACACAGCACAAGTATTTAAAGACAGAGAATTATAAATATTTCAAACAGGTAGAGATCATAAAAATTTTACTCACATTATCTCCTTAAAAATAATTTAAAAAGAAATAATAGCAGCAAAATGGAAACAAATACATTTAGAGGACATAAATTAGAGGAACTATAAAAATCCAGTAATATGTTTGGAGATATCTCAGTAATTGAAATCACAACTTGCTCTTAAAGGACTTGAGTTTTGTTCCCAGCAGTTGTGTCAGGCAACTCACAAAAGACTATAATTCTAACCCCAAGAAAGAAGTGCCCATTCTGTTCTTTACCGACACTCACATGAATGTGCAAACACAAGTACACATAAATAAAGGTAGTAAATAGCATTAGTCAAATAAGCCATTTAACCTAATCTTGGGTTAATTTAGAAACTAACCTAAATCCCAGACTTTTACTATCACATTCTTAATATCCAGAAAATTTTTGTGGCACATTGTTTATGCTCCCAATATATGTAATGAATGAATGAGAATTAAGGCAGAAAAAATATCAGCCAGATGTTTTTCTCAATTTACCAGAAAATGTGAAGAGTGGTTTACTCCAAGCTAAGCTAATTTTCATTCAGTTGCATTTGAACAGCCATACTGTAGATATTTGGGGGTTGTAAAAGGTATGAGTCAAGTTTAAAGATATTGTGTAAGCAATATATACATACATATATGTAAATATATATACATATATATATAAATATATTGCAGAGATAACAAAAATTTAGTGGTTATATTCTAAAAGACTGAGCCATAGTTCGTTTGCTATAAAATGATAACATGTGACATGTGTATTTGAAAATATTAAGACAATGTCAATTTTTAAAAATGGAAGAATAAATCATTAACCAAACCTTGTTGGACATCAAAGGGAGGAGAGGCCCTTGGTCCTGAGAAGGCTGGATGCCCCAGTGTAGGGGTATGACAGGACAGGGAAGTGGGAGTGGGTAGATTGGTGAGCAGGGGGAGGGGGATGGGTTAGGGTGTTTTTGGAGGGGAAAACTTGAAAGAGGATAACATTTGAAATGTAAATAAAGAAAATATCTAATAAAAAACAAAGTTTAGTATATCTCAGATGAGTTGGTATAAGAGGTGAATGTGACCAAAATATACAAAATTCTCAAAGAACTAATAAAAATTTTAAGAATAAAAACAGTAAAGAACAAAAGAAAAATATCATTATGTATAAACAACTGTACCATTAATAGTAATGTAAGAAACTATGCTAAATTGAAGTAGTAAATGATATGATAAATAAGTGAACGATGGAATAAGCCCATATTAACCATTGTCATAGTATTTTTCTATTGCTATAATGAGACACCATGATGCAGGGAACTTACAAAAGAAAATATTTAATTGGGGGCTTGTGAGAACCAGGATTCAGGATAGGGTGAGGGAGACAGAACCAACAACCCAGGAAACAGACTCCAGTGGCAAGCATTAAGTGCAGAGCTAATGTTTTGTACAGCAACAAGTGTTTTTATACAACCCATGGACCAATGTGTAATCGATATGGGCTCTGTCATAGCCACCATCTCACTGGCACTATGGGGATGTGCCAGACTGCCAGCACATGAGGAGAATTCCATGAAGATGGGAGAAGCAGTCCCTTCATTTTCATTAAATTTTAAAAAGTCTTTGATTTCTTTCTTTATTTCTTCCTTGATCAAGGTATCATTGAGTAGAACATTGTTCAGCTTCCACGTGTATGTGGACTTTCTGTTGTTTTTGTTGCTATTGAAGGCTACCCTTACTCCATAGTGATTTGATAGGAGACATGGGATTAGTTCAATCTTATTATATCTGTTGAGGTCTGTTTTGTGACCAATTATATGGTCAATTTTGGAGAATTTACCATGAGGTGCTGAGAAGAAGATATATTCTTTTGCTTTAGGATAAAATGTTCTATATAAATCTGCTAAATCCATTTGGTCCAAAGCTTCAATTAGTTTCAGGCGTCCCTGTTTAGTTTCTGTTTTCCTGATGGGTCCATTGCAGAGAGTGGAGTGTTGAAGTCACCCACAACTATTGCGTGAGGTGCAGTGTGTGCTTTGATCTTTAGTAAACTTTCTTTTACGAATGAGGGTGCCTTTGCATTTGGAGCATAGGTGTTTAGAATTGAGAGTTCTTCTTGGTGGATTTTTCCTTTGACCAGTATGAAGTGTCCTTCCACATCTTTTTTTGATGAACTTAGGTTGAAAGTTGATTTTCTCCAATATTAGAATGGCTACTCCAGCTGCAGCTACTTAACAGCTGCAGCCTTATTTATAATAGCCAGAAGCTGGAAAGAACCCAGATGTCCCTCAACGGAGGAATGGATTCAGAAGATGTGGTATATTTACACAATGGAATACTACTCTGCAATTAAAAACAATGAATTCACGAAATTCCTAGGCAAATGGTCAGAACTTGAAAATATCATCCTTAGTGAGGTAACCCAATCACAAAAGAACACACACAGTATGCAGTCACTGATAAGGGGATATTAACCCAGGATCTCGGAATACCCTAGACACAATTCGCATATCAATAGATTTCCAAGAAGATGGAAGGAGAGACCCCTGGTCCTGGAAAGACTGGATGTAGGGGAATGCCAGGATAGAGAATCAAGAGGAGGTTGAATGGGGAAAAGAGGGAGGGAAGGGGGCTTATGGACTTTCCGGGAGGGAGGAAACGGGAAAGGGGAAATGATTTAGAATGTAAATAAAAAAAACTTAGAAAATACAAAAAAGGAAAAGAAAAGAAAAGAATGGCTACTCAGCTCGTTTACTGGGACCATTTGCTTGTAAAATTGTTTTCCAGCCTTTTACTCTCTTTGTCTTTGACCCTGATGTGCCTTTGCTGTACGCAGCAAGACAAGAACTTCAAGTCTCGGAAGAAGAAATTTGAAGAAGTCCTCAGAAGATGGAAAAATCTTCCATGCTTGTGGATTGGCAGGATTAATACAGTAAAAATGGCCATCTTGCCAAACGCAATATACAGACTCAATGCAATCTCCATCAAAATCCCAACATAATTCTTCATAGAGTTAGAAAGAGCAATTCTCAAATTCACCTGGAATAACAAAATCCCAGGATAGCTAAAACTATTCTCAAGAGTAAAAGAACCTCTGGGGGAATCAGTATCCCGGACCTCAAGCTGTACTACAAGAGCAATTATGTTAAAAACTTCCCTGTATTGGTACAATGACAGGCATGTAGATCAATGGAATAGAATTGAAGACCCAGAAATGAACCCACACACCTATGGTCAATTGATCTTTGACAAAGGAGCTAAAACTATCCAGTGGAAAGAGATGTTCATCATCCTTAGTCATTAGGGAAATGAAAATCAAAACAACCCTGAGATTCCATCTCACACCAATCAGGATGACTAAGATCAAAAATACAGGAGACAGCAGTTGTTGGCAAGGATGTGGAGAAAGAGGAACACTCCTCCACTGCTGGTGAATTGCAGGCTGGTACAACCACTCTGGAAAGCAGTCTGGCGGTTCCTCAGAAAACTGGGCATGACACTCCCGGGGGATCCGGCTATACCACTCCTGGGCATATACCCAGAGGCTTTACCTGCATGCAATAAGGACACATGCTCCACTATGTTCATAGCAGCCTTATTTATAATAGCCAGAAGCTGGAAAGAACCCAGATGTCCCTCAACGGAGGAATGGATTCAGAAGATGTGGTATATCTACACAATGGAATACTACTCTGCAATTAAAAACAATGAATTCACGAAGTTCCTAGGCAAATGGTCAGATCTTGAAAATATCATCCTTAGTGAGGTAACCCAATCACAAAAGAACACACATGGTATGCAGTCACTGATAAGGGGATATTGACCCAGAATCTCGGAATACCCTAGACACAATCCGCATATCAATAGATTTCTAAAACGATGGAAGGAGAGACCCCTGGTCCTGGAAAGACTGGATGTAGGGGAACGCCAGGACAGAGTAAGGAGAGGGGGTTGAATGGAGAAAAGAGGGAGGGAAGGGGGCTTATGGGACTTTCGGGGAGGGAGGAAACGGGAAAGGGGAAATGATTTGAAATGTAAATTAAAAAAATAAAATAAAATAAATAATAATAATAAAAAAAAAGATCGCCTTTTCAACAAATGGTGCTGGTTCAACTTGAGGTCAGCATGCAGACGAATGCAAATCGATCCATTCTTTTCTCCTTGTACTAAGCTCAACTCCAAGAGGATCAAGGACCTCCACATAAAACCAGACACACTGAAACTAATAGAAAAGTAACTAGGGAAGAGCCTTAAGCACATGGGTCTAGGGGAAAATTTCCTGAAAAGAACATCAATAGTTTATACTCTATGATCAAGAATTGAGAAATGGGACTTCATAAAATTACAAAGTTTCTGTAAGGCAAAGGACACTGTCAAAAGTACAAAAACGGCAACTAACTATTTGGGAAAAGATCTTTACCAACCCTACATCCGACAGAGGGCTAATATCCAATATATACAAAGAACTCAAGAAGTTAGACTCTACAGAGCCATATAACCCTATTAAAAATGGAGTACAGAGCTAAACAAAGAATTCTCACCTGAAGAATATCGAATGGCTGAGAAGCACCTAAAGAAATCTTCAACATCCTTAGTCATTAGGGAAATGCAAATCAAAACAACCCTGAGATTTCACCTCACACCAGTCAGAATGGGTAAGATCAAAAACTCAGGAGACAGCAGGTGTTGGTGAGGATGTGGAGAAAGAGGAACATTCCTCCACTGCTGGTAGGATTTCAAGCAGGTACAACCCCTCTGGAAAGCAGTCTGGCGGTTCCTCAGAAAACTGGGCATGACATTTCCGGAGGACCCTGTTATACCAGAGAACTCCCCGGCATGCAATAAGGACACATACTCTACTATGTTCATAGAAGCCTTATTTATAATAGCCAGAAGCTGGAAAAAAGCCCAGATGTCCCTCAACCCAGGAATGGATACAGAAAATGTGGTATATTTACACAATGGAATACTACTCAGCTATCAAAAACAATGAATTCATGAAATTCTTATGCAAATGGTCAACTGGAAAATGTCATCCTAAGTGAGGTAACACAATCACAAAAGAACACACATGGTATGCACTCACTGATAAGTGGAAATTAGAACAGAAACTTGGAATAACCATGACATAATTCACATATCAATGGATTTCCAAGAAGAAGGAAGGAAATGCCCCTGGTTCTGGAAAGACTGAATGCAGCAGTGTAGGGGCATACCAGGACAGAGAAGTGGGAAGGGGTTGACTGGGGAACAAGGGGAGGGAAGAGGGCTTATGGGACTTTCGGAGGGGGGGGACTGGGAAAGGGGAAATCTTTTGGAATGTAAAAAAAGAGTATAGAAAAAAAAAGGAAGGCTATACTTCCTAAACCTTCCCAAAACTGTTCTACTGATCAGGGACCAAACATTCAAATATGTGAGCCTATATTGGCCATTTTTATTTAAACCTTTATAATAATGAAATACATGATAGAGTTAAACAGCTTCATATAATCACTCATCTTAATTCTTTCAAGAAAAATAAAGACAGTACAACAAGGAAAAGACAATTAAAAATGACATAGAAAGTTTAAATAAAAGACTATAACAAGTTATACCTGACAATTCAAATCAAGTATTAAAATGTTAATTTGAAATAAATTTCAGTGGGGAAATGCACTGACTGCAAGGAAGAGTTGATTTAAATTGCTAAAATGCATAATCAACCAAAGAACATATGGCAGTTGCTATGAACTTTAGAAACTAACATGATACAATTGAAATCTATAGAGAAAAAAATGTATAAGCAAAGAAAGAAAACAATTCCATAATCGAAATGTGAAAGTGTATCAATCAGAGACCTTGTGGCCAAAAACAGATTTGAATAATTTGGACAGATCATGTTTCTTTTAACTCAAAGTGTTGGATAATTTACAGAATCATTGGGAAAGACAGAGGGAGGAGTTTGAACCATGCTGCAAAGTTTGCGTGATATGACATGGCTAGTGAGAACAGCTGTGGCACTAGTCAAGACAGAAAAATGGAGATCCAACAGAAATTATTTTCCTGCATAGTTCATTTATACATCTCCTATTGGTAAAGCTTAGTTTACATGCCTACAATAAAGCTGGAACATAGACAAAAGAAAAGTATCCCCAATATATTACCTTGGGCAGTTTGGCGGAGGTCTAAGGTGGTCAACTAATGGTCTAACCAGAATGTTAAATAACTAAAATTTGTATGCACTCACTGTATACTCCATCTTCCTCAGTTGTTTTTGAACATAGCATATACTCATGTACATATACTTCCAAGAACCAAAAGTAGGGTCCTATTTAATGCCATACAAACATCCCATAAATAAATTAACACACATTCTAACTCTTTCTAAAGAAGGAGACTTAACAGTGTTATTTGAAATACCGTATCATTGAATTCTGGTCATTTTTAATTCAACTTAATTATATTTAAATAAATCTGAATCCTGTGAAGTTCATAAATTAAAAAAATATACTATGTTATTAAACCTTTGTTTTCCTTTTAATTTTGAAAGTTGATTCTCTTCATTCTACAATATAGATTCCAGGGATAAAACTCAGGCTTAGCAGAAAGTGCCTCTGTTTCCTGAGCCATCTCATCTGCAATATTTCTTATGTTTTTCAATTGGTCATAGGTGTTTTCTACTGACAATAGACTTTTTTTTTTACATAATATAGCCTGATCCAAGTTCCCCTTTCTACACCTCTCATTCCCTCTTCCCTCTTATCCAGATCTATATCTCATTAGAAAACAGAATTTTAAGGGATGAAATGATATGATATAACCAAAATTAACACATCAGAGTTGGACAAAACAAACAGAAGAAAGGGGTCCAAGAAAGGCACAATAACCAGAGACACTCTTGTTCACACATTCACGTATCCTGTAAAAACACTAAACTAGAAGCCATATATATATCAATATATATATATATATATGTATATGATAGAGATATATATGATATATATGATAGAGATAGAGATATGTAGATACGTAGAGATAGATAGATAGATAGATAGATAGATAGATAGATAGATAGATAGATAGATAGATAGATAGTTATTCAGAGAACCTCATGCAAACCCGCTCATGCTGCTTAGTTTCTGTGCATGCCTATGAGCTTTACTCATGTAGACTTAGAGGACTTTGTTTTCTTGCTGTCCTCTACCCCCTCTTGTTCTTACATCCATTCTGCCTCCTAGTTTGCAGAGTTCTCTGATCCTTAAGAGGAGAGATTTAATAGAACAACTTATTTTGGGCTAATTATTCTGACGTCTCTCATTCTCTGCATAATGTCTGGCTGTGGGTTTTTTCATCTGTTCCCATCTGCTGCATGAGGAAGTATCTCTGATGATGGTTGAGCAAGACACTGATCTATAAGTATTGCGGAATGTCACTAGGGGCCATTCTATTACTGCTTTTTAAACAGAATTATTTGGTTTTACCCTAGGTCCCTGAGGTCTCTCAAGCTGTACCAGGTAAGGGTTCCATCTCATGCAGTGTACCTTACTTAAGTCAAAATAGATTTAATAGATTACACCCTCCTAGAAATATTGTGCCACCATTGCCCTAGAATATATTGCATATAGGCTATCATTGTAGATTAAAGGGTTTATGGTTGTGTTAATGTTTATATTTCTCCTTTGGTAGTATGTAGAGTACCAAAAAAACTAGAATGTAGTAGTGAAGTTTCTATATTCAATGATTTCCCTTTGTGTGGTCTTCAGCAATGGGGCCTTGATATCATTTTAAGGAGAGCTTCATAAATATTCTTGAAAACAGCCTAGGTGATTTGGGAATTCTTATTGGAACCATTTGGCTGACAACTTGATTATATGCAACACAATCCCTGTATTGGAAGCACTATTAGTGACTAGAGATGTGTAATTGGGGCTGTCTCCCCAAGTAGTTAGTGATTTCCTTTAGATTGCCTTCATATATATGCATATTTTAGCAAGAGTCTACACTTAGATTTCCATATTACACTTCAAATAACACTTAATTTTAGCTTTTTCTTTCTACATTCCTTCTGTTTTATAACTAATGTGATTTTAAAAAAAATCCATGTTTTCTTTACATGGGAAGACCAAATTTTGTGTCTAAGATAACTATTACTGTTGTGCCTATCTATATGGATTTTCTGATTTTTCTGCACCATCTTTCTTCCAGCACTTTGTGACAGAAATCATACTTCTCTTTGCTAACTCAAATGATTAATATTTATGAAAATTTTTATATATGCCAGGTACCATGGCAATATGTATGTTCCAGTGAACAAGACAGAAAATATTATCCTATTATGTCTCGTAGAGTAAAAAGAATAATAATTTACAAAAAAAGTTGAGAAAAGACTGAATAAATGTAGGAGAAAGATGAAGTATAAAAATAAGGGTACTTAATGTGAATAGGAGAGTTGTCAACATTCGGTAACATTTACAATAAATACTGCTATGAAAATACCATCGTTAGTGAGGTGACCCAATCACAAAACAATACACATGGTATGCACTCACTGATAAGTGGATATTAACCCAGAAGCTCAGAATACCCAAGACACAATTCACATATCAAATGATGACCAAGAAGGAAGGAAGGAGAGGCTCCTGGTCCTGGAAAGGCTCAATGCAGCAGTGTAGGGGAATACCAGGACAGGGAAACAGGAGGGGAGTGCTTAGGGAACAGGGGGAGAGAAGAGGGCTTATGAGACTTTCGGGGAAGGGGGATCCAGGAAAGGAGAAATCATTTGAAATGTAAATAAAGAATATATCTAATAAAAAAGATTAAAAAGGAAAAAATTTAAATGTATATGTCTATGATAAATTTTACCATATAAAATGGTAAATAAGCTTATTTCTATTGAGTCTTTCCCTTTCATCTGATATGATTCTTTGTCAACTCCTGGTAGCAAACCACAAGCCACATTGACAAAAGAGAATGTATATTTACAATTATAGGCAGAAGTTAGCTTTGAAATTCTAAGTCTCTGCTGTAATTCTTTCATTAGATATAAGTTGTTTCTTTTTTTAAACAATTAAGTTATTTCTTATATTCCATGTGCACTTTATGAATTGAATAGGTCTGTCATAATGGCCAAGAAATAAATTTGTTTCTACAGGCTTATAGGCTGAAATATCCTTATGCCTTCCCATTGTTTTGAGGTCTGCTCAAAGGTGTTATTGGCTACTCAATGTATGAGTTAAATCAGTGTACCAAATGTATATATAAATACCCAAACAAATATTATTTTTCATAAGTTTAAGAAATAAAGTTTGTGACTTTTATTTTGCTCTGGAACACATTTCATATCACCTGGAAAAAATAACCATCAAGCCACTGGATACTAGTAAACTAGTTATAGATTCTTAAATTTTCCTGGGATTTAAACTGCTTAATGATGTAACAATTTCCAGAGTTTATATACCCCTTTATATACCCCTGAGGCAAGATGATAGGTGTTTCGTTCTGCAACTACCAAGTGAAACATAACTTACTTTTATTCTCTTTGTATTTGTGGAATAGAAAGTATTTGACTATGTTATTGCTATAGGTGTTAGAGATTTGTTATTGTTTTCTTCCTGAAAATTATCTTTGAAACTACAGCCACAATGGAAATTAGCACCTGACTGAGCTTAAAATAACTAGCTATTCTGTTTTTAAAAAATGACTTTGTTTTGAGCATAGTTCAAATTGATGACGTATATGAAGATAGTAAGGGATGTACACATTTCACATATTTGGTAATACTGTTAACAGATCTTTAAAATTTTTAGTTGGCTGGTTAGTCTACCGAATTTCTCACAAGTCTTCCCTGCATAAGTGTTGGGGTGGGTTGGTTAGTCATTAGTGAGCATGTCTATTGACAATTCTTAGAAGTAGCTTGTTTAGTAATTTCAGGATTGTTGGGAATGTAATGGAATCTAAAATAATATTAACAGAGTTTACCAATATCCTTGGATGGAATACTACAGAAGCATTCTGAATTTTGAATTATTGACTTTATATTATAGATAGCATTCAGTAAAACATTAAAGACGTTATTTGATTTACCTGGGGTAAAGACTTCTTGATATTATAAGTCCTAAGGATTTTATAATAGGTTATTTCCCTGTTCCTTATTCAATCTATGGTTTCAAATTTGATAATTCTATTTATTCTGTGATCTTATTGAATGGCAGAGACTCATGAATTTATGGTTGAAGGTAAAATAGAATTACAATTATTTGAAATTTACAAGTCAAGATATTAGTGGTCAGCTCATATGTTTCATTGTTAGGCACACAATAATTAGTTTTACTGCAACGTGTGTCAAGGTACAAATCTTGGAGTAGTCCTTTCTTGAGTCTACTCCAAGACTGATAACAGATAATAAAAAGCCTTATAATATTGTATGTTTGTATCCTACATATACATAGAAATATATAAACATAGACATATGTATATGTTGGGATATATATCCTGATTTATACTTGCAGGTCATATATCATTCATATGTCAATACCACACTTTATGGTTACTATTGAATTCCAGTGACATTTTTTTAATTATTTATTTTATTTTATTATTTTTTTTAATTTACATTCCAAATCATTTCCCCTTTCCCGTTTCCTCCCTCCCCGAAAGTCCCATAAGCCCCCTTCCCTCCCTCTTTTCTCCATTCAACCCCCTCTCCTTACTCTGTCCTGGCGTTCCCCTACATCCAGTCTTTCCAGGACCAGGGGTCTCTCCTTCCATCTTTTTAGAAATCTATTGATATGCGAATTGTGTCTAGGGTATTCCGAGATTCTGGGTCAATATCCCCTTATCAGTGACTGCATACCATGTGTGTTCTTTTGTGATTGGGTTACCTCACTAAAGATGATATTTTCAAGATCTGACCATTTGCCTAGGAATTTCGTGAATTCATTGTTTTTAATTGCAGAGTAGTATTCCATTGTGTAGATATACCACATCTTCTGAATCCATTCCTCCGTTGAGGGACATCTGGGTTCTTTCCAGCTTCTGGCTATTATAAATAAGGCTGCTATGAACATAGTGGAGCATGTGTCCTTACTGCATGCAGGTAAAGCCCCTGGGTATAAATCCAGGAAGTATAAGCCCTCATGCTTTTTCTTTACTTTTTCAAAATTGTTTGGATTCTTGCAGTCACATGTGAATTTTAAGTTCAGCTTGCTAATTAATGAACAAAAAGCATACAAACAAAAAAAGGATTGAATAAAGACTTAATCAAGATTTCAATTTGGAGTTAATTTCCATCGTTAGGGAATAGTCTGACTATTTCTTTCAGGTTTCTTTTAAAAGTTTGATAGTCTTTAGTGCACAACATTTGTAATTCAAAATAAGCATTTTTAAAATTAATTAATTTATTTATTTCTTTATAAGATCCTCTGTAGGGCTGGATAGGTAGATAGATATGGCTTGAATTTGGTTTTGACCTGGAAAATTTTAGTTTCCCCATCTATGTTGATTGAGAATTTTACTGAGTATAGTAGCCTGGATTGACATTTGTGTTCTCTTAGAGTCTGTATGACCTCTGACCAAGCTCTTCTGGCTTTCATAGTCTCTTTTGAGAAGTCTGGGGTAATTCTGATAGGTCTACCTTTGTATGTTACTTGACCCTTTTCCCTTGCAGCTTTCAATACTCTTGCTTGGTTGTGTGCATCTAATGTTTTAATTATCTTTTCTGGTCTCATTTATTTTGTGTTCTATAGGCTTCTTTCTTTAGGCCATCTTGTGTGTTCATGGGCATCTCTTTTTTTTTTTTTTATAATTTTGTTGAAGATACTTACTGGTCTTAATCTTGGGAATTTTCACTTTCTTCTATACCTATAATCCTTACGGTTGGCCTTCTCATTGTGTCCTGGATTTCATATCAAGCTGTATTACAGAGCAATAGTGATGAAAACTGTAAGGTTTTGGTACAGAGACAGGCAGGAAGATCAATGGAATAGAACTGAAGTTCCAGAAATGAACCCACACACCTATGGTCACTTGATCTTTGACAAAGTAGCTAAAGCCATCCAGTGGAAAAAAGATAGCCTTTTCAGCAAATGGTGCTGGTTCAGTGGCAGTCAGCATGTAGAAGAATGCACATTGATCCATTCTTATCTCTTTGTACAAAGCTCAAGTCCAAGTGGATCAAGAACCTCCATATCAAACCAGATACACTGAATCTAATAGAAGAGAAAATAGGGAAGAACCTGGAACACTTTGGCACAGGGGAAAATTTCCTGAACAGAAAACCAATGGATTATGCTCTAAAATCAACAATATACAAATGGGGGCTCATAAAGTTGCAAAGCTCCTATAAGGCAAAGGACATTGTCAATAAGACAATATGGAAATCAACATATTGGGAAATGATCATTACAAATCCTACATCTGATAGAGGACTAATATCCAATATATACAAAAAATTCAAGATGTTAGACTCCAGAGAATCAAATAACCCTATTAGAAAATGGGGTACCAAGCTACACAAAGAATTCTCAACTGTAGAATATTGAATGGCCGAGAACCACCTAAAGAAATGTTCAACATCCGTAGTCTTCATGGAAATGCAAATTAAAATGACCCTGAGATTCCACCTCACAGCAGTCAGAATAGCTAAGATCACAAACTCAGGTGACATCAGATGCTGGCGAGGATGTAGAGAAAGAGGAACACTCCTTCATTGTTCGTGGGATTGCAAGCTGATACCACCAATCTTGAAATCAGTCTGGAGGTTCCTCAGAAAATTGGACATAGTATTACATGAGTACCCAGCTATACCACTCCTGGGCTTATACCCCAAAGCTGCTCCAACATATAGCAATGACACAAGCTCCACTATGTTCATAGAAGACTTATTTATTAATAGCCAGAATCTGAAAAGAACCCAGATGTCCTTCAATAAAAGAATGGATATAGAAAATGTGGGACATTTACACAATGGAGTTCTACTCTTCTATTAAAAGCAATGACTTCATGAAATTCTTATGCAAATGCATGGAACTAGAAAATATCATCCTGAGTGAGGTAAACTACACATAAAAGAACACACATCGTATGTACTCACTGATAAATGGACATTAGCCCATAATCTTGGAATACCCAAGATACAATTCACAGACCACATGAAGCTCAAGAAGTAAGACCAAAGTGTGGATACTTAGGTTCTTCCTAGAAGGGGGAACAAAATACCCATGGTAGAAGATACAGAGACAAAGTATGGAACAGAGACTGAAGGAAAGACCATCCAGAGACTTCCTCACCTGTGGATCCATTCCATAAAATCTCACCAAACCCAGACACTATTATTGAAGCCAAGAAGTGCTTGCTGACAGGAGCCTGATATAGCTGTCTCCTGAGAGGCTCTGCCAGAGCCTGACAAATACAGAGGCAGATGCTCACAGGTAACCATTATACTGTGCACAGGGTCCCTAATTGAGGAGTTAGAGAAAAGATTGAAGGAGCTGAAGGCATTTGCAACCCCTTCATAAGAAGGACAGCAATATCAACCAATGAGAAGCCCTGAGCTCCTAGGAGCTAAACCAAAGAGTATACACAGAAGTACCCATAGCTCCAGCTGCATATGTAGCTGAGGATGACCTTGCTGGACATCAGTGGAAAGAGAGGCCCTTGTTCCTGTGAATGTTTGGTGCCCAAGTGTAGAGGAATGAGAGGGCAGGGTGGTGGGAGTGGGTGGGCGGTGGAAACCCTCATTGAAGCAGGGGAAGGGGATCAGAGTAGGAGGGTTTCAGGGAGGAGGGAACCAGGAAAGGGGATAACATTTGAAATGCAAATAGAGAAAATATCAAATAAAAATGTAAAAAAAATAGTGCTTCCAATTTAAAAAAATTCATGTGTTTGCACATGTCATATTTGTATATAATGAGAAATCCTGAATATACACTTAAATTTCTATGGGTGTTTTAAATGTAGAAGGCAACCCTAAATTCTTAGGAAATCTCAGGGATTGCAAACTTAGAATTTAAATTTTATTATAAATTATAATGGATATAATATGGTACTTTCAGAAAAAATAGACATGTGGGCCACTGTAGTAAGACAGAAAGTTCACAAATACACACTTTATATACAGTTCAGTGAGGCAAAATGACAAGAGTCTGTTAAATAAATGTGGTGTGAACACTAGATAACTACAATAAACAATTAAAATTCATCATTAATTATCATAGTTACAAAACACACCTCAAAATGGATTAAAGACTTAGATATACAATTTGATGTCAAAAAGTTCTTGAGAAAAGGCAACTGGTAACTGTTTTTGGCATTATACCTTCAAAATCTACCAGCAACAAAGCAAAAAATAAGCAAATTAAACTATAAAGATTTTGTACCGCAAAGGAAATAATGTACAAGATTAAAGTACAACTACAATATTGGATAAAGCAACAGGGAATTATATAATCAATAAGAGATTAATATATAAAATGTGTTAGAATTTGTTACAACTTATAGCAGCTCAACCAAATAATGCAATTTAAAAAGAAACAAATGCTCTGACAGGCATTTTTTCAAAGAATATGTACATACACACACACAGAGAGAGAGAGAGAGAGAGAGAGAGAGAGAGAGAGGGAGAGAAAGATACATGCATCAGATACATGAAAATATGTTCCTCAGGGAAATTGCAAAATTCCAAATTGAAACCACATGAGACATTGCTTTATGTGTGTTAAGATACTCTTACAAAAATGTCAAAGGGTAACAAGTGCCGAGAATGTGTAGAAAATGTACATATTAGATACCATACTTGGAAAGGCAAGTAGCCACAATCATTATAGAAAATAGAATGGAGGCTGCTAAAAAAAATTATCACATACAGCTCTCCTAAGATCTGGAAATGCCACTATATGTGTGTATGCAAAGGAACAAAGTCACTGTTTACAAGAGAGAACTACAGTATCATGTTCAATGAAACAGTGTTCAAAAAGTTAATACTTGTCACCTAAGTGAAAATAAACGAATGATAAAATAAAATGTG
Organism: Tokudaia tokunoshimensis; assembly: GCA_036184795.1. NCBI lineage: Eukaryota > Metazoa > Chordata > Mammalia > Rodentia > Muridae > Tokudaia > Tokudaia tokunoshimensis. The sequence goes on from BTHU01000023.1 coordinate 107,957,835, forward strand.
TGTGTATACACACATATCTGTGTACAAAGTTAAATGAAACCATACAGACTCATTGAACAAATACTAAATAACTATTTTTTGTGTGAAATTTGGAGAAACAATAAAGGACTATCAAAGAGGGAGATGAGGAAAATGGGGAAATGACTGACAGGAAAACAACAAATCACATTTGTCAATGATGATCTAGGGGTAAAGGAACAGTAATACAGCATTGTTTTGAATATGAATGATTTAGCCATCAAGGAAATTACCATGGAAATGTCTCCAACAACCGGAAAGGGAACTACCAAATGTCTCTGCTATATGATTCTAAGTCATCATACAGTAGTGATATGTACACACCACGTTTTTTCCATCACTTTTCATAATAGCTGTCTCAGTTACTTTTGTATTAAGGTTATAAAATACCATGGCCAAGACAATTTATAAAAGAAAGCTTTTACAGAGGGTTAGAGTTCATGATGGCAGAGCAAAGGCATGCCAGCAGGAACAATTGAAACTTCACATCTCAACATACAATTAGAGGGCAGGGAGAGTAAAAGAGAATCCCAGGAGTCTTTTGAAGCACAGCCTGCCCTCATTGACACATCTTCTCTAACAAGGCCACTTCTCCTAATCCTGAGCTTGTGGGGCCCAGTCACATTCAAGCTTTCAAAATAGTTAAGCTATTAACCAACATATGTGTCTACCAGCAGATAAGTTAAAAGAAAAATGTGGAATACATTCACATAAAGTTCAGTTTTTTAGCCACAGAAGAAAAAGGAAATTATGTCATCTGCAGAAATGTGAGTGGAACTAGAGAATTATGTTGATCTGAATAAGCCAGACAGAGAAGTAAAAATATCACATTATCTTTTATACATATAGTTTAAGTTTTTAATAAAGACATAAGCATGGCAAAATGCATTCATAACGTGTTATAAGAAAAACTCAAATACAATAACAAAATTTTTAAAAAGAAGAAAGTAGAAGGGAGAATATCTGTAATGAAAAGTTAGCATAAGTGTCAGTTTGGAAAGGGAACAAAGGGGATATTGAGGGGGAATGTGATCACAGTGTATTATATCAATATGTGAAATGGCACAACCCAACCCTCTGTTATGTAGAATTAATATATGATAAGAAAAATATAGGCTTTTGATTATAGCATTAATACATCCCACAGCTCTAATACATTTCCATAGTGAATATATTTGATAATAATATACTATATTCTTAAAATGTTTAGAAGATTATTTCTTCATTAGTCCCATTATAAATAAAATTGTGACATGATAGGTATTTTAATTCACTTGACTATACTAACGTACCAAAAAATACAGTAAGCTTTGCATGCATTATTTTTTGTTTGTCAATTACTCCTCAATAATCCTTGAAAACTAATACACAAAATATGTATTTCTAGTACTCCTCCAGAAAGTCTGAAGTTTTAGTGACCTATTGCATTGTTAATTTTTTTCTTAAAACTGGACATGAAATAGTAACACATAAGAATTATGAATGGATAAATATACCAGACAACATTTAAATGAAACCTGGAAAACCTACATGGTGATCACCTAAGTATACCTGCAAAGTTACTTTGATAGTATTTAACACTGAATACATGAAAGACCATTCAGTTTTCATAGTATTTTATGAATAACTTAAGGTTCTTATTTTTACCCGTTGGTAAAATTATGGTGATGCTTAGATAGGTTGTATAAATTATCCAAAGTTACCATGTAATAAGGAACAAAGCTGAAAAGTAACTCTGGTTTCCCAAACTGTCAAAGTTATCTCTTACCATTTTCGATATTGCTGCAGTTCCAACAAAGTAGTCATTGTACTGAGTAAAATGTTCTACCATATTATTTAATGATCATAAATACCCTATGATGCTAGAGCTATTCTTGGTCAAATTTTGCAGTTGAGAAAACTGCAGCTCCAAAAACTTAATTTGATGTTTCATGTGTTCAGGAAATTAGTTGAGAGTCAAAATTCTCACACAATTGTATCTGATTATGAAGCCCATGTTCCTTTTACTCAGCAATTCATTCATGTTTAATGCTTGGGCCATCAATGTTAATCAAGTGAGCATTTGCTTTTATGATACAGTTTGAAAGGATTTGAAGAATCATCTCCTTTGCCAGTTGCTCAGAAGAGCAGGAATAATCCAAATTAGCCATAGTGCATAAAAGCTATATCAAGGATTTTTGTATTTTATAACTTTTATCTGTTGTTATTCATATTTAGTTTGAATCTGTTTTAATTAATAAAACCCAACACCAATTCATGGAGAGATTATAGATACAAGATGCATACCTAAACCTAAAAAAAGCAATACACGATAAGCCAATAGCCAACATTAATCTAAATGGAGAGAAACTTAGAGCAATTCCACTAAAATCAGGGACAAGAAAAGGCTGTCCAGTCTCTCCCTATTTATTCAGTACAGTACTTGAATTTCAATCTAGAACAATAGGAGAACTAAAGGAAATAAAGGGGATACAAATTGGAAAAGAAGAATTCACAGCATTGCTGTTTACAGATGATATGAGAGTATTTACTGGTGACCCTAAAAATTCTCCCAGAGAAATTCTACAGTTGATAAACACCTTCCCCAAAGTGACTGGACCCAAAAATTAACTAAAAAAAATCAGTAGCCCTCCTTTATACAAATGATGAACGGACTGAGAAAGAAATTAGGGACACAAAATCCTTCACAGTAGCCACAAATAATATTAAAAGACCTTGGTGTAACTCTAACCAAGCAAGTGAAAGACTTGTATGATAATAACTTCAAGTTTCTGAAGAAAGAGTTTTGGGAAAATATCAGAGGATGGAAAGATCTCCCATGCTCGTGGATTGGTAGGATTAACATAGTAAAAATTGCCATCTTCCCATCAAACTTCCAACACAATTTTTTGCATGCCTTGAAAAAACAATTTTCAACTTCATATGGCAAAACCAAAAAAAAAAAAAATAAAAGAAGGAAAGAAAGAAAGAAAGAAAACAGGATAGTCAAAACAATCTTGAACAATAAAAGAATCTCTGGAGGAATCATTATCCCTGATCTTAAGCTCGCTACAAATTAATAGTAATAAAAACCACATGGTAGTAGCATAAAAACAGGTTGATCAATATAATAATATTCTCAATATGCCAGGAATCAATTCTCACTCCTATATTTCCAGCATTTTGGAAGTTGAACTTCAAAGACTGCATATTGTAGGTCATCCTGAATTACACAATGAGTTATAGGCCAACTTCAGTGGCATTGTAAGACTGTATATCTAGCAAAATAGAACACAATTTTTAGATATTATGGTTCTTTTTCAGTGTGGTAGAGGATATGCCATTCTATTGCTCTTCTTCTCTGGAATCAATGGATTTTGTTTTGTTTGAGACAGGGTTTCTCTGTGTACCCCCCCCCGACTATGTCAGACCTTGCTTTGTACTCCAGGTTGCCCTCAAACTCACAGAAATCTACATGCCTCTGCTTCCAGAGTGCTGAGATTAAGGACATGTGCCAAGACTGTCTAGCCTCATGCTAATTATTTTGTTGGCTAATGGGAAGAAAGAAAGAACTTTACCAAAGGGGCATCGAATGTCAATAATACTGATAGACAAAGGATATAAAGTCATTTTGCCTCACATTGAGCTAGTGAAGGTATATTATTTTACTTTATACCTCTTTATCTCCTAAGACACATGGTACAGAACCTGATCTGCAAAGAAAAGCAGATATTTGGACTTAAGAATACAGAGAAGTGATGAAAGATGGGAAAAAAGTTTATAGGAAAGTGTTGAACATGTATGCACTGGACATTTAATGTACAAGTTAGATACTATAAAATTGATGGCATTCATGGGGCAACGGCATAGTTCATTTTTTTTCAGACTCAATCAGTGCCAGTCAAAATAATGTTATTTATGAAAGACATATATGTAAGAGCATATATATATATATATATATATATATATATATATATATATATATATGATATAATTGTTGTGTGGCTTCCCCTGGATAGACATGAAAACATATCTAATTCCTTCATGTAGTACAGCCACAAAATTATAAAGATGTAATTTTACTTATGTCTTAGTTAATGAGTGAGTTTACTGAAGTTGCATACAGGAGTTTGAGTGAAGGATTAGTTACAGGATCATATATGGCTCACGGGCAACTACGTTGCTGAAAGACCCACCCTAGCATAGTTGAGACCTCATGAAAGATGCCTTCCTGGAGCTCTCTGCATGATTTCAGGAAGCTCATCTTGTCAGAGAATCTTCATTCTCTAGCATGTATTACTCTTTATATAATCTTATAACTCTTGTAAGTTTTAGGAGCTTTCTTACAATTCTATGTTTGTTTACTTCATGAACTTCTAAAGGGGAATGTTTCACTTTGGAGGAAAGAGCTAAAGTACAAGATCATTCAGTGCATATGCACAATGTGTACCTACAAATCTTTCAAGGCAATTATGATTTCACTGTCTTTACTGTTACTACATGTTTGGAGCCTAAAAGCTCTTCTCTTCTTGTTCTCCATAATTTTGTACACTTTCTCTCTTCCTTTCTCCCATTCACTCCTCTCTGACTACATATGTATTATGTTTATATGTATATACATTAATATGTGTATGTAATGGGTTACTGTGAACTGTAACTATGTACTTTGCACCTTTATTATCCTTACTGCTTTTTTCCCCTTTAGTTATGTACCTCAGTTTCTTTATCATCAAGACAGGAAGCCTATTCTTTTGAGTCAAAATTCATATAATGTAGCAAGGAAGAAATATCCAGCTGATCCTTGAGAGTGCTTCTGCAGCTGAAGACTTGGTAGCATAGCACAAGCAAAAGCCAGCTGTTCAGCACAAGATGGTGGCATTCCCTTCCCCCAAATGCTGCCTTTCCTCTTTAGGCTCGATACGCTTGTTCATTTAAGAATAGGTCAGGAAATAAAGCTTCAAAATTCTGGTCAGCCAACTCCAATTAACTTGAGAGAAGCAGATGTCCCATTCCTCATTATGCTGAGCAGTCATTGGAGTTGTCTGAGATGAGGGCTTGCACACGTACTTGACAGGATTCTCTGAGGCAATTTGGGCTTGCAATTGAAAGATAAGGGCAGCAGAAACAACTTGAATTAATTTTAGCCATGGGGAATGAAGGGATCTACATAAACCAAAAGAAGGAACCCCATTATTCAAAGAGAAGGCCAATAGGCTATGATGGGCTAAGTTATTGACATTGCATTTAAAATGTATTTATGCATTATAAAACATGAACCAAGTCATGGGAAATAAAGGAAACAGAACTCCATTGCTACAGAGAACAGTATTTACTAACAGAAATAAAGACAGGGAGTAGGTTTCTTTTTTTCTTTTTTGAATATAGTTCATTCCCTTTTATTTCCACTCACAGTGTTATCCCTGGTTATTTAAACCTGATATTTTAAATATTGAAATGTGTATGCAATAAAGGAACAAAACAGAAGAAACAATCTTTGGAAACTATTTTTTATTTTTGAAACAGGATCTCACAGTGCAGTTCCCGATGTTCTAAAACCTGTTATGTAGATCAGGTTAGTCTTGAACTTACAGAGATTCACCTACATAGGAATGCCACGTGCTGGGATCAAAGGTTTGTCCCATCATGCTCAGTAGGATCATAATTTATAAAATCACAATGCCCAGAGTGTTGGGTGAAAGAACAATGATTTGAGAGGGTGGAGAAAATAGAGCTAAGAGACAAGATATAAAAGACATAAAAGATATAAAAGAGTGCATACTTTAATTTTTTTCTAGTTAATTTTAATTGTCAACTTGAAACAGCCTAGAGCCATCTGAGACAAATACCTCATTTAAGGAATTGGTTCCAGGGCACACCTGAGTGTAGTTTGTCCACATTTAACCTCTTAGGTTCAGGCCGTAATATCACTTGTTTAAAGATACAGAATATGTTCTTCAAAAGATGGGTTTCTAAGAGGGGGTGATGTGTGCATGAACACCAAAGTTCAAGCTTGCCTCTTATGGTGTCTTAGAAGTGAAGCTTTCTAACAGAACAATTCTGACCTATCCCCAGTTTCTTATTATCTCTTGACTTGTGATTTCCCCCAGTCCCCAATCTTGATCTCATGTCCAGCATGTGATGCCATTACTTGTGCCATAGCACTGTAAAAGCCTTTAGCTTACCTGCCGTTATTGTGACATTGGGCATATTTAGCCACGTTATTATTGGAGCTTGCAGGATTCACAGCTGGGTAAGGCTTTGGATGACTTTTTTCCCCTAGCTGCTAAGCATGCTGGGTTTTTTTGTTTGTTTGTTTGTTTTTTGCTTGTTTTTTCTTTACTGTATTTAAGGCCACTCCACAGAAAGGAACTCATAACTGCCACTGCAACCCTGGCCAAGAACTAATAGCTGGGAAGGTCATATCTCAACAGAAGGTCTTATGCCCTACTACTCTTATTTTGTTAAACTAACAAAGTTTCAAACTGTCTTCTAAATATATAAATCAAGTGAGATGAATCCATGGATAAAGGCACTTGCTGTCAAGTCTACCCTAAATTCAATTCCTGGGACTCTTATAATAGGAAAGTATTAACTCCCAAGGCCTTCACGGATGCATGTGCATGAATACACACACACACACACACACACACACACACACACACACACACACACACACACACAGGTAACAAAAGTAAAATTAAAAATATTTAACTTTATATCCATATATTAGTGTAGATTTCAATCCTCAGCAGAGAAGGTTCTTGGAATGCACAGCAATCTACACTGAGACTCACAGCTACTAAAAATACAGAGAACAGGTGACAGTGGAGTGCTCAGCCCCAAATGGAGCATCTATATCTCTCCCCTACCCTTAAGGCTCAGGAAAGATTAAAAGGTGGCACAAAGCCTGTAAGAACTAGACATCACGGAGGACCAGAGCACAGTAGTGTCTTCTAGAGAAAACAAGACCACTGCACTCACGAACTCACAGCAGTTGTGGCTGTCTATACAAGACTGGCAGGAGATCAATCCAGTTAGCATTCTAGCATATAAAGAAGAGGGGATCTTGAAACCCAATCTGCCGCTAAAAGGTATTGGCAGTTGATGGTTATAAGAGAATGGAGAGTCTGTTTTCTTCTCTTGTAGTTTGCCGCTACTTTGGTGGATGGCCTTACACTCATACACATATTGGCAATGCTTATCTCTGAGAGGTATGAATGAAAAAAATAAGGGTTCTGGAAGTAGAGAGGGAACCAGAGGTATGTCTAGGAAAAGTTAGGAGGTATAGGGGTGAATATGTTTAAAATATATTGTATACATATTAAATTCTCTAAGAATAGATAAAATTAAAACACTTAAAGAACCTTGGTAGAGGGCAACAAAATGGAGCTACCCAACCTCAACCTCTTTCCTCCCAAACTCCGAGATACATGAAAAAAGGAGGGACTCCAAACTAAGAAAATTGTAGTGAGTTGTGAGTATACTCATTCTCATAGTGATGACTATATAGGTGTTTGCATATGTAAAAAGCAACAAAATGTACAAATTTAATGTGTTTGCATTTTATTGTTTCTGTATGTGTGTATATATGCATGTATTCTTGTGAGAATGGATGGATACACGAAGGATAGGTCTGTATGTGTGTGTGTGTGTGTGTGTGTGTGTGTGAAAAAGAGAGAGAGAGACAGAGAGAGAGAAAGAGAGAGAAAGAGAGACAGAGAGAGAAAGGACAATTTTGTCTGTAGATTCTCAGGTGCTGTACACCTTAAAAAAACACAAACAAAAGAACAACAGAACAACAACAACAAAACCCAAGGCCTCTCACTTACCTGGGACTTACCAATTAGGGTGGGCTAACTGGACAACAAGTGCCAATGATCCTCCCTTCTCAACATCCTCAGTGCAGTAAATAAAAGTTTTCAACATCACACATAGATTTTTAAACTTTATTTTTTGATACAGAGTCTTACTATGTAGCCTCATAGTGATCTGCCTGTCTCTGTCACTTGAGTGCTAAGTGCTGAGTTTAAAAGCACAGGCCACCACACCCAGATGATGAGGTATTTTTTTAAAGTGAGTTCTAGGGATCAAACTCAGGTCCCTCATGTTCTTGAGGAATCAACCGAGTCATCTCTCCAGTCCCTCTTTACTCTTTTACAAATAATTCTTCCATAAATCTGTGTCAGGATACCTCATGGAGGAATTAAAAAAGTGTTAGAAAATACAAAGTAAAGTTATCTGGAAAGGCATAGTTGTTTTAAAAAACACTGTAGACATTCCTACCTGCTTCGTGGCCAGCACTGGTTGACAGGACAGTCCCCTCCTCTCTGTCTTACTCCTCCCCCAATTTCTGAAGAGGTAGATTAAATCAGTGTCGCACTCGCAGTTTCCAGGCATCAGGCATGTCTTTGTTATTATACAGTGCTGCCTTTTAATGGGGGTAAAGTCTTTGGCCGTTCTAAAGGTCTTAGTAGATGAGGTCATAAAGAGGACTGTAAGAAGCACCTCAAGGAGGCCGGTGTCCTAAAGTTGATGTGCTGCCTAAGTTGGGGCTAGACTGCCACCCACACCTCATTTCATATCATTATAATCCTCTGAAATCATAATGCAGCCCTAGCTGGTGTTATATAGGAAGACCCTGGGTTTTCCTATCTCCCTGTGAAATAAAGCCTCAGGGGTCTTTTGTGCCAGCTTAGTTCTGACCCTCCTGTGTCTGCCTACCAGGGGACTGTTTATCCCACTCCCAACATTGTAGAAACCAATGTTCCTTCTTATCCACTACCCAGTCTTCCATCCTCCACCCCCACCCCACTGCTGCTACACCATCAGAGACTGAGAGTGACACACATATTTTCACATTTAATTGATTTTATTGTCACCACCTCTCAAGTGTAAAGTGGTGAATTTAGCACTTGACCTCACGACCATGACTCAGCTCTCCAGACCCATTCATTGATGTTTCTTAGGTCTTTGGACCCATTTGGGGCCTAGGAGCTGGCCTGGTCTTTATCAGGAACTGGGGCGATTTCAGGGCACAGCGGAACTTATGATCGTGGGAAGTTGAAGTTGTAGTTCATTTTGGTCTGGGACCATTAACTCCCAAGAAAGTTCAGTAATTTCTCCATGAAATCTTGTCCAGATCTTTTTTTTCCCATTTGCCGATCGATGACTTTCCTTCCCCTTTCTTGTTATCTGAAATAACCACATACTAAAGTCACAAGGGCACTGGTTTGGGACGAAGATAGATAAAATGTGGATGGGAATTCACGAAAAGGGCAGAAGTAGATGGGAAATTTATAGCAGGCCTGAGAAAGTCTCAGGGGAAGGCATGGCCACAGAAGGTAAACATTGATCTTAGCTTGGGATCTCTTACCTTTACACAACTTTTATGAAAAGTGGCACACAGGGTCTTGTTTGTAAACTTGACCGTCCGGTGATAGTGACTGGAAGCTTTGTGCTTCTTCTGCTTAGATCTTACAGCAGGAGGCTCAAGGACTTTCTTGGTCCTACGTGCCATAGTGGGGCTCTTCCACCAACTGGCCCCAGAGCTCTGAGCACCCTGCTTATCTCCCTGTCAGAACAATGGTGGACCACATCCTCAGCCTTGATTGGTCAACAAAGTTCTCCCTACCCAATGGCAGCTAAGGAGTGGCTGAGACGTCACAAAGCCCTACCTCTGACACCTATGAAGATATGTAACCTATGCCAGGTAGGTTTTGAAGGCTTGAAAGTATGTAAGTCATGTAATGTGTGCCTGCTGTCATGGTCCTAGAAACTATGCTCATCCATCCTCTAACTTTTGAAACCATAATCACCCAATTCCTTTATAAGTTACACTGGTCATGATATCTCTTCACAGAAGAAGGAAAATAACTAAGACAGAGGGGCAATAGGAAGCTGATATGATAAAAGAATATGTCTTATATGTGAGTGCATAAAGGTATCAAGGAGGGAATTTTTAAGGGAAAAAGAACATTGGTGAATGGTATTTTCCAGAATGAAAAGGACAAAGAAAGTATCAGTGAACTTTGAGGACACATCAACAGAAATTGTCTGATTTAAACTAAGTTATTCCTTATGTTATGTATATAGGTGTAATGTCTGCATGTATGTCTATGCACCAATTCATGCAGAACTCCATCAGGGCAAAATAGGGTGCTAGATCCCATGTAACTGGAATTATAGACAGCTGTGAGCTTTCACATTTGTGTTAATCTGTTTTTACACTCCAGACTTTATACCCCTTCTGGTCCACCCTCCAACTGTTCCACCTCCAACACCTCCTATCCCCATCTCCAAGAGAATGCCACCCCACCAGACCTCTCCACTTCCTGGGACCCTAAGTATTCTGAGGGTTAGGTGCATCTCATCTCTGACTGAGTCCATACCAGGCAGTCCTCTACTGTATATGTTTTGGGAGCCTCAGACCAGAACTAGTGTACGCTTCCTGGTTGATGTTCCAGTGTCTGAGAGATCCCTGGGGTCCAGGTTAGTTGAGACTTATGTTCTTCCTTCAGGGTCGCTCTCCTACTCAGGTTCTTCCAGCTTTTTCCTAATTCGACCATAGGGGGCATCAGCTTCTGTCCATTGGTTGGGTATTAATATCTGCATCTGACTCAGCAGCTTATTGGGCCTTTAAGAGGGCAGTTATGATAGGCCCCGTTTTCTAAGCACACCATAGCACAGTACCAGAGGCCTTGGGGCCTCCCCTTGTGATGGATCTCAATTCGGACCAGTCACTAGAGCTCCTTTTCCTTAGGCTCTTCTCCATTTTTGTCCCTGCAGTTCTTTCAGACAGTAAAAATTCTGTCAGAGTTTTGACTGTGGGTTGGCAATCCCATCCCTCCACTTAGTGCCTTCTGGAGGTAGACTCTACAAGTTCCCTCTCCCAACTGTAGGGCATTTCATCTAAGGTCCCTTCCTTTGAGAACTGAGAGTCTCTCAACTCTCAGATCTCTGATACATTCTAGAGGGTCCTCCCACCTCCTATCTCCAGAGGTTGCCTCTTTCCATTCCTTCTGCTGGCCCTAAGTCCTTCAGTCCTTTTCCCCACCCAATACCTGATCATGTTCCCCTCCTCCCCTACTGTCACTTTTCCAGTATTTGCCCCCCAACATCCTGTGATTGCTTTCTTCTCCTACCCAAGTGGGATTGAGGCATCTTCCCTTGGGACCTTCAGCATGTTAACCTTCTTGAGTTCTGTGGATTGTATCCTGGATATTCTGTACTTTTTGGTTAATATCCACTTGTAGTGAGCACATATCATGCATTTCCTTTTGGGTCTAAGTTACCTTACTCAGGATGATATTTTTTAGTTCCATTCATTTGCCTAAGAATTTTATGCATTCATTGTTTTTAATAGCTGTGTGTAAATACAAATTTTCTGTATCCAGTCCTCTATTAAGGGACATTTGGGTTCTTTCCAGCTTCTGGCAATTATAAATAATGCTGCTATGAACATAGTGGAGCATGTGTCCTTATTACATGTTGGAACATCTTCTGGGTATATGCCCAGGAGTGGTATAGCTGCATTCTCAGGTAGTGTTATTTCCAATTTTCTGAGCAACCGCCAAACTGATTTCCAGGGTGGTTTTACCAGCTTGCAATCCCATCAGCAATGGAAAAGCATAGTCACTTGAGTTTTTGATCTTAGCTATTCTGATCGGTGTGAGGTGGAATCTTAAGGTTGTTTTTATTTTTATTTCTCTGATGACTAAGGATGTTAAACATTTCTTTAGGTGCTTCTCAACAATTCAGCATTCCTCATTTGAGAATTCTCTGTTTTAGCTCTGTACCCCATTTTTAAATTGGGTCATTTGTTTTGTTTTTTTTTTTTCAAAGAAACAGCTCCTGGTTTGGCTTATTCTTTGTATAGTTCTTTTTGTTTCTACTTGGTTGATTTCAACCATGAGTTTGATTATTTCCTGCCATCTACTCCTCTTGGGTGAATTTGCTTCTTTTTGTTCTAGAGCCTTGAGCTATGCTGTTAAGCTGTTAGTGTATGCTCTTTCCAGTTTCTTTTTTGGAGGCACTCAGAGCTATAAGTTTTCCTTTTAGCATTGCTTTCATTGTGTCCCATAAGTTTGGGTATGGTGTGTCTTCATTTTCATTAAATTCTAAAAAGTTGTTAATTTTTTCCTTTATTTCTTCCTTGATCAAGTTATAATTGAATCAAGTATTGTTCAGTTTTCATGTGTATATAGACTTTCTATTGCTTTTGTTATTATTAAAGATCAGCCTTAATCCGTGGTGATATGATAGGATGCATGGGATTATTTCAATCTTCTTGTATTTGCTGAGGGTTGTTTTGTAACCAATTATATCATCCATTTTGGAGAAGGTACTGTGAGGTCCTGAGAAGAAGGTATATTCTTTTGTTTTAGGATAAAATGTTCTATAGATATTTGTCAAATCCATTTGGTTCATAGCTTCTGCTAGTTTCACTGTTTCTCTGTTTAATTTCTGTTTCCATGATCTGTCCTTTGATGCGAGTGGGGTGTCCAAGTCTCCCACTATTATTGTGTGAGGTACAATTTGTGCATTGAGCTTTAGTAAAGTTTATTTTATGGATGAGGGTGCCCTTTTATTTGGAGCATAGATGTTCAGAATTGAGAGTTCTTGGTAGGTTTTTCCTTTGATGGGTAATAAGTGTCCTTGCTTATCTTTTTCAATAACTTTAGGTTGAAAGTCGATTTTATTCAATATTAGAAAGGCTACTCTGGCTTGTTTCTTGGGACCATTTGCTTGGAAAATTGGTTTTCAGCCTTTTATTTTGAGGTAGTGTCTGTCTTTGTCACTGAGGTGTTTCCTGTATGCAGCAAAGTGTTGGGGCCTGTTTAGGTATCTAGTCTGTTCGTCTATGTCTTTTTATTGGAGACTCAAGTCCATTGATATTAAGAAATATTAAGGAAAAGTGATTGTTTCTTCTTGTTTTTTTGTTAGAGGTCGAAGTAGGTTTATGTGGCTATCTTCTTTTTGGTTTGTTAATAGAAGACTATTTTCTTGTTTTTTCCTAGGGTGTAGTTTCCCTCCTTTTGTTGGGGTTTTCTTTTTATTATCCTTTGATTGGCTGGATTTGTGGAAAGATATTGTGTAATTTTGTTTTTGTCATGGAATATCTTCATTTTTCGTCTATGCTAATTGAGAGTTTTGCTGGGTATAGTAGCCTGGGTTGGCATTGTGTTCTCTTAGTGTCTGTGTGACATCTGTCCAGGATCTTCTGACTTTTTTAGTCTCTGGAAAGGAGTCTGGTGTATTTCTGATAAGTCTGCCTTTATAAGTTAGGTGACCTTATTCCCTTACTGCTTTTATTATTCTTTCTTTGTTTTGTGCATTTGGTGTTTTGATTATTATGCAACGGGAGAAATGTCTTTTCTTGTCCAATCTATTTGGAGTTCTGTAGGCATTTGTATGTCATGGGTATCCCTTTCTTTAGGTTAGGGAAGTTTTTTTCTATAATTCTGTTGAAGATATTTAGTGGTCCTTTAAGTTGAGAGTCTTTGCTCTCTTCTATACCTATTATCCTTAAGTTTGGTCTTCTCATTGTATCCTGGATTTCCTGGATGTTTTGGGTTACAACTATTTTTGCATTTTGCATTTTCTTTGACTGTTTTGTGAATGTTTTCTATGTTATCTTCTGTATCTGATACTCTCTCTTCTATGTCTTGTATTCTGTTTGTGATGCTTGCATCTATGACTTATGGCTCCTGATCTCTTTCCTAGGTTTTCTATATCCAGAATTGTCTCCTTCTGTGATTTCTTTATTGTTTCACTTCCATTTTTAGATCTTGCATGGTTTTGTTCAATTCCTTCACCTGTTTGGTTTTGTTTTCCTGTAATTTTTTAAAGTATTTTTGTTTCTTATTTAAGGCCTTCTACCTGTTTACCTGTGTCCTCCTGTATTTCTTTAAGGGAATTATTTACGTCCTTCTTAAAGTTTTCTATCAGCATTATGAGATGTGATTTTTAATTCAAATATTGCTTTTCTGATGTGTTGGGGTATCCAGGACTTGTTGGGGGTGGGCGAACTGCTTTCTGATGATACCAAGTAACGTTGCTTTCTCTTGGTAGGGTTCTTGCTCTTGCCTTTCACAATCTGAACATTTCTGGTGTTAGTTGGTCTTGCTTTTTCTGGTGGGACCTTGTCCTTCTTATGAGCCTGTAAGCCCATGTCAGAATTTCTGGGAGCCTAGCTCTCTCCTAGCAGGACCTGTGCATAGAGGGCTGTGGAGCAGCCCTAGCTCCATGGTGCAGATTGAGACTGGAAGGATCCTGTTCCAGCTGTTCCTCTGTTCTTGGGTCTTGTGTGCTCCTAGCCTGTCTGCTCCAGACAGTTATTCAAGAGAAAGTGGAGATCTCATCTCCAATCCCAGAAGTGAAATTGCTCCTGGAAGCACAGTTCTCTCCTGGCAGGACCCGTGCACAGAGGGCTATGGAGCAGCCCCAGCTCCAATGTGCAGAATGAAACCTGGAAGGATTCTGTCCAAGTTGCACCTTTGTTCCTGGGCTCTGTGTGATCCTAGCTCTTCTGCACTGGACAGTTATTGAAGAGATAGTGAAGATCTCAACTCTGAGCCCAGAAGTGAAAGAACTCCTGGGAGCCCAGCTCTTTCCTGGTGAGATCTGTGCACAGAAGGTTGTAGAGCAGCCCCAGCTGCTTTGATGGGTGTCAATCTTGCTTTCCAATTCTCTTTCCCTATTATGCTCTTATTCCTTGCTTTTAGACTGGGAATGTTTAATTTGTACAATTGTGAATTGACAGTATAAAACTATGTTATTTATTTAATATGGGTTCAAAATTAAACGATTGCTTTGAAACTCTGTAGAGTCTTAGGATTTTGAATTTTTGAATGGTGTTGTGACTTTTACCATTTAAGGGGAAGTTTATTGGTAGACTAAATTCTTTTTATGTTTTGCGATGAAAATGAAACTTTAGGGGTCTAGGAGTGCTGAGTTTTGAATTGATGCAATGCGTTTGAGTGTCCAGGGTTGATTTTGTGATTATTAATGTGATTATTAGTATTCCCTGACTGAATTTCTAATCACTATGAAAATATACTTCTGGCTGTTTCTATGAGCTAGGTTGCAGAAGAAGTTACTGAAGAGGAGAGATACACCCTGAATACTTGTGGCACTAATCCAATGAAAGGCAGGGTCCAGAATAAGAATGGGATTAGTAAACTGAACACCTACATTGTTTGTATCTGCTTTCCAACTGAGGCTGCCATGTGAACAGTAACCTAGTACTCCTGTCCTATTTCCTTTCCTATCATGATAAAGTACATCTTAAAGATGTGAGCCCAAATGTTAACTCTCGTAAGTCGATTACTGTTGGGTGTCTTGTCAGCAATGAAAAAAGTGTCTGAAATGAACAAAACAATCCAGGATCTAACAATAGAGGTAGAAACAATAAAGAAATCACAAAGGGAGACAATTCTGGAGAGAGAAAACCTAGAAAAGAGATCAGAAGTCATAGATGTAAGCATCACCAACAGAATACAAGAGATAGAAGAGAGAATGTCAGATGCAGAAGATACCAGAGAAAGCATTGAAACAACAGCCAAAGAAAATGAAAATTGCAAAAAGCACTTAACCCAAACATCTAGGAAATCCAGGACATGAGAAGGCCAAAATTTAAGGATTATAGGTATAGAAGAGAGTGAAGACTCACAACTTAAAGGGCCAGTAAATATCTTCAACAAAATTATAGAAGAAAAATTCCCTAACTTAAGAAAGAGATGCCCATAAACATACAAGAAGCAGACAGAACTCCAAATAGTTTGGACCAGAAAAGAAATTCCTCCCATCACATAAAAATTAAAACACCAAATGTACTAAACAAGGAAAGAATATTAAAAGCAGTAAGGTAAAAAAGTCAAGTAACATATAAAGCAAGACCTATCAGAATTACATCATACTTCTTGCCAGAGACTATGAAAGCCAGAAGATCATGGGCAGATGTCATACAGACCCTAAGGGAACCCAAATGCCAACCCAGGCTACTATACCCAGCAAATCTCTCAATTACCATAGATGGAGAAACCAAGGTATTCCACAACCAATACAAAATTTACACAATATTTTTCCACAAATCCAGCCCTCCAAAGGATAATGAATGGAAAACAACAAGAAAAGGAGGGAAACTACACACTACAAAAAGCAAGAAATTAATCATCTTTTAACAAAACAAAAAGAGAGACATACAAACATAACTCCACCTCTAATAACAAAAGTAACAGGAAGCAACAATCACTTCTCCTTAATATATCTTAACATCAATGTACTCAATTCTCCAATAAAAAGACGTAGACTAATAGACTGGATACATAAGCAGGACCCAACATTTTGCTGCATACAGGAAACTCACCTCAGGCACAAAGACAGACACTACATCAGAGTAAAAGGCTGCAAAACAATTTTCCAAGCAAATGGTCCCAAGAAACATGCTGGTGTATCCATTCTAATATCAAATAAAATTAACTTTAAACCTGAAGTAATCAAAAAAGATAAGGAAGGACACTTCATACTTATCAAAGGAAAATTCTACCAAGATGAACACTCAGTTCTAAACATATATGCTCCAAATACAAGGGCACTCACATTCATAAAAGAAACTTTACTAAAGCTCAAAGCACACATTGCACCCCACACAATAATAGTGGGAGACTTCAACACCCCACTCTCATCAATGGACAGATCAGGCAAACACAACCTAAAGAGAGAAACAATAAAACTAACAGAAGTTATGAACCAAATGGATTTGACAGATATCTATAGAACATTTTATCCTAAAACAAAAGAATATACTTTCTTCTCAGCACCTCACAGTACCTTCTGCAAAATTGACCATATACTCGGTCACAAAACAGACCTCAGCAGATATAACAATACTGAAATAATTCCATGAACCCTATCAGATCACCATGGTTTAAGGCTGGTCTTCAATAACAACAAAAGCAACAGAAAGCCCACATACACATAGAAACTGAACAACATTCTACTCAATGATAACTTGGTCAAGGAAGAAATAAAGAAAGAATTTAAAGACTTTTTAGAATTTAATGAAAACGAAGGCACAACATACCCAGTCTTATGGGACACAATGAAAGCAATTCTAAGAGGAAACTGCATAGTTCTGCGTGCCTCTAAAAAGAAACTGGAAGGAGGATACACTAACAGCTTAACAGCATAGCTCAAGGCTCTAGAACAAAAAGAAACAAATTCACCCAAGAGGAGTAGATGGCAGGAAATAATCAAATTCAGGGCTGAAATCAACCAAGTAGAAACAAAAAGAACTATACAAAGAATCAGCCAAACCAGGAGCTGCTTCTTTGAAAAAAAAAACAAGAAGATAGATGAACCCTTAGCCAAACTAACCAGAGGGCACAGAGATAGTACCCAAATCACCAAAATCAGAAATGTTAAGGAAAGCATAACAACAGATATTCAGAAAATCAAAAAAAAAAATCATCAAATCCTACTACAGAAGCCTATACTCCAAAAAAAAAAAAAAATCTAGAAGAAATGGACAATTTTCTAGACAGATACCAGGTACCTAAGTCAAATCAGGATCAGGTAAATCATCTAAACAATCCCATAACTCCTAAAGAATAGAAGCAGTCATTAATAATCTCACAACCAAAAAAAGCCCAGGTCAAGATGGGTTCAATGCAGAGTTCTATCAGACCTTCAAAGAAGACCTAATACCAATACCCTTCAAACTATTCCACAAAATAGAAACAGATGGAACACCACCCAATTCGTTTTATGAAACTACAATTACACGGATACGTAAACCACACAAAGACCCAACAAAGAAAGAGAACTTTAGACCAATTTCTCTTATGAGTATCAATGCAAAAATACTCAATAAAATTCTTGCCAACCAAATCCAAGAACACATCAAAACGATCATCCATGATGATCAAGTGAGTTTCATCCCAGGGATGCAGGGATGGTTCAATGTACAGAAATCAATCAGTGTAACCCAGTATAAACAACCTCAAAGAAAAAACCACATGATCATTTCATTAGATGCTGAGAAAGCATTTGACAAATTCCAACATCTCTTCATGATAAAAGTCTTAGAAAGATCAGGAATTCAAGACCCATACCTAAACATAGTAAAAGCAATATACAGCAAACCAGTAGCCAACATCAAACTAAATGGAGAGAGACTTGAAGCAATCCCATTGAAATCAGGGATCAGACAAGGCTGTCCACTCTCTCCCTACCTGTTCAAATTAGTTCTCAAAGTCCTAGTCAGAGCAATTAGACAGCAAAAGGAGGTCAAATGGATTCAAAGTGGAAAGGATGAATTCAAAGTGTCACTATTTGCAGATGATATGATAATATAATTATTTGACCCCCAAAATTCCACCAGAGATCTTCTAAACATGATAAACAACTTCAGCAAAGTGACTGGATATAAAATTAACTCAAACAAATCAGTAGCCTTCCTATACTCAAAGAATAAAGAGGCTGAGAAAGAAATTAGGGAAATGATGCCCTTCACAATAGCCACAAATCATATAAAATTCCTTGGTGTGACTCTAACCAAGCAAGTGAAAGATCTCTATGACAAATCTTCAAGTCTCTGAAGAATGAAATTGAAGAAGATGGAAAGATCTACTATGCTCATGGATTGGCACAGGTAATATAGTAAAAATGGCCATCTGGCCTAAAGCAATCTACAGATTCAATGCAGTCCCCATCAAAATTTCAACTCAATTCTTCATAGAGTTAGAAAGAACAATTTTCAAATTTATCTGGACTAACAAAAAACCCAGTATAGCTAAAACTGTTCTCATCAATAAAAGAACTTCTGACATAATCACCATCCCTGAACTCAAGCTATACTACATAGCAATAGTGATAAAACCTGCAAGGTATTGGTACAGGGACAGGCAGGTAGATCAATGGAATAGAATTGAAGACCCAGAAATGAACCCTCATGCCTATGGTCACTTGATCTTTGACAAAGGATCTGAAAACATTCAGTAGATAAAAGACAGCATTTTTAACAAAAGGTGCTGGGTCAACTGGCATTCAACATGTAGAAGGATGCAAACTGATCGATTCTTATCTCCCTGTAAAAGCTAAAGTCCAAGGGATCAAGGACCTCCACATAAAACCAGATACACTGAATCCAATAGAAGAGAAATTGGGGAAGAACTTGGAACACATGGGCAAAGGGGAAGATTTCCTGAATAGAACACCAATAGTTTATGTTCTAAGATCAAGAATTGACAAATGGGACTTCGTAAAATTGCAAAGCTTCTGTAAGGCAAAGGATACTATCAATAGGACAAAACGGCAACCAACAGATCAGGAAAAGATCTTTATCAATCCTACACCAGATAGAGGCCTAATATCCAATATATACAAAGAACTCAAGAAGTTAGACTCAAGAGAATCAAAGAAGCCTATTAAAAATGGGGTACAGAAATAAACAGAATGCTCAACTGAGGAATACCAGATGGCCCAGAAACACCTAAAGAAATGTTCAACATCCTTAAACATCAGGGAAATGCAAATCAAAACAACCCTGAGATTCTACCTCACACCAGTCAGAATGGCCAAGATAAAAAACTCAGGAGACAGCAGATGCTGGAGAGGATGTGGAGAAAAAAGGAACACTTCTCCATTGCTGGTGGGTTTGCAAGCTGGTAAAACCACTCTCTACATCAGTTTAGTAATTCCTCAGAAAACTGGACATCACACTACCTAAGGATCCAGCTATACCACTCCTGGGAATATACCCAGAAGATGTTCCAACATGTAATAAGGACACATGCTCCACTATGTTCATAGCAGCCTTATTAATAATAGCCAGAAGTTAGAAAGTACCCAGATGTCACTCAACAGAGGAATGGATACAGAAAATATGGTGCCTTTATACAATGGTACTTACTACTCAGCTATTAAAAACAATGACTTCATGAAAATCTTAGGCAAATGAATGGAACTAGAAAATATCGTCCTGAGTGAGGAAACCCAATCACAATAGAACACACATGATATGCACTCACTGATAAGTGGTGATTAGCCCAAAATCTCAGAATATACAAGATACAACTCACAGACCACATGAAGTTCAAGATGAAAGAAAACGAAAGTGTGGATACTTTGATCCTTACTGGAAAGTTGATCAAAACACCCACGGCTCCCAGCCAACCAATAGAATGAGAATAGGGCCCTCAGTGGAGCAGCTAGAGAGAGGACCCAAGGAGCTGAAGAGGTTTGCTGCTCCGCAGGAGGAACAATAATATGTACCAACCAGGACCCATAGGGCTCCCAGGGACTAAACCACCAACCAAAGAGTGCACATGGAGGGTTCCATGGATCCAGCTACATATGTTGCAGAAGATGACTCTTTCTGACATCAATGAGAGGAGAGACCATTGGTCTTGTGAAGGCTCGATTCCCCAGAATAGGGGAATACAAGTCAGGATATTGGAGGGGGGGAGTAAGCAGGGGGAGTGGAGATGGAAAAGGGGGTTTTCCGTGGGGTAACGTGGAAAAGGGTTAACATTTGAAATGTAAACAAATCAAATATCTAATAAAAAATAAATTGGCATAGATGATAAAAAATTGCTTAAAATCACATCCTTTGAGATAGACTCATGCAGAGAAAACCATTTCAAAAGGGAGGCACAGAAGGATCACCGTTGGTAAGATGCCAGGTGTTAGAAATTTCCAATTGTTCTCCAGTTCTCTAGCTCTCAACCAATAACCACTTATCCAAAGGCTAAGTAAAAATAACCCTATCTGCTTCATTTTTATAAACTTTCATTATGTGAATATTTAATACACACTAACATTTTATTCAATGTTCTGTCTTTGGTTCTTGTCTTTTTCATTTATCTTAATTTTTAAATGCTTATTTATGTTATGGCATGCCTTAGCATTTTTTGCTTTCATTGTTGAACAATATTCCACTGTAACAATCTCATGTATTTTCTATATCCATTCAATATTTGCTGAATATTCAAATCATTATTTCTAGTAAATTCTTCTATAAATACTTGAAAAAAAAAAAAGATGTGCTGGGACCATGGCGGTTCAAAGCATGTATGAGTGGACAAGCAATGACTTGTTTAACTTGAGGCCTGTACCATAAGAGGGGGCCTATGCCCAACACTGCCTGGATGGCCAAAAATGTCAATGAAATGATTCCTAATGATATCCTGCATTACTCATAAATTGGTGCCTAGCCCAATTGTCATTAGAGAGGCTTCCTCGTGCAGCTGATGGGAGCAGATACAGAGACCCACACCCAAATATTAGGCATAGCTCAGGGAAACCCTATGGAAGAGGGGGAGGAAAAACTGTAGGAGTCAGAGGGGCCAAGGACACCATGAAAACATGGGCCACAGAATTCTCTGAGCCAGGCTCATAGGGGCTCATAGAGACTGAAGCAGCAATCAGGGATCCTGAATGTGTCTGAACTAGGTCCTCTGTATACATGCTGTGGTTATTTAGCTTTGGGTGTTTGTGGGGCTCCTTAAAGTGGAGAGGGGGTATCTCTGACTCTTTGAGAATTCTTGGAACAGTTTTCCTCCTACTGGGTTGCCTAGTCCATCCTTGACAGGAGGATTCGTGCCTAGATTTATTTCATCTTGTTATGCCCTATTCAGTAGCTATCTCTGGGAGGTCTGTGCTTTTCTCAAGGAAAATGGAGGAGTAAATCTGGGGGAAGGGGGAGGAGAGGGAAAGACTGGAACATGGTGGGAGGCTGCAGAAGGGATGTATTATATGAGAGAAGAATAAATAAAAAGAAAAATAATATAAAAATTTACAAGTGTTCTTCTTTATTGATGCTGAGATGACTCAGTGATTACAGGTCCATGCAAGGCTTTTTTGAAATGCACTTGCATGCTATAGCTACCACACACATAAAAATAAAAATAGATGTAAAAAATTAAAAGTATTCCCCTTTAAATCTTCTGTTCCAGTCAAACAAAACTATTCACATCTTCATCTATTTCCTAGGCTCTTCTTACCCTTTGGAATGTTCTCATTTACCATTAATATAAATTCCCACCTCAAATGTCACCTTATTCCAGGGAGACATCTCATGGAGACATCAGGGAGATCATCTCAGCTTAAAGCAATATTTTGTTTTTCATTTTGTTTTTCAAATCGCAATGACAGTTCCTTATTTTAATGTACTATCTGATATATATATATGTATATATATATATATATACATATATGTATATGGTATATATATATGTATATGGTATATATATGGTATGGTATATATGTATATATATATATACATATATATATATGGTTTTATATACCCTCATCATTTCCTTAAATTTAAGATCCTTCAAAGTTCACTTGTTATTAATTCTCACCACTGGTTTAAATTCCTCTCCTAAAGTACATATGTTGGCAATTTTAGATGGGTACTTTTGTCATGAATTTTCTGCTCTCATGATTGATTTATGCTGATTATGAAGGGGGCTGGGACCTATGAGTTTGGTTTCTGCTTTTTTTAAAATATATGGTTTCTCTTTGTCATTCTGCAAAGCAAGATGGATAAAGAAGGCCTTCAGCAAAGATAGCGCTTCAATCTCAAAATTCCTACCCTTTAGAATGGTAGGGCAGATCCACTTCTACAGTTTATAACTTATTGCAGTATACTATTAGGACATATCAATATATACTAAGACAGTCCTCAGTGCTGAACTCCTGGTGGTAAGTAAATTCATGTTATGTATATGATTATGTAAACTTGAAATTTAATGAAGCTCATCCACAGAACCTGATTTATAAGTGATCATGAACTTAATAGTATAAAAAAGAGCATAATGTTTCGTATACAATTTATTAAAAGCCAATTGTCTTTAACAACCTTGACTAAACTACTACACAAATAGCTAAAGACCAAACATTTCTGTTGCCAATTAATCAAAAATTCATATGCTGTATATAACATACATGTGATAATAAAGTTGGCATGTGTTTAAGGAAAGGAAAAAAATCTTATTTATATTCAAACTTAGAGAATCTTTATATCCTTTATAAAATGAAACTCAAGGCGACCTCCAGGCAAACCAAAATGTTTGACTCAAAAAGACTTTGAATTCATATAAATTTTTGAACAAAATAACAGACAAAGTCATTTATGTGCTATGAGTCATGGAAATAGTGCCATAGAATGGATATGTTGGTTTCTTTTTACAAATTGTGTCTGTTAATCAAAAGAAAAATATCAAATGTGACTTTTATACAACATCTGACAAACTAAAACTGCCTCTGGATATACTTAGCTAGTATGATTTTTGATGTGAAGATCAATTTCTTCTGTATGACAGAGTTTATATATCTGTGCAGTTTTATCGCTATATAGGGCAGTTTAAGGAATAGGGTGTTAGCTCTGTGGTGGGTCACTTGTTAGCAAAGCTAAAAGAGGAATGGTTTACTTAATCAGTTGCATATGCAAAGTTTCATAGTACATTAAGTTATTACTATGAATCAGATTCTGATTTAGTGATCTTGAATAAAAAATGAATAGTTACTGATCCTTTCTGAGATTTACTAAATAGAAAAAATGTATGCAGATGCATAACAGGATCATTTTTATAAAAGTTTTAATAAATATAGGTTCTTTCTCATACAATTTTATCTAAATATTGTTTTCCCTCCCTCTACTTGTCTCAGTTTCTCTCCATATTTTCTCCCATATAGAGACACTCACTCCATTTCTGTCTCCTATTAGAAATGAACAGGTTTCTGAGAGATAACAACAAAACATAAAATAAAATATAATATGATACAGCAAAACACACACATACACACACACACACACACACACACACACACACACACACACACAAAGGCTTTGCTACATCTTATGAAATGATCGTGTGTTTTCTTTTTCAGTTTGTTTGTATAGTAGATTTCATTTACTGATTTTCATTTGTTCAATCACCCCTGATTTGGGTTGTAGCCTATTTGAACATGGTGGGTGATCTTTTTATGTGTTCTTGGATTCGTTTTGCAGATATTTATTATGTATTATTCCATCTATGTTCATACACAAAATTGATCTGTAATTCTCTTTTTTATTTTATCTTTATGTTGTTTCAGTAACTGAGGCCTCATAAAATGAATTGGATAAAATTTCTCTTGTTTCTATTTTGTACAATAATTTGAGGAGTACTGTTTTTAATTCCTTTGTTAATATCTGTTAGATTTTTTGAGGGAATGTTTCTATATCTGTAGGGGTTATAGGTCTGTTTAAAGTTTTCATATGATCTTGATTTGACTTAGATAAAAGGTATCTATTGAGAAAAATATCCATTTCATTTAAATGCTCTAATTTGTTGGAGTACTAGTTTTAAAGTACTGTATCATTATGATTCTCTAGATTCCTCAGTGTCTGTTATTGTTTCCCCTTTCATTTCTAATTTTGTTAATTTAGACATTCTTTCTTTGCTTTTTACTTAATATGGATAAGGATTTGTTAATCTTGATGATTTTCACAAATAATCAACTCTTTCTTTCATTGATTCTTTGTATTATTCCCTTTGTTTCTATTTTATTGATTTTAGTCCTGAGTTTGATTACTTCTTGCTATATACTCATTTTAATTGTGATTTGGTCTTTTTCTAGAGATTTCATGTAGCTGATGAATATGTGGTGTCTGTCCCCAACTCTTCTGATTAGTTTTGGTTTGATGTCTATTTTGTGCTATTAAGTTACTAGTATGAGGTCTCTCCAGTTTTGTATGTATGTATGTATGTATGTTTGTTTGTTTATATAAGTATTTAATGATATGTAATTGCCTCTAAGAAATGCTTTCCTTGTGTCTCATAAGTTCTGGTATGCAGGGCATTGATTTTTATTCAATTGTTAGAGAGTCTTAATTTCTTTTTTCTTTTCTTTCTTGACCTATTTTTCATTCAAATTAGTTTTCATAAGTATTTAAACTTTCTGTTGCTTCTGTTATTATTGATATCCTGCTTTAATCTGAGGTGATCTGACAGAATTCAGGGAGTTATTTAATTTTCTTCTATCTGTTGAGGCTTGCTTTGAGTCTGAGAAAGTTCCATGAGGTTCAGAGAAGGAAGTATATTCTCTTGATTTGGGGTGGAATGTTCTGTAGATATCTAAAAGGTCCATTTGGTTATAACTTCTGTTTGTTTTAGCATTTTTCTGTTTAGTTTTGGTATAGATGATCAGTCTATTGGCAAGATTTGGATATTGAAGTATCCTACTATCAATGTGTGATGGTCAGTGTGTATTTAAGCTGTAGTAGTGTTTTTCTGTTTTTTTTTTGTTTGTTTGTTTGTTTGTTTTTAACAGTGTGTGCCCTTGTGTTTGGGCCATAGATATTGAAATGTCTTCTTGGTAGATTTTTTTTCTTTGATGAGTATGGAGTACCTGTCCCAATTCTTCAGACTAGTTCTGGATTGAAGTCTATTTTGCGAAATATTTAAAGGGCTAACCAGCTTGTTTCTTAAGTCCGTTTACTTGAAATATTTTTTCCAACCCTTTACCTTGAGGTAATGTATCTCTTTGATGTTGAGATGTGTTTCCTGATGCAGCCAAAGGTTGGATCTTTTTTTCTCATTGACTTTGTTAGTCTGCAGCTTTTTAGGAGTAGATCTGAGACCACTGATAATTGATAATTATTAGTAATTGTTGTTTCCTATGCATAACAGGATACTTAAAATCATGAAGGATACTACTTTTGAAAAGATCATAATGTCTAAGGTTTTAGATTGGTGAGATATCCCCCTTCCTGAGATTATATACATACAGGTAAGATTATATGGACTAAAAAGATTGTGTTTATGTGCAAACTAAACAAGTAAGTTTATAAATGTTAATTAGTTGTGTTGTGTGTGTCTGTATAATTGTGTTAAAAGAAAAGAAACAATGAAAGAGCAAGAGAGCAATGGTGCATGGGGGTGTTAGAGTAAGAAAAGGGAATGAGAAAAATGGTGTAATCATAATTTGAAAAATGTTAAAAAAAACTATCACTATGCTATAGACAAGAGTATTTCAAAGCACATATCACTGTAGTAGTTTCTTAGGCAATATTTCACAGGTGTTAGGTTTATTTATCAAATCATTTTATCATATGACTTCATTATTATAAGACTTTCACATGTAATACTTATTTTGAAATTTTTTATCAGATATCTTTCTTCACATTTCAAATGTTTTTCCCTTTCCTGGTTTCACCTCCAAAAATCCCCCTATCCCATTCCCCCTCCCTTTGCTCAACAGCATACCCACTAGTACTTCCCTGCCCTGGCATTCCACTACACTGAGGCATCCAACCTTCACAGGACCAAGGAGCTCTCTTCACACTGATATCTGAAAAAGCCATCCTCTGCTACATATGCAGCTGGAGCCATCGGTGCCACCATGTGTACTTTTTGGTTGGTGGTTTAGTCCCTGGGAGCTCTGAGGGTACTGGCTGGTACATATTGGGATTCCTCATATGGAGTTACAAACCCCTTCATTTCCTTCAGTCCTTTCTTGAGCTCCTCCATTGGGAACACTGTGCTTAGTCCAAGGGTTGACTGAGAGCATCCACCTCTATATTTGTCAGGAACTGGCAGAGCCTCTCAGGAGACCACTATATCAGGCTCTTGTCAGCACTCACTTGTTGGCATCCTAAATAATTTCTGGGTTTGGTAAATATATATGGGATGGATCCCCACATGGGGCAGTCTCTGGATTGTCTTGCCTTCAGTCTTTGCTCCAAATTTTGTCTCTGTATATCCTTCCATGGGACTTTGTTCCCCCTTCTAAGAAGGACCTAAGTATCCACACTTTCAGCTTACTTTTTCTTGAGCTTCATGTGGTCTGTGAATTGTATCTTGGTTATTCAGAGCTTCTGGGCCAGTATCCACTTTTCAGTGATTGGATACCATGTGTGTTCTTTTGTGATTGGATTACCTCACTCAGGATGATATTTTCTAGTTCCATTCATTTGCCTAAGAATTTCATGAAGTCATTGTTTTTAATAGCTGAGTAGTAATCCACTGTATAAATGTACCATATTTTCTGCATCCAATCTCTTTTGAGGGACATCTTGGGTGTTTCCAGATTCTGGCTATTATAAATATGGCTGCTAAAAACATAGTGGAGCATATGTCCTTATTACATGTTGGAGCATCTTCTGGGTATATGCCCAGGAATGGTATAGCTAGGTCCTCAGGGAGTACTATGTCTAATTTTATGAGGAACCGCTAGACTGATTTCAGAGTGGGTGTACCAGCTTGCAATACCACCAACAATGGAGGAGTATTCCTCTTTCTCCACATCCTTGCCAACATCTGCTCTCACCTGAATTTTTGATCTTAGCCATTCTGATTGATATTAGGTGGAATCTCAGGGCAGTTTTGATTTGGATTTCCCTGATGACTAAGGATATTGAACCTTTCTTTAGGTGCTTCTCAGCCATTTGGATGAAAATTCTCAGACTCAATTGAGAATTCTATGTTTAGCTCTGTAAGCCATTATTTATTTATTTATTTATTTATTTATTTATTTATTTTTAGTTTTTAGAGACAGGGTTTCTCTGTGTAGCCCTGGGTGTCCTGGAACTCACTCTGTAGACCAGGCCGGCCTCGAACTCATAAATCCGCCTGCCTCTGCCTCCCAAGTGCTGGGATTAAAGGCTTGAGCCACCACTGCCCAGCTTCCCATTATTGTTTTAATTGAATATATTCTTCATTTCCATTTCAAATGTTATATCCCTTCCAGGTTTACCACCTCCCCCAAAACCCCCAACCCATCTTCCCACCCACTGCCTCTAAGAATACGCTCCTCCAGCCAGCCCACTCCCATGACTCTCACTCAATTTCCTAACACTGGGGCCTCTATTGAGCCTTCACAGGATCAAGGACCTCTCCTCTGCCACTCTTTTGACTGGAACCATGAGTACAACTTGGTTGATGGCTTAGTCCCTGGGAGCCCTGGGAGCCCTGGGAGCCCTTGGGTGTCTGATTTGTCAACATCATCATTCTTCCAATGAGGCTGCAACCTCCACCCCACCAGCTCTTCCAGACTGACCTCCAACTACTCAATTGTGAACCCTCGAGCTCAGTCGAATGGTTGGCTGCTA
The DNA here is from genome assembly GCA_036184795.1 of Tokudaia tokunoshimensis. Taxonomy (NCBI): domain Eukaryota; kingdom Metazoa; phylum Chordata; class Mammalia; order Rodentia; family Muridae; genus Tokudaia; species Tokudaia tokunoshimensis. The sequence continues at coordinate 107,985,931 of BTHU01000023.1, forward strand.
GTATTCGCCTCCGAATCTGTAAGGCTCTGGCAGGGCCCCTCCAAAAGACAACTATAACAGGCTCATTTCGGTATGCACTTTTTGCCATTCACAGTACTTTTGGGGTTTGGTGACTGTTTATAGGATGAATCCCCAGGTATGACAGTCTCTGAGTGGCCTTTCCTTTAGGCTCTGTTCCACACTTTGTCTCTATAGTTGTTCCTATGAGTATTTTGTTTGCTTTTTCCAAGGAACCAAAGCACCCGCACTTTATTCTTCCTTCTTCTTGAGCTTCCTGTGCTTCTGTGAATTGTAACATGTTTATTTTGAGCTTTTGGGCTAATATCCACTTATCAGTGAGAGCATACCATGTGTGTTCTTTTGTGATTGGGTTACCTCACTCAGGATGACACTTTCTAGTTCCATCCATTTACCTAAGAATTTCATGAATTCATTGTTTTTAATAGCTGAATAGTACTCCATTGTGTATACATATCCCAATTTCTGTATACATTCCTCTGTTAAAGGACATCTGGGTTTTTTCCAGCTTCTGACTATTATAAATAAAGCTGCTATGAACATAGTGGAGTATGTGTCCTTATTATATGTTGGAGTATCTTCTGGATATAGACCAGGAGTGGTAGAGCTGGGTCCTCAGGTAGTCCAATTTTCTGAGGAATCGCCAAACTGATTTCCAGAGTGGTCTTACCAGCTTGCAATCCCACCAACAATGGAGAAGTGTTCCTCTTTCCCCACATCCTCTCCAGCATCTGCTGTCCCCTGAGTTTTTCATCTTACCCATTCTGACAGGTGTGAGTTGGAATCTCAAGTTTGCTGTCATTTGCATTTCCCTGATAACTAAGGATGCTGAACATATCTTTAGGTGCTTCAAAGCCATTCGAGTTTCCTCAGTTGAAAATTCCCTTTTAGCTCTGTACCACTCCTGGGCATATACCCAGAAGATGCTCCAACATGCAATAAGGACACATGCTCCACTATGTTCACAGCAGCCTTATTTATAATAGCCAGACGCTGGAAAGAACCCAGATGCCCTTCAACAGAAGAATGGATACAGAAATTGTGGTATATGTACACAATGGAGTATTATTCAGCAATTAAAAATAATGAATTCATGAAATTCTTATACAAATGGATGGAGCTAGAAACTACCATCCTGAGTGAGATAACCCAATCACAAAGGAACACACAGGTTATGCAATCGCTGATAATTGGATATTAACCCAAAAGCTCAAAATAGACATGTTACAAATCACAGACTACAGGAAGCCCAAGAAAAACCAAACTGAAGGTGCTTTGGTTCCTTGGAGAAAGGGAACAAAATACTCACAGGAACAACTATGGAGACATAGTGTGTAGCAGAGCCTGAACGAAAGGCCACCCAGAGACTGTCATACCTGGGGATTCATCCTATAAACAGTCACCAAACCCCAAAACTACTATGGATGACATGAAGTGTGTACCGAAAGGAGCCTATAGGAACAATAGTTTTTTTTGTTTTTTTGTTTTTTGTTTTACAACTTGATCAGGCTAATGTAAATTGTAGTAAGTACAACTGCTATGAATCTCATGTAATGTGTACACATTTGTTGTGTTTGCCTTCATTATATATGTGAATATATACCATTATTTGAAATGTTTTATCATAACTTTTCCCCCTCCCCTTACTACTCATTTTAGTCTCTATTTTGGTTTTGTGTGTGTGTATGTGTGTGTGTGTATTCCTGGCTATCTAGAACTCAGTATGTAGATCATCCTAATCTTGAATTCATAGTGATCTGCTTGCCTCTTCCTCCCTTGTTCTAGGAAGAAAGGAGTGACCTACCATGTCTGACAAAATATTTTAAAATAATTGTTTAATTTGAATAAGTGCTTAATAAATATTCAGATACAGCTTGAGAAAGGGGTTTCAGCATTATTAAAGGGTGTCTTTGTCTTATTAGCTTATAATAATAAAATGTATGTCATCCACAGAAATTGTAAAGTAAACCTCATGGAAAATCTTTCCTGAACTTTACGTAATGTTTGGCTGTGTCTAGGAAGAGGGGGAGGAAGGAGTGTAGGAGACAAGGGATCAAGGACACCACAAGAAAAACAAAACAAAACACAGAGTCATCTAACCTGTGCTCATATGGCTCCCAGAAACTGAACCGACAGTCATGGAGCATGAGCCTGACCTAGGACTTTGTATATTTGTTATGGTTGTATACCTTGTTCTTCCTGTGACACTTCTAACAGTGGGAACAGAGGCTGTGTCTGACTCTTCTGCCTGCTTTGGGAACATTTTATTCTCCTACCGGATTACCTCATCCAGCCTTGATATGAGGGGAGGTGGCTAGTCTTATTATACATTGATATGCCATGTTTGGGTGATATCCCTGGACATCCTGCTGTTTTCTTAAGGGAATCAGAAAAGGAGTGATGGTAAGGTGAGGACGGGCAGGAGAGGAATGAGGAGGATCTGTAGTTGGGAATATAATATATGAGAGAATAAATTAAAAATTTAGAAAATTATACCCAAATTATTGCTTAAAGACTCACTAGAAAATGACTTTGCTTACAAATTATGTTTTGTGAAACGTTTTCACTGAAAAACACTTTTAAAAAAAGTGATAATGCTATCCAAAAGAGAAAAGAAGACATTTAAGTAAAATCAGATTATAAAGTATTAGCACTTTGAAAGTAAAACAAAAAATTAAATGGATTACAGACGTGCAAACACAAGGTTATATCTTATTTAAAAGAACAGCAAACCACTTAGAGACACAATCTATAACAAATAAGTATAATCTGTAAAAAAATAACCAATTAGCTGAGTTGGAAATCTATAAGATTTAAATAATGGCAAATATTTGCATTTATCACAGTGCACATTATTTCAATAGTTTCACATCAAGTAATACAGAAATATAATTTCAGTCCAAAGTCTATTGCAGTGTCTTTTTAAACTTGCAACATGTCTTGATGAGAACACAAAATTTCAGCAAAGCAGAAGGAAGAGGGAAATTTACCAAACTTTGAAACTTATGATAGTGTTAAAGAGAAATTAAAACTGAATTATTAGTCAAGAAATATAGAAGAACAGAAACTTCAGAGATGATACCATCTTTATGTAGAGAATTCCATATTTTGTGAGATATAGCATCACAACATACAACGATTAAACATGGAATTTGGAGTCAGGTATTTTGAATAGTGCTTTCATCATTTGTATAAAGAGCAGTAATGTTTTTGTTATAATGTGTAGTATATGATCCTGACATGTACCATATTTGATAAAAAACTGAAGCTTCAGATGCATATTTTACATTTTGTATCTAAGTAAATTGCACTTCAGTACAAATTTTATATATGTAGAAGTAAAATTAATTAAAGCCAAATATAAATAAAATATAAATAAATAGAAATACTTTTGAAGAAGATACTTGAGATGCTTTTGACTTTAGTAAAGAAACCTTAAGTTCTAAATCAACACTGGTCGATTTTTTGTTTTGAATTAAGTTCTATTTAAGAAAAATTAAATGACCACAAAAAAATTGAATGATAATAATATCAGGGAAAAGATATGCAATTTATGAGCTAATGTAATAATTATATAACACAGATTATTCCTAAAATAAAGGGGGGAAAACCCAGAGTTTTAAATGAAAGGATGTTCATGATTGAAGACTGGCAAAGATAATTTTAGCTGGCAATGGTGTAGGAGGTGATGAACCAAAAGTTCTGTTTAGGGCTAATTTAGAATATGATATGCCTATTAGATGTGCAAGGAAGTTGTTGGGTAGGTTTTAATTAGCCTGAAATTCTCTCTGAGATTCTTTTCCCTTTCCCATTCCTTTCAACCTCAGAGGTTATTTGAAATGCCTCTCTTTCAGGAAACCTCTCCCTGACATTGCTACCATAAGTTAAATCCCCCATCTCTGCATTATTTCTTCCTTTCAATTATTCCTTCCAACATGATTAACTTATTGTCTGTGCAAGTCAGGTAAGAAATATTGAGAAGATTCAACCTTTACTGAGGCCTATGCATCTGGGCTTCATTTTAAATGTTTTCCTCTAGGTCTTAGAACATAGTTATGACATGTCATAATAAAATTTGAGTACTCAGAAGATTCAAATAATACTGTTACAGAATCCATAAGAGCCATTTTGCTTCATTAGAAGCAGCTACAGGTAGTTGCATGAACACTCAAGATGTGAAGCTAGCTAACACTCTCTAGTAGATAAAAGGGGTGGAGAGGGTCAGAAAACCCTAGATCAAGAGTCCAACCCTGACAGCTCTATGAAGTTTTGTCCCATCTGTGTGTAGTATTGGGAAATATATGCTATATAGAGTATGAAAGATTAAATGTTAGGGAGACTCCATCTTTTCGGCTGCAGGGAAGCTGTCATCCACACTGAAGTAAGTGTGGTATATCTGTTTTGGAGTTACCCATGCTTTTTTAAGTAAACCCTAACCCATACTCTGTAAGTAAGTCCAATAAACTGGAGTGTCAATTTGAACTTTGGTGGAATAATACTTTAATCTGTTGTCATTGTTCTATAGATGAATGAGAATTTATTCATATCTCCCCACTGACGGTCCAGGAATCACTTGGAGACTGACCAGGAACACCACAGAAACAAAGAGAAATTTGGGAGAAAAAAAAAATGCATGGCTCTTAGTAGTAAGGTCTGCAAGTGTGACTGGAGAGTTTGAAGATGGAGCATCTTTATAGGGAAACCCAACATACTGCCTGTTCTTCATGCTGTGTGTGATGGTGTCACTTCTTGCTAATGTGGCGTTTGCATGAATCTTTCTGTGAGTATTAAGGTGTGTAGCTAAAGCCAAGCCAGCTGTACAGCCAAGTACAGTGTCCATTTGGAGAAACCTATGATGGTCCACTTCTTCTATGTGGTACATAGTAACATATTAGTTTATTAAGTGGAGTCCACTGTGTGAGTATGGAGACAACCTAAAAGTGGTTGAAGGAATAGAAAATGTACATAAATAGCAAAAGAGTACACTGTGTGTATGTGGTTTCTGTTATTCAACTGAGTCTGACTAGGAGACTGGGGAAATCTTGTGTAAAGAAGGAATTACAGTAGGAATAAGAAGTGTATCCTTTGCATTAACCTTTTATTTATAGGATAAATTGGATTAAAAAGATGATAAGTTACAGTTGTCTTATGTCTGGGGCAGAAAGAGAAAAAGTACAAATCATAGCTGTGTTAAAAAGACCCTCATGGGATCAAAAAATTGGAATATATGGGTAAAGTCAGACAATGAGGAGGAAGAGAGCAAGGTAAAGGTGATGGAATATATTCCTCAGATCAGGCCTTTAATACTGAAGAAGGTAAAATGAATGATTCAGCATGCAGACAGGGACTTAATAAAGGCCCAAAACAAGAAGTTATGATAATCAGGGAATACACAGAACCTGAACTGATTGAATGTCAGGAGCCATTATGAGACAAGCTAATATACTAGCAGGTGATCATCCTGAAATGGCCTGTTTCAGTTATATAATTTGCGACAGGTGAGCCCTTATTAAGCTAGGCTGTAAGGGACTCATTTTAGGAAAGATTCCTGTTATTAATATGCTTTTCCTGTTATTATTTAACATATATAATAATCAATAAGTACTAGCACACCCCTTTGGAGCAAATCTTTGCAGATCCGTGAAGATGTACTGTCTTGTAGTGTTGCTATGTAGACAAATAAATGACTAATAATAATAATAATAAATTTTAATAAATAAATAAATAATAAGTTTTAATGATAATAATAATGAATAATTTTTAATAGATAAATAATAAGTTTTAATGATGATCCTACAAGAATTTCTAAAATTATATTTGTGATTATTAAGCTCTTTTAGAGTGGGACTGCTATTAGATCTTTTTCTGTTAGTCAAAACTGCAATGCCAGTCTCCGAAGTGTCAAAAGTTAATTGCTCTTAGATGATAAAGAGATTTTTTTCCTACTCAGAGCACTTTCCAAGAGGTTGTAAAATAATTAACCAAAGGTCATAAAAAGGGAACTAACAATTGATTATAGATTCTAGGATAGAAGATAAAATATTGACTGGGTTTATCTATACAAAACTTCACTAATAACTTAATTATGATTTTAAACTTTCAGTGAACCTATAGGATAAAGACAGGTGATAAATGTTTAGCTAGTTACTCTTTTTTTTTCTTTTTTTTTATTGAATATATTCTTCATTTAAATTTCAAATGTTAGACCCCTTCCAGATTTCCCCCCTCCCTGAAAACCCCCATCCCATCCTCCTATCCCCTGCCTAAATAATATGTTTCTCTACACAACCCACTCTCATGACCCCCACTCAATTTCCCCACACTGGGGTCTCTATTGAGCCTTCACAGGACCAAGGACCTCTCTTCCCACTGATGCCCCACAAGGCATTACTCTGCCAATCTTTTGGCTGGAGTCACGTGTACCCCTTGGTTGATGGCTTAGTCTCTGGGAGCCCTGGGGTGTCTGGTTGGCCAACAATGTCGTTCTTCCCATGGGGCTGCAACCCCCCACCCTGCAGCTCCTCCAGTCCGCCCTCCAACTCCTCCATTTTGAACCCTGTGCTCAGTCCAGTGATTGGTTGCTAGTATTTGCCTCTGTATCTGTAAGGCTCTGGCAGTTTCCCTCCAAAAGACAACCATAACAGGCTCCTTTCAGTATGCACTTCTTGTCATCCATAGTAGTTTCTGGGTTTGGTGACTGTTTATAGGATGAATCCCCAGGTAGGACAGTCTCTGGGTGGCCTTTCCTTCAGTCTCTGCTCCACACTTTGTCTCCATAGTTGTTCCTGTGATTATTTTGTTCTCTTTCTCAGAGGAACCAAATCACCCCCACTTAGCTTCCTGTGGTCTGTGAATTGCAATATGTTTATTTTGAGCTTTTGGGCTAATATCTACTAATCAGTGAGTACATACCATGTGTGTTCTTTTGTGATTGGGTTACTTTACTCAGGATGACAATCAAAAGAACCCTAAGATTCCACCTCACACTAGTCAGAATGGCAGGATGAAAATCTCAGGGGACAGCAGATGCTGGAGAGGATGTGGAGAAAGGGGAACACTTCTCCACTGCTGGTGGAATTGCAAGCTGGTACAACCACTCTGGAAAGCAGTCTGGCGGTTCCTCAGAAAACTGGGCATGACACTTCCGGAGGATCCGGCTATACCACTCCTGGGCATATACCCAGAGACTTTACCTGCATGCAATAAGGACACATGCTCCACTATGTTCATAGCAGCCTTATTTATAATAGCCAGAAGCTGGAAAGAACCCAGATGTCCCTCAACAGAGGAATGGATACAGAAACTGTGGTATATCTACACAATGGAATACTATTCAGTTATTAAAAACAATGAATTCATGAAATTCTTAGGCAAATTGATAGAACTAGATAATTTCTCTTAATGGATATGCATATAAACATTCTCTGTTGTAAACTTATATTTCAGTTTATGATTTGATTTTTTGTGTGAACTTCTGATGAAATTTGTAACATGTGATCATGTATTCTGAAAGATATTTAAGGGCTGAGGACAAAGAGAAGAGTCAGAACTGAAGAACTGAGGTGAGAAGAACTGAGCTGAGAGAGGAACTGAACTGAGGAGAAGCTTTTTTTCGGAACACATTTTAGACATAACTGAACTCAAGAACTTAGAAGTATACGCATAGCTTTCAGAGAAAAGGCATTGAGAGTAAAAGCATTGTGTGACTTCAGAGCAGGAGGAGAGAACATGATTAGAAGGAAAATGCAGAGTGGAATAACTTAGAAACTATAGGTGACATAGAAAAAACCTAAGCAATGTGCAGAATGCAGAGGGAAGGAAGAAAAAGGAAGACGCTGCAGAGAGCAGAAGGAGCAGGCAGGCTTCCCACCATAGGACAGAGCGGGTCCCATGGTAAGGACAAGGCAGTCTTAGTATTATTGAAATGAACAAAGCTTTAGTTTTTTTGCAAATATGGGTTTAATTCATTTAGCATTAAAAGGCAGGAAGCTTTTTCTTTCTCTATTCAATAAAGATTGGAGCTCATTTTTCATCCAGAATCAATGAGTTCAGCCGGGCGGTGGTGGCGCACGCCTTTAATCCCAGCACTTGGGAGGCAGAGGCAGGAGGATTTCTGAGTTCGAGGCCAGCCTGGTCTACAAAGTGAGTTCCAGGACAGCCAGGGCTACACAGAGAAACCCTGTCTCAAAAAACCAAAAAGAAAGAAAAAAAAAAAGCAGAATCAGCGAGTTCTTTCTGCACTGGTGCTTGGTCTTTTGCTCCATATGCATGTTGGAAGAAGTCAAACTATCACTATTTGCAGACGCTATGATAGTATACTTAAGCGACCCAAAGAACTCCACCAGAGAACTCCTACAGCTGATAAACGACTTCAGCAAAGTGGCCGGATATGAAATCAACTCAAGCAAGTCAGTAGCCTTCCTATACTCAAAGGATAAGCAGGCTGAGAAAGAAGTAAGAGAAATAATACCCTTCACGATAGCCACAAACCATATTAAGTATCTTGGCATGACTCTAACCAAACAAGTGAAAGATCTGTATGACAAGAACTTCAAGTCTCTGAAGAAAGAAATTGAAGAAGACCTCAGAAGATGGAAAAATCTGCCATGCTCATGGATTGGCAGGATTAATATAGTAAAAATGACCATCTTACCAAAAGTAATATACAGATTCAATGCAATCCCCATCAAAATCCCAACTCAATTCTTCATAGAGTTAGAAAGAGCAATTCAAAAATTCATCTGGAATAACAGAAAACCCAGAATAGGTAAAACTATTCTCAACAGTAAAAGAACCTCTGGGGGAATCAGTATCCCGGACCTCAAGCTGTACTACAGAGCAATAGTGTTAAAAACCGCATGGTATTGGTACAGTGACAGGCATGTAGATCAATGGAACAGAATTGAAGACCCAGAAATGAATCCACACTCCTATGGTCACTTGATCTTTGACAAAGGAGCTAAAACCATCCAGTGGAAAAAAGATAGCCTTTTCAACAAATGGTGCTGGTTCAACTGGAGGTCAACATGCAGAAGAATGCAAATTGACCCATTTTTACCTCCTTGTACTAAGCTCAATTCCAAGTGGATCAAGGACCTCCACATAAAACCAGACACACTGAAACTAATAGAAAAGAAACTAGGGAAGAACCTTGAACATATGGGCACAGGGGAGAATTTCCTGAATAGAACTCCAATAGCTTATGGATGTGTGTCTAAGTATGAAATTGTGAGAATGTATGCATGTGTGTGTGTGAGTATGTAGTTGTGAGAATGCATGGAAGCTGGACTCAACTGAATTTGTGTGGAAACGTATAAATGAGAACTCTGCATGCATGAAGCTGTGTATGAACTTATGTGAGATTATGCATATTCACTTATGTAAAAGTATTTCCTTCTGCTAGTGTTATTCTCTTCTGGTTCAATAGAAAGAAGTTTATTGCTCCAAACTTCCCCCTAGCCCAACAAGGAGAGGCATCTGGACAATAGGGAAAAGTCTCTAACAATCCTTTCCTTAATCCCCTGCTGTTTTAGGATGAGGTGCTAAGTGCCAGAGACTGCAGTCTCTGGTCTCAGAGGAACACAGAAGGCACAAAGGAACACAGTTACAATAGCATAGTAACTTAGACTTAGATAAGTAAACTTTTTATTATACAGCAACCCTAAATATCTTATAAGGCCAAGTCTTACCGCCTTACTGCCTTCCCCACCCCCACCCCTGCCTCAAGAAGAACTAACAAGAAAAAAGAACCTCCCACCAGGGCTGGCTCTGGGAACTTGAATTAGGAGAAATTTGTAAAAAAGGAAAGAATGCCTATTTATAGTCTGGTTTACCAAGCTGTGGGACATGGAAGAAGAAGGGTTCAGTTTGAATACTCTGGAATCTGAATAATGTGACTTCCCTTTCCCTCTTGAGATAAAGACTATGTAACTTGACTAGGACAGAAATCAATCACTGATGAACTAGTATAAATGCCACTAAGAATACTTGGTTATCACTGGCTGATGTCCTAACAAATATCAAGGACAGGAAGAAAGAAGAAGGACAAGCAGAAATGAGGAACTGACATATGAAAGATGTAGTATGGGGCATGCTTGTTTACATAACTGCAGGAAAAGTTCATGCAACAAGTGAACAAGTCTTATTCATGAAGAAAAAGAAACTATTGCCTAGACTACATGTTTTGGGTAGTTTCTGAGCATATCTAACAAGAAGAACTTTATGCCAAATATCCTGGCTAAAATATGTCTTAATAAATCAATTAGGAATACAGCTTTTCTGTCTTCAGGGACAAGAGAAGACAACTGCTATGAGGGTAGAGGGATAGTAAATTTTGAGAATTTCAGGTACAGTTGAAGAAACCATGTGATGCCAACATTTAAGTTAATTACATTTTTGTGGCAGCCATTTGGTTGGATTTGAAATTTGATTATGATTTCTTCTTTCTTCCTTCCTTTCTTCCTTCCTCTTCCTTCCTTCCTTCCTTCCTTTTTCTTTCTTTCTTTCTTTCTTTCTTTCTTTCTTTCTTTCCTTCCTTCCTTCCTTCCTTCCTTCCTTCCTTCCTTCCTTCCTTCCTTCCTTCTTTCTTTCTTTCTTTCTTTCTTTCTTTCTTTCTTTCTTTCTTTCTTCCTTTCTTTCTTTCTTTCCTCCCCACTGTGTGACTCACTTCAGTGCCAGCAGCCTACAGGCACAGAGGTTAGGCAATGGTTAGGAGCCACTGTTTCATCTAGCATGGGACACTATGAGAGGCCCACAGGGCTGATTATGATTTCTAGGTTCCCTATATATAGTCTTGGCTTTATTGTATATTTTCTATAAATGTATGTTAGTAGTTGTAGACCTGTGTTTATGAAAGCTCTGAAATAGAGCCAATACAACTGAAACATGGACTCTGTGAGATGACATTATTCCTTGTTTCAAAGGGTTGATGTTATGTCTGCATTTGGCTAATGTCTCCACTAATGACTTTGAAAAGAAATTAAATGACATGTTAATTATATTTGAAGTGATGATAAAGGAGAAATCATTGTGAGCATTATTGAGATTCCAAACAGTAACCTCTCTGGGGAGGTTAAGGATATAAGCAGACAAGAATGCCAGATTTAACCTATCAAGTAGAAGCAATCATGCAGAGAAAATTATCAAAAATAAGATATTTTAGTCTAAGAAGAGTACTGACTGGAAATCAGCCATGCTGCGAGCATTTGGCAGTCACTAGAATAGAATTAGTCTAAATAAAATTCTCAAGCAAGGAATGAAAAGATTCACACTGAATTTCTAACTTCTGTCTAAAAAACAATAACATTTTTACTTTGACATGTTGTTCTAAGTGTCAGTGTAGCCCACAGACAAAGAGACTACAGAATTTAGTGATAGACTCTCTATTCACAAAGTGTTCCATATCAGTTATTAAGGGCACTGGAAATCTCTATAACATGGGTAAAAGTAGTTGCATAAAGAAGGTTTAAGCAATGCAACTTCATTTTACAGAATATTTTAGAAAAGCATATGATTAATGAAAATGAATAATGCGATAAAAATAATCTGCATTGTTAAGACAATGTTTCTATCTAGGTCCACTTACTCCAACACAATTTGTGTGCTATGCAGAATATAAATTTCAGAACTTTAGTCCAGAACAACTGAAAGAGAGTCACTAAGTACAGTTACGTGGACTCTGCCTTCTTTGTTTTAACATGTACTTATTTTCTTATTGCCTCTCTGTGTGCATGTCCATGTGTTGCTATATAGACACAGAGCATATGTGGAGGTCAGAGACTGTTCTCTCCTTACACCCTATGGGTACCATGGATTGAACTCCAGTCATCCAGCCTGACTATAAGCACTTTTACCTGCTGAGCTATCTCACTGGCCTAGAACCTCCATTCTTGACTTGGATTGTTTGGTTGTTTTCTTTTAGAAATTATTGATATATGTTATTAGTACATTGCATCAAATATAATGGTTTAAAAATGTCCAGAAGTAAAACTGTATCATACTATTCTAACCTTATTGTAATAATATAGAATGCAAAGACACACATTTTCAATGAAGAGAGAATTCCATACACAGAGATAGAGTGTCAACTAGGTTAATGTATAAAATCTAACACATCAGATTCTACTCAACTGCACAGAACTTCACTCACAGATTAAGGTGTGACTGAAAATCCACAGTAATGCAGTGCAAGTCCTCAGTAATTACATATAATTGTTCCTTCCTTCATCATTATATTGTGGAGAAATATAATTCTTTCATTTCTATCATTCTCCAAATAAAAGGCTATGTGTTTTTCTTGGTCTATACTCATCAAACCTTATATCTTTGATATGCAAAGTATCTTGACAAAGAAATGAAATCAACATAAATACACATATACTGTCAAAATACAGTTAGTTCACCATTTAGGACCCAGTTTGCTTTCATTTGAATTTCTATGAACCATCATTTTCTAACACACAGAGTTGAAGACCATACTCTAAACCAAGAAAGATCCCACTAAAATATACTAGTCTAATGAAATCATCCAACACTATCAGCCAGCTTTGGCCTTGTCATGATTGCAGATGCTTTATGTTTAGAATATTTTCTGCTATAAAGGAAAGCCAATATTTAAATAAGTCAGAAAAGGCAACTGCAGCTTGATGAGACATAGATTCCATTTAGAATATTTTCCCTCACATTCATTTTTTTGCACCTGCAACCAGATTGTAACCTTGAGAAGAATCTCAGTCACAAAATTAGAGGCCACAGTGGAAATTTTTCTTCTGAGAGTAGGTCATCAAAAAAAAGCATGCTGAGTCCAGATGCAGAAGAAATTAGAACCTTTGTTTGTTCTCTCTTTGAGGACAATTGTGCCCTCTGTGAAAATTACATACTCCCTTCTTGTACTGTTGGGGGTGGAATGGGGAGAAGCCCATTAAGAGAACAAAGAAGGAAGATACAGGAGCCCAAAATCAGGAAGAGGAGCTAGAAAAATAATTGAGTTTCAAAAACTGCTAAGTCATTAGGACCATTGTGTAAGTGGAAAAAGTAGAAGTAGAGGAAATATGTGGTATCTGAGATCAGAGAACAGATGGACTATACTGAAATAGTGACAAGCAGGTGATGATTTTTCCCATGTTTTCCTTCTTGTCAACTTGACCCTGATATACTTTCTATACTTGTGATCCATTTCCTTCCTTTTTATAACTATAGGCATTTAGCAGGTTGTTTCTTTGTGCCCTTCCCCCAACCCTTGAGCTGCAGTTTCAGAACTCTGGCTGGCCACTGCTTCCCACCTGGGGCAGAGCTTTAGCCCTTTGTTTCCCAAAGACCTGCAGCTTCCAGAGAGACACCTGATGCCAGCGACCTTCAGAGCAAGCAAAGCAGTTCTGCAGACCAGTTTCCAGTCTTTGGGGGGAAGGGTTTTTCCCCTGCCTATATATTTGGAGAACCCCTTAAACTTTGAGCCTTGAGCAAGAAATCTTGTCTTGGTTCCTTGTTTCTCTTTTCACCCTGTTTCTATCCCCAGCTCTCTTTCCAGGGAACCCGGTTAACCTGTTCAAATGTAACCACTGGCAGTTACATTTCTTTAGCGTCACCACCTAGTATCTCCTATACCTCTTAACCCTTAGCTAAAGTACATTTCTTCTAATTCTTCCCATCGTTTTAAGTTTATACTCTTAAAAGTCAGCAATGCCATATGAAAGTTTTACTCACAAGTTCAAATATTGTTCTCAATCTGTCTCTGTACTTATAAATACCTGGTGACATTTGCTCCTAAATATAACAATATTATAATGGCCCGGGTAGGCAGCTGCTACAGAAACAGGAAGAGGATTACAAGGATATAAATAAATTTACCATTTAGACAAAAATAAAAGGAATAGTGTATTAAGTAAGCTATTGTAATTGACAGTAAGAACATTGAAGTGTAGGGCAATGATCATGTTATGGATGAACAGTCTCCATTTGGGAGAAATCCTTTAATTGGTAGGATGAATTTTTTTTTTGTATAGCATCATGACACGTAATTCATGCCATGCAAAGGAAGACAGTCCAAATCAACCAGTATCAAATTCTAGGAGGACAGTGTGATTCATTATACATAGAAATTGTAGCTAGACAATTTCTGCTAATGAAATCAGGGAACATGAAATTAGGATAGTCATTGTCACAGGGTTAGGTTACAAAGTGGTAAGGCTACATACAGTCTTGTGGTATCAGGGTGTAGCATTCTGATGTTTTGGATTCTTAGATCATGCTTGTGAAATTTCTCTAGTAGAGTACCACCATCATTTTATGGTCCATAATGTATGGCTGTTGATAATTTCATGCTGAGAAATTACATTTCCCAGCTTCCCTTTTGGACTACAGAAGTCTCATCTGGACTTCTGTAAGCGTCAACATTCCATCTTCCTATATAGGCATTTGACCATCAGTACATGTAGGTCACAAAGATGAATAAACATGAATAAACATGGTCCCATCTAAGGTTAGATAAAGTCTCTTTTTTTCTGACTACTGTCTCTTTAGAGCTGCCTTTTAAACTAATTTAGCAGTTGTTGCTCCACAATATAAATAAAAATAACTAAATAAATGCCAATAACAAGATAAGTTATTTCTAGAGAAGTAGAAAGCAGTATTCAGTGTATTTTAACACCTGAATCATGTTAGAAATATAAGAAGTAGCTACTTCTGCTAGTTACATTGTACCAGATAAGCCAGAAAGTTTGGGGAAATTTCATACTTTATGAATAAATGGGCATTCATTGGTAACCAAGATTCTAACTCCAGTGCTGTGATTTCTAAACATGTAACCATCTTTACAAGCTGTCTTTGTCTCTACTATTTTACTATAAATTCAACACATCTTTTCCTCTTACTGGGTTGCGTTGTCCATCTTCAATATGAGGGCTTTTTCCTTGTCTTCTTGTACCTTGTTTTATTTTGTTTGGTTGTCCTCTCTTGGAGGCTTGCTCTTTTATGAAAAGGAAACAGAGGGGAAGTGGATCTTGGGAAGAGAGTAAGTGTGGAGAACTAAGACGGGTGGAGAGAGGAGAAACTTGGGTCAAGATATATTATGTGAAAGAACAACCTGCTTAATCAAACTTTAAAAGTAAAATTAAATCCCCTATTCAAACCTAATTTATGTTCTTTCTTTCCCTATTTCTTAATGATATAACTTTTTCCTCATTTGCCAATATTTCCATCTTTAATTATAAGTAATCAAAAATAAAGAAGTTTTGGTATTCTTATTTATACATGCATGATAATAGCTATAAAACCCACACAGCATTTAATATAGAATGTGATGACTTTCATTTAGCATGTATATAGGTTTATTGACAAAATGGGAGTTATTTTTATTGCAAATAATTTTTTCACACAATGTATTCTGATTATGTATTCCCATCTCACTCTTTCCAAATCATCCCCATTTCATCAACCCCTCTCAACCACACACTTTATATATCTGTCATTAGAATACAAAAAACTAATAGAATGAGATAAAAACTTACAAACCAGGAAAGGAGAGAACAACCAGCAGAAGAAGGGAAAAAAATCATAAGAAACAAATGTAGACACCAGGACACGCACATTAATATACACAGAGAAACCATAATAACAAAACTGGAAGCCATAAAATATAAGCAAAATATCTGTAAGAAAGAAAGACAGGCAAGACATGTCTTGGATGGCAAAAACCATCCAAAATTTTAAAATTTCATTTTGGCAATCTACTGCTGGGCATGGGATCTATCCTTAAATGAGATTGTATGACCAGTGATATCCTGTTGATGAAACAATTGTAAGAGCCAGTGCAGATGAAAGACACCAAGGAAACAAGGCTTTCTAAGCATAAATGAATTCGCAGAGTCGATAGCAGTATGATCATGACCCACACAAGACTAAGTTGCTTTCTCTCTGCTTTTTGTAATAATTTGACTCATCATTGTCAGGGACATTGGCTTGGTTTTGTTAACACATATCTATAGTGCAACATACATTATATAATCCATTTTTAGGAGCACATGTTAGTGTCTGATGCTTAAATATAACTGATGGTGATTTTTTGAATGTTATCTTTTATTTTTCTTTTTAAACATTGAAACTGCACAAAAAGACAAGTTTGTCAGAATGGCACAATTTAAAAATTCAAGGGTACTCAAAATTCTTTTTTTTTTTTAGTATTTTTTATTAGATACATTCTTTATTTACATTTCAAATGTTGTCCCCTTTCCTGGTTCCCCCTCCCCAAAAATTCCATAAGCCAAATTTCTTAATTGATAGTTCTCTTTTGTACCCTGTTCATCTGAAAGTCTTTGTGGAAATTTGAAGCCTTGGTAGTTCATAATGTTTGTAATGTTGGGAAGAACTATTTTATGTTTATACAGTCATGCAAGTATACCAAATCTGAACATATTCTACACACACACACACACACACACACACACACACACACACACACGCACACACACACACTTTATTGTTAATGTTTTTTTAAAATATCCAAGAATAGATTTTTGAAAAGAAATTATATTGTTTTATGTAAGATCACTTAAGAAACATTAAATAAAAGAGATGAACCTTGGGGAACATTTTCTATTCTTCTGCTACTAAATGCTTAGTCTGTGCCTATATGATCATTTTAAATATTTTCAGGTAACAGAAATCCTTATAGTAGTTTTTATGAGAAAACTTGTTATCTATACACAAAATACTGTGCTTTTGCAATTAACTGGTTAGAAATTCAGATATTTTCTAAAAGTATGACATTAATCCTGCATTAGGTTATATCCAATGAAGCTTTCCATGTAGAGTGACTAGGCACCAAGAACAATTCATTAGGTTTGGTGAGCAGTTACCCTGTGGTTCTTTCAATGTTATAAGAGTCTTAGCTGTGGATCATGGGTTTTACTAAAATGCCTTTTAGTTTGTTTCATTACGATGTAATGAGCTACAAAATATACTTAAGGACGCAACTTGTGGTGGCATCTCAGTCCCAACTGGTTTGAAAATTCTTATTTTTGTAAAATGTGGGTATGAGAGGCAGGGAGGAAGTAAGTGCATATCACTGACTCCAAGGAACTTTCATGAGTGCAATTCTTTCCTGGACTCATGGGAACTGCCTCATTGACAGATCGTTTTTTATTGTTTTGTGTTTTTGCAAAGTGTTGCTGATCAATACTGCCTAAGAGCACAGATTCATAGCAATCACTCTGCTCTGAGGCATATAATTGGAACATGTAATTCTCTGGGCTACTTAATATAAACGACAACCAATATCATCATAGCTTTGTTTAAAGTTTATTAAGTAGAATGAAAATCACAAGTGTCTAAGGTTTTTGCTGCTTCAATGACTAGGCTGTGCATTTTCCCCTCTTTTTAGCCTCCTTCCATAATTTGCCAAAGGCAGCTTTATTGTATTATCAAATTCTGGCTAGTTTGCTTTACTGGAGTTTATGATTTTGAAGCAATAGCAATTTGAGGTAAATTTGATGGTAGGGAAAACTGTAGCAAGAAGCTTTTCCTTTGATTTCTTTATAACAAAGCAAGGCAGAGTTATTGTTTTCAATGCCAAGAAACTTTATTTAAAGTAAACCTCTGCTGTTTTAGATCACAGAATTACCAAAAGGGGGATGTTTAATGACAGAGCTAGATTTCTGCACATTTTATAAGGTGACACAGTGTAGTAGGCATATAGTAAACTCTAATGATATTCAGAAACTTTCCTTGCAAGCAGGCTTGCCTAAAGCACACAAATAGTTTAGGAGTCTAGATTTAAATCTAGAATTCTTTTTTTTTTCAAAGTTTTTTTTATTTACATTCAAAATCATTTCCCCTTTCCCGTTTCCTCCCTCCCTGAAAGTCCCATAAGCCCCCTTCCCTCCCTCTTTTCCTCATTCAACCCCCTCACGCTTCTCTGTCTTGGCATTCCCCTACTTCCAGTCTTTCCAGGACCAGGGGTCTCTCCTTCCATTTTCTTGGAAATCTATTGATATGCAAATTGTGTCTAGGGTATTCCGAGATTCTGGGTTAATATCCCCTTATCAATGACTGCATACCATGTGTGTTCTTTTGTGATTGGGTTACCTCACTAAGGATGATATTTTCAAGTTCTGACCATTTGCCTAGGAATTTCGTGAATTCATTGTTTTTTTTTATTTTATACAATGTATTTTAATCATATTATTTTTCTCACCCAGATGTTCCAGATTCCCTACCTTCCTACACACCTGTATCTTTCTTTTTATTTTATTTTATTTTTTTAATTTACATTCCAAATCACTTCCCCTTTCCCGTTTCCTCCCTCCCCGAAAGTCCCATAAGCCCCCTTCCCTCCCTCTTTTCTCCATTCAACCCCCCTCTCCTTACTCTGTCCTGGCGTTCCCCTACATCCAGTCTTTCCAGGACCAGGGGTCTCTCCTTCCATCTTCTTGGAAATCTATTGATATGCGAATTGTGTCTAGGGTATTCCGAGATCCTGGGTTAATATCCCCTTATCAGTGACTGCATACTGTGTGTGTTCTTTTGTGATTGGGTTACCTCACTAAGGTTGATATTTTCAAGATCTGACCATTTGCCTAGGAATTTCGTGAATTCATTGTTTTTAATTGCAGATTAGTATTCCATTGTGTAAATATACCACATCTTCTGAATCCATTCCTCCGCTGAGGGACATCTGGGTTCTTTCCAGCTTCTGGCTATTATAAATAAGGCTGCTATGAACATAGTGGAGCATGTGTCCTTATTGCATGCAGGTAAAGCCTCTGGGTATATGCCCAGGAGTGGTATAGCCGGATCCTCCGGGAGTGTCATGCCCAGTTTTCTGAGGAACCGCCAGACTGCTTTCCAGAGTGGTTGTACCAGCTTGCAATCCCACCAGCAGTGGAGGAGTGTTCCTCTTTCTCCACATCCTCGCCAACAACTGCTGTCTCCTGTGTTTTTGACCTTAGCCATCCTGACTGGTGTGAGATGGAATCTCAGGGTTGTTTTGATTTGCATTTCCCTAATGACTAAGGATGTTGAACATCTCTTTAGGTGCTTCTCAGCCATTAGATATTCTTCAGGTGAGAACTCTTTGTGGAGCTCTGTACCCCATTTTTTAATAGGGTGTTAGAGGCCATTTAGCGATCTTTGCCATACCTAATTAATACTTGTCAATATTGGTAAATATATTCAAATGTAGGAGAGAAAACAAGTTAAAATTCAATGAATTCCTATATCAAATACAAATTCTATGGCCATTTGATAAAGACAAAAACAATGATAGTGAAAACATATTAACTAAATAGACAAAAGTAGCAGTATTTATCTTTTTTGTGTTAATAGCCATTTCATCTGAAAGAATTGCTGGAAGACCCTTGTTTATTCAATACAAATATATTGAGGAATTTCTACATGTTAGTATGAGCCATATATAAAACCACATGCAAAGCCCAAATATGTTTCCTAGAGAATATCATAATATATTTAAGTTATGCAGTGTTGAACAATTCTTAAACTTTAGAAGTAATATTTTTTTCTTGAGTTTGAAAGGACTGAACTAGAATAGAAAAACTTTGAAGGGAAGAATATCCTAGTTTTGTATACATTTCTAGTTAAATTAGACTTCAAGTTTCTCTGACAAGTCTGCAGAGCATTGGAAGTGTTATGAATACCAGAATACATGCTTTTCTAAAATAAGATATAGTTAAATAAAAGGGAAATGTGAGTATAGCGCATTTCAATATTTTCATAAACCCATACCACAGGTTGTATATGACTCCATTATGAGCTAACCTAAATACTACTTCTTCTACTGTTGTCTTTATTTTCCAGTTTTATAACTGATAAACTGGGAACAATGTACCCATTCTACCTACTTTCAATTGTGTGTGTGTGTGTATGTGAATTGTGTGTGTGTGTGTTCGTGTAGATAGATAGATAGATAGATAGATAGATAGATAGATAGATAGATAGATAGATAGATAGATGGGCATATGAACATTGTAAGTAATATATGTGTACTGTTACCACAACGCTCCCAAGGAAGCACTTTGTTTAAGGTTTCTATACTACACATAGAAACTTGACTCTTTTACATTGTGCATTTATGGAAAAAAAAGCAATGAGAAGAGATGAAGTGCTAGCATAGCTTTGTTGAGTGTTGTAAAGGAGTTAAGATATTATTCTTAGTATAATAATAATTGTAACCAAACATGTGAAAGATCTGTATGACAAGAACTTCAAGTCTCTGAAGAAAGAAATTGAAGAAGACCTCAGAAGATGGAAAGATCTGCCATGCTCATGGATTGGCAGGATTAATATAGTAAAAATGACCATCTTACCAAAAGTAATACACAGATTCAATGCAATCCCCATCAAAATCCCAACTCAATTCTTCATAGAGTTAGAAAGAGCAATTCAAAAATTCATCTGGAATAACAGAAAACCCAGGATAGCTAAAACTATTCTCAAGAGTAAAAGAACCTCTGGGGGAATCAGTATCCCGGACCTCAAGCTGTACTACAGAGCAATAGTGTTAAAAACCGCATGGTATTGGTACAGTGACAGGCATGTAGATCAATGGAACAGAATTGAAGACCCAGAAATGAATCCACACTCCTATAGTCACTTGATCTTTGACAAAGGAGCTAAAACCATCCAGTGGACAAAAGATAGCCTTTTCAACAAATGGTGCTGGCTCAACTGAAGGTCACCATGCAGAAGAATGCAAATTGACCCATTCTTATCTCCTTGTACTAAGCTCAATTCCAAGTGGATCAAGGACCTCCACATAAACCAGACACACTGAAACTAATACAAAGGAAACGAGGGAAGAACCTTGAACATATGAGCACAGGGGAGAATTTCCTGAACAGAACTCCAATAGCTTATGCTCTAAGATCAAGAATTGACAAATGGGACCTCATTAAATTACAAAGTTTTTGCAAGGCAAAAGACACTGTCAAAAAGACAAAGGGGCAACCAACTAACTGGGAAATGATCTTTACCAACCCTACATCTGACAGAGGGCTAATATCCAATATATACAAAGAACTCAAGAAGTTAAACTCCAGAGAGGCAAGTAACCCTATTAAAAATGGGGTACAGAGCTAAACAAAGAGTTCTCACCTGAAGAATATCTAATGGCTGAGAAGCACCTAAAGAGATGTTCATCATCCTTAGTCATTAGGGAAATGCAAATCAAAACAACCCTGAGATTCCATCTCACACCAGTCAGGATGGCTAAGATCAAAAACACAGGAGACAGCAGTTGTTGGCAAGGATGTGGAGAAAGAGGAATACTCCTCCACTGCTGGTGGGATTGCAAGCTGGTACAACCACTCTGGAAAGCTGTCTGGCGGTTCCTCAGAAAACTGGGCATGACACTCCAGGAGGATCCGGCTATATCACTCTTGGGCATATACCCACAGGCTTTACCTGCATGCAATAAGGACACACGCTCTACTATGTTCATAGCAGCCTTATTTATAATAGCCAGAAGCTGGAAAGAACCCAGATATCCCTCAACGGAGGAATGGATTCAGAAGATGTGGTATATTTACACAATGGAATACTACTCTGCAATTAAAAACAATGAATTCACGAAATTCCTAGGCAAATGGTCAGAATTTGAAAGTATCATCCTTAGTGAAGTAACCCAATCACAAAAGAACACACATGGTATGCAGTCACTGATAAGGGGATATTAACGCAGAATCTGGGAATACCTTAGACACAATTCGCATATCAATAGATTTCCAAGAAGATGGAAGGAGAGACCCCTGGTCCTGGAAAGACTGGATGTAGGGGAATGCCAAGACAGAGAAGCGAGAGGGGGTTGAATGGGGAAAAGAGTGAGGAAAGGGGGCTTATGGGACTTTCAGGGAGGGAGGAAACGGGAAAGGGGAAATGATTTGAATGTAAATAAAAAAAACTTAGAAAAGAA
Organism: Tokudaia tokunoshimensis; assembly: GCA_036184795.1. NCBI lineage: Eukaryota > Metazoa > Chordata > Mammalia > Rodentia > Muridae > Tokudaia > Tokudaia tokunoshimensis. Next base: position 108,007,868 of record BTHU01000023.1, read on the forward strand.
AAAAAATAAAAGAAAAAAATAATAATTGTACTCAATAGAAATAATATGAGTTTCCTCTGGTTGCTTTGTAGAGGTTTGACTTTAGGAAGTAAAATCAAAAACAGAAGATAAGCAATTGGGATACTTTTACAGTAGTTCAGCATAAAAAAGTCTTGGTTTTGTCAAAGCTGTGAGAATAGAGTGGATGGGATCCATTTCTGAAATGCTAGATATCATAGATTTGAGATAGTTATAATGTATAAGCCAAATATGTGTTACAATAGTAATGCTGATACATGAATTAAACCTTGTAGTAGATGTTTTCGATGTGCTTATTTTATTCAAAAGCATCTAGCTTTTCTTATTCTGTGTATCTCATGGATTAGTGGAAAACTGTGGCAAATTTGCCATTGCCAATATTATGGTATTGTCAAAGACCATGCCTCTGAGTAAATGAAAAGAATACTTACTTAACTGATAATTTGTCATGAAAACAAGTTTTTGGTAATTATTTTACTTTAAGAATTTGGAACTGTAGAAGATATAGCTCAATGCTAGAGAGCTTGTGTGGAGCATACACCACCCAAACCCACCACAAACAAAAACTTATCTAATCGTAATTTTAAATATTTGGCAAAGAACACTTTTACTATTAAACAACCTCCATATAAAATGCATGAAAATAATGCCTTATGCTTGAAAGTGAGGTAGATGTAATACTATTTTAATTCATATTCAGTTCATATAATTGTACTCTTAAGGAAAAAATATAAGGCAAGTATTCTTGATATGTTGTGATTTAGATGCCTGTTCTATATCCGAATAATGATGCCTTTGGGAAGCAGAATCTGAGGAAAGAGGACTCAGAAAAACTAAAATTCGGAGTGTTTAGCATATCCACAACAACCATAATCATATGAGTGGACAAGATTTCTCATTTTCTGAAAATGTATGGAAAGTGGAAAAGGGAGAAAAAAGTATATAGGAAAAATTTTTGAGAAATATCAGGAATTTAAAGAGAAGGAAAATTCCTGATGTGAAGAGTAAGAAAAAATGGAAAGAAGAACATATTTTTAGAAAGAAAGATTTGTCAACAATGTCAGGATTGGACTAGATTGGCAACAATAAGAACACATAGAAACCTGCTATGTTTAGATGGACAATATGTTCAGAGTACAATATAATGATAACAATTGTAAATATTTTCTCTAAAGTTTGATTGTAACCAGAAAATGAAATACAGGTATCAATGAGCATATCAAGAGAATTAAGGATTTTTCTTTGTTAATATAGGGAAATTTGGGTTTTTAAAAATGGTAATAGAAAGGACTTGATAGAGTGATGAAAGAGAAAAAAATGAATAAGTTTTTTGAAAAAATGAGAGTTGATGGGTAACAAATGAAGATACTAGCTTTAGGCAGAAGAAGTACCTCCTCTGAATTCCAAACATTGAAGTAAATTACCAACATGAATACAAAATATTGCTATAGCAACAGTAATCAAGAAATAACAGATAGCACATGCTATCCTTATTTAGTTTGATTTTCTGGGCTTTGGAGGCATTTTTATTAAGTGCATGTGGGTAGTGATGGAGTGCGTTATATATTTGTTACTAGCCTTAAAACATAATAGCCATCATCTTCAACTGAGAAATTATGACAACTTGTAAACGATTCATCCTGAGCAAGCATGATTACTATTGAGTTCCCTCATAGACAGATAGGAAGCTTATCAGATCCTAACCTGATATTGCAGTGGGTCCTTTCCTTTTTTGGCTAGTTGTTTGTAATTTTGTTCTAGCTGACTCAGGGTCTTGAGAGATGTTAGCATATAGAGAGGAAAGAAGTTTAACAGAAGGGGAGTCTATGTAGCTATGGGAAAGTTGTCATCTATTCTGGTATGAGACTTTTCAGTGGTTCAGCGCAGCATTGGTCTTCCACAATCCTGTTAATAATCCATCACCTATGCTCCATAAGTAAGACAAATAACTCAGTGTTTCCCTAAATTGAACTTTGGTTTAATCAGACTTTAGTTTCTCATTATAGACAAATAAGGCAAGAATAGATACTTCTCCCTAGGGAAAGAGTTCTTAAAGGCATATAGGTTAGGGGAAATAAAGAACTTAAAGTGATCTTACTCTTGGTCCTGTGTAAACCCAAGTTAGAAAGCAAAAACTCCAACAATGCTGTAATAATTGTATATCCTTAATGTTATATGACCTGAACCTTTGCCTTTCATACTCATCTGCAAGAGTCTGGGTTAGGAGCTGCTGTCAGATTGATTTTTTTTTCTGAAGTTTTCCTGAAGATTTTTCCTTTCTCAGTGAACCAATTAATAGAGTTCTTAAGTACTAGAAATGCAGCAAGTCTGTCAGTGGAAAACAAGTCCACCAGCAGTTCTATTATCTTTTCAGGTCACATGTTACCAACTCCTACTTTTTTTTTACTCTTTTTTTATATTAGTATATTCTTTATTTATATTTCAAATATTTTCCCCTTTTCTGATCCTCCCCTGGAAATCCCATAACCCATTCCCCCTATCCTTGCTCAACAATTCACCCTCACCTGCTTCCATGTCCTGGCATTCCCCTATAATGGGGCATCTAGTCTTCTCAGAACCTAGGGCCTCTCCTCCCTTTGAGGAGCTGGAGCCATGGGTCCCTCCATATGTACTCTTTAGTTGGTGGTTTAGTCACTGAGAGCTCTGGGGGTACTGGGTGGTTCAAGTTGTTGTTCCTCCTATGGGGCTGCAAAACCCTTCAGCTCCTTGGGTCCTTTCTCTACCTCCTCCATTGGGGACCCTGTGATCAGTTGAATGGTTGGCTGAGAGCATCCCCCTCTGTATTTGTCATACACTGGCAGATCCTACCAGGTGAAAGCTATGTCAGGCTCCTGTCAGCAAGCACTTGTTGGCATCCACAATTGTGTCTGGGTTTTGTAACTGTATATGGGGTGGATCCCTAGAAGGGGTAGTCTCTGGATGGTCTTTCCCTCAGTCTCTGCTCCACATTTTGTTTCTGTATCTACTCCTATGGGTATTTTGTTCCTCCTTCTAAGAACAACAAGAGTATCCATATTTTGTTCTTCCTTCTTCCTGAGCTTCATGTGGGCTGTGAATTGTGTCTTGCATATTCTGAGATTTTGAGCTAATATGCACTTATCAGTGAGTGCATACTATGTGTGTTCTTTTGTGATTGGGTTACCTCACTCAGGACAATATTTTCTAGTTCCATCCATTTGCCTAAGGATTTCATGAACTCATTGTTTTTAATAGCTGAGTAGTATTCCATTGAGTAAATTTACCACATTTTCTGCATCTATTCTTCTGTTGAGGGACATCTAGGTTTTTTCCAGCTACTTGCTATTATAAATAAGGCTGCTATGAACATAGTGGAGCACGTATCCTTGTTACATGCTGGAGAATCCTCTGGGTATATTCTCAGGAGTGGTATAGCAGGGTCTTCGGCTAGTATTATGCACAATTTTCTGAGGAATCACCAAACTGATTCCCAGAATGGTTGTACCAGCTTGCAATCCCACCAGCAGTGGAGGAATGTTCCTCTTTCTTCACATCCCAGTCAGCACCAGCTGTCTCCTGAGTTTTTTTCTGACTGGTTTGAGGTGTAATTCTCTGATGTCTAAGGATGTTGAACATTTCTTTAGGTGCTTCTCAATCATTTCGCATTCCTCTGTTTATATCAGTACCCCATTTTTTAATACAGTTATTTGGTTCTCTGGAGTCTTGAGTTCTTTGTATGTACTGGATATTAGCTCTCTGTTGGATGTAGCATTGGTAAAGATCTATTCCCAATTTGTTGGTTGCCTTTTTGTCCTATTGACAGTGTCCTTTGTCTTACAGAAACTTTGTAATTTTATTAGGTCCCATTTGTCAATTCTTGATCTTAGAGCATAAGCTATTAGTGTTCTGTTCTGGAAATTTTCCCCTGTGCTCATATGCTTAAGGTTTTTCCCCACTTTCTTTCCTATTAGTATTAGTGTATCTGGTTTTATATGGTGGTCCTTGATTCACTTGGATCTGAGCTTTGTACAAGGAGATAAGAATGGATCGATTTGCATTCTTCTGCATGCTAACTGGAAGTTGAACCAGCACCATTTGTTGAAAAGGTTATCTTTTTTTCCACTGGATGGTTTTAGCTCCATCCAAGTGACTATAGGTGTGGGGGTTCATCCCTTGATGCCCTTTTAGAGATAATGACTTCTTTATCTAACTCTGGGAGATATTTTAGACATTCTCAAATATGATTTAGCTCTTTTCTGTATTGTGGAGTATAGATGCCATATAGTAACAAAACCTCAACCATTGTCAACATCTTTTTCATTTTAATTCCAGTAAATCACTAACTGGATAGATCAAATCTTTTTTTTATTAGATACTTTCTTTACTTGCATCACTTTCCTTGTTTCCTCTCCCCAAAACCCCCTATCCCATCCCCCTACCCCCACTGCACACCCTGTTCTGGCATTCCCCTATACTGGGGCATTAAGCCTTCTCAGGACCAATGACATCTCTTCCCTTTGATGTCCAGCAAGGCCATCCTCAGCTACACATGCAGCTGTAGCCATGGGTCCCTCCACGTGTACTCTTTGGTTGTTCTTAACTCTTAAGTCTTTTACTCAGTGTAATTGTGCATAAGTCTCTTCTTTATTCTTTTCAACAATTACTAATATAAGATTATCTCTATAAATTGCTGCTAAATTCCATTTTCCATTAACTTCATTTTTCTGCCTCAAAAGCACTTGCCTATTAAGAAATTAATCTAGATTTTCTGAGAGCATATTTTGAATGATTGTCCTATTATGATGTGTTTTTCTTTCCTGTATGTCGTAGATGTATGTCATATAAAATCTTATGCTTCTTAATTAAAATTAGAAAATCTTTTAAGGAATCCTCTTAAACATTTGTTTCAAATATATTATACTAATCAGGACTCTGTGATTTAAAAACAATAATTCAAGCTACTTTAAGAAAAAAAATAATTGGCTTATATAATTGGGAAGCCTAAAGGTAGATGATTCCAGTTAGTGCTACAGCTGGAGCATAATTTCACTGTTCATCAAGAGCATTTCAGAGAGACTCTTCCCATGTAGTGAAAAAGGTTGTTAAAGCTAAGCTTAAGTATACTTTTATAAGTTGTGACTCAAAGAATTTGTATCACTGTGCATATATGCTGAGGACAGCAAACAATGACAGGGACTGCCTGCAGTAGGCCAGGATGGAGACATCTCAGAAGGCTGCAGCAGATCCTTGTAGAAAAAGATGGTGTATGGGACCCTGAGAAGAAGGACACAAGTCCCTCCAGGGGACCCGCCATCTGAAATAAGGGACTGTCAGCAGTAGGCCTGGACAGAGACATTTCAGTAGCCCATGGCAGCTCCTTATAACAGTTGCTCCCATTTCTCCTGAACTTAGCCCTGGACAATGGCTGTATAGATTTAATTTGTGTGTGACTGTTTTTAGTTGGCCTTGGTGTGCATTATTATTATATTATTATTATTCTATTATATCTGACTTTCTTACTTCTTTCCCCTTCTGCTCTGGCAAATTCTGTGAAACTAGACATTTCCTGATGTAATGATTCTTAAACAATTGAGAACTGAGGCATGGGGCATAGCACAGCACAGCACAGTACTAATGGCCCAGGTGCATGCTGTATGTTCCCATCTTAGAAACAAAGAAATCTAACTGCAAAATGGTAGTTCCAGATTAATGCTTGACTTGTGAAGAAAGTTTGATGAAATTATTAGAAAATGAATCAGAGCCAACATTGGGACCCCAAAGAAAGAAAATCTATTAAAGATATGAAACAAGTTTTACACAACATTTGAGAGTGGTTCCTGAATAAGCAAGTATAGAATATGTTAAATTTTAGATTAGCAAAACTAAGTCAAAACACTGAGAGGAAAGTCATTGTGTGCAATGTGTAGAAGCGGAAAGCTAGGGGAACTACCGAGATAAGGGTTAACTTGATTCTTTCTGGCCACTGCCTGGCAGCTTTTCCCATGTCATTTATCATTAGAGCTTTACAAGAAAATGCAAGTAGCTGGCCTCAGAGCTCTGAGCACTGAAGTATAATAGTTAAAGTTAAAATGTAAATAATGATTCTTCCCTAGTTTCCCTTCTATTAGTTTCAGTGTGTCTGGTTTTATGTGGAGATCTTTGATCCACTTAGAATTGAGCTTAGTGCAAGGAGATAAGGATGGGTCAATTTGCATTCTTCTGCATGTTGACCTCCAGCTGAGCCAGCACCATTTGTTGAAAAGGCTATCTTTTTTCCACTGGATGGTTTTAGCTCCTTTGTCAAAGATCAAGTGACCATAGGAGTGTGGATTCATTTCTGGGTCTTCAATTCTGTTCCATTGATCTACATGTCTGTCACTGTACCAATACCATGCAGTTTTTAACACTATTGCTCTGTAGTACAGCTTGAGGTCCGGGATACTGATTCCCCCAGAGGTTCTTTTACTCTTGAGAATAGTTTTAGCTATTCTGGGTTTTCTGTTATTCCAGATGAATTTTTGAATTGCTCTTTCTAACTCTATGAAGAATTGAGTTGGGATTTTGATGGGGATTGCATTGAATCTGTGTATTACTTTTGGTAAGATGCTCATTTTTACTATATTAATCCTGCCAATCCATGAGCATGGAAGATTTTTCCATCTTCTGAGGTCTTCTTCAATTTCTTTCTTCAGAGACTTGAAGTTCTTGTCATACAGATCTTTCATTTGAACATATGGGCACAGGGGAGAATTTCCTGAACAGAACTCCAATAGCTTATGCTCTAAGATCAAGAATAGACAAATGGGACCTCATTAAATTACAAAGTTTTTGCAAGGCGAAAGACACTGTCAAAAAGACAAAGCGGCAACCAACTAACTGGGAAATGATCTTTACCAACCTTACATCCGACAGAGGGCTAATATCCAAGATATACAAAGAACTCAAGAAGTTAAACTCCAGAGAGGCAAGTAACCCTATTAAAAAATGGGGTACAGAGCTACACAAAGAGTTCTCACCTGAAGAATATCTAATGGCTGAGAAGCACCTAAAGAGATGTTCATCATCCTTAGTCATTAGGGAAATGCAAATCAAAACAACCCTGAGATTCCATCTCACACCAGTCAGGATGGTTAAGATCAAAAACACAGGAGACAGCAGGTGTTGGCGAGGATGTGGAGAAAGAGGAACACTCCTCCACTGCTGGTGGAATTGCAGGCTGGTACAACCACTCTGGAAAGCAGTCTGGCGGTTCCTCAGAAAACTGGGCATGACACTCCCGGAGGATCCGGCTATACCACTCCTGGGCATATACCCAGAGACTTTACCTGCATGCAATAAGGACACATGCTCCACTATGTTCATAGCAGCCTTATTTATAATAGCCAGAAGCTGGAAAGAACCCAGATGTCCCTCAACGGAGGAATGGATTCAGAAGATGTGGTATATTTGCACAATGGAATACTACTCTGCAATTAAAAACAATGAATTCACGAAATTCCTAGGCAAATGGTCAGAACTTGAAAATATCATCCTTAGTGAGGTAACCCAATCACAAAAGAACACACATGGTATGCAGTCATTGATAAGGGGATATTGACCCAGAATCTCGGAATACCCTAGACACAATCCGCATATCAATAGATTTCCAAGAAGATGGAAGGAGAGACCCCTGGTCCTGGAAAGACTGGATGTAGGGGAACGCCAGGACAGAGTAAGGAGAGGGGGTTGAATGGAGAAAAGAGGGAGGGAAGGGGGCTTATGGGACTTTCGGGGAGGGAGGAAACGGGAAAGGGGAAGTGATTTGGAATGTAAATTAAAAAAATAAAAAAAAAGAACAAAACAAAACAAAACAAAAAAAATAATGATAAGTTTGCAATTATTATTATTTTGGCTATAGGCCTGAGAATAGGAAAGCTTGAAACTTTTGGGAACAATTGTAAATCTTGATTCTTTGTGGGATGTGGTTATTCTTTTGAATTTGATTTGGCAACAATTATACAATGTCTTGTTTATCTGTTTTTGGAGTATCAATAAAAGACTGGGGCAAGAAGAAGGCGAGAGAGCATGAGAAGAGCTCGTGAAGAGTGAGTGAAGAGAGAATGTGAGGTGTGTGTGAAGAGTGTGTGTGTGTGAAAGGAGGGTGCATGTGGTATGTGTGTGAGATGTGTGTGAAGAGTGTGTGTGTGAGTGAAAGGGGAACACACAGACATGTGTATGAGTGTGAGAGTGCAAGAAAAGAAAAGCACACAGGAGAAAAGCAGAGTGCGCAGGAGAATGCAGAACGTGTGCAGCCTCAAGCTGCAAGCGAATGAGCGAGAGAGAAAGAGAGCAGAGAGTGAGAGAGAAGAGAAGGTCTAAGCCTGGAAAAATTGCCTGTCAGCTTGTACCCAAAAAGTAGTCTGTGTATATTTATTATTCGTTTTCCAGATATCCCTGCTTCCAGTTGAGAACTCCATCCTGTGTCGAGGCTGGACCCCGACGCATATAGCAATTGACCTCTGATTAGTCATATTTAAGCAATCAGAATCTTTTAGATATAAAAACAGGATGTGATGATTGTCAGGACCCATGTCACATGCCCAGTCATACATTTAAGGAAATATTGGATACTGATTAAATAGTTGACTAGCATCATTTATACAGGGGATTAACTGGCTCTTCTAAGAATGCTGGCAGTAAAAATGAACTTATGTAGTAAATGTATTGAGTTATTTTGTGTAATCTTTTCTATATTCATTCTGCAGAGGGACTGTGAGCCTTTAAGTGATTAGGCTCAAGTTCTTTCTTTTTTACTATTTATATATTTTTTTTATTTACATTCAAAATCATTTCCCCTTTCCCGATTCCTCCCTCCCCAAAAGTCCCATAAACCTTCTTCCCTCCCCCTATTCCCCATTCAACCCCCTCCTGCTTCTCTGTCCTGGCATTCCCCTATATCCAGTCTTTCCAGGACCAGGGGTCTCTCCTTCCATCTTCTTGGAAATCTATTGATATGCGAATTGTGTCTAGGGTATTCCGAGATTCTGGGTTAATATCCCCTTATCAGTGACTGCATACCATGTGTGTTCTTCTGGGATTGGGTTACCTCAGTAAGGATGACGTTTTCCAGTTCTGATCATTTGCCTAAGAATTTCGTGAGTTCATTGTTTTTAATTGCAGAGTAGTATTCCATTGTGTAAATATACCACATCTTCTGAATCCATTCCTCCCTTGAGGGACATCTGGGTTCTTTCCAGCTTCTGGCTATTATAAATAAGGCTGCTATGAACATAGTGGATCTTGTGTCCTTATTGCATGCCAGGGAAGCCTCTGGGTATATGCCCAGGAGTCATATAGCAGGATCCTCTGGGAGTGTCATGCCCAGTTTTCTGAGGAACCGCCAGACTGCTTTCCAGAGTGGTTGTACCAGCTTGCAATCCCACCAGCAGTGGAAGAGTGTTCCTCTTTCTCCACATCCTTGCCAACATCTGCTGTCTCCTGTGTTTTTGTTCTTAGCCATTCTGACTGGTGTGAGGTGGAATCTCAGGGTAATTTTGATTGGCATTTCCCTAATGACTAAGGATGTTGAACATCTCTTTAGGTGCTTCTCAGCCATTTGATATTCTTCAGGTGAGAACTCTTTGTTTAGCTCTGTATCCCATTTTTAATAGGGCTATTTGGCTCTCTGGAGTCTAATTTCTCATCAAAATTCCAACTCAATTCTTCATAGAGTTATAAAGAGCAATTCAAAAATTCATCTGGAATAACAGAAAATCCAGGATAGCTAAAACTATTCTCAAGAGTAAGAGAACTTCTGGGGGAATCAGTATCCCGGACCTCAAGCAGTACTACAGAGCAATAGTGTTAAAGACTGCAAGGTTTTGGTACAGTGACAGGTATGTAGATCAATGGAACAGAATTGAAGACCCAGAAATGAATCCACACACCTATGGTCACTTGATCTTTGACAAAGGAGCTAAAACCATCCAGTGAAAAAAAGATAGCCTTTTCAACAAATGGTGCTGTTTCAACTGGAGGTCAGCATGCAGAAGTATGCAAATCGATCCATTCTTATCTCCTTGTACTAAGCTCAATTCCAAGTGGTTCAAGGACCTCCACATAAAACCAGACACACTGAAACTAATAGAAAAGGAACTAGGGAAGAGCCTTGAACATATGAGCACAGGGGAAAATATCCTGAACAGAACACCAATAGCTTATGCTCTACGATCAAGAATTGACAAATGGGACCTTATAAAATTGCAAAGTTTCTGTAAGGTAAAGGACACTGTCAAAAGGACAAAGCAGCAGCCAACAAATTGGGAAAAGATCTTTACCAATCCTACATCCGACAGAGGGCTAATTTCCAATATATACAAAGAACTCAGAAAGTTGGGCTCAGGTTCTTGATCCATTTGAAATATGGCCTTGAGGAAGAATGTGGGGCTCTTACCTAGTTTTCTTTCCTTCCTTCACTCCTCCCATCCCTTCTTTGTCCCTCCTCTCCATGACCCTCTCTCCTACATTCCTACCATGATTAGCTGTAGTCTCACTGGTACTGAGCAGACATAGATACCCATACTACTAAACTTCTAAAATTGTTAGGTACAATTTTTTTCCTCTTTTTTCATGTAATCTGACTAATGCACAACTCTTCAAGAAGACCCCATCTAGGATACTAGAAAATGTGGTATGCCATTTTAACTAACCTTTTTTTTAGCTTAACTTTCTGCTATCTGTTTTCCAACTTCCCCCAGAGAAAAATTTCAAAAAATTTATTAACTTAATCAAGCTGTTTCCTTGATTAAAACATCAATTTCTCAGAATTTTACATTAAATTATGAATTCTAAAAAATACAACTGTACAGTTCTCCAACAAAGTTGGATATGATTTAGCCTTTTCTCATCTTTCAGAAATTTCCTCTTCCCCAAATTTATCTGATACCTCTTTCTTCTATCTCAGTTTTTGCAATGTATCACTCTCACTACCTAGTCATATGATCTGTGATGAATACTACAGTCTCGATGCTTGTTTTCCTCAAGAATTTATATATTGAAAGCTAGTCACCAATCTGATAGTATTAAGATGTAGGACTGTTGTGATTTGATTAGATCATAAGAGCTGAACTCATGAACAGAACTAGTGGCCTTATTAAAGATGGCCTTGAGATATGTTCTGTCTTTTATACCATGTAAGGACACCATGTGTGAATTAGTAAGTAGACCCTTAACAGACATTTAATCTCAGAATACTTAAGTCTTACTCTTCATAGCCTTCAGAACTGTAAGAAGTATACTTCTGTAGTATATGAATTACATGGTCTTTTATTATAGTATCCTAAATGATCTAAGACTAGTAGTTGGTAACAATATACAGAGATGCTACTGTAGCAAATGACAAGAATTATAAAATTGAATAATAACCAGAAAATGGATGAGTTCTTTGGAATGTCTGAGAATGTTTGGCTTTTAATATACTATTTGTATGAATTCTTTGAGAATTTCACACAGATGTACAAGCATTTTGATCATATTTACCTGCATGCCTCCTCCAAAGTCCTCCCATATCCATATCCAAACACTTCCAATATAATGCCCATTTTTTATATTTTAAATAGACTACTGAGTTGGATTTTTGCTGACTGCATACACATGAGTGTGACGCCACCCAAATTGTAGAAAATTCTTCATCTCTATGAACAGACTGCTGATGGAAATTCTGGTGAAGGCTATGAGCCAAATCAGGGAGCTGTAGATGAAACCTTAATTTATTGTGTGGCTAAATAATCATATGATAGTATTATTTAGTCATAGAAGGAGAAAGGTATTTATTATCTGGGATCATGAAAAAATGACTCTAACTTTGGTTACTTCAGCTGTCTCTCCCAGTACAGGTTCACAATGCAGAGGTCTCAGGAAAAGACTTCAAAGTAGGGGTCCTGTGATTGCCTGCTTACTTTCCATTACTCTTTTCCCACCATTATGCAGATACCCCATGTTTGAATCCAAGGGATTCAGCTAGGGCATTGGATGTCATGGCCACACACTCTGATGAGGCAAATATGATGAGGTTTGGTAGCATATGTGAGATGCTATCTGTAAAGCTCATACATAATGAGATTATCTTCATCTAGATCCTGTAAGACGAAGCTACTTAGAACCTTGGGAGTACAACCTAGTTAAAAAACAAGATACTAATTACTTTGGGATCTACTTCAGATTTTCTATATTTTAATACAAATTCCTATCCCAGCACTTGATCAGCTAAATGAGATGGGTCATGAGTTCGAGGGCAGCCTAAGCTGCAAAATCAGACCCTGTCTCAAAACAACCAGAAAAACAAACAAGGAAATAAGAACATGAAGCAGAAATTGGTAAGCTAATTGATTCGTTTAGAGGTTGTCTTTTAGAGAAAGGGAATACTTACAAAATGTGGCCTGATGTTGCCTCTATTGTCTGTTACAGAGAGTTTTTCTTTCAGTTCCATGCCTGAGAAACGTAAGTCAGGCATTGCCTTAATTGTCTGTATTTTTAAAGAGGAAATAATTTTAGAAATGTATTGGGTTGCTGAATATATTATCTACAACTATCCTTTCTGGGTTTTGCAGAATTCTCTTAGACTAGGTCCATTTATTTGATAAGAACAAACTTTTTTTATTATTTCCTTGCAGTTTAGCTTCACTCTGAGAGTACTATATGTCTGTCAAACTAACTAATTTCATTGGAAGTTTAAAAGGAATGAGAGTTTGACAGCTGAAGAGAGGGCCACAAGTGTCTCTCTTAAAATTTTGGATTATCTTTTTTTATTTTTCAGCTCATTTTCTCAACATTTAATTACAGTTGACAGGTACATTTCAAGGGTCAGATAAATCAATGAACTCTCTCTGGACCAGAGCCTGATAGAGCTATGGAAAGAGGCCCCATGCCATTAGAAGCAATAGTGTGTGATTCTTTCCTAGGAAAGCTAAAAGATAAAGAATACTACCCCGACCCGTATGAGAACTGTGTTGTAGGCTATGCTCAGCCAAGTTATATTCAGGGACTCAGCCTCTATGCTAATATATCTAAAAGTAGGAATTATAGGGAATAAACACAACAATAATTTTGACATACCAAATTTTTTATTAATACTTTTAAATATAAAATATAATTACACCATTTTCCCTCTTCAATCTCTCCAATCTACCCAGCACCTCACAAATTCCTCAATTTCCTGGCCTCTTTTCCTTTAATTATTGTTACGTATACATGTATATATGCATGTATATATAATATGCTGAGTCTAGTGTTTCTTGTATGTATATATTTTCAGACAAGGCACTTGGCATTGGATAAACAATTAGGAAACTTCATCCCTGAGGAAAATTATTTTTCCTAGTCTCTGAGCACCATGAGACTTTCCAGCTTCCATGTTATCTTATCTATTGATTTTGTTCTTGTTCAGGTCTTATTTATATAGCTATGGTTTTAAAATATTATAAGTGTAGCTTCTATGTCATTTTTTAGATGACAAATTCTTACTACAGATTTCCCTATCCTCTGGCTCTTACAGTCTCTCTTTAAGTTCCCTCTTTTAAGATGTTTCCTGACTCTTACATACAGGGATTGTGTTAGAAAGTTGTCTGTTGGCACTGGGTACCTCATAATCAGTTGTTTTATGCATTTTGACCAGGACTTTCTGCAATGATTTCTGTCAGAGTGAGAAGCTTCTTTGATGAGGATTATGAATTACATTTATCTGTGGGTATAAGGATAAGTAATTAGATTGTAGTTAGGAATTGCACTACTTTACGAAAGTAGTTCTAAGATCCATGAGCCCACTACCCCAGGATAGTTGACTAGGGTTTTAGTAACAGGCATGATTTCTCTTCTGTTGAGTGGACTTTAAGTCCAATTAGAGAGCTCCTGATTATCACTAAAGTAAGAGGGTCACTATTGCATACCTCATAATATCTTGCCATACTGATCATTGTTTCAGTTCATAGGCCTCACATCTTGGTAGGACTATTGATTTCTTCCTAGCCTTGAACAATTCCAAATAATATTCTATGCAAGCTAGTGTAACCCAAAAATTTGCTCTATGTTATCCAGCTGAGATTTGAACTTGGGACATGGAACCTCTACTTTATTTCTCCCACTTTTAAATGGGAATGGCTATCCCATGACTGGTTTACTATTGTATTTTACAAACACATAAGTTGTTAATTTCTTAAAAGTTTCATTAGAGATCACTTTGAATCAGAAAAATATCATAACTTGAAAGTCACATATATCCAATTTATATTTTTATAATACTCGATATTTAAATTTTGAAGTGGGTGCTATAATGAGTTAATATTTTAGGGGCTATTGACATAGAACAAGTATCCTTTGTACTTGACTAGAGGTGATATGGAAGTGCTGAGGTCAAATGCTATGATCGAAATGTGTGTGTCCCCCTGTATTAGTTGATGAAAACCTAAGCATAGATATGATGATGTTTGGAAGTAAGGACCACAGAAGATGAGTAAGATATATTGGCAGAGCACTCAAGAATGGGATTTACACACTTGTAAAAGTAAATTCTGAAAGGTACCTTCCTTTTTTGACTGTGTGAGAATAATGATAAGATATCTGTAAATGGTATCCTTACCAGACATCAACTTTGCCATTTCTTTGATACTGGGAAATCCCATCCCTACAAATATGAAATTTTTTGTTCTTTATTTGCTCTCTATGATATTTTATGTTGTAATCCAAATAGACTAATAAATGGAATCATCTTGTTCTCTGATTAAGTAACTATAACTGAGAAATTATTATATTAAACTTGAGTAGCAGTGTGTACCTATGATCTTATTATTTCTTTCACTATCAACACTTCTATTGTGATGTGTTTAGCTGTCTGCATTCTTTATAAATGCCCATAATATATGTTTCTGGGTATTAGCATAAGCTAGGCACTGGAGGAGGAGATTTAAATGTGTATTTTGAAACTAACACAGAATTTCAAGAGAAATTTAATGAGTACCACTATTTTGTGTACATATAAAGTGATCTTATATATCGAACATATTTTATAAGCTTTAAAAAATCCAAGTGTTTACAAAGCATCAGTAAGCCCAAACTTGAAGATGAAAATTCAATTTAAAGATCAGAATTCCCAAGTTAAGTGGCTTTTCAAATAAATTAATTCTCACAATCCTTTTTAATATCTTCAGCTGAAGTATTTTCTTTTCCCATTGTCACATACATAGTGATCATTTTCTGTTAGCTAAATTGAAAGTCAGGTTACCTTGACATATGCAAATACTAATTAGCTCTGAAGGGCTTGAGACTTTTGTTGTCTTTTTTAGTCACTGTTTTTTAGATCATTGCTGAAGAGGCAATACGATCTCAATGGCAAATTCAATGCTAATAAATTCTGTATATGACTCGTATGAGGGTATTTTGAGAAACAGTTTAGTTTTCCTTTATTTATAATTTTCCTTCAAGGGAATTCACTTATTTGTTTTTAGAGTTTTCACATGAATAAAGATTGAGATGAGGGGCCCCAAGCAAACTTTTCAAAAGTGGTATTGCTTGCTTTTTTGTTGTTGTTGTTGTTGAATGCAATACAAATCTATATGGAGTTCAATGCAATATGTGTGACTTTCCTGAATAGAAATAGAAACTCTGGGGAAACAGGAAAAACAGAAATGCAATGATTTCTTCCTACACTTTACTACTCCCTATGACAGGTCACAGTCACTTTCCTTGGTAGTGTGTGTTTTTAAAGCAGACAGATTAAAGGATGCATTTTTTTTTACTCTGATACTTTCTAGCTGGAACTTTGGACAGGATTACTTAGCCCTTCTAAAGTTTTGTCATCAATTGAGGGTAATAGGAGTGTTCTTCATGCAAGATTTTAATAAAGATCAATTGATATAACAGTAATGCAGTGAAGAAGTGGGTGTAAAGTAAGCAACCAGCATGGTCATTAGCTACTGTTATTGTTATCAGATACCATCACTGTTGTTCCATGGGTTGATGGAGAACAGAAATATATTTTGTACCACACGGTCAATTGAATAGAAAATTCCTCATGCATTTTTTTCTCTTTCACTTTTTAAGTATTCTGTTTCATCCTTCCTGCTCTACTTCACTCGTTTGTCTTCTTTTCCTCAGCTGGATTCTTAAATGTTTCTAATTACATGAGTAATTAAATTCTTCCTACATTTGCCTTTCTAGTTAGCAAATGAAAGTCCTCAAAATTCAAGTAGGCTGACCTTCTTAGAAAGCACATCAGCAAACATTTAATAATACTTCAATAATAACCCTTGTGGGGGTCTTGCCCTTCTCCTTTAACTTTGTTAACTTAGTCATCCAGTACCTATCCCCAAAGCTAGCCCTACACTACTACCTCTTCCATCTAATAAGTGGCTCTCCTGCTCAAAAGCTTGTTTTTCTTAGTACTTAAACAATATGAGTTTCTTCAGTGACACCATTATTTTTATCTTTAACAGGCAGAAGATTCAAATTTAGCTTATATATTCTAAGCAGGTGCAAAATTTAATGGTACCTTTAAGTCTCTAATCATAGGAGAAAGGCTTTTAGCTGTTTTGAAGGAATACGCCTACAGAATGTTAGTTGATGGCTTTTTAAAGTGATATATTTAACTTTTATTGGATTTCTTCTTTGACAATTTCATATACATTTAGAATGAATTCTTATTATTATAAACCTTCTATAACTAACCTCCCTCTTACCTCCGGTATCCACCCCATCATTTTCTTTTCAATATCCACAGCTTATTTTTTTTAAAGACTCGCTGAGTTTAAGCTGGATCATTTATGTGACTGAGGGTTACATGGGGTTACAACTCATTTTAATTAAAACTTTAATAACATCATCTCTTCCTTCCTTTTGCTCTCCCCAACTCCTCTCATGTGCCCCCTTCTTACCCCCATGCTCTTTTTCAAATTAATAATGTCTTTTCAGTGTATTGTTGTTATATGTGTATATATGTACTAGTATATGAATACAATCTACTAAGTCAGTTTTTGTTGTTTGTATGTATATAGTTTCAGGCCTTACCATTTTGTGCTGGATAAAAGTCAACAGGTTCCTCTCTAGAAGATGCCAATTGTTCCTCTGCCAGAAGTCATCAGTTGCCTATAGTTCTTTGTCTACAGATGGGACCTTGTAAAACATCCCATTCCCATGTTAGTATGTATATTGATATTGTCATTGTTCAAGTCACATTTAAAAGTCTTAATTTGAAAAACTGTGCAAAAACCATGCCCAAAGTTACATGCAATGTAATTTCGTATGTATCTGCTACTATTAGTTATGTCTTCCGAAAACTTAAATCTGGTCACTCCATGTGACAATACCCTGGGGCTGGGACTAGAGCCAAGGGCATTTGTGCATGCTAGACAAATGTTCCAACACTGAACTCCACTGGTTGTTCTGTAAGAACTAAGGTGGGAAGATATATTAAGTAAGGACCTCTTTCCTATGTACCAGTGTGAATCACCATCATTAGCAGGAGGACACACTATAGATCCATTACAGAACTCCAATATTATGGAAACTGCTTTGTATTAAGGTCTTTTAGTATTTTCTCTTCCAAATATTTTTCATGGCACCTAACTTGATCCATCAGATAAAATGTAAATTCTTCCTTTTATCAAGCAATGTGATTCTTTTTACAGATAAAAATAAATCCAATTGCCTAAGACAACATGAAAGAGAACAGCAATGACTCACACCAAAGGAATTCTTTCTTGTGAAACTGAAGCCCCTTTACATGTTCCTAAACAAGTATTTGGCACAGAATACTTGACAATTGATATTCCTTTTCTTTAGTGGTAGATATTCAATACAAAACAGTCTGTCAAGATGATAAATGAATCTAACATGAGATAAAACAAAATCCCAAGAACAGAGGAAAACAAGCTATTGTTGCAGATTTCCTCATAGGAACATGATACTGAATACATGATTAGTTGAAAGTTAGTCAGTTTTTTTTTATATAAACTTCTGCATTAAATGGGAGGAAAAAGTCATTGGATTCACCTGAAATTTAACTTTTTCTGAGACCAAATGATCCCAGCAATAATGGATGCTTCCAGTTATTATGTATATGACCATTCCTATCTATTCTTTGTGGCCTTCAAAGTCTCAGAGATCATCGGCCAGACTTGTTTTTCTAGACCCCTATTTCAAAAAGACTCATTATCTATTTTCTGTCATACAGTGTCTTCTGCCATTTATATGTATTAATTATTTTTAGACTTTGGAAGGTACTTTGCCTTTTGTTATAGAAGTATAAAACTACCTGTGTTAATAGATTCTCAAATAAACTACTTACAAGCTGTGGGACAAAATATAATCCCTGTACAATAACTTTGTTTAATAAAAACCTAGATATAATGAACTGGGGTTCATCTTACCTCAGTATCCCAATACCAGTATCATAAACAAGCTCTATTATTTTTATTAATTTTTAATGAGTAATAAATATGTATTAATTTTTGTTTGATATGTTTTGTGGTTGTTTACAATTACTATGCAGACTCTACTATTAAATATAACTCTGAATAAACAAACTTCTCTGGAGGCCTAGATCTCAAAACAGAATAGAATATCTCCTGCCTGACATTGAAGTATACATCAGAATAATGTGTATTGGAAGAAATGTTTGGCATTTTTTCCATCCAGAAGATGTAGTTTAAAATCAAGTCTTACAATTCGCATATCAATAGATTTCCAAGAAGATGGAAGGAGAAACCCCTGGAAAGACTGGATGTAGGGGAATGCCAGGACAGAGAAGCGAGAGGGGGCTGAATGGGGAAAAGAGGGAGGGAAGGGGGCTTATGGGACTTTCGGGGAGGGAGGAAATGGGAAAGGGGAAATGATTTGGAATGTAAATAAAAAAACTTAGAAAATAAAAAAAAATCGAGTCTTGAATTGTAGCAGCTGTCAGCTGAGATATAAAGTCAAATAAGACAAGGACTAACTAGAAGTTAAACTGTGAGAAGGAACAAGTGAAACTGCAGTAATTTATGAGATAAAGTTTAGAAAGTAATGGGGATTATTTCTCCTAAGATGTGCTGACATAGGTCTACAGAGTACAATTGAAAGAAGAGTTTCTTAACTTCATCATTAGTATTATTCCAAGTGATTTTTGCGTCAGTAGGTGGTACCAAGTTTGGTCTCAGGGAATGTTCACATCATGATGTCATATGAATGAATTAATCCTCATTACATAAAGGTTTAAGAGAGCTATCTATCTATCTATCTATCTATCTATCTATCTATCTATCTATCTATCTATCTATCTATCTATTTATCTATCTATCTATCTTTCCCTTTTGTGAAAATGAAGATTGTTGCTTACAATTTTCCTTGAGGTCTTAGATGTTCAGACAATAGATAACAGATTTCATGTGCTCCTGAGGTCAGTACATGTAATCAGGTACTACCCTCAATGAACAATGATATCATCTGGTGAGACAACTTTCTTATTGTCTACAGTCACACATTGTCAATATAGGACTATACAAGCTCAAAACAGATATGAATGAACTTGCAAATTTGATGACCTTTTATAGATTTTACATTTATATGGTGCCTTATCTTAGTTATCCATGACAAAACTTGTAACCTTGGTGCATGTATGTTAACTTTGTTGTAATTTGTTTTATGTATTTTTTTCACAGAATAAAAATGAAATATAATGTGTGGTGGTGGTACATGCTTTTAATCCAAGCACTGGGGAGGCAGGGGCAAGCATATTTCTATTAGTTCAAGGGCAGCATGCTCTAAAGAGCAAGTTCCAGGACAGTCAGTGCTGCACAGAATAATCCCATCTTGAAAATCAAAAAAGAAGAAGTAGAATAATAATAATAATAATAATAATAATAATAATAATAATAAGAAGAAGAAGAAGAAGAAGAAGAAGAAGAGGAGGAGGAGGAGGAGGAGAGAAGAAAGAAAGAAAGAGAAAGAAAAGATAAGAAAGGAAAAGAAAAGGAAAGGAAAAGAAGGGAAATGAAATATAAAAAGCGACAGTGGCCTCCAGATGTCACTACCATTATTTTATTATTTTCATGCTGAATCTGTCTACTTCGCATACACTGTTCTTTAACATTTCAAATATTTCATCTAAGCTGAACTGTTTCAGAAATGTCTTCCTAATTTGTTTGTAAAATAGGACTTTAGAATTCACACAGTGATGGCAAACTTTCCACTTTCATTGATTTCTAAAATTATTCATGATAATAACTTCTTTTGGGCAGCAGGGGGTCATCCCTAATATTGCAAAACAGCATTACTTTTCCTAATTTAAAAACACTTTTTACTGATACGAAGATTTATTGGATGAAACTATTTTTAAACTTTGTTCTATTCATTAGCCAAGCTACATACTAGAATTTTTACTTCAAAACATGTATGTTAATATTACTTCATTATCTCATTTGATAGAACAAATCAAAGCCTCTTTTCAAACTCAGCATTGTTAAGCTTCATAATATTTTGTCTCCTATGTGGAAAATTTGAAACAATTGAATTTAACACATTTCTCATGTTTGGGAAGATGGCTCAGTAGTGAAGAGGACATCCTCTTTTTCCAGAATGTTTGGATTTCATTTCTAGATGCCATGTAGATACAGGGAATCAGATGTCTATCTTGGCCTGTGAGCACTTGTACACATTTACATACAAATGCATGATATATATTGGTACAGTGATCTGTACCAGGTACTGTCTGAACTCTGAAGGCACAACTGAGAACAAACTAGTCTTATAAATCCAGCCACTTTTCTTTACAATGAAACAAGAGGATGTTGAAGAAGAATGCTCTCAATCATTTTCACCAGAGCCCCAAAGGTGAAGAAGCACACAAAATGTTTCAAGTGCTTAGCATCCTGTGTAACAAGGTGCTAGAATATCCTGGCAAAAACACATGCTGGGAGACTGAAGCTAATGTCATGGGAGCACTCACTCACTTGCAATAGTGAAAGGATACTGCTGCAGGGCTGAGAAATTATTCCATTGTTGACCATCCCACAAGTACACTTCAAAGCATATCTTCTGTATTAATGGGTTGTTGGAATCAGGTGGGTTGAGGAATACAGAGTCACCAACTCAAGAAACAGACTCCAGAGACCAGCATTTAGTGCAGAGTTATTTTATTGTGTAGCAGCAAACATTTCTACACAGCCTTTGGACTAAGGGGAAATCGACTCGAGTTCCCCACTGCCTACATTGGGAGGTGCCAGGCTGCCTGTTCAGGAGGGGACTTCTGTACAGATAGGGGAAGCAGGCACTTCCCTGTCCCAGGCACAAAATGAGGCTCACTAGCTTGTTAGGAACCTCTAATCTTGTATCCTCCAATACGCCAGTGGACATGGGTACTCATGCTATCAGAGTGGTATGGAGGCCTCTTTCACTGTACACCGGGTCCTACACTAGGGCTGCAGCACCCACAATGGGTGTTGTTGCTAAAACAAGTGTGTAGTGTGGGAAAAAAAGAGGGTAGTCTGCATAAACGTCTCAAACCAATACTCTTGGAGTGGATAGAGGCCAGTGAGCATGCTAAGGACACTGAGAATCAGTTGAGAATTAATGTATGCATTAAGGTGGGAGAACAAAACTGAAACCCATTTCAGAACAAACCAGCAGAAGATAGAGAAGCCAAAGAAGAATGAGGTTGCAAGATCAGCAGTGAGGTCCTATGCTTCTGATACAAGTATGCAATCTGGCTCAGCTTTAACTACATATAAGACATCAGTTCTTCAAAGCTGAATTCTTAAAACATAGTTAAGAGCAGTGAGATGACTCAGAAGGTAAAAGCTTTTGCCACCACAAGCATGACAACCTGTGTTCAATCTCTGAAACCCAAGGTAGAAAAAGAGAACTGATTTCCAAAAGTTGTCCTGTGACCTCCACGTGTATGTCATGATGCCGTGGCATGCATAACCCTACCACCAGACAAACATACAATACTAACAAATGAAAATATTTTAATTAAAAGATGACAAACAATAAAAAAATTTCAAAGAAGTATCGTTTTTGCAGACTAACTTCCTATTTGAAAACGTATTAGACAAAACCTCCCAATCTAAAATTTACAATATGTAAAAATTACAAATTAAAAATAAAACTATGAAATTTAGTATATCTGGTTTTATGTTGAGGTTCTTGATCCACTTGAACTTGAGATTTTTATTCAGAGTGATAGATATGGATCTATTTGCATTGTTTTATATGCAGACATTCAGTTAGACAAGCATCATTTATTGAAGATGCTTTCCCTTTTTCCATTGTAAGGTTTTGGCTTCTTTGTCAAAAATCAAATGTCTTTTGGTGTATGAGTTTGTTTCTGGGTGTTTGATTCTATTCCATTGATCCATCTGTCTGTTTTTATGCCAATACCATGTAGTTTTTAATCACTATTGCTCTGTAGAGCAACTTGAGGTCAGAGATGGTGAATCTTCCAGAGGTTCTTTTATTGTTCTGGATCGTTTCGTCTACCCTGGGTTTTTGTTTTTCCATATGAAGTTAAGAATTGTTCTTTCAAGGCCTAACAGTGGGGACATGGAAGCTGAAGAAACCCCTTCCTGTAGCTTGGCAGGACTCTCAATGGAGGCATAAGGACACTCACCCACTCACAAAACTTTTAACCCCAGTACTGGCCTGTATAAAAGAAATGCAGGGGCAAAGATAGAGCTGAAACTGAAGGAAAAGTCAAACAATAACCAGTCCAACTTGAAACCTATCCCTTGACACTACTAATGATGCTCTGTTATGCTTGCAGACAGGAGCCTAACATAACTTTTGTGAGAGGTTCTAACCTGCAGCTGATGGAAACAAACAGACACGCACAGCAATGATTGGGTGTGGAACAGGAAGTCAGGGACTCTTATGGAAGATTTGGGGGAAGGGTTGAAGGCCCTGAAGGGTATGGTAACTCCACAGGAAGACCAACAGAATTAACTAACCTGGACCTCTGGGAGATCTAAGAAACTGAGCCACCAACCAAAAAACATACACAGGCTGGAATAAGGCCCCCAGCACATATATAGCAGATGTGCAGCTCAGTCTCTATGTGGGCCCCCAACAACTAGAGTGGAGGCTCTCCCTAAAACTATGGACCAACTGTGGTATCCATTTCCCAACAAGGCTGCTTTGTCTGGCCTCAGTGGTAGAGGATGCACCTAATCTGGCAGAGACTTGATGTGTCAGGGTTGGGGGGATACGCAGGGGGTGGGGCCCACCTTCTCAGAGAAGAAGGGGGATGGGGAGAGTTTTAGTGAGGGGGGACTGGGAGTGGGGACAGTGCTTGAGATGTAAATAAATACTTTAATTAATTAATAAATAAAAATAAAATACATATATGCACATTTAGTGCTCTTTTCTGAGTTATTTTCTGGCAAAGTATTTGAAATCCTGTTAACACATAAAAAATTTACTGTCTTTTCCGTTTCCTGAATTAACTCAACATTTATAGAGTAACATAATGTCCCTTCCCCTACCTGTAAAAGATGTTAGATATTTGTGTGTTGAATAAAAAATAAATATTTGCTAGATTTAGATATTTTAATTTTTAAAATTCAATAAGAAAATTGAATGTTACAAGTTTGTATTATTTTTATTATTCCTACTATTTTTCTATTTTCAAATGTATTATAATCATGTTTCATAATATTTTTAAACTTATTTTAGTAATTATTTATTTATTCATATCCCAAATGCTGTTCCCCTTCCTAGTTCCACGCTTTCAGAGTTAACTCCTCCCCCATCCCTTCTTCCCTTCTCTTATTAGAAGGTTGTTCCCACACCACCTGTATCCCCCTACCCTGGTACATCAAGTCTCTGCAGAACTAACCACACCCTCTCTCACTGAGACCAGACAAGGCAGCCCTCTGCCACATATGTGTCAGGAGCCTGCTGACTGTATGCTCTTTGACTGGTGGCTCAGTCTCTGGGAGCTCCCGGGGGTCCTGGTTAATTCACACTGTTGATCTTCCTATGGGGTTGCTATCCATTTCAGCTCCTTCAGTCCTTCCCCTAACTCTTCCATAGTGGTCCCCAAACTTGGTCCAATGGTTGACTGTATCTGCATCTGTCTCAGTCAGGGGCTTCTGAAGCCTCTCAGAGGACAGACATACTATTATACATACATCATTTTCCTCTGTCCATTCCTCTTGCAACCCCTTCCATCCACCCCTTTATTTTCTCTCAAACTCATGGACTACTTTCTTATTTGCTCTTGCACATAGGCATAATTAGTTCTTAATGGTGTACATTTATCTTTGGGAAAGCTAACTTTTGGTTCTAATCTTGTCTTTTGATATTTTCCCAAGAAAATTAACCTCTCTGGATCTTTTCTTCTTAAAATTTCAAGTATTAAAATATATGCTATAAAGGAATGTTATGAGTGAATATGAAATAAATTGCTCCATCTAAAACAATTAGTACATGCAGAGACAAGACTAAATTGTACCAAGCATCCTCTGGTTAACTCAGATGAAGTAAACAGCCACAAGTAGCTGCCAAGGATTCATCTGGAAATATTGTTAATAATAACAACTCCCAGAGTGGAAGCCTGTGATATGTTTCAGGCACTGTGATAAACAGTGTACATTTATTCTTATTCATTTAGGACTACTATTATTTAAGTACTGCTGTCTCAATTTCTAATGACTGTAAGACTCAGACACTATGCATATATAGCTTGACTAACATTACAAAGGGGACAGTGATAACATTTAAAATCACACAGAATTGTTAATTAACCAAAGGCCATCCTTTTTCTCTATATTGCTACATCATTTATCAGCGTTAACCTTTTGGTGAAGAATGCTTAAAAGAGAGAATAAGGCTCATGTGGGAACAAAGAACTTCAATCCTAGCGCTTGAGAGATGGAAGCAGAACAGCAAGATTTACACTGCAAGTTTTAGGAGTAGCCTGAGATCCAGGAGACAGTGACTTACAATAAAGAGAGGAAAAAAGGAAAGAAGGGAGGGAAGAAGGAAAGAAAGATAAGCTTCATCGGGGCAGTGGTGGTGCACGCCTTTAATCCCAAAACTTGGGAGGCAGAGGCAGGTGCATTTCTGAGTTTGAAGCCATCCTGGTCTACAGAGTGAGTTCCAGGATAGCAGGAGCTACACAGAGAAACTCTGTCTAAAAAAAAAAAAAAAAAAAAAAAAAAAAAAGAAGCAGAGTGGTTATGAATGATATGGGCAAAAATAAAAATAAAATAGACTATCATGTTGATAATAAAGTTCTTTGTGTGCTCTTTTTTCTGATCAGGAGATTTTTCACCATGTAGCTTAATGGTAGAGTATATGTCTAACCCATTAGGGTCTGTCTCTAGTACTTCAGTAAAACAAATATCCAAAACTGTGAATATATTATATAAAGTATTCAGAAAACAATACACAAAATAAATTTATTTCTCCTCTATCATCTTTTTCTTAAAGTCTAACCTGGTTTTCTTAAACTCATGCATACATATCATTACAGTGTATTTTCTATATAAAGAAAAGCCTGTCTGAGCATCAATATATTATTTATCTTCTTACTTTGTATTTTCAACTTGAGTAATTGTGGACACCGTTCTAGGGCATCGCATTAAATCTTACCTAAATTTGTTTGGATTAACTTAAATATATATGCATATTTAGATTGCTTCCAGTTATCTTTCATTACAACAGCCATCAGTCTTTTCAAACTTGGGCTCTTATTCCTAGCCATAAAACACTACTTAGTGTGCTGAATCATTCCACACTATTCTATATTGCAGGACATTGGAAGATAGGATGCCAATGTTAATATCATATAACTTTTCAATAATTCCAGAAGCAGGTCTTACAGATTACTTTCTTAATAAATTAGTCTAAGCAAATAAGACAAAAGATAAAATTGTCCAAAGGCTACAATGCTTGAAAATGATCATTTCTATTCATTTGTGGAGTTTACATCTTTTGGTAATAATTATATATCATATATCATATAAATGTGTATACACACACACACACATATATATATGTTATATACTGATTATCAATTATGATGATGAGTCAGTAGTTATGATTATGGTGATGATTGTGATGATGTCTGTGACCCTTGCTTTGAGAGCCTAAGGTCTCAAGTTCGATCCTCAGATTTGAGCATGGAAGGGATTCAACTTAACAAAGTTGTGCTGGCTCCTTTTATGTCATCTTGACATGCCTAGAGTCATTTTAAAAGGAAGGACCTCAATTGATAAAATGTTTTCAACATATTGACATGTGGTCTAGCCTGGTGATTAATTAGTGATCAGTGTAGTAGGACCCAGTCTATGGTGGGACTTTTCTCCTTCCAAGAAAGATGATCCCAGAATGTGTATAACAAAGCAGGATAAAGAAACCTTGAGGAATAAGCCAATAAGCAGCAGTCTGCCTGGCCTTTGCATTAGTCCATGTCTCTACATTCCTTCCCTGACTTCACTGGATGGTGGACTACCAGTTGCAATCTTCCTTATGTTGATTTTGGTTATGGTGTTTTATCACAGTGATAGAAACCCTAGGAATTACATTTAGTACCACAATGATATATCATCGTGCACAAATATAACCACCAGATGAAAAGGACAATAAACCCAATAATTGTGACTGCATTTTGACAATTAGTTTTTAACAACAACCATTGATCTAGTTGCATTTATCTATTAATTATAAAAATGTGCCTGTTAAATACATTGAAATGCATAAATCTAGGCATTCTGTTTACAAGTTTTTATCACTGATGCTCTTCCCAATCCCCCTCTCTGGAGATTACCACACGTGAGACTTTCAAGTACAGATTTAAAATGCTGACTTGGGACAGTAAACCATCATGTGCCATTTTGTAATGATAGACATTTACCTATCACATACCTTTATTTTAAAAGACTTCCTCAGTATTTCATTGTTCAGGTGTACTATTATTATTTAAGTCTACTTCTAAATTAATGGAATTTATATTTGCTGTTTTGTAGTTTTAAATATGGTGCCTTTAGAATATATATTTTTGCCGGGCAGTGGTGGCGCACGCCTTTAATCCCAGCACTTGGGAGGCAGAGGCGGGCGGATTTCTGAGTTCAAGGCCAGTCTGGTCTACAGAGTGAGTTCCAAGACAGCCAGGGCTACCTAGAGAAACCCTGTCTTGAAAAACAAAAAATAAAAAAGAATATATATTTTTATTTTTCATTTCTTTACTAAAGTGCTAAACACCATTGCATCAGTATTTCCAGTGTAAATTTATAACATTCATTTGACATTATGGAACTGTCACTAGGTAACCCAAGTGTGGGCAAAGAAGAGGTAGGATAAAAGAAAAGAAACTATATCTTCTAATTGGTTTGAAGATTGAGCCATGATAATGGAGTAACAACACAATGCCTGATAAAAAAAAAGCAATTCACTAGAAGCCAAAAAAAAAAAAAAATGTATACCAGAGCCAGAAAGGATTAGGAAAGACTTAAATTTCAATGATCTGCAGAAATATCACAGGAATTCATTAGATTCCCATGGCAACTGGCCTTTTAAGCTAAATTTGCCTGGGCCACTAGTAGAGGTTAATTGCAGTTGTTGTCTACATATCAACTAGAATTAAATACCATGCTTTAAAATGTGAAAGTGACCTAGTTTAGATAAATATAAATAATAAGCATGGGGCCTAGTTTGCAGTTTTGCATGAGGACCTGAGCTATGTTTATTTTGTCTACCACTTCATCTTGCATATATTAAGCAGTATGGCAAATATTTGTGAAAGGAAGGAAGATAGAAAAGGGGTGGTGAGAAAGTAATTCATTGAAAGCATCATTCTGAATTCTGAGTCGTGCTTCAGTTTAGCATAATGAGATAAAGGTCCAAATAGATTTATTTAAGGATTTTGGGAAAAACTATGAAGTATTTGCTATGATTTTAAATTGTGAATATAAAGTCATGTTCTTTAATAACATATCCCTCAGTGGGCCTGTAAAAGACTGAACATTGACCTGAATCCATTTATTCATGCAGTTAATAAATATTTATTGAACATCCACAATTCATGTAGCATTCCTTAAATTTGGAAGACACACAGCCTTCACCATTAAGGAATTTGTAATCTAGGGTTAAACACATATGCACACAATATAAATGATTTGAGAGCGAAGTGGTGAGCGACAGAAGCACTAGAAATAAGTATTTAAAAAAACTTCAGATCATGTCTTTTCATGTGGCCTTGGCATGACAATATGCTGCATCTCAATTATTAACTAGTAATAGAAAGATATCAGTATTATCTACCTCAAATAGCTAAAATGACAAAAAGATAATGTATTTAAATTGCTAGCATAGCATTTTTTGCTATTAACATATACTAATGACAATGTGATTACAAATGGTTGTTCTTTACTAATAACAGTGAAAGCAGAATTGTTTGTTTTTTGTTTCTTCTTTTTGACTCCTAAGAGTTTTATTTTATTTCATCATCATCTGACCACCGAGGTTGCCAAGTTGCTATCCTCACAGTTACCCACTGGTCAGGGTGGAGACCTCTGGACAGTTGACAGATGGTTCTGTGGTCTCTGACCTCTATGTCATCATTTGAGGTGCTGGTGGTATTACTGCCCTCGCCTTTGTCAAGTTCCTCTTGTACATCCTGGTTAAACTTCTCATTTAACTTATAGTAAAGACTGGCTCTTTGTGGTTTTCTTTCTGTCTTCACTTTAACTAAGGGAGACTGAGCTCTTGTAGCTTTTTCACACAGACTTGGTTGAATTTCTTCATTGCCACTGGTTTCTTAGTTACCAATGTCCCTGGTAAGGGACACTTCCATCTGTACCTTAACCAGGGAAAGCAGAGGATTGAATGTCTAATGAGGACCACCTAGCACAGGTCAACAAACTTCTTCTGTGTATAGTTTTGCTTTTGCAGACCATATACAGTGTTGGCTAAACACAGTATTTGTATTGATAAATACTTGATAAATAAAACAACTGCATCCCATTTAATAGGTTGCGTTAGCTTTCTAACATGATACCACATGTAAAGAAAATTTATCAAAAGAAAAGGACTGTTTTACTTCAGTTTTAGTGATCTATTTTGTGATGGTTGGGTCTGGGGTGAGGTAGGTATAGAAATACAGCTGATACTAGAGCAGAACCCCTCAACCTCAAACAGGCAGGTATACTTCTGTCAGACATAGAAGAAAACTATGAAAAGAGGGGACTGAAGCATCACAGTTCCCTTTGGTCACCCTAATAACCTTCTACCAGGTCTTTCTCATCATTTCAATTTTCTACCCTGATCTTTTGGTAACTATGCCAAGTCTGTTTGTGAAGGCTATGCAAACCCTGGCTAGTAGATTTGGATAGGGATCTACCATTCTCTAACCCTGTGGATGAAGAAAGTACTGTAGAATCTCAACAGACAAGATATATTTCTTTTAAAAGGAGTAAACTGAAACTAGTCTTAGAAAATAACGGAAAATAAATCTACTTTAAAGTGGTAATTCTTATCTCAATTTTAAAGAACATGTCTTCATATGTAATTCTAGCTAAGCTGTCTTTTTCCAAGTTTGATCTTGAACTTCTGAGGTTCCTTCTGCCTCAGCTCTCTGGAATTATAAGCATGTATCACCATGCCAGGCTTACTTTATCCTTTTTACAAATTATTTTATTTATTTACATTCCAGTCATTGCCCTCACAAGATTCCCTCTCCCAGTTTCTCATCCCATTCCTCCTCCTCCTTGCCTCCAAGAGGGTGCTCCTCCCAGGCTTCCTGCTTCCCTGGGGCCTCAAGTCTCTCAAGGATTAAGTGTATCTTCTTCCACTGAGGCCAGACCAGGAAGACCTCTACTACAATGTGCCAGGGGCCTTAGACCAGCTCCTAGTTGGTGACTCAGTCTCTGGGAGATCCCTTGGGTCTGGGTGAGCTGAGACTGCTGGTCTTCCTATGGAGTCACTCTCCCTTTCAGCTTCTTCAATCCTTTACCTAATTCAACCATAGTGGTTCCTGACTTCAGTTCTATTGTTGTGTGTAAGTACCTGCCTCTGTCTCCATCAGCTGCTGGTAGGGCCTCTCAGAGGACAGCCATGCCAGGCTCCCATCTGTGAGCACATCATAGCATAGTAGTATCAGGCCTTGATGGCCACCCATGAGATGGATCCCAAGTTGGGCCTGTCATTGGACTGCCTTTCCTTCAATTCTGGGTCAGGAATTTTGACTGTGGGTTTGTAACCCTGTCCCTTCACTTGAGGCCCTGTGTATCTACTGGAGGTGAATACTTTGACCTCCCTTTTCCCAATGTTGGGCATTTTGGCTAAGGTTCCCCCAATGAGTCCTGAGAGTGTGTCACCTCTTGGGTCTTTGGTACTCTCTAGAGGGTCCCTCCACCTCCCATTCCCTGAGGCTGCTTATTTCCATTCATTCTCTTGGCCATCTGGGCTTCTCTCTTGTTCCCTCTTCCCCATATCTTCTCCTGCTCCCCCTTTTCCCTCCCTTCCTCCACCCAGGGTCCTCTCTCCTCTGTCTCCTCTTGATTGTTTCCTTCCCCCTTCTAAGTAGGATTGAAGCCTCCTCACTTGGTCATTTCTGCTTGTTATACTTCTTAAGGTCTGTAGGTTGTATCCTAGGAATTCTCTACCTTTAGGCTAATATCCACTTATTAGTGAGTACATACAATACATGTCCTTTGGGGTCTGCTTTACCTCACTCAGTGTAATATTTTCTAGTCCAATCCATTTGCCTGAAAAATTCATGATGTCCTCCTTCTTAATAGCTGAATAGTATTCCATTGTGTAAATGAACCTCATTATTCTTTATCTATTCTTTGAGGGACATCTGGGTTGTTTCCAGCTTCTGATTATTACAAATAATTACAAATATTCTATGAACATGGTAGAGTACATGTCTTTGTGATATTGTGGGGCAGTCTTTGGGTATATGCCCAAGAATGGTGTAGCTGGGTCTTCAGGTAGATCTATGTCCAATTTTCTGAAGAACTTTCAGATTGATTTCCAGAGTGCTTATACCAGTTTGCAATCCCAAAACAATGGAGGAATGTTCCTCTTTTTCCACACACTCACCAACATGTGTTGTCATCTGAGGATTTGATCTTAGCCATTCTTATTGGTGTGAGGTAGAATCTCATGGCCATTTTGATTTGTATTTTTCTGATGACTAAGGACTTGGAACGTTTCTTTAAGTGCTTCTCAGCCATTCCAGATTTTTCTGTTGTGAATTCTCTGTTTCGCTTTTTATCCCATTTTTTAATTGGGTTATTTGTGGCTTTGGGGGTAAACTTCTTAAGTTTTTTATATATTTTGTATATTAACCCTCTAATGGTTGTAGGGTTAGTGAAGATTTTTATTCTCTAATCTGTAGGTCACTAATTTGTCCTATTGACAGTGTCTTTTCCTTTCCAGTAGCTTTTCGGTTTCATGAGGTTGCATTTATCAATTGCTAATCTTAAAACCTGAGCTATAGGTATTCTGTTCAGGAAATTTCCCCCTATGCCAATGAATTCAATGGTCTTTCACACTTTCTCTTCTATTAGATTCACTATATCTGGTTTTATATTGAGGTCCTTGATCCACTTGGACTTGAGCTTTGTGTAAGGTAATAAATATGGATCTATTTTCATTTTTCTACTTACAGAATGCCAGCTGGAACAGCACCATTTATTGAAGATGCATTCTTTTTTCCATTGTATGTTTTTGGCTTCTTTATCAAAGAACAAGTGACTATAGGTGTGGGGGTTCATTTCTGGGTCTTCGATTCTATTCTATTGATATACCTGCCTGTCACTGTACCAATACCATGTGTGTTTTTTTTTTTTTTGTTTTTTGTTTTTTTGACAGGGTTTCTCTGTGTAGCTCTCGCTGTCCTGGAACTCACTCTGTAGACCAGGCTGGCCTCGAACTCAGAAATCCTCCTGCCTCTGCCTCCCAAGTGTTGGGATTAAAGGCATGCGCCACCACTGCCCGGCTACCATGTGGTTTTTATCACTATTGCTCTATAGTACAGCTTGAGATCAGGAATGGTGATTCCCCTAGAAGTTCTTTTATTGTTAACAATTGTTTTGGCTATACTGGGTTTTTTGTTATTCCAGATGAAGTTGAAAATTACTCTTTCCATGTCAATGAAGAATTATGTTGGAATTTTGATGGGGATAGCATTGAATCTGTAGATTGCTTTTGGTAAAATAACCATTTTCACAATGTTAATCTTACCAATCCATGAGCATGAGAGATCTTTCCATCTTCTGAGGTCTTGTTCAATTTCTTTTGGGGGGATTTGAAGTTCTTGTTGTTTGAAGTTCTTGCAATTGTTGATAACAATTTTATACCAAGATGTTTTATACTATTTGTGGTTATTGTGAAAGTTGTTTAATTTTTTATCTTTTTAGGGTGCTCACTGTAAATTGTGCTCAAACATATCACTCAAAAGCAAGCAAGCAAACAAACAAACAAACTACCAATTGCAGGTACTGAGCATAGAGTTGAATGATAAGCTTTTGAAACTTTGGACATTTAGTAGTTCTATACACAGGGACAATTTTTTATTATTCTTTTTATGAGATTTTTTTCTTGGTATTTTCTTCTATGTTTTAACCTTTAAAATATTTCATTGGGACCTAAAATTGACAACATAATGGTTTTGAAAGAGTGCTAATACTTGCTAATACTTTATTGTCTTCTCTGAGCAGGATGGTGGTTTAAATACCTTCATTAATTTATTTGCTTCTTTAGACAATCTTATGACAAAGGCACTAGAGCTACCACCATCTCAAAGATGGGTGGGAGTTTAGGGACATAATTCGATATTTTATAGTGATATATTTCTAGAAAATATCTTTTTTGAAGGAATAGAACTTTTGCTGGACCTTGCAGCCAAATTAATAATATGCTTGATGTCATTTTAGACTATATATTAACCTGCTGTTCTACTGTATTTGCAATCTATTTAAGTTTAGCCTACTTTTACGAGAACAATGTAATCAATCTTACTGTGCCTTGTATTTCCCATCTAGTCAGCTTTTATATCCTAAGATAAATGCAGAACTTTAATTGTAAGTTATGTACTCTCTCATGTCCCTGACCCGACCTAGAATAATATATGTGTATATGTGTCTTGTTGTATACATTTACTTAAAGTAGCTAATAGTTGAAAGTAACCTTAAACAAAATATCCCATAAATTTTGGAAACAGCATGTAGTTTTTTTTTCCTTTGTCAACTGCAATTATGGGTAAGTTGAGGTCAGCAATGTAGTATTTTTCCTTGCAAAACTCTTAAAGATTTCTGTTTAGAATGTTTCCATACTTTGCTTTCTGGGCTGCAACACAATTTGTTAGGTATGGGCAGAACAGGGACAGATCAGATAGAAAGCCACTGAGTCTACTTAGTGCTCCCAGTATATGAATAACTGTAGTGCCATCCACTGTAATGTGGGCAAGCTACCAGTGGCTATATCACCAAAGAAACATGATTTTCCCTCCACTGGAAGCCATAAATTACTTCATCTCCTCAGTCAGCAGCAGGACTTCATGAGTTCCTCATTACTCATGATAAAATTTTGGGTGACTTGATTCTGTGCAGGACCTATGTGTGCTGTTATATCCACTGGAGTTCATGTGTGCAGTGGCCCTCTTGTTTACAGAAAAGATTGTTTTGGAGTAAAACTATTACCTATGAGTCTTATAATCTTTCCTTATACTTTAGTTATGAAGTTACTTATTCAAGTTCACATAGAAAGTCAAGTGGAAGGCCCAGGCTTTAATCTAAAGCTTTTTTGTTGCTGAATCTCAAGTATCACATATGCTACATATTTCACATAAACAATTCATCCTTTAGTTGAAAATATGTGAGAAACATTCCAATAGGATTATAAGTAATAGTAGCCATTGATATTCATTAAATGGATAGTAGACATTGCGTGAAAAGTTCTTGAAAGAAGATATTTGGTACTAAGTTGGACATACAAGAGATGCTGTTAATAAGTTTTGTAATAGTCAGTCCATAATTAACATGGCAAAAAGTTTTAGAAAAAGTTGTATGGAGACAGTAAAATGTATCAGAAGGATGCTGGTTTAAGAAAATATTGGATGGATGAATTGAGACAGTGAAAACACTGGAAACTATTTATTCTAATTTACTGTTAACAGAAACAGTGCATGCTAATAGCAAAATGTTCAGAAAATAAAGACAGAGAACAGGAATTAATATCTGAAATATAAACCACCAAATCTTATTAAATGTGTTGAGGAAACAAAATACATTCATCTCCTGCAGTGTTGACCTTTCATATAATAGCAAACATATTATAATTAGACAAGAAAAATTTTGCATTTAAAAGTGATTTATTTTTGTGGGAATATTTGCCATATGAATGCCATCTATGTATAACAATAAGCTTCTAACTCAAAAGTTTTGATGCTATGGAAATATTATGAAATTTTGTGATTATTTTTAAGACTTACACTGTTCCCACATTTTAAACATCATTCATACAATTATCTGTTACATGTTGTATTATATATTTGAAGATTTTAACCTCAAAAATGTTTATAACTTATCAATGTTTCTAAATGTCATTAAAACCCATCAAGAAATGTGATATTATCTTGTTCTGTTTCTGTCTCTGGCATACTGTTAAAATCTATGTTTGACTTCTTTTATAATTTTTCATCAGATAGATGTTTTTCTTTGTACTATAAGGTCAATGATGAAACTGCTAATTTGCCTGTCAAGAGAGGACCATGGATGTATCTGAAAGAGCTGTCCGAATGGTGTGGCACTAATGTAATTTCACAAATGACTTAATGGGGCACATAAAGCATATTTCTCCTATTAAATACACATAGTCATAGCATGGAGTTATGTCTTGCTTTACGGGCTGTGAAAACTAATTTTAATCAGCTAACAGATGAAAAGACTCTTCAAGGTTATGCAGATTATGTTATAAAAAAAATCCTTAAATGCAAAATCCTCAATGAGTGCTCAGGAAGGAAAATTTCAATCAAGGATATTTGTTTAGATTGACAACATTTGTGAGTTTCATGAGTTTCCAGGAGGGCTTTAAAAGGGAAAATTAGAATCTGAGTGACATTTTTTTCCAGCCAAAATGGGGAAAATGCAAAGTCATTCAGGGTTTATGCTCATTTAAAAAATAGTTACCGAACTGCATTTTTCTGATAGTTAGAGAAAATCCCCAAAGAACCATAAGAACTCCATGATCCTAGATGATCTGCTTCTTTTCTAGCCTGGGTCAGAGCACAATTACAGCTGTATTTGTTGCTTTTTAAAAATTCCATGACTACTTACAAATGTTTCTCAGTGTGCTTGGAAACTGTGGCCACCACATTCATCTCCATAGCAACAAATAATTTTCCAAATATCTTCAAGTACAAACTTGTATATATCATTGATCTTTGCTATGCCCTGTCCTCTAATTTAATAGATGCTATATATAAAATAGAGTTCAGACTACTTCTAAGATAGCCTATCTCTGAGTTCTGTGAGATATTGACCTTATTACTAAAGAAACAGCCCTGTGGCTAACAATGAAATCAGGCAGTTGATAGTGAACGACTGATAAATAATGGAGGGAGAAGTTAATACCCAGCATCATTAGGTGGTATCAAATTTGGTGTGGAAAACTGTTTACATCATGAGGTAATATTAATGGATTAATGCTCTTTACATAAAAGTGCAAGACAATTCCCTGTCTATCTATCTGTCTGTCTGTCTGTCTGTCTGTCTGTCTGTCTGTCTGTCTGTCTGTATCTCTATGTCTCTCATTCTCATCTCAATTAGTCTGTAGTATTCTGTTATATCACTATAGAATTGACTAAGGTAAAATGCACTGAGAAGCGAGGCCATTACTAATATATGTTCTGAAAACATTGACATAGCTTTTGAACCGGGTAATGGGTAGAATATAGAAAAGTTTAGAGGAGAAAGCTTTAAAAAGCTTACATTGCCATAAATGGAAGATTGTAATAGTGGAATTCAGTGAGAGTGCAGAAGACAATAAATATATAGAGATTGTTCTCATAGTTTCAGAACACTTTACAAAATATCAGTGGTAAAAGTCATTTTGATGAACTCTCAGATAGAAATGAATGATAAGGTATTTGATAAGGGAGAAAAAGGCAGATTTGTTATAAAATGGGTAAAGCCTTTTCTTATTTGTGTCTATAACAGAGTCAAGGAAGAATTTAGGAAGTAATCATCTAGGATATCTCGTGGATAAAACTCTAAGCAAAATGGTGAAGGAACTATATGTCTTAATTGCACACAGTAAATTGAGAAGAGAGAAATGAAAGTTAGAATTGGTAATCAAAAGGGAGACTGACCTTAGGGATTCAAAGTCTATTTCAGCTGTCCATATGTTTTGAAAGGGAATTTTCAATAGAGGAAACTGCGATGAAACAACCATTTTTGAGGAATTTAGAATAGGTAGAAGGAAAACATTTATAGGGGCAATATGAGAATGATCCTGAATGTTTGGAGATATGTTCATGAAATTCCTTTCATCACACATCCAGAGGGGTCTAGAGAAAAGACATATGTCAAAAGGACACACAGTACACTATTAGAATATTGGATCACATGGTTCAGGGTAACTTATATTTTCTTTTCCTTGCATTCTGGTACAGCCTTCTCTTGGCCCCAGTGTATGGTTCAAAAGACTTAGGGACAGTCGGAACTAAAACTTAGGAAGACACAAGTGACAATTCTTGCCATTATGTGTTTTGTCCATCTGCAGATACAGAAAATGCAAGAGTTAAGGGGACACTGATTCCTCTGCTTTCATTTCAAGAATTGTCTGGGGTACCAGGCAGGGGTTTATTACCATGAAGGAGCTACTATTGAACAACAATAAAATGGTGCTAAGCAGGAATGTAGGGCTTAAACTACCCAAGGTGTTCTACTTGGTTTTGTCGGGTCATTGTAATAGAACTCTTGTTAAAACCTTGTACCTCAAAAGCCAGCAACAAAGTCCTTTAAGAGGAATACAGACATAAAGTTCTTGACCAGGTGCTAGAAAGATGTACTGGCTCCTAAGAGCACAGACAAGGATTGGATTTCTAATACCAGTATGTTATCTCACAATCATCTATGATGCCAGTTCCAGCAGATCTGATGGGCTTTGTAAAAAACAGACATTTATATTGTACACATATATACATGAAACAAACACCTATACATATAAAATTTAAAGAAATTTAAAGACTCCCAGCCATAAGAGCTACAGTCTGGATTGAATCTGAAAAAAACAAAACAAAACAATGAGATAAAGCTGTCTAAGGCCCATAACTTGTCATGTGTTAACAAAAATCAAAAATGGAATAAAAAATATTCTTTACCAGCTTTAAGGTTGAAATTTTTTCACCTTGTTGGATTTTGGACTTACTCGGAAAAAGTTACCTATCATTTCATGCCTTTTTCTTGTTTTTTTAATGGCCAACACTTGCTTTCCATTGCATAATTACAAATTGTTTAAATGTGTTCTATTCAAAGATGGGAGTGCATACGTAGCAGTGGTATCATTTGATTATAGTGCACAGTGACATCATGATCATCTTAATTTCTTCAAGTACAGTCTATGGTGAAATCATTTCATGACACATTTCTCAAAATCATAAAGGATATATGACTGTACATAGGTAAATTGCTCTTATTTCATGAGCTGGAGGGAATTCACCTTACAGTGATTCACTCTTTGAGAATTATATATTTTTGACTTAGATGAAATTTTGGATTT
Source organism: Tokudaia tokunoshimensis (assembly GCA_036184795.1). Classification (NCBI taxonomy): domain Eukaryota; kingdom Metazoa; phylum Chordata; class Mammalia; order Rodentia; family Muridae; genus Tokudaia; species Tokudaia tokunoshimensis. The sequence goes on from BTHU01000023.1 coordinate 108,045,599, forward strand.
TTAATTGGTGCTAGAATAAGTTAAGATTTTGGAGATTTGTAGATGGATAAATATGTTTTATGTTTGAGAATATGAATATTGGAGGACCAGGAATAGAATGCTATAGTTGGAAGGCATGTCAAAAATAGTACTGAGAGATTCTTTCTTAGTCTAACTGCATTAGATTGTGAGTTATAATAATGGAGGTATTTAGGCCATGAAGTGTTCATCTTAATGAATGGATTAACACTAAGAGTAAAAGGCTTGAGACAGTGAGTTCTCTCTCTTTGTCACTCTTTATGACTTCTTATCTTGCCCTCCCTTCTCTACTTCTACTTCCCTTCCTTGCTCTCTCCTTCTTTACTGTATCCCAGTCTCCTGACCTTCCAATATGTGATGATACAATACTAAAGCCCTTCCCAGATGCTGATCAACCACTCTGAGTCTTCCTAGTCTCTAGGGGTGTAAGAAACTCAAATCTCTTTTCTTTCTGAGTCACCCAGTCTGTGATATTCTATTACGGCAACACAGAAGAGACAAAAAGTTACAGAAGTTCACCTTAAAAAGGTATGAGTATTTGTAATTTAAGGCTAGAATTAAGCAAAGGATATTTTCATTGAGAAGTTGAAATAATGTACATGGAGTTTCAAGTCAACCATGCTTAGTGGAAAGTTAAGGCTCTTTCAGCTAGGAATCATTTTTCTTAGATGTCTGCCTTAATCTACATGCTTCTAAATACCCATTTTACCCATGATAATAATTATAACAATTATATATAATTATAAACATGAGAGTTGATAATTCTATAGCTGAGTACCCTAAATAATGCATTTTAAAATATTAAAAAATGATTCATTTCTTTTCAATATATTGTTCTTCAAAGACCAGAAGAAACAAGCACTGAACATCAGGTAGTTCCTAATAAATATTTAAATATTCCTATTTAAATATTTTGAGAATTGTATGAAAATCACAAAACTTCAAATTTTTCCAGCTGTGTTTCTTCTGATATATGTAATCTTATGCATAGAGTTGCACTTTCCGTCTACGAAAAGAAATACTAAAACTGGTCCTGTCTCATCTGGGCTTTTCTTTGACTTATATGATGATGCTAAATATAAACGCATATTAAAATGTGTCCAGGAGTACAAGTACAAGAAATTACTGAAGAATATCTCAGGTTCTAAAAAGCTTGCCTTAGAACATGAACAACAAGCTTCTCAACAGTCTTAGTAACAAGGAAAAAAATAATAATTTTAAAGTTGATAACAAAACCAGAAATAACACACACTCTCATCTTCTTATGTGGAAGATGTTGCCAATTGTCAAGTAAATTTTGGACTTTCCTTTTTTTTAATAAATAGTATCCTGAACTCCAAATAGTGCCTTATCCACAATGAATTGAAAGCAGTTAGAGTTGTGATGACCAGCTGTGTCCTTCTTTGTAGGTATTTTGTCTAATCATTTGAACTGAAGACATTTATACAGGGAAATGCACTATCTCCTCAGTAAGAAGAACAGAAATAAGGGCCAGTGAGCTAGTTTATGATTACTTGGTAAATAATCAATGTTACTAATATTTACAGCATGGAAAGTATAGAAAATATCCAGATTGACAATGAAAAATAAACAAAAATGCACAATTTCATTTTGTGTGACTCAAAAATGCCAGAGATGTTTTTTCAGTACAGTAAATATAGATATTATTATTATTATTGTGTCTATCATTTTGCCAATTGGAAAAATCCTTGTATGAAATTTATTTACCACCACATAAAACCAGATACACTGAATCTAATAGAAGAAAAATTGGGGAAAAGCCTCAAATACTTGGGCACAGGGGAAATCTTCCTGAACAGAACACCAATGGCTTATGCTTTAAGAGCGACAATTGACAAATGGGACCTCATAAAATTGAAAAGCTTCTGTAAAGCAAAGGACACTGTCAATAGGACAAAATGGTGACAGATTGGGAAAAGATCTTTACCAATCCTACATCTGATAGAAGGCTAATATCCAATATATACAAAGAACTCAAGAAGGTAGACTCAAGAGAATCAAATAACACTATGAAAAAAAGTGGAGTATAGAGCTAAATAGAGAATTCTCAACCTAGGAATCTCAAATGTCTGAGAAGCACTTAAAAGAAATGTTCAACATCCATAGTCATCAGGGATACACACATCGAAACGACCCCGAGATTTCATCTCATACCAATCAGAATGGCTAAGATCAAAAACTCAGGTGGCAGCAGAGAAAGACTATTCCATTGCTGGTGGGATTGCAAGCTGGTAAAAACCACTTGGGAAATTAGTCTGGTGGTTCCTGAGAAACTGGAAATTGTTCTACCTGAGGACCCAGCTATACTGCTCCTGGGCATATACCCAAAAGATGCTCCAACATATAAGAAGAACACATGGTCCACTATATTCATAGCAACCTTATTTATACTAGCCAGAAGCTGGAAACAAATCCAGGGTCCCTCAACAGAAGAATGGATACAGAAAATGTGATACATATATACAATGGAGTACTATTCAGCTATTAAAAACAATGACTTCATGAAATTCTCAGGCAAATGGATGGAACTAGAAAATATCATCCCTAGTGAAGTAACCCAAACACAAAAGAACACACATGGTATGTACTCACTAATAAGTAGATTTTAGCCCAAAATCTTACAATGCCCATGATACAACCCACAGACCACATAGAGCTTAGAAAGAAAGGAAGAGCAGGCTGTGGATGCTTCAGTCTTTCATTGAGGAGGGAATAAGACAATTGTGGGAGGTAGAAGAAGGGGAAACTGGGAGGGAGAGAGGAGGAGGATGAAATAAGGAGGGCAGTATCAGGAACTAGAGGAGAAGTCAGAGAGGTACAGAGGGTCAGGAAATAGAAAACAAATGTGTAGCAGGGGTGATGAGGAACTGGGGATAGCCACTGGATGGTCCCATACACTACGGAAATGTGAGGTCCCCAGAACTCAGTGGGGTTGATTTTAGCTGTAATGCAAAGAGAAGGGGGAGATAGAATCTGTTAAAAGAATTTACTTTATAATTCTTAATAAATAACCATCACTTTCAAACAAAAATGAGAATGATTTATACTGCTATTTGAAGCCCCTTGAACCTAGAGTTGAAATATTTATATATTTCTTGTTTTTCAAAAATAAAAATTTTTAGGGCAGGTAAGATGACTCATTGGGTAAGGGCCCATGCTGCAAACCTCACAACCTGAATTAATTTGCAAGCCCTGAATGATGGGGTTCCCACAGGTTCTCCTCTAACTTCCATATACCTATGCTGATAAAATAAATAAATGGAGTTTTAAACAGTCTTTAAAAAAAAGAATCTGTTAAAAGAAACCACATCCAGTAGATAGGTACGGCCCCTGGTGAGGGATATGGCCACCCACCCATATCAAAGTTTTAACCCCAAAATGTTCCTATCCAAAAAAAGAACAGGGACAAAAAATGGAAAAGACTGAAGGAAGGGCCAACCGGGGACTGCCCATTGTGGATGGTGAAATCCCTGGGCTGGTAGTCTTGGATTCTATAAGAAAGCAAGCTGAGCAAGCCAGGGGAAACAAGCCAGTAAGAAACATCCCTCCATGGCCTCTGCATCAGCCCCTGCTTCCTGACCTGCTTGAGTTCCAGTACTGACTTCCTTTAGTGATGGACAGCAATGTGGAAGCATAGCTGAATAAATCCTTCCCTCCCCAACTAACTTCTTGGTCGTGATGTTTGTGCAAGATTAAGACAAGACAAGACAAGAAAGCAGTACCCCACAGAACATCTATATTATAATTTGTTTATATATTTATCTGTTCTTAGAGATTTGGTTGTTTATAGCTTAGGATCATATTTTATAAAAGTTCTATAAACACTATTTTTTTATTCTAGATGAAAAAATGTCTTCATTTTTCTTGGGCCAATGTGCTGGAGAAAGACTGATGGGAAATGTTCATTTGATTATATCAGAAAGAGTCAAAATGTTTTTTTTATTGGTTATTTTATTTATTTGCATTTCAAATGTTGTTCCCCTTTCTGGTTTTCCATCCATGACCCCCTCATCCCCTCCTCTCTCCTTTGCCTCTATGAGGGTGCTCTCCCACCACATCTCCCAGCTATTCCAGCCTCATCTCTCTCGCATCCCCCTAGGCTAGGCCATCAAACCACCACAGGACCAAGGGCCATCTTTCCCATTGATGCAAGATAAGGTGATCTACATATGTAGCTGGAGCCATGGGTCCCTCCATGTATGTACTCTTTGGTTGGTGGTTACTCCCTGGGAGCTCTGGGTGGTTTGGTTATTTGATATTGTTGCACTTCTTCTGGGGTTGCAATCCCCTTCATCTCCTTCCGTTCTTCCACTAATTCTTCCATTGGAGTCCCTGGGCTCAGTCTGATGGTTGGCTGTGAATAACTACATCTGTATTGGTCAGGTGCTGGCAGCAATACCAGGCTTCTGTCAGCAAGCACTTCTTAGCATCAGCAATAATGTCTGGGTTTGGTGTCTGCGGATGGGATGGATCCCCACTTGGTACAGTTTCTGGTTGGCCTCTTTTTCAGTCTCTGCTTTATTTTTGTCCCTGCATTTCCTTTAGATAAGAACAATACTGAGTTAAAATTTTTGAGAAGGGTGACCCCAACCCTCAACTGGGGGCTGTACCTAACCACTGGATATCGTCTGTACAAGTTCTCTCTCCCCTTTGTTGGGTATTTCAGCTAATGTCATCCCAGTTGGAACCTCAGAACCTCTTGCTTCCCTGGCATGTGGGACTTTGTAGTGGCTAACCCAGTTCCCCATCCTCCTCTGCTACATATTTCTGTTAAATTTTCTGACCCTCTGTACTTCTCTCTCGTCTTTTCTCATACCTGATCCTGACCCCCATTTTCCCTCCCCCTCCTATCTCCCTCCCAGGTCCCATCTTCTGTCTATCTCCCATAATTATTTTGTTTTCTCTTCTAAGTAGGACTGAAAAATCCACACTTTGCTCTTCCTTCTCCTTGAGCTTCATGTGGTCTGTGAGCTATATTGTGAGTATTCTGATCATTTTCCTAATATCCACTTATCAGTGAGTACATACCATGTGTGTTCATTTGTGAATGGGTTACCTCACCCAGGATGATATTTTCTAGTACCATCCATTTGCCTGTGAATTTCATGAAGTCATTGGTTTTTTTGTTTTGTTTTATTTTATTTTTTATTGGATATTTGCTTTATTTACATTTCAAATGTTATCCCCTTTCCTCGGTTTCCCCTCTAAAAACTCCCTATCTCATTCCCCTTCCCCCTACTCAACAACCTCCCCTCCTACTTTCCTGACCTGGCAATCCCCTACAGTGGGAAATCGAGCCTTCTCAGGACCAAGGCCTCTCCTCTCATTGATGAACAGATGAGATCCATTACATTCTGATTTTCCACAGATGTATTGTATCCCATTATTAATTTGGTACAGTTTTCTGCCTGCTATTTTACTAAATTTATCTACTTACAAAAATAAGACTTTATACAATTATTAATAAATGTTCAATTGTTTGGTTCATATTAACCCAATATTTCTTCTAGGCTAGCATATACTTGAATCGTTTTTGTAATTTTCTGCACAAGGGCATACCTCTATTAGTGAAAATAATATTTTGAATGACCTGTGATTCTATTCATCCTTCCCCATCCTTTTATAATAATTTTGAGTTCTAAATAGCCTTCAGAAGGATATAATTATTTTTAGAATAATAAGTGTTCTTTGCTCTATCCAAATCTGCAGTCAAGTGGAGTTCTAGGATTTGAGGATGTGCTCCTCTAGAATTTTTTTTCTCAGTAGGAAATGGAACTGTCTGCCAGTCAAACCTCCCTCCTTGCTGAGTGCTGAATTCTCATGTTCATTAAACAATTTATTCCTGCAGCCCATAATCCAGAATAAAGAAATGTTGGTCATCTTATGTGATGGAACCCACTGATCGGGCTTCCCTTAATGAGAGTTTAGCTGGAGGGAAGTTGGCAAGTATTGAAGAGAATTTGAGCAGTATTACTCCATCCTTTCTAACAACTGGAGTCATAGTACAAAGCTCACGGGAAAAGAAAATGCCTGCCTATTGGAATAAGAGTTACATAAGAATTGTCTTAGGAAAGATGCCTAGATGGAAAATCTTGTTAAAGTTTCCGAAAATGCTGAAGTCATGAATGCTGTACTTTAATAAAATATAAAATATTAAGATATCAGAAATGTGTCAGCAAAGAGAAAATCCTATATTGCAAAAATCTTCCTAACTCTAAGGCATTTGATTTTTCAAGGGACTTAGATTTTTACAGAGAATTTTCCTACTTTGACTCCCCAAGTGCAAGTAATACTACTAAAGATGGGTATTGCTCATTATTTCAGATTAGACAGAAATTATTATCTGTTATTATTCAATTTAATTTTAGGATAGTTGGGCCTACATAGGTCTAATTCAGATTGGTTCCCAGTGCTTAGAGGAGAAATGGACACAAATCTGCATTTCTAACCAGATGCTATCTCCAATTCATAACAACTCATGAAAGGAAAAAAAAAAGTTCTCTCTAATGGAGACTCACTGAGGATATAAACCTCACATAAACCCACAAGTAGATAACCAGTATAAATCTAACTCAAAGTTATTATTTTGTTGTTATTGTTGTGGGCTTTTTTCCCCTATAGATATTTTGCTTATATATTATGGTTTCTGGTTTTACGTTTTTATGAGATTTCTATGCCTCTCTCTCTCTCTCTCTCTCTCTCTCTCTCTCTCTCTCTCTCTCTCTCTCCATATATATATATATATATATATATATATATATATATATATATATATTTCTTGTACGTTTTCTTTGGTTCATTGTTTTCTGTTTGCTTGGTCCTATTCTGGTTTGATTGCTTATTTATTTATTTGCTTATTTACTTATTACTTAATATTATTATACTTATTATTAATCTTTTAACATGCCTATTTGTTTTCTAATCTGAGAAAGCAAGAAAGGGTGTGAATTTGGGCTGGTGAGGAAGTAGGAGGGATCTTGGAAGAGTTGAACTTTCAAACAGTGTGAAGACTGAAAGTCTAAGGGAACTTTTAAAGTTGGACTAAATGCATTTTGCATTATGGTATAGTCACAAGCCTATGGTGACAGAGTGGGATGTGGTTATTTGAATGGGAATGGACCTTATAGGCTCATATATTTGAATTCCTCATCTTGTGGAACTATTTAAGAAGCATTAGGTGGCATGGTTTTTTGGAGGAGATTGATACTAGGGGCAGGCTTAGAGAATTCCTAATACTGGTACAATTCCCGGTGTTCTTTCTCTTTGCTTATAGTTTTAGATCAAGATGTGAGCCCTTACTTTTTCATTCCCTCAGTCATTAAGAACTCCAGGTCTCTAAAACCATAAGCCAAATTAAACACTTTCTTGTATAATTTGCCTTGGGCAGGGTGATTTATCAATTGCTGGGGGCCAGTCCCAACTGGAGTTGTTCTTCTTTCTTGTCAGTTCTTCTTGAGGCAGCGGAGGGGGGAAGAGCATCGTCGGGGGTTGGGGGGTAAGACTTTGTCTTATGAGATATTTAGGGTTGCTGTATAATAAAAAGTTTACTTATCTAAGTCTAAGTTACTATGCTAATATAGCTGACCTGCCTTCTGTGTTCCTCTGAAGCTGGAGACTGCAGTCTCAGGCACTTAGCACCTCATCCTAAAACAGTAGGAGATTAAGCAAAGGGTTAATTGCTAGAGCCTTTTCCTATTGTCCAGATACCTCTTGCTTGTCAGTCTAGGGGGAAATTTGGAGCAATAAACTTCTATTGAACCAGGAGAAGAGAATAACACTCACAATGTAGTTAGTGAATTTGAGACTCCTAAAATGGAAGTGGAAACTATTATTGTCCTCAACTAATAGATTAATAAGGAGTAGAAATTCAGCAGCAAATTATTTCACTCATCAGCTGTTGAGGAATGAGCAATGGGTCAAGGGAAAGGGGAAATTAAAATGCTTTTAATAGTAGCTAAAATGATATGATAATGATGGTTATTATTTTATATAATATTTAATTTTATAAATAACTTTTAAAACTATAATTTGATCTTAAAATCTTAATCTTTTAAAAACAGAATCATGAATCATGAATAAAACTCATCTGATACAAGTAAAAGTAGTGAATTTTATAAAAATTTTATATAATTTTAATAACATGATTAAGAACTGTGTAGTGTCTTAGATCTAATACTACTTTCAGGTTTGCATATTCCTTGGCAACAGTTTCATGGAAGCTGAAAGAAAACATGAGATTCTTGGGTCAGAGACAAAGTACTTTATTACTGATGGTTCAATAGGCAGCATGATTGTATTTTCAAATCTTCTTGTGTTTGTTGGGTACCATAGGAGTCATGTGATATGAGCTAACATCTGTTGCACATGTAGAAGTATACTTCATAGACAAAGAATTCTGGATTTAGAAACTCTGTTATGTTAACTTCCCAAACACTATTCAGTGGAAGAAGCAATTTTCTTTATTATTCTGTACAGCAAACAAATGTACTTTGTGTCCTGAAAAAAGACAGTATATTTGCCTTCCAATGTTGTTTAATACATAAATACCATTGAAAAAGATAGTCTGAATGAATGATCTCAGTTCTTCTAATCAGATGTGTATAAAAGCAAGACAACCGTAGAGAATGTTCTATCCCAGCAATAATGTTTGGTGTATTATGCTAAATCTTACTCCTATCCCATGTTCCTATTCTTGTATGGGTGTGTGATTTTTCTGAACATATGCAAAGTGTTCAACAAAATGTAAGCCTTTATACAGAGATTAATCTTCTATAAGATCTAAAGGGCTTTGTGCATGACTAGGTAGATGTAGAATTAACTTGCTACCAAAATATTCTTACATTTTCTCATTCCTCTGCCAATTAGATTTCAATTATTGTTGCTGTCTGAATTTTGAGAAGTGAAAACTAAAGGAGCATGGCTGGATGTTGTTTATTTATTAGACTTTCTAAATTGCCCCTTCATGGTGACTGGAACTTCAGAACATCAGTTCTGCCAGAACTATGCAATGTAAAAAGAGATGACAGGAACACAGAGATCAGGAGCATTGCTTCTCCAGTAGAATCTCAACAAATAAAGATATTTGGGGCATATGTTTCCCTGTGGAGGGACTTGGTATCCAATGTAAGTTGTATATTATTCATAGACAATTGTAATTTAATTTCTAGTATCCAGAGGCAATTAAACACATTACTTTTAAAAGTGCTTAAAATTCACATCATTTTTAAAAGTGGTTAGAAAAGTTTATATATATATATATATATATATATATATATAAAAGCACACAATGGCAAGGAATAGAACCACAAATTTATCACTACCTTTCTTGTACCATGTACTGTTACTTAATTGTCATAGCAACAACCTAACAATGTTATTGTCATTCCATTGCAATTTAAAGACAGAATGTCTGAATTTTTAGAAAATTAAACAACATGCTCAAAATATTCAGTAGGATATATTTTTATTTTTATCATTTTCATATGTATATACAAGATATTTGGATCATTTGTACCCCAACTTTCTCACTCGGCTAATCACCTCCAACATGTCCTTGTTCCCCTTGCTGTCATATCACATATTTGTAATACACAGAAGCCATTTAGTGCTGTGGTTGTTGGAAATTTAGTGGGAATTGTTAGATCAATTTAGGCCTGGTCTTATAAACATAACTTCAGATATAGTAACTAGTGAGTGCAATGACAATATCATGTCCAGGAGACAATATTTTATAACATTTCACTCATTTATCTACATCTTATCTTATTTCTGTGCCCTCCTTCACAATGTTCTCAGATCCCTGATTGGGGTTGATATAGATGTTCATTTAGGTCTGAATACTCAATAGTCTCTATTTGCAGGACAGACTAGTTATGAGTCTCCAGATTAAGTGCTGACCACTACAGAGAAAAGTTTCTCTGACCAAGGTTGAAGGTAGCATTAATCTCTCTCTCTATATATAAACATATATCTAGAAGACAGTTTCACAACATGTCTATTTAGCAGTAGGTTCCTCCATAGTACCTATGACCTCCTGAGCATTGGACTTTTGACCAAATTTATAGTAACAGACATAAATACCTTGTGGAACAAGCCTCAAATCAATTTAAAAATAATGGGTTACTGGCATAATCTTAGTGCCACTCTTTATTTAATGAGCACATCTTGCCTGACAGATTAATATTGTAGTATGTATGGTTCACTAGTTGGTGATGCCACTGATGCCTTTTCTTCCCCAGTGGTCTGCATAATACCTGCTAGCACTGTCAAAGCTTGTTAGCAGAAAGAAATTTTCAGATAAGTTACAGTTTAATTATTCTGTGTCTTTAAAAAAATTATATTTTTAACTAGAGCCTTACCATCCAGTTCTGGTGGACAACCAAGTTGCCCAAATTTTTATACTTGCTAAATGATCAGTTTTAGTTTTGAGTATGGTTAATATCTAATACCTAATTTAATACCACTACATATAACTAGGTATCAATTATTGTCACTTAATAGGGTACTTAGAATTTGTAATACTTTAGAAGTCTGATGGTATCTTTTAAAATGTTATTTTATGTGTATGGAAATTTGGCATATGTTTCTGTGTGATACATGATTGTCTGGTGTCCACAGAAACCACAATATGGTGTTGGATCTGGAACTAGAGTTACAGAAATTTGTGAGCTTCCATGTGAGGACTGAGGAATAGAACCTTTGTGGTAAGCCAGTATGCTTAACAGCTGAAGAATCTCTCTAGGCCCTGACTGAGGATATTCTAATGAAATCTTTTGGCATGGCTACATAGTATCTTGTGGTATTTGAAGAAACTTCAAAGTGTAAGCATATACAAGAGAAGAGATAGGTCAGAAGGAAGAGGATGTAACATATTAAGGTACTAAATGACAAAACAGTAACTATTAGTAATTAGTTTAGATTGAAAAAGCTACTCTTCATGCATGATTCTGGATGCTACATAACTGCGCATAAGGGACTATATGCATTCTATGTGCTCAATTTTGCATCAAGGAATATGCTCACAAAAACTGATTGAATCGTTCAGACTATTCAATCTTATCAGCTAGAGATTGCTTCATTACTCAGAACCAATTCATTAGAGAAATTGAAAAACAATCTTGTGGTCAGGCGGTGGTTTCTTTCAGTAAGAAATTGGTCAGTTCTGTGGTAGAGTTCAGTTAAATTGATTGATTTCTCTGTACAGATTAATAAAACAAAATCATGGTTTAAAAGTTTCTCTTTTAAAATTTAATTTTATGTTTTACTTTTTCACTTTACATCCTGCTCACTGACCCCTTTCCGGCCAACCCCTCCCACAATCCTTCCACCATCCCCTCTTCTGCTTCTCCTCTGAGTAGGTGGGGCCTCTTCTGTATACCACCCCCCCCCAGCAGTTCAAGTCTCTGCAAAGCTAGGGGTTTCCTCTCCCACTAAGGCCAGACAAAGCAACTCAACTAGAACATATCCCACAGACAGGCAACAGCTTTAGGGATAGCCCCTGCTCCAGTTGTTTGGGACTCACCAAGCTGCACATCTGCTACTTATGTGTTGGAAGGCCAGCCATGTATGCTCTTTGGTTGGTTCAGTCTCTGAGAGACCCAAAGGTCCAGGTTATTTGACTCTGTTGGTCTTCCTGTGAAGACCTTTTTATCACCTTTGGTCTGGAATACTTCATTTTAAGGATTCCCAAGAGATAATCCTCTGTTAAAGTTTTTAAACATAGCCTTTTATTGCTGAGAATTTTAGCATAACATCCCGATGTAGCAAATACTGTTTTCAAATTCTTTTAGCCAGGTTTTTATAGGAAAATAATAGAAGTTGTGAGATAATATATTAAGCAGCAGGAATGTGTCTGTTTTCTAACATTTTCAACAATGTATTAGAATTTAGGTGAATGCTTCAACCTGTTTTTCCCCTCTTTAGTTTGATAATTTCATACACTTATAAAATGTATTTAGGTCATATCTATGACTCATTTCCCAAAATCCAACTCCTAGACCCCTGGTCCACACATCACCCAACATCATATATTCTTTCTTTTCTACAAAATATTGTTTTTAAATTTCCATATATGTCTACTGAAATTACTAAATTACTCTTCCTCCTATGCCCTCTCATGTTACCTACTAATTTTCAAATTCCTGACCCTCTTTGCTTTTATAGTTTATTTATATTTTATATACATTAGATTTTGTTATATGTTATATTATATATTTATATACTTCATATATACTTATTTATATTCTATTGTATTTTAATAGCTTAAATACTATTACAATACTTGCCCCTTCCATTTCCTCTTTCCAACTGCTCCCATGTATCTCTTGACTTTTTCAGACACCCTTACTGGATTGACTTCCCTCCCTTTCCTAATGAAAGCCCTTCTCCATTTTTCTAATTTTCTCATTCAAATATTTTGTATACTACTCTCTCCCTCTCTATTACTTCACATTGAATACTCAGATCTGAAGATTTAGAACTAGAAACTGCAGATGAGAGAGATCATATGATATTTGTCTTTAAGGGTCTATGTTAACTCATTCAATATGCCATCTTCAAGTTCTATTTACCTTCAATTTTCATTATTCTTTACATTGTGTATATTTTTCCATTGTGTATAGGTACTGAATTTGATTAACCCTCAATTGAATGGCACTTACCTTATTCCCATTTCCTGGCTATTGTGAGCAAAGTGACAATGAGCATGGCCAAGCAAGGATCTACAGAGGAGGATCACAAGTTCTTTGGGCATCTGCTGAGCAGTGGTATATGTGTTTATATATTAGATTTAGTTTTAATGTTTTGAGGGTTATCTCCACTCATTTTCAAAGTGCCTGCTCTAATTTGTAATCTGCCAACAATGAAAAAGGGTTTTATTTCCTCTTACATCTGTCCCAGACATTTTTTTGTCAATTGCCTTGTTTGTGTTTCCCATTCTGACTGTGATAAGATGAGATCTTAAAGATGTTTTGATCTAAATTTTGCTAGTTGGTAGGGATACTGAACATTTCTTGAGATATTTATTAGCCAATTTTATTTCCTATTTTTAGACTCTCTGTTCAGATTCCATTTTGAATGGGTTGTTTGCCTTTGAGGCCCTTTATTATTGTTTTGTTTTAGACAATTATATATCATGGACCTTAATGTTCTCTCAATTTTACAGTTGACAAAGATTCTAACCTACCCTTTGCATTTGGTCATATAGCTATACAATTTGTAGGCTGTTTGCATCATAGAAATTTTTCCTACTCTCTATGTATCTGCATGAGTTCAAGGCCAACCTGGTCTGCAGAATGGGTTTTGCTTGATATGTGACAAGTAATATTTTTTAACTATTATTATACAGTTTTCTATCTGCCTTCTGTTTTCTTTGTACAGTTAGTGTTTTAACTATAATATGCTATAGATGAGTTCTTGTCTTGTATTTTTGTGTTTATGAAAGTTCCATGTCCTTCTTGTGTGTGTTTGGGCATTTCTTTCCTTAGTGTGTGGATGTTTGTTCTATGATCATGTTGACTGTCTGGTCTATAACACTTACTTGTGATTCTTTCCTTCATCTATTCCCTTAATTTGAAATTTTTAATCTTTTGATGGTGTCCCACATTTCCTGAATATTTGTGTCCTGTAGGATTTTACCCAATATTATTTTCTAATTTGGTCTAGGTCATCTATAGATCCATATATTCTGTATTCTGCTTGATCAATTATACTTATAGAGCTTTCTGGTGAGTTTTCTAGTTGAGTTATTGAAGTTTTCAATTTCTTAATTTCAGCTTGAATAGTCTTCATTTCTCATTATTGAGTTCCATTTTCAAAACTGGGATTGTCTTTATCGTTTCCCCCAGACTTGTGTTTATGCTTCCTTGGAAATCACTAAAGCATTTATTCGTTTTTAGTTCTTTTTCCTTAATTTTACTGAGCTGTTTCTTTATGTCTTTTTTAAACTCCTTGTTTTCTTTGCTGAAGTTTTTTGTGTGAATTGATGGGTTGTTTCTACTGAATTTTATTATTTTATTTATTTACATTCCAAATATTGTTTTTAAATTCTATATTCTGGTGTTCATCTAGGTAATTCTCATTGGCAAACATTTCTACAGTACTAATGAATTTCTAATGCCTTGATCTTTCTCATTGCTTGAATTTTGCAATGATATCAGGAGTTGGGGACTGTTTTGTTGGTTCTGTGTCTGATATGAACACAATAGGTTAGATTACAGCACACAAAAAAAAATGTGGGCTGGATTGAGTTTAGCTGTTGGAAATGGCTTATCCAGAAAGAAGTCAGGTAAACACAGTACACTGGTCTAATGTATAGAATGTAGCTCCTGTTTTAGGCCTAGAGCTTGAGAAAGGATAGATTGAAGGGATAAAGAGGGTACTTAGGAGGGTCGATTGCATGGGCTAACCTGGCTAGACTCTGGTAAAGAATATTCCGGATCTGATTGGGTTGGAAAATTGAATTACTTCTTTTTCTTTAGGTATTACTGTTGTGCACATATATGTGAATAAATTTTTAAATAAAATCTGTTGTTCCTATCAGGGTTGTATATATATTCAGGTCTCAGCACTTGTTATTGGACAATCATTTATGTGACTTATGCCTAGGAAAGACATAAAAGTAACTTCTCAACATATTTCCAAGGAAATAAAAGTTCAGGAAAGGAAAGTATTGAGAATGGAAGTCAAGGTCATTAATAAACTGACTTATATGGTTGACTAGAGACTGTACATAATCACAACAAAAATCCTTCATAATATACACTGAACAATGATCATGAGAAGACTACAATTTTGAATATTTGTTGCTAGATATGAGTAATCATATTATCTACTTAATGCCTTTAGTGAAAATGTTTGAAATGGAATTAATTGTACTAAATGTATAACACATATTAACCTCTTCCAGAAAGAAGCCCTCTTTTTGGTTGTCCAATGTAGAGTTGTCAGTCTCGAAACTATACACACACAAACAACAAAAACAGACCCATATATATATGTATATACATACATATACAGAAACATGCATGTAACAAAAGTAATCAAGAAAAAAAGAAAAAGGGACTATCAACCTGATAGTACAGGAGAGTGCAGGGACCATGTTAGAAGTTTTAGGGAGATCAGCTGGAACAGAGGTTGGAAGAAGGAAAGGAGAGGAGATTGGTATAATTATATTTCAATTAAGAACACATTTAACACAAGTTAACTTGACAGTGCCATAAATGCTATATTTAGGATAAATGTAGTGTTAAAAATGAAGACTGTGAGGAAATTTTTGAAGACTAAGTAGAATTTGTGCTTTAAAATGTCTCTTCAGTATTGTATGATATCTGAAGATAGTATGCTTTCTGGAAGCTCCCATGCAACAGACTACAGGATTAAATATATTGGTAGTAATCAGGTTTCATTTTCTTTTAAGAAGAATCATAAATCTCAATTGAAGCTGAGTATTCTGACATATAATTTCTTGAAAAGTCATTGTGAAATGTTATATTGCTGTCAGAATTTATTTTTTCTTATCTTTTAATTTATTTTTTAGAGTATAATTACAAAATTTCTGTCTTCCTTTTCTTCCCTTTAACCTCTCCCATATGTCCCTCCTTTTTCTCTTTCAAATCAATGGCCTCCTTTTTCATTAACTGTTATTACTGCATATATATATATATATATATATATATATATATATATATGCATATATATATATATATGTACATATATCTGGCTTAGTATGTATAAAGCTACTTGTATGTATATTGCCAGAAATGACACTTTAATGTTGGAAAGCCAACTGGTATGCTCTTCTCTGAGGAAGATTATTTCTCTCCTCAGCATTCCTTTTTACCTGCAGTTCTTTGTATAGGGTGGAGGCCTCAGGGGCTTTTCCCTATCTACTTTGGCATGTCTGATGTGTCTTTCTTGTTTAGCTCACATTTGAGCACTTACTTTATCTTGAGGTACTTTTCTATTTTAAGTTCTTTTGAATTTTTATTTTTTTCTATGTTGAGAATTACATATGTGTATAACGAAAAATATGTCTACATGTATCCCCATTTCCTTTTCCAGCTCTTCTACAGTACCCCTTACTTATTTTATATATTTTCAGAACCTTTTAAGTCCAGTTACTGATGACCATATATGCATCGGTTTTGGGCTGTCCCCACATCCTCTACTGGGGCTATACCACTGGAGCTTAGGAATCCCTTCACTGGCAACAGCCTCACAAAAGAATGACCCTCACACCCATGGTGCTTATCAATTGTCAATATCTTCTCAGAAAGGAAGAGGACTTAATATCAAGCATCCTATGTCAATATATTAATGAGCTTCGCCATATGTAGATCTTGTACATATAACCTAGTAGGAGAAAAAGCACAAGGGAGGCAGTGCTGGAGCAGGAGTTGAGGCAGGAGCTTTTCAAGTGTATCAACTACATTAGCAGACTGCAGGTCATATGGTTTATTAGAAAGCAGTAATGTCTGGGAAATAAATGTTTAACTGGCTTTAACCTGATGTGGCCTATGTCTCAATGAAGTTGAGTAGATCCAAGCCTGGTTTGTGTATGGAGCAGCCTTACTCCTTCTGTGCACTCTGAGGGCTGTCTGGTTTATGGACAGAACTCTATTGTCCCTCATCTGACTTGGAAATCTACATCCCACCACTTTTTTTTGTATTTATTTTATTTTTTATTGGACATTTTCTTTATTTGCATTTTAAATGTTTTCCCCTTTCCAGGTCTCCCATTCAGAAACTTCCTACACTGTACCCCCTTCCCCTGCCTCTATGAGGGTGCTCCCCCAGTCACATACACATGCCTGCCTTCCTGCCCTGGCATTTCCCTACAGTGGGGCATCAAACACCCTAAGGCACAAGGGTCGCTTCTCCCACTGATGCCCAACAATATCATCCTCTGCCACATATGCCATCTGGGCCATGGGTCCCTCCATGTGTACTCTTGGATGGTGGTCCAGTCCCCAGGAGCTCTCGGGGGGGGGGCGTTCTGTCCTGTTGACACTGTTGCGTTCCCCCACGGGGCTGCAAACCCCTCAGCTCCTTCAGTCCCTTCTCCAACTCCTCCATCAGGGATCCTGTGCTCAGACCAATGGTTGGCTGCAAACATCCACCTCTGTATTTCTCAGGCTCTGGCAGAGTCTCTCAGGTAGACAGCCATAGCAGGCTCCTATCAGCAAACACTTTACAGTATCCACAATAGCATCCAGGTATGGTGACTATATATGGGTCTATCCCAAGGTGGGGAAGTCTCTGGATGGATGGCCTTTTCTTTAGTCTCTGCTCCACACTTTGTCTCCATATTTTCTCCTGTGAGTATTTGTTCCCCCTTCTAAGAAGCTCTGAAGCATACATGCTTTGGTCTTTCTTCTTCTTGGGATTCACATGGTCTGTGAATTGAATCTTGGGTATTCTGAACATTTGGGCAAATATCCACTTATCAGTGAGTGTATACCTTGTGTGTACTTTTGTAACTGAGTTACCTCACTCAAAATGTTATCGTCAAGTTACATCCATTTGCCTAAGGATTACATGAAGTCATTGTTTTTAATAGCTCTGTAGTACTCCATTGTGTAAAGGTACATTTTCTGTATTCATTCCTCTGTTGAGGAACATCTGTGTTGTTTCCAGCTTCTGTCTATTATAAATATGGCTGCTATAATCTTAGTGGAGGATGTGTCCTTATTATATATTTGAGCATCTTCTGGGTATATGGTCAAGAGTGGCATAGCTGGTTCCTCAGGAAGTACTATGTCAAATTTTCTGAGGAACAACTGAACTGATTTCCAGAGTGGTTGTACCAGCTTGGAATTCCACCAGTAATGAAAGAATGTTCCTCTTTCTCAACATCCTCACCAGCATCTGCTGTCACCTGAGATTTTTATCTTAGCCATTCTGACTGGTGTGAGGTAGAATCTCAGGGTTGTCAGGAGCCATTATGGGACAAGCTACACACCAGCAGGTGATCCTCCTGAAATGACATGCTTCGGGTTATTATACAATCTGCAGCAGGTGAGCCCTCATTAAGCAAGGCTGTAAGGGATTCATTTTAGAAAAGATTCCTGTTATTATTATGCTTTTCCTGTTATTATTAAGCATATATAATAATCAATAAATAATAGCATACTGCTTTGGAGCAGAAGATCTTACAGTGATGCTATGTAGACAAATAGATGACATAAGTTTTAATGATGATCCTATAAGACTTCCTAAAATCATATCTGTGATTATTAAGCTCTTTTATAGTGGGACTGCTATTAGATCCTTTTCTAATAGTCAAAACTGCAATGAGAACTCTGCCAGTCTCTCAAGCGTCTCCAGTTAATTGCTCTTAGATGATAACCAGACTTTCTCCTATTCAGAGCACATTCCAAGAGGTTGTAAACCATTAACCAAAGGTCATAAAAAGGGAACAACTGATTTATTATAGGTGCTAGGACAGAAGATAAAATATTGACTGGGTTTATCTATACAAAACTTCATTTATAACTTAGTGGTTATGGTTTTTAAACCTTAGGTGAACCTGTAGAGCTAAGACAGGTGATGGATTTTAACTAGATAATTACTCCTAATGGATATGCATGTAAACATTCTCCATTGTAAACTTCTATTTCAATTTATGATTTGATTTTTTTGTGTGAACTTGTGATGAACTTTGTAACATGTGATTATGTATTCTGAAGATGTTTAAAAGGCGAGGACAAAGAGAAGAGTCAGAACTGAGGAATTGAGGTTAGAAGTAATGAGCTGAGAGAGGAACTGAACTGAGGAGATGTTTTTAGTCAGAACACCTTTTAAACAGACCTGAACTCAAGAAGAACTTAGAAGTATAGGCATAGCATTCAGAGAAAAGGCATAGAGAGTAAGAGCATTGTTGCAACTTCAGAGCAGGAGGAGAGAACAAGATTAGAAGGAGAATGAAGAGTGGAATAACTTAGAAACTATAGGTAACATAAGAAAAGTAAGACAGCAATGTGCAGAATGCAGAGGGAAAGAGGAAAAAAAGAAGATGCTGCAGAGCAGAAGGAGTAGGTAGGTTTCTCCTTACCATGGGACACAACTGGTCCCATGGTAAGGACAAGGTAGGTTTAGTCTTACTACAAGAAGAAAGCTTTTTTTCTTACAAACATGAGTTTAATTCATTTAGCATTAAAAGTGTGGAAGCTTTTTCTTTCTCTATGTAATAAAGATTGGAGCTCTTTTTCATCCAAAATGAGTAAGTTCTTTCTGCACTTGTGCTTGGTCTTTGGCTCCATATGCATATATAAGTATGGGTGTGTGTGTAAGTATGCAATTGTGAGAATGTGTACATGTGTGTGTGTAAGTATTTAATTGTGAGAATGCATGAAAGCTGGACCCAGCTGAATTTGTGTGGAAAAGTATAAATGAGAACTCTACGTGCATAAAGAGTTCATACTCTACATGTATGAACTCATGTGAGATTATGCATATTCCCTTATGTATATTTTTTTCTTTCTGTGAGTGTTATTCTCTTCTCCTGATTCAATAGAAGTTTATCGCTCCAAACTTCCCTCTAGCCCAACAAGCAAGAGGCATCTGGACAATAGGGAAAGGGCTCTAGCAATTAACCCTTTGTTTAATCTCCTATTGTTTGTCTCTTAAGACAAAGTCTTACCCTGGAAGTTCATAAGAAAGAGTCTTATCTCCCCTCCCCCCACTGATGCTATCCCCCCTCTGTTGCCTCAAGAACCTACAAGAAATGTAATCCACTACATAAACAATCTCAAAGAAAAAAACCACATGGTCATCTCATTAGATGCTGAGAAAGCATTTGACAAAATTCAGCATCCTTTCATGCTAAAGGTCTTGGAAAGATCAGGAATTCAAGGCCCATATCTAAACATAGTAAAAGCAATTTATAGCAAACCAGTAGCCAGCATCAATCTAAATGGAGAGAAACTTGAAGCAATCCCACTAAAATCAGGGACTAGACAAGGCTGCCCTCTCTCTCCATATCTTTTCAATATAGTACTTGAAGTTCTAGCTAGAGCAATTAGACAACAAAAAGAGGTCAAAGGGATACAAATTGGAAAGGAAGAAGTCAAACTATCACGATTTGCAGACGATATGATAGTATACATAAGCGACCCAAAGAACTCCACCAGAGAACTCCTACAGCTGATAAACGACTTCAGCAAAGTGGCCGGATATAAAATCAACTCAAGCAAGTCAGAAGCCTTCCTATACTCAAGGATAAGCAGGCTGAGAAAGAAGTAAGAGAAATAATACCCTTTACGATAGCCACAAACCATATTAAGTATCTTGGCGTGACTCTAACCAAGCAAGTGAAAGATCTGTATGATAAGAACTTCAAGTCTCTGAAGAAAGAAATTGAGGAAGACATCAGAAGATGGAAAAATCTGCCATGCTCATGGATTGGCAGGATTAATATTGTAAAAATGAGCATCTTACCAAAAGTAATACACAGATTCAATGCAATCCCCATCAAAATCCCAACTCAATTCTTCATAGAGTTAGAAAGAGCAATTCAAAAATTCATCTGGAATAACAGAAAACCCAGAATAGCTAAAACTATTCTCAAGAGTAAAAGAACCTCTGGGGGAATCAGTATCCCGGACCTCAAGCTGTACTACAGAGCAATAGTGTTAAAAACGGCATGGTATTGGTACAGTAACAGACATGTAGATCAATGGAACAGAATTGAAGACCCAGAAATGAATCCACACTCCTATGGTCACTTGATCTTTGACAAAGGAGCTAAAACCATCCAGTGGAAAAAAGATAGCCTTTTCAACAAATGGTGCTGGCTCAGCTGGAGGTCAACATGCAGAAGAATGCAAATTGACCCATCCTTATCTCCTTGCACTAAGCTCAATTCTAAGTGGATCAAAGATCTCCACATAAAACCAGACACACTGAAACTAATAGAAGGGAAACTAGGGAAGAACCTTGAACATAGGGGCACAGGGGAGAATTTCCTGAACAGAACTCCAATAGCTTATGCTCTAAGATCAAGAATAGACAAATGGGACCTCATTAAATTACAAAGTTTTTGCAAGGCAAAAGACACTGTCAAAAAGACAAAGCGGCAACCAACTAACTGGGAAATGATCTTTACCAACCTTACATCCGACAGAGGGCTAATATCCAATATATACAAAGAACTCAAGAAGTTAAACTCCAGAGAGGCAAGTAACCCTATTAAAAAATGGGGTACAGAGCTAAACAAAGAGTTCTCACCTGAAGAATATCTAATGGCTGAGAAGCACCTAAAGAGATGTTCATCATCCTTAGTCATTAGGGAAATGCAAATCAAAACAACCCTGAGATTCCATCTCACACCAGTCAGGATGGCTAAGATCAAAAACACAGGAGACAGCAGTTGTTGGCGAGGATGTGGAGAAAGAGGAACACTCCTCTACTGCTGGTGGAATTGCAGGCTGGTATAACCACTCTGGAAAGCAGTCTGGCGGTTCCTCAGAAAACTGGGCATGACACTCCCGGAGGATCCGGCTATACCACTCCTGGGCATATACCCAGAGACTTTACCTGCATGCAATAAGGACACATGCTCCACTATATTCATAGCAGCCTTATTTATAATAGCCAGAAGCTGGAAAGAACCCAGATGTCCCTCAACGGAGGAATGGATTCAGAAGATGTGGTATATTTACACAATGGAATACTACTTTGCAATTAAAAACAATGAATTCATGAAATTCCTAGGCAAATGGTCAGAACTTGAAAATATCATCCTTAGTGAGGTAACCCAATCACAAAAGTACACACATGGTATGCAGTCACTGATAAGGGGATATTGACCCAGAATCTCAGAATACCCTAGACACAATCAGCATATCAATAGATTTCTAAAAAGATGGAAGGAGAGACCCCTGGTCCTGGAAAGACTGGATGTAGGGGAACGCCAGGACAGAGTAACGAGAGGGGGTTGAATGGAGAAAAGAGGGAGGGAAGGGGGCTTATGGGACTTTCAGGGAGGGAGGAAACGGGAAAGGGGAAGTGATTTGGAATGTAAATTAAAAAAATAAAATAAAATAAAAAAAAAAAGCTTAAAAAAAAAAGAAAAAAGAAAAAAGAACACCTCTGGCCCGGGCTGGCCCCCTGTACAGGGTTGTTTTGATTTGCATTTCCCTGATGACTAAGGATGCTGAACATTTCTTTAGGTACTTCTCATATCTTTGAGTTTCCTCAGTTTAGAATTCTCTGTTTACTTCTGTTCCCCATTTTTAATAGGGTTATTTGGTTCTCTGGAGTCCAACTTCTTGAGTTCTTTGTATATATCGGATATTGGCCCTCTGTTGGAAGTAGGATTGGTAAAGATCTTTCCCCAATCTGTAGTTTGCCATTTTGTCCTATTGACAGTGTCCTTTACCTTAGAGAAGTTTTGCAATTTTATGAGGTCCCATTTGTTGATTCTAGATCTTAGAGCACAAGTCACTGGCGTTCTGTTCAGGAAATTTTCCCCTGTGCCCATGTGTTCAAGGCTCTTACCCAGTTTCTTTTCTATTAGTTTCAGCATGTCTAGTTTTATGTGGAGGTCCTTGATCCACTTGGACTTGAGCTTTGTACAGGGATATAAGAATGGATCAATTTGCATTCTTCTACATGTTGACGTTGAGTTGAACCAGCACCATTTATTGAAAATGCTGTCTTTTTCCGACTGGATGGCTTTAGCTCCTTTGTCAAAGATCAAATGACCAGTGGTGTGTGAGTTCATTTCTCGGTCTTCAGTTCTATTCCATTGATTTACTTGCCTGTCACTATTCCAATACCATGCAGTTTTTAACCCTATTGCTCTGTAGTACTGTTTGAGGTCCGGGATACTGATTCCCCCAGAAGTTCTTTTACTGTTGAGAATAGTTTTCACTAACCTGGGTTTTTTTTTTTTTTTTATTCCACATGAATTTGAGAATTGCTCTTTCTAACTCTATGAAGAATTGAGTTGGAAATTTGATGGAGATTGCATGGAATCTGTAGAATGATTTTGGCAATATGTCTATTTTTAGTATATTAATCCTGCCAATCCAAGAGCATGGGAGATCTTTCCATCTTGTTAGGTTTTGTTCCATTTCTTATTTCAGAGACTTGAAGTTCTTCTCATACAGACTTTTCACTTGTTTTGTTAGAGTAACACCAAGATATTTTATATTGTTTATGAGTATTTATGAAGGTGTCATTTCCCTAATTTCTTTCTCAGTCAGTTTATCCTTTGAGTAGAGGAAGGCTACTGATTTGATTGAGTTAATTTTGTATCAGTCCACTTTTCTGAAGTTGTTTATCAGCAGTAAGAGTTCTCAGGTGAAATTTTTGGGATCACTTATGCATATTATCATCTTTTCTGCAAATAGTGATATATATCAACTCAATTCCCCAAGAAAAAGACATAGACTCACACACTAAATATATAAACAGGACTCAGCATTTTCCTGCATATAGGAAACTCACCTCAGTGTCAAAGACAGATACTACCTCAGAGTAAAAGGCTGCAAAACAATTTTCCAAGCAAAAGGTCCCAAGAAAGAAGCTGGGGTAGCCATTATAATATTGGATAAAATTAACATTCAACCAAAAGTTGTCAAAAATGATAAGGAAGGACACTTCATACTCATCAATGGAAACATCTACCAAGAAGAATTCTCAATTCTGAACATCTATGCTCCAAATGCAAGGGCACCCACATTCATAAAAGAAACTTTATTAAAGCTCAAAGCACACATTGTACCTCACACAGTAATAGTGGGAGACTTTAACACCCCACTCTCATCAAAGGACAGATCTTGGAAACACAAACTAAACAGAGATACAGTGAAACTAACAGAAGCTATGGACCAAATGGATTTGACAGATATCTATAGAACATTTTATCCTGAAACAAAAGGATATACCTTCTTCTCAGCACCTCACAGTACCGTCTGCAAAACTGACCATATACTCGGTCACAAAACAGACCTCAGCAGATATAACAATACTGAAATAATTCCATGTACCCTATCAGATCACCATGATCTAAGACAGGTCTTCAACACAACAGTAACAATAGAAAGCTCACATACACGTGGAAGCTGAACAACACTGTACTCAATGATAACTTGGTTAAGAAAGAAATAAAGAAAGAAATTAAAGACTTTTTAGAATTTAATGAAAATGAAACATACCCAAACTTATGGGACACAATGAAAGCAGTGCTAAGAGGAAAACTCATAGCTCTGAGTGCCCCCAAGAAGAAACTGTAAAGACCATACACTAGCAGCTTGACAGCACACCTGAAAGCTTTAGAACAAAAAGAAGCTAATATACCCAAGAGGAGTAGACTGCAGTGAATAATCAAACTCAGGGCTGAAATCAACTAAGTAGAAACATAAAGAACTATAAAAAGAAACAACAAAACCAGGAGCTGGATCTTTGAGAAAATCAACAAGATATATAAACCCCTTAGACTGACTAATGAGAGGGCACAGAGACAGTATCCAAGTTAGCAAAATCGGAAATGAAATGGTAGATTTAACAACAAAAACTGAAGAAATTAAAAAAATCATCAGATTCTACTACAAAAGCCTATATTCAACAAAACTGGAAAATCTGGATGAACTGGACAATTTCCAAGACAGATACTCCCATTGTTTATAATGGGTTCATGCCATCATCATATGTGCCAACATAGTCTGTGGGAATAGCTTCATATTATACCAGAACATGGTTGGTAGTGGCTTATAAACAGAACACAAAAATATTTAATGGTTGAATTGGTATAGGGACTTATTGTTCCTCTACTCTAGAGGAGCAGGGTCGGGGCCTGGTACATCTGAGGCTAGTCACCATGATGCTCATCATGAAGTGGGCATGGGATGTTACTGTGGTATGTTCTAGGCATGGTGGTAGGAATCCATCAAAGAAGGGGATTTCTTATAAGGGTCAACTAAAGGGGAGAGCTGTGTCTGAGGAGGAACCATGCAAGATAGCATTAGTAAGTACAGTGTCTAAGGGGGACTCAGAAAAGAAGTACAAAAGAAGCATCCAGTGGCATTGGGATGGGATTCAAGGGGTAGCAGGTCAGTGGTATAATGAAAATATTGTAGCCAGGACAGGGTGGATTGAGCATTTCTTTTCAGTTGTGTTTCTTGTTCAAGAAAGTCTTTATGGTTTAGTGTGAACTGGGAGGCCCACATTAGCTGTTAAGAGATATGAATATCAGCAGAAGAATATGCACCATGACCATTGGGATATACTTTACCCAAGATTCCCATTCTCCACTTTTCATCCCAGGGGACACCTATAGCAGTGAGATGGTTAATTAGGTTTTGAAATAAGCCATTTCTGAAAGCTGAGTTTGATTTTACAGACCAATGATGGCAGCTTTCATAATGATCCTCATCCAGCTTCTCCTTTGCAATATTTTTGTTGATAGGAGAAGCAGAGAAAGGGGTTGGGAATCATTGAAGTGGAATTAGGATAGACAAGATTAGATACAGATCTTTAGCATCCATTGTTGGGGCAGCTTGTGGACCTGACTTCCTGGTTCATGCCATCATAGATTTTATGAATGGAAACACTCCAGTGGTGGGTGCTGGGGAGAGAATTAGAGGATTGAGTGGTAGCAGGGCAGGCCTGCAATATAACAAAGACTGCCATTAAAATAGGAGAGCAGGTGGTGGAGGGAGAGGGAGGCAGGCTTGATAAGGGCACATGCATTGTGTAGTTACTACCAGGTCAAGAATGTCCTTCCTAGTCATTTCGTTCCTTGGCCACAGGCATCTCCTCCTGTGTCTCCTCCTTTTTTCCCATTAGAGATAGATGGACCATCTTCTTGTTAAGTGGTGAGGTATTGGACATTTCACAAAGGTGTCCAGATAGGTCAAGGCTGATGCTGTGGTTATACATAAACAAAATCCCTTCCTAGTTTGAGGAGTGGTCAGTCCCTTCCAGATCCAATTTAGGGGATTCTACTATCTCACCAACAAGTTGAAGGTCAATTGTGTATTCCAATGTGTGTGTGTGTGTGTGTGTGTGTGTGTATGTGTGATTTGGTGGAATATTTCCTTTTAGGAAGTCAACAAGAGGCTGTAGAACTTTTCAGGGATAAGCAGCCATGTCTGGAAATAGTTGAAGTTTTCCAATAAACTCTGGAGGGAAATGAGATTTAGTATCTGGAGGAATGTCACAACAGGCTTATGAGGATAGACTGTAGTTAAGTGAGCTTCCATTCCCAATAAGGTATATGGAAGTGATTAGGTGTATCTTATTTGAGGCTATTCTGAATACTATTTTTGTTAGAGTGGGGAAACAATAAATCTTTGAGGTCATTGGGTGAAGTGTTTTGTTTTGTTTTTTTCCCCAGGGCAGGATATCATCTATATAATGATAAACATGCAACCCCATTTCTAACTGTGGTTTCAGGGCAGCAGAAACCTTTTCCTGCATGCAGTGGGGCTGTTGGCCATCCCATGGGGGAAGATTCTCCATTTATATCAGGAGGCTGGCCCAGAGTTCTTAATTTGAGAGGCTGAAAAGGCAAAACACTGACAATCCTTGTGGTGTGGGTGAATAGAGATAAAACAATCTTTAACATCGATAACCAATAGTGGAGTATTGGCTAGGATTATGGAGAAAAGAGGAAAGTCCCTCTAGGGGGATTCCCAGATCTACATGGTCTTGTTCATGACCTTAGGTCTTGTAATAGCTGTCATCCCTCAGAATTCTTTTGTAAGGGTCTGTGATTCACCAAAAATGATACCCCACACTCAAATAGTATCTGAAAACAAAGAATGTTTTATTCTGCAGAAGTCCAGCATGCAGGGATCTACCACTTTACCAAGATGGAGATGCCCTGGTAAGTGCTCAGGTTCAATTTGAAGCATATTGGGGAAATTCCTGGGAGGGGTAGGTGACCTTTACCTTGATTGCTTGTCAAGGTGTGAGGGTCTTTGAGATTGGATAGAGCTCTGGCAACATTCTAGAACCATTGTGGTGGGGCTGGAGGGCATAGAAACTGTTGTTGGGGAAGCCTGGAAACTGTTGTTGACTCATTGTCATTGCCTCAGGCCAGGTGGCAGGGCAGTTTCTGATTGGCTGCCTGAGACCTGAGTTTTTTCCAGTAACTGCCTTGCCTGAACTTGCCCACGGGAAACAGAAATCTAGGTCTAGTCTCCTGAATTGCCAGTTTGAAGCTTGTCATGGAGTCAGCCTGTCCCAGTCCTCACACTTTTGAATTGCAAATATGGAAATATTCCATGGATTTTGGGAGAGAGGCAGATATGTTGGAGCTGGAGTTGTTCTTTAATGAAGTGAGTAAGAGTTTCTAATTTCTCCCTGGATAAAGGCTGTTGTTCAACTCAGATGGGTTCATCTGAGACCCAGTCAAGGCAGAGAGTATCTTATATAGCAGTGGCTCTTAGAATTGGGGATGACCCCTGGGAAGTTGTTTGCTGTAGTCTTCTAACTGAATGCAATCACTTTCCATGTTAATGGAGACAGCCACATCTATAGCTTCTAGGATAGCTCTCTCCAACAGGTTTGTGGCCATGTCCATGATAAGAAGGTTGTTAAGATCAATAGTACCACCTGAATCCTGCCATTTAAAGCCCTCTTTTGTGGTATATACTTAGGAAAAGCCTACTATGACCATTAGATGTGGCCCAGGGATTAGTTCTGAATGCTGTGGAACCTAATATCATCCTGAAATAGTTATGCCTGTTCCAGTATCAATTAGGCATTTAAATGGTTTCCCCAATTTTTATATGGAATTTGAGATAGGATCCTTCCAAAACGTAGTGACTGAGATAATTTTGTGTGTTTTCCCACTTGCCCCTTTTGGAGTTTAAAGACTTGAGGGGCTTGCATTTTTATCATATGTAGAACTACAGTCCTTTTTCCAATGGAGTCCTTTAGGGCATTGGGGACAGATGGTTTTAGTCGGGTTATTTTCCAAGCCCTTAGATGGGCCAGAGTTTGGACATTCACCCTTCCAATGTGCCTCCTTTCCACATTTAAAACGTTTGCCTTTTGTTTTAAGAGCTACTATTCATTTATCATAGTGTTCATTTTTCAAACCCTGGTATGCCAATTGGTATTCTGAAGTCAAATCCTCCCAAATTATTCTCTTAAGGAAGATTTCTCAAGCCATATGATCAGTGATTTTGCATACTAGGATCACTTTTGTTTTAAGATCAGTGTCAGAGAGGGTTTTCTTGGTTTTCTGCCAGAGGAAAAGAAGGGCACGAAGATGCACTTGATCAAGTACCCTTGAGTTTGAGTAGTCTGTTGTGTTCCTGTGGAGAAGTTACCTTGACCAAAAAGTACAAAGCCCCAAGAGATATTTTATTGGTTTTGACTTTTGATTTTTCCTGATCTGTTGGAGACAATCATTCCTATATAAAGCTTCCCATTGAAGGAACAAGAGTCTAGACAAGGAGGATGAACAGAAGTCTCACCAGTCCTGTGGTATACTAAGGGAGGCACAAAGGCTCAGTACTTGGCCCAAGGGGCATGAATACCTCATACCACTTGTCTAAGTTCTTTTAATTCATTGACATGGTAAGGATAAACTGGTAAGTCTAAGGCCTGAGAACAAGTGGGTTGAACATAAGCAGGGAAAGCCAAGGTGTTTTTTCCATAATGGGCAAGTTTGAAGTAGTCTCTGATCTTGCATAATTGTCTGGGAGTATCCAAAAATTATGGAGGAAAGACATCATTTACCCCTTCACCATAGTTGGTCCCTCGATACCTCTTAAATCAATGGTAAAGGAGAAGGGAAGAACAAGGTGATACTCAGGTCTAGATGACAAGGCAAGATACCAGTGGCCCTCAGATGGGAGTACTTACCCTATTCTGAAAGTCCCAGAGGGTCTTTGTTTAGACATCAGATATAGTTCTCCCTCCTGATTGGCAGTTGTGCACTGGTGATCTCAGGATGTGGAGGATCTGGTGAGCAGGGTCTGAGGTGGCAGTGAGCATGGTGGGTATAAATTACCAGGGAGATTGAGTCAGAACACAGCTTGTTCACTGAACTAGAGGAGCTAGCTTACATAGCTTGAGTCAGAAGGAAGGGGGTGAAAAAGACAAGAGAGGAAGTACATTTTAGCCTGGGCAGGGGCTTTATAATCATATTAGCTATATTAGCAGACTTCAGTTCACATGATTTCTGAGAACCCAATTCTCTGGTGGGAAAAAAAAGCCTGTCCAGCTTTATCATAACATGGCCTTTGTCTCAATGGAATGGAGTAGACCCAAGCCTGATTTGGTTAGGGAGTGATCCACTCCTTCTGTGCTCTCTGAGCTGTCCTGAGTACTAGCAGCATTATACCACCCCTCCTCTGACTTGGGAACCCACATATATAGAGACCCAGAGGTCAACAACATATTTCATTCCTCAGGTGCTGACCACTTCTGAGATGCCAAATCTTTTAAATTCAGACTCCATTTTAGAGACCCTGACCTAAGTTTGAACTCAGATAAACTAACAGGCTGGTACCTATCGTTAGTTTCCAAGTTGCCCCCCAACAAAACTGGAGCCAACTTCTGTCTTTAGGCTAATCCCCAACAAGACCAGTGTTTCCAGGTTACACTCTCAACAAGACCAACATATCCCGGTTATTCTCCCAACAAACCTGCACCCCAGGTTACAAGCCCACCCCCTGCCTAAAGACCACCAATGCAGAGGAGAACAGAAATTAAGTTTATGATATGACTCCCAGCACCAGGCAATTATGTTAAAGGCCACAGAAGCTTTCCAATTAGATGCTTTCAAACATAGTCCCTGCTTGCTGCTTGCTATAAAGCCTTGCCCCATAGACATTCAGGGCTCCCCCCCCCACCAAATCCGTCCTGTGTGATGGTGGTGCTTTGAGGGGCCCCAAGCTAGTTCAAATAGGATAAAGACCCTATTAGATTGGCTCCTGTCTGTGATTTTGGAGATCACCAACATTTCCCTGGCACAACACTACCTTTTTGGTGAGGCAGGCTCTTTGGCCTAGAGCTGAGTAGATGAGGCTGCCTCAAACAACACTGTGAATTTTATATGGAGACTATGGGTTGAACTCAGATTTTCATTATGGTTTGTTAAGCATCTCACTGACTTACCTACCTCTTTGAGCCCTTGGTTACATTTTACATATTTCCGCTGCCTGATTTCTCTAGCAGGAACTTGAAACTCTATATTTAATGATAGAACTGTCTTTGTCTGATTTTAAAACTTACAGAGAAAACTTTCTGTAAGTTATTTTTTTATTAAATTTCAAGTTTATTTTAATATAAATTTATTTTATTTAATATAAATTTTATTTAATATCGATTTATTTTAGTCACTTTGGTCCCAGAATATCCTTGGGGTTTCACCCACTCATCAAATTACTCTGAGATAGCTGAGTTCAGTAGCCACTTCCTTTAAGGTTAATCCTTTCTTGTGTGTGGTCTTGGCAATCTTCTATGCTTTGTCATACTCTATATTCAGATTAAGAACTCTGATCAACATCAAAGACTCATTTGTTAGCTTGTTGATCCTCTCTGTGTTGGCCTGGATACGCACCACACAGTTCCCTGTGAACATCCCTGAAGCATGCCCCAGCAGCCTAGTCAAGTGCAACACATTCTTAATCATTGGTTTAAAAATATTCAGTTCAAAATGTCTATTTCTGTCTCCAACTGTAACAGCAACATGATTCCCCATGACTTGGGCTGCAACCATGGTCATCGCTTCACACTAAGTAGGGTTTACTTTTCCTGGCATGTGACTGCTCCCTGGCTCATTTTTCAGGCAAGATAAGCTCTCTGAAACCTGAACCAAGGAAGTGAATACCGTTTGCTACCTTCATCAGACTGTAGGCAGTAGTGTTCATGGCTCATTAAACTCCACCAGAGCATCATGAGCTGCCAGAGCTTCAAACTTATTCTGGGCTGTGACAAAAGGCAAACCTGTGAGTACCTCTACCTTTGCAGCCACCTTTTCTGTGAAACAGATCCTGGTGTTTAATCCTGTCCCAACAGCAGTGCCTCCAGCAGCAAGCCCATAGATTTTTAGCATGTTGGCTTTTAATCTCACCCTTGCAAACTAGACTTGCTGAACATAACCACTGAATTCCTGCCCAAGTGCGGAACAGTCTCCTGCGTGTGAATTCACCTGATTTTGGTGACCTGCACAAATTCTTTGGATTTTGCTCTGGGAGCATCATGTAGCTTCTGTAGTCCTGGCAACAGCACCTTGTGAACTTACACTGCAGTGGCAATGTGCATTGCTGTGGGAAAGGTGTCATTTGAACTCTGGCTTTTATTAGCATGGTCATTAGGGTGCACAAACTTCTTGTTGCCAAGTCCCCCTCCTACCATTTCAATTGTTTTGTTGTTAATGACTTCATTTACATCCATGATTGTCTTGATTCCTGATCCAGTCTGCCACACCAGCAGAGGAAAGTGATCATTTAGTTTACCTTTACCTACCTCATCTGGTCCCTTCATTATTGCACTAGCAGTCTTTGGATCAAGACCATAACCCTGATTTATTTCAGCAGCAGCTCCTGTCAAGATGCCAAAAGCTTTAATGACTGGCATTGGCATATGTTCTGTTATAGATCCAATCTTAAAGTTCATCATAGATCTCACAGTCTGAGCACCATAATACTTACCAGTTGGGACCTTCAGTTCACCAAAGGTGTCTTATTCTATACAGAAGGAGTTTTGGCTTGCTATTGGCATGATGTTCAGAGCACACTGAGGGAGCGTGGCCTCTTCCCCTGATACTGCAGCTCTAGAGGACATGGCCCACTAGAGGCGGTGTCCAAGCAGACAAAGAGTCGGAGTGTGTGGTACGTGGTGCTGCTGTACGTGGGTGGGAAGCTGAGCCCAAAATATCTTTTTTAAAACATGTTTATGTTTTTATATGTTTACTAATTATTTATTTTACAACCTAATCTATATCTCAGCTTCCCCTCCTTCTTCTTCTCCCAGTCCCTTCCTCTTACCTCCTATACTTCCATCAATTCCTCCTCCTGTACTCCTCAGAAAAGAAGAGGCCTCTAATGGATATCAACCAGCCTTGTCATACCAAGCTGCAGTAAGACTAGGGACATCTTCTGTTGAGGCTAGATAAAACACCCCATATATATGAAAGGTATTCAAAGTCAGGCAATGTAGTCAGAGTCAGCCCTTGCTGCCATTTAGGAGTCCCACATGAAGACCCAGCTGTACAACTGGTACATATGTGCAGAGAGGCTAATCCCATGCTCTCTGGTTAGCAGTTCAGTCTCTGAGCCCCTATTGACTCAGGTTAGTTGATGCTCTAGATTTTCTTGTGATATTTTTGACCTCACTCGATCCTTCAATCCTTCTTCAACAAGATTCCTCAAGTTTCAATCAATGTTTGGCTGTGGGTCTCTGCATCTGTTTCCACCAGTTGCTGGGTGAAGCCTCTCAGATGACAGTTATGATAGACTCCGTTCTGCAAATATAACATAATGTCATTAATAGTGTCAGAGGTAGGCTGTCTCATGACATGGACAGTTATTGGTTGGTATGATAGGATAAAGGGGGCTATTTCAATTTTCTTGTATCTGTTGAGATGTGCTTGGTGATGGAGTATATGGTGAATTTTGGTGGAGGATCCATGAATTCCTGAGAAGAAGGTATATTCTTTTGCATTTGGGTAAAATGTTCTGTAGTTATCTGTTACATGCATTTGAGTCATAACATGTTAGTTTCATTATTTCTCTGTTTAGTTTCTGATTGGATGAACTGTCCATTGGTGAGATTAGGGTGATGACATGTCTGACTATTAATGTGTGGCTTTCAATGTATGAGTTAAGCTTTAGTAATGTTTCTTTTATGAACGTGGGTACCCTTGTGCTTGGGGCATAGATGTAGAGAACTGAGATGTCATCTTGGTGAATTTTTCCTTTGATGAGTATGAAGTATCTTGTTTCTCTTTTGATTAATTTTGTTTGGAAGTCCATTTTAATAGATATTAGAATGACTACCCCAACTTGCTTCCTGGGTCCATTTGCTTGTAACCATTTTCCAACTCTTTACTCTGAAGCAATAGCTGTTTTTGATGTTGAGGTGTTTCTGGCATGCAGCAGAATGATGGATCCTGGTTTTGCATCCATTTTGATAGTATGTATCTTTTTATTTTGGAATAAAATCCATTGATGCTGAAAAAATATGAAAGACCAAATTCCTTGTTAATTCCTACTATTTTGTTGTTGTTGTTGTTGTGGTGGTGTGTCTGATTTTGATGGTACGAACTTATTTATTTGATATGTTTTCTTGCATGTAGTTAACCTCTTGGGGTTGGATTTTTTTCTAGTATCTCTATAGACCTAGATTGTGGATAGATATTATTTAAATGTGCTTTCATCATGGAATATCTTGCTTTCTCCATCTATAGTAATTGAAAATTCTGCTGGGTATTATAGTCTTGTCTGGCATTTGTGTTCTCTTAGGGTCAGTAGGACATCTGTCCAGGCCCGTCTGACTTTTAGAGTCTCTGTTCAGAAGTCAGATGTAACTCTAATAGGCCTATCTTTATGTGTTACTTGGCTTTTCTCCCTTGCAGCTTTTAATATTCTTTCTGTTTTGTACATTTAGTGTGTGGATTATGTTGCAGGGAGATTTTCTATTTTTGATCATATCTATTTGGTGCTCTGTAAGCTTCTTGTACATTTACAGGCATGTCTTTAAGTTAGGGAAATTTTTTTTCTATAATTTCGTTGAGGATATTTAAGGGCCTTTGAGCTTGGAATCTTGTCCTTCTTTTGCTTTTTATTAGATATTTTCTTTATTTACATTTCAAATGTTATCCACTTTCCTGGATTCCTCTCCTAAAATCCCCTATTCCATCCCCTCTCCTGCTGCTTACCAACCCACCTACTCCCACTTTCCTGTTCTGGCATTCCCCTACACTGGGGCATCTAGCTTTCACAGGACCAAGGGCCTCTCCTCCCATTGATGTCCAACAAGGCCATCTGCTACATATGGGGCTGGAGCCATGGGTCCCTCCATGTGTACTCTTTGGTTGGTGGTTTAGTCCCTGGGAGCTCTGGGGTACTGGTTGATTCATATTGATGTTCCTCCTGTGGGACTGCAAACCCCTTCAGCTCCTTCAGTCCTTTCTCTAGCTCCTCCATTGGGGACCCTGTGCTCAGTCCAATGGTAGGCTGTGAGCATTCACCTCTGTATTTGCCAGGCTCCGAAAGAGCCACTCAGGAGACAGCGACATCAGGCTCCTGTCAGCAAGCACTTTTTGGCATCCACAATAGTATCTGGGTTTGGTAACTGTATATGAGATGTATCCGAAGGTGGGGCAGTCTCTGGATGGCCTTTCCTTCAGTCTCTGCTCCACACTTTGTCTCTGTATTTCCTCCTGTGGGTATTTTGTTTCCCATTCTGTGAAGGACTGAAGCATCCACACTTTGGTCTTCCTTCTTCTTGAGCTTCATGTGGTCTGTGAATTGTATCTTGGGTATTCCGAGCTTTGGGGCTCATATCCACTTATCAGTGATGGCATCCCATGTGTGTTCTTTTGTGATTGGGTTACCTCACTCAGGATGATATTTTCCAGTTCTGACCATTTGCCTAAGAATTTCATGAATTCATTGTCTTTAATAGATGAGTAGTACTCCATTGTGAAAATGTACCACACTTTCTGTATCCATTCCTCTGTTGAGGGACATCTGGTTTCTTTCTAGATTCTGACTATTATAAATATGGCTGCTATGAACATAGTGGAGCATGTGTCCTTATTACTTGTTGGATCATCTTCTGGGTGTATGCCCAGGAGTAGTATAGCTGGGTCCTCAGGTAGTACTATGTCCAATTTTCTGAGGAACCATCAAACTGATATCTAGAGTGGTTGCAATCCCACCAGCAATGGAGGAGTGTTCCACTTTCTCCACATCTTCTCCAGCAGAATCTTGTCCTTCTATTCCTATTATTCTTAGGTTTGATAGTTATATAGTATCCCAAATTTTCTGGATATTTTGCATCAGGACCTTTTTAGATTTAACATTTTCATTTAGAGAAAATCAGTCTCATCTATCTTAACTTCTATGCGTGAGAATCTCTCTTCTATGTCTTGTATTCTGTTGGTGATGCCAACATTTCTTATTCCTGTTCTCTTTCCTAGGTTTTCCATCTCCAGGATTGCCTACATATGTGTTTTCTTTATTGTTTCTATTCCCCTTTTCAGGTTTTAGCTTTATTTCCTTCACCTGTTTGATCGCATTTTCCTGTATTTCTTTAAGATATTTATTGTTTACTCTGTAAAGACCTCTATAATCTTCAAAAGATTGGATTTATTGTCAATTTCCTGTGCTTTGTCTATTGTAGGATATCCAGCTCTTTCTATAGTAGGGTAGGTAAGCTATGGTGATGCTATATTGCCTTGGCTCTAGTTGATAGTACTTTTATGCTATTCTTTAGTCATCTGGGTTTTGCAGTTAGTATAAGTTTAGATGCTGATTTCTGAGTTTATCTTTGTTGGATGGGAGTTTGGGGTGTGTTTTTCTCCCTTGATTTGTTTCCTTTTTGACCTCTGGCCTGAGAGGCCTGGGGTGCTGGTGACTAGCTAGTCTACAGGTCTACTCTGGGACTTTTTTTTTTTTTACCTCCGTGGCCTCAGGGGTGGTAACCTTGCCTCTAGGCTCCCTTGTACCAGCATGGTCCAGGGTCTTTGGTTTCAATGTCCTACTGGAAATCAGGCAGAGTTGTGGGCCAGAAGATGGAGTCCAGTGGTGTAGTTTATGGCTCTTGGGTGTTTTAAGCAGATTTGACAGGCCCAAACTTGGAATGGGGTCTTATTTGTTTGTACATGGTGCCAGCAGGCCTCTGGGAATGTAGGCAGCATTGTAAATTGGAAAATGAAGTACAGGGGACAGGATGCAGATTACCACTGTTGGGAGTTCTTTAAGGGGACTTTATAATTAATCTTTATTTTGTTAAGATATATTCACCCTATAACCAATATGGTCAGCATTTTTATCTTGAAAGGATGTTGGATTTTATCAAATGTCTTTTATACAATTTTTCAATAGATTATGTGGTATTTGTGCCTAATTCATTTGATACAGAATACAGTGTTTATGAATTTATATATAGCAAACTGCCTTTGTTTATTTAAAATCAATCTAATATACTCATAGTAAATGATCTTTTGATGTATAGTTGGATTCAGCTTGCAAGTATGTTGTTTTGATTTTTTTTGGCATATATGTTCAAAGACATAGTTTTCTTTTTTGTTGTACTCTTACCTGGTTTGTTGTTATGGCGATGATAGGTTTGTAGAATATGCTTAAAAGTTTTGCAATGCTATATTTTGAAACATTTTAATTGTAATTGGTGACACTATTTCATGTGTTTAGTAGACTTCTATAGTGAAATTGTGCAGATATCTAGCAATAACGTGCTCTTTTGTGAAGGGCTATATTGTTTTTATTTTCTAAAAAGCAAGGTCTTATTAAATAGCATAGGATTTCCTCCAATTTGCTATGTAACACATATTAACTCTGAACTGGTGTCACTCTCATCTAATCTTCCAAACTACTTGAATTAATGGTCTATCACACCATGCCTAGTAGAGATTTCCTGTTTCTAATTTGGTGATGTTTCGAATGTGAAATACCCCACATAGGCTCATATATTTGAACACTTGGTCCCCAGATGGAAAGACTATATTCAAGTGTTAAAAAAAAATCTTTGGAGCATGGGCTCCAGTTGGCAAATATGGATAACCAGGGAAAGGTCTTTGTATATTATATCCTAGCATTCTGTATTAGTTAGGTTTTTTTTTCTTTGTTTTTCAAATTGACATAAGCTAGGGTCATATGGCAAGAGAGAACCTCAACTGAGAAAATTCACTCATCAGATTAGCCTGTTGTCAAGTGTATGGGGGATTTTGATAATTAATGACTGATGTGGGAATGCCCAATGAACCATGTATAATGTCGTCCTTGGGATGCATAGAAAAATAAGGTTAGGATTCCATTTGTGAGCAAGCCAGTATGTAGCATTCTTCCATGGCCTCTCCTTCACTTCCTGCACACAGGTTCCTGCTTTGAGTTCCTGCCCCAACTTCCTTCCTGATGGTTTATAAGATACAAAGTAATATATGCCATTTCCTCCCAAAGATGCTTTTGATGCTAGTGTTTATTACTCAGTAGAAAGCAAAATAGGAAAACCTTCTTTTATTTTTTCTACCTTCTCCTGCGATGCTTTCACCAGGAATATAAGTTTAAGAAAGCAGTACATCTTGATTATCAACTAAAATCTCTAGATTTTTATGTTTCTTAAAACCTATTTGGTGTACACTCAGTCTTATACAAGCAACGTATCTTTGTATGTATGCCAAAATGAACTCAAGGACTGCTGGTTTGTACAACACATTATCTATTATTGAGACTGTAACTAATACACAGTGTCATGTTGTAGTATGGTATGTTGCTATAAATTCACATAGTTCAAGATGAGAACTTTCATACATAGATAGTATTTTTTGCTGAGCATCAGACAGGCAATTAAGTTCAGTAACTCATGGTGCTGAATTTATTCTAAGTCACCATACCTTCTTATTTTAACTCCATTGTGATCAGCTACTCACATATAATTTTCAGATTGATGGCTAAGACCTATATAGGAGAATGAAGCCTGTATGTCACTGAATGGATAAATTATTCCCTGCTGTGAAAGAGAAACTGGTGCAGCATATGCCACTCTAAATTTCTGAACAGAAAACAGTCTATGTTTGACCTATGTTCATTTTAGAGAGCAGCCATAACACACCTGCTGTTTTTAGCAGCTGTTCCTTATAGTTAATGGGAAGGGATTATCCCTACCCAGGCCTGCTCCTAATTTTTTTCATCCTAATTAAAATAAATGGAATCTAAATTTAGGGATTTTTTAACCTTCAAAAGGTAATTCATGCCAAGCAGCTTATAAGTCACCTCAAGTACTTAAAGTGATGATCACACTCCCACTATCTATGCATAAAGCTTTTAGCACCCCTGGCCCCAGGACAAAGGCATAGCAAAATACAGAACAACATACTTGAATTATTACTCTAAATAAGTTATGTTTTCTTAATGTGGTTGGGAGTCATGGGAATCTAGATTTTATTACTGCCTGGAAAAAGATATGTCACCAACTTACAGTCTGTCCTTGTCCCTCTTTGATTTCCTATTAGGAAGTTAACACAAAGAAAAATTTCTGCTTTGGGGTTCTGGGTACACTAGCATTTGCAAGTACTGTCATTTAGAACATTCTTTAAGGGGACATCTAAGGATCAGAGCTTCATGCTACCTGGGCCTGGGATATTTGAAATATAAATCTTCATGACATTATTGTGTTTTCATTAGAGCTTGCTCAAAACCATCTAAAATATTGTCTTGACACTGTACTTAATTCTTTATTAAAATTCATCTCACAAAGTATAAAGCATAGCTATTACTGGATGGAATAGAATTGAAAATGATTAAAAAACAAAGTAAAAACAACAACAAAAAATCCGAGAGGAAATGGAGAATTTGAGTTCATTCCTATAGAATTGTATATATGAGAACTGATCCATACATCATTCTGAAGCAAACTAATCTCTTCTGTATAAAGACCGGAGGCCATGATTTTTTTAGATCAATGAAATGAAGATTTGCTAGACATCATCAAATGCCACCTAGTATTATATTAAACAGAATCTCAGGTTCTTCTTGTCATAGCACTCTATGCCAGCCTTAACAATTAAAGTGCTATTCTTCCTGTGGAAACTGTTGCTGACTCATTCTGACTATTCTTACATCCGGCCAGATGGTGAGGTAACTACTGATTGTCTGCCTACAGGATGTTTTTTTGTCCAGAAACTGACTTGCACAGACTTGCCCAGTTCTGAGAAACAGAAACTTAGGCCTTGTCTCCTGAACTCCCAGTTTGGAGCTTGTCATGGAGTCAGCCTGGCTCAGTACTCTCAATTGGAAGTATAACGGAAGATTTTATGAATAGTACTTTTTTTTTTTAAGGGGAGAAACACAGAAGATACTACATGGGCTTGATTATTTTTCTTTGTGTTTAGATTTCCACAATATCTTCACTTCTGTTTTACAGCCTCTATCACTTTTCAATTTGTTTTACAAATTTCTACATGGCATTATACTATTGGTAGTAATTGAAGTAGGTTATATAGAATTAAAAACATTTTACCAGTCAAGGAGGATAATAGTATGCATATTCAACTGAAATGAGTTCAAGAAACTCAAAAAGTATATCAGTATTTCATAGGGTATCAGTTTTTCATTAATTGTATGGTTTTTTTTTATTTTATTTTTTTAATTTACATTCCAAATCACTTCCCCTTTCCTGTTTCCTCCCTCCCCGAAAGTCCCATAAGCCCCCTTCCCTCCCTCTGTTCCCCATTCAACCCCCTCTCGTTACTCTGTCCTGGCATTCCCCTACATCCAGACTTTCCAGGACCAGGGGTCTCTCCTTCCATCTTTTTAGAAATCTATTGATATGCGGATTGTGTCTAGGGTATTCCGAGATTCTGGGTCAATATCCCCTTATCAGTGACTGCATACCATGTGTGTTCTTTTGTGATTGGATTACCTCACTAAGGATGATATTTTCAAGATCTGACCATTTGCCTAGGAATTTCGTGAATTCATTGTTCTTAATTGCAGAGTAGTATTCCATTGTGTAGATATACCACATCTTCTGAATCCATTCCTCCGTTGAGGGACATCTGGGTTCTTTCCAGCTTCTGGTTATTATAAATAAGGTTGCTATGAACATAGTGGAGCATGTGTGCTTATTGCATGCAGGTAAAGTCTCTGGGTATATGCCCAGGAGTGGTATAGCCGGATCCTCCGGGAGTGTCATGCCCAGTTTTCTGAGGAACCGCCAGACTGCTTTCCAGAGTATGGTTTTATTTGTTTTAGTTCTGTGTTTTGCTATTGTGGAGCTGTTAGACCATTGTTAGTACTTTATGAAATTTTGTGGATTCATTGAAGGATTCATTAAAAAATACAGGAGAGTACATGTTTTTATGTTCTTTGATTTGTTACATAAACAACAGGTTCCATTACCATGATTAAACTAATTTTTTTTTGGAGACAGGGTTTCTCTGTGTAGCCCTGGCTGTTCTGGAACTCACTCTGTAGACTAGACCTTGAACTCAGAAATCCAATTGCCTCTGCCTCTCAAGTGCTGGGATTAAAGGCCTGTGTCACCACTGCCTGGAGATTAAACTAATTTTTTCAGGGCACCACAAGGATTAAAAATATCTGAATTGTATAAAGGGACTTGAAATTTGGACATTTTCTTTATTTACTTTTGAAATGCTAGCCCCTTTCCTCCTTCCCCTCCGAAACCCCCCTATCCCATCCCCCTCCCCCTGCTCACCAACCCACCCACTCCCACTTCCCTGTCCTGGCATTCCCCTACACTGGGGCATGGAGGCTTCTCAGGAGCAAGGTCCTCTCCTCTCATTGATGTCAGACAAGGCCATACTCTGCTATGTATGCAGTTGGAGCCATGGGTCCCTCTGTGTATTTTGGTTTTAACTAAAATATCTTAGTAGAAGTATCAATGAATTAGAATTAAAATCTGCCTAAACATTGGGGAAAGAAACTTCAGAATTAGATTACTACTGTCTTTGGGTTGAAATTTCTACATTTTCTATGCAACTGTCAAGTTTCTGACTTGATAATAACATCAATTTATAAATTTAAAATAATGAAATTTGAATAAATGGTTTAAAATTCCATAGTCAATTTTGGTTGCATCCTATAAAAATTAAGCCAGCCCAATCATGCAGTCATGACTCTGGCAGCTGTTGGCCCTGTTTACTATAAAATTACTTGTTCTAATTCAATTTCTCTCTATTGGATAATCCAACTCCTGAAAAATTTGACACTGCATTTAAATTTTTATAAATAGAAACTACTGTTTTCACGTGAAGATATTTGTTAGTAGCTTGTAATTATTTATGAGTTTACAAAAAACTAGTGTTATACCAATTTAAACCATTCATACAAATAGTATTACATATATGAAAAGAGTGTTGGGAAACTTACACATTAGGGTTTCTTCATTTGGGTCATATGCCTTCCTAATGAGTGAAATAAAAGCCTCTGAAATTTTCTGCTACTTTGTTAGCTTTCAGATTTGAGGAGCTCATAAAAACAGAAAAATGGACAGTTGTATTTGTTAGAAGACTTATATATAAAAGAGAGTAAGAATAAACTCTGAGACAGAAATGTGTTAATCATTAGCTTAACTGTGATATATATATATATATATATATATATATATATATATATTCATCCTTTTCAGTTTTTCTCATGATATAATAATTATTTCAAATTTTCTAGGTGCTACTATATATTTTAATCTAGTAACTGTCCAGGTATTCGCATATAGAAATACATGAGTTATAATTTATTGGAATGCAAATCTTTCTACTATAGGTATAGCAAAGGGAAAATGTCAATACCTTGATTTATTTGAATGTAATTTACTGCAGGTTTCCATGTATAGTACTTGGTTACACTGCTCTTTAGCAACAGCTGAAATGTAGTCAGTGCTTATGAGGAGCATAGAAAAGAATTGGGCATATTAAAAGTGTAAACTTGATTAATTCTCACAATAACCTAATGAACAGTGTTCTATTACCATCTCCATTTTATAAAAACTAGGACATACAGAAGTTAAACATCTTAGAAAAATATTAGAGCTAGTAATAAGTAATTTAATGATTATTTGAGCTTATGTTTGTAGATTCTTAATTACTATGTTGTATTGTTTCTCACTAAATATTATTACAATTATTGTAATATTTATTCAAAATATTTTACTTAAAATGGTAATTTCAATTGAGCTGTCAGTTGCTATTTTTTTTCTTTTCTGCATGGCTGGAAAAATCACCACCCCTGACATCAAGCTATTCTACACAGCAATTGTGATAAAAACTACATGGTATTGGTAGAGTGACAGGCAGGTAGATTAATGGAATAGAGTTGAAGACCCAGAAATGAACCCACACACATATGGTCACTTGACCTTTGACAAAGGAGCTAAAACCATCCAGTGGAAAAAAGACAGCATTTTCAACAAATGGTGCTGGATAAACTTGCAGTCAGCATGTAGAAGAATGCAAATCTATCCATTCTTACCTCCTTGTACAAAGC
Organism: Tokudaia tokunoshimensis; assembly: GCA_036184795.1. Lineage (NCBI taxonomy): Eukaryota > Metazoa > Chordata > Mammalia > Rodentia > Muridae > Tokudaia > Tokudaia tokunoshimensis. Next base: position 108,087,793 of record BTHU01000023.1, read on the forward strand.
TCAAGTCCAAGTGGACCAAGGATCACCACATAAAACTAGATACACTGAAACTAATAGACAAGAAAGTGGGGAAGATCCTTGAGCACATGGGCACAGAACACCAATAGCTTATGCTCTAAGATCAAGAATTTTTAAATGGGACCTCATAAAATTGCAAAGCTTCTGTAAGGCAAATGACACTGTCAATAGGACAAAATGGCAACCAACTGAGAGGGAAAAGATCTTTACCAATCCTACATCTGATAGAGGGCTAATATCCAATATATGCAATGAACTCAAGTAGTTGGACTCCAGAGAACGAAATAACCCTATTAAAATGAGGGACAGGCCTAAACAGAGAATTCTCAACTGAGGAAATTTTAAGGGCTGAGAAGTACCTAAAGAAATGTTCAACATCCTTAGTCATCAGGGAAATGCAAATCAAAACAACCCTGAGATTCCACCTTACACCAGTCTGAATGGCTAAGATCAAAGCCTCAGGTGAGAGCAGATGCTGGCAAGGATGGAGCACTCCTCCACTGTTGAAGGCAAATGGTCAGAACTAGAAAACATCATCCTGAGTGAGGTAACTCAATCACGTAAGAACACACATGGGATGTATTTACTGATAACTGGTTATTACCCCAATAGTTCAAAATACCCAAGATTCAGTTCCCAGACCATATAAAGCCTATGAAGAAGGGAGACCAAAGGGTGGATGCTTCAGTGCTTCTTAGAAGGGGGAACAAAATACTCACAGGAGGAAATATGGAGACAAAGTGTGGAGCAGTGACTGAAGGAAAGGGCATGCAGAGACTGCCCCACCTGGGGATCCATCCCTTATACAGCCACCAAACCCTGACACTATTGTGGATGCTAAGAAATGCTTGCTAATGGAAACCTGATATAGCTGTCTCCTGAGAGGCTCAGCCAGAGCCTGACAAAGACAGAGGCAGAAACTCACAGCCAATCATTAGACTGAGTTTGGAAGTCCCAGATGGAGCAGTTGGAGAAGAGACTGAAGGAACTGAGGGGGTTTGCAGCCTTATTTAGGGAACAATAGTGTCAACAGATCAGACCCCTGGAGCTTCTGGGGACTGAATCACAAACCAAAGAATACACATGGAGTGACCCATGTTGCTGGCCACATATGTTGCAAAGGATGAACTTGTTGGGCATCAGTGGGAGGAGAGGCCCTTGGGCCTGAGGATGTTAGATCCCCCAGTGTAGGGGAATGCCAGGGCAGGAGGATGAGAGTGAGGGGATGTGCAGGAGAGCACCCTCATAGAGGCAGGGGGAGGAAGGATGTGATATGGAGTTTCTGAAAGAGCAACCTGGAAAGGGGAAACATTTAAAATGCAAATAAAGAAAATATCCAATCAAAAAATAAAAAAAGAAAAGAAAAGTTTGCAGCAAGCTTTGTGATTAGAAGATGAACGGATTTGTAGAAACGTTTTCATAAATCTTCTTTATAAAAATAAAATAAAAAAGAAACAGAAAATGATAAATAAGAATTGTCTATGTCAAAAATTATACTCGTAATAAAAAAGATAGTGTTAATGATTACTTTGTAGGAGTCAAATACTGTCATCTGTGCTTAACATTACTCAATGCATATGACCTCAGAATCACTCTGAGACATAATCATCATTCTTATTTTGCACATGAAAAAACTACAGAAAAAAGTTAACTTGAGAACCAAATGGTTTAAAGCAGAAAACAACAAAGCAGGGCTTCAGACATTGGCACCTCCCTCCCATCATATAAATTTTTAACCTCAACAGTATCTATTGAACGGTAACCTTGAAATTTGTCACATTAGTTTGTGTTGTCAAGTGTTCTTGTTGTTCTTCCCTAAAACATTATCCATGATATTTCTCATCTGCTTATGAGAACTTATAGTTTCTAAGAAGTTGTATACTTAGAGACATTCCATACATATAGAGATTCCAACTCTCTATGGAAGTTACCTGGGAAATATCTTTTGCCTAGGAAAGGGATTTCCATTTTATTACATGAATATATAAGGGACAGAGGGGACACACAGAAAGCATATTTTTTCTTGCTCTTTAATATGATTAGGAATCTATAATTAAACAAAGCAGACAAGATTATCCAGACTTAAAGAGCTTTTTTCCTTCAACATTAGACACACAAACCCTGAGTAATGCATTGTGGGAGCCAAGATTAGTGACTTTCTTAGAGTCTTGGTGTCACAAAATCCTCTCAGAACGTTCAAGTAATGGTTGTGTACACAAGTTTATATCCAAGATGGATGGTTTACTGAATTGTGCCTTGAAGAGACTAAAAATATGGTGAAAAAAACAGTATTGAGTGTCTAGATTTAAAATGTTAGTAGTAAATATGGTATACTGCCCTAAGAGGAAGATCAAGAAAGCAGATCCACTGTCCTAGGGAACTAGCATACTCCACCCCCAATACCATGTTTTTAGTAGAAATGATAATGAAATAGATAAAACATACTGCATTCACATAATTATTAAATCACCTCCAGAAGGCAAAGATATAGTTAACAAGATGCTTTCTGGTAAATGATTTAATGTAATTTCTGTAGGATACCAGTTACAGTGGCATCTATACAAACAGGCTCATGCTCTTAAAATTTAAAGTTAAAAGTCACTGATGGGTAATCAAATGCTGAAATTAAATTACTAATAAAAAGTGTTGAAATGCTGTTATCTATCACAACTTCGATAAGCCCCTAAAATATGCTAAATGATCAAAAAAGCCAAAACGAGCAACACAGTGTAACAGTCTATTTTTATGTAGTGACTGCAATCCATATGCTAATGGAAGCTAGTTCCCAAGGGAAGGAAGGCCAGGATGAGTGGACTGAATACTGAGTGACTCCACTATTACCACTGGAGGAGCTAAAATCATTTCAAATGAGAAAGTGGCATTTTTGCAATGCCATGAATCTCATAAAAATAAGGAATTGTATCTATTACATTGTAAATATGATTTATAAATTATGTCTCAATAAAATATTTAAGAATACTTTTTAAATAGTAAAGTGAAAGATGTTTATGCCAATAGCTAAGGAAAGAGATCAGGATATGAAAAGGAGATAGTGAAAGACTTTGACATATATTTCATTGAAATGGTAAGCCATGGAGGTTCAAGTAGCAGAGAAATATTTTCTGACTTATTACAGAGTTAAAGAATGAGTTTGGCTACTGGGTGGTGGGAAAAATGTGGAACACAAGATGTGAATGAGGGAGAGCAGTAGTGGTCTTTTAAGACAATGTAGGCAAAAAATGTCAGTACCAGGCAGAGTTTTCTAGATTCATGGAACCAATAGAATTATTATGTGTACATACATTACAAAAGAGGATTTATTGGCTTGTCTTACTCAGTATTTGATAGCTAGTTCAACAATGTCTATTACCAATGTGGAGAGCCAGAAAACCTCCTAGCAGCAATGTCCATAGGTGATAATCCTCACCATTCCCAATCTGAAACCAAGGGCCTGAAGGATTACTGAACAATCACAGGTCTTCAGTCCCCAGTGAAAGGTCAAAGAAGCTAGAGTCTCATATAAGTGTAGGATGGGGAAAACACCAATAATACTCATTTTTTTCCCTTTAAAAAATCTTTATTAGATTATTTTATTTATTTACATTCCAAAAGTTGCCCCCCTTCCCGGTCCCTCCTCCCTGAGTTCTTCACCCCCTCCCTGTGTTCCCCCACCTCTGAGAGAATGCTCCCCCACCCACTCACACCTCACCCCCATCAACATCCCTCCTTTCTGGGGCATCAAGTTTCCACGGATTAAGCTCATCCTCTTCTATTGAGGCCATACAAGACAGTCCTCTGCTACATATGTGCCCAGGGTCATGAGCCAGCCCATATATGCCTCTTGGTTTTAATTCCTTAGTCTCTGGGAGCTGTGAGGGGTCTGCTTAGTTGACACTGATGTTCTTCCTATGGGGTTGAAATCCCCTTCAACTCCTTCAGTCTTTCCTCTAACTCTTCCAAAAGGGTCCCTGAGCTCAATCCAATAGTTGGCTCTGAATATCTGCATTTGTCTCCGTCAGTGCTTGTAAAGCCTCTCAGAGGACAGCCATGCCAGGCTCCTGTCTGCATGCACAATATGGCCTCACTAATCGTGTCAGGATTTGTTGCACCTATATAGGATGGTTCCCAAGTTGGACCAGTCACTGGGTAACCTTTCTTTCAGTCTCTGCTCCAGTTTGGTCCTGTCATTTCATTTAGTCAGGGACATTTTTGGGTTAAGATTTTAAAGATGGTTTTATGTGGAGGTCCTTGATCTACTTGTACTTAATCTTTGTACAAGGAGATAAAAATGGATCGATTTGCATTCTTCTGCATGCTAATAGCCAGTTGAACCAGCACCATTTGTTGAAAAGGCTATCTTTTTTCCACGGGATGGTTTTAGCTCCTTTGTCAAAGATCAAGTGACCATAGGTTTGTGGGTTCATTTCTGGGTCTTCAATTCTATTCCATTGATCTACCTGCCTGTCACTGTACCAATACCATGCAGTTTTTAACACTTTTGATCTGTAGTACAGCTTGAGGTCCAGGATACTGATTCCATCAGAAGTTCTTTTACAGTTGGGAATAGTTGTAGCTATCCTGTTTTTTTTGTTTTTTTGTTTTTTTTGTTATTCCAGATGAATTTGAGAATTGCTCTTTCTAACTCTATGCCCACAAGTACTTGCGGACCGCAGCCTGATATAGCTGTCACCTGGGAGGTTCTGCTAGTTCATGACAAATACAGAGGGGGATACTCTCAGCCAGACATTGAACTGAGCACAGGGTCCCCAATGGGGGACTAGAGAAAGGACCCAAGGAGTTGAAGGGGTTTGCAGATCCATTGGAGGAACAACAATATGAGCCACCCAGTACTCCCAGAGCGCTCAGGGACAAAACCATCAACCAAAGAGTGCACATGGAGTTGTACTCCATGGCTCCAGTTGTACCCCATGGCTCCAGACAAATAGGCAGCAGAGGATGGCCTTGTTGGACATCAAAGGGAGGAGAGGCCCTTGGTCCTGGAAAGGCTAGATGCCACAGTGTGGGGGAATGCTGAGTCAGGGAAGTAGGAGAGGGTTGATTGGGGAACAGGGGGAGGGGAGATGGCTTATGAAACTTTCAGGGAAGACCAGGAAACGGGACAACATTTGAAATGTAAATGAAGAATATATCTCATAAAAAAAGAAAAAAAAAGATTTTAAAGACAGTTGGATGGCCCCCTGCCTCAACTGGGAGCCATGTCTATCTACTGGAGGTAATTTCTAAACCAATAATACTCATTAAGGAAGAAGATCTGAAATCAGGAAGGATCGATCTTTCCTAAAACATTATTTCCCTATGTGGGTAACCGACAGCTTTGTTGGACATTAAAGGGAGGAGAGGCCATTGGTCCTGAGAAGGGTCAATGTCCCAGTGAAGGGGAATGACAAGACAGGGAAGCAGGAGTGGGTGGGTTAATGAAGAGGGGGAGTGAGGATGGGATAGAGGGTTTTCGGAGGGGAAAGTAGGAAAGGGGATAACAGTTGAAATGTAAATAAAGAAAATAACTAATAAAAAAAAGTTGGTGCTCATTTTGAAGGTGAGTATTACCCCTTTAATTTAATTCTTTCTGGAAATTTCTCAACAAATGGTGAAAACAAGTGTTTTGCCAAAGGAAGCAAGCACTACCTATTTGGACTAATTGGTGTAATCGCATATGCATTTTAAAGCATAAGTCTTGTACATAGACTTGTACAAGTAGAAAAATAGTGCTAGTAGAAAAATAGATTCCCCCCTTAAGTACATTTACATAAAAATGTGTTTTTAATCTTTTCTCTGTTCTTTTGCTATCTATCTACCGTTTTCAATTTCATTAACACGTGATACTTACACTTGTTTATCGAGTGCAGTATGATAATCAGATACTCACTCTGTGGCAATGCTACAAAGAAGAAAGAGTAACTCCTGATGTCCTTTGCCAAAGTGTGGCCTGATTTATTCAGAATAGTTTGGTCTCCCCTGTTCTAATCTTTAAGATGTCTAATATGAAAAATAGCAGTAGACATGAAAAAAGGCCATCTTTTAAAAATTTACTTATTTATTCACTTTATGAACAAATATCAGCTCTTCCTCTTTTGAGAAGGGGAGGCCCCCCTCTAGGTATCACCTCCTGCTACTAACACCTCCCACCCTGCACATTAAGTTGCTATATCTTCTTTATGTAATGAACAGCACAAAAATAGAGTAGTAAAAAGGAAGTAGGAACTTTTTATATATTTAGCTGAATTTGTAGGAGTTAATTACATTGGAAGTCCAAAGCATAGTAAGATTGATTACAGCGTTTTTCTTAGAAGTAAGTTAATTCTGAACAGAGTACGTAAGCCCAATAAATATATAGTCATAAATGATCTTAAAACACATTATTAAGTTTGTTACAGGTTGAATGAAAGTTTGATTTGTAAAGGCAAATTTAAACATTTTTAAGTAAATACATTCCTACAACACACAACTTGTGGTTATTAAATTAGCATTTGCGCATCACCTTAAAGGTTTTCCACTTCTGTGTGCTGAGAAACTTTTGACTCTTGCTTCATATTTATCTAAAAACCTTTCTAAGTTGTTACATTGTTCTCCTTTTTCCTAGGAACAATAGAATTAATTTTTCTTCTCCGTGCATTGGCTCATATTATCTATTGTATTTTTCTGAAGTTTAAATAATATCCTACCATTCTTATAACTCATTGTTTTACTTAAGTAAGTGACTGGTATTCATCTGTTTGAAATGCAAGCATCAAGGAGTATTGCTATTATATTTCTGTGGGAATGACTTTATCTGAGTTATAACCAAATGTTTGTCCTTTCAATAGAAGTTTTATTATTTATTCACATAAAAGCAATTAGCTAACACAATTGAATACTTTAACTGGCAGTTCAGTTTGGAATGAAGTAAGGAATAATGCATAAATGTCCTTGTATTTTTTATAGGAAAAAAAATTCACTGATCTTGAATATATATATGTATGTATATATATACATACATATAAATAATCTGCTATCAGCTTTGACTATGGTATTATCTTAGTTAATGTTCAAATGCTGTGAATAGACACCATGACCAAGGCAACATATAACAGAAAACATTTAATTAGTGGCTCATGGTTCTAGAGAGTAGTATAGTATGGCCATCTCTGAGGGGAACATGGCAGCAGGCAGGTATAGTGTTAGGGAAGTACCTGATTTTACATTTCATCAATAGGCATGAGGCAGAAAGGCAGAGCCAACTGGAATGGTGTGGAATTTTAAAACCACGAAGTCCAAACTCCAGTAACATATCTCCTCTAGCAAGTCCATACCTCATAACCCTTCCAAAACAGTTCATCCAACTTTGAAGTGAGCATTTAAGTATCTAAAACTATGAGGGGGGAGGGTACCTCCTCATTAAAACTATTACATTATACTCCCAGGCCTCCATAAGCTCTTGCCTATATCTCAATCCAAAATGCATTTAGTTCAACATCAAAATTCCCCATAATCTTTCATGGTTTCAACACTGTTTAAATGTTCAAAGTTCTTTTGAGACTCAAGACAATTTCTTAGCTGAAATCCCTTGTAAAAACCACAAAAAGCAAATTGTGTACTTTAAACATATAATGGCATAGAACATCCATTATAATTTCAAGATGAAAGAAAGGGGGGCATAGTGAGGAAATATAGGACCAAAGTAGGATTAAAACCCAGCAGGGATAACTCCAAATCTTGCAATTACATGTCTGATTTCATAGGATTTAGGTAGCATGTCCCTTCCAGCTTTGCTGACTGCAACAAATTTCCCTCTTTTAGCTGGGTTTCATGTACTGCATGTAGCACTTCCTGGCAAAGATTCTATGGCTCTGGCATTTTCTCTATTTTGTGGTTTTCAATGCAGTCAAGGCTTTATATTCTCAATGTCCTCTTAGGACCCTATGCAGGTACTCCCCTACCACAAGCCTAGTCTCAGAATATTTCATTAACCTTGGTTGAAGATTCTACAACCTTTTATTCCAGGATCTTTCATTACTCTACAGCCAAAACCAAGTGGACTACAGTGATGAGTTTGCCTACCTGGTTGGGCTATGCTTGAATTACATTTGTATGAGCTTTCATTTGTTTATGTTTTGTTGTTGAGTAAAATTTCTTTTGCTGTAAGAGCAAAGGATTCCTTATACATCTTCTTTCTGAGTTGCAATTTTAACTGGGTGGGGTCTTGCCATAAGGACACTTTTTCTTTTATTCTATTTAGCATCGGTCCTTTCCTTAAACTTCCCATCTCTTTGCAAATAAGTCTTTATTATGGCATTGAATTTCCTGGTGCTCTTTTTCTCTTCAAATTGTACACTTTGTATTTCTTTTTGTCCTGTTTGCTCTTTTTCATTGTAGACCTGCATAAATGTGATCACTAAGGACCACATGACATAGTCAATACGAGGCTGTCTTTACATCTCCTCTGCCAGTGAATTAGTCCAAAACTCTACAGATTAGCCTCAAGCAGAGTCTTACAACAACAAAATGCCACAATCTTTGCCAAAATATGCCACGAATGACTCTAATCCAGTTACCAATACATTGTCCTTTGATACCTCTTGAGCTGGGCCTTCACAGTCCACATTTCTCTAAAGAAGTACTAGGATGGTACATTAAACCCTGCTTGCAATGTTCACCCATGTTTCTAATCCAAAGTACTAAATTCCTCACCCCAACAAAAGAGAACAAAAAAACAACAAAACAAAAACCAGCATGATCTGGACTGTCACAGCAATACTCAACTTCTGGTAGCAACTTCTGTGTTTATTACTTTTCTATGGCTGTGTGAAGAGAGCATGATCAAGACAACTTCTAAATGAAAGCATTTCATTTGGGGTTCATGGGTCCAGAGGGTACTAGAGTTCATGACTACCATTACGGGGAACATGCCTTCTGTTAGGGACATGGATGGTACTGGAAAAGTAGTTGAGAGATTTTATTTGTTCCACAGAGATAAGGCAGAGAGAGAGATACAAATGAAGTGCTGTGGGGTTTTGTTTCCTCAAAGCCTACTCACAATGACATATTTCTTCTAACAATGCCATGTCTATTTAATCCTCCTACACAGTTTGACCTACTGGGGACATATCAACCTATGGAAGACAGTCTCATTCAAACTACCACAGATATAAATGGCCATCCATTTAATAACTCCTTCAATATTGTTGAATCAACAGGAACACACTTTTGTCCCTTATCTTCTGGAAAACATCCTCTATCTCAACAGGATGTTTTTAATTTACCCAACGTTACCTATAAAGGAAAGGCTCCCTACTATTTTTAATCTTCTGTGAATGCATTATACACATAATACAAAAATAAAAATTATTTGCATATATCTTTAATGTTATTTTATATAATATGTGTTATACAATGCATTTAATATAACTTTATATAAAGTTTTATTATGTTTAATTTCTGGGTTTGTAGAACAATCTGAGCATTAGTCCTTTGGTGAACTTGAAAGTGCACATATTCCAAGTTGCCAGTTTAGCTATTGAGTCTCTGAAGTAAAATTTGTGAGTTTAAAGTAAAGATAAGAGTAAGAGTCCAGTCTATTATAGTAAGAAATCTATTTGAAGTTATTTTTTCTGCCTTGGGGATATAATTATTAATAAAATAAAACTGCTTTCATAGAGCCTTTAGTCTTGTAAAAAATAACCTATACCAATAGGCAACTAAAATTTAGTAATATTGGTGATATGCTAAAAGAATTGCAAAGTTCTATTTTAAAATTAGGATGGTATAGATAATAGCTCTTTGGGAATCAAAGGATGTTTCTTGGTGAAATTCAAACTTGGGCAAGATCTAAAGAATATCTTCATATCTGAGAAGGAAATTTGAATACTCAAGGGTAAATACCAGGCAGGGACTACTCTGTTCAAAACTGTTATAAGACTGAAAATGAGTATGATATGAGATACAAGTAGTTTAATATGAATAGAACACAGACTATTAATACAAAGGCATGGCAGGAGGAAGCACTATCTAATTTCTCCTTTAAAAACACTGATAAAACTTAATTCTGCAATGCAGTATGAATGGGAAAAGGCTAAATACACGGGACAAGTGTGTGTGTGCGTGTGTGTGTATGGAAGATAAAATGTCCTAGATAAATATAGGGGCAAAGTGGAAATTTCTGGTTTCTTTGGAGATTCAGTTATGTTATAATGATGTTTTGTTGAGGCAAACAGGTAAAAGAATGTCTTATTAAGGCAGACATATAAAAGAATGTCTCACAGAAACAGACACAGGTGAAAGGATATTTTGCTATAGTAAACATGTGAAAGGACACATGATGTTTAAAAAGAATATAAATATGACCACACAGACAGTGGGAGCTCAAACCTTGGTTTGCCTTGTTCTTCATCACAAGTCTTTGCTGATGACATGCATGCATTGATTTGCCTTACATTGCGTTGCTGATCTTTGCTTATGGTAACTTGATAGAGAGAAACTCACCAAAGAACTTCTCCTGAGATTCTTGACTGCTATCCTACTGTGTACTCAGCCTGTTTGTTCCTTTGTTTGTTTATTTATTTATTTATTTTACTTATTCATTCACTTTGTATCATGATTTTATCACCCTTCCCAGTCTCACTTTAACACCCCTATTCCCCATTTCCCTCCCTTTCTCCTCTGAGAAGGGAAGTCCCCCCTCCCTATGAGTTCCAATCTGCCCTTGCATATCTATTTACATCAGGATTAGTTGCATCCTATATGACTGAGTCTAGACAAGACAGCCCAGTCAGGGGAAGTAGATCCAAAGGGAGGCAACAAAGTCAGAGTTATCTCCATTCCAATTGTTAGGGGATCCATATGGAGACCATGCTGCACATCTGCTACATATGTGTAGGTGGCCTAGCTTTGGCACTACATGCTCTTTGGTTGGTGATTCAGTCTCTGTGAGTCACCAGAGGCACAGGTTAATAGACTCTGTAGGCCTTCTTGTTCTGTCCTCAACTCCTTTTAGCTTCTGTAGTCCTTCCTCTCACTCTTCCGGAACTCTGCCTAATATTTGGCTGTGGGTCTCTGCATCCATTTTCATCAACTGCTGTACGAAGCCTCTCAGAACACAATTATGCTAGACTTCTGTTGGCAAGCTTATTATGGTATCACTAATAATGTCAGAGGTTGTGTCAGAGGTTGATAGGGTAGGTTTCAAGTTGGGCCAACTATTGGTTGGCTATCCCATCAATCTCTATTCTAGCTTTATCCCTGTACAACTTGTAGGTAAGGCAAATATTGGGTCAAAGGTTTTGGAAGTAGGTTGATGTTCTCCTCCCTCTACTGGAAATCCTGTGTGGCTATAGGAGGTGGCCATATCAGCCTCTTCCCTAGCTGCTAGGGTCTCAGCCAGGGTCACTCCCATAGACCCCTAGGAGCTTCCCCAATCTCAAGTCTGACTCATCCTGAGATTCCCCCCACACTGATTTCCATTCTCTCTCCCAGCCCTCTCATCCTCAGTCTCCCCATACCAATCCGCACCCACATTACCCTTCCCAAACCCTCTCCTACCCAGGTCCCTCCCTCTACCAAACTTTGATGTCTATTTTATTTCCTCTTTTGAATGAGAGTCAAGCATCTCCCCCTGGGCCCTCCTTGTTTTTGGTTTTTTTTTTATTATTTATTTTATTTTATTTTTTTAATTTACATTCCAAATCACTTCCCCTTTCCCGTTTCCTCCCTCCCCGAAAGTCCCATAAGCCCCCTTCCCTCCCTCTTTTCTCCATTCAACTCCCTCTCGTTACTCTGTCCTGGCGTTCCCCTACATCCAGTCTTTCCAGGACCAGGGGTCTCTCCTTCCATCTTCTTAGAAATCTATTGATATGCGGATTGTGTCTAGGGTATTCCGAGATTCTGGGTCAATATCCCCTTATCAGTGACTGCATACCATGTGTGTTCTTTTGTGATTGGGTTACCTCACTAAGGATGATATTTTCAAGATCTGACCATTTGCCTAGGAATTTCGTGAATTCATTGTTTTTAATTGCAGAGTAGTATTCCATTGTGTAGATATACCACATCTTCTGAATCCATTCCTCCGTTGAGGGACATCTGGGTTCTTTCCAGCTTCTGGCTATTATAAATAAGGCTGCTATGAACATAGTGGAGCATGTGTCCTTATTGCATGCAGGTAAAGTCTCTGGGTATATGCCCAGGAGTGGTATAGCCGGATCCTCCGGGTGGGCCCTCCTTGTTAGTTAGCTTCCTTGGGTCCATGCGTTATAGCATGGTCATCCTGTACTTTATGGCTAATATCCACTTATAATTGAGTACATACCAAGTGTGTCTTTCTAGGTCTGGGTTACCTTGCTCAGGATATCTTTTAGTTCCATCCATTTGCCTGCAAATTTTATGATGTTCTAGTTTTTAATAGCTTAGTAGTATTCCATTATGTAAATGTACCACATTTTCTCTATCCATTGTTCAGCTGAGGGGCATCTGGGTTGTTCCAGTTACTAGCTGTTATGAATAAAGCTGTTAAGAACATAGTTGAACAAGTATAGTTGTGGTATGGTGGAGCATCTTTTGGGTATATGCCCTGTAGTAGTATAGTTGGTTCTCGAGGTAGAATTATTTCCACTTTTCTGAGAAACCACCAGATTGATTTCCAAGATGTTTGGACAAGTTTGCACTCTACCAGCAATGGAGAGGAGAAAGCCAGGGAGTTCTATGCTGGGCATCATTCCTGGATTAGACCTGGCCCATTGCATTTCTCTGTACAGGACTCACAAGACTCTGGAAAAGATCCAGATAGTGTTGGCAATTACAATGGAAACACCAAAGTTCAGAGAACCTTCCTGCACAGTGAGAATGTCAGTTCAGCTACATGTCACTTGTGAGCTGAGGAGACAGTAGCCTTAATGGCAGAGAAAGAAATCCAGAAGACCTGACCTGCTGCATGTATCCAGGAAATATGTGACTGACCAGGTTAGAGCCAGCAACAGAAAATTTGAAGGAATGAGGGTCCATCTAGAGACCAGAAGTGAATATAGAGTGTGCAGAGATAGCCTGCAATGCAGCAGGCCTCCATAACATTTTGGCTACTGATATCCTCAAACCTTCACAAATCTACCAGCTCTAGACTCTGATTATGCATGGTGCATACAAACTTGAGTCACTTGATGGTTATTCTCTTTACATCTGGTTGGAAACACACACACACACACACACACACACACACACACACACACACACACACACACACACACAGAGAGAGAGAGAGAGAGAGAGACAGAGACAGAGAGACAGAGACAGAGAGAGACCTCCTAATGTGCCTCATGTACAGTTGATGCTAGTAAAGCTTGCTTGAAATGGAGAAAATCTGCATTTCAAACAAGGAGTCATGGGAAGTCAGTACAGGCCTTATCCCTCTCTTTGGCCCAGGGCATCTAGCCATATGCAAAGTGAGTCTAACCTACCAACTGTCTTTTGTGGAGATCCAAGGCTGAGAAAGGCCAGGTGTTTCTGGAATCAATCAGTGATTACACCAAAACCTGATGCTTCAGAAACTGCAGAAAAACACCAGGAACATCACTCAACAAGAAACAACCCCTTCAGCCAGCCTCACCTGCAAACACCTGGGAAAGGGCCACCTTTTATAGCAAAGATACACTGGATGGAAGAAAGGCACACCGGTCTTCTCAAGAGAAGAGGTTCCTGCTGATTGATGGGATGGGAGAGCAAAGCCAAATTCACAAGTGTGTGTACTGAGAACAAGAGAAGAAAAATATGTTCTGATCCCAGGTGCTAGGTAACACCTTATCCTGACCCCTTGTTATGGGATAACACTATCTGAGGCAGCTTGGAGAACTTCCTTGATGGGGACTATTCCTCTCTGTCCTAGCAGACAAATATCCTCCATCTACTACCTCCACTGCTGTTTGCATGGGGTAAGGAGAGATAGCAGGTGTTACTGCCCCCTCAGTCACCTAGGCATGGACATCAATTCCCCAGAAGAAGACTCAATACAGATTGCCATCTGCAAGAACCAGATACACACAACATTGACTCCATGGGGCTCTTTATTTTGGTACCACCCAGAACAGTGTCATCACCCAATATTTGCAGAACTGAACCATCTTCAAAGGACCCAGAGTTTGAAAGCTGAGTGGTTGATGATTTAAAGCATTGTGTGTCTGGGTGAAGTTTAGCTGCCCAGCATGTGAGCAGAGAGCTAGGCACCATGCTGTGCCTGAAGAAGTATTACTGGAGTATCACACACAGGAACCAGGAATAAACCTCTTTATGTGCAATACAAACATGATTATTTTCTTTTCAAAATAAATTTTATTGTATACTTGCAAAAAATAAGTGAATACATACCATGAGTGTCTTTCTGGGTCTGTGTTACCTCAAACAGGATGATATTTTCTAGTTCTATCCATTTGCCTGGAAATTGCATGATGCTAAGTACTATTTCATTTTGTGAATGTACAACATTTTATTTTTCCATTCTTCAGTTAAGGGACAACAAGGCTACCTACTCTCTCTGTATGTAGTCAATAAAATATTTGAAGCTCTAGCTAGAACAATAAGTTTACTAAAGAAGATCAAAGGGATATAAATTAAAAGGATGAAGTCAAAGTATCATTAATTGCAGATGATGTGATAGTATACATAAGTTACCACAAATATTCTCCCAGAGAACTCCCACAGCTGATAATCACCTTCAGCAAAGTGGCTGGATACAAAATTAACTAAGAAAAAAAAATCAGTAGCCCTCTTTATACAGATGAATAATGTGCTGAGAAAGAAATTAGGAAAGCAACACCCTTCAACAGCCACAAATAATATAAAATATCTTGGTGTAACTCTAACTAAGCAAGTGATCGACCTGTATGACAAGAACTTCAGGTCTTTAAAGAAAGAAATTGAAGAAGATATCAGAAGATGGAAAGACAATCCATACTCATGAATTGGTAGGATTAAAATAGTAAATATGGCCATTTCACCTAAAGGAATCTATAGATTTAATGCAATTTCTAGCCTTTTTATTTAATCTCTCTTTAAGAGAACAATGTAAGAACGAACCTTGCATGCCCTGGATTAAATATTAACAACACAGTATTCAGGCAGTCATAGATTCAGACCCCTACAATAAACAGAAAATGACAGCAGACCTCGGAAAAGAGAAGTAGAAAATTAAAATCTGGCCTTGCTCTTAGTTAAATTACTCTAAGTCATTTTATTTATTTTCCTTGATGGGACACTGACACATTTTGGTGACTCTGAATGTAATATTAGTGTGTTAAAATGAATGCATAGCTAATTTTTTTCCTATGGAAGTGACATGGAGACAAATAGCAATGCTCTTTTTTCCCTGTGGGTGTACCATTGAAGATCCTGTGTCATTCCTGACCATAGACGTTTATACTATAATTGATAATATATGGACAAGCTGTACCAACTTATTGCTTCTGCTAAGGTATCCATGATGCTACATACATATATTTGTTCTTGGGTGGAAGACAAAGCGGATGAATTACCACATTGTAACCACACAGTATCAAATGAATGTGGAATATTCTTCCATAAAGCCCTGGATGCTACCTATATTTTTGCCAAGTTCATGATAAAGAGTTATGGCAAAGATAGCTTTTAAATTCTACTGAGGCCCCACGTTTCTCATACAATATATTTAAAAATGATGCCTGGTGCTAGTGCAAATAGGGTTCAAACAAGTATGTAGGATGCCTATGGCCATAGGACATAATGACCAAGTTATCATCTCTATTGGTACTAAAGTATAGAATAAGGAAAATGTCATTAAGGCCCTTTGTAGAGTCCCCAAAAGATCCACATTTCAAATAATTTGGGGTTCACAAAGATTAATAGAAATAAGTTTGAAGATTTAATACTAGAGAAATGATTCATCTCCAGTGACTATGGGGTCAAATAAGTGTCCAAATGTGGTACCCTGGAGGATTGATTATTTCCCCATTTCTGAGGACTTCCACTGTGCTTAAATCTCATGCCCCACTAATCCTGCTCACTATCTTACAACCAGTAAAGTAAAAAGGAATATGTTAGGGATAACTAGGAAGTACAAGTCACAAAACAGTCTTACTTAGAAGTAGACAATGACATAGAACATTGATGATGCCTGATGTTATACTTATTTCAAAAAGTAGTAATTTAAAAATCCTGTTTATATAAGGATGAACTCATTTTGACTTACCCCTAAATTATTTCCATGTAGTAAGAAGCACAATGTCACATGCCTGTAGGTTGGAATATTTTCTAGACAAACGCAAAATAGAGTTTCATCTTCAAATTGCTTTCATTTCAGAGATGATAAATGAATCCTACTTGGCACGATATTTTTAAAACAGTTCACCCTTCACCTAGTCTGAAGCGGATTTTAATGCATCACCTTCCACAGCGATGAATGGACTTGTCACCATAACAAAAACCCCAAGGCAGGTCATATAATTGCTAAACAATAAGAAATACAAAAGTTACACAAAACAATCATAGTTATTGCTGAATGAAAACACAAAATAACAAAAACCAAAACCAAAAACCAAACCTGAAGTGGAAGATTTAAGAAATGGGAAATTGGGTAAAAATTATAACACAGGAGACATGTATGATGGTGCACATACTACCACTTAGTGTGAAGGACAGGCAGATTTCTGTGAATTCAAGGATAGCCTGGCCTACATATTGGGTTCAAGGCCAGCTAGCATTACAAGAGGAGACCTTTTATATAAAAAAATAATCATGTGGTACATTTGAATTTTATTGAGTTCATTTATCGATGAAGGGCTAAATTTACTCTATTTGGCAAAATAAGAAATGGAGACAATAGCATGCAATATAGTTTATATGATATATAATGTTTAAATCAAGTTAAGTGTATTTATCATTTCTAAATTTACTCTCAGAATCTTCCTTTAAGATTTTTTTAAAATTGTGCAGCATATTTTTATCATGTATAGTCCCCATACTATCAAATAACACACTAGTGCTGCTTGCTTTTATGTCACTTTACCCCAGCAGTCATTGATCCAAAGCCATTTGTTAATTAATTGTACAGCGTACATGCGTTAGAAAGTTACTAAGTGACAGAAATATAATGCAGTCTTACATATATTTAAAACCTGCTATAGCATATCTTGATTTAATGAGTCTGTTGTCATATTTAGAGTCACACATCATTATTAACATTGATATCAATAACTATTGAATAGTCTTTTGATTAGAAATAACATATTGTTAAGTAATCCTGTCCTTGGTATAAAATAGGGTGAACAGAGCTAAAAGAATTAAAGATTTAGTAAATCTTTGCTATCATATTGCTTAGCTTTCACTGTTTTCCAATTTCCTCAAAACCTGAAATTTCTCTTACCCGATTGTTTAGTAGATTGGCCTCAATAAAATTAAAAAAAAGTGAGTTTCAAGAAACAGTTATTTAAAAGCTAAAAGAAGACTTTAGCAAGTAAAATGTATTACCAGCACATCAGATACTTCAATTTCACTATCCAACCTCAAGTGGGTCCCTAGCTTTGCTTCAGAAGTGTCAGTGTCTCATAGAATAGTGTTATCACAAGGCCTTCTTCAAATAAGCTTTCCTTTCATGGCAGAATAAATTATAGTAAAACACCAGATATCCATGCAAGTTTGTCTTTTCAAAGAATAGCATCTATAAATGATAAATATTGTATATGTCATCAAGTTGATTTTGTCCACAATTTAGAATGTCTATTGTTTTAGTTACAATAGTTTAAAAATATAAAAACAGAAAAGCTTTGAAATGATGAGAAGATTCTGAAATGGCTTCTGCATTAGTAAGGAGATTACCAGGAGATGGAATGTAACTCAGCGTTTTGATAAACTATTTAGAAAGTAATAGTCTGGGCTAAGAGATCCTCAGTCATTAAATCCATAAAAGTTAGTGAATTAGGGAGAGCATAGGCACTAAATTTTTGGGAGAGTTAGGAACAGTGGAAGATGGGTCTTTACATAGATTTTATAACTGTGTATAAGGACCATATTGAGACAGTGAGAAGGTAGATCAGACTCCATTATTTAGGGATATTTTTTTATGCATCTCTCTTACTCCCCTTACTTCCAGCCCACAAATCTTCAGCTGCTATCACCTACCTTGAATCAAGACTTTAACTAGAGTTCAGGCAGAAAAAGACTTTGGGTAATACCATTAGTAGACATTATCTTTCTTCCAACAGCACAAAACACACCATGAAAGATCAGGGGGAAAATTTGCAAAAGTGAGGACAGGAAAGAACAGAATTAGTCTTACAGCTTCTTTTTGCATCAAACACATCTGGATTTCAAACCATTTTAGAGAGCACATTTATGCCCACTTTGTTTTTAATGTACTGTGGCTGTATCTTTGGATTTTTTGAAAGCCTAAAACTAAGAGACTGAAAATTATTGATTTGAAATACATGAGAACAAAATACTTAAATGGGTGCGTCATTTCTTTAATTAGCATTTTTTCTCATAGATACTATTTACCTTCCTTAGCATACTAGTTGGCTTTTTAATAAGGGTTTTTATTATTTATTTTTTGTTTTCCTTTTTTGATTTTTGAAAATAGATTATATTTCATGCAATATATTCTGATTGTGATTTCTTATCCTCCAAGTCCTCAGAGATCCTCCCCACATCCCTTACCATCTGAATCCACACCCTTTCTAACTCTGGTTAAAAATAAATGGGCATCTAATGGATAATAAAATAAAATAAGAAAAAATAAAAACAAACACACCTGAATGAAGAAGAAGCAGAAGAAGTAGAAGAAGGAGAAGAAGAAGAAGAAGAAGAAGAAGAAGGAGGAGGAGGAGGAGGAGGAGGAGGAGGAGGAGGAGGAGGAGGAGGCGGCCCAAAGATAAAGCGCAAGAAATATATATGTGCGCTTTGGCACACATAGGAATCCCATTAATTATAAAACTGGAACCCATAATATATTTACAAAGGAGCTGTAAAGTAAAAAAGTAAAACATAACTAAATAAAATTAAAATTAAAAATTAAAAATGTTCTGACTAAAGATAAAGAACCTCCAAAGATGTTGTTGAGTTTGTTTTTTGATGATCATCTACCGCTGGGCATGTGCCCTACCATTAAGAGTGGTTTGCATCCCCAGTGAGAATATGTTGGACTATTTCTTTGTTCATTTGTGAGTGGATATCAGCTGCAGCTAGCTTCTGGTATATGGTTGGGGGCCTGCTTTTATTTTTCCACTCAGCACTGGGACCTTATCTGATGAGGTTGCCAGAGTCTTTGTGAATGAATATATGTATCTGCCCTGCTATGTTTAGGTCTTATTTCCTTGATCCCTCTCTATAATCTTCCCAACTCCTTTTCTGCAAGGTTCCCTGAGCCATAAGGAGAAGGATTTGATGGAGACATCTCACGTAGGACTGAATGTTCCTAGATCTCTCATTCTTTGCACATTGTAGGTATTGGCTGAGTAAGGCATTGATATATAAATCTATCAAAATTAGAAGTAATTTTATTGCTATGTTCCATTAGTAGAAAAGTGTTATTTGGTGTTTCCCTACATCCCTGGCCTATTTAGTCTTAGGTTCTTGGCCACTTGAGTAGTGTCCAGGATAGGGTTCCATCTCATGTGTTGGTCTTAAATCTTATCAGATATTGGTTGTTGGTTACTCCCATGGCTTGTGCCATTGTTGTACTAGTTCATATTGCAGGAAGGTCACCATTGTAGATCTATGGTTGGTGTATTTGTAGCTGGGTTGGGGTATATGTTTCCCCTTTGGTAGTGTTCAGAGTAGCTTCCAGTACCATGATGACTAATCCTAAGTGTTGAAGTCTCTAGGTAGACACCAGCTCAACACCTTTGTGTTTAATGAGTTTTGTAGGTGTTGAATTCAGCTATAAGTCCTTAAAGTCAGCTTGTGGAGAGCATCTCAATAGCCTTAGCAGTAACCTGCATTGTCTAGGAGTTCCAATGAGGACCCTTTGGCTGACAATTTAGTCATATATTGTGGGACAGAAAATCATGCCTGGAAGTTTGGTAGGTTAAAACCTGGAGATTAGGTGGGTACACATCTGAGGCAAGGTGACTCCCAGCTCCCTGCCAGACTCCTGACTTAGAACATGTGCCAAGCTTACCACATAAAAGGGACATGAACTGTGGTCATGTAGGCCTATAACAGTTCTCCATGTTAATGAGGTATCTAGAGGCCTGGAGGTCTTAGCCAAAAAGCTTTCCTTCCCACATATTCCTCCCTGCGAAAGGTACTTAACCTCAGGCCCATCCTGAAAAGTGGGGTATGGTTTTATGCATCCAGTTTCCACCATGACAATAAAATGTTTAGAAACATGGACTGTCTTTTTTCACCAAGATCTGCCTGTGGAGAGCCATGAAGCAGGCCTTCGCCTACAGAACCACAGCCTAATCTCCAGTAGAAGGCTTCTCTGAGCTCCTAACCACAACCACCACCAAGTCTACA
Organism: Tokudaia tokunoshimensis; assembly: GCA_036184795.1. NCBI lineage: Eukaryota > Metazoa > Chordata > Mammalia > Rodentia > Muridae > Tokudaia > Tokudaia tokunoshimensis. The sequence continues at coordinate 108,108,277 of BTHU01000023.1, forward strand.
TCTGCCAAGCTAAGGACAAACATCATCCCTGATGGGACGAGCCAGAGGTCCCCTCCCACTCACCACCCACCCAGTCCACTGGCTAGATGTTTTCTCCTTGTCTAAGGCCCAGATACTCCCTGAAGAGCTTCAGCTTTCTCACACCTAAGACTGCTTTCTCACCCTCTAAGCAGTGCCTTGGTACTTCTGAACAACTCAGCACATACCCGCCAATCACAGTCAAACTCCCTGCGTTCTGCCTCCCCAAGTGGCCGTGCCCTATGGTAGAACATTCTAAGCTACAACTCTACAATATATCACTCATTTCTGGTACCGTAATCTCTGACATTTGGTGATGAGATAACACCAAATTGACAGGAGCTGTCTCTTGAGTTGTTTGGTGATATCTTTTAGATAACCTTAATATAAGTATATAATTTAGAAGCTTCTACTATGTCAGATTTCAATGCGACCCCCTTAAATGACTCTTACCTTTAGCTATTCCTCCCATATTCCTTTACTTGGTCCACTCTTCCCTCTCCTTCCCCATTGGATCCCCCCATTTAGCTCTCCTGCTCCTCTCTATCCATAACTATTTATTCTATTTCTCATTCCTAGAAATATTAACTGCTATGTGTACTCCTTTACTCTCTATCTAGTATCTGTGGCTCTGTGGGCTGTAGCTTTGTTATCAATGATATAATAACTAATATCTATATATAAGTGAATACATAGCATAATTCTGTTTCTGGAATTGAGTTATTTCACTCAAGATGATTTTTTTTCTACCATTATTCATTTATCAATAAATTCATGATTTCATGTTTTTGGTAGCTAAGTAATAATATTCCATTTTGTAAATTTATCATACTTTTTTCCATCAATTCTTCTATCAGTGAACATCTAGTCTGTTTCCAATTTCTGGTATTATGAATAGAACAGCAATGAACATGGTTGAACAAGTGTCTTTGTGGTAGGAAGAAGTATCCTTCGGCTATATATTGAAGAATGGTGTAGCTGGGTCTTGAGGTAGATCTACTTTCAGCTTCATGAAAAACTACCAGACTGATATTCATAGTGGCTGTAGAAGTTTTCACCCCTACCAGCAATAGATGAATAGTCTACTCACTCCACATCCTTGACATGATGGGCTGTCACTTGGTCTGGGTGATGTAAGTTGAAATATCAAAGTAGTTTTGAATTGTATTTCCCAGATGACTAAGAATTTTGAATATTTCTTTACATGCTTCTTAGCCATTTGAGTTTCTTCTTATGAGAACTCTGTTTAGACCTGTACTCCATTTTAATTGAGTTATTGGTTTTCTTGATGTCCAGTGGGGGTTTTTTGAGTTCTTTATTTTAAATATTAGCTTTCTATCAAATATATACTTGGTAAAAATCCTTTCCCATTATGTAGGCTTCTACCTTGTCTGAATGATAGTCTCTTTTGCCATGCAGAAACTTCAGTTTCACAATGTCCCATTTGTTAATTGATAATTGCTAATCGATAATTTGTTAATTTGTATATATGATGTTGTTAGTGCCTATGCTATAAATGTTTTGTTCAGAAAATAAGACAATTTCCCCCTCTCTCTTCTATCAGATTCTGGGTATCTGGCCTTACACTAATGTCCAACACTAAGACAGGAGATACTTAGAATAAGCATTACAGTGCCATGGCTGGATTTCAACTGGATATGGGGCCACAGAAAACAACATTTGACTAATACTAGGACTGTCTTTATACACTGCACCATAACATAATGCTAATACTTCTGTGAATGGGCTTTTGTATTTTACAGTCCAGACTTTGATTCAGTACTTTCTAGCTACTTGGTGTGCTATTATATAAAATGTCTCTAACGCCCCTTCACTCTAAAGACCTTCTGACACTTTTATTCAAAATAAACCACCCTTCCTTTAACTTGTTTCTGTCAGGCATTCTAATACTAGTAATTGGAAAGTACCTAATTCTATGATGCAAAGAAATAAACAATCAAATTGTTTATGGAGATGAACTTAGCTCACAATTTCTTTTGGTTACATGTTCATGATTCGAGGCACCACTAATTTATCAACTAAGTATTATAGAAGGAAATACAACATCACTGTAGTAGCAAGTAGTTATAGGGCTAACAAGGGCAGAGACAAAATGAATGGCTAAGGTCAGACTTTCTTGGTTTATAAAAAAAACATTCTAGGGAGTGCTGCCAGAGGAGTCACACAAGAAGAATCAATGATTTCATGAGAAATATCTTATGCTCTCTACCCATGTTACATATGGGTAGACATTCCCCTAGGATCTACCTCTTAAAAAGATTTCTTTGACTTCTAAATTGCCAACATGGGACATAATCTTTTATTGTTGTAGAACTTTGGGAAAGTTGAAGCTCCACCATAACCACAGCACTATCAAAGTAGGTAATTTTTATTTTAATTATGTTTATGTGTGTTTGCATGAGGGCATGTACACATGAGTATAGTGTCCTATTGCCTGATATGGGTTCTAGGAAGTTAAATTGTCTTGTATGCAAGAGAAGTACACATTTTAACCACTCAGTCTATTCCCCATTCCTGAACAGTATTTTGAGTTGATGGAGATGATTTCCTACTTTCATTACCTTTTTTACTTAATATAGGATTAAGGATTTACTGGATTAAGGATTTATATTTATTTACTTAATATAAAATTTAGGATTCTCTGTATATAATTTCTCACTTTAACCCAATACTTATATGACTTAGGTATCATCATTTACCATTCTGTAAACACAGAAAAATCTCAGAGAAGTGACTTGCTCAAAGTCACTGTTCTTCATGAAGAAATGTGAGTTTAGTTTTGCAAGATTTTATGATTTTTCAAAATAATTGCACAATTTAGGTGTTTGCGTGAAAGCTCTCCATGATGAAATAGAAGGGACATCTCCATTATGAAACAGAGGCCTGGAATAAGGGAGGTACCCAAGAATCAATGGTGGTGACCTTAGCTAGACTCACAACATTGGGGATATGGAACCTAAAGAGGCCTCATCCTATAGTCAGACAGGAACCCCAGTGGAGCTATAAAGACACCAACCTACCCACAAACCTTCAACCCCAACTTATCCTGTCTACAAGAAATTCAGGGTCTGGGGATGGAACCAAGACTGAGAGAATACTCAACCAATAAATATCCCAACTTGAGACCCACTCAAAAGGCAAGCACCAGTCCCTGACCCTATTAATGATCTTCTGTTTTGCTTGCAGACAGGAATCTAGCAGACAGGAATCTAGCATGGCTGTCCTCTGAGAGACTCCACCTAGCAGCTAACTCAGACAGATGCAGATACCCATGACCATACAGTGGATAGATCTTGAGGACTCTTATGGAAGAAAAGGAGGAAGGGCTGAACTCCAAAGAGGAAAAGAACTCTACAGAAAGAACAACATAGTACACTAACCTAATTAGGGGCTCTCAGAGACTGAACAACCAAGCAAAGAACATACATGGGCTGGACCTAGACCTCCCAGAACATATGTAGCAGATGTGCAGCTTTGTCTTCATGTGGGACCTGAACAACTGTAGCAGGTGCTATCCCAAAAGCTGTTGACTATATGTGTGATATGTTCTTGTAGATGGGCTGCCCTGTGTGGCCTCAGTGGGAGAGGATGTCCCTAGCCTTGCAGAGACTTGATGTGCCAAAGTGTGGGGATACCCAGGGGGTCCCCACTTGCTCAGGGGAGAAGCAGACTGGAGGATTTGGGAGGATTGTGGTAGGGGGTAGGCAGGAGAGGGGCAGTGAGGTGGATGTAGATTAAATAAGCAAAAGAAAAATGAAATAATTACATTTTATATTTATTTATTTTAAATAATAAAACTAAATAAGAATACAATGAAAAATTTAAATAATGATTAATTTAATTTTGGCTATAGAAAACAAATCTGTAGATACAGAAGGTTACAGGCTGTTAGAAAATCCATCCAGTAATAGGAGCAATGCCAATTTGGCTTCTGTGCCAGACCTATGAAAAGGTAATATTCAGAATAGTAAAGCCTAGTACTGCCTATGAAATAATAATATAGACCCAACTTATTATTGTAGTCTCCATGGACCTAGAGAATAGGAATTCTTTGAAGGGAGACGTTGTTTCTGGAAATATCTTTGCACTTAGTATAGCTACTTTCCTCCCAATACCCCAGGATTTAGACCACACCACTTCAGTTTATTCAGGAAAACACTGTAACAATATATATTTCCATGTTTCACAACAGCCTAATCACTCACATAGTTCACTGCAAAACCACATTATTACATGAACAAAAGCTAAAAGAAAGTCATTGCTAATCCATATTAATTTTTCTTTTTCCTGTCTTCCCCACTGATGCTGTAATCATGTGAAGTAGTTTTGACTCACACTCTGGAATTGAGAATTATACTGGTAGTCATGAATTCTTCTCTATAATTTATTCTTTTCATTAGATTTTCTGTAAGTACATAGTTTAAAGTCATAATCTACAGCCTTGCTGCTGAATTTACTTTAAGAGTTGTAAGTATATATGAGAATAGAGTGTACACTTACACTTGCGAGCCATGAGCCATTACAATCCATTGCAATGTACGTGAAAAATAAAAAAGAGACTTTTGAACATCTAAATACTGTGAATTTCAATTGTATCAATGTCTAAGGTAATTTAGAAGAAAGGAGATCTAAATATATATTTTGTTGCTTCATACAGGACAATTATTTTATATCTCTTCCTATAACTAAGAGAAAAGTAAATATATAATAAAAACCATGGATAAATATGCATTCTGGCTTCATTGTATAATTGCATATAATGTTATTTTGAATGAGAAATGCTCCTATTATATGCATGAAAATTGCTACTGCAGTTTTAAAATTATTGCTAACAAAGACTTGACATTTATTCATCAAACCACCTAAATCTGTGGAAAATTTCATGACACAGAAAAGCCCAATTAACTGAAAATAACAAGAAGGGATTATGGAAGAGCCAAATGATAAGGATAATTGAAATACGTACATAATCCTCATTTAAATCCTTGGTTTTAACTTGTTCCCCTTTCAAATAATTTACTCAAACAGCTTACCCATAAGAGAACTGATTGGATTTAAACCCTCTCCCATCTAATATTCATGAGATTTCATCAGTAATAATATATTTTAATTTAATGGATGCTTAACATATAGTAAGATATATGCATATAGTATCCGAATATGGAAACTCATGAAATTGGTATGTCATGAATTAAATGTATTAAGCAGAAATTTAGGGAAGGAATGTTTACTGGCTTACAAAACAAGATAATTAGCAAATTATACTGTAAGAAAACATAGAATGTGTGCTGGTAATTCAGAAACTAGATACAGAGAGCTACCACTATTGTTACACATTTCTATTATATTAATATGTTTTCCTTCATTGCCCATATTACAGGAGACTTTCACTAACAGTTTCAGTAACAGTTTACTTCACAAAATTTAAGGAGATATATCTTATCAGAGGAACGCTATCATGGTATATAATAGAGTATAAAATGCCTTAATGTAAATAATTGAACCTTATAAGAAAACCTTAAAAATCCTATCAAATAATAATATTTTTAAGGTATGCTTGAAAAATAGATGTAAAACTTGACAGCTTAGTGTTAGTTGCATTTGCAGTGTTCCATTTTCAATCTGTCTCACCCCAGTGGTTTCACAAAACAGGAAAGTATTTGAGTATATGAGAAAACTGAGATTTGCATCCATTAGCCAAGTGGTTCTCAACTATCCTAATGCTGTGATCCCTTAAAACATTTCCTCATGTTGTGGTGATCCCCAACCATAAATTATTTTCATTGCTACTTCATAACTGTAATTTTACTACCATTATGAATTGTAATGTATGTATTTGATATATGACCACCATGAAAGGGTCATTTGGCCTCCAAAGGTATCATGGCACACAGGTTAAGAAACATTGCATTAGCCTAATTGTTCAATTCACATTTAAGATACAGTTATGATATATTTGGTGCCTTGTTATGAATAGTGTATCTAAGGAGATGAGTTTCTGACCTCAATGACCTTATCATAGAAACAAAACAAGTATAGGTAACTACACTAAAGAAACATCAGTAGGTAATAAGCACTTGGCTTATGAAAGATAGTAAGTACATCATTTTTTTTATTATTTATTTTATTTTTTTTAATTTACATTCCAAATCATTTCCCCTTTCCCGTTTCCTCCCTCCCCGAAAGTCCCATAAGCCCCCTTCCCTCCCTCTTTTCTCCATTCAACCCCCTCTCGTTACTCTGTCCTGGCGTTCCCCTACATCCAGTCTTTTCAGGACCATGGGTCTCTCCTTCCATCTTTTTAGAAATCTATTGATATGCGGATTGTGTCTAGGGTATTCCGAGATTCTGGGTCAATATCCCCTTATCAGTGACTGCATACCATGTGTGTTCTTTTGTGATTGGGTTATCTCACTAAGGATGATATTTTCAAGATCTGACCATTTGCCTAGGAATTTCGTGAATTCATTGTTTTTAATTGCAGAGTAGTATTCCATTGTGTAGATATACCACATCTTCTGAATCCATTCCTCCGTTGAGGGACATCTGGGTTCTTTCCAGCTTCTGGCTATTATAAATAAGGCTGCTATGAACATAGTGGAGCATGTGTCCTTATTGCATGCAGGTAAAGCCTCTGGGTATATGCCCAGGAGTGGTATAGCCGGATCCTCCGGGAGTGTCATGCCCAGTTTTCTGAGGAACCGCCAGACTGCTTTCCAGAGTGGTTGTACCAGCCTGCAATTCCACCAGCAGTGGAGGAGTGTTCCTCTTTCTCCACATCCTCGCCAACAACTGCTGTCTCCTGTGTTTTTGATCTTAGCCATCCTGACTGGTGTGAGATGGAATCTCAGGGTTGTTTTGATTTGCATTTCCCTAATGACTAAGGATGATGAACATCTCTTTAGGTGCTTCTCAGCCATTAGATATTCTTCAGGTGAGAACTCTTTGTGTAGCTCTGTACCCCATTTTTTAATAGGGATACTTGCCTCTCTGGAGGTTAACTTCTTGAGTTCTTTGTATATATTGGATATTAGCCCTCTATGGATGCAGGGTTGGTAAAGATCATTTCCCAGTTAGTTGGTTGCCGCTTTGTCTTTTTGACAGTGTCTTTTGCCTTGCAAAAACTTTGTAATTTAATGAGGTCCCATTTGTCTATTCTTGATCTTAGAGCATAAGCTATTGGAGTTCTGTTCAGGAAATTCTCCCCTGTGCCCATATGTTCAAGGTTCTTCCCTAACTAATGTATTCAAAATAGAAAATCATCGTGTGATGGTAATAAGGATAGAGGAAAGGAAACAATAACATACAAATGAGAAATGGCAAACCCCACAATTGTAAAAAAGTTATAGAAGAGTGAAAATGTATTTTCCTCATTTTTACTACCCAAAGGTGGGAATAAATGTAATAGCCAAATATGTAGAATTTTAAGGAAAATTTACATTGTAGGTTATGGAATAGGTATTACTTCCATTAATTCTGTCAACATATCTATTAGGCAGATAATGTTTATTTCTCCCCTCTAGAATTGGGGGAAAGGAGAAATAAAGTCCAGATTTATTTAAAATATGAAGAAATAATCATGCAACAGTTTCTTTATGTCAACAAATATGAAGAAATAAGTTCTCTGCTGTATTATATAAAATAAAAGCAATCAGGAACACTTGCCGATCATAATCTCTGGGAAAGTAACTCTCATCCAGAGCTATGCTTTCAATGGCAATAACATGCTCACTTCATCCAAATTGATTTTATTACAATGTAAAGCGTAGCAACATAAGCCACACAAATGCAGAGAATTCGGACTAATTAAGTGACTGGTTAAAGTATAAAACTTTATTCCTGTAAAGTATAAAACTTTACAGGAATGTCCTGGATGAGGAACAAACTTAGTGTACTGGGTGGTTTTGTGTATCAACTTGGCACAAGCTGAAGTTACCACAGAGAAAGGCGCTTACCTTAAGCAAATGCTTCCATGAGATCCAGCTGTTTCATAATTTGTGATCAAGGAGGGAGGGCACAGTCCATTGTGGGTGGTTCCTTCTCTGGGCAGGTAGTCCTGGGTTCTATAAGAAAGCAAGCTGAGCAAGCCAGGGGAAGCAAGCCGGTAAGTAACATCCATCCATGGCCTCTGCATCAGCTCCTGCTTCCTGACCTGCTTGAGCTCCTGTCCTGACTTCCTTCGGTGATGAACAGCAGTGTGGAAGTGTAAGCTGAATAAACCCTTTCCTCCCCAACTTGCTTCTTGTTCAAGAAATTTGTGCAGGAATAGAAATCTTGACTAATACACTTAGAAAAATATTCTTGTTCATAGACATGTCAGCATAAGCATTGCAATATCTTTGTCATGCCATGTCCTCTCTTGGTACAGAAGAATTTTACAGGCTGGGTGAATATAAAGATGTTTCTTTTGTTCATGGTTCTGGATACTTGGAAGACCCAATGACATCTGATAAGCGTGCACCCTGATTATACTAATTGTCATTATTCTCTTCTATCTCTTTTGCCCACCATCTCCCCTATAAGATTCCTTGCATTCATGAAATTTTTTTTGCTGTTTTTATTTTATGTTTTCTTTTCCTTTCATTTTTCTATCTTTTTAAAAATTTCATTCTTTAATTTTTTTTTAGATTTGTTTATTTTATGTATGAGTACAATATCACTGTCTTCAGACACACCAAGAGAGGGTGTCGGATCCCCATTACAGATGGTTGTGAGCCACCATGTTGTTGCTGGATTTTGAACTCAGGACCTCTGGAAGAATACTCAGTAGTCTTAAGTGCTGAGCCATCTCTCCAGCGCTCCTTTTATCTTTTGACTGATGACCTGGAAATGACATTTATACCACTCACTTAGAGGTTCAGGAACATCATCAAAAGAGGAGGGAGAAAGAACAGAAGAACCAAAATATAGGGAGAGAGTGAAAGGATAAAAAATAATGTAGTCTTCTGAGCATGGCACAGCCAATGCAATCAGGACCTCACAGCACCTTTGACCACCTGCTATTAGCTTATACAAGACTTGGCTTGTCAGTAGCCAGTGTCATGGACTGGAGAAGGGCCTAGCTTAAAGATTGAAATTCTGTGTAAGAATAGTTTCTTCTTTCCTTCCTTCCTTCCTTCTTTCCTTCCTTCCTTCCTTTCTTTTCTTTCTTCTTCCCTTTCTTTCTCGTTTTTTCTTTCTCTTTCTTTCTTTCTTTCTTTCTTTCTTTCTTTCTTTCTTTCTTTCTTTCTTTCTTTCTTTCTTTCTTTCTTTCTTTCTTTCTTTCTTCCTTCCTTCTTTCCTTCCTTTCTCTTTCTTTCTTTTTTTCTTTCTTTCTTTGCTTTCTTTCTTCCTTCCTTCCTTCCTTTCTTCTTTCCTTTCTTCCATTATTTCTTTTCTCCCTCCCTCTCTCTTACTCTTTGTTCTCTCTTATATCACATTGCAAACACAGTTTTCCTTCCCTCCTCTCCTCCCAGTTTCTTCCCACCATCTCCCTCTCTCCTATATCCAATCCTTTTATGTTTCCATTCAGAAAAGTGAAGTCCTGCTAGGGACGTCAACCAAACATGACATAAAGAGTTAAAATAAGACTAGGCACATATCCTCATTACAAGGCTGGACAAAGCAACATACTAGGAAGTGGAGTCAAGTACACCACAAGTAGATTTTTTAGTTGTGTATACACATATTGTATTTTTCACAGTTTTACTTGTATGTAAACACTATATACTATCAATGTTAAAGATAAAGCTGAAAATTTAGAGAAAGAAAGGAATTCACAAGGACTTGCAGAAACACTGGTTCCAAAATGTAGCTATCTAATTATAATTTATTCTATTTTGATTAGACATGAGATAAGTTCTTTTATCAATGTAAGAACAGAAGGAGAAACAAATTTTCCTAGTCTCTTTATCTTCAATATAGAGAATTCCTTTGCCTTGAGTTATCTTTGTAATCAGTATGTGTATTTCTATATAGTGTTCTAAATAGGAACCTTGAAGCTTGGTTTGCCTTACCACTCTAGATTACAAGTAATATATTACACAGCAGGATCTTTAGAAACGGAATGCCTAGATTTACATCTGACTCTACAGTTTATTGTATGGATACCCTTGGACAAATTGCCTGAAATACTTAGTTTCTTAATTTACAAAATAACCATAAGTGCATGTGCATGTGTTTGTGCATGTGTGTGTGTGTGTGTGTGTGTGTGTGTGTGCCTGTGTGAGTGTACAAGTCTCAGAGGTGGTTCTCCTTTTACATATGAAAACTGCAATGGAACCTTGCTTCCAGAAGCTTGTAGTTTTCTGCTCCTTGTGATCTATGCTTAAATAATGTAGATGAGAAACACATAGTGTAGAAGTAATGGCATTTAACACAGCATACATGCATCTGTGTGTGTGTATCTGTGTGTGTGTGTGTGTGAGAGAGAGAGAGAGAGAGAGAGAGAGAGAGAGAGAGAGAGAGAGCGAGACAGAGACAGAGACAGAGAAAGAGACAGAAAGACAGACAGACGTACAGACAGACAGACAGACAGAGACAGAGAGACAGAGAAAGCAATATTTGAATTGTAGACAATACATAGAAACTTAGACATTATGAACATTCTCTGTGAGCAATATTGTGAGCTGGTATAGTTTTTAGAACAGTTGTTTGCAAAATTGAGTGTATCCCCTTGAGTGCTTATTAAAGAATCGATTGCTGAAACCTATACCAACATTTCTGAATGAATAAAGCTGGTGTTTGTCTAAATGATTTATATTTCTACAAAGTTTCTCCATTGTAGGGATGCTGCTGGTCCAGGAACCACATTTAAGAATGATTAGAGAAGGACTTTAAATAAACATGGTTGACAACTATCCTCTTATCATTGATCAATTTATTTTCTACTTTGCCTTCTGAGAACTGCCAGGGGAATGCTTGCAGTTCCCTGATCCTTGTGATATGTGTTTAGAAAATTTAGTTGAGAGATATATAGTATAGAAGATGGGGCATTTTTCACAGCATACAAGATAATGCTGTCAAATGGTGAGAATGAACAATTGCCAAGGGGACCACTGTGCCAATGTAAACTTTATATAATTTCCAAAGTCTTTATAACAAAAAGTTTCCATGAGAAGATCTTTTCTTGCCCCAAAGGAGAGGCCCATGTGGATTAATTATTAAGAGTGAGGCAATAATATGTCTCTGTTCTTTACTAAAATGTTTCTCAAGTCATACTCTCATCTTTTGAACATTTGGAGGCCAGAGATATGATCCAAACCCTGTTTTTTTTTATAGTATTCAGAGTCCCACAGTTATAGATCCAGGTTTGACAAGCTGCCAATTTGGGGAAATATAGTCATATCTCCAATTGCACTGAAGCTCACTAATACCTAACTAACTACTAAAAAGACTCCCTCCCATATGCTAGACAAAGGCAGTCTTGTGGGTGGCCTTAGTGCTGCAACCACTTATTCAGGGAAAAACGTTAATTTTGAAAGAAGAGAAGCAAATTTATCAAAATCTTAACCTTTTCAGGAGAGGTGGTAGTTTTTGGGAATGGGAATGCTAGAATGTAACTGGAATAATTTTTGTTATCAAAATACATAGCTCACAATAATTTTGGAATGTGAAAATATTTCTTACAGAACATTGAAGACTGAATTAGTAAGTGTGTAATTACAACTCTGTGACGAAAAGGAAATGAGTTTTCCCAATTTCTATCAGTAAAATTTATAACAAGTTATTCCATTTAAAAACACTCATCTTTGATATCTCTCCATCATGAACCTTATTTTTCTTTTAGTTTTGCTTGGCAAGTTTGGGCACTTTACGCACTAGTATGTCTGTGTACCATGTGCATAACTGGTATCCACAGAGGTGACAAGGAAGGAAGACATCAGATAACATGTAAATAGAGTTCCAGATAGTTCAGCACTACCATATGCTTGCTGGGAATTGAACCTGCTTACTCTGGAAGAGCTAAACTGCTGAAGCATCTCTCCAGCTCATGACACTCATTCTTGAATAATTCATTATAATGTATCCATGACAACCATATAGAGAATAACTGCTTCGAGACATATGCTGCTATTTCAACCATTTATTGAATTAATTTTATTGCTATATTTATTTTGAAGAGATATGTTAATTATCCATTTAATGTATGTGGTCCTTGGCCTATTATATACAAATAATGTCTTCTACCTTGACTTGTATCTTTGACATGTGTGATGCATGAAACTGTAGGTTACTAATAAAATAATGGGCCCAGTTAACAACAAATTATCCCTCATAAACTAAACTAAGGAGACAGTAGTTGCTTTAATGTATGAACCAGATGGCACAAACTTCCCCACTGTTACCATTTGTTTCTCTAAATCAGTTCTGAGACTTTTTCACAGAACATTTGCTGTAAAAATTAACATTAACTGAATTTAGACATAAAGAGTCATGAATGCCCCAATAAGATTAAGCATTATTTTTTTTTTAAAAAAAAATCACTTACTGATTGTCCATTGTTTCTAGGTGATATTTGAGTTACTTGGACAGGAGTTTGACATATTTTAATTGTGAGGTTTCTTGTGCTATAAACAGCTTCATTTCCCTGCATGAAAATCATGACAGACATAATATACTGAGGACTTGGGATGTGGGATTTGAAACTATAGCTCTGTGATTTTAAAAATTTGTCTCATCAAGAGTAAGTACATTAACTACTACATGCCAAAAGATTACATATATATAACATATATAGTATATAATGTATATATAATATATATTATATGTCGTACATTATACATCATGTATCATACTTCATATATAATATTTTACATATATTACATATAACACATTATTTTTATATTATACTATATATAATATTATATATATAATATATTATATTATATATTATATATGCAATAGTATATAAAATATAAAATGTATTATATGTCATATATTATATATGATATATATACAATTATATAATGTAGATATACATATAATATATACAATATAACATATTTAATATATTATATATTACATATAACATATTACATAATATATAATATATTATATTACATATTACATATAGCATATTACATATTATAATATATATAAGTAAAATATTATACATATATATTATATAATATATAATGTATAATATTATCTATAATATATTATATAATATGTAACATGCAATGTGTAATATAATATATTTTATATATTATATGAATTTCATATATATATATATATATATGCAAAAGAACACCTCTGAGTCTGATGTTTATTATATGTTCAATGATTACAGGATTTTCTCTTTTGAACAGAGTAATAAGTCTGCCCTCAGCAATGTACAATATTAAATGCTAAACATACTCAAAACTCCTTTCTTAAGCCAAAGTTATTTCTGCATACATTCACTGGCCTATCTTAACTGGCAACACAGTCTGTATTTTTTAGTGATTGCAAATAGTATTCTCACTTATAAAAGTGGCAGCAAACTATTTCAAGATTCCTTTATTGTTACCATTGTCAAAAATCTCAGTGATGCCACTACTAACAAAGATTATACATATTTGTCTGCTGGCATTTTAGACATCACCCACCTTAATTCCTTAACAAAAAATATTCATAAATATTTCATGTATACTATGATTTTTATGTATCATATTTTTAAAATTAATTAATTTAATTGCATCCTGAATGCTTCCTCCTTCTCTGTCCTCCCTCCAAGAACACCTTCCCCACCGTCTACCATTCCATTTTCCTCTGAGAAAATGGTGTCCCACTGGTTATCCCCCTATCCTTGCATATCAAGGATCTGTATGTTTAGGGGCATCCTCTCCCAGTGAGGCCAGATAAGGCATCCTTCTTGAGGAACACATTTAACAGTCAGGCAACAGCTTTAGGAACAGGCCCCGCTCCTGTTGTTGGGGGACCCAATGAAGACTGAGCAGCACATCTGCTACATGTGCCTGGTCCTAGGTTCAGCCTGCATATGCTCTTTGGTTGGTGGTTTAGTCTCTGAGAGCTCCCAAGGAACCAGGATAGTTGACTCTGTTGGTCTTCCTGTGGAGTTCCTATCCCCTTTAGGGTCTTCCATCTTTCTCCCAACTCTTATTTCCATAAGAGTCCCACCTCCTTCCAATGTTTCGCTGTTGGTATCTGCAACTGATTCAGTCAGCTTCTGGGTAGAGTCTCTCAGAGGAGAGTTATGGTAGGTTCCTGTCTGCAAGTATAACAGACTGTCATTTAAAATATCAGGGACTGGTGCTTGTCCTTGATGGGTTTCTAGTTGGGTCAGTTATAGGTTCACTTTTCCTTCACTCTCTGTTCCATTCCTACATTTCTGTTAGTCAGTACAAATTTTGGGTCCAAAATTTTGTGGGTAGGATGGTGTCCCTATCCCCCCACTGGGAGTCCTTTTTGGCTTTAAGAAAGACTCTAACAAACCAAAACACCCAGTTAAAAATGGGGTATAGAGCTAAACAGATAATTCTCAGCAGAGGAATCTGGAATGGCAGAGAAGCACATAAAGAAATGTTCAACATCCTTAGTCATCAAAGAAATGCAAATCAAAACGACCTGAGATTCCATCTTACACTAATCAGGATGGCTAAGATCAAAAACTCAAGGGACAGCACATGCCTGCAAGGATGTAGAGAAAGGGAGACACGCCTCCATTGCTGGTGGGACTATAAACTTGTATAACCACTCTGGAAATCAATCTGGTGTTTTCTCAGAAAGATGGAAATATTTCCACCTGAAGACCCAGCTAATGCACTGCTGGGCATATACCTGTAAGTTGCTCCACCAAACCTCAAGGACACTTACTATGACATGTTCATAGCAGCTTTATTCACAATAGTCAAAAACTGGAAACAACATAGTTGTCCCTCAACTAAGGAATGGATACAGAAAATGTGGTTAATTTACACAATGGAGTACTACTCAGCTATTTAAAACAAGGACATGATGAATGTACCATATTTTTATTTATCAAGAAGAAAGACTTGCAGACCTTTAAAAGCTTTTCTTGGGTATTAAAATTAGTAAAGACAAGTACCTGCCCATGTATTGACTTTCCAATATTAGAATAAATAGCAGAGATCTTAGATACTAATATAATTTTATTTGTTTTAGTAGATAACAGAATGTAAATATAATCCCTAGGAGATTTGTGGCTTTATATCATTTGAAATTAACTGAACACTAAAGTAACTTTTTATTCTTTCAGAAGTTTTACCTTTGAGAATTTCCATTTTATTTCTTTACTTGACACGCAAATTCCTTCCACTATTTTATTAGTATAAGTTTTTGTTTGCTATGATGTTTTCTGACAATGTCTATTATGGAAAAATTCATGTTGCAAAAAGGTTAACTTAGATTCAGGCAAAGTTTATTAACTACTAGTCAATTATAGTTGTTAGGCTTTATAATTATGGTCGCCTAATATTAGAAAGTAGGTCTTGCCACAGGACTGCATTCTTTTCCTTTTTTAGTTGTTATAGCTTGCATAGTCCCTAGAGAAATATACTATATTTCCAAGTTTCCATAATGTGAGTTAATTTCTGTAAGGAGTCACTTCGTGTTGATAGTCAGTCATCTATGAGTTGCATGGCTGACCTTATGGAGAGGGTAGCTTCCTTCTGGGCTGGAACAGATGAAAAAGTACTTCTGCAAATGCATTCCTGGCGAGTTGTCAGAGCCACAATGATCTCCTCACAGAGGACCAAAAACCCAAGACTGTCCGAAAACTCAAGACACCTGTACAGCTTAGTGACAGGAGAGCTCCAAGAAGGCCAACTGTAGTTTCTAAATTTAGTATAGAGATCAATAAAAGGTAGTGCAATGGAGTATGGCTTAAATTATCAGTTGAAAACGTAGCTTAAATACAAACATTAGAGGACAAGGAAGGCCTAAGAATAGAGAAAAATGTGAAAAAGAAGCAAATAAACCATATACAATGTGGTAACTAAAACTACCAATTTCACATGAGAAACAGAAAATTTCTAGTTAAAAGAAGGCTTAAGTCAGTGGTTCTCAGCCTGTGGGTTTTAATCTCTTTGACAGACCTCTGTCTCAAAGATTTTTTGCATTACAATTGGTAACAGTAGGAAAATTATAGTTATGAAGTAGCTACAAAATAATTTTATGGCTGGGGAGGTCACCACAAATGAGCTATATTAATAGGCTGCAGCATTAGTAAAGTTGAGAACCATTGGTTTAAGAGAAGAATTATGGAATAATAAAAAGTTAGAAGACAAGAGATATACTTCAAACTACAAATAATAAAATTATAGAAAGACAAGAAATAGTATATGCCGCAATATACAAATACTGATAGTGTGACAGACTATTTTAAATAAAAAAAAGATCACAGTTATGGAGCAATGAAAGGAAACTCATTTGTGAGTGTTTAATAGCTCTAAATGTGAACGTACTTAGCAACACAAATAGTATAAAATGGGAAAAATGTTAAAAAGCAAGAAATACACTAAAATGTATGGTGTTTTTAAAGTAACTTCCCTGAATTTTTTATAGTTGTTATTTGAACCTGAACCGTTTTTCACAGTCTCTTGTGTCTAATACTTGGTCTTTTGACACTCTTTGGAGAGATTCTAGAAATATCTATTGGGGGAAAATAAGTGATTGGAGGTCTATCTTTGAAAGATTTACCTGTTACCTGACCACTTCTTGTTTCTTTTCTAGACACTAAAGTGCTGTATAAAGTGAAGATCTCTGCCACATTTTTCAGCCACTGTGATGCTCCGACCATGTAACAGAGGAAAGTGAACATGCCCTAAAGCCTCTGAAGTGTGAGGCAAAATAATTTATTTTTTCACATTAGCTGCTTGGTTAATACATGTTTATAAAATTATTAATAAAAGACTTAGAAATAAATAAAGACCAAAATAAGACAGAAAGTTTATTCTGGTTATTTGGTCTTCTCTTGCATTTGTTTCAACACAAAATATCTGAATGATATATTGCTTCAAAGATTTTGTCCATGATGGGGAAAATTGACAATCCCTGTGTTGTTTGTCATTTTAGTCAAAAAGTTTTGAGGATTTTTCTATTTATTAAGATGTGAGTGTGCTGTATATTATCATTTTTGTCTATGGTAAGATGTATTCCTGGTATTCCTAGGCCCTAGGATTTTTTTTCATGAAGGGATGTTAGATTTCTCCAAAAGCTATTTCTATATTTGAAAGGATGATCATATGTTTTTAGTAACTTATGGGATGGATTATGTTTTTCAATTTCCATATGTTGAACCATCTCTGGATCTCTGTGATAATGCCAAGTTGAGGCTCATGGATCATCCTTTTAAGTGTTACTGAATTTTACTTACAAATATTTTATTGAGGCTTTTGTGCCCATGTTTATCAGAGATATTGGCCTATAATTTTCTTTTTCTTTGTTTTCTTTTTTCATCTTGTTTTGGTATCAAGAGTAATAGTGGTTTCATAAAAATTTTGAAAATATTTCTGCATTTTCTATTTTATTTAATAATTGGAAGGGTATTGATGTTAGTTATCCTTGATGGACTGTTAGAATTCTGAGATAAATCCAAATGTCCCTGGACTATTTTTAGTTGGGAGATTTTTTTTAATTACTGCTTCTGTCTCTTTGGGTATTATGAGTTTATTTAAATTATTTATATTATTTTCTATATTTATTTTAGATAAAACAAAGAGACTTTATCTAGTTTACATGTTTTCATTGCATTTAAAACCAATTCATATATTAATTCACCATGTATTGTTCCTAAAAGAAGACATTTCAAATGATACAGAAGCAGAATTAAATCACAAATTTGTGGGAGAAAAATATGCAAATTACAAACCTAGACGTTAAAAAGCACACATATAAATAACTTATGATCAATATAGTAAACTTAATTAAACATATACTTTCCTTTTTATTGGAATTACATTCTTTTCTCATATAATATATCCTGATTACGATTTCCCCTCCCTCTACTCCTCCCAGTCCCTCCCCACATCTGACCCCATCAGAATATACTCAATTTTGGTCGCTTATTAGAAAGAAACAGATTTCTAGCAGATAACAACAAAATATAACAAAATAAAGTACAATAAAAAACATCATATCAATGTTGGACAATTTTTTCCTCTTCCATGGGGTTTCCTGAGATATGGGGGAGAGATTTGATGAAGACTATCTACTTAGACATGAATATTCCAAGGTCTAAAAACATATTTTAAACAGAGCCTATGAAATACATACATAAAATTGTGGAATAATGTTAAATTGTCAGTATATTTATGCACATACATACAATGGCATGGCAATGTAACATATCAAATAAGCACACTGTGGTATTTCTATACATGTATGTAGCATGTGCCAGTTGAGTCACTGGAACTGGTATTTCTATCTTTTTCAATTCTAGAAATCCTAGAAAATGATATACACTGTTTTTCCAGGAATCCCTTTTATAGCTATGCTAAATGTTTACCAGTATTCAATCAAGTTTTTGAGAAATGGAATACATTTGCTCCAATTCACCAAGTTGTATTATCTATTAATATCCCAAATGGTTACTCTACTCAATAACCCAAGTTAAAATTACTTGATATAGACTAGTTCTAAAATGAATGTATTATAATTATATAATTCTAAATAATAATTTAAAATAACATTTCAAATGATTTTTAATAATATATATCTGATAGTTGTATTCTCAAATAGGAGAAAATTTTTATTGTCATTTGACAGCAACAATGACACATTGTTTTTTATTATTTATTTATTTACACTCCAGATTTAGTCCCATCCACCCTCTGACTGTTCCACATCCCATACCTCCTCCCCACCCCTGTCTCTACCCATGAGGACTTCTCCACCCCCCCAAGCCAACTGACCTCTAAACTCACTGGGGCCTCCTGTCTCTTGAGGGTTAGGTTCATCATCTCTTAATGAACACAGACCCTGTATATGTATTGGGGGCCTCATATCAGCTAGTGTATGCGACCTGTTGGATGGTCCAGTGTTTGAGAGATCTTGGGAGTCCAGATTAATTGAGACTACTAGTCCTCCTACAGAATTGCCCTTCTCCTCAGCTTCTTTCAGCCTTCTCTAATTCAACAACAGGAGTCAGCTACTTCTGTCCATTGATTGGGTGTAAATATCTGCATCTGACTCAGCTGCTTGTTGGGTCTTCTGGAGGCCAGTCATGCTAGGTCCCTTTTTGTAAGCACTCCATAACCTCAGTAATAGTGTCAGGCCTTGGGACCTCCCCTTGAGCTGGATCCCACTTTGGGCCTGTCACTGGGCCTTCTTTTCCTCAGGCTCCTTTCCATCCCTATAGTTCTTTCATACAGGAACAATTATGGGTCAGAGTTGTGATTGGGGGATGGCAACCCCCTCCCTCATTTGATGACATGTCTTCCTGCTGGAGGTGGGCTTTATAAGTTCCCTCTCCCTACTGTTGGTCATTTCATCTTTGAGACCTCAGAGTATCTTACCTCCCAGGTCTCTGCCACATTCTGGAGGGTCCCCTCAACCTCCTAGCTCCTAAGGTAACCTGTTTCAATTCTTTCTGATGGCGCTCAGGGCTTCAGTCCTTTTCTGTCACCCAATACCAGATCGGGTTTCCTTCTCCACTCCCACCCCCAACTCTCCTCCCATGTCCACTTTCCCACCCACGTCCCTCCCTCTCTCCCCACTTGTGATTGCTTTCTTCTCCCTCCCAAGTGGTACTGAGGTGTCCTAACTTGGGCCCTCCAGCTTGTTGAGCTTTTTTAGTTCTGTGTACTATATCTTGGGTATTCTGTATTTTATTTGACTAATATACACTTATTAGTGAGTACATACCATGCATGTCCTTTTGGGTCTGAGTTATCTTATGCAGGATGATATTTTCTAGTTCTATCCATTTGCCTGCAAAACTCAGAATTTCCTCATTCTTAAAACTTGAGTAGTATTCCATTGTGTAAATGAACCACATTTACTGTATCCATTCTTCTCTTGTGGGACATCTGGGTTGTTTTCCAGCTCCTGGCTATCACAAATAAGGCTACTATGAACATAGTGGAACATATGCCCCTGTGGCATCATGAAGCATCTTTTGGGTACATTCCCAAGAGTGGTATTGCTGGGTCTTCAGGTAAATCTATTTCCAATTTTCTGAGGAACCTCCAGATTAATTTCCAAGAGTGGTTGTACCAGTTTGCAATCCAACCAGCAATGGAGGAGTGTTCCTCTTTCTCCACATCCTCTCCAACATGTATTGTCACCTGAGGTTGTGATCTTAGCCATTCTGATTGGTGTAAGGTGGAATCTCAGGGTCATTTTGACTTGCATTTCTGTGATCACTAAGGACTTTGAACATTTCTTTAGGTGCTTCTCAGCCATTTGAGATTCCTTTATTGTGAAGTCTAGGTTTAGTTCTATATCCCAATTTTTTGTTGGGTTGTTTGGTTTTTAGGTGGTTAACTTCTTGAGTTCTTTACATATTTTGGATATTAGCCCTCTGTTAGATGGGGGGTAAGGAAAGATTTTTCCCAATCTGTGGGTTGCTGATTTGTCTTATAGACTATGTCCTTTGCCTAAGTGAAGCTTTCCAGTTTCATGAGGCCCCATTTATCAATCTTAGAGCATGAGCCACTGGAGTTCTGTTTAGGAAATTTCCCCCTGTGCCAATGAGTTCAAGGCTCTTTCCTACTTTCTCTTCTATTAGATTCAGTGTATCTGGTTTTATGTTGAGGTTCTTGAACCACTTGAACTTTAGCTTTGTTCAAAGTGACAAATATGGCTCTATTTTCATTTTTCTACATACAGACATCCAGGTAGACCAGTACCATTTATTGAAGATGCTTTGTTTTTTTCCTTTGTGTATTTTTGGTGGCTTTGTCAAAGATCAAGTGTCTGTAAGTGTGTGGTTTTATTTCTGGGTCTTCAACAATGATATATGTTAAAAAAAAAGGAACTTTCCTTGTCAGTAAAATGTAAAAAGTATTTTCATGCAAATGTCAAACTTACAATGGGAGAATATTAATGTGCCTTATTATGTCACTACCTGGCAAAGTACAATTAAGTCACTACATATAACCTTAAGTCATTATCTAATGAATAGTGGAATTTACTACCTTTAATAGCCTTTAGTCTCACATAGCAATTTCAGAAAGTATAGTCAAGAATAGACAAATGTTAAGTGCTTCACTCTCATGGCACTTTACTGATGGTTCATGATAGGTTAAATATCAGATTTTCTGCTTGTAAATATCTGCATTCATGTCTTTCTTTCATTCATAAAATGAAAAGATCATGATTGAAATACAATATAAGGTGCAATTTGAAAAATAAGACAATTATTAATGGATCCTATCAGAAAAGACAGAAGGTCGCAAAGACAAATTGGTAATTGTTCTCTCTTAGTTTCTATTGACAGAATCAATGTTTTCAAATGTTTTTGATGGTGCAATAGTTATCTTCTGTAGGCCTGTCAAGAGTGATGGGAACTAGTTAGAATTTTTTTCTTTTGTATTTTCCCAAGGATTTTAATTTCCAGTAGACTCTATTTGGCATTCAGTGGCTTTGGAAGATTATTGCATTCTCTCTAGTATAACTATGGATTTTATTTACAAAAAGAAATGTTTGAGGATGAAAAAGAGCTGTCTAAAAACAATGTAAAATGTCACTATTATAATCCATCTATTTATTGTGTAAGCAAGTGGTGGTCAACAGTTAACTAAGCCAATGTTATCTAATCTGATAGGCTCAAATCTGATAGATTTATAAGGCCTGGAGTTTAAAACAACAAACAAAACAAAACAAAAAACAACAACAACTATCACATGACAATTAACTCTAGTGAATGGCTTTGGTGAGTTAAATCTTTATGTTTTATTTTCTTCTAGAGTTACTTGAGTATTCTTTTCATAATTGTGTCAAATGTCATATTGCATAAAATTCATTAGCCTCTTGACAATTTATTTAGTGTAGACAAATGGAAACTTCAGAATATGTTTAGTCATTTTTTTATCAAAGAATGTTGCGGGCTATATTCTTGCCTTCCTTCAGTTGTTCCTTGAGACTCTCCCTCCCTCTCACCTTCCTTCCTTCCTTCCTTCATTCATTCCTTCCTTGATTTTCATGACATATATGTATGTTTGCTTTGCAGTACATGATAAATTCTTTAGACCCTTTTTCTTTTCTTTTTTGTTTTAAATCCATCTTAAATATTGGGTATATGAGGCCAGATTTCATTCAACATATTAATTAAAGCCAAATGAATAAAGCAAAAGATGGAGAACATACAAATACCTACATTTTCCCAGTTTTCAGCATGTTGAATTTCATGACTAACCTGATTACAATGATTTTAAATAATGTATTACATATTAAAATAATTTTGCACACATAATAATAGTATTAAACTTGTTGTGGTCACCACACTAGTCTTTCTTTTTTCCTTTATTTTAACTTGTTTGGTTTTTCAACTTTATTTTTTATTACTTTTATGTTTTTACAGTTCAGTCCTTACCCTCTTCCTAGTCCATTGTCCCACAGTTCCTCATCCCATTCCACCTCCTCTTGTATCGAAAAGGATGTCACTCTCCCTTCAGGCCTCCCCACTCCATGAATGTTATGTACTGACTAATAAGTGGTTATTAGCCAAAAAATACAGAATATCTAGGATACAATCCACAGAACTCAAGAAGGTTAAGAAGCAGAAGGGCCCAAGTGATGATGCTTCAATCCCACTTGGGAGGGAGAAGAAAGCAATCACTGGGGTGGGGTAGAGGGAGGGAGGGACCTGAGTAGGAAGGGGAGGTGGAAGGGAAAGGGAGAACATGATCAAGTATTGGAAGTGGGGAAGAGGAGATAAGCCCGAAGAGTCAGCATAAAGAATGGAAACAGGCAACCTCAGGAGCTGGGAGGTGAGAGGTGGGAGGTGGGAGGTGGGAGGTGGGAGGTGGGAGGTGGGAGGTGGGGGACCCTCTAGCATGTACCAGAGACCTGGGAGGTGAGAAACTCTCAGGACTCAAAGGGAGGGACCTTAGATGGAATGCCTAACAGTGGGGAGAGGGAAATTGTAGAGTCCACTTCCAGTAGATAGTGCATCAAGTGGAGGGAGATAGGGTTGCCATCCCACAGTCAAAAACTCTAACCAAGAATTGTTCCTGTTTAAAAGAACTGCAGGGACAAAAATAGAGAAAAGACTGAGGGAAAGGCAGTCCAGTGACCAGCCCAACCTGGGATACAGCTCAGGGGGAGGTCCCAGGACCTGACACTATTACTGATGTTATGTTGTGCTTACAAAGAGGGGTCTATCATGGCTGCCCTCAGAAAGGCCGAACAAGCAGCTGAATGAGTCAGGTGCAGATATTTACACCTAACCAATGGAGAGAAGCTCGGGACCCTTTGATTGAATTAGGGAAATGCTGGAAGAAGCTGAGGAGGGGCAACCCATAGGAAGACGAACAGTCTCAACTAACCTGGACTTTGGAGATCTCTCAGTCACTGAGCCACCAACCAGGCACCATACTTGGGGTGGGTTGAGATCCCTGACACATAGACAGCAGAAGACTGCCTGGTCTGGCCTCAGTGAGAGAAGATGCCCCTAACCCTTGAGAGTCTTGAGGTCCTCTTTGTTCATTCTTTATTCTTTGCTTCTCTGTCTGTGTTTCAAATGTTCTTACTTCAAATTTTCTGTTTTTCTTCTTCTAGATAAACTGTGTTGAATCACTTTGGTGCACTTTTAGCTCAGTTGTTTTGTATTTAATATATGGTTCCCTAAAATAGGCTTTATTCATAAATTTTATTGTTATCTTTCCTGACTTTTTTATTGTTCCCTTTATTACATCTATCATAATGACAATTATTTAAAAAAATTTCAAGCAGTTCATAGACTTTCAATTTTCTCTTTAGTTTCTAGGATTATATGTCTTATTCATGTAGTTGGATTGTATTTTCTTACATATTTGAATGCCCTGTTAATTTTTGTTGAGATTTCAGAAATTAAAAAAATTACCACCCTTGGCCCCCAGTTTCTCATAATAGGGAAAAAACTTTAACTAACCAACCTATATTTTATAAAAAGAATATTACATTTTACACTGGTAAAAAGTCTCGATATACTCTGAAAATTCTGCTCTAAAAAGTTGTTTCTCTCTGTATTCAGCACCTTCTAAATATTAGCACCTGTCCTGTCAGCACTCCAAGTAAGGCAAAGAAAAGTAAAACTTTAGATAGTCCCTATAGAGAGCACTCAGTAAACTTATGGTTCTTTCATTTTTGTGTCCAGAGAGTGGTTACTTATTATGGGGAATTTCTTCAAGTTGCCCAACATTGTGCTATGTAAGGATACTGACATAGCTTGGTAGGCCAAATATTGTGATTTTTACTATTCCAGTTTTGGAGTACCTTCTTGATTTTACTATTCTAAGAATGCTTTAGATTTTCTCCCAATCTCCAGAGTTCTCAAAGAGGTATTCTAGTATTAACTCTGTGTGAAAAGGGAAGCCTGTAGTATTCTCATTCATTATCTTGCTGGTGTCACTCTCCTGAAATCATAAGTATTCTAAATACTGCAAATATTCTATCTACAAATCATTATAAGCTTACTATTCACTGTTTCAGACTAAAACAGTGACAAAGGAAACCAAAATTGTTACACATAGCCCCTAACATTGAGGAGAACATTGCATGCATTTAGCATTATTATAATTAAATTTGGTCAGGAAGGTTATTGTGTTTTAAAGACATGCTAAGCTGTGGCTAGAGGAATTTCACACTGATAAAAAAAATATATCAGATATCTGTTGAAAGCCTTTATGCCATCTCTGAAACTTTTTTCTCCTGAGATTAAGGTAGTTAATACTATAATTTCTGAAGGTCATTCACCAATATGTAAAAAAAAATATTTTCTGGATTTTACACCTAATCAAGTTAGCTTTCTCTAGTGCTTTCAGACACCCTTGGACATTTGCCTAGCTATGTATTGGAATTCTTGAATTTTTCCCTTGTGTCAAAAGGATAACGAACTAGTCTGGCAGCTGGTAGGGGATAGTAATGCCACAAAGTTTACATTTCTATTATACAATAGAACATTACCAAGTATTATCACTAGTTGTATTTCTCCTTTATAACATGGAGTGTTTCAGTCAGCCAGAGAGAAGTTACTTATTATGGGGAATTCCTTCAAGTTGTCCAACATTGTGCTGTGTAAGGATACAGATATAGCTGAGTAGGCCAAATATTTTTACTATCCTAGTTTTGGAGTATCTTCTTGATATTACTGTAACAAGAATGGTTTAGGTTTTCTCCTAATCTCCAGTGTTCAAGAGAATAATTGCCAAGTTACAATGATACATCTATATATTTTTCTATGTATTTTCCATACAATCCTGGATAATTTACATACCAACTAGTCTTCCTTCTGTAAAATGAGCACACTAACTCATATGCTCATTGCAAACACTGTTAATACAAACAGCACTTGTAATTATGTCTGACACACAGATCCTTTAGCAATTTTCAACACATTTTTTAAAGGTCTGTTGAAGGCACCAATGGACTGGCATTATAAAATGCCTTGACAAGGTTGGCTGCTTTTCCTATGGTGTTCTTTTGAAGTTTCCCTCTATTAGTTTGGTAAAATCAACTTAATTTCTATAGATAACTGTAGTACCAATTTATTCTAAACATGCAGAATTTCTTGTTTGACTATTATGTACATAGGGACAGGAGTGGTTTGGTTCCATAGAAATGACATGATTTTCCTTTAGCCCCTCCTGTTTTTTTCTTTATGAAGACAAAGTTATATAGGGAAATGTGGACAGAGTATATTTATACTCCTTACTATCTATGCTACTAAGTAAAGAGTTTTTCAGAGTAAGCAGTCATTTCATTAACAGCATGGCATTAAACCATTCCTGATTATCTAGTAGAATTGTAGAGAGTGAGGTAATATGTTTGTGGAAAGAGCTATTATTAAATTATAAGCATTATGATTCAGATTATGAAGTTTTTGCCCAAAAATCTTATTTATATTTTGAATTTTTTGTTTCTCAACACAATGTTTATATGTAGGGCCTTTAGAAAATGACTGCATTAGATAAAAACCACTCTGGATTAATGCATTGATGAATTTTTAATTTTATATCATTATTAAAAAGTTATGGAGAGAAGTATGTAGGTCCTCACTGGAGGTTAGAAGCCTCTGGGTTGCAATTTTAATGGGTATGTCTCATTCTCGTCTCCCCCTTTCTTTTCTTTCCAACAAACTGTCCTATTATGTCTTCTTTTTCACACCATTCTGTCCTGCCTGAGACTCAAAGCAATGGAGTCAACTAATTAGTGAGTGAAGTTCTAAAACAATAAATCAAAATAAACTTTTCCTTCCTAGTTGTTTTTTTTTAGATGCATTGTGACAGCTACAAAAATAATTAATAGCCGGGTTTGATTTTAGTGCATCCTTAATTTCATCTACAGCACATCAACACTATAACTGATTTCTTCTCTTACACAATGTTGTTTCATCAGGAAAGATTTTCCTGAACACCAAATCTGAACTAACTGACTCTAATTATGCTTTATTATTGGTCTTGTTTATTTTTATGTTATCATAATCTATAATTATTAATTTTGGTCTTTTAGTATTCATACTTAATGTCTATCTTTTTGCATGTCATATTTTGTGTGAGAGAGAGACCTTTGAAGAATAAAAAATATGGTGACATTTGTTGGAATCATCAGGATTTTGTAAAGTAAGGCTTAATTTGAATTTTTGAAGACAGGGGAGTTACCATCTTAGCCTACTGCTTATGCCACTTATCACTTATTTCTTTTCACAATTTAAATCTTTTTGTTTTCCTTTCTCTTCAGATCTAAAGTTGACCAGGAAGGTTCAGATTATAGAAATTAGACATTATTGTGATGTCCCCTTTACTATTTATGCTTCAAATATAATATAATATAATATAAATACTATAATGTGTAGATATTCTACTTATGGGCTTATAATTCTCCCCAAATATTTCAAGTATTAAAGTTATCAGATAGTAGCCATGATACAGAAGTTAGGGATAGCAATTTTGTTTGATAATTGAGATTGGCAGGACTTGGCAAAAGATGACATTGATATGAATACAGGTAAAGAGATGATTCTTTTGAGGAAATAACTGATTTTTTTTGCCTTAAAATTGCCTATTCCCAAGGTTTTGTAATTGATTAATTTCATTCACTCACCATTTTTCTGTTCTGTCAAAATCTTATAAAAGTTTTGCTAGGATGTCTTCCATTTATGCTCTTCAAATGTATGACTTGAGTCAAAGAAATTTTCCTTTATATACTTTTTTCTCATTAAAATTCCAAAGACATCCAAAAACTTGTTATTTATCCTTGGATAAAGTATATAGATGTAGATATAAATTTGTTTGAAACTATGATGTTTAACTTATTTGTGGTGACTCATTATCTGCATATAGTCCAGTCAGTTTTCATCTCCCAGTTTTACCATCATTGTCTGGAACTTATCAAGAACATAAATGTCCTATTTTATTATCCCAGATCTTCTACTGGTATTTTCCATCTTGGTACTTGTGAATATTCAGGTACTCAAGAATATTTCTCCAAGATTCTAGTCACAGAAGAAAGTTTGCTTGTTCTCTACGAATTTTAATATTACATAAATTAAATAAGCCTGGTTAACATAGCAACTTTTGACTAGTAGGTTTCTTGGCACTTCCTATATAAACTACTTCTTGTTTTCATGTAAGTACTTCCTTAAGAGCTTTGAAGTTTACAATTATAAATAATGTGAATGGCAAATGAGGAGGTTGATTTATTTCTTTTCATTTTCACAAAGACCAAAACTGTAGTTTGTATAATTATTAACACACTGCCCCTCAATTTATGGTCACCCAACAATGATCAACAAACAGGGTATGATGACTCCAACGGTGTGGTAATGGTATACATGCCTTAGTGATAACAAACACCTCTCTAATGGGACCTAAGATTCACTCAACATGAAGAAAATGATGCCTGGTACTGGAAATCTAACCAAATATCCAAGGCTACTGAAGTCATGGATCTTGAGATCCTACAACCAAAACTTTACTAGTATAATCCATAGACACACTCTAAATATACATATAAATTTATACTTTCTATAAAATATATATGTATATTAAATGCATATACAATATATATTATATTATATAGATATAATATATATAAATATACAGAACATATGTATATATGTACACATATGCATATGTCTGTTAAATACATATATTTATGTGTATATAACATGCACATATATTAAGTATATGTATATATTAAATACACATATAAATATACACACTCTAAATATATATAACTACACTCTAAACTCCAAGGCTAATGAAGTCATGGATCTTGAAAACCTACAAATACAACTTTACTAGAGTAATACTAGAATACTAGAATAATCCATACCTACACTCTAAATATTTGTTCTTATACTTAGAGGTAACTGTATTCCTCACCAGTCATCAAGGAAAGAGATGTTTGAGAAATGACTTATTTATGAAATAGATCACTAGAGTTGCTGCATGCAGAGAAAAGCATAAGAAATAATGTGGATGAATTAAAATTAAAATAGTACTGAACTAATCAAAGAGAAACAATAGTTTTTTCTCTTTTTCTAGAGGGTTTTAGGGAGCTGTTGAGATTTGGTTAGATTCTGGATGACTTGAAAGTAGAACTGACCTGATGTACTGACTGTTTGTATGTGGATTATGAAAGAAATTGGAACCAACAAACACATCCAGGTTTTTGTCATGAATTTAGTTGTGATTAACTGAAAATAATAGACAAACCCTGAAATAGTCTCAGATGTTTCCAGCATGTTAGGGTTCATACTTTGTGAAATTCCATCCAAGAGTGTAGGTTGGATGGATGATTTGTTTCTAACTAATATAATACAGAGGAAAGAGTTGGAAGTAATTTCTATGATCATAGTTTAAGTGACTTAGAAGAATCACTTCTATCTTTCCTTTGTGCCTTAGAGGAAGCAAGTACATACATTACTTAGTTTCATGTGTCAAAATAGCAATATGAATAACTCCAAATATAGCTTTTAGTATATGTCTAGAAAGAACCCAAATCCATTTAAAAATACAAGCTTAGAATCTATCTTTCTCCTAATGAGTTTTTAAATCAGAACTTAAACCTTGATGACACCTTGATTACCACATCTCCTGATCCAAAGAAACTGTTAAATAAGAAATGTGCCTTGGGTTAGGGCATTATATTTATGGCTGCTATTTATTCATCATTAAATACTAATTACATACTAAAAAGAAGAAACTACTGAGGGAAGACTTTTTTTTGTTTTTTGTTTTTTGGTTTTTTTTTTTCTTTTCTTTTCTTTTCTTTTTTTTGGTTTTTTGAGACAGGGTTTCTCTGTGTAGCCCTGGCTGTCCTGGAACTCACTCTGTAGACCAGGCTGGCCTCGAACTCAGAAATCCTCCTGCCTCTGCCTCCCAAGTGCTGGGATTAAAGGCGTGCGCCACCACCGCCCGGCTTGTTGTTGTTGTTGTTGTTGTTTTTTTTGAAGACTTTTGGAACTAAAAGTCATCTGCTTCTATGCAAGACCAGAAAGAGTTCATTGTTGCAAGCAAGGCTGCTGTCTGTCTCAGGACTTTGATGTCACTGTAGAGAAGCCATTCTTTTTCTTTCTTTCTTTTTTCCCCCATATATTTATTTATTCAGTTTACATCCAGATCAAAGCAGCTCCCACCTCCTCTCAGTCCCTCCTATCACACAGCTCTTCCCCCACCCTCCCCTTCACCTCTGAGAAGGGGGAGGTCCTCTGCCCTGGGTACCAATCCACCCTGGAACCATATCTATCTTTTAAAACATAATTTGAAATTAACAGGTAGTAGTAGATCCTAAACAATCTACTTTCACAGTGTCATTTACTTGTGAGAAACCTGTCTGACTCCATTTGGAAGACAGGATCCATTATGCTGCATTGTTAAACATAAATTTCCATTTACTGAAAGAGAGGTGTTGCTGTTTTTAACTTTTTTTCTTGGAGCTGGGTCTGCACTAACCCAGGACCTTGGCTTGGATTTGAGAACACTCTGACCATCCCTGACCATCCCTAATCACATGGTGACAATTTATGGGTTTTTTTTTTGGGGGGGGGGATTGAGTTTTTTTCTACATTTCCTTATTGCTTCGTTGTCTCTCTTCTGTAAACCTACTTAGCTAATACTTGTGATTTACTCCTTCAAAGGGGCTCAAGAAATGGATTAAGGGCTGCAGACTTTTACCTGATTTAGGAGGCAATTGCTGGCTAGCTCATGTGCACGCCAATAAAATCAAGCTTACTTTAAAAAAAAGAAAGAAAGAAAGAAGCTAGTGGAACATAGTGAGTTTCAGATATGATTAAAAAATTATAGTACAGAAATATAGGAATGAATTAATATAAGAAGAAAATGAGTAATATAATAAAAATTGCTAGTGAAAGAATACCTTTGGATAGGCAGGATGTGGTGACATCCAATGTTTAAGGGAAAATAGTAACAGAGAGATCATTACTTGTAATAGAGAAGAAAAATGTATAATTTCAGATGTCAAAAACTTTGTAAATTAGATGAATATTTTTTGCCAAGTTCTTTCTAGTTTGGTCAATCTTTTCAGTATAGTGTAATAATGTAAGAATTCTTCTCAGTGAAAAAAGATGCACCTAACCCTTGAAAGACTTGAGGCCCCAGGGAATGGGGAGGCTTTGCTTGGTGTGTGTGGGAGTGTGGGGGTGTGGGGACATCCTCTTAGTGACAGGAGAGGAAGAATGGGATGAGGAACTGTTGAAGGGCAGAACGGGAGGGGGATAATGACCAGACTGTAAAAAAAGATTAAAGATAATAAAAAAATGTTCAAAGTCCTTAATCATCAGGGAAATGCAAATCTAAACAATTCTAAGAATTCCATCTTATATCCATCAGAATGGATAAGATCAAAAACTCAAGAAATAGCACATGCTTGAAAGGATGTGGAACAAGGGAACACTTTTCAATTTCTATTTCTCTTCCTTCTTATATTAACTTATTCACTCATCTATTAATAATTCATCTATTTATACCATAAATATTTATTGAGTACCTACTAACTGTCAGGTATTTGTGGTATGCAAAACTGAATATGATAAACATAATCCATGTTATGGTGAAATACTGACATTAAACTGGTAATTATGAGTAAGATAAAAATCATTAAAGAGAAATACAAGTTATAATAAAAAGGAAAATATGGCTACTAACGTTTTATGTTAATAAACAATCTACAAACTATTTTATATCATTTATCTTCATGTAACTTCATTAATGCTTTTCCATGGTATTTTTGTTAACTGATTAACAGGAAATTTGTGTTAACCGATTAACAAGAAATTTGAGACACAAATTTCCCAGGATTCTTGACTCATGTTAAATATATGGGAATAAAATATTTTCCTTCCCCTCACTTTGAGTCCCCATAAATAAATGACTTGGAAATAAATTACATACTCCATTTTCTTCAAATATACTTTTCTATTTCAAAATGTTGTATAACATGCTAAAACTCCACTTCTTATCAACAAGTTGAGCTCTTTTTACTTCCTTTTGGATAATCATCTACTCAGTAACTGTTTAACCAGATCATTGTAAGACAATTTTGCTATATATTTATCTTCTGTAAAGTAAGTATCAAGAAATGGGAAGGTTGAGCTGGAGAGATGGCTTATCCGTTAAAGGCTGGATTCACAACCAAAAATACAAGAAAGGTAAAGATGATAGACATGACTGCAGTCTACTTTTTATTTTTACTATTTTACAGAACATTCATTACAAATCTGCTATGTTTTTTATGGAGTCTGAATGTTTCTTACACACCTGTAAAAATTAAATTTTGAGGTAGTAAGGGGGTAAGTACAAATTCAATCTGGTTATGAAGTTTAGAGACAGAGTCTTGTTGGGGGAGTGTTGGGAGGAGAAGTGATAAGGATTAAATGTTGTCAACCAGGCAATGTTTCTATAATTATGTGAATTAGGAAAATTTCCAGGGCAGAGGTTGTAACTCAGATATTAAAGCATGATTAGCATGTATGGGACCTGTATTCAATCTGTAGTACTAAACAGGGGAAACAAAAAGAAAAGAAAAAGAAAAGAAGGAAAAAAGGGAGGAAGGAAAACCAGATAGCCATTTCCCCTTTATCTAGATATCTTGTACCTTGAACCACTTCTGGACTCTCCCAGCAAGTAATGCATCTCCAGCTGTGTCCCTTTGACTTTTGGCAGCAAAACTCAAAACCCTAAGGAAGCCCCTTTTCTCTATTATGCAGAGTCTGTTGTATTGCAAAGACCATAAACTACTGACAAGTTTCACACTGCTTGAACTTTGTCCTGAATTATTGAGGCATGAAAGAGAAAGAAATTTGGATACTATCTCTGCATCCACTCTGGAAATCAGTTTTTCGAATCCTCAGAAAATTGGGCATAATACTAATGGAGAACCCTGCTATACTACTCCTGGGTATATACCCAGAGGATTCTCCAGCACGTAATAAGGACACATGCTCCAATATGTTCATAGCAGCCTTATTTATAATAGCCAGAAGCTGGAAAGAACCCAGATGTCCCTCAACAGAGGATTGAATACAAAAAATGTGATATATTTACACAATGGAGTACTACTCATCTATTAAAATTGATGAATTCATGAAATTCTTAGGCAAATGGATGGAACTAGAAAATATCATCCTGAGTGATGTAACCCAATCACAAAAGAACACACATGGTATGCACTCACTGATAAGTGGACATTAGCCCAGAAGCTTGGAATACCTAAGACACAATTCAAAGATCAAATGAAGCTCAAAAAGAAGGAAGTACAAAGTGCAGATTCCTTGATCCATCTTAGAAGGGGGATCAAAATACCCACAGAAGGAGGTACAGAGACAAAGTGTGAAGCAGAGACTGAGGGAAAGACCATCCAGAGACTACCCCATTGAGGGATTCATCCCATATACAGTTACAAAACCCAGACACTATTGTGGATGTCAACAAGTGCTTCCTGACAGGAGCCTGATATAGCTGTCACCTGGGAGGAACTGCCAGTGCATGACAAATACAGAGTGCAGCTCTCTCAGCCAACCATTGAACTGAGCACAGGGTCCCCAATGGAGGAGGTAGAGAAAGGACCCAAGGAGCTGAAGGGGTTTGCAGCGCCATAGGAGGAACAACAATATGAACCACCCAGTACCCCCAGAGCTCCCAGGGACTAAACCATCAACCAAAGAGTACACATGGAGGGACCCATGGCTCCAGATGCATATGCAGTAGAGGATGCCCTTGATGGACATCAAAAGGAGGAGAGGCCCTTGGTCCTGAGAAGTCTAGATGCCCCAGTATAGGGGAATGCCTGGACAAGGAAGAGTGAGTGGGTGAATTGGTGAGCAGGGCTAGGGGCTGGATGGGTTAGAGGAGTTTTTTTTTGGGGGGGGGGACCAGGAAAGGAGACAACATTTGAAATGCAGATAAAGAATATATCTAATAAAAAAAGAAAATGAAATTTTATGTATAACAAAAGAATCAGTTTTGCAGGCTGTATTCCCAGGAAAGCAGACTTAAAAAATAGGGATTAGCTTTCTAGTTTGTTAGGATGAGCACCCATAAGGAAGAGAATTGTACTAAATCAAACTGGGTAGAAAGAGAAGTTTGAAATTTGTGAAGCTACAGAAGGCTTTAGCTAATCTCTTGGGTATAACCTCAGCTAGTCTTGCTTTTGAGAATTGTCCTAGATTCGAAGGGGCAGCTAGGCTTTACACATTAGACATAGGACATCTTAGAAAAGAGTTGTAAATTTAGACATTGTGGGGGGTCTTCAATAAATGTCAGATCATTCAAAAGTATTCAAGCTAGATTTTCAGGAAGCAGTAATGTATGGCATGAGATCATAGCTCATAAAATCATGAAAGGATATCTAGAGATACAGGGGAGCAACCAGAATAACAACTGTCTTTCCATGTCATTTCATACATTAGAGAAAATAGCACTGCAGATATTTGACTTAGAACCAAGGGTAATATAAGAGAAGTTTCATTCACTGAGTAAAAACAAAGTTACATAATATTTTTATGTTATGCTTTTTTATAACGCAGTGTGAATCTTACTCAAACTCTGTGACTTTCGTAAGTCATCTACAGTGAGCTAATTCAGCACTTGGAACTTGTCAGATGGACATTTTCATGTTTATAAGAATTATGAAAATGAAATAGAAAAAATTGGAGAAGATAGTTTTTAATTCTTAGCAGATATTGTATCTAACAAGTAAGAAATGATACTCACATTTGTACTTTAAAACTCATATTTTTGAAGGTCGGCCTTTATAAAACCACTCTTATCAAAGGCTAATTTGACATTTTAATACCTTAGTTGTTATATAAGTCACATACCATAGTTAATTCTCTTAAAGTGGGCAATTTGATGTATTTTTAATAGATACACAAGTTTCTCTACTGTCATGACTATGTAAATTCAGAATAATTTCATAACCTCTAAAAAAACCAGTATGTATTAACTCTTATTCAACCCCCTGCCCAGCCTCCTAGCTTCTAGCAACAGCTAACCTTCTGTCTGTCTGTTTGCATTTGCCTATTTCATTTCATATAACGTGAATTATACAAAATGTAGCCTTTAGCATCTGGCTCTTTTGCATGCCATAATGTTTTTAGGAGTTGGACATGGTGTAACATGCTGTCAGTACTTTGTTCCTCTTCATTTATTTCTATGTCTGAACAATATTTTGTTGTTTGGAAACATGGCATTGTGTTCAACCATTAATCTGCTTATTGATATTTGATGGTTTTCTTTTATAATTGCAAGTAATGTAACTATGAGTAATCATTTGTATATTTGGGGGAGAGAGATATTTTAAAATCTTTAGACTTTATGGGGGAAATTTTTTCGTCATTTAGTACCTATGTTTAACATTTTTAAAGTGATTGTAACATTTTAGATTTCCACCAGCTATATTTGAGTACTTTGGAAGACATCTGTCTTTTTCCATTACTGCCATCCCAGTGTGCACAAAGTGGTAACACAAGATTTATATTTGTATTTACTTTCTGACTAAAGTTATGTTTTGTCATGTGCCTACTGGCCACTTACATGCCATCGTTGGAGAGATACTTATTCAAATCCCTTTCCCATTTCTTGTTTGTGCTAAACTCCATGTAATATAAATTTTATTATTTTAAACTGTAAATTCGTCGGCAATTACTTAGTGCATTCACAGAACTGTGCAACAGTCACCAATATGTAGTTGGAAACATTTTCCTGACCCTAACAAGAAGTTCTGTACTCATTAAGAACTCATTTCTCATTTTCCCATTACCTACATCCCTGGTAATTATCAGTCTGCTTTTTGTGTCATTGCATTGGTTTATTGTGGGTATTTCAGATGAATGGAATCATCAATTTGTTATTTTTATGTCCCTGGTTGGTTTCACTTAGTTTCAATGTTCATCTGCTTAGAATGCAGTATCAATAAATTAATATTTATAGCTAAATAAGATTCCATTTTTGTTTTATGGTTTTTATCAATCAAATAATCAATTGATAGTGTGTTGGACTGATTTTGACACTTATAAATAATTGTACTATGAATAATTGTATATAAATTATTCTTTGAAATGAATTTTTAAATCTAGTCTTTCTGCTATTTATCAGTGAGTAGACATTAATGTTTATATAGAATTGTTTCCTTAAATTGTCATGTGTTGGGGGAGTGAGAATGCCTCACAATGTTAAGGAAATGCTCTACTATTGAGCTATATTCACTTCCCCTGTAATGATTTATTAAGGAACTTAAAAACATACTTCCAAAGGGACTATGCCATTTTGTTTCCATCATCAGTGTATGAAAGCACTGATTTTCTATTGTTACATTTTTTCCCATTTTGCCCAAGTATTAAAGCTTTGCTAAAGTAAATTGTACTTTGCCTTGATGTTGGTTATATGCCTAGTTGTGCCTCAACATTTGAATATGATCATTTAATATGTTTGCTACTAATTTTAAAAATCTTCTCTTTTCAGTTGGTTGGTTGTTTTGGGGTTTCAACTGGTTTCATTACTGCCGTTAATTGAAATACTCTGAACAAAAGCAACTTTGGGACAAAAACTTTTATTTGGCTTATGCTACCCGGTCATAAGTTATTATTGTAGGACTTTTAAGACAAGAACTGAAGCAGGATTCCAAATAAAGGGACAATGGGAAACACTTCCTGCTTCTCGCTTTCAGCATAGGCCTACTTACCTAGAAATGTTGCCTTTCCTTGTGAGGTGAACCCTCTTGCATTAATCAACAATTAATAAAATTCCCAGACATTTTCACAGGCCAATCAGAGTTAGACAATTTCTTTTAGGCTATTGTTGTTAAAAATTAAAACCAACAGGGACGGGTTTTTGTTTGTATTGATATAGAATCTCTCTATAGCTCAGGTTAAATCTCCCACACTATAATTCACAATCTTCTTCCTTAGCCTTCCAAGTATTTATATTAAAGATATCTAGCAACATTCAAGTCAGTATTTTTAATAGTTGAGATTATAATTAAATTTTTTCCATTTCTTTACTCCTTTTAAACACACCATATCTCTTTCCATATATGTGTGTGTGTGTGTTTGTGTGTATGTGTATATATTTCTAAATATAATATACTTAACCATATAATTTGATACTGGGAAACAAATTGATGCACTCTTCCCTAGGGAAGACAACCTCTTCTGCTCCCATGCTTGCTTGGTTGCCTATAGTTCTTTCTGTATGGTTGATGTTATATGGGCTTTCCCCCATTCACTTTGGAATGCCTGTTGGTTCCATCTTTGTTCAGTTCATATTGGACATGTATGGAGGTGAGACTTTATGGGTGTAACTTCTGACAGTAAACTCTATGATCCTCTGGTTCTTAAAATATTTCAGCCCCTTCTACAAATTCCCATGAGCCTGATGTGCTCAAGTGTGTTTTAGATATACACATTGGGACTGTGTTTCACAACTCTTTATTTTTATAGATTGCAGTTTTTTTCCCACACCTAGATTGCAGTTTTTATGTTATTTTTTTATGCAGTTTATTGAAAAAGAGGCTTTCATGATGAAGAGTTAAGACTGCCAATATCTCTGGGTGTAAGGACAAATAGTTATAGACTGTTGTTAAAGATTATGTTAATTTATTAAATGAGTGGATGTAGATTTTCTATAAGGTACCAGGCAGGCTTCCAAAATGGGAAACAACCACCAGTCCTACCCAACTATGACCCTATGAATCAATGAGAAGCATGCCACTATAACTCTAAAGGTGAAGTAGCGGCATGCCTACCTTGGAGGTTACCAACAGGTCTCTATCTAGACTTAAAGCCCACTCAACAACAGTAAAAGCATGCCTCATATGTGAAACCTACCTAATTAATCTGTGCTAGAGAAGTCATGCTTACTGGAAGAGAACCTATAACAAACTTGATTTCTAAAATATTTTAAGATAAATGTCTATTGGAATCCTTGCCACACTTTATTCAATTGTAATGTTTGAATTTTTGATATTGAGTTGCAATACTTTTACATACATTCTGGGTACTAGACCATAATTAGATCCATGGTATGGACACATTTTCTATTCTTTGTTTTGTCATTCCATTCTTGATGTCCTGTTATTCACAAAAATTTGAATTATTATGATATTCAACTTATTTCTTCTGTTATTATTTGACCTTTTATATCTGGAAAAGTTTTGTCAAATCCAAGATCATGATGACTTAATCTATTTCTTTCAAGTGCTTTATAATCACAGCTCTTATTTTTACCTTTGTTATATTCTTATTTATTTTACATATGTTATGATGTAAGAGCACAAATCAATGGTCTTTAGAGCCTTGTTACAAATATCAAATGAGTTTTGAAGGGTGGCTTCCTGTCTGCATGATGCCCCTGGATTGATAGATAATGTTCCCTTTGCCATTCATTGTTGAACCAATAAAGTCTTAAGAACCTAAAAAAAAAATCAAATGAACTTGGATATAGATACATGGATTTTTTTCTGCACAGACATGTTTATTATAACAATTTATCTATTGTCATGGATTACCAAAAAGTTTTGATTATGGATCTCAGTAGTTAAGTTGAATTTGGGAAATATCCATTCTTAAATGTGACTAGTCTTTATTGAGATTTCTTTGGTAATTTTGTTTTCCCTGAGACTTTATACAAATGTTAGAGTTGGCTTTTCTATTTCTGATTTTTAAAAAAGCCAATTAAGCTTTTCAAGAAATGATTATATCCAGCCTGCTCATGGTTTTACATTACTGATATATCAAAATGCAACTTGTTTTTGAATCATAATCTTAAGCTAGTCAACTTTGCATAAATTGATCATACACTCTGAGGTTTTATTATAGTAAACTTATAATTATTTTTAAGTTTCATAGAATTACTAATTAAAAATACAAGGTTTATGGCATATGTTTTCTACTTTTTCATGTTATATCTCAAATACTACATATTTTATTTATATATTTATTTATTAATTAATTAATTTATTTATTTATTCTGAGTGAATGTGGTTTTGTGTATGTTTATTAATATAACAGCATGCGTATGGAGGTCTGAGGACACTGTGTTCCGGGGGACACCGGGCTATTCTTTCTTGGTTCTTCTTGAGGGAGTGGAAGGGGAAGAGAGTCAGCAGGAGTAATACTTGGTCTTAAGGGATAAAGAGAAATTTAGGGTTGCTGTATAATAATAACATGCTTACCTATCTTAAGTCTAAGTCACTTTGCTACTGTAGCTTACCTGTCTAAGTTCCTTTGAGGCTACAAACTGCCTTTAGCCTCTTAAAACAGCCAGAGATTAAGTCAAGAATAAAGTGCTGACTTTTCTCTCTTGTCAAGATGCCTCTCACTTCTCAGGCTAGGAGAAGGGAGAAGGTCAAAAAACTTCTATTGACCCAGAAGAAGAGAGTCATACTCGCAGACTTGTACACCAGCAAATATGGATTAAACTCACATAAATTCATATACAGACTCATGCATACACATTCATATATTTCTATTCAAACCAATTGGGCTCAACTTACATACTATCTCATATTTACATATTTACATACACTCATCCATACCTACATATGTGTATTAGTCAGGGTTCGCTAAAGTCACAGAATGTATGAGTAGTCTCTATATAGTTAGAGAATTTGTTGATGACTTACAGTCTGTAATCCAACTCCCCAACAATGGTCAGCAGCAGCTGTGGATGGCAGTCCAAGGATCTAGCAGTTGCTCAGTCCCACGAGGCAAGCAGGCAAAGAAGGAATAGTGAGTGAGTCTTCTTCCAATGTCCTGATATAGGTCTCCAGCATAGGGTGTGGCCCAGATTAAAGGTGTGTGCCACTGCGCCTTTAATCCCAGATGACCTTGAACTCAGAGATCTCCTTGTCTTAATCTTCTGGAATTCATAACCACTATGTTTCAAGATCTTCATGCCAAGATCCAAGTCAGAAACTTGTATCTCTCAGCTTCCAGATTACGATCATAGGTGAGCCTTCCAATTCTTGATTAGTTCATTCCAGATATAGTCAAGTTGACAACCAGGAATAGTCACTACAATATGTATATGGAGCAGAAGACCAAGCACCAGTGCAGAAAGAACTCAGTTATTCTGGATGAAAAATGAGCTTCAATCTTTATTTTATAGAAAAAGAAAATGCTTCTACACTTTTATTGCTAAATGAATTAAAACCAAGTCTGTAAGAAGACAGCTTTGGTCCCTTTAGTAAAACTAAGCTTCCCTTGCTATTAAAAAATGACCAGTTCTGTCCCATGGTAAGGAGAAGCCAGTCTATTCCTTCTGCAGCTTGTTTTTTCTTCTTTTCCCCCTCATTCTGTATATTGCTCTCTTAATTTTTAGGTTGCCTCATAATTTCTAAGTTATTCCACTCTGCATTCTCCTTCTAATTGTTTTCTCTCCTCCTTGCACTTATAATAAATTGTTAGTTCCCATTTTATGACCTTTGGTTAATGGTTTTATAACCTCTTGGAATGTGCTTGTAGATGTATACTTTCTATCTCAGAAGCAATTCACTGATGACTCTTGAAGACTAGCAGAGTTCTCATTACAGTTTTTGTATCAGAAAGGATTTAATATCAGTCCTATTATAAAGGAGCTTAATAATTACCAGTATAATTTTAGTAATTCTTGTATGGTATCAGTAAGAATTAAGAAATAATCTCTTTTGTCTATATAGCATCACTATAAGACAATGCATAGTTGTTGTTCTGCAGAGGTCTGCTCAAAGGGTGGGATAATACCTAGTGATTATTATTTATTTGACTAAAAATAGGGAAAACACATTAATAGCAGGAAGTTTTCTTAAAATGAAATTCTTCTCAGCCTTGCCTAGAGAAGCAAATCTGTCATTAACTTTAACTCTCCATGGTAGAACCATCTGAGGAAAATCACCTGCTAAGATTTTTTTTTAAATTTATTTTATTTACTTACATTCCAGCCATTGCCCTCCTCCAGGTTCCCCCTCCCATAGTTCCTCATCCCATTTTTCCTGCCCCTTGCCTCTGAGAGGATGCTCCCCCCACCAAGCCTCACCCTTTCTCTGGGCCAAAGTCTCTTGAGGATTAGGTACAACTTCTCACACTGAGGCCAGACCAGGTTGACCTCTGCTATATATGTGCTGGGGGCCTCAGACCAGCCAGAGTATGCTGCCTGGTTGGTGGCTCAGTCCCTGGAAGCTTCCTGCATCCAGGTTCATTGAGACTGCTGGTCTTCCTGTGGTGTCAACCTCCCTTTCAGCTTCTTCAATCCTTCCTTTAATTCCTTGGAATTCGAAGTCCAGTTCCTGACTTCAGTCCAATGGTTGGGTATCTGTATCTGTCTGTTAGCTGCTGGTAGGGCTTCTCAGAGAACAGCCATGCTAGACTCCTGTCTGAAAGCACATAATAGCATCAGTAATAGTGTCAGACCTTGGTTCCCCCCCCACCCCCACCCCCGTCTCATAAGATGGATCTCAAGCCCAGGTCAATGGACTGTCTTTCTTGTCTCCATTTTTTACCCTACAGTTCTTTTAGACAGGATCAGTTTGGGATCAAAAATTTTAGCAGTGGGGTGGTAACTCTGTCCCTCCATTTGAGGCCCTGTATATCTACTGGAGTTGGACTCTTTGAGTTCCCTCTCCTCGTTGTTGGGCATTTTGCCTAAGGTCACCCCCATTGAGTCCTGTGATTCTCTCACCTCCTGTGTCTCTGGTACTTTCTAGAGGGTTGCCCCACCTCCCACCACCTAAGGCTGTATGTTTCCTTTCATTCTCCTTGACCTCTGGGTTTCTCTCCAGTGCCAAGTCCCATATCTGATCCCGTTTCCCTTTTCATCTCCTCCTCTCTTCTTCCATCCAGGTCCCTCCATGTCTGCCATAAGTTCTTCATTTCCCATTCTAAGTGGGATTGGAGTACTCTCCCTTAGGCCTTTCTGCTTATTAAACTTTTATGGTCTGTCATGTGTATCTTAGGTATTCTGAACTTTCTGGTTATTATTCACTTATTAGTAAGTACATATCATGCCTGCCCTTTTGGGTCTGGGTTACCTCACTCATGATAATATTTTCTAATTCCATCCATTTGCCTGCAAAATTCATGATGTCCTCATTTCATGAACCACATTTTCTGTATCCATTCTTCTGTTGAGGGACATCTGGTTTGTTTCCAGCTTCTGACTATTACTAATAAGGCTGCTATGGACATAGTGGAACATGTGTCCTTGTCATATGGTGGGGCATTTTTTGGGTATATACCCAAGAGTGATATAACTGGGTCATCAAGTAGAACTATTGTCAATTTTCTGAGGAACTACCAGATTGATTTCCAGAATGGTTGTACCAGTTTGCCTTCCCAATAGTAATGGAGGAGTGTTCCTCTTTCTCTACCTCTTGCCAGCATGTGCTGGCACTTGAGATTTTTTTTTGTCTTAGTCATTCTGATTGGTGGAAGGTGGAATCTCAGGGTTGTTTTGATTTCATTTTCTAATGACTAAGGACTTTGACATTTCTTTAAGTGCTTCTCAGCCATTCATGATTCTTCAGTTGTGAATTCTCTGTTTAGCTCTGTACCCCATTTTTAATTGTGTCCTTTGATTTTTTGAAGTATAACTTCTTGAGTTCTTTATATATTTTGGATATTAACCCTCTATTAGATATAGGGTTAGTGAAGTTTTTTCCCAATGTTAGCTTTTAGCTTTTCTTTGATGGTCTTGGCAACTGTGGGATAATTTTCAGGAGTTATTTCTCTTCTTCTACAATGTGGATGCTTCAGATTAAGCTCATGTTATCAGGCTTGTATATTAAAATCTTTTACTTACTTAGTCTTCCTGCCAGTCCTCAAACTGGATACTTTGAAAAGAAGATTTGTGCTGGTTAATTTTCTGTCAGCTTGACACAGTCTAGAGTCATATAAAAAATAGAAACCGTCATTGAAAAAATTCTTCATCAAATTGGCCTGTAGGTAAGTGTATGTGGACATTTTATTGATTAATTACTGATGTGTTGGCATCCTCCCTATTTTCAGCAGTACAACCCCTGGACAGGTGGTTCTGAATTGTATAAAAAGGGAAACTTAGCAATCCATGAGGAACAACATTTCTCCTCCTTGACTTAAACTTTAGTTCCTGTCTCCAGATTCCTGCCTGAAGTTCTTGTTCTGACTTATTGCGTTGTTGAGTCTAAATGATCAGGAAGTATAACCCAAACCCTTTTCTCCACATAATGTTTTTGTTCATACTGTTTGTTATAATTAGTGAACTTGGCACTGTGTAAGTAACTTTTCTATTGTGGTGATGAAAAACCATGACAAATACAACTTGTAAGAAGAAATGTTTATTTGATCTTATAGTACCAGCAGGGGTGTTAATCATAGTTGGGAGGCAGCAGGCACTGAAGGTTAAACAGCAAGCTGAGAGCACACATGTAGGAAGCAAAGATTGGATTGAGAATGACATGTGACTGTGAAACCTCAGTACCTATCTCCAGTGACATACTTTCTCCATCAAGAATATATATCTTAAACCTATCCAAAGAGTGCCACCAACTGAGCACCAAATATTCAAACATCTGAACCCTATGGGGGGTATTTTCATTCAAACTACCAGATGCAAAATAGAAAAATTCTTTTTTATTTTTATTCCTGTGTATATGGAATATGTTATTGCGTGTGTGTGTGTGTGTCCGTGTCCATCAATTTTTCTGTATGTCTGTGTGGGTCTGTGTATACCTCATGTAGGCCATGGGATCCCTCCTTTTCACTTGAACTGGAGTTACATGCAGTTGTGGATCACCAGATATGCATGAACTCTGGTCATCTTCAAGAGCAGCATATATCCTGCAACACTGGGTCATTTTTCCAATGCTTCAAAATTCTATACTCTTTAAACATCTCCTAATATCCTTCATCTTCATAACCTGAAAACCATCACTTTCCTCTCTTCAATAGTGGGTTGTTTCCTGCTTTTTCAAGGTTTAGGTTTATATTCCATGACAAATTGAAAAGCATTATGCTTTATGTATGTGTCACATTTTCTTTAGTCACTTACCAGTCAATGTTTTTTTTTATTGCTTGAATAATGTAAATAACATTGCAATCGATTTGAAAGTGCAAAAACCTCTTTGATAACCCAAGTTCAATCTCCAATTTTTAGTGTGGATTTGTGTTTGAAACTAAGGATTAAAACTAGTACATTTTACTTTTCAATTTGAATGATTCTTAAAAAACAAACAAAGGATCCATTTGTAATTGTTCTATTATGATGTAGCATAGAAATGTTGAAAATTTTAGGGATTTTAATTACCATGTTTCCTTACACGGATCTCTTTGATTCAATTCTCCTTGCTCAGCTTGTTAAATGTGGAGATTCATGCTTTTAATTATATTTGGCAGGTATTTTTGTTAGGATTTCTCTTACC
The DNA here is from genome assembly GCA_036184795.1 of Tokudaia tokunoshimensis. NCBI lineage: Eukaryota > Metazoa > Chordata > Mammalia > Rodentia > Muridae > Tokudaia > Tokudaia tokunoshimensis. The sequence continues at coordinate 108,152,293 of BTHU01000023.1, forward strand.
ATGATAAAAGAGTGTAACTGATAGCAATGGGGGCAGGGTAGGGGACAGATTTATTTCAGCTTACAACTTGTAGTATATCAATATGGGAAGTCAGAGCAGGTGCTCAAGTAGGAATCTGAAGGCAGTAACTGAAGCAGGGGTCATGGAGAAACACTGTTTACTGGCTTTCTCCTCATAGCTTACTCAGGAATAATTTGTCTCTTTCTTTTTATTTTAACTCCTATGGACTTACAATACAACTGCATCAATCTCCTTCTGGATCTCCAGCTACCTTACTCATTTGAGAAGCTTGTCACTTCAGAGCCTCATAATTTTATGAACTAAGTGTATAACATACACATACACACACATACACACAGACATTGCTCAATAAATTAATGTTTTGTTAAATATATGATTTGATGTATTTTCATTTGCTCTACCAGTGTCTTTTAATCTTCTTAATATGTTCAGAACCAAAAAGAAATTAATTTAGTTCATTCCATTCATTTTATTTCTTTGGACTTTCTTATTTTAGTGTATTATTTAAAGTTTGATTGTGTTTTTTTTTTCTTATTTTCTTTTTCTTTTCCTTCTTTGTCTTTAATTTTTAAAATTGTTTTATTTATTTACAATCCAAATGTTTCCCCTTCCCTGTCCCCCCTCCAAGTGTTCTTCATCCCATTTCCCCTCTCGTTTGAGTGGGTGATCCTCTGTTCAATCCCCTACATACCCCTTACCCACCCACCCCAGCTTCACCCCTCCTGCATCCCCTTACCTGGGGCACCAAGCCAGACAAGGCAGTCCTCTGCTATATGTGTGCAAGGGCCTATTGACCAGCCCATGTATGCTATTTGATTGGTGGCTTAGTCTCTGGGAGATCCCAGGGGTCCTTCTATGGGTTTGCCATTCCCTTCAGTTCTTTTGATCCTTCCCCTAACTTTTCCATAGGCATCCCCAACCTCAGTCTAATGGTTGGCTGTGAATATCTGCATCTGTCTCAGTCAGATGCTGGTAGAGCCTCTCAGAGGACAGCCATGGTAGGTTCCTGTCTGCAAGCACAGCATGGCATCAGTAATAGTGTCCAGGTTTGGTGATTTGATTGCCCATGAGATGGATCTCTCTCTCTCTCTCTCTCTCTCTCTCTCTCTCTCTCTCTCTCTCTCTCTCTCTCTTTCTTTCTTTCTTTCTTTCTGGAACTTACTAAGTAGACTAGGCTGTCCTTGAGCTCACACAGATCTACCTGCATATGCTTTCTGATTCTGGTATTAAAAGCATGCACCACCATGTTTGACACTCATTTCCCTCTTTTAAAAGAACATTTTATTTTGTTTTATATCTGTATTTAATTTACCTGCATACATGTTTATGCAACATATGTGTATTTGCTTACCATCTCCATTAAATTTCTCTAGAAGGGAGAGTTGGATCAGGAACTGGAGTTATTTGTAACTATGAGCCACTACGTAGATGTAGAGAACTAAACTCATATCCTCTACAAAAGCAGCAACTATATTTAAGCCATTGAGAGATCTCTCCATCCCTAAGAAATCTTTTCACGTGACAATGTCACAAATATGTAGTCTGGTATTTTTCAGAGTTTTACAGTTTAGTTCTTCTACATAAATCTGCAACCGATTTTGAGCTATTTTTTTCATATTGTGTAAAGGAATTATCCATTTTGTTTGCATTTGGGTTTATAATTTTTCAAGAATAAACTATTAAAACTGTTAGGTGAGCTGGATATTTGCCTATAGAAAAATAAATGTCAGATATACAAGTGGATATTTAACAGAATGTCACCTTCAACTCTATTGTATCCAATATCTAAAATGTATGGCCTTCACTTAATACCTAACGTCATTGGACTTCTAGACACACTTTTTGAGATATCAACCTTAAGTGACTGCTTTCCAATTCTAATCAAGACAAATTATTTTAGATGCAATGTCTCCGTTTTTTTCAAGGTTTTTTTTGTTTTGTTTTGTTTTGTTTTGTTTTTTTTTTTTTTTTTTTAGTTTTTTTATACTTGGCACGATTCTCAGAGTATAATATTTCTAGTGTGGTGGTTTGAATGAAATGTCCCCATAGGTGTAACATTTGAATAGTTAGCACTCATGGATTGGGAAGGAATAGAAGCTAGATTTGTTGGAGGGGGCATATCACTAGAAGCAGACTTAAAAGCCTCCCTCCATCCTCAGTGCTCTTTCTGCTTCCTGTTTGTGGATCAAGGTGTGAGCTCTAAGCTGCTGCTCCAGTACTATGGCTACCTGCTTGCTGCCATGCTCCCTCTTATCCTTTGTGAACGTTAAACCTAAAATAAAGCCTTCCTTCAATAGGTGAAATTAATTATAATGTTTTATCAGAGCAATGCAAAAGTAACAAATGCACATAGGCTCTATAAGACTAGTACACTAGGCAAACATTTATTTTTACTTCAGGTACAAGTTTGTCCTTGGCATTTATGAAGAGATTATTTATGAGACATCTACTTGAACATTTTTCATTTTCTGAAAAAATTCTAGTAATATTTTGGAAAACATTTCCAACCATATTTATCTATGTAAATAAAAGAATAATACAAGTCATAATATGTCACATTAAAAAGATTCTTCATCTTGTGTCTTAATAATGTATCACTTAAGGCCAGTGAAATACTCGATACATTTAGGCACTTGCGTGGAAGCTTGATGACCAAAGATCAATATTTTAGACCCAGAAGGTAGAAAGGGATAAACCACTATCAGAATTTGCCTTTTGACATCCAAACACTTTGTAGCATGCATGTCCCCCATTCAAATAAATGATTTTTAAAAAATTGATGAGCATATTACTCAAGATAGACTTAATTGTGAAGTATGTATAACTGCTACAATAGTGGAAAATGTCACAAGAAACAACAGTAATCTTTCTTTCTAGGTCATGTTCACTTTTACCTCTCTTGGAGTAATTTATGATTTTTTTCCTTGTGAGTTGAGAATAATGTTTTAGTTCCATAAAATTTTGTGATTTTTGATTTATTATTTTTAAACAAATAAAAGCCTTTTATAAATAATTTTCTAAGTATCTTGGGGTACAATTTGTTAATTTGTATCTTCAAATAGGTCACTTCTCTAATTGGTCATAGTGCTTTTTGTAATACCATCAAATTATAGTCATGTACATTCAATATTTGGATGAATATTAATGATAGTCCCATTAATTTATGAATTGAGCAATATTACTATATTCTTTATCTGATTTATGATTTATTAATTTTATTGATCTTTACAATAAAATCATGGACTTTATTCACACATTTATATTGTTTTATGAATTTTAGTTATGATTCTTTTCTATACTTTTAAATTTCAATTTGTCATTTATCTATAGCTTCTTAAGATAAGATCCAACAAAGAAAGAGAATTTCAGACCAATTTCCCTTATGAATATCAATGCAAAAATACCCAATAAAATTCTTTCCAACTGAATCCAAGAATACATCAAACAATCATTCAACTTGACCAAGCATGATTCATCCCAGGGATACAGGGATGGTTCAATTCACAGAAATCCATCAATGTAATCCACTATATAAACAAACTCAAAGGAAAAAACACATGGTCATTTCATTAGATGCTGAGAAAGCATTTGACAAAATTCAGCATCTTTTCATGTTAAAGGTCTTGGAAAGATCAGGAATTCAAGGCCCATATCTAAACATAGTGAAAGCAATTTACAGCAAACCGGTAGCCAACATCAAACTAAATGGAGAGAAACTTGAAGCAATCCCACTAAAATCATGGACTAGACAAGGCTGCTGTCTCTCTCCATATCTTTTCAATATAGTACTTGAAGTTCTACCTAGAGCAATTAGAAAACAAAAGGAGGTCAAAGGGATACAAATTGGAAAGGAAGAAGTCAAACTATCACTATTTGCGGATGATATGATAGTATACTTAAGCGACCCAAAGAACTCCACCAGAGAACTCCTACAGCTGATAAACAACATCAGCAAAGTGGCCGGATAAAATCAACTCAAGCAAGTCATTAGCCTTCCTATACTCAAAGGATAAGCAGGCTGAGAAAGAAGTAAGAGAAATGATACCCTTCACGATAGCCACAAACAATATAAAGTATCTTGGTGTGACTCGAACCAAACAAGTGAAAGATCTGTATGACAAGAACTTCAAGTCTCTGAAGAAAGAAATTGAAGAAGACCTCAGAAGATGGAAAAATCTTCCATGCTCATGGATTGGCAGGATTAATATAGTAAAAATGAAAATCTTGCAAAAAGCAATATACAGATTCAATGCAAACCCCATCAAAATCCCAACTCAATTCTTCATAGAGTTAGAAAGAGCAATTCAAAAATTCATCTGGAATAACAGAAAACCCAGGATAGCTAAAACTATTCTCAAGAGTAAAAGAGCTTCTGGGGGAATCAGTATCCCAGACCTCAAGCTGTACTACAGAGCAATAGTGTTAAAAACTGCATGGTATTGGTACAGTAACAGACATGTAGATCAATGGAACAGAATTGAAGACCCAGAAATGAATCCACACTCCTATGGTCACTTGATCTTTGACAAAGGAGCTAAAACCATCCAGTGGGAAAAAGATAGCCTTTTCAACAAATGGTACTGGTTCAACTGGAGGTCAACATGCAGAAGAATGCAAATCGATCCATTCTTATCTCTTTGCACTAAGCTCAATTCCAAGTGGATCAAGGACCTCCACATAAAATCAGACACACTGAAACTAATAGAAAGGAAACTAGGGAAGAACCTTGACCATATGGGCACAGGGGAGAATTTCCTGAACAGAACTCCAATAGCTTATGCTCTAAGATCAAGAATTGACAAATGGGACCTCATTAAATTACAAACTTTCTGTAAGGCAAAAGACACTGTCAAAAAGACAAAGCAACAACCAACTAACTGGGAAATGATCTTTACCAACCCTACATCCGACAGAGGGCTAATATCCAATATATACAAAGAACTCAAGAAGTTAGACTCCAGAGAGCCAAGTAACCCTATTAAAAAATGGGGTACAGAGCTAAACAAAGAGTTCTCACCTGAAGAATATCTAATGGCTGAGAAGCACCTAAAGAGATGTTCATCATTCTTAGTCATTAGGGAAATGCAAATCAAAACAACCCTGAGATTCCATCTCACACCAGTCAGAATGGCTAAGATCAAAAACACAGGAGACAGCAGTTGTTGGCGAGGATGTGGAGAAAGAGGAACACTCCTCCACTGCTGGTGGGATTGCAAGCTAGTACAACCACTCTGGAAAGCAGTCTGGCGGTTCCTCAGAAGACTGCGCATGACACTCCCGGAGGATCTGGCTATACCACTCCTGGGCATATACCCAGAGGTTTTACCTGCATACAATAAGGACACATGCTCCACTATGTTCATAGCAGCCTTATTCATAATAGCCAGAAGCTGGAAAGAACCCAGATGTCCCTCAATGTAGGAATGGATTCAGAAGATGTGGTATATTTACACAATGGAATACTACTCTGCAATTAAAAACAATGAATTCACCAAATTCCAAGGCAAATGGTCAGAACTTGAAAATATCATCCTTAGTGAGGTAACCCAATCACAAAAGAACACACATGATATGCAGTCACTGATAAGGGGATATTAACCCAGAATTCCAGAATATCCTATACACAATTCACATATCAATACATTTCCAAGAACATGGAATGAGAGACCCCTGGTCCTGTAAAGACTAGATGTAGGGAATGCCAGGACAGAGAAGCAAGAGGGGGTTGAATGGGGAAAAGAGGGAGGGAAGGTGGGCTTATGGGACTTTTGGGGAGGGAGGAATCGGAAAGGGGAAATGATTTGGAATGTAAATAAAAAAAACGTAGAAAGTAAAAAAAATTGATAAGGTAGAAAAAAAGATAAAACAGATAATGTTTTAAATATTCGTATCATATTCAAACTTGATTTGTTATAGTTTACAACTTACATTTTTGTCAACTTACTAGGAGTCAGACTACTAAAGAAAATTGACACTACCTTACTCAACAGTCATCAACAGTCAATAGTGCCTCAGTTAAACATCAGATCTTATGAGCCTCTTTTATTTCCATACTTGCATGTTCATGATCTTGAACTGGAATAAATCTTGCACAAGTAACATCTACTGTGTTTTAATAAGAGCCATGGTCCAGCCTTATCCAGAAGACCCTATTTTATCCCAGTCTTCCCTCATCTTTTTCTCTTACAATCTTTCTGCCCCTTTGTTCATGAAAAGAGAGGGTGCGATGATAATAATAGAGAAATAGTACCACATTTTCTGAATCCATTCCTTTGTTGAAGGACATCTGGGTTCTTTCCAGCTTCTGGCTATTATAAATAAGACTGCTATGAACATAGTGAAACATGTGTCCTGGTTATATGTTGGAATATCTTTTGGGTGTATGCCCAGTAGCAGTATAGCTGGATCCTGACATAGAAATTTTCAGGAACTGCCAGAATGATTTTGAAAGTGGTTTTAGCAGCTAGCAGTCCCACCATCAATGGAGGAGTGTTCCTCTTTCTCTACATCCTTGCCAACATCTGCTGTCTCCTGAGTTTTTGATCTTAGTCATTCTGACGGTGTGAGGTGGAATCTCAGGCTTGTTTTGATTTGCATTTCCCTGATGATTAAGGATATTGTACATTTCTTTAGGTGTTTCTTTGCCATTTGGTATTCCTTAGTTGAGAATTCTTTGTTTAGCTCTGTATACCATTTTTAATAGGGTTATTTGGCTCTCTGGAGTCTAATTTCTTGAGTTCTTTGTATATGTTGGATATTAGCCTTTTGTCAGATGTAGGATTGTTAAAGATCTTTTCACAATTTGTTGGTTGCTGTTTTGTCCTATTGTCCCTTTGCCTTACAGGAACTGTAATTTTATGAGGTCTCATCTGTCAGTTCTTTTTTAAATTTTTTTATTAGGTATATTCTTTATTTACATTTCAAATGATTTCCCTCTTACTGGTTCCCCCCCTCCCCAAAAGTCCCATACGCCCTCTCCCCGCCCCTTGTTCCCCAACCAACCCACTCCTGGTATTCTCCTATACTGCCACATCGAGCCCTTCTAGGACCAATCACTTCTCCTTCCTTCTTCTTGGGTATCGTTTGATATGTGAATTGTTCCTAGGGTATTCCAAGCTTCTGGGCTAATATCCGCTTATGAGTGAGTGCCTATCATGTGTGATTTTTTTGTGAATGGGTCACCTCACTCAGGATGACATTCTCCAGTTCTACCCACTTGCCTAAGTGTAAATATACCACTTTTTCTTTATCCATTTTTCCATTGAGGGACATCTGGGTTCTTTCCAGCTTCTGGCTATTATAAATAAGGCTGCTATGAACATAGTGGAGCATGTGTCCTTATTGCATGTTGGAGAGTCCTCTGGGTATATGCCCAGGAGTGGTATAGCTGGGTCCTCCGGTAGTATTATGCCGAGTTTTCTAAGGAACCACCAAACTGATTTCCAAAGTGGTTTTACCAGCTTGCAGTCCCACCAGCAGTGGAGGAGTGTTCCTCTTTCTCCACATTCTCGCCAACAACTGCTGTCTCCTGTGTTTTTGATCTTAGCCATTCTGACTGGTGTGAGGTGGAATCTCAGGGTTGTTTTGATTTGCCCTTCCCTAATGACTAAGGATGTTGAACATTTCTTTAGGTGCTTCTCAGTCATTAGATATTCTTCAGGTGAGAACTCTTTGTTTAGCTCTGTGCCCCATTTTTTAATAGGGTTATTTGATTCTCTGGAGTCTAACTTCTTGAGTTCTTTGTATATATTGGATATTAGCCCTCTGTCAGATGTAGGGTTGGTAAAGATCATTTCCCAGTTAGTTGGTTGCCCTTTGTCCTTTTGATAGTATCTTTTGCCTTACAGAAAGTTTGTAATTTTATGAGGTCCCATTTGTCAATTCTTGATCTTAGAGCATAAGCTATTGGAGTTCTGTTCAGGAAATTCTCCCCTGTGCCCATATGTTCAAGGTTCTTCCCTAGTTTCCTTTCTATTAGTTTCAGTGTGTCTGGTTTTATGTGGAGATCCTTGATCCACTTGGAATTGAGCTTAGTGCAAGGAGATAAGAATGGGTCAATTTACATTCTTCTGCATGTTGACCTCCAGTTGAACCAGCACCATTTGTTGAAAAGGCTGTCTGTTTTTCACTGAATGATTTTAGCTCCTTTTTCAAAAATCAAATGACTGTATGTGTGTAGTTGAAAATGTGGTACATTTAAGCAAGGGAGTACTACTCAGCTACTAAAAACAATGACTGCTGGTCCAGTGCATGCCCCTTTCATGCCACTGCTTCCTTAGATGTCCACACCTGACATCCGGGAACCCTGCTGGAGACCCCAGCTTTGTAATCATGTGATTGATCTGAATCATTTTTTCTGTCGTCTGACTTCTTAGCTAGTGTCTGGAACTCTCAGAACTCCAGTGTCATCTCTTGGGTGCCCACCATCAAGACTCCCCCAGTGGTTTACATGCAAAAATAAAAGCCACAGAACACACCCCCCCCAATAAATAATGACTTTATGAAATTCTTAGACAAATCGATGAAACTAGAAAATATCACCCTGAGTGAGGTAACCCAGAACAGGTGAGCTGAACCTGCCAATCAGAGTTCAGAAAGACCTAGAAATTGTGAGCTTATTCAGCAGTATGCCTCCAAGACAACAATTACATCTGGCATATAAAAGATACAGAAGGAGATACAGAGACAAAGGGTGAAGCAGAGTCTGAGGGAAAGACCATCCAGAGACTACCCTACCCAGGGATCCTTCCCATATACAGTTACAAAACCCAGACACTATTAACGATGCCCACAAGTGCTTGTTTACTGGTATCTGATATAGCTGTTACCTGGGAGGCTCTGCTAGTGCATGACAAATTCAGAGGGCAACACTCTCAGCCAATCTTTGAACTGAGCACAGGTTCCCAATGGAGGAGCTAGAGAAAGGATTCAAGGAGCTGAAAGGTTTTGCAGAGCCACAGGAAGAACAACAATATGAGTCACCCAGTACTCCCAGAGCTCCCAGGGACAAAACCATCAACCAAAGAGTACACATGGAGTTACTCATGGCTCCAGACACATAGGCAGCAGAGGATGGTCTTGTTAGAAAAGGGAGGAGAGGCCCTTGGTCCTAGAAAGACCTGATGCCATAGTGTAGAGGAATACCAGGACAGGAAAGCAGGAGAGGGTTGATTGGGGAAGGGGAGATGGCTTATGGGATTTTCGGGAGAGGGGGGAACCAGGAAAAGGGATAACATTTGAAATGTAAATAAAGAATTTATCTAATAAAACAAGAAAAAAAGATACAGTTACAACAGTGATTTTGTCCTGGTGAATATCATGTGTACATTAAAATAGGATATGATATCTATAGGTTTTCAGTGTAATCACCAGTAAATATGGATTAAGCTATGATAGCATATTATTGCCCCTTATTAATGAATTTTTTCCTGATTTTTTATTTTTTAGTTTCTTTCTATTTTATGCATTGAAATATTTTACTATTATCATTGTATATTACTATATTTCTTTCTAATTTCCATTTTGACTTTCTGAAACTCTTTTGATTAATATATATTTTGAGTTATGTTGTCTTTACTTATTAATATATTATTTTTATATTTTATATTACTAATTTATTGTATTATATCATTCTGCACATCTTTGATTTCAGTCTGTATCTTTAAATAATTTATAGAACACAAAGACAGATTTTACTTTATCATCCTGTTTGATAATCTTTGCATTTCAACCTCACTAGTAAATCATTTGGCTTAATGTGAAATTGTTATGGTTTTTGGTTACCATTTTGATATTTTTATTCATTTTGAATCATTTGGTTATCATTATAGTTCTTTTCTACTTTCTGGGCTATTTAGTATTTCAATTTACTTTTATAGACATAGGTACTCTTTAGCATGTTTTTTAAGTTGTATCATACATACTCTTAACTAATTATCTTTAATTATCATTTTCTTGATGGTAAGTCAGTTACAGTTTTTACATAAAGTTATTAGGGTTTCTCTGGATGTATTTAAGGTTACCTTTTATGTTGTTTTGTAGTAGCTTATGTATGCACTTGGTTTTTTTTTTAGTGTTTTCTAATTAGAAGTTACCGGTACTGTATGTTGCTACAAATGAGAGTGAGTTGAAACTACTAGCCTTGCTAATATGGTAGAGTTACACTCCAATAAATAAAATAGACTATATTCTCAGTCTCTATTAATCATTAATATCTTTGTGAATATTTGACTGATAGAATGGAGTGAAAGTGATACTAATACCACATCCAGAAATCACCAAACCCTGTGTATTTTGTCTTGGAAAGTTGCTATTGTTTTCTTTACAATACTTCTATTTATTCTTGACAATTGTAACCATATAAATAATATATTTTGATAATAGATACCCCTGATTACTCCCAGCAACGCCCTCCAGGACCTTTCAAAGATTTAAATATATTTTGACAAGAAACCACAGAGCAGAACTGAAGTTACACCTTTGAACTCTCCATTAAATGAGTGCATATGACTTACTAAAGCTGACATCATATGGTATAGAACTACTTCAAAGTCAATCTCTAGAATTATAAGAAATAATAGTTCATTATATTGATTTTTACAGAGTAGTAATAACAGATGACTGAAACATGGGTTTCCCATGAAAGTGAGCTTTTAATAATGTTCAAAAATATGTTACTGTCCAATAATTGAAAGACTGGAAAGCAGCTGAGAAAAGTTACCATAAGGTACCAGTAAAAATTTGTCATAGGAAGTCTAAAAGTGGGCATCATTGTTATCTATCAGTACAATGCTCTGAAAACTGCAGCTTATAAAAAATGTAGAAAGTATTCAATAATACAGGCAATAGTGGTGCATGCCTTTAAACCCAGCACTTGGGAGGCAGAGGCAGGTGGATTTCTGAGTTCAAGGCCAGCCTGATCTACAGAGTGAGTTCCAAGACAGCCAGGGTTACACAGAGAAATCCTGTCTTGAAAAAGCAAAAAAACAAAAATAAAAATAAAAGAAAGTATACAATATGCTTAACATATATATACATATATATACATACATATATATACATATATATACATATACATATATATATGTATATGTTAAGTCCAAGACTAAAGTGGTATCTAAAAAGGATCAATTATTTTTTAAGTAATCAGTTATACCAATTTGTGTATAAGCAAAATACATATGGTTGGTATTTTTTTTTAGATTTTGGCAAGAATATGGAATAATGTTTGCATAAAAGGACTTGCTAATTTGGGAAAAATATGTTTCCTCCACTTGCTCCCTCTCTAGTTGGCAAATGATGTTCAAATGATTAAATACTGTTACTGGCACAATTAAATTCTGGGCATATAGAAGTTCCAGTACATGACAAATACAGATGTGGATGCCCTCAGCCAACCATTGAACTCTGCACAGGGTCCCCAAGGGAGGAGCTAGAGAAAGGACCCATGGAGCTGAAAGAGTTTACAGTCCCATAGGAGGAACAACTATATGAACCAACCAGTACCCCCAGAGCTCTCAGTCATTTAACCAATAACAAGAGTATACATGGAGGGACCTATGGCTCCAGCCACATATGTAGCAGGGGATGACCTGGTAGGAAGGAGAGGCCCTTGGACCCATGAAGGCTCATTGTTCCAGGATGAATGGGTGTTTAGCTGTGGTGGTGGAGCATTAGCCTGTTAATGCTGTATACACCATGGTAAAAACTTATCCACTGTTAAGCTGAAGCTTTCACTACTATCTCACAAGACAAGCCCTATTTATAGAACGTGGTGAAAACACGAGTTGGTCAGTCAATTGCAGAGTATTTGCTGAGCCTGGGAGGAGAATCAGAGGAATCCTGAGAAGAGAAACCCAGCACAAGTTCAATCTCTTTTCACTCAGAAAAGAATGAATCCCCACCACTGATCTAAAGACTACACATGCACTTCTCAAACTGGCTTGTGGAGTTGGCTAGATAGCTCAGTGAGTAAAGAAACTTCTTCCCTGCCTATCACCTGAGTTCAATCCTTGGAACTACATGGTAGAAGGAGAAAAGCAACTTCTGATAATTGTTACCTGACCCACCTATGTACCCTGTGACGTGTGCTCTCCCCTCCAAAAATCACGATGAAATTTTAAAAACATAATTTGAGCATGTTTTACAATAAAAGAACACTATGTAAAATGCATTCAGAAAGAGGAGGAGGAGGAGGAGGAGGAGGAGAAGGAGAAGGAGAAGGAGAAGAAGAAGAAGAAGAAGAAGAAGAAGAAGAAGAAGAAGAAGAAGAAGAAGAAGAAGAAGAAGAAGAAGAAGAAGGAGTCAAGAACATCCTTGTGAAGAGGAGACGGGGCCAGGGAGGAGGTATGGGATATGGAACAGTGGGAAGGTACACTGGAATGGGAATAAAATCTGGAGTGTAAAACAAAAGATTAAATAAAAAGAATGAATATGTATAAAAAAAGAACAATCAAGATTGAAGCTATAGAAGATTCTAGAGAACCAATCACACTGCAGAAAATAGTTACATAAAGGAGAGCCAATACACTACAGTTCCTAAATAAGTAAAACTAAGTGAATAACCTAAAATGATAACAGGTACACATAGAAAAAAACAAGTAACCATCTCAAAGAACTAAAAGATACCTTTTGTTGTAAGATATGAAATCTTTCTATTTCTGTTAAAATTTCTATTGATATTATAAAATATCATGACAAAAAAACCAATACATTTTCTCCCTCATCAAACTGGGGGACAAACCATATATTTACTCTTACTATTCCCAGATCATGCTCCATCAGTGAGGGAATTCAGGGAAGGATCTTAAGGTAGGTATTTGGAGGCAGGAATGAAGCAAAAGCCATGGAGGACTTCTGCTTAATGACTTGCTCCCCGTGGATTGATTTCTTATGCAACCCAGGTGGACCACACTCTGGACTGAGCTCACCCACACTAATAATTAATCAGGACAATATCCTATAGTCCGACATACAGAAAATCTTATGGAGATATTTTTTCAATTAAGATTACTCTTTCCCACATACATTTAGCAAAGTGGAAGAATACAAAATTAAAAAAAATATAAGAAATCTATAAACAAATGACAACCATACTAAAATATAGATTCAGATATTCTCATTCACTAAATACATTTGCACACAAAAAACTACACCGCATGTACACACACACACACACACACACACACACACAGAGATAGAGAGAGAGAGAGAGAGAGAGAGACAGACAGACAGACAGACAGAGAGACAGACAGACAGGAGATACAATACCCCAAAGAGATAAAAAGAAGACACTAATAGAAAACTTTTTTTTGTTTTTTTTTTAAATTTTATTTTCTAAGTTTTTTTTTCTTTTCTTTTTTTTTTTTTTGGTTTTTCGAGGCAGGGTTTCTCTGTGTAGCCCTGGCTGTCCTGGAACTCACTTTGTAGACCAGGTTAGCCTCGATCTCAGAAATCCGCCTGCCTCTGCCTCCCAAGCGATGGGATTAAAGGCGTGCGCCACCACCGCCCGGCTCTAAGTTTTTTTTTTTATTTACATTCCAAATCATTTCTAAAGATAGAAATCGTTAAAGATACTACGAGATATAGAGACTTTCCAGATTCATGAATTGAAAGAATTAATCTTGTAGAATTCACCACTCTACTAAAAATGTGCAAACTTAATCCAATCTAAATCCCAATCAAAATTATAAGAAAAAATTTCACACAATAAAAACCAAGTATAAAGCTACAAATGACCAGAATAGATAAAACAATGATAAGCAATAGGAATACTGTGGGAGGTATAATAATACCTGATTTTAACTTTACTACAGAGCCATAGTAATACCAACAACATGGCACTTGCACAAAAATATTTTTAGGTCAATGGAATATAATTGAAAATCTATATATCTGTGTACACATTCATATAGTTCCATATAATTGATTTTTAATCAAGATACCAAAGCACACATTCATTAGAGAAAACAGAAAACCTTTAACAAATATTGCTCTTTAAACTGAACAGCTACATATAGAAGAGTGAAACTAGATCTTTGTCTTTTACCTTGCATGAAACTGAACTTTTAAGAAATGAAGTGAAGAACCTCAGCATAAAGATTACATAGTTTCACAATTCAAGAAGAAAAAGTAGGAGTATGTTTCAACATAGAGATACAGGCAGGAGCTTTCTGAATAGGACTCTGGTAGGACCCACAGATTGACAAATGTGATTTCATAAAATTAAGAATATTCAATAAAGTGAAGGAAACTCTCAGTTAAGTGAAGAGGCATCCCACAGACTGGGAAAATTTTCTGACAACTTTATTTCCAAAAGAACACTTGTATCTAGAATACACAAATAACTCAAAAAACTAAGTATCAGTCAAAATTCCATCAAAAATGTGTCACCTGTCTCAACAGATAATTCTCAAAATAAGAAATAAAAATGGGTAATAAGCACTTTTAAAATCACGTAACACACTTAGAAATCAGGAAAATGAAAATTAAGACAATACTAAAATTCTATTCCACAGGAGTCAGAATGGCTATCACCAAAAGTCAAATGACAATTAATGCTGGTGAAGATGAAGGGAACGAGAAATTAGCATTAAATGATGATAATGTCAACTTGTGTAGTCCCTGTGGAGTTCAGTTTAGAAGTTCCTCAAAAAGTTATACATATAGCTATTGTGTCACCTATCTATACTATTCATGGATATACATACTCTATATCCTATCTGAGTAAGTGTCAAGAGCCATAATAGGACAAGCTGGATACTAGCAGGTGGTCTTCCTGAGATGATCTGCTTCAGATTATAAAATAATCGGTGATAGATTCACACTTTTAGGCAAGGGTGTAGGAGAATTCATTTTAGGAAAGATTCCTACTATTAATATGCTTTTCCTGTTATTATTAAACATATATAACAATAAATAGGCATTTTTCCACTCCTTTGGAGCAGATCTCTGCAGAATCTATGGAGATTTACTGTCTTGTAGTTGTGCTATATAGACAAATAGATGACTTCTTAAGTCTTAATAATGATCCTATAAGAAGTCTTAAAATTATATCAGTGATTATTAAGTTCTTTTGTAGTGGAACTGCTATTGGGCCTCTTCTGATGGTCAAAACTGCAAGGAGAACTCTACCAGTCTCCCACATGTCACCAGTTAATTGCTATTAGATAGTAACCAGATTTTCATCTACTCAGAGCACATTCCAAGAGGTAGTAAAACAATTAACCAAAGGTCACAAAAAGGGAACTAATGATTTATTATAGGTGCTAGGACAGAAGATAAAATCTTCTCTGGGTTTATCTATACAAAACTTCACTAATAACTTAGTTATGGGTTTAAACTTGCAGTGAACCTGTGGAGCCATGTTATTCCTAATGGATATGCATATAAACATTCTCTCTTGTAAACTTCTATTTCAGTTTATGATTTATTTTTTTGTGTGAACTTAACGATGAATTTTTTGACATGTGATCATGTATTCTGAAAGATGTATAAGTACTGAGGAAAGAGATAGAGATGAATTTTTCCCTTACTAGAATTTTTTGCCTTTCCCTGCTTAGAGAAGATTTTTTTTCCCTTTCCCCACTAAGAAGAATTTTTCCCTTTCCCTGCTTAGGCTCTTTCTGCTTTTCTCCTTAGAAAACCTTAATAGGAAATTTTTTACAAAACTTAATAATAAACACTATAATCACTTTTCAAACTGTCCCTTTTTCTTTTTTCTATTGAATATTTTCTTTATATACATTTTAAATGTTATCCCATTTTCTGGTTCTCCCACCGCCCCCAGAAACCCTCTATCCCATCCCCCCTCTCCCTGTGTCTATGAGGGTGTTCCCCCTCCCACCCACTCCTGCCTCCCTGCCCTGGCATTCCCCTACACTGGGGTATAGAGCCTTCACAGGACCCTTTTTATTCCTGAGACTCTGGACTAGCAGGCCAAAAGTTAGGGCCACACAGTTCCTGCTGAAACAGAACAAAGGTCACTTTATTTAATCTCCTCCACTGCCCACCCCCTGTTAGGCTACAAGTGTCAATTGCCTAAACCAGCAGCTTTTTATCCTTGGAAATAACAAGAAAGATTTTAGGATTCTTTAGAAGTTATCTTCAACATTTCAGTACAGTTAGAGAACTAGAATGTCCAAAGACCCTCAGACTTTAAAACCATCACCAGAGTCTGCTCTGTTCCACTGCCACTACCCTCTTCAGGCCTAGAGGCTCCTGGCAAGTAAGGATTTACTTGCGTAGTCACATTTATTGCCATTCTATTCACAATAGCTAGAAAATGGAGTCCGTCTAGATGTTTATTAACTTGCAAATGGATGACAAAATTTTTGTCCATAAGGACAGTAGAATTTTATTCATGTGTAAAGAAAAATGAAATTATGAAATTCTCATGTAAGTGGATAGAACCAGAAAAACATACTAGTCAAGGTAACTCATGACATATTTTCTGTTATAAATGGATCCTTGATATAAATTTTTAAACTTGTATATTTAACCTTCAATAGTTATAGAAGTGAGGAAACTGAAAAAGGACCATTGGAGTGGAACCATGACTTAAGAGAGGGAGTCTAGGAGAACATAGGTGAATTGAAAACAAAAAGTAGGAATGTATGGGTAGGAAAGTTTCAGTGGATGGAGAAGATGATAAGAGATGAGGGTAAGTCAAATCAAAAAGCATACGAAAATCTCATACAGAAACTGACTAAGCTAAGTAAACGCTGTGCAATGAATAGGGGTGACTTCAGAGACATATATCTGGTTAAAGTTCTGAGAATAAATATGTTGACATTATATCCCTTAACAGGACATTTTGAACTTAGGGCTCATTATACAAGAGTAAGAACACAAAGCTGGAAGACGAAAGGACTATGAAATGCTGTCTTCTGTGCATGGTATAGCCAATTCCATCATGACATCACAGCAGCTGTATTTGCCTGTAATGAGCCTACAGGA
The DNA here is from genome assembly GCA_036184795.1 of Tokudaia tokunoshimensis. Taxonomy (NCBI): domain Eukaryota; kingdom Metazoa; phylum Chordata; class Mammalia; order Rodentia; family Muridae; genus Tokudaia; species Tokudaia tokunoshimensis. Next base: position 108,169,270 of record BTHU01000023.1, read on the forward strand.
GACTGAGTCTATCAAAAGTCAGTTATGGAATAGGGAGTGATCACAGAGCTTTATCTTTCCCTACTGAGCTATTAGCTACTGCAGTATTCTGGGAGAGAAACTGTCATTATTTTCAGTTTTGTACTTGCTGATGCTCCAATATATAGTTCCATATCTGTAGTCACAGAGATGATCCTGGTTAAGCTTAGTGCGTCTCAAGCAAAATACAATGAAATGAAAACAGAAACAATAAATTCCCACTACCACTATCACAAAAAGTCATGAATCTGGTAAAAGGACTTGGAAGATGAAGATCATAATAGGAATGGGAGAAAGATTAGAGATAGAAAAAAATGTACTATAATTATATATGTTTAAAATTGTGTAAAGAACAAACACAGTTAAGTTGTTGAAATACATTAATCAAAGAATAATTTTTATAATTATTAATTTGTATTTTATTTTTTCACAGTGTAATAGGCAATATATATACATATATATGTATATAAGTATATATATATTCACAAAGGCAATTTCTTTTATTAGGTATTTTGAGCATATTTACTTGCTTCTCTTCTCTTTTTCACTATTTTTTCTACCTCCTGTTAATCCTTAACCTCCAAATATTTGTACGTGTGTGCATGCACGCATGTATGAGCACATGCAAGTACACACACATGCTTGCATGCATGTGTGCATTTCTATTCACTTATTTTTTGTTCCTCTGCTTAAAAAGTTGACTGTTTAGGTGAATTAAGTAGGGAAAGTTCTATTTACGATCAAAGTGATCAAAAGATGTATCTACAATAATAGAGCTATCAGTGTAAAAACTGGGATCATTGGAAGAGTAGAAGAAAATATATATTTTATATACCTTTCACCACAGGTTTCATGAATCTTACAACTTAAGCAATGGAATGCTGCAGGACGGATGTCTAATATTTGCTGCACTGGCTAAGTCAGGATATATACTCATCTGAATGCTAACAGGTCTTTCAGGTGACTTAAGAATCTTTGCTCTTTCTAATATATTTTTGATAATTTCATACATGAGAACTTCATTTATGTTTTTATGAACCTCTCCCCTACAATTCCCTCCATGGTCATTTGCTGAATCCATTTAATGGTGCTCTTGTATATGTGTGTTAAGGGTTGCCTGACCATAGTGCTTATCTTTGGAAAAGACTGCTTCTACCTTTCATCAACTATGAACAGCTTTGCATCTGAGTGTGGTACCTTTTGAAATTTCTCCCATGCTGACTTGAATGTCAGCTTGTGCTCTCCTTATGAAGATCTTGTTTGGAAAACCATACTGTTAAGTTTTAATGCATACAGCTTCCTTAACAAGGCAAAAATATTGTATCTTGCAGTATATCCTCATATTTTAGCTCTTATAATCTTTCTTACCCACTTTTTGTGAGGTTCCTTGAGACTTATGTGTAGAGCTTGTATTATCAATGTATCAGTTGGGACCAAGCACAAAATAGTCACTTATCTCTGCATCTTGACCAATTGTAGATCTCTGTGGTAGCTTTATTTGCTACAAAATGAAACTTTTATGATGAGACCTGAGAACAACACTTTTCAGTGGATACAAGGGTAAGTATTTAGAGTACAGTTTGAAATTGTAATGGTTTAAGACAATGATGGTTGTAGGCTCTTTTCTGGGGCCTACTGCCTCTCTAGACATGGGTTGTTGGCAAGGCTTACAATACTAGGCATGAGTTCTCTTCTATTTAGTAGGCCCTGAATCCAATTAGAAACTTGTTGATTAACTCCAAGAGTGCCACAATTTCACCTTGTGGTATATTTTTCCATGCTGATCATTGTTGTGATTAGTAGGTTCTATGGCTATTAATTGCTTTTCTATTTTGGCAGCATGCATAGAACCTTCTGATACTATGAAACCCATTCCTCATAGGGGAAGTTTGCAGGTCAATTCCAGCTCAATTCCTCTAAGTTTGAAATGTGTCACCCTGTATGTGTTTTGTAATGTACAATGTGTCTTCTCTTAATACTTTGAATATGTAAGTTCATTGCTTTCTGGTTTCCTCTGGCTTTCATTTTAAGTCATATTTATAATGAATATGTAGCTCATTTACAAGGCACTTGCGTGTCATATGTGAAAACCTTAGTTCTATTCCATGTTCCAAAGTTGTTGAATATTCATCTCATTGAAGCTTGCATGGAATGAGTTGTTTTCTCTTGCTCTTGTTCAATGATTTCTCTTTGTCTTTCATCATTCTTACTGTTGTATCTTTGCTTATATTTTATTTTATTAAAAGCTATTATATTCAGTTACTTTCAGGCATATGTGTGTCACAACTGTTACGGTGTGTATGTGTGTGTGTATGTGTGTGTATGTGTGTGTGTTGCTTCTGTGTGTGTCCTTTCACATTGGGGTTACAGAGTTTGAACTCCCATTTGTCCAACTTGATGGATGACAACCACTATTACTTACTGGGTCATCTCTGTCTGGTCTTAATTTTATTGAACTTGGTGTATATGTTTAAAAATTATTTTTTTTTTTTTTTTAATTTAATTTTATTTTATTTTTTTAATTTACATTCCAAATCACTTCCCCTTTCCCGTTTCCTCCCTCCCCGAAAGTCCCATAAGCCCCCTTCCCTCCCTCTTTTCTCCGTTCAACCCCCTCTCATTACTCTGTCCTGGCGTTCCCCTACATCCAGTCTTTCCAGGACCAGGGGTCTCTCCTTCCATCTTTTTAGAAATCTATTGATATGCTGATTGTGTCTAGGGTATTCTGAGATTCTGGGTCAATATCCCCTTATCAGTGACTTCATACCATGTGTGATCTTTTGTGATTGGGTTACCTCACTAAGGATGATATTTTCAAGTTCTGACCATTTGCCTAGGAATTTCGTGAATTCATTGTTTTTAATTGCAGAGTAGTATTCCATTGTGTAAATATACCACATCTTCTGAATCCATTCCTCCGTTGAGGGACATCTGGGTTCTTTCCAGCTTCTGGCTATTATAAATAAGGCTGCTATGAATATAGTGGAGCATGTGTCCTTATTGCATGCAGGTAAAGTCTCTGGGTATATGCCCAGGAGTGGTATAGCCGGATCCTCCGGAAGTGTCATGCCCAGTTTTCTGAGGAGCCGCCAGACTGCTTTCCAGAGTGGTTGTACCAGCCTGCAATTCCACCAGCAGTGGAGGAGTGTTCCTCTTTCTCCACATCCTCGCCAACAACTGCTGTCTCCTGTGTTTTTGATCTTAGCCATCCTGACTGGTGTGAGATGGAATCTCAGGGTTGTTTTGATTTGCATTTCCCTAATGACTAAGGATGATGAACATCTCTTTAGGTGCTTCTCAGCCATTAGATATTCTTCAGGTGAGAACTCTTTGTGTAGCTCTGTACCCCATTTTTTAATAGGGTTACTTGCCTCTCTGGAGTTTAACTTCTTGAGTTCTTTGTATATCTTGGATATTAGCCCTCTGTCGGATGTAAGGTTGGTAAAGATCATTTCCCAGTTAGTTGGTTGCCGCTTTGTCTTTTTGACGGTGTCTTTTGCCTTGCAAAAACTTTGTAATTTAATGAGGTCCCATTTGTCTATTCTTGATCTTAGAGCATAAGCTATTGGAGTTCTGTTCAGGAAATTCTCCCCTGTGCCCATATGTTCAAGGTTCTTCCCTAGTTTCCCTTCTATTAGTTTCAGTGTGTCTGGTTTTATGTGGAGATCTTTGATCCACTTAGAATTGAGCTTAGTGCAAGGAGATAAGGATGGGTCAATTTGCATTCTTCTGCATGTTGACCTCCAGCTGAGCCAGCACCATTTGTTGAAAAGGCTATCTTTTTTCCACTGGATGGTTTTAGCTCCTTTGTCAAAGATCAAGTGACCATAGGAGTGTGGATTCATTTCTGGGTCTTCAATTCTGTTCCATTGATCTACATGTCTGTTACTGTACCAATACCATGCAGTTTTTAACACTATTGCTCTGTAGTACAGCTTGAGGTCCGGGATACTGATTCCCCCAGAGGTTCTTTTACTCTTGAGGGACTAGACAAGGCTGCCCTCTCTCTCCATATCTTTTCAATATAGTACTTGAAGTTCTAGCTAGAGCAATTAGACAAGAAAAAGAGGTCAAAGGGATACAAATTGGAAAGGAAGAAGTCAAACTATCACTATTTGCAGACGATATGATAGTATACATAAGCGACCCAAAGAACTCCACCAGAGAACTCCTACAGCTGATAAACGACTTCAGCAAAGTGGCCGGATATAAAATCAACTCAAGCAAGTCAGAAGCCTTCCTATACTCAAAGGATAAGCAGGCTGAGAAAGAAGTAAGAGAAATAATACCCTTTACGATAGCCACAAACCATATTAAGTATCTTGGCGTGACGCTAACCAAACAAGTGAAAGATCTGTATGACAAGAACTTCAAGTCTCTGAAGAAAGAAATTGAAGAAGACCTCGGAAGATGGAAAAATCTGCCATGCTCATGGATTGGCAGGATTAATATAGTAAAAATGAGCATCTTACCAAAAGTAATACACAGATTCAATGCAATCCCCATCAAAATCCCAACTCAATTCTTCATAGAGTTAGAAAGAGCAATTCAAAAATTCATCTGGAACAACAGAAAACCCAGAATAGCTAAAACTATTCTTAAAAATTATTTTTTAACAGGAGGAAAATTAGAAGAGTTTAAGCCATATTTTACACGATTCAAGTCTATTTCTATTTACTACTTTTTCTATGGAATATACTTCCATGTTTCTGGGAATAGTTATTATATTTTATTGTGTTCTGGAGATTATGATTATGTATTACATAAATTGATTAAAAGACAGCAAATATAATAAGTGAAAATATTTATAAATTACACATCCCATGAGAGGTTGATTTCCAGAAAAAAACAAGGAAGCATCAAAGCACATTGTCAAGGAAAAAAAACCTTAATTTAAAGTGAGCAGTAAACCTCAGTGGATATTTCTCCATAGAAGATATAAAAATATCTCAAAATATATGCAGAATTATCAACATCTCCAATCTTTGAGAGGTTTCAGTTTAAAACCTCAGTGAGACAACATGCTACTCCTGTAGGAATGGCTATTGTCAAAAATGACAAAGGATACCTGTAAAGTATGTGCTGAAAGGAACCCTAGCTGATAGAAATATGAATTAATATATCCACTATGGACAACATTATGTAAGATCATCAAAATTATACATAAAACAAGCATATGGTCCAGCAAGTTATTATGTCAAGGAATCATCTAGACTAAATTTTCAGTTCATGGATATGTTCCACAACTACTGATGGAAGTATAAAATGATATGATGTGTATGTATGTATATATATATATATATATATATATATATATATATATATATACATAAATATATGTATATATATATGTGTGTGTGTGTGTCTGTCTGTCTGTCTGTTATATACATACATATATAATATATATTTCTAACATTTGTTTCTTTTCATCTAATTCTTTTCAAAGTCCTTATTTTGAAAATATATATTAATGTTGTCCTCCATTAAGACTATAATTTTAGGTACTAGTTAGTAAATAAGTTGTTTTTTAAAAGATGAAGTTAAGTAGTTGAGAAAAATTGTTACTCTTGAAGTAGATGCTGGTTCACTTTCCAGTATCTATATGGTGGCTCCCAACTGTTTGTAACCCCAGTTCAAGGCCATCTGATATTCACTTCTGGCCTTTGTAGGCACAAAGCATGTAAGTGGTATACATATACAATTGGAAGCTAACACTTTTATAAATAAAAATAAAACCTTACTTGTGAAATAATGTTTTATTAATGTGTTGCAAATGCCATGCAATATATTTTGGTAATATTCAACTTTTCACAGATACCATACTTTTCATGCTCATACTTTTTCTGTCTCATGCTTGAGAATGTCTTGTGACTGCTATCACAATTTCTGTGAGGTCATGTATAACATAGTCCCACTGCATCCTGAAAACACCAATTCCATGACATCATTTACTATCTTTCTGAACCCCCCCCCTTTTTTTGCAATAATCTCTGATCCTGGATGGAGATTTGTGATATGTACATCTCATTTATGGCTAAGCAGTCTCTTATTTTCTGCACATTGACCAATTGATTAGTTGAGAGTTTCTGTGTTAGTTATGACTTTCAGCAAGAGAAAGCTTTTCTCCTGAGGGCTGAGAGATACAGTGGTCTATGGGTGTAGCAAATAAAATCATTAGCTTTAATTTTAACACCATGCCCATTTAGTGACACAACAACCATAGTTTCATTATTATTAAATATGATATATCTAGCCAAAGGATCTCAGAAATTTTAGAGGAATGGGTTCTATCTCCTTTATTAGATTTTAGAACCAATCATGAAGTGTTTGGTTATCCCCGCAACCTTTATGCCACTATTGTACACGGAACACATCTTTTCAGTTTAGTCACTATTATATCTCGAATTTCATAGGTTAATGAAACTGTTTACTTTTTCTTTGTTACAGTACATAGCACACTCTAGTATAATTAAAACTAGGTAGTAGGAAATATTCTTAAAGGTGAGCACTAGTTTGAGTTCTCTACATTCTATTATTCATATGATTGTTTTCAGCAACAGGATCTTACCATTAAGCTCTTGAGTGTAATTAAGAGGATTAAACATCTCCTGTGAACTGTTATGTACCTCAACATTCATACCTAGGCAGACATGTATGTGAATACACACTGACCAAATATGTAAAACAATCTTTATGTATGAAGTTTGTTTGGTGAAAGTACTAGTTAGTATTTTGCTTGACTTTCCTAGAAGCAAGAGAATACCTTGGTGTGTGTGAGTTTGTGTGTATGGGTGTGTGTATACATATGAACATGCATGCACATATGTGCAAGTGTGTTTGTGTGTATTAACAGACCATGACATTTTTGATTATTATAAAATCTCAAATCTGGTTGGAAGAAGTAATGTAGAAATAAGGTGGTATGTATTTGAAGCAGGGAAGTAACAAAATGGCATAAAAGAAAATACTGGGTTGGAAATGAAGCAGTGTAGAAATAAACTATAGATTTTGCTCTTTAAATAGTATAATTTTGTCTCTGCTGTGTTACTAGTTTTAGCACTGTTATTGTTGAAATTGAGTGTACACTACCATTGATACTCACTGTTTAAGTATTTGGTTAAGCAAGTCAGGAATAGCCATCAATATTTCAAATGGAAAGAATTAAAATCAGGAGCTGCATAATTTTTTCAATATCTGTATTTTGTAGAGTTAGAAACTGGTGTCTGTCTTGTTGTCTTATTACTTAGTTCACAAAATGTTTTTGATATCTGTGTTTTAGTTTTGGAGGCAGGGTACTAACCCACTTTTAGCTTTGTATCCCAAGTTTATGTAAACTAAACACTCACAAAAATAAATAAACAACACATAAATCATTCCTTTATATGTGTATATTTTTTATTTTAGGAAACCTCTAGAGCAGTGAGTATCCATATTTTTGCAAAGGTCTTTGATCTCATTTATCTCCCTGTACTTCTCACTCTACAGTATCAAATACTGCCCCACCCCAGTTTAACCCTTTCTGTTCTGCTGATAAGGAGCTTTGGTGTTGTGGGTAAACAGAGGCAGGCAGCAATTGGAGATCATTACTTTAGAGCCACTGATGGGGTTTTTCCAGGTAATTGAAAGGGCTACTGTCAATGGCAGCCAGCGATTAGAGAAATTACTTAGCAGACTTTGCTCTGAAGGAACAAAACTTGATTCGCTGAGGCTGGCTTTTCCTCTGGCCAACGAAAAACTGTGAGCTCTTTTGTCTTCTTGGGACCATAAAGAACGAAAAGGAAAGAGAAAATTCACACACACACACACACACACACACACACACACACACACACTGACACACTCACATACACACATACACACATTTAGGTACACACTGAGTAAATGAAGCAAAAAGAAGACTCCAATAAGATACATAAAAATACATACATACATGCATAATTATATGCATAAAGATGTACAGACAGACATATACACAATCATACATTGAATGGTTAGAGCCAAGCTCCAGTAATCAGGTTTCAAGCATCCCACAATACACATACACATAAATACCCACAACTGGTGGATGGAGTAAGCTCCAACACACACCCAGATAAGCTTTACATTTATACATGCATACAGATTTGATGGATTGAACAAAGTTCTAAAACTTCCTCACACCAACTTTACATATATACATACATAGATATGTTCTAATCCCTACACTTTATTTTTTTCCATAGCTTACATATCTCAGCAGTATAAAATTAAAATGTAGTAGTAATTCATTTTCTTCTAGTGAATATTTATGAAAATCAGTATGCTCCCTAATACCTTTGCAAGAAATAACATTACAAAGTACAGGTAAGGCAAATTATTTCCAAGAACACATGTACATTTGTAGCTAAACAATTTGTTAGAGATTATCAAAGTGTAAGCCAGCAAGGTAGTTTTCTCAGCCAGGTTCTCTTACTGGCAGGCAGCAATTTGTGTTTACAAAGAAAAGAGTAATTATTTTATTAGTTATCTTTAAAAGTAATCTTCTAAGAATCTTAGAAGAATCACAAATCTAAACTTTTATATAAAAATTAGTCATATCTACCTTAAATGCTCAGAATGCACATCTACTCATCAGCAATTCCTATTTTTTCACTAATTTTTTAATTGTATATTTTCTTTATTTGCATTTCAAATGTTATCCCCATTCCCAGTAACACCCTATCCCATCCCCTGTCCCTGTGCTTCTATGAGGGTGCTCCCCTACCCACCCATCCACTCCTGCCTCCCTGCCCTCACACTCCCATACACTGGGACACTGAGCCTTCACAGAACCAAAGGCCTCCCCTCACATTGATTACAGACAAAGCCCCTTCAGCTCCTTCAGTCCTTCTCCTAAAGGGTCCCTGTGCTCACTCAACCATCATCAGCAATTCTTAATAAATCACATCAGGAAGCTGAGAGCAAAAATGGGTATAAGAAATCAATTATTGGCCTCTTCTGCCCAGTCCTTTCTGCTGGGGTAGATTCTTAGCTAGTCTGTTTTGGTGAAGACACCATACCCTGACCTATCCTAGAGGACCCGCTGCACTCAGAGCAGTTGAGGATCAGCTGCACTCATAGAAGTTGGAGAACAACTTGACTGCTCCACTGAAGACCCAACAGTCTGAGAGGCTCCCAGGAAATATACTGCAGCCAGGGCAATAGATGAGCAGCTTCTCTGCCCCTGTGGAGAGCCCCCAGTTGGAAGGTCCCACAGATGGTCTGCTACAGCCAGGGCAGCAGGCTTACAGGAGACCTAAAGCAACCCACAGACAAAAGAGGCAGACTCCAGAAAGTCACCCAGACAAACAAACAACAGGGATATCCAGATGGCGAAAGGCAATCACAAGACCATAAGCAACAGAAGCCAATATACAAGGCCATCATCAGAACCCAGTTCTCCCACCATAGTAAGCCCTGAATATAACAATACACCTGAAAATCAGGAATCTGTCCTAAATTCCTATTTCATGAAGATAATAGAGTCCTTTAAGGAGGATTCAAACAATATCTATCTACTAATCCAGCCCTACAGAGGATCCTAGAAGGGAAAACACCAAAACAAGGAAGGTAACTGCACCAACAGAGAAGCGAGAGGGGCTTGAATGCGGAACAGGGGGAGGGAAGGGGGCTTATGGGACTTTCGGGGAGGGAGGAACCGGGAAAGGGGAAATCATTGGGAATGTAAATAAATAATATATATATAGAAAATAAATTAAAAAAAAAACTCACAACAAAGCCAAAAGGAGAGAACAACAAGCACATAAAGCCACCTACAAAAACAAACATATCAGGAACAAACAGTCATCTCTCTTTAATTTCTCTCAATATTAATGGACTCAGCTCACCTATAAAAAGACATAAGCTAACAGACTGAATACTCAAACAAGATCCAGCATTTTGCTGTATACAAGAAACATACCTTAATAACAAAGACAGATACTATCTCAGAGTAAAAGGATGGAAGAAATTCTTCCAAGCAAATGGTCCCAGGAAACAAATGGGAGTTGCCATCCAATAAAATAGACTTTCAATCAAAAGTTATCAAGCGTGATGATGAAGGACACTTCATACTCATAAGGGGAAAATACAACAAGATGAACTCTCAGTTTTGAACATCTATGCTCCAAATGCAAGAGCACCCACAGTCATAAAAGAAACAACTAAAACTCAAAAAACATATTGAATTCCATACAATAATAGTGGGAGACTTCAACACCCCACTCTCACCAATGGACAGGTCATTGAAACAGAAACTAAACAGAGATACAGTCCCAACAGAACTCCAATGCTTCATGTTCTAAAATCAGAATTGATAAATGGGACCTCATGAAACTGGAAAGCTTCTGTAAAGCCAAGAATATAGTCAATAAGACAAATCGGCAACCCAGAAATTGGGAAAAAATCTTCACTAACCCCATCTGACAGAGGGCTAATATCCAAAATATATAAATAACTAAAGAAGCTAATCACCAAAACCAAACCACCAAGTCAAAAAAAATGGGGTATAGAACTAAACCGAGATTTCACAATTGAGGAATATCGAATGGCTGAGAAGTACCTAAAGAAATCTGTAATTTTCCATGATAATCTTCAATTTTAATGTTTTTTTATATTTTTCTACAATTTGATTAGAACTATTTCGCATGCAAATCTTCAATTCTATCATAAAATATTTTTACTTCCTTTTTCAATTAATTTAGCAATGTTTTTTATGTCTACCATTTTACTCTTTAATTTTCCATGAAAATTTTCAATCTTAATGTGTTTTTCTATATGCTTCTTCAATTTTGTCAGAAACATTTTCCATGTAAATCTTTAATTTTATCATAAAATGTTTTTGCTTCCTTTTTTAATAAAAAAAAAGAAATGTTCAAAGTCCTCAGTGATCAGAGAAATGCAAATCAAAAGGAACCTGAGATTCCACCTTACACCAAACAGAGTGGCTAAGATCAAAGCCTAAGGTGACAACACATATTGGAAAGGATGTGGGGAAAGAGGAACATTTGTTCATTGCTGGTGGGGTTGCAAACTGGTACAACCACTCTGGAAATCAATCTGGAGTTTCCTCAGAAAATTGGAAATAGATCTACCTGAAGACCCAGCTACACTACTCTTGGGAATATACCCAAAAGATGCCCCACTGTGACACAGGGGCACATGTTCCACTATGTTCATAGCGGCCTTATCTGTGATAGTCAGAAGCTGGAAACAACCCAGATGTCCCACAAGAGAAGAATGGATACAGAAAATGTGGTTCACTTACACAGTGAAATACTATTCAACTATTAAGAACGAGGACATTCTGAGTTTTGCAATCAAACAAATGGAACTAGAAAATATCATCCTGAGTGAGGTAACTCAGACCCTAAAGGACATGCATGGTATGTACTAATAAGTGGATATTAGCCTCCCTAACAAAAAAGTGCAGAATACCCAAGATATAGTCCACAGAATTCAAAAAGGTCAACAAGCTGAAGGAGTCCAATGAGGACTCCTCAGTCCCACTTGGGAGGGAGAAGAAAGCAATCACAAGTGGGCAGGGATGAAGGAACAAATTACACATCTCTGAAAATTCGTGTAAACATCCAGATGAGAAAAAACATGTGATATTTGGCTTTCTTGTCTGAGTAACCTCACTCAAAATAAATGTTTCTGGCTCCATCAATTTACCTGAGAATTGTGGAACTTCAATTTTCTTGATTGTTAATATTCTACTGTGTTAACATTTCAGGTTTCAATATCCTTTCATCAGTTGATGGACATCTAGTCTCTTTTAATTTTCTGACTATTATGAATAAAGAAACAATGAAAAGCAAGTGTCTCTTTAGTAAGATATAGAATCATTTGTATATAGCCTCAAGGGTGGTGTAACTGTATGGTTTGGTACAACTGAGTTATTTCCATATTTTTGAGGTATCTCCACATTGATTTCCAAAATGGTTATACCAGTGTGCATTCCCAAATGTAGTAAATAAGTAGTCCCTTTTCTCAGTATCCATACTAATATCAGCATCATGTGTTTTTATTGATCTTAGCATTATTTCTAGGATAAGATGAAATTTCAGTGTGGTTTTAATTTTTATTTCCCTGGTGGCTAAAGACGTTGAACATTTTAAAAACTTTAAATGATAAACATATTTATGAATCAGTTTTATTATTTTGAATTTTTAAAATACCTTCTTACTGTGGGTCTGGAAAAGGCTTTATTTTTTTTCCCAAGGCTCTGATGTTTATTATGAGATTCCAAAAGTGGGTAACATTTTTTTTAATTTACATTCCAAATCATTTCCCCTTTCCCGTTTCCTCCCTCCCCGAAGGTCCCATAAGCCCCCTTCCCTCCCTCTTTTCTCCATTCAACCCCCTCTCCTTTCTCTGTCCTGGCGTTCCCCTACATCCAGTCTTGGAAAAGGCTTTATTAATGCCAATTTAATACTTCTTGTTTGTACTTTTTTCCAAATCACAGAGGTTTTATGATTTATGCTTTACTCAGCATTTTAGACTATTGAGAATTCTCCTTATAGTTTTTCTTTTTTCCTTTTTATTATCTTTTAACAACTCTACATATTTTTATTGAAAGTAGTCTTTTCTCATACAATAGATCCCAAATGACATTTTCCTCTTCCTCCATTCCTCCTAGTTCCCTACCCTTATTTCCTCTCTCCCCCAGTTCTACTCTCCCTTTGTTTCCTTTTCAGAGAAAAGCAGTCTCCAGGAAATAACAGCCAAACAGGAAAAGATAGTATACACTAAGAGAAGATGAACTCTTTCATGTATAGGCTGGACAAAGCAACCCACTGAAAGGAAAAGAGTCTTAAGAGAAGGCAAGAATCTGAGATACATCTGCTCCCACTCTTTTTTTTCTTTTCTAAGTTTTTTTTATTTACATTCCAAATGATTTCCCCTTTCCCTGTTTCCTCCCTCCCCGAAAGTCCAATAAGCCCCCTTCCCTCCCTCTGTTCCCCATTCAACCCCCTCTTATTAGTCCCAATAATTAACATCCATAAAGTACACTTAGAGGCCCTATGCTTGCCATATCAGCCTCTGTGAGTACATATGAGCCCTGCTTATTTAGTTTGGTGGGCCATGATCTCCTGGTATCCTCCCCTCTCACTCCTACAATATTTTGCTTGCCTGTTCTTTAGGGTTCCCCAATCTTCCAGTGGAAAAACCGTATGGAGAGCTCCAATTTATATTATCTTTCTGCATAATATTTGGCTTTATGTCTCTTCACCTACTCCCATCTGCAGCTCGAGGAAGCCTCTCTGATGATGACTGGACAAAGAACCAATCTATGAGTATAGCAGAACACCATTAGGAAAAATTTCTTTGTTTTGCCAGTCATGTTTGGTCTTATCATAGGTCTCAGGGATATCCAATCTCTGGTTTCTGGCCATCCAAGCAGTGTATGACATGGGTTCCCTGTCATGATGTGGACCTCAAGATAAATCCAACATTGGGTGGTCATTCGCACATGATCTGTACCACAATGCCTCAACATATCTTGCAGGCAGGAACAATTGGAGGTCAAGAGTTTTGTGGTTGGGTTTGTGTCCAGCTCTCTTTCCATGTCCTGAAGAGTACCTACTCTCACCAAAGAGACTCAAACCTAGGGACGAAGATTCCAAGCCTACATCAGCTTGACCTCCCTAAGTTCAATGAGCTGAGTGGAAGTTGTCTTTGGCAATGCCCCCCCCATACACATCTGCTGTTCATTTTCAGAGGACAACCTTCTGTACTAGCATCAGCCTGTATTGTTCAGGCTTCACAGGACTTTTTCCCTTTTGAGCATATATCTCAATTTGGATGTCATGTCCTCCGCCCCTTGGTAGACCATATCTTATATATGAGAGAGTACATCTTGCACACTTGCACACTTTGGGGTGGGTGGGTTCTAATGAATATAGTGAGCAATTTGATGCTGACTTACTGTACGGCTGGTGCTTTACAGATATCTATTTCACCAGTCTAGTCTATCTGTGCCACTGAAGAGTTGGCCTATTTGTTGACTGGTTTCTCTTTCCTCTGATATATACAAAGTTTTACATCCCTGCTCTGCTTAGGGAAAAAAGTAGGGATTGGTATTTTTCTGCTTTCTCCTAAAGGGATCAGATCATTTGGATGTTTTAGCATTCTTAATTCCCACATGTATTGAAAATGTGGTCCTTGGAGCATAAATGGCATCCACAATAGTGTCTGGGTTTTGTAACTGTATATGGGATGGATCTCTAGGTGGGGCAGTCTCTGGATGGTCTTTCCCTCAGTATCTGCTCCACACTTTGTATCTCTATCTCCTCCTGTAGGTATTTTGTTCCCCCTTCTAAGAAGGACCAGAGTATCGATACTTTGTTCTTCCTTCTTCTTGAGCTTCATTAGATCTGTGAATTGTGTCTTAGGTATACCAAGCTTCTGGGCTAATATCCCAGTGAGTGCATACCATGTGTGTTCTTTTGTGATTGGGTTACCTCACTCAGGATATTTTCTAGTTACATACATTTGCCTAAGAATTTCATGAATTCATTGTTTTTATTTTTTATTGTTTTTAATTAGATATTTGCTTTATTTTCATTTCAAATGGTGTCCCATTTCCTTGTTACCCCTTTGAAAACCACCTATCCCATCTCCCTCCCCCTGCTAACCCCCACCCAATTTACTGATTTGCATTTCCCTAATCTGGGGAATTGAGCCTTCACAGGACCAATGGCCTCTCCTCTCATGAATATCTGAAATGGCTATCTTCTGCTACATATGTACCTGGAGCCATGGGGTCCCTCCATGTGTACACTTTGGTTGGTGGTTTATTCCCTGGGAGCTCTGGGGGAACTGGTTGGTACATATTATTGTACTTCCTTCAGGGCTGCAAACCTCTTCAGCTCCTAGGGTCCTTTCTCTAGCTGCTCTGTTGAAGACCCTATGCTCAGTCTATTGGTTGACTGTGAGCCATGGGCATTTTGATCCACCTTCCAATAAGGATCAATGTACCCACACTTTGGGCTTCCTTCTTGTTGAACTTCATCTGGTCTGTGAGTTGTATCTTGGGTATTCCAAGCTTTTGGGCTAATATCCACTTATCAGTGAGTGCATACCATGTGTGTTCTTTTGTGATTGGGTTATTCAGGATGTTGTTTTCTAGCTCCATCCATTTGCCTAAGAATTTCATGAATTCATTGTTTTTAATAGCTAAGTAGCACTCCATTGTGTAAATGTATCACTTTTTCTGTATCTATTCCTCTGTTGAAAGACATCTGGGTACTTTCCAGCTTCTGGCTACTATAAATAAAGCTGCTATGAACATAGGGGAGCATGTGGAGTATCTTGTTGGAGATTCTTCATGTTGGAGCGTCTTCTGGGTATATGCCCAGGAATGGTACTGCTGGGCCATCAGGTAGTGCTATGTCCAATTTTCTGAAGAACCACAAAACTGAGTTCCAGATTGGTTGTACCAGCTTGCAATCCCACCTGCCCTGGAGGAAAGTTCCTCTTTCTCCACATCCTTGCCAGCACCTGCTGTCTCCTGATATTTTTATCTTAGTCATTCTGACTGGTGTGAGATGGAATTTCAGGACTGTTTTGATTTGCATTTCCCTGATGACTAAGGATGTTGAGCATTTCTTTAGGTACTTTTCAGCCATTCTATATTCCTCAGTTGAAAATCCTTTGTCTAGCTCTGTACCCCATTTTTTACATTTTAATAAGATATTTGCTTTATTTTCATTTCAAATGGTATCCCCCTTCTGTGTTACTCCTCAGAAAATCACCTATCCCATCCCTCCTCCCCCTGTCCACCCCCCTCCAATTTCATGATTTTCAATCCCCTATTCTGGGATATTGAGCTTTTTTTTTTTTAAGTTTTTTTTTATTTACATTCAAAATCATTTCCCCTTTCCCATTTCCTCCCTCCCCAAAAGTCTCATAAGCCCTCTTCCCTCCCTCTTTTCCCCATTCAACCCCCACTCACTTCTCTGTCCTGGCATTCCAATGGCCTCTCCTTTCATTGATGTCCGACAAGGCCATCCATTGCCTCATATCCATCTGGAGCTATAGGTCCCTCCATGTGTACTCTTTGGTTGGTGGTTTAGTCCCTGGGAGCTCTGGGGATACTGGTTGATACATATTATTTTTCTGCCTGCAGGACTGCAAACTTCTTCAGCTCCTTGGTTCCTTTCTCTAGCTGCTCCATTGGGGACCCTATCCTCATTCTATTAGTCAGCTGTGAGCCATGGTTATTTTGATCTACATTCGAAGAAGGATCAAAGTAACAACTCTTTGAGCTTCCTTATTGACCTTCATGTGGTCTATGAGTTGTATCTTGGGTGTTCTGAGCTTTTGGGCTAATATCTACTTATCAGGGAGTGCATAACAAGTGTGTTCTTTTGTGGTTGGGTTACCTCACTCAGGATGATATTTTCTAGTTCCATCCATTTGCCTAAGAATTTCATGAATTCGTTGTTTTTAATAGCTGAGTAGTACTCCATCTGGTTTCTTTCCAGTTTCTGGCTATTATAAATAAGACTGCTATGAACATAATGGAGCATGTGTCCTTATTACATGCTGGAGAATCCTCTGAGTATATGCCCATTCTGACTGGTTGGTATGAGGTGGAATATTTGTGTTCTTTTGGTTTGTATTTCCATGATGATTAAGGATGTTGAACATTTTTTAGGTGTTTCTCAACCAACCAGGATTCCTCAGTTGATAATTCTTTGTTTAGTTCTGTACCCCCTTTTTAAATTCGGTTATTTTGTTCTCTGGAGTCTAACTTCTTGAGTTCTTTGTATATATTAGATAATAGCTCTCTTTTCCCAATTTGTTGGTTGTCATTTTGTCCTACTGACAGTGTCCTTTGCTTTCAAAAATGGTGTAATTTTATGAGGTCCCCTTTGTCAATCTTGATCTTAGAGTATAAGCTATTGGCATTCTGTTCAGGAAATTTTCCCCTAAGCCCATATGCTTGAGGCTCTTCCCCATTTTCTTCTCTATTAGTTTTACGGTATTTGGTTTTATGTGGAGGTCCTTGATCCACTTGGACTTCAGCTTTGTACAAAGAGATAAGAAAGGGTCGATTTGCATTCTTCTTCATGCTAACTGCCAGTTGAACCAGCACAATTTGTTGAAAAGGCTACCTTTTTTCACCGGATGGTTTTAGCTCCTTTGTCAAACATCAAGTGACCATAGGTGTGTGGGTTCATTTCTGGCTTTTCCGTTCTATTCCATTGATCTACCTGTCTGTCACTGTACCAATACCATGATGTTTTTATCACCAATGCTCTGTAGTACTGCTTGAGGTCAGGGAAACTGATAACCTCAGATATTTCTTTCATTGTTGAGAATATCTTGAGCTATCCAGGGTTTTTTGTTATTCCAGATGAATTTGTACATTTCTCTTTCTAACTCTATGAATAATTGAGTTTGAATTTTGTGGGAATTGCATTGAATCTGTAGATTGCTTTTGGGAAGATGGCAATGATTACTATATTAATCCTGCCAATCCATGAGTATGTGAGATCTTTCCAACTTCTGAGGTCTTCTTTAATTTCTTTCTTTAGAGGCTTGAAGTTCTTGTCATACAGATCTTTCACTTGTTTGGTTAGAGTCAAACCAAAATACTTTATATTGTTTGTGACTATTGTGAAGGTTGTCGTTTCCCTAATTTCATTTTCAGTTTGTTTATCCTTTAAGTATAGGAAGGCTACTGATTTGTTTGAGTTAATTTTATATCCAGCCACTGTGCAGAAGTTGTTTATCAGGTTTAGAAGTTCTCTGGTGAAATTTTTCAGGTCACATAATTATATTATCATATCATCTGCAAATAGTGAGACTTTGACTTCTTCCTTTCCAATTTGAGTCCCTTTGACCTCCTTTGGTGTCTAATTGCTCTGGCTAGAAATTCAAGAACTATTTTGAACAGGTAGGAAGAGAGAGGACAGCATTTTCTAGTCCCTGATTTTGGTGGGATTGCTTCAAGTTTCTCTCCATTTAGTTTGATGTTGGCTACTGTTTGCTGGATATTGCTTTTACTATGGTTAGGTATGGACCTTGAGTTACTGTTCTTTGCAAAAAATTTAACATGAAATGATGCTGAATTTTGTCAAATGCTTTTTCAGCATCTAATGAAATGACCATGTGGTTTTTCTCTTTGAGATTTTTTTTTAACGTAGTGGAGTATATTGAAGGATTTCCGTATACTGAACCATCCCTGCAACTCTGTGATGAAGCCTACTTGATTGTGGTGAGTGATCATTTTGATTTGTCCGTGGATTCAGTTGGCAAGAACTTTTTTGAGTATTTTTGCATCAATATTCATAAGGGAAATTGATCTGAAGTTCTCTTACTTTGTTGGATCTTTGTGTGGATTTGGTATCAGCATAATTGTGGCTTCATAGAAAGAGTTGGGTAGTGTTCCTTCTTTTTCTATTTTGTGGAATATTTTGAAGACTATTGGTGTTAGGTCTCCATTGAAGGTCTGATAGAATTCTGCTCCAAAACCATCTGGTCCTCTGGTTTTTTTGATTGGAAGACTTTCAATGACCACTTCTATTTCTTTAGGTGTTATGGGACTATTTAGATGGTCTATCTGATCCTGATTTAACTTTGGTATTTGGTATCTGTCTAGAAAATTGTTCATTCCTTCCAGATTTTCCAGTTGTGTTGAGTATAGACTTATGTAGTAGGATCTGATGATTTTTTGAATTTCCTCAGTTTCTGTTGTTATATCTCTCTTTTCATTTCTGATTTTGTTAATTTGGATACTCTTTCTGTGCCCTCTGGTAAGTCTGGCTATGAGTTTATCTATCTTGTTGATTTTCTAAAAGAACTTGCTCCTGGTTTTGTTGATTCTTTGTATAGATTCTTTTGTTTCTACTTGGTTGATTTCAGTCCTGAGTTTGATTATTTCCTGCCATCTATTCCTCTTGGGTATATTAGCTTCTTTCTGTTCTAGAGCTTTCAGTTGTACTGTTAAGCTGCTAGTGTATGTTCTTTCCAGTTTCATTTTGGAGGCACTCAGTGCTACAAGTTTTCTTCATAGCAGTGATTTCATTGTGTCCCATATGTTTGGGTATGCTGTTTTTCATTTTCATTAAATTCTAAAAAGTCTTTGATTTCTTTCTTTATTTCTTCCTTGACCAAGGCATCATTGATTTGAGCATTGTTCTGCTTCCATGTATATGTGTGTTTACTTTTTTTTTTTTTTGCTATTGAGGACCACCCTTACTCCATAGTGATCTGATTGATTTGAGGCATGGCATTATTTCAATATTTTTATATCTGTTGAGGTCTGTTTTGTGAGCAATTATATGGTCAGTTTTGGAGAAGGAACCATGATATGCAGAGAAGAAGGAATATTCTTTTGATTTAGGATGAAATGTTATAGAGATATCTGTTAAATCATTTGGTCCATAACTTCTGATAGTTTCACTATGTCTCTGTTTAGTTGGTGTTTGTCTGATCTGTCCATTGATAAGAGTGGAGTGTTGAAGTCACCCACAATTATTGTGTGAGGTGCAATGTGTGCTTTGAGCTTTACTAAAGTTTCTTTTACTAATGTGGGTGCCCTTGAATTTAGAGCATAGATGTTCAGAATTGAGAGTTCTTCTTGGTAGTTTTTTCCTTTGATGGGGATGAATTTTCCGTCCATGTCTTTTTTGATGACTTTTGGTTGAAAGTCAATTTTATCTGATATTAGAATGGCAACTGCAGCTTGTTTCCTTGTATCATTTGCTTGGAATTTTTTCCAGCCTTTTACTTTGAGGTAGTGTTTGTCTTTTACACTGAGGTGTGTTTCCTGTTTGAAGCAAAATGCTGGGTCCTGTTTACATATCCAATCTGTTTGTCTATGTCTTTTTATTGGGGAATAGAGTCCATTGATGTTAAGAGATATTAAGGAATAGTGATTGTTGCTTCCTGATATTTTTGAAGCTATTTTTATGTTTGTGTGGTTATCTTTTTGGGTTTATTGAAAGAAGATCACTTTCTCACTTTTCCTAAGGTATAGTTTCCCTCCTTGCGTTGGTGTTCTCTATCTATTATCCTTTGTAGGACTGGATTTATGGAAAGATATTGTTTAGATTTGGTTTTGTCATGGTATATTTTAGTTCTTCCATTTATGGTGATTGATAGTTTTGCTGGGTATAGTAATATGGGAGGGTATTTGTGTTCTCTTAGAGTCTGTATGAGATCTGCCCAGGATCTTCTAGATTTCATGATCTCTGGTGAGAAGTCTGGCATAATTCTGATATGGGTGCCTTCATATGTTACTTGACCTTTCTCCCTTATTGCTTTTAATATTCTTTCTTTGTTTAGTGCATTTGGTGTTTGATTATTATGTGACAAGAGGAATTTCTGTTCTGGTCCTGCCTGTTTGGAGTTCTGTGGGTTTCTTGTATGTTCATGGGCATCTCTTTCTTTAGGTTAGGGAAGTTTTCTTCTATAATTTTGTTGAAGATATTTACTGGCCTTTTAAGCTGGAAATCTTCGCTCTCTTCTATACCTACAGTCCTTTTGTTTGTTCTTCTCATTGTGTCCTGGATTTCCTGGATGTTTTGGGTTAGCAGGTTTTTGCATTTTGCATTTTCTTTGACTGTTGAATCTATATTTTCTATGGTATCTTCAGCATCTGAGATTCTTTCTTCCATCTCTTGTTGTCTGTTGTTGATGCTTGTATCTATGACTTCTGATTTCTTTCCAAGGTTTTCTATCACCAGAGTTGTCTCCCTTGGTGATTTCTTTATTGTTTCTACTTCCAAGTTTAGATCCTGGATGCTTTTGTTCAGTTCCTTCACTTAGTTGTTTTTGTTTTCCTGTAATTCTTTAAGGAATTTTTGTGTTTCCTCTTTAAAGGTTTCTACCTGTTGACCCATGTTCTCTTGTATTTCTTTATGGGATTTTTATCTTTCCTCTTTAAGGACTTCTACCTGTTGTCCCACGTTCTCCTGTGTTTCTTTAAGGGAGATATTCATATCCTTCCTGAAGTCCTCTATCAGCATCATGAGATGTGATTTTACATCCAGATCTTACTTTTTCGGTATGTTGTTTTATCCAGGACTTGCTGTTGTGGAAGAACTGGGTTTGCATGATGGTGTGTTGCCTTGGTTTCTGTTGGTAATGTTCTTGCTTCTGTCTTTTGCCATCTGGTTATCTCTGGTTTTAGCTGGTCTTGCTCTCTCTGACTGTGGCTTATCAGTCCTGCAAGCCTGTGTATCTATACTCCTGGGAGACCCTTTCTATCTGGGAGTAATTTAGGTATTGAGAGCCGTGATACAGTGTCAGCTCATGTGTGAAGACAGAAACCAGAAGGATCCTGTCTCCAGCTAATCCTTGGTTCCTGTGTTCATAATGTCTGTCTGTGGATCTGATTTTATCACATCTGCTGTAGAAGGAAGCTTCTCTGATGCTGGCTGAACAAGACTCTGATTACATCTCTCTTTCTGGGCCTGGAATACCCAGATGAATTTTTTTCTCATTCAGTCCCTTTGGGACTCTAACTTCATGATGTCATTATTTTTTAAAAGCTGAGTAACACTCCATTGTGTAAATGTTTCACATTTTCTCTATTCATTCTTCTGTTGATGAACATCTGTTTTTTTTCCAATTTTGCATATATTATGTAAAAGATTCTATTCCCAATAAAAGGAAAAAAATATTCCAATTAAGCCTAACTCAATGGTTATATGAGTAGAATGTGGAATATATTTGCAGAAATGAAAGGGACTCAGAAAACTGTAATATTAGTTATTCAGTTATTTATTTGTTGGGTAATTCATCTTTTCCTATGGTGAGATGAACTCTGTTAGTTTCTTATTTTATTTCTTTGTAGTAGAAATGGGATTTATTTTTTTATTTTATTTAAAATCAACACTTATTGAAGAACAATTATGACTTTTACTAATTGCACAAAGTAGTTGATCAAGTAAATGAAATCTTACTTAGGTGAAATGGTGGAGATTCTTTGGTGACAATATTTTATGGTAAGGTTCCTGGATGTGGATGACATTCTGAGAATATTTTTCTAGTTTAGCAATACAAAAGTAGTTAATGGTCACTGAACAACTTTTCAAGTCATAATAATGTTAGACTCAACTGTCCACAGATTGCCCTTTATGTGGCTGTGTCCATTTTTCATGAGATAGAATCCTAGAATACACATCATTGTTGATGTACTTCAGTTGTTCCTTCCTTCTCTTTCATTTGTTATATGACAATTTTTCATAGCATTCTATGTTTTCAGAGAAACAGACAACTGGGATGTATTTAAAGACCAAGAATTCCAAAAATGAATAGTTCTTTGAGACTGTGTAGTTATTGATCTGAGTTGAAACAATGGAAAATTTCAGATAAAGCTACTTAATGTTATTCCCACTTTCAAATAAAATGAATAACACAGCATGTTTGGGTTTAAATAAATTTCATTACACAAGATGTGGCCATTAACTTTGGCAATGTCACTTTGTTGTCACTACCATATTCCACTAAATTAGTGCCCTAGCAAGATTAATGCATGTTCAGCTTCTGAAAGAACAATAGGACAGGGAAAGAAGAAAGATGAGGCCAAGGGAATGAAAAGAACAGTGAGCTTGAAAAAAATGTAATCAAGGCAGAAAATAAAAATGAACATGAGTCAAATAGACGTGATGATAATAAGAATACGAACCATAGAAAGCACAGTACTAAGTTTTTAAATCTAAATTAGTAAAAAAATACTTCAAATTCCTGAAGTTATTGATGTCTACTTAGAATAATGAGTATGGTGAGCTTGTGGATATGTCAAAGGGCTGAAATATCTTGCCACTACTTTAAGTATAGAAACCTGAAACAATATTCAATTTTTAGAGGGCTTATAAATGGTCATATGATTTTTCCTTCCTGGCCACAGCAGGTTGAACCAGGAACATATACCTAATTGGGGGTTGGGATGCACATATTTATTCTCTGGGGTAAATTTTCAGAATTTTTCACACAGGAATTCCAGTTAGTTCCCATAGCTTTCTTTATCTAAGAAATTGAAAATTCAGGAAGTTGGTATGTGATCATGTTAACTATAGTTAAATCATATCTAAAGAAAAAGGGAGAAAATGCTGAAGAAGACTGGGAAAGAGGGAAGGAGAAGAGAGGGAGAGACAGACAGACAAAGCAGGCCTACACACAAAAATGTGGGTATATGAGCTTCAAATAATAGAAGGACCTTTTGCCATAAGTTGAATTTCTACTTCCATTATATTATGTGAGCCTCCTCTACTTGTGATTTTTGGTTTCTATATGATTAAAATAAAAGGACTTTCCCCTTTTGTCATATTACATGTTTTTGTTAAAGATATTTCTAATGAAAGTGGTTTCAGAATGTATGTCATCAGAAAGGCTCCTTGGTGATTTTTATTCTACTGGTTCTCAAGCCACACTTTGATGAACTCTTACCAAAAGAACATTTGAAATTGACTTAAAGCAGTGTAGATCAACCAGTAACGGCTTAACAGCAAGGCTGACTAGAAATAAAATACAGCAGTCAGGAATAAGGCAAACTTTATGATGAGCAAATGCAAGAAAAGTATGCATAGCTTGCTATGTTCTGTGAGTGCTGGGAGAAGTTCAGACTATAATAGATACACAAGGTTGGAATAGGTAAGAGCTGCCATTTTATGTCTGTGCTCTCAATTGGTCAAGATTCATAGGCTAAATAGGACATCTATGGCTAAAATACTATTATTTATGGGGAATTTATTCACATCAACAGAAATCCTGAAATTTAAAAAAAAAAAAGCTCATTCTTGGTTGTGTTCTTTCTCTTCTGGTAGAAAATCTAAATAATGTCCAAATTCTATAAGAACTGTCTTTAAGATGCATAGAGAATATGTCCAGGTTTCTCTGCACATTACTTCATCAGTCATACAAGTTTGCTTCTCATCTAAACTAATTCAAAATCCTTTCCTTTGGTTCCCTGATGCCACTTAAAACATGTGATTTTTTCCTAAACTATTTCTCTGGGAATTTACGAAATTCTAGTTTAAAAAGTGTGAACAGTTTCTCTTCTTCATATATTTTTTCCTTAAGATAAATGTCAACCTCTTCACCATGTTTATAAAGCTGTCTATGATGCCTCTTCTTTCATTTCTTAAAATTTTATATTGGAAACTTTGAGTTTCACTATGTTTTAACTGATAAACTGATAGGAGTTTTATTCAGTACTATATTTACTAATCATATTGTTAAATTAGTACTAGCAATAGAACTATTTAGCCACTAACCAAATGAAGAAAAGATTGCCAATACACCTGTAAAAGCTCTCATGCTCTAACTCCTCTCCTGAGACCTAACAACATCATAAAATATTTGACTATTTTTAAATTTTTGAAGATAATATATTACTTCCTTTATGTGTTGTTTCATGTGTTTGCTGTTTTAGTTTGAAGTTTCTCCATGTATTTTCTTGTAACATTCTTAGTGCTATTTTGTGTTCAATTGCATGAATTTATCATTATTTCAAACACTGTCCACTGTTAATATAGATTTGAGTATTTTCTATTCTACAGTTATAATCAATTAAGCTATTTTGAGTACTCATGGTTTTGTCTCTTGATGCACACGTGTACTTATTTCTGTTCAGTAAATATATAAGAACAAATCCATGTGACTTTATTTTATTTTTTTTTAACCTAAATGGATTATCTGTACTACCATTCCCAAATTGGGGTAGTCAATCTATCCGGACATAGGATTTTTTTTCCTTCTAAGAGGGATACTTTAACAACATGTAATAAATTGTTTACATGCCAGATATTTCCATAATAGATGCTCTAGACTTGCATAGAAACAGAGACATTATCTTATTAATTATTACCTCTTTGATACATAGAGGAGCTTCTGGAACATAGGCAATCAATAAATGTCTAGTGAACCATAAATATAAATGCTAACTCAGGAGTAAACAATCTGTTAAGTGACTGATGGACAGATACTACAGAGGCCTGAAGTTTTTTAACTTAATAAATTAGTAGAATATATGAGCACCGACTATGTGCCAGGCTGACATTATGTGATGTTACTAATATTGAACAATAAATTAATTTCTATGCTCTAGTACCATGAAGAATTTGTGGTATTTTGGATAATTTTTAATATTGGTATATATTAGTTGTATATAATAAATGTTATTTTTGAATCTATTAGTCAATTTTATGCTATAGTAATTATTAACACGGATTTTGGACAAAGCAAGGAACTTCTGAAATTTAAAATATCGGGACAATGTAGCAAGATTGGCATTGAGACTCTGCCATGATTTAGAATAATGTTGTAGGGAGCAAGGACAATGATCTCAGATCTTGCAAATCGAAAAGTCAACCTTTTGATTTGTTCTGTGATATTTCCACCAATGGAAAATGGTGTGCAAAATATTGCTCATCAAAAGATTATGCAATTTGCGACATTTTTAAACATGCTAGTTTATGTAAGTCAAATTATGACATATGTACCAGGGCTGAATGGCTTTGTGATGCATTTCTCAAAGTGCACTTAAATTTTAAGCAACACATGAAAATGTTTGATTTGTTTTTAGTAACATAGATATGGCCTTTTCACAGAGGCTTCCTTGTCTTGATAAGTAAAGTTGACTTTGTTCAATGTGTAATGATAATGCAACAGTTTTTTTTTCCTAGAATGTAGATGGATAATTTCTACAAGAAACTGAGTGTTGAAATAATGATAGTGATTGTGAAAGCATTGAAAAACATAGACAAACAAGTAGCAGTTCTTGAAAGGTAAAACAAATTGAACAGAAAAATAATAGAATGCAGTGGTAGAGAGGTGCTTTAAAATGAATCAAAGAGGGCACATGGAAATGCTTTGGGAAAAAAGTCTATGAATAAATATTTTGGTGGACTGTGATAATATGTAATCATTTTCCATCCTGATATGCTTCACATATGTGTGGAAAACACTTTTAGTCAAGAACTTGGCAATATGTTTATATTGAAGTGTTGTTACACTTTATAAATGGGCAACTTGGAATTTCTTCCAGACTTATTTATTCATCTGGGAGAGAATTTGTGCTTTTGAACAAAGGAGTAATAAGCAGTTTTCATCAACATGTTCAGATGGGCTTTTAAAAGCAGGAACTCTCAGACATTAAACACTATAGTAACTAAGGCAACACTATTA
This sequence comes from Tokudaia tokunoshimensis, assembly GCA_036184795.1. NCBI lineage: Eukaryota > Metazoa > Chordata > Mammalia > Rodentia > Muridae > Tokudaia > Tokudaia tokunoshimensis. The sequence goes on from BTHU01000023.1 coordinate 108,195,454, forward strand.
ATATATTAGTATTTTCCCACCTAAATTAATTTAAAAGTTGATATTATCCAGTTTCTATATTGGACACTCTGATTTGTCTCCTATCTATACAATTATCTGCACATAAAAAACTGAACCTTGAGTTTGGTAATGGTATGTTAGGTACAAAACCTAAAGCATAATACATGTAAGAAAATGTTATTAAATTATGGTAAACATGAGGCCTGTTATGAGAAATATTTTCCCAAACATGTAACTGATAAACGATTGGTGTCAAAAATACATGAAACAAACTTAAAGAAACTCTGAGAGAATGAAAGAGGCTAATTAAAATGCATAAAAGATCTGAGCAACACTTAACTGAAACAGATAGGTAAATAATTATGTGACCAAGTTTGAAACACTATATGTCATGAAGGAATGTCAAATAAAAAGAAAGACATACTATTATGCACCTATTAGAATTGTTAAAATTTGAAATGCTGACAGGAGTTAATGATTAGGAGTTCATGGAGAAACAGTAACTCTAATTTATTACAGACTGGAATTCAAAAGTGTCACAACCACTTTGTCAGATTTGGGCATTTCTTGCAAAATTAAATATGCTTTTAAACATATTTTTCAGCCACCTTGTTCCTTGACATATACCTAAATGAGAGGAAAGTTATAGCTACATATAAGCCTGTAAACAAATGTTTCTAACAACTTTATAGTAATTGACTAAAGTTAGAAAGTATTAAAGTGGTTTCCTATGAGTTAATGGATAATTATGAATTATCCATTAATAATAAGATAGGAAATTGGGTAGTAGGGGAAGAATGTATAGACTTAAAACTTTTATTTGAGCCTAGACCTATTCTTAAAATGTCCATTTATGAGAAAGATTTGTCTAAATTATTTTATTGTGCTGTTATGATGGAGAACCAATAGATAGTTTCTAAATTGAAACTTACTTGAAGTTTGAGACAATTTATCAAAATAAGGAACATTAAAGGGATTCTGGTAGTAAATAAATAACGGAATTATGCTCTGTGTAGAATATGCTTATTTTGAGTTATGGCTGTGAATAATCCAGGCAGAGATGTCCAGAAGATATTTATTTCTTTCCTTTGTTATATCATTATGTTTTGTATACTATCTCAGTTTCAAAACTTTCTCTATTGGCCATTATCAAGAGAAATATTTATAAAACTATTCACAGTTTAGCACTGAAAAGCAAAAGGATATATAAATTATGACTCAGAGCAAAGTTTTAATTAGAAAATATTGCTGGTCTCATGTTTCTATCCACAACAACCAGGCTTAAATGCTACCTCCTGCTTTGCCTGTAGTCATATTTTTCTCCACAAATTAATATATTTTCTCCTTCTGCTTAATTCTTTTAAAAATTAGAGACAGAAAGAAGATAATAAACACTAAAAACACCCCATGATATTTGGGAGCACAAACATAGATATGCATGGATGAAATTCATATAACTAAACAGAAAATAAATTGTGCTCCTCCTTAGCTAGTACTATTTATTATAGATCCAAGTAAATTTCTGTTAACAGTATTTCTCCCTTTGGTTTATGCTTACTGAAATTATTTTTCAATGCTTTTAAAGCCAGTTAAACAGTATGTTTTATATTGTACTGTTGCTTTATCATCGTTCACTTTTGTTGGATCCACTCTAGCAGATCATCCTAATGCAGTCAAGTCCAAAGTTTCGATTTTTACAAACATTTATCATGAAAAATTATTCATGTTGGTCTGTGAAGATGAGTTATGTTCACATTCTTTTCTCTAAATCTAAGGATTTCATTCCATTGAGCTATGGTACTCAAGTTTTTCGAGTATCTGAAAAGTGGAATGATAATCAAAGTGGTTAGTATCCAGAAATATTTCAATGCTTCCAATTCACCTTGAAAAACCAGATTACAAATGCAAATAGATGTTTTGCAATGAATTTCTCAGAATAAAATTGTCCTTGTAACTCATTTTTAATATGAATTAATTTTCATAGCATGACCAGTTTTATATGGAACTTATGCAATACATTTAGGTATTTGTTTATAGAAAATTGTGGTCTGACCACATTAGCTTTTAAGGAAATTATATTTTTTTATAGTTCTACCAACAGTGGAAATAACTATAAAAGAGAAAAAATGCTTTCTAAAAATGCTGGTTAGTTTTATATCTATGTGACAAACCTGATAAATGTTTGGGATGAAGGCACCTGAACAGAAAAAAAAAAAAACCTGTCCCCACCAGATTGGCCTGTAATGCATATTATAAAAAGAAATTGTATTGGTTATTCTGTTTCTTACATTTCAAATGTTATACCCCTTCCTGGTTTCCTCTCCTAGAATCTCCTATACCCCTCCCCCTGTCTCTATGAGGGTGCTCCCCCAACCACACACCCACTCCTGCCCTACTACCCTAGCATTCCCCTATGCTGGGTCATCAAGCCTTCACAGAACAAAGGGCCTCCCCTCCCTTTGATGCTAAACAAGACCACCCTCTGATAACAATGCAGCTGGAGCCATAGGTCCCTCCATGTGTATTTTTTGGTTGGGGTTTAGTCCGTGGGACCTCTGGTTGGTTGATAATCGTTGTTCTTCCTATCGGATTGCAAACCCCTTCAGCTCCTTCATTCCTTCTCCTAATTCCTCCATTGGGGTCCCCTTGCTCAGTCCAGTGGTTGGCTGCAAGCATTCTCATCTGTATTGATCAGTATCTGGAAGAGCCTCTTAGGAGACAGCTCTATCAGGCTCCTGTCAACAAGCACTTCTTGGCATCTACAATAGTGTCTGGGATTGGTAACTGCATATGGGATGGATCCCCAGGTGGGGTAGTCTCTAGATGACCTTTCTTTCAGTCTCTGCTCCATTCTTTGTCCCCTTATTTCTTTTAGAAAGGAGCGATTCTGGGTTAAATTTTTGAGAAGTGTGATTGAAGATTGATGTGGGAAGGCCCAGCTCACTATTGGTGATTCCACCCCTGCTGCGGTGATCCTGGGTTCAAAAGAAAGCAGACTGAGAAAGCCATGAAGAATTATCCAACAAGCAAAACTCCTCTACAGCCTCTGTATCAGTTCTTGTGTCTAGATTTCTGACTTGACTTCCTGCCGTGGTTTCCTTCAGCAACAGACGTTTAAGCTGTGAAGTGAAATAATAAAACCATTCCTCCCCAATTTGTTTTTGATCATATTTTAACACAGCAGTAGAAACTCTGAAGTCACTAAGTCTAATCTGAACATGTTTAAGCAAAGAGAAATTTAGAGAATGTTAACTCCTTTTCTTTTGAACTGTGGATTAGTTCCATTATGATTCATATCTCCTTCACCTGGTGTTTTATACTTTTTAGAATTCTATGCTGCAACACTTTCAAAATTTAGCTTTACTATTATTTTTGGTCCCTTTGAGATTATCAGAATGTCTTCAGTTGTTGCAATTACTTGAACTCAACCAGAGTTTAAATGCCATTGAAATAATTCTAGATTTACAGAATAATGTAAAATTATTTACAAGCTTTATATCTGGATCTTGTGTCCAGAACCAGTATTAAGAACTTACATAATTATACCAAAAGCAGAATTTTATATTAGGAAAATATAAAGATATTATCCAATTCCATCAGTATTAAAAGTATTTGTTTCCATGTAAGTATAATTCAAACAAAGTTTTTTATAAATATATTTTGTGTGACAACCATCATAAAGATGACCTAACACATTTAAGGATGTTAAATAAAATACAATCACATAGTATGCAACCTTTGGAGATTAGTTTTTGTTAACCCATACTAATTTATTTGAAATTCATATAAATTGTCTTGTGATAGCAAAAGTTATTCATATATATTACCAAGGAGTTTTGCAGGTATGGCATCTGTATGCTTATTTATGTATTCACCCAGTAATGTTTTCAAGGCTTTGACTATCATAAATAGGAATTACATAAAATTTCACACATACACACACACACACACACACACTCAAACACACACATGTGTATGTGTATATATATATATATATATATATATATGCTGTAGATATTAAGTTATGATTTGTTTGGAATAAATTTCTAAGAGCTCACTTGCTCAGCATTACATACATATTTAATTCTTAGGAAAATTTACTCGCAGGTCGCATGTTAGTAGCACACAACCTCATTCCTAGCACTTAGCAGATAGAGGCACATGGATCTCTGTAAGTTCAAGGTCAGCCTGCTCTACCCAGTCTAGGCCAGACAGGACTACACAAAGAAACTCAGTAGCAATTATCCAATGAACAAACAAACAAACAAAATTATGAATTGATTAATATTATTTTAAAAAAGAAAATTTACTTTCTCTTCCAGTATATGCTAATTGTCAAGAGTTCCTTAGTGAGGGTTTAGACTTCATGCCCAATGCCCTTTTCCATGCTGATTTTGTTTTGCCTTGAATTTGCACAGGCCTTGCATATATATAATCTTTTAATATAAACTCATAAAATTTAATATGTGTATATATGTATATACATATGTTGTATATGAATATACACAGACATATATATTTATTTACATAAATACATACATTAAATGTATATATGTATATACATATATTAAATGGGAAATGTCAATTAATTTGTTCATTTTTCATTGAAGTTTTTTCATTTGTTACTGTCGACTATAATAAGTTCTCTGTGTATTTTAAATATTGGTGCTTTTTCAGGTATGAAGTTCACACATATTTTTAATAGTTAAAACCTTGTCATTTCATCTTCTTAATATTTTTTGGAAGCCATTTCAAGCATTTTATGAAGCTTCATTTATCAGTTGAACACTGTCGTGTGTATGTTTATTCATAGTTTCTCTGTAGTTTTTTTTATTAGATATATTTTTTATTTACATTTCAAGTGATTTCCTCTTTTCTGGATACACCCTACCCGAAAGTCCCAAAAGAGCTCTTCCCTCCCCCTGTTCCCCAATTAACCCCCTCCTGCTTCCCTGTCCTGGTATTCCCCTACACTGCTGCATTGAGCCTTTCCAGTAGTTTTTTATCAATGTGTCCATCATCTCTTCAGAATCGACTTGCCCCTGCTTCTCCGAAGATTCCCTAATCCTTAAGGAGACATCCCATTTAAAAAACGAGTGCTCCAAAATCTCTCACACTCAGCACATTGTTCAGTTGTGGCTTTTTGTGTTAATTCCCATGTACTGTAAAAAAAAAAGTTTTTTGCTGTCAGTTGAATGAGGCATGGATCTATGAATATAGTAATATTAAAAATTGTAAGCATTAAAAACACTTTTATTACTACATTCCTTTAGCAGAAAAATAATTATAGGTTTTTCCCCAAGAGAGATGATGTACCTAGTCTTAGGTTCTTGGTCATGTTAGTAGTGTCATCTGTGTGTTCCATCTCCTGACACAGTTCTTAAATCCATCCAGAAAGTTGTTGGTTACTCCCTTAAGATTTAAGTCACTATTGTACTGAAGAGTCATGCCTTTTGGAAAATTCCACCAAATCTGCCCCCTTCCGGAAAGGAAAATCTAGTTAACATTCCGCAGGACAGAAAGACTGTAGGCCTCCTGGGCGAGGGGGAGGTCTGGAGCAGGTAAACACATTCAGCAGGACAAATTGTATAAAGACTGACCAAACAGGCTGGAAGGGGGTTGCCATTTCTCTTTGGTTGCAGGATGATCCCAAGGAGCGTTGGAATAATAAATTCCTCTTGCTTTTTGCATAGATTCCCGGCTCTGTCTTGTTTACTCAGGGGATCCCTGGAAATTCAAGGCTCTCTGGAGTCTTACAGTACCAGTATATTTTGCAAGCATATATACTGCTATAGGTCACAGGGTTTGTAGTTGGTTTATATTGATGTTTACCTTTATATTCTTGGTAGCATGCAAAAAACATTCCAGCACCATGAACATTAGATTATAGAGATTAAGTTTCTAGTTCAGCACCAGCTTGACTTCCTTATGTTCAACAACATAAGGAAGTGTTATCTTTAGCAATAGGGTCTTACCATCAGGCTCTGGAGATGAATAATGTAGCTTGTGATGCACGGGTGGGAGTATTCTATGGGATTCCTTTGGCCAACAACTAAATGAGATGTAACCCATTCCTGGCAATGGAAGTTATACATGATAACATACAATATTTAGTTGGGACATTGTCATCCCATTGCATGATGACCCCATTCTCTCTCTCTCTCTCTCTCTCTCTCTCTCTCTCTCTCTCTCTCTCACACACACACACACACACACACACACACACAGTTTAGAGTATTAGGTGTTCAAATGGCTTTCAAAGGGCCTTTAATGTTTGTTGTCCCTTTCCATAATCCTTACTATACTCTCCTGGACTATCATCCTCCTCCTCATTTACTCCAACAATTCTAGTTTCGTCTTTTTCTCTCTATAACACTGGCATGTATTTCCCCTGCTGTGGAAGAGCCATTAGGCCAGGGACCAGCTCCACCTGCAAGGATTAGGTCCTGAGACAGGGAAGGAGCATAGGTGAAAGTGAAGACATTGGCCACCTGTTGGCTTTCAAGTAAGCTAGATTATTCAATCACAGTCCTGCTCTCCTGAGCAGTGATATCATTTTTGATTTTATTAAAAGAAATTACAACATCAGCAATTCCCCCAAACGTATTTTGTCCTAAAAAGTAGAACCAGGCATGTCTTGTAGACATGAGCACATTTCCAGCTGGTAGCTAATGTAGTTACACAGTTATACAAAGGGAGAGATAGATTAAACATTTGTGAATATAAGTCCAGTCATCAAATAGCACCCCATTGTCAAAATCCTTTTTAAATTGCTGACAGAAATGTGTTCATTGTACCAAGCCTCCTTTCTTAGCATGTACCTATCAATTCCTGTTATCATCTTTCTAAGAACCATTTTCAAGTCTCTATTGATCAGGCATAACCTCGCAATTCTCTAAGTCTCTATTGATTAATCATAGCTTTCCCATTTTAAGTCTCTGTTGATCAGCCATAGCTTCCTCAGGACAATTATTCAAACAGGACCCACTGCTCCCCAAAAGTACGACAGGCTTACTCAGTGTGACTGTAGCTGTTTCTCTAGAGCCATGTGTTCAGATTCTCAAGATTAATGGGCACTTCTGGAGGAACAATAGAAGCAAAACTGGAGAGGAGGGTTTTACCCTTCTAAGGAGTATTGAGAAAATCATCCACAGGACTTTAGGCTGGCATGAACCTGGCCTAGCCCATGGCCTACAAAGTGAAACTAAATTTTGCTGAGTATAAACAGCATAGTGAAAGCAGGGAGAGCGTCTAACACAAGTGATCTAGGTAATAAGCACTTACCACAGTCCTTGACAAGTGGGAAGGGTTTTCCTCTGGCCTCTTCACCATAGAGGTCCCATCCGTGAAATACTCATGTGTTGTTCCCTGCAGAGGGGAAAAAGAGTAACATAGAAAGGTAGATTCATTTATAAAACACCTCCGGATGTTTTGGGGTTTTTTTTGTTTGTTTTTTTGTTTTGTTTTGTTTACCTATTTGTTTAGATTTAACATTTTCTTTGAGTGAGTTCTCTAGGTCTTCTACCTTATATTCAAGATCTGAAATGATCTCTTCCACATCTTATAACCTTTTGGTGAGGCTTGCTTCTGAGATTTTTATTTGACATCTGAATTTTTGATTTTCAGGTTTATTTTAGTTTCGATTTCTTTAGTGATCTCATTTCTTTGTTAAACTCTGCTTTTATGTCTTGATCTGTTTTCATCAATTCTTCATGTTTTCATGGTCTACATTGAGACATTTCTTATCTTTTTTAAGGTCCTTGAACATATTCATAACTGCTGCTTTCAAATATTTCTGTGTGCTTTAACTAAGTTGTTTCCCCCAGGGTCTGTTTTAATAGGATTGCGATCTTCTGGAGGAATCATATTGTCTTTGCTGTTAATGTTGTGTTTTATAAAAAAGAAAAAGAAGCCAGGAATATGTTTGGTGGAGGTGCAGTATGGTGTAGGGGAAGGGGGTGCCTTTGCGGACCCATGCTGAGGCATCTCTTCCCCCTGAGGTGCCAGCCTTACAAAGGTATAGATTAGGGTTTATTCAGGGCATGGGGAGGGGAGTTGATGGGGTACTGTAAGGACAGAGAAAGACAGAGATGAGAAAGAAAGAGAGAGAGAGAGAGAGAGAGAGAGAGAGAGAGAGAGAGAGAGAGAGAGCAATTGAAGCATGAGTATGTGGAGATAGAGGGGGGAGGGGAATGAGGAGAGAGGGAACAGAAGTGGAAGAGGGTAAGAGTGCAAGAGAAGAACAAGAGCAAGAGTGTGAGGAAGGGGCAAGCAGCTCCTTTTATAGTGAGTCAGGCACACCTGGCTGTTGACAGGTAACTGTGGGCTGGAGCCTAGGCAAAATGCCAACACTTAATGTTTGTGTTTTTTGCACTAGGATGTAGGTATCTGGATTTATATTTGAAGTGATGATTTTTGGGTATATATACAGCCTGAACTTTGTTAGGTGGGCTATATTATTTGGTTGCTATTCCCTACTCTGAATCCTAAGCAAATATGGTGGCTATAGGGTCCCTGTTGAGCATTTCTGCCGATCATAAAGTGTCACAAAGGAATGGAGATGGGCTTAAAGGCTGACAGGTGTGATAGGAAAGAACTAAGTAGATTCTGGGTCAATACCAAAGGCAAAGTTCCCACTGAATGAAGGTGTGTTGGGAGGAGGGGCTTCTACAGGAAAGCAGAACTACAACTAATATCAAGTCTAAAGAGATTAGGATGGAGGGCAGGAATGATAACAAAGTAGGTGAATAGCTCCTTAGTGTGAGCTCTGGGGATTCCTGGTAGAAAATAATTCTTTGATTCATTGAGTTTCGCGTGTGATAGAGATAGGCCAATAGGAAAGGTTGATAGGGGCTGAAGGAAAGACATATACTCATTTCTTGAGAGCATAGAATATTATGCTTTCAGTAATATACCATATGATTTATCTAGAGTACCCAACAAAAGTATTACCTTATAAAGATTACAGCAGAAGTGTTGTAGGTAGGTATAATTACTAATTATTTAGTCAATTATTTCACAAGTTTGTCTTTATTGAATATCTCATATATTTAATCTGAAGTTAAGACACTGAGTATGACATTCAAAGAAGTTACACTGATATTTTAAGTTAAACATTTTTTCTAAATATGAATTCTGTTGCTGAATACGATTTTCTACTTCTGTCTTTTCTCAAATATTTTGAAGAAACTATCCCATAGAAGCGTAAATGATCCCACAATTACCATATGGTTAAATGTTACTTGAATTTAACCCATGTATTCTGCAAAACATTTTACTTTATTGGGAAGGAAGAAGTTTTCTTTGTGGTCTAGATTAGAAATCATTTTGGATACCATGTTCAATTGATTTAATGAAGAAGTTAATACAACAACAATATTAAGATGATTTCTGAATGCTGTTAAATTATACTGTAATCTTAAAAGAAAGTATATTTTCAATTTTCTTGTGTTCTTGTTTCTGTAAGTTTGCATTAAAAACTTGAAAATTACGATTCCATACATATCATTCTGTGGGGTTTTGTTTCAATTTTAAAACAGTACAACTTTTTTTTGTATGTGCTTTTTTAGTTTCTTTATGTTTCTATATGGAAATCACTGTACTTTGCTCACAATTAACCAAGTATCATCAACCTCTAACTTTCCTTTTGTACTTCAGTAGTACCTATTATCAGTGTTTTCCTGTAAAATAAACTCTATTGATGATTCCATACCAGTATAGCATTCATTCAGGTGTTTTATCTCTAAAACATTTAACAATATGGTTTTACAGTTTTTATTAAATGAATCCAAAGCTTTTATCTCAGAAACTAAACAGCCATATGTCTGAGGTTGTATTTCCATCCTGCATTTTTTTGTGTTAGTATACTAAAATTTTATAAATAGAGCCATTTCATGAGATCCAAATAAGTTTAAGGCTGGTGCATATACATGAAATATTTTATAACCTGAAACTTTGAGGAAAATGTTTCATATTAAAGGATAAATTTGAAGTTACAATTTAGAGATCATTTGCACAGTGTAGCTCTTCCTTGTGTTTGACAATAAGATAACTCTCACATTTTGGTTTACTTTCCTCCATAATCTTTTATAATTTGTCAAATATTATTTTCTCCTTGCTGCTGATTGAACTCAGAACCTCATGCATGGCGGTCAAGTACTTTACTATTGCATGTATTTTTTTTATATGCTTACACTTGTTGATTCTTAATAAAGGAAATAATGATATTAAATATCATGTTGGATGTTGTCCTCCTAACTCATTGACATATCTCATTTCCATTAAATGGCTTCATTCAAGTGAAATTGCTTATGAAATAAATAGCCCTTCTATAATTATCAATTCCCAGTTCTCTGTGATATGAATCACGTTTATGTTAAATGGTTTTCTAAATTTTTTGCTTTGCATATTACATTAGATGCCAACTTTGTGCATTCTCTTCTCCAGTTATGCAAATGCAAACATGAATTACTGGATCTTTATTGAAGGAGTTTGGATTTTAATGAAGGAAAATATTGCTTCTCTTAGAAATACTGTTCCAGGGGGATTAATTAGTGGAACTCTGATTAAAATATGCCTTAATCATTACTCCTGAGGAACAATACTCTCGGAAGAGAAAGACTTATAGTAGATAGAAGAAAAATTCATATTATCTTGCACTTATAGTTTCTTATTTATTTCACTGGGGAAATAGTAGAATGCATTTAAAATGGACCTGACAAAGTGTAAACAGGGAGACATTTGGTGATATTTACTAAGCATAAAATGATTATGTGTATATGCTGTGCTATTACCGTGTGGGCTAGTACAATATGACACAAAATTAACCCTACATTTGTAACTCTCTTCCTTGCCTAGCTGAGCTCCCAATCTTGTTTATCTAGGATACTTTTTAGCCATAAATTGTGGTCAGGTAAGGTATAGTCTTGTTTTGAAAAAGATTGTAAGATGTAAGATGTATTGAAGATTGTGTCTTAGATGTATTTTTTACCAGTAATAGGAACTCAATATTTTTAGGTATCTGAGTATAGTATGAAAATAAAGTATAAACAAATACAGAAATTATAAAAAGAAAATCTGGTAATAGTTCAGGTAATAACACCTAGAAAACATTAGTCATTGTATATATGTACATATATACATTCGTGCTTAATTACTACTCTCTGGTTTGTCCATGAAATTATATAAACTAGCACATTTCCAGTACTCCATGTTTAATGTGGGCCATCAATATACACAAGAATAAAGAACAATTGGCACAGAAATCTTTTATATTTCTTAAGGATATTTTCATAGAAAAGTCATATGTGACATGATAAAATATTAAACTAAAATAATATCCCTTGTCCTCAAAGCTTTCATTTCTCTCCCTTCAAATTATAGAGATGCTTTCTAAGGGAAAGGGAGAGGGGAAAAGAGGTAGAGATAGAAAGAGGAATGAGAATGTAGAGAAGGAAAGTGGAAGGATGTAGTTTCTAGAAGCTATAGCAAAATGGGGAGGCCTTACTTAGTGGGTTTAGAACTTAAGCTTTGTATGATAAAAATATTCTGAAATTGGATGAGGAGAATTGCAGAATGTGGATGAATATAGTTAACGTCATAGAGCTGCACTTAAACACTGGAAAAATAATAAATCGTATATGTGTTTTATTATAGCTTAAAAGAATATCTTATGATGCTTCCACAAAAAACAAATCACAATATATTTTGTAGAATCAAAGGAGATAATTAGTGTGAAAATACTTGAAAAGTTGTAAATGTTAAGAAAACAACGAGATTCATTCATTCACTTATTTACTCATTAGTCCAATTAAAATGATCAGGTATACAACTATATTAGCTATTAGCTAAGTGCTAAATTAGCTAAGAATTAGGTCTTTATTCCTGTTTTGTTTAGAATTTTCAACAGCTTGAATCAGTGCAAAAAATTGACTTGTAAAGTGCTGTTGGCAAATGTGTACAATGCATGAAGTATAGAAATAGTAGAATATGGAATAATAATAATAATAATAATAATAATAATAATAATAATAATAATAATAAAATGAAATGACAATGATAAAGTTCAGTGTGAATTATGGGAAACACTATCAGTCATTCACCAAACTGAACATTTTCAACTATATAAAAGAACAATGGAAATTAACTAAACCAATATAAAATATTGCTTACAAAGATCTGATAAATGTATTGCATCAAAAATTTGATTCTAGCCATTTAACCTTAGCATAGTTGCCTATGCTACCAAACTATGGAGAGGGTCATTTTTTTTCTCTCTCTCTAATCTTCATTGTGGAAAATTTAGAGGTGGGACCTTAAAACACTGCAAATACTCCCAGCAAAAAGGCTATAAACAGATGTGGTCTTTCATGAATGAGGTTATTTGAGAATTGTGAATTGAAAACAACAACAACCAACCCACAACCATTTGTTCTTTACAAATCAGTCAGTCTCAGATAGCAACAAAATAAAAATCTTTCCTTTAAAACCATAATCACATCTGGAAATATACATGAAATCTAAACTCTGTTGTTTTCTCTATCTCTGCTTCTTCTTTTCCTTTTGCTCATTTCTTTCCCTTACTAACTGGAGCAAAATATCAAAATCTTTCTTTGCTCTTCTATAAAGCAACTTCACAAATTGTTACCTGAAGGTTTATTCAGGAGCTTCTTCAAGGTAGGTCCTCATTTAAGAAGAAAATTCACAACCTGCTGATCATCTAACCCTTTCTAAATTCCATTTTAGAGGAAGTTGAAATGTACCAATAGTGGCTGAAATGTATCATTCTAATTTCATCTAGACTATTGAAGACAAAGTCATTTATACAAGGACATCTAATATTTATACTTTATTCAACTTCATAGAATTCTAAGGAAATAAAATCTTCCCTTAAAGTCCATACTCAGTAATACCTCTAGGCTTTTTGTCCATTTCATGAATATTGTCATTTTACATGGCTATAATGACTCAGAAATTTCAGATGAATTCTGAACTATACATAAGTTTCTATCATTTGAAATTGAAAAAGTAAACTCAAAATTTGAATACATTATCTGTATATGTAGATACATGGGATTGGTTATAATTCTGTAAGTATCCTTTGGAGATTTGTGATCAACTCTTGAGATATCAACTCTTTAGAATGTGGTGACAACTTCAACATCTGAATACTGCAAAAGAGAGAATTTGTCTTTTAAGAAACAATGACTACTTAATGTGTTTTAAAGTAAAGTAAAACAAGTAAACAATAAATAAAGTAAACCAATAAATAAAAGTAAAACGTTAATTAAAATGCTATTCATAATATGCTGAATTATTTTTATTTTGTTTCTGCTATTCTATCAGATAAATTTACTTTCTTTTAGGATAAGGAAAATGTGTTTATTCAAACTACTAATAAAGCATTAATATAAGTCCTATTGTTATCTGTATACAACATATAACATACATTGTTCTATTGAAATTAGTTGTTGACATTAAATTGAAGCAACAAATGCAATTATCACCATAGTTATTGGAACCAAATCGAATAAAATATGACTTGTTTATAGTTATAATTCTGATTGGAGTTTGGAATAATTTCTTTTATATCAGTTTGATAGTTTCTTGTTTACTTTCTTCTTTGTTCCTGGAGAAGTGTGTATATATTTGACATGAGATAATATAAATGAAAATATGTAGTACCGACACGGTAATGTATCTGTTGATATAAGAATAAGAGGTAGAATTAATGCTTGAGTCAACATCAAGTACTTATTCCACATTCTCTTTCTCCTAATCCACATTTACATATGGTTAGCAAGATCCTTTTCACATTATCTATGAGAAAGCAATATGATCCAACAATTTCCTTTCTCAGAATTCTGAACAGGGTGACAAGTTTCACAAAAAGAAAGATTCAAAATTAACTGTATGTATATACAAAGGAAAATGCTGTTTCTTCGTACAGTATAATTTGGGTGGGGGTTTTATTTTGCTGGAAATATGCTGTTTGTGAGTGCATTCATTTCAATTGTTCATTATGAAGACAGTGATCATCAAGTTTAATATTCAAATGAATCACTCAAGAATCTTGTTTAAATACAGAATCTTAGTTTGTAGGTCTGGAAAACTTCAACTTCTTTATTTCAATGATTCCCCAAAGTGTGCTGAAGCTAGCTGTCCACAGATAATACTTGGAGTAATGCAGTGTAAATGTGTGTGATAATGACACAAAGATACAATTCTTATTACAAACTCCTATGGATCTCAAAGGGAAACATGTTTGTGTATGTTATATGTGTGTTGATATGCCATAAATGGGACATAGAACTCTAACAACATGAAAGTATAGATTGCTATATCAACACAAATATAGACCATTTAAATGGAAAATTGAAAGAATTTACTAGGCAATTGTATGAACATTCATATTGCAAAAGTCATTGTTTTATTCTTTGTCTGTAATGTTTTCACCCCTTGGAGCAGTCATATTATCTTTACCTCATTTCTCCAACTCTAGCACCATAGGCAGGAATACTGAATGGAAATTGTTCTTAAAATTAGAATTAATATTGTATCATTTACTTTGTTATAATACTCAAAATAGGCAGTAATATATATTACTTAAATTTTTCTTGAATACCCTTTTTATTTATCATCATGTTATATGCATGTTTGAAAATTTCAAACAATAAAATAAAACCTTGCTGGAACAAGAAGGCCATTTGAAATGTATCTTACAGCTAATGACCCACAATAATTCCTGTTTACATTATGTTTCCTGAGTACAGACGTGATGTAACCAGCCAGCCCCCACTCTTGACAGTAGACTTTCCTTTTCTGATGCCACGTCTTCCCTGCAAAGAATGAATGAATCTCTCTTGAGCTATAAGCAAAACTAACCACTTTTCCAAGAAGATTGTATATATGACGAGCATGACTTAAAAGATTTGTTTCATATACTACAAAAACAGTTTTAAAAGCTATATACTGACAGGTATACCTACAATCCTAGCGTGCTGGTAGACTGAAACAGAAACTGTCAGAAAATAAAGCAAAGCAATACAAATTATACTAATCATGTCTCTGATTTATCTCTATTTTTCTATATGTCCAACCTTAAGTTTATTGGCTCTTGGTTTTTTTTCACTTTTTTAAAAAAATTTATTAGATATCATCTTTATTTACATTTCAAATGTTATCCCCTTTCCTGCTTTCCCTTCCAAAAACACCCTATTCCATACCCCGTCTCCCTGCTCACTAACCCACCCACTTCCGCTTCCCTGTCCTGGCATTCCCCTTTACTGGGGCATCAAGCCTTCTCAGGACCAAGGCCCTCTCCTCCCTTTGATGTCTAACAAGGCCATCCTCTACTACATATGTAGCTGGAGCAATGGGTCCCTCCATGTGTACTCTTTGGTTTGTGGTTTAGTCCCTGGGAGCTCTGGGGTACTGGTTGGTTCATATTGTTGTTCCTCCTGTGGGGCTGCAAACTCTTTCAGCTCCTTCAGTCCTTTCTCTAGCTCTTCCATTGGGAACCTTGTGCTCAGACCAATGGTTGGCTGAGAGCATCCAAGTCTGTATTTGTCAGGTACTGGTGCAGCCTCTCAGTTGGTAGCTATATCAGGCTCCTGTCAGCAAGTGCTTGTTGGCATCCACAATAGTGTCTGGGTTTAGTGATTGTATATGGGATGGATCCCCAGGTGGGTCAGTCTCTGGATGATCTTTCCTTAAGTCTCTGCTCCACACTTCATCTCTGTATCTCTTCCCATGGGTATTTTGTTCCCTCTTCTAAGAAGGACCAAAGAATCCATACTTTGGTTTTCCTTCTTCTTGAGCTTCATTTGGTCTGTGAATTGTGTCTTGGGTATTCCAAAGATCTTTACTAACTCTGCATCCAATAGAGGATTAATATCTAATATATACAAAGAACTCAAGAAGTTAGACTCCAGAGAACCAAATATCCCTATTCAAAAATGGAGTACAGAGCTAAACAAAAAATTCTTCACTGAGGAATACCAAATGGCTGAGAAGCACCTAAAGAAATGTTCAACATCCTTAGTCATCAGGGAAATTCAAATCAAAACAACCCTGAAATTTCACCTCACACTAGTCAGAATGGCTAAGGTAAAAATCTGAGGAGCCAGCAGGTGCTGGCGAAGATGTGGAGAAAGAGGAACTCTCCTCCAAGTCTGATGGGATTGCAAGCTGGTAAAATCACTCTGGAAATCAGTTTGGCAGTTCCTCAGAAAATTGGACATAGCACTACCAGAGGACACTGCTATACCACTCCCAGGCATATACCCAGAAGATGCTCCAACATGTAATAAGGACACATGCTCCACTATAGCAGCCTTATTTATAATAGCCAGAAGCTGGAAAGAACCCAGATGTCCCTCAACAGAGGAATGGATATAGAAAATGTGGTACATTTTTTCAATAAAATGCTACTCAGCTATTAAAAACAATGAGTTCATGAAATTCTTAGGCAAATGGATGGAACTAGAAAATATCATCCTGAGTGAGGTAACCCTATCACAAAAGAACACACATGGTATGCACTCACTGATTAGTGGATATTAACCCAGAAGCTCTTGTTTTTTTAACCTTTGTTCAGTGACATCAATGTAGAATATCAGAAGTCTTAACAAAAAAATCAGAAAACAAATAGCCTTGAATGCTGTGACAAAGCAGGATTCATTTTCTCAGAATGAGTCTCCCCCTTTTAAGATCTTTAATGGACTCATCCCACACATCTTGAGCTGTTTGCTTTGTAGTGGCTGCTTTGATTCCTTTGAACTTCTTTTTTTCGTTTGCATCTTTTTAAATAATCATAATGGTCGGCTAGAGAGGATGACTCAGTACAGGAAGGAATTTCTGTGTTTCATCCCCTGATCCCAAATAAAAATGACATGTATAGTAGTCATGATAATGATGGGGATTGTGTTGGCAGTAGTGATGGTACATACTTGAAACCCCAGTGCTGGGGAGGCAGAGACAGGCATATCCCTTGGACTTGTTCACTAGCTTGTTAAGTCTTATTAATTCTAGGCTAGTGAGAGAACCTGTGTAAAAAGGATGGGGAGAAATTGGTGGCATGTGTTTTTATGTCAATTCTCAGGGGGCAAAGACATGTGGATCTGTGTAATTTTGTGGCCAGAAAAGGCTACACATGAAAGCTGTGTAGCCAGTAGCAACTTGGATGACATTCCTGATAAATGACAATAGAGTCTTTCTCTAGCATCCATATGCATTCTCACAGAGAAGATAGAAAAATAAAAATCACATAGACAAACACATTTAGTTTACTTTCTGGGTTCTCTTTTCTTGGCTAGTTTTTGTTTAGATCTATTCATATCGACCATATTGTAATGATTCTTGTGGCAGTATAGACAGGGCAAATGTAGAGGAATTTTAATTAAGCAACATGAATTCTCTGGCAAGGGTTCACATCCAAAGACCTTCTGGGTCTATATGATCCATCCAGAATGTAGACATGCCCTGGATTGTAGGAGGATCTGACTGGAATATAGACATGCCCTCAGTATACACCTTTAATCACTAACAATGAAGATAAGTTTAGTTTGTAGAAAGAAGCAATCATGTTTAAAAGTGACTTTTATTAATTAATGAGTAGACAAAGTGTCAAGTCAGAGAAAAACTTGAGAGAATAAGTCAGGGATAGGATACAGTCAACTCATATGAGAACAGCAAAGGAAAGAAAGACTACTTAAAAGCAGTGAGCAAAAACAGGACTGTTTTCCTATCCAATTACCTTGGTCACTCTGAATCTCTGGAAAATTTCCTCTAATATCTTCTTGGCTACCAAGTTGTTTCCTGATTGTTTGGGAAAGCCTCAACCCATCCAGAGAAAGTATCTGTAAACACCAGAAGGTATTTGTAACCATATTTTCCTGGCTTAACTTCTGTAAACTCAATCTCCCAATACACCCTGAGCTGCTCTCCCCTAGGTCTCTTGCTTGGCTTGCTCTTGGCTGCATAAGCATTTATTTGCTAACATACCTTACACTGTTCTACAAAGTTCATTACATATACTTTAGATCCCTTGACTGCTTGGATGAGCTTCTTATCTCCTAAATGGGTTCATCTATGCATTTGGTCAAGTAAGTTCTTAACTTTTCTTTCTTGTGTATGCTACTGCCCTTCCTTCTCTAGGTAGTAGTTGGTAGGGTGGCTAGCAATCTGAGTCCTTTCTTCACTGATATATTTTAAGTGAGGCCATCCCTTACTCCAGTCCCATTTCCCAATGGGTGTCTCTTGCAGGCCCATAACCGGGATAGGCTCCTGCATAGCTACTTCTCGAGCCACTTGATCTGCCTGGTAATTCCATTCTAATGCCCTGAACAATGAATAATACTCACATTTGCTGGCTTCATCAGGGCTTCCAAGAGATCCAAGACTTCCTTTTGTTTTTTATTTCTTTTCCCTCTGATGTGAGCAGTCCTCTCTCTTGGTATATAGCCCTGTGGACGTGGACTGTGGCAAAAGCATATCTGCTATCTGTGTAGATGTTAATTTTCTTGTCAGCCCCAAGTTCCAAGGCCTTAGTGAGGGCAATGAGCTGTAATTTCTGCGCTGATGTGAGGGGGGTGGGGGGGATAGAGGTTCAGCCCAGATGACATTTGTGCCGTTTACCACAGCAGCACCTGCTCATCTCTGACCTTCATGGAGAAAACTGCTCCTGTCTGTAAACCGGGTAGCCTCAGCTCCAGGCAGGGGTCAGTCGAGAGGTCTTTCCTCCACCGATGGACTCTCCTTTTGGGCCAGTAAGTTGTGGCCCATCGAGCAAGAAGTGTATCTGGGTCCCCATCTTAGAGATTAAGGCTTGTCCAAACAAAGGGTAAGGACAGTCTGGGATAACTGGAAATGAATGTAAATGAATGGAATACCTGGCCCATCCCTAGGTCCACTGTTCTTCAGGTAGTCCATGAACACATTTTGGTGTCAGTGGCTCCTTGAACCCAAGATTTTTTTTCTTGGGAACGGGGTCATCAATTTGGAGGAGGACTGAGTTTTGAGCCCCTGTCCACCAAGAATTGTGTGGGTTTCCCCTCCACTCTCAGAGTTACCCTGGGTTCCGGGAGGGAGTCAGAACCCCATCCTCCCTAGTCACTGTCTTCCCCCAGGGATAACACCTTCTCCATTTGGGGGCACTTTTTCCAAGGCCTGGGATTTCCTGCCCTGGCTTCTTTTTGTTAGGGCACTCTCAGGCCCACAGGTTCCTCTCCTTGCAATATGCACACTAGTCCTTTTCAAGGGGTTTTCTGTCTCTCTTTGGCTGGAGTCTCTCTTCTCTGCTTTCTCTAACTACTATAGCCAAGATTCTCTGTAAATTCCTTTCCTTTTGCTAGTCAATAGATTTAAAGGTCAATATGCTTAGCCAGTAAGTTTGAACTGCCACCTTGCTGATGTAACCTGTGCCCCTAAAAAGTATAAAAACTTCTTGTAATAGCCATTCAGGATCGCCTTCTCATCACTTGTCTTGAGGGACTGATTGAGGGTCAACCGTGATGTGCTGGAAAACAAACCTCTTGCTTTTGCATTTAAAAAAAGAGTAGTAAGCAAGAGAGTGAGAGAAAGCAAGAGGGCTAGGAAGAAAGAGACAGAGGAAATTTTACCCAGTTTTAGCAAGAAAGGTTGCAGAGAGAACAAACTAGACACAGGTGAAGACAGAATGAGATAGAGAATGAGAAGGAGCCAGAAGATTAGAACAGATTGCCAAAGTCAGTATGAAGTCAAGCAGAGCAATTCAGTAAGAAGCTTAGATTAGAAAAGGTAGATTGAGTCAGTCAGTTTGGAAGATTAGATTGTATGGAGGCTAGAAGCTTTTAGGCTTAGACTTAAAACAGGTAAAGAAATGCCCTGGGATCAGCCCCAACTGTGTACTCACAGAGCTTTGGTACAGCTCTCATCTCATCCCTTCATCTCTGTAAATAAAAGCAACATTTACAGGCTAGTACTGGGTAGAGTGATTGCAACAAATAGATTAAACCATACCTATTTTAGGGTCAGACTAAGACTTCCTTTGTCTTAAATATGTTGCTTCAGTTTCAGAAGAAATCCAATATATCTACACTAGTGAGGTCTATAGGATTGCACTGACAAATAGCTCCAAATGTATTAGCCTATTCCTGAAGCTAGACTTAATTTTTTAACCTATGTTATCTGGTAGGAGCATTATCGTCCCAAAATCAGATGCTTAATTTAAATTCGTTTTATATATTGTATGTATTTTAGAAAGCTAGCATTGTAGTGGGTTTCTATAACTTTTAAAAAGCACTTTAGTGTTAGTGACATCCTCCTGTATTTTTTTCTACAATTCAATGTTTCATCTCCATTGCCTTTCACCCTACTTGTCATTATTCTGCTTTAGCTCTTAATGTCAGTTCATTCTACCATCACTGTTGTGATTATAAAAAGATAAAGAGGTATAAGAATATACGTTCTATGGGGGTGTGGTGAGGTATGGGGGAGAGGGGGTGCCTAGGCGGGCCCATGCCAAGTCATCCTCTCCCCCTGAAGGACCAGTCACACAATGGTATAGTATAGAATAGTTTATTCAGCACATAGGGAGGGAAGTTAAGAGGGTAGTAGAGGCTGAGAAAGGCAGAGAGAGAGAGAGAGAGAGAGAGAGAGAGAGAAGAGACTGGCCATGACCACATGGAGAGAGGGGGGAAGGGAGTGGGAAGAGAGGGGGAGCAAGAGGGCAAGAGGCAAGAGAAAGAGAAAGAGAGAGGCAAGACAGGCAAGAGAGAGAGGAGGGGGGCAAGCATCCCCTTTTATAGTGGGCCAGGCCTACTGTGGTAACTGTGGAGAGGAGCTTACCTGGTTGTTGCCAGGAAATTGTGGGGTGGAGCTTAGAAAGCATGCTAACAATCACTTCCTTGATATCCTTCCCACAGCTCCTGACTCAGTCTCTGACATCTATGGGTATTCCAAATGAAACACACAAGATTCAGTCGATAGGCACAAATGAGAGAAAAATGCCATTCTGGGTCTGCATCATTTCACGCAGAATGTACTGAAAATTACATACCCTTACCTAATAATGCTATAATTTTATGTTTCTCAACCCTGCACCAATATACCATATTATTGTTGTCCATATATTAGTTGATAGTCATCTAAGCTGTTTCCATTTCCTAGCTATTTAAATAGAGCATCAATGAACATAGGTAAACAGGTCTCCCTGTACTGCTATATATTTCTCTAGGCATATGCCCAAGATAACACAAGATAGCGATGAAAACAACAACAAAATCTGAACAATAAAAGTGTTGTTCATGCTGCACATATGGCTGAGTGACTTAGAATACTTGCTGATATTACAGAGAACCCAGGTTTGTTTTCCTACACCAACACTGTGGCTACTGGACATCTGCAGCTTCACTTTCAAGAGACTCAGCCCACTCTTCTGACCTTTGAGGGCTCTAGTTATATACATGATTCATATACAGATAGACATCAAAATCACTCACACATATAAAATAAAAATAAGTCTTGAAAAATCCTGCTGTAAGTATCACCATCTCTGATTTACTGAGTTATAGCTATAAACAAGACGGTTCCAATGCAACAACACATATTGATCAGTGCAACGGAACTAAGGAACTACATATCAGCACTCACTTACAGTCACCAGAAGTTTTCAAAACATGCCAAAATACATATTGAAGAAAATAGCAACATCCTCAACAAAAGGAGTTGATCTATCACTACATATGGAAGAATGGAACTAGATAATCATCTTTTACACTAGATAAAACTGAACCCCCAAAATATCAGGGACTTCCACAAAATATTTGGTACTTTGAAACCAATATAGAAGAGGACAGGAGACATAATTAAATTTATTGGCACTGAAAAGGACTTTCTGAATAGAACTTTAGTAACAAAGGCACTAAGGAAAACAATAAGTGAGAAATATTTTAACTAAAAGCACCTGTGCACAAGAGGATACTTTCATTTGAGTACAAAGGTGTATTACAGAACAGGAAAAAAATTGAGTTAGATTCCATATATACAATGGACTAAAACACAAAAACAAAACCCCTAAATATCAAGAAAACAAACAAAACTAAATGGAGCATGTACTTTCTTGAACCAGCATAATTTCTATTGACATTCTACACATTTATTTCTATACCCACAAAGAGCTGTAGCTTTCACCTTTTATCAAAGAAGCATCATTTTTTAGGATTTATAGAAATTCACAGCTTGACAACATGAAGAGAACAACTGACAATGTTGTGCCCAACCTCCACTAGAGAACAACCCTAATCCTCAATGGAAACCACAGTTAAAGTATAAACAAGATTGTAAGAAGCCAAGGATCAGGACAAATACTAAGTAATTCTTCTCTATATGACAGGGAAACTGCATCCATGAAATATCAATGATATGGTTGTCTAACCAAGATCCACACAATGACAACACGACTTGAAACGCCAAGATGGATGGGGAAATTTCATAAGGTCCCATTCCTAAGAGCTACAAGTAATTATTGGCATTGACATAGTATTCTCCAGGGATGAGTGCTCTGATAGATTATGTTTTAAATCATCAACCCTTCAGCTCTAAACACATACACATATGAACAACACTAACTGTACTCAGCAATGTGTGCATGTGTGTGTATGTGTGCGTGTGCGTGTGTGTGTTTGTGTGTGTGAGTATTTAAAGATGTCAGGAACTTGAGATGGTGAAGATACAAAAGGCATTGGAGGAGGGAGAGGTAGGCTTTAAATGATATAAATATAGTTCTCATGTATTAAATTCTTTTAAAATTAAACTGATGTTAAAAAAAATAAGGCACCAAAGTTAACAGAGAGTTCTGAAAGAGTATGAAATACAAATGCCTGAAAAGATTTTCTTTTAAATGTTTAACACCCTTACTCATGAAGGAGATGTGAATTAATACCTTTTTGAGATGTCATCTTACCCTAGTCAGAACAGGTAAGCTTTTTTTTTTTTATTATCTTTAATCTTTACTTTTACAGTCCAGTCCTCCTGTTTTGCCCTGCAACAGTTACTCATCCCATTCCTCCTCCCCCATCTCCAAGAGGGTGTCCCCACACCCCCACAAACCCCCACACCCCACCAGGCCTCCCCATTCCCTGCGGCCTCAAGTCTCTCTAGGGTTAGGTGCATGTTCTCTCACTGAGTCCAGACCAGGCAGTCCTCTGCTGTATAGGTGTTGGGGGCCTCGAACCAGTTAGTGTATGCTGCCTGGTTGGTGGCTCAGTTTCTGAGAGACCTCAGGGGTACAAGTTAGTTGAGACTGCTGATCTTCCTATGGGGTCGTCCTCCTCCTCAACTTCTTTCAGCCTTTCCCTAATGG
The DNA here is from genome assembly GCA_036184795.1 of Tokudaia tokunoshimensis. Classification (NCBI taxonomy): domain Eukaryota; kingdom Metazoa; phylum Chordata; class Mammalia; order Rodentia; family Muridae; genus Tokudaia; species Tokudaia tokunoshimensis. Next base: position 108,218,795 of record BTHU01000023.1, read on the forward strand.
CAACAGATGTTAGCATTAATGTCAAGAAAGAGGAACAATTATTCACTACAAGTGAGAGTATTCACTAGTGCAACCAATATGAAAATTAGTGTGGAAGATTTTCAAGATGTCAGAAATAGAGCTACCACATAAGTATCTATTTTAAGTATAAAACAAATTATAAAAGCACATTTTATGGAAACTTCCCTTTGCAACAGACAGAGACAATGGCAAATAACTACTATCAACAAAATGTATAGATGTGGAACCTAGTCTTAATGGATACATTCTCCAATACAATTTCTGCATCTAAGTTTCTGGGATTATTTTAGAAGATTAGGTAGACAGGTTGAGTGAGCCCGAAGAAAATTAAGTAGTTTACTGTGAGATTGTATCTCCTAGAACTATCTGAAGCTGCAAATATAAATCTCTCAAAAGTGGCTGCCCATTCATGTGCTGACAATACTGATATACATGACAGAAGGAACAGAAAGAATGCTACACAAAGAACTATAGACAACTAAGGAAAATTGAGAGTTGGAGAAATAATCTTACCTAGTAAAAAACATCTCATTGTTATCTAGTAACAAATTGTCAGCTCTAAATATATATATATATGTAGTATATATATATATATATATATATATATATGTAGTATATATGTAGCATATACAGACCAAGCAACTTTTATTTATTTATTTTGGAATATATATGAATATACCTGTTCATATATGTATGTATAATAATTAATAAGAAAGGAGAATGCATTTGAGGAATAGCAAGGAAAAAATACATGAGAGGGTTTGGAAGATGGAAAAGGAAGTGGGAAATAGTATAATCTCAAAAAATTTAAAAATTAAAAACAATGCAAATGTAAAGAAAGACATATAGCATTAAGAAACACTTAGATTAAGATCCTGGTAACCAGGGGGTTTGAAAGTGTTAAAAATTTTTCCTGATATTCAGATTTGACCTCATGCTGTTCAATGAAATATTTGAATTAGGAATATTAAAAGTTCCAAATCCGATAACATTGGCTATATATAATAACAATTTGTGTTAACATATATATATTTGAGTTTTAAAGTACTGGTTAGACAGATTCACAATTATTTCACTTGTTTATTAGTCTTAATTAACATGTAGGAATTTTAAGTAACCATTCTAGTTTTATTTTGGTATCTGGATCAAACTATGTTGCTACAAAATTTTCATAAATTATTAGATTTTGGAGGGAGAAATGACTCTGTGGTTAAATATGCATAATGCTCTTCCAGAGGACCTTAATGCAGTTCTTAGCATCCAAGATGGGTAGTTCTCAAGCACCTATAACTTCTACTCTAGAGGATGAATCACCCTCTTCTGGACTTCATGGGTACCCAACACAAAAGAGATACACAAACAAAAATTATATATCTATATATACATATATATGTATATATATGCATATGTATATATACATATATCTATATCTATATCTATATCTATATATATAGCATCATTTGTGACTGATTAAATTTTTAATACTTGAAACTGAATGTTTTCAGAATGTTATACTTGCCCATATTTTTGAGAGGGGGGAGAGCAAGAGAGAGAGAGAGAGAGAGAGAGAGAGACAGAGAGAGACAGAGACAGAGACAGAGAGAGACAGAGAGAAACAGAGAGAGACAGAGAGAAAGACACACAGAGTATCTTTGGGAAGGAACGCAAGTCTAATCATAAAATTAATTTATTTCATGTATACCTTAAATACAATCTGAAAATATTTTTTGTATAATATGTCTTAAAATTTTATATTCAACATAAATATTTACAGTGTGGAATTTTCTGTTTTTGACATGTTAGCATTCAAAGAGTTCATATTTTGGATTTGGGATGTGGTTTAGATACACTTAACTTGTATGTCTGTAAAGAAAAACAACAGACTTTTTGGCCAATATAAATTATTGCCTATCACTCAGGTAGTAAAGTAGGACAAATCAAATCCTTCTTTGAGCAGCCACTGTCAAGGGAGAATATTGGATGAGATTTAAGTCATGCTAGAGTAATGCTGAAATCAATGCTTTGTGTAATAACTATCCTTGTAATCGTGGTAAGTTAGTTCAACTTTTTATTTAGTCTCATTTATTATTATTATTATCATTTCAAATATATAAACTATTATTAATAGCAATAGCACACTTAATGGAGTTAGTTTAAGGCAGTTAGATAGATAGTAATAATAGCTAGTAAGCCCTAAGAATAGAATTTCAAACATAAGTATTCAGGAAGTATTCATTGTTAATTACTGAAACTATTGTTATCATTATAGTTGGATTTGATAAACTATAATTTTAAACTCCACTTTATTTGGCAAATACTGTGGTTTACAAGAGTAATGCCAATTATATTATTCTTTTAAAGAGCATGTGAGTAGAGCTGACTTTAAATGATACTGGGTGTTCGAAGTTGGATGGCTATAGAAAAGCCACTTCTTGTATCTCCTTTAAATGATAACTTAAACAAGGATCTAGACAAGAGTTCAAATAGCAGTTCCACCCATGGAAAGCTGCACTAAACTCTGTAGTTTAAACTACTGTGCACAAACAACAGGTCAATATTTATTTGGAATCATTATAGTTATGTAAGAACTAAGTTCATTATATTGACTTTGTTTATTAAAAATATATATTCACTTAGAAGCACCTGGATTTCATGTTTAAATGGTGATACCACTTAAGAGGTAAACAGTTATCACTTTGATATTTATATCCTTATGTATATTTTGTTATCCAGAATCATTTGAGCCCATATACATATATATACATACATATATATATATATATATATTTCTCTGAAGAATTTGGTGAATACATAATACATGGCAGTAATCAAAGTCCCTGATTTTCTCTGAATTTATCCAGAATACCAATGACCAATGGAGCTACCATCGCTAAACTACATGGGTTGTTTATTCGAAACAGACAAAAGTATGGAAATTTTTCTACAAATGTTATATGGGCATTAACTGGAAGTCCTTTCACCCAAAGTCGTAATCACTGATCCACAGAATTCAGCATTAATTTTTTTTGAAGAATCTGAAACCTGGCCCACTGAGAATCAGAAGGGGTCCTAGAAAATGAAGAGTTTTGCCTACTAAATCCAGTGCGGAAAGACTGAAAGAAATGACATTCTTTAAATGAAGAGACTGAAGGGTAAGGTATTAAAGGTCACAAAGAACCAGGATAACATGATGCAAAGAAACAAATTCAATCGCTAGTATTGACTGTAATTCTTTGGAATTCTGTAAACTTTTGAATGAATAATTTAAAATATTCATCTTAAAGAAACGAGCTTTTCCCTCCTTTCTCTTTCTGCCACCATCTTGCCCTTTCCTCTCTCAATAAACCTCAAGAGGAACTGTTTAGCCTGGTGTGGTCTTTCTGGAGCTGCCTGATGGTCGCAATATTGGTGCTGAAACCTGAGAATTGCTACACAGGGGAGCTGCAGAGTCCAGGTGACTGTCATTGCCCAACGTAACAGTGAAGGCACTGCTGCTGCTGCCACCACTAGAGAACCAACTATAGAACCGACGCCATGTGGACAGCTGCTGCTACTGCCAAAGCTAGGGAAAGGACACCACATGGACGGCCGCCACCACCATCACTGCTAGCAGCCACTGCTACACCACTTGAACTCCATCCGCTGGTACCCACTGTCACCCACCATGAGGATTTCCACTGCTGTACAGACCATCACTGCTGCTGACGCAGTCACCGCTGTGCGACTCACAGACTTCTACCATGTGAGCTGTGCCACAGCAGCCCATCACATTGTGCTGGCCTCTGGCCACACCAACCACACGGTTCTTCACTTCCTGCTATCAGACTGCCAAAGCCTGCGGCATATTAATTGGACATTGCACTCCAAGACAACTATTGTCATAGAAGCTTCATTGAAGCTTCCCAGGAATTACACATGAGCGGGTTTTCCGTGGACAATGAGCTGAGGAATGAAATGATGGAGGGTCGAGAGAGAAAGAACACAGAGAGACATTAGTGCATGGCTGTACAAAATCTCTCCTTACTTGAGGGATAAGAGCGAAAATATATGCACTGTGGGCGTGACCCTCCCTCCCAGGGTTGCAGAGTCTTTTTAGCACTTCTTAGCAGGCCCTTGGCTTCATGGTTCCTCGAGGAAGTTGACCCCATAGGGTCTGTTGCTCTGCAGGAGGCTGAGGTGTGACAAAAGGCTTGTTCCCAGAGCTCTGCCAGCTCTGCCAGGTGGGGGGAGGTGTAGCTCACTGGTGTCTGGAGCTGAATGATAGCTGCCATGCGTAAAGCACTTCAATATGACTCTCTACAGTACCTTAAAATTGTCTTAGAGATATAACAAGATCTTCATCAAGAGGAAAATAATAGTCCAGTTGCCATCTGCACCCAGGAACTAAGGCTGTTCCACAGTCTTCTGTACACAAGTCCCTCCAGGAGAGCTCTGCTCTCCCAGAAGTGCCCTCACACCCAGGCTCAGAGGTGAGATTGCCACTTTCTCTCCAATAACTGTCCAAAGCTGGACTGGCAAGGAGCTCATAGAGCACAGGAACAGTGGAGCAGCTGGAACAGGATCCTTCCAGTCACCATCTAAACCAAGAGCTAAGGTTGTTCTACAGCCCTCTGTACAGAGAGTCAGCCAAGAGAGAGCTGGTCTCCCAGAAGTGTTGACACAGGCCTACAGGAGGGACAAGCTCCAGCCAGAGACAGCAAGAACAACTAACACCAGAGGTAACCAGATGGGGAAAGGCAAACACAAGCACCTTACCAACAGAAACCAAGGCTACTTGGCATCATCACAACCCAGTTCTCCCACCACAGCAAGTCCTGGTTACACCAACACACTGGAAAAGCAAGATTTGGATTTAAAATCACATCTCATGATGCTGTTAGAGGATTTTGAGAAGAACATCAATAACTCCCTTAAAGATATACAGGAGAACACAGATAAACAGCTAGAAGCCCTTAAAGAGGAAACACAAGAATCCCTTAAAGAAATACAGGAAAACACAGGTAAACAGCTAGAAGCCATTAAAAAGAAAACACAAGTATCCCTTAAAGAAATATAGGAGAATGCGGGTACACAGCTAGAAGTCCTTAAAGAGAAAATACAAGAATCCCTTAAAGAATTACAGGAAAATGCAAACAAATAAGTAAAGGAATGGAGCAAAACGATCCAGGATCTAAAAATGGAAGTAGAAGCAATAAAGAAATCACAAAGGGAGACAACCCTGGCGATTGAAAACCTAGGAAAGAGATCAGGAGATGCAAGCACCACCATCAGAATACAAGAGAGAGAAGAGAGAATCTCAGGTGCAGAAAATAGCATAGAAAACATTGACACAACAGTCAAAGAAATGCAAAAAGCAAAAAGCTCCTAACCCAAAACATCCAGGAAATCCAGGACACAATGAGAAGACGAAACCTAAGGATAATAGGTAGAGAAGAAAGCAAAGATTCCCAATTTGAAGGGCCAGTAAATGTCTTCAACAAAATTATAGAAGAAAACTTCCCTAACCTAAAGAAAGAGATGCACATAAACATACAAGAGGCCTAGAGAACTCCAAATATATTGGACCAGAAAAGAAATTCTTACTGTCACATAATAGTGAAAACACCAAATGAACAAAACAAAGAAAGAATATCTAAAACAGTAAGGGAAAAAGTTAAAGTAACATATAAAGGTAGACCTATCAGAATTACACCAGACTTCTCACCAGAGTCTATGAAAGCTAGAAGATTGTAGTGGCTATTCCAGGTTGTCAACTTGACTAAATCTGGAATGAATTAATCAAGAATTGGAAGGCTCACCTATAATCCTAATCTGGAGGCTCCAAGATACAAGTTTCTGACTTGGAGATCTTGATGCATAGTGACTATGAATTCCAGAAGATTAAGATTAGGAGATCTCTGAGTTCAAGGTCATCTGGTGGCACATGCCTTTAATCTGGGCCACACCCTCTGCTGGAGACCTATATAAGGACATTGGAAGAAGGAAGATTCACTCTGGCTTTTCCTGGCCTGCCTCGTGGGACTGAGCAACTGCTAGATCCTTGGACTTCCATCCACAAGTACTGCTGACTATTGTTGGGGAGTCTGACTACAAGCTGTAAGTCATCTACAAATTCCCTAACTGTACAAAGACTACCCATACATTCTGTGACTCTAGAGAACCCTGACTAATACAGAAGTTGGTACCAGGAGTGGGGTGTGGCCTAGATAAGTTTTTTATGTGAATTGTAACTAAAAGATAGCAAAGATGGGATTACTTAAACAGAAGAGAATAAAACTGATCCAAGAAACAAATTAGCTACAAAATTATAAACATTTTAAGATTTTCTTTTTGAGACAAGATCTCATTATGCATAGACTCTAAACTCACAGAGTTCCTTCTGCTTCTCCCTCTGCCTTGGGAGTACTGGGATTAAAGCTATTTACCATCACATTGGGCCCAAGAAAAAGGTATTTTAATAATATATATTCATGTACCTTAATTTAGAATAAAAGTACTTGGGCATACATAGTAGTAAACTTACATGAAGAGGTACAAATGGAAAAATACAAAGATAGGAAACTTTAACACTTAGTTTAAATAAAACACAAAACCAATTAGGCAATATCTGGCTAGAACTACATTCTAATCAAAATGTACCCCAGGTAGGTTTATGAGATAATCTGTCAAGCGACAACATTTATTTACTTTCCCAAGTGCATAACAAACATTATTCAGGGTAGACAATTATTAGCCGATTATTCAGGGTAGACAATTATTAGCCAATGGAACAAGTTAAAAATTTTTGGAGAAGTTTGAAATACCAGTATATTTTCTGGTTCTAATAGAATTGTACTAGAAATCAGTAACAAAATAATAAAGAATATTTCATAACTCAGTAACATTGAAGCAAGGTACTTGCTTTATTGATGCTAGTTCAAAGTAAAGATCAAAAAAGAAAATATTTTTGAGTCAAGTATATGTAGAAATGAAACATTTATAAACTCATGCTATCTGACAAAAGGAGTATGAAGAAAAAAGTTTTTATTAAAAATAGCTTACCTAAACAATAAGAGCAATATGAGAAATCTCAAAGATATGAGCTAACATTAAACTTCAAAGCATAAAAAAATTAACATTGAAAAGGGAGCCCTTTGTCCTGTGGATGCTTTATGACCCAGAATAGGGGAACCTAGGGCGCTGAGGCAGTAGTGGGTCTGTTGGGGGGGGGGACACCTCATAGATGCAAGGGGAGGGATGAGGGGGTAGGGAGCTTATGGGAGGGAAAATGGGAAGGGGGATATCATTTGAAATGTAAATAAATAAAATAACCAATAAAATTGGAAAAGAGAAAGAAAAGAAAAAAAAGAGACAAAATTATCAAAGAGAACACCTATGACCAATTTTTTTTTCCTGAAAAACTAGATAAATACAGCTCCAATTCCTAGAAGCATACATCTACCACTCTAATATGAGGTCAATAAAACAGGGAAAGTTATAGCCACATAAAAATTGAAAGGACTGAATTAGTAATGTGAAACCTTCTAAAAACAAAGAAAAATAAAAGGCCAGATAATAGTAGACATGGATTCTGTTTTAAAAAATTGGAAGAATTAAAACTAATCTTAATCTCTCATTTGAAGTAAGAAAGAAAATACATCTAAATATCTGCAAACTTATAAGGCTAGCATCATGAATATAGCAAATCCAAAGACTCCAGAAGAAGAGAAAGGAAAAGGAAAAAAAGACAAAAGGAAAAAAAGAAAAGCACAAAACAATATGCTTGTTGAAGAAGCACTTAACCATATTTTGACAGAGAAAATACAGTGTATCCCCTTTGTCCAAGCATACTTCAATATAAACAAACCAGCATGGTACATGAACTTAACAGAAAAAATGAAGCTATTATTGCAAAAATAAAAACTTCCTGATAAATTCTATTGACACATGACTTATAGAAGAATCTTAGCTCGTTGTTATTAGGAGTATATAAGAGTCACATATAATTTTACTTATGGCTCCAAGATTTAAAAATCTTTCTCTAATATACTAAGTATAATATTTTGGCATTTTTGGGATGATATATATACATACATAATGTATACTTACAAATTATATGTATACATGTATATACATTATATATGCATAATGTATATGTATGTATATGTATATCTATATATGTATATCTCTATATGTATGTACATATATGTACACACACACACACACACATATATATATATATATATATATATATATATATAGAGAGAGAGAGAGAGAGAGAGAGAGAGAGAGAGACAGAGAGAGACAGAGACAGAGACAGAGACAGAGACAGAGGAAGACAAGCTTGGAAACACTTGAGTTAATGAACTTAAAAGAAGAATAAATTGAGGTTATGGCTAAGTGGTATATCTACAAGCCTCAGGGATTAGGTTTGTTATTTTTTTTCTTGTTGGTTTTTTGAGACAGGGTTTCTCTGTGTAGCCCTGGCTGTCCTGGAACTTACTCTGTAGACCAGGCTGGCCTCGAACTCAGAAATCTTCCTGCCTCTGCCTTCCAAGTGCTGGGATTAAAGGTGTGTGCCAGCACTGCCCGGCTTAGGTTTGTTATCTTGTGGGAGAGAATAAGAAAGACACAAAAAGAGAAAGGATAATGGAAGAGAAAGACGAAAGAAAGAAAGAAAGAAAGAAAGAAAGAAAGAAAGAAAGAAAGAAAGAAAGAAAGAAAGAAAGAAAGAAAGAAAGGGAAAGGAAAGGAAAGGAAAGGAAAGGAAAGGAAAGGAAAGGAAAGGAAAGGAAAGGAAAGGAAAGGAAAGGAAAGGAAAGGAAAGGAAAGGAAAGGAAAGGAAAGGAAAGGAAAGGGTAAATAAATGGAAATGGACACATTGGAAGTGTGAAGGGGAGAACAGAGCAGAATAGAGAACAAGGGAGAGATAATACTAAAGACTTCTTTTTTTTAAAGACACATATGGACAAGTAAACATCCCAAAACACATCTGTACACATATATGAAAATTTTTAAAATTGAATTATCTTATATTTGGAAAACAGTTCCCCTAATAGACACCAGAGGCAATACATGTTAACTGCTATCATACAAAATAAGATTTACCTGAACATATATCTTACTGGAATTTTTATTTTATAAGAACTACATGCAGATTTGCTATATTAATATATGGTCTATATACATAGCTAGATATGTTATAAATAATGTTATGTTGGATAAATTAAAATTTGAGTATATATATATATGTGTGTGTGTGTGTGTGTGTGTGTGTGTATGAATTTTTCAGAAAAATAGCAAAGAACACTTTTATGTGTAATATATTCTTTTGCTTCAGGCAAATGTCTATCATTTACCATACATATATATCCCAGTCCTAGTTCTAGATCTCAAACACATTTATAACTATGATAATTACTACTATAATAACCATATAAATTATTCACTCAAATCCAAGTCTCTTTAAAAATGGAATGCTTTGTAATCATACCATGATAATAGATGTTAATAGAGTCTATCCTGTTAACTAACCCAAAACTAAGCTCTCTGAAAAGACCCTCATTTATCCACTGCTATGTAGTATACCTGTGTTTGTCTCTGATAATGGTCTCTGAGGTCATCCTAGACACAGTCATCATCATTCTTCATTGACATTGTTCGAGAGCTGTTTAAAAGCTTCCTTTTCTCTGATCAGAATTCTTACCATTTATCTATCTTAGTGGAATAAGCTTTTCTTAGTTTCTTTGTCTTGTTTTTTAACTTAAAAATATAACTTTTTATTAAATCTTTGAGATTGAATTCAATGCAATTTGATAGTATTTAAATGTAAATTAGGAGCTGGTGAGATAGCTCAACAGTAAAGGGGTATTTGCTATTTCTCCAGAGGATCATAGTACTCATGTTATGTGCTTTACAACTGCCTATAACCTCAGCACCAGGGGATCTCATAAACTCCTTTGGCCTACACAGATGCGTACCCACAGCCACTACAACCACCACCCACAGAAATAAAAAATAAATCTTCACATTTAAGTTGAATCTGAATACTTTCCTACTGAGAATCTCAGATGCCTTCCCACATCACTCAGAGTGAATCCCAGATCCCATTGCCTTGCTAACTTTATCTCTGATTACCCCAGCTGCTCCTGTCACTCATTTGGCCTCAGCAGTTCTAGCCTTTTTTCCTCTTCAGTTGTAATAGACTACTTCAGATCTTTTATACTTTTTCATTCCTTCAGATTGACTATGGAGCTCTCTCATTTTTTTTCAAGTATTTTCTTGTTAAATATTTCCATTCCCAAGATATCCACATAGCTACTTCACTTATAAAACAGTTTCTCTGATATTCACTATTCTTTCTCCCTATTTAAATTCATTCTTTGTCTTATCTAATATTCACTAGAATGTAAGCCATGATGAAACTTGATGAAAGGTATTTCATCACCTCTTAAAGCTAGTTACCCTCAACATTGCCTGACAAACTGCCAGTGATGAGCATGTATTCGTTGATTAAAAATGAAGACAGGTTTGTCCTGGTTCTCCACTTATGCCATGCACAGACTTGTTGATATTGATGCTTTGCTGGAACAAAATCATTTTCTTTCGAGTCTGGCCTTTATCCTATAATTTTAATGAGCATATTGTGAATCTAGCTTGAAAAGATCATGAGTCTAGAAAGATGTACATGCTATATGCCATAACTGTGCTCCAAGTTTTAAAAGAAATGTCAACTATTGGGGAGCATCATCTTTCATTATGCTTTTAAACAGGTGAGGCTGAAAATGGGAGTCTGTTATCTGCACTGGTGCAGATCTTTATTTTACAGCCACTAATTCCTCAGAGGAGTAATAAAGGAGGGCAGCAAGAGAATGATGAGCTCCAGACTCATTTTTGTGTGATGCCTTGCCAAGTACAACATTTATCAGGGCAGTGCATACAGCACATAGGGTGGAGGGTGGGTGCTTGGCAATATTTGAATTTGTTGCCACCACCAAATTAACTGTGCTCAATTCTGTTGTCTTTCCAATTTTACATCCTTGATTACACATTCATAATACTGTCCCTTCCGTTGAGCATAAATACAACTATTTTCAAAAAATATAATTGTGCATGTTTATCAACCACCTAATTTGTTTTGCTTGCCAGTTACTAATTACATATGAAATATAAATGAATTGCACATCATATATTCTCTGTTAACTACTGAAAGAAAACTTCTAGTAAGTTAGAGTCAGTACAGGAGTTTCAAGAAGGACTAAGCCTGGTATGAAAACATGCCTGATATACTTCATTTCTCAGTACAGACAATTCTGGATACACAGCTAATGACTTTAACGTTTTATTCACATTCACCTTCACCCAAAAAATATTATGTACACACACACACACACACACACACACACACACACACACACACACTGCTATTAACTTTTGAGACATTTTTCAAGCTAAATTAAGTACTTTATCCTAAGCTTTAGATGAACTGACTTCATCTACTGAGAGATTGTTTTATTATATCATTAGTCATGTTCATCATGTCCTACCAGTTGTGCTTTTTCCTGGAATAATAACCACAAAGTCAGAAACTTAGCAGTCTAAGACAACAAAAAATGTTATGTCTCTATCCTGGAAGACAGAAGCCTCAAACCAGGTGTCTACGGACTTCTAATGACTGCCCAGTATTCTCTGAAATATTTTACCCTGTGTTTGTTTCAATCTAATATATACTGTACTTGACCTTACTGATAATTTAGGATAAAACTGTCAACATTCTTAATTATTTATTCTGTATATGGCATTATGATTACTATTTTTTTATATAAAGTGATATTTACAGGTTTCAGGGATCATGAAACAATTATATGACCAGTAAACAATTCTTTTCAGTTTGTCATGCTAAAGCAGTCCCTGACACATGATAAAAATGATATATATTCTGAAGTAGCCTTCTATATTTTTCCTCAGTCTCTCTCTGTTACACACACACCCATTGAAAATACTTAATAAAATGGCCATTTGGACATGAGCTGCCATGAAACAATAGACCAATAATGAAGGAAAAATATGAAATTGTGTACAGATTAAGATTTGAGTTTGGTGTGGTTCATTTTAAGTCTTTGTCACAAAAATAGATATGTAACATGTCTTTGTGTTTCTCATTTGGCTTACTCTGCAGTGTAACAGTCCTCTCAATGCAATATAATAGAATTTGATAGACTACATTTGTTAATTATTTGAGAAACACAGACATTCTTATTGCACCTACATATGTTAAAGTGGGAGAAATCTCTCTAACATTATACTTACAATATGCTTGTTACTAGTGTAGAGACTAACACTTCTAACCATGGAGAACAATATTTGAATATTTTCTGAATATTATGACAGAAAACATTTGAGGCTATGTAGATTACAATACCAGAGAAAACACTTTGTTAACTAAAATATTTATGTGTAAACAGTTTGCAGTAGCTGTGATTTTAATACTTATTTGAACCATGAACATTTGACAAAATATTTTATATCACATTTTAACAAAATCAAAATACTATACATATTTTATATTTGATAGTCTATTATAGTAAATTATTTTATCTTAAAACTTTAGCATGTTTTCTTTTCTGTTGTTATTGAACATTTTTCTTTATTTACATTTCAAAAGTTATCCCCTTTTCTAGCTCCCCCCAAACCCCCTATCCCATCCCCCTCTCCCTGCTTCTATGAGGCTGTTCCCCATCCACCCACCCACTCCTGCCTGTCTACCCTCAAATTCCCCTACCCTGGAGAATCAAGCCTTCACAAGACAAAAGGCATCTCCTCACACTGATACCAGACAAGGCCATCCTCTAGTACATATGCCATGGGACCCTCCATGTGTACTGTTTGGTTGGTGGTTTAGACCCTGGGAGCTCTGGGGTTACAGTTGGTCGATATGTCTGTTCTTCCTATGGTGCTGCAAACCCCTTCAGCTCCTTGGGTCCTTTCTCTAACTCCTCCATTAGGGAACCTGTGCTCAGTCCATTGGTCGGCTGCAAGCATTCGCTTCTGTCTTTGTCAGGCTCTGGCAGAGCCTCTCAGGAGACAGCTCTATCAGGTTCCTTCCAGTAATTTTAAAGACAAGGTCTCAAACTGATTTTGAAATTTCTATGCAGATTAAGTTATCATCAAACTTCTGATCTTCCAAGGGCCAGTTTCGGTTTGGAGAAAGGTTCTGAGAGAAACGGTGTCTGGGAGTGGCATAAAGAAATGATTCAAAATCAAATCGTGGATCCAAGCTGACGACCCGTGTTCTGCTTCCCACCGCTTTTCCAGTCTGCTTCTCTCTGTCTTCTGCTTCCTCTCTGGAGGTTTCTCTGTCTATATTCTGCCTGCTTGCTACTCTAAAAGATCTTTCTGTCCATGTCCTACTTCCGTGTGTGTGTGTGTATGTGTGTGTGTGTGTGTGTGTCTCAGTTCTCCCAGCAGTTCTCTCTTATCCTCAAAAAAATTCCCATCTCCTGCAGAACACAAGTCCAGTCTTTTATTTTATGTACTAATCCAGTCATTTACTTCAGCTTCTCTTTTTTAATATCTTATGAATCAACATCCCATGACTCCAAGCCCTTTGAATTCCTGGGAAATAGCAAGCATACATTTTTTTTTCTTACCATTGCAAAAGAATTCAGAGATCTGTCTGCCTTTGTTAAGCTCAGACAATACACTAGTTGGGTGGGACCCTGCCCAGAAATGACCATTTCCACGAAGCCTGGGCCTGCACTCCCTGTGTTCCAGGCTGACCTTGAACTCAGGAATCTGCCTGCTTTTGTATCTGCCTGTCTTTGTATCTTTCTGATAAGCTGTCTCATAGTGTAGCTACTTCTGTTCCTTTAGATTGGTGAAGCACCACACATAACTCATATTGTATTCTTATTTTTTGCATAGTTGAGAAATTATATATTTTCAAACTCATGTATTTAGAGCTCTTTCCCATAGCCTTAAGGGCTGTCCTGAAAGACCCAATATTTACCATTTTGCAGAGACATAGCCACACCCTCGACTCCTGATCTCAAGCTTTTTCTAATTATCATGGAGTCATCACCATTAACAGTCATCCCCATTCCCCCAAAGAAAAGAGTCTTCCACTACTAGTGAGTCCAGAAAATATATACATTATTACACAAACAAGCTTTGCATAGCAGCCATCAACACTCATGGAGACTCAGGGGCCCTGTCCTGGGGGCAGGAATCATGTATAACTCTTCCCCAGCCAGGAACATGCTGGGCTCAGGATGCTGTCACTCAAGTCTTCACTTCTGTATTGAACTATGGTACATAGTGTATGGACTACTACCTGTAGTCCAGCTTCCTTCACCACTAGATCCAAATGCAGTAACAGCTCCATAGTTACTCTGGTCTTGGACCAGGTCAGAAAACTGTGTTCAACTAAGTCTTTCCATCTTTGTCCACTCACCCTACGTGTGTCTTGGCTCCACTCCCTCAAGACTTCTTCAAGCTTCCTAGCACACTTTCATGCCTTGGGATTTGGATGAAGGGAACTAAAAATTTATATCAAAAGACAACCATTATTTCTATGTGGAATGTAGGTAGTCCTTTCTAGATATTTTTCTTTTTCCTTTTCTTTTTAGTTGTCATGTTTTTCTTTATATAACCCTTAGTAATTTATTAATTTGGGCCAATATTTTCAAATCCCTGTACTAGCTCTGTTGCTGCTCTGTTTTCTGGGGTTTCTTCTACCAAGTCATAGTTATTGTTTGTCTTGTAGTCTCTCTAAATTGGGGATAGTGGTTTGTTTTAAGATCTTATTTCTGTTGTTCTATGTGTTCTTTATTTTCACTTTATTCATCTCTATCTTGGTTGCTAGGATAGAGTTCTGACTTTCAGACTTTGCTTTTCTTCAGCGGATTTTGTGACTGAGGTTCCATTATGTATCCTAGGCTCACTGGAACTGACCACAATTACACATTCTAATACTGTTCTGTGATAGACTAGAAACTGTATCATTTAGTTTTCAACTAGTGAGTAAGATACCCTAATAGCTCAGTGTTTTTATTTATCAAGTGCTTAGCCAATAAAAAGTACTGATGGTTTAGGAACTTTGATGCTTGGGGTTTCTGTTCAGAGGGTATGTGTTTCCTTATTCTTTCTTTGGTTGCTGAGTAGGTATGATCTGTTTATTTGATCGAGGTGAGTATATTCATTGGTTACTAATATTGCATTTTCCTAGTATTCCATTAAAATTACTCAAGAGGTGTACTTATTATTTCTGGATTATAGCATAAATATCTCCTTAGTTTCTTATATTTAGAACTGAAAGAATGGGATTTCTAATCATCTTAAAGAACAAAAAATTATAATAATCACTTGACACCTCAAATAAAGCATAGACGAGTTTGATCCTGATCATGAAGGAGGTCATAGTTTAAGTCAATAGTGCCTCCGTTAATTTAGCTTTTCATTAAACCTTGTCATGAAATTGGAAAGACTGTTCTCAAAAAGGTCTATTTTCCATGTTTCTTTTCTTTAAGGTAGGTGAAAAAAAAGTCTTCAATAGTTTTGAAAAAATGGGTGCTATGAACGAGGAAGAAATAGGCAAAAATACCGTTATTATTTAGTAATTCCTATGCATGTATGCTGTGACAGCTTAAATCCACTTTTGTATTTTTAATTGAAAATTGTTTCAAAAGAACAATGCAATGATTTCATATTATTTGAATACCGTAAGAAAGCCAATTAACATCTATCATGTTACTGAGTTATCTTCATTGTTGCTCAAGAGAATGGGGATAAGATGATTAAAAAATATTTCCTCCTCTTCAATTTTGAAGATACTGTTTATTTATGCTTTTTGTTTAATCAAAAATACATAGTGTAGATTATTATCACTAGAACTAATATTCTTATAGTTATAAACTCATTAATAAAATGTCTATGTTAATGACAAGGTCCTTACTGCATTTTTTCATGTTTTAACTTAAATATAATTAAAGTAACTCCTGTGTGACACAAAGCAAAGTGATGTTTTAGTAATTTTAAGAATTCTGATGCTTAAAGCCACAAAGAAAAACACTCTAAAACAGAACCAACAAATTCATTTCAGTGACAAGTACAATGAAACTTATATATTAAGAATATTTTTCTCCTTAATCATTTATTAGCTTTGACATTTCAAAAGAAGAATATGAAGCTATGATCTGAGGTGGTGATATGTAAATTAATTAATATTTCCAGGATTTTATTGGCATGTTATGTGCTATTTTACCCATTTAATTGAAAATAGTTGACCTAAGTGACTGAAACTATTAGCAGATCTTTGTTTCCTCTTTTGACTTTTTGTTGAGGATTGGTTCTAACGCTTTGACTTAATTAGACTCCCAAAATCGTGAATCTGCATGTCCAAATGCTGAAGGTTCTTGTGCCCAATTGGTTTTTGATTGATCAATAAAGAGCCACAGGTCAATGACTGGGCAGGTAGATTGAGGCAGGACCTTTGGATTTGTGCAGTCTAGGAACTGGAAGATAGGAAGGAGCGATCATGATGACAAAGAAGAAGAAAGACCAGACCTAAAGGCTTGCTGACATGTGAGAATCAGGGAAAGTTTCCAGACAGGTTATTTCCCCAGTTGTATCTGGGGTAGCAGAGATGAAATATAGATTTTAAAAGATGTTAACTCAGAGTACTGGAGGGGAGTGTTTGCTAGCACTGGGAAGGATTAGACCTGCCCAGCCTTTGAGCTAGCCAAGGCATTTAAAATTAACTGGCATGCGTGTATGTGTGTCTGTGTGTGTGTGTGTATGTGTGTGTGTGTTTGTGTGTATCTTTCATTAGCAAATTCAGAGGGCTCTGGTAGGTGGCTGGGAGCATGATCCGCTGGGAGCACAAAGCAGTTTAGCCAATATCCACTACAACTTTGTATTCAGACAATGCTATTTACATGTTTATGGAAATATATAAAAGTCACAAATAAAATTATACATCAGTTCAATGTGTTTTCATCCATTAGTGTGTTATAATAGTTAAGCAATGAGAAATGTTGATGGGGCAGATACATAAGTCCAAGCTGCAGGTCAGCTTCAAAGACATGCCATTTTAGATAGCATACTATTCACAAACCAACTTTGGTCCTAATTATTTGTACGTGGTTTAGATAGAGAATGTCAGGTTGAAAAATTCATTATCATCTCTCTTACTGTTTTCTTTAGATGTTATCTAATCAAACATAGCTTATAATTAAATCAGTACAAAATGTTTTTATGTTAGTGGCACATATTATTAAAACAGCATCATGGCCACTTTTAAATGCAATAAATACTTTATTTAAAACAAAGTAATTAGCCACATCATCTGAATATTGGTGAGAAATAATTGACATGAGATATAAATATTACTTCTGTTTCTACCATCCAAACATAATTAGTAGTACAAATTGACTTAATTACTTGTAGACAATTTTCTTTTTCTTTGGCCATTTTTGCTCATTCAACAAATGTTCATTTAATATTTATTACACTACTAGGTAAGTACATCATTTCCTTTCTGGTTGTTCAGGTTTCAGGTGATCATGCTGCTTATCCTTGTGCTATCATCAGCTTGTCATACATTGTTTTCTGTTTCACCAATTATTAAAAATCTTGATCCTGGTGGCAAGTTTGCTATCCACCTCAATGGTTTATGTTCCTGAATGAAACACACACACACAGCCTTTATATTTTAATATACCATAAAGATCACAATAGCTAACCTCCACAATACCTAACCTCCACTGCCTCCTGCTGATTGTTTGGAGTTACTACTTACTAAATTCCATGTTCTATCTTGGTTGCCCTGGACCACGCTCTCCAGACTCCCTCACATGCCTCTTTGTCCTGGACTCTTCTCAGGCATGGTGTCTCTATTCTCCATGCATGGTGATCTCCTCCTTCCCTCTCCCCTACCCAGGAATCCTAAAATCCCACCTCTGTATGCTCTGACCAGCTATTGGCTGTTGGTATCTTTATTTACCAACCAGAATCAACTGGGGACAGGTTCCCAGAAGTTGCATGCAGACACTCTCCTACAAACTGGTTTTTTGAGGGGATGGGTCAAATCTTTCTCATTTCCGCACTTTATCTTGCCCTCTATTAGACATCATTTTCAAGCATGGCTGCTTCCTTCTACAAAATAACCTTACCTTCATTGTTAGGGATTAAACACACATACTGAGGGTGTGTCTACATTCCAGCCAGATTCTACTGTAATCCATAGCCTATCCGCGTTATGGCTGGATCACATAGACCTAGAAGGCCTTTGGATATGATCTTTAGCCTGAGCAGCCTTGTTGATGGATTAAAATACCTCTACATATCTAAATCAGTATCAAATAAAATTAAAAATTTTTTGTTTTACATAATTACCTAGTGATAGACACTTCACATTCGTTTTAAATTTCTCTTGCTAAACAATACACTGGTAACTCTACCAAACTCATGTTATTCCCCAGACATGTATTTATATTGTTTGGGGATTCTTGACTTGTGGGTTATTCTCATACTTAAAATGTACATATAATTCCAAAATGCACTCCAGGATTGGGACTCATGACCATATAGAGACTCTTCTATATATCCAACAATCTAATAGCTCAAAGTTGCCATGACACTGCTTATTTAAAGTACTTATCTTTGACTATCTTAATGTTATTGATCACTTGTTTTCTCATTTTTTGATATTTAAGAAGCCATTGCCAAATGTAAGACAGGGAAGATTTTATCCTGTGTTATCCTTTAAGAGATTATAGTTTAAACTGATATTTTATGTTTTTCCTTCTTAAAATGGTAGCTTTTACATATTCAAATGTAGTAAGTTTTGATTTTGTTACCCATTTTTTTCCTAATTCTAGTTTAACCCTTAGATCCTCCTATTCTATCTTGTAATTTTTTAGCCTATGTGCTCTATTATCTTTCCCATCTCTTTCTGTAAAAGCTTATTTTTCTTCTCTTAGGTTCCTTTCTCATTTACTGACTTCTCTCTCTCTCTCTCTCTCTCTATATATATATATATATATATATATATATATATATATATTTCCTCATATATATAATTTTATTTTATTATATATCTTATTAAAATAATATCCATGTAGAGCTTCTCTTTTAGCATATATCACTTCAGATAATAGTCTCTAGCTCTGTCCATTTTCTAGAAAATTTTATAATTTTAATTTTTCATTCACACAATTTTATTACATATATAGGCCATGCTTTCTTTATTCACTCACCTATTGATAGATATATAAGTTGATTCCATTGTCCTTCTGTTATGATCAGATCATGAATAAATATGAACAATAAGCTTCTCTGTAGCAAGATACACAATCTTTTGTTTATATGCCAAATAGTATACTTGGAACTTAAAGAAATTTTTAGATTTTTCAGAAATCTCAATGCTGATTGTTGTAATAGCTATGACAGTTTATACTCTCACTAGAAGTGAATAAGGATTCCTCTTTTCCTATAGTCTCAGCACCACTTGGTGTAAATGGTTTTCTTAGTGATAGCTATTCTGATGTGATTAAGATAGATTCTCAAAATAGTTTTAATTTTTATTTCCATAATTTCTAAAGATGTTAAAATATTTATAGGACATTTGTGTTTCTTCTTTGAATTCATAGTTGAATTGACTGAGAGATTTATTTTCCTTTCTTTCTTTCTTTCTTTCTTTCTTTCTTTCTTTCTTTCTTTCTTTCTTTCTTTCTTTCTTTCTTTCTTTCTTTCTTTCTTTCCTTTCTTTCATTTTAGTTATTCACTTTATTTCCCGCTCACTGCCCCTTCAAAGTTACCGTCTACCCCAATTCTTTCCCTCAACCTCCCCTTTTCTTCTCCTCTGACTGGGTGGCCCCCCTGGGCATCTCTCCACCCCCAATTGGCATATCAATTCCCATGGCTTCATTTAGATTTTGCAGTTTTGTGTCGTTCAGAATTTGGACCTAATGATTTTTTGAATTTTTTTGGTTTCTGTTGTTATGTCTCCCTTTTCATTTCTTATCTTGTTAATTTGGATACTGTTTCTGTGCCTTTTAGTTAGTTTGGGTAAGGGATTATCTATCTTGTTGATTGTTTTCAAAGAACCAGCTCTTGGTTTTGTTGATTCTTTGTATTGTTCTCTTTGTTTCTAATTGATTAGTTTCACCCCTGAGTGTGACTATTTCTTGCTGTCTATTCCTCATGGTTGTGTTTTCTTGGTTTTGTTGTAGAGCTTTCAGGTGTGCTGTTAAATTACTAGTATGCTATCTCTCCAATTTTTTTAGATGGTGTTCAGTCCTGTGAATTTTGCTCTTAGGATTGCTTTCATTGTGTCCAATAAATTTGGGTATGATGTGCTTTTGATTTCATTGAATTCTAGAAATTCTTTAATTTCTATATTTATTCTCTGACCAAGTTATCATTGAGTAGATAGTTACTCAGTTTTCATGAGTATGTGGGGTTTCTGTTGTTTCTGTTGTCGTTGAAGTCCAGCCTTAATCCATGATGATCTGAAAAAATATGAGGGTGTTATTTCAGTCTTCTAATGTCTATTGAAGCTTGCTTTTTGTCTGATTATGTAATCAGTTTTGGAGAAGGTTCCATCATGTTCTGAGAAGTTTTGGGGTGGATGGTTTTGCACATAGTTGCTATATCCATTTGGTGCACAACACCTGTTAGTTTCATTGTTTCTCTGGGTTTTTTTTCTAGTTTCTGTTTTGATGGCATGTCCTTTGGTGAGAGTTGGATGCTGAAGTCCCCCATTACTCTTGTGTGTGGTTCCATGTGCGATATGAGCTTTAGTAAACTTTCTTTGACAAATATAGGTGTCCTTGTATTTAGGGCATAGATGTTCAGAATTGAGATGTCACCTTAGTGACCTTGATGACTATGAAATCTCCTTCCCTAACACCTTTAATAAATTTTGGTTGGAAGTTTATTTTATTAGATATTAGAATGATTACTCCAGCTTGTTTCTTGGGTCTGTTTAGAAACCGTTTAATGGTATGTCCCCCATGGATCTAGGGGAGTTGTCTCACCTGTGTGCCTTAAGTTAGAGCAGACCTCCTGGGATGCAGGCAGAATTGTGGAGTGGGTCATGATTTACTGATCTGCAATTGCTGGTGTACTTGTGGATTAGGAGGATGGAGCTCTGACAGGGTGGGGCAGAGGCCAAGACTATTGAGCTTGCTAGGACCCAAGCAGGTGATGATGTTGGGTTGATGGGGCAGAGTTTGTCTCACCTGTGTATTTCAGGTTAGAGAAAAACTCCTCTGAGGCAGGCAGAATAGTGGGATAGGGCCCAGTGCTCAGATCCACAATTGCAGGTATGGGTGCAGATGGAGCTCTATTTTAAAAGCCTTACCTAATCCTATATCATAAAATATTTCCTCTCCTTTCTACCCCACAAGATTCAGACATTCAGATCTTACATTAAGGTCTTTGAACTTATTAGTAACTGTATCCCTAAAGAAGACTGACTCCTTTTTCCTCAGTAGCCATCAAATAACAATAATAGCATTTCAACTAGGCTTGGTAAAATGTGAGTTCATTCCTGGTCCATGCTAACATTTTAGATTAATTATTTTGTGTTGGTCTTGTATGTACAATCATAGTCCCTGTGAGTTCATGTGTACAATGGAATGCCATGGCTGGAAAATACAATTTTTATAAGTTTACATGAGTATGTGGGGTTTCTGTTGTTTCTGTTGTTGTTTGAGTCCAGCCTTAATCCATGATGATCTGAAAAAATATGAGGGTGTTATTTCAGTCTTCTTATGTCTATTGAAGCTTGCTTTTTGTCTGATTATATAATCAGTTTTGGAGAAGGTTCCAAATATCTTTTTCTCTTCAATATCTTTTACTCTTAAAATATTCCCATTGCTTTTTCCATGAAAATACATGATCATTTAAGGAGGTTGGATATAAATGTTCCATTTAGGAGTGAGCATTCCACAGTGTTTTCTCTGCATTTTGACAAATAGTGAAGATTCTCTGAACTAAGTAATACCTAAAATAAAAAGAAGCTTCTAGGGCTAGAGAGATGGCTCAGCAGTTAAGATCATAACTGTTCTTCCAAAGGTCCTGAGTTCAAATTCCAGCAACCACATGGTGGCTCACAAACATCCGTAATGAGATCTGACACCCTCTTCTGGTGTGTCTGAAGACAGCTACAGTGTACTTACATATAATAAATAAACATTTTTTTTCAAAAAAAGAAGTTTCTTAAATGAGAGTTAAGAGTTATAGCAGTCTATGGGTATAAACTTATTTAGGAGACAGTTTAATCCCATGTCCATCTTGTACATTATTTTCTATATCAGATTAGTAGTTTTACATTTTACTTATGTACCCATTCCACAACTTTTGTTGCTGTCTCATACAAGTGATGTGACAGATAGCTATGAATAATTAATGGTTCTTACTGATTTCTACTATATTCTATTATTTTTGTCAATGTCTTGAAAACAGTGGTATTTTATCACATTAATTTATAATAATTTTTTTCATAACATATGTCACAATAAACGTAATATAATATAATAAACTTTAAAATATTGTTTACCTTCTTATGTATAAACATTTAGTTTCATATAAATATTAGGCCATATGATCAATTTTGTCCCAAAAAATGTTTGAAAGCTTTTTGTGACCCAAATCAATTTATATATATACCTAGAAAATAGTAATGTTATAAATATATCATAACTACTGACTTGGACCAATGCTGTGGCAGTGATAATGGGCTAATTTTGATGGTGAATGCTTAAGGGTATATCTCCTCATGAATCAACATGGGTGAACATATTGTAATAAAGAGGAAACTTACGTATATCTATCTTGGCTTACTTAACAAGTGATGGTATCACAGTTATAAGGTTTTCAGGATCCAGGTATTACACAGCATTGAACTCCAAGTATAACCACTAGTGTTATCTTATGACTAAATGAAGGAGACACTGAAGGTCTGGCTAATAGACATTTCTTCATAGAAGGAAGGGCTAGGAAGGATCATTAGATCTTTACTTGAGATTCCAGCCACAAGTTCCCTATACCTCACTTTCTCCCATCTGTATATAATTTGCTGCATACTTACTAGACATGGTGTCATGATCTTATGAACTGAATGAATAATAAAATTTAGAGAGCATTCAAGGGTAAGTGAAAGAAGAACACTGCCTATGTAGCTAAAAGGAAGTTATCATCTATACTGATGTGAGATATTTGTAGTGACATTATTTTTAATCACTGATGCTCCTGCAAGTAACACTAACAATTTATAAACAAATTCACTGATCTCCAAGTTGCAAGTGGAAGGAATTATATGTTAGTTTGTCATTGTTGCCTTATCAGAGTGAGTGGTTACTTGCCTTTGCTTGTGAAGGAAAAAAATGACACAAAACTATGGTATAAGATCTGGATATTATAATTCTTATTTGTATTTATCTTTTTCTTGTTGCTGTTATGAGATAGAGTCTCATTATCGTTCACATCTGACCTTTGGTTGCTTCCTCAGAACACTGTGAAAACACCATGATTACAAGATTAGAATGTTTCAACTTTGAATCTTAGACATATTGCTTTCTAATTTCTTGAATTTGTGGAAATTACTTAACCATTTTGAGCTTTTCATCTAGAAAATTTATAATGTAGTATTTATTTTATAGAACACTTCTTGAAATTAAAAAAAAGAAATCATTCATAACTAGCATTTGGTACTGAAAACATATATTCTCATTCTATTTTATCTCTAATCTTTTTATTCCATAAAGGAGATTTAGCCATTAGTAACATCCTAGAAATGGCACAATATACTTTACCAAACAAAAATCCCTATAATTCATAATATTTTACTTGCAATACACTTATAACTTAATTTCATAAGATCAATGTACTTGAATGTACTGTTTATTTATTTACTTATTGGAATTATTATTAAATTTTTTATTCACTTAACAACCCAATATCAGTCCTTTCTCTCCTCCCATACCCTGTAATTCAAGTCCACCCTCATTCCACTCTGGGTGTCACCTTCACAACACCCCCTGCATATAAGTTGCTGCAACACTTGGAACTCCTCTGGTACTGAGACAAGAAAAGGCTCTCCACTTAGGTTCAGGGGATCCACAGACAGGCAGGCAACAGAATCAGGGACATCCCTGCCCCAGTTGTTGGGGAACCTGAATGAAGACCAAGCTGCCCATCTGCTACATATGTGCTCATGCTCACTCTTTGCTTGGTAATTCAGTTTCTGGGAACCCCAAAGGGTCCATGTTAGTTGACTCTGTTGTTATCCTTGTAGAGTCTCTATCCTCTTTAGTTCTCTCAATCCTTCTCCCAACTCTTCAGTAAGACTCCCGGAACTCTATCTAATGTTTGGGTTTGAGTCTCTGCATCTGTTTTCATTGACTGCTAGGTGGAGTCTCTCAGAGGACAGCTAAGCTAGGTTACTGACTACAAACTTAAAGCAGTATCATTAATAAGTATCAGGTATTGGTTCTTGCCTATGGGATGGGTCTCAATTTGGAGTGGTCATTGCTTGGATATTTCTGAGTCTCTGCTCTATCTTTGTCTCTGCACATTTTGTAGGCAGGGCCGATTTTGGATTGAAGGTTTTGTGGGTGGGTGGCTGTCCTTATCCCTCCACTGGGAGTCCTGTCTGGCTACAGGAAATGACCACTTCAGGATCCATATCCTCCAGTGCTAAGAGTCTCAGCTAGTGTCATTCTCATAGATGTTCTGGCACATCCTAGACATTGCCCCATACCAACCCATCTCCACTCTCTTTCCCCTTCTCTTCCTACTTATGATCTCCTCCCTCCCAACCTATTTTCTTCCATATTCCCTTCTATCAACAGTTCCCTCCTTCCATTTTCCTCTGATCTTTATTTTGTTTTTCCTTTTGAGAAAGATTCAGTCATCCTTCCTTGAGCTCTTCTTGTTATTTAGCTTCTTTGGGTCTGTTGACTACAGCATGGTTATCCTGCACTTTATGTCAGTATCTGCTTATGAGTACACACCATGCATGTCATTTTGTGTCTGGGTTACATCACTCAAGATGATGTTGTCTAGTTCCATCCATTTACCTTAGAAGTTCATGATGTCCTTGTTTTTAATGGCTAAGTAGTATTCCATTGTACAGATATACCACATTTTCTGTATCCATTATTTGGTTGAGAGACATCAGCTTATTTCCAGTTTCTGACTATTACAAACAATCCTTATTTGTAATAGCATATTGTTGCTATTTTGTTTCCAACCCAATTACCTGGTAAAACAAATCTCAACTCAATCATTAACGATACAAGCTATAAGCCTAGATTAGGCAGATCTCCCACTACACTACTCTATTCCCATCTATATTATCCCATATAACTTGCTGTTTCTCCAGGCCCTGAGCTTCTCTCTCTGCAGCCTCTCCATCAATCTCCCCCTGCTCCCCCCACTCCTTCCCATTCCCCTTGATCCTCTGTAGCTCTTCCCCTTTTCTGTTGATCCTTTTCCTTCTCTCCCAAACCCTTAGCTCCTCTTCTTCCATCCTGCCCAATCATTGGCTCAAGCCTTTATTTGAAAAGTTAAGGTGGGGAGAAGGTTCACAATTCCTCATCTCTAGCCCCTCCCAGAAGTGGAAATAGCATCAAAATAGAAACCCAGGGCTAACCACAACAGCACATACTATTTTTTTTTAAAAGTGAGACATGGACTTGGAGAGATGACTTAGTGGTTAAGAGAACTGGCTACTATTCCTGATGACCTTATCTCAATTTCCAGCACCTACCTGGTTGCTCACAAACATCTGTAACTCCAGTTTCCAGTGCTCTGACACTTTCCTTTGTCTGCTGTGGTCAGGAAGCACATAAGGAATGCACAGACATACATGGAGACAAAACACCCATATATATAAAATAATAAGAAACTTAAAAATGCATAATTTTCAAATACATTAATAAAGCAGTTATTAAAGCAATATCATTATGAAATATTTTTAAGTGGATAGGCAACACTATTCATTATTTTCTCCATATAGTTCTGTAGTAGTCACTTTATAAATAATCTTATTATAATTATTTTGTTTAGAAAGGCAATCATGAGAAACATAAACAATATATACATGTGCATATGAAACCCTAATAGCCTTTTCAGAAAATATAATTGCAGTTGGTAAGAATCAATTGAAAGAAATAACAGTTTTAAATTTTAATTTGGACTTGTGGAGAGGGAAAGAATGTATTTACTTATTGATGATAATTACTCTAACAGACTCCTTCATACAACAGCAGTAATTTTTATTGTTTGTTTCATGCTGTACTGTCTACTGTGATTAAGTAGAAGTGCATATCACTACATGACAAACTTAAAAAAATAATGTCAAATATTTTGATGAACAATTGTTATCAAATTGGATGTGTAGTTAAATATCTAAATGAGAATTTGCTGCAGTCACCTAAACTTATGGGACTATAAAATGCCCAATATAAGAGGGTATACTTAATTTGAGTTTTTAGTTGTTGTGTAAATATAATACATTCTGAAAAAGTTTCAGAAATTTGAAAAATACAACTTTGCCTAAAGAAAAAAAACCCTCCAATAGTCAACATCATTTTATATATTCTTTTAATTTTTCATTCAAATTGTTTTCTAAAACTATATGAAGATTTTAATATAATTTTACTTGTGTATTTTATTGAGACATATATCATATTTCTCAGGCTGACCTCAAACTCATTATATACAAGGAGAAGACCTTAAGTACTGGGTCATACTGCCTTTACCCCTCAAATTCTGGGATTTCAAGTATGCATCACTACACCTAGCTTACTACTTGGGTTTGAAGTTGTATCTATTACTAAAACATCTTTCCAAACATTCCTCCAAGCTGGGAGTTATAGCATACATATTCCTTTAATCTATAGCAATCTAGATGCTAAGGCTTGAGAATAACACATCCTAGCATCTAAGACCAGTTAAGGATGCATGACAAGACCCTACATCCAAAAAGAAAAAGAAGGAAAATGAAATAATAAAACCTACATAACATGTCTAATGATATCAGCAATTTTGTAAATTACCCATTACTGTCCCAAAAAGTGATATTTACTACTTCTGAACACTTGTTTTGTTTGCCACCCACCCCATCAGTTGATCCTGAAGTCAAATTGTCCCATGTTTCACAGATTACTGTTGGGTGCCCATACAGATGTTAAAAATCCTCCTGTTTTTTGCTAGCTTTTGTTCAATTCTGAAACTTACAACAAAAAGAGCCTTATTTTAAACACTACATTAACATCATTGACAATAGAACATGAATAAGGTATCAAAGGATTTACTGGGTTTTGTTTATTGTATTTTAAAGTCTCTGAACAGGAAGGATTTAAATATACAATGTTTAAAGAAATTAGAGGAGAAAGAACTGATGAGAAACTGTATCCTAGTTTATTTCTGGAGATAAATTAGAGAAAAATGAGCAAGGAGTTAATATCAGGTAAAGATGCTATTGAAATTAACCACAGAAGGAATTTGGCATACTATGAATATTTCTGTAGACAAAATATTACATTTAGAAGAATGAATAGAAATGCCAGATGCTCAATATCTGATATGAGTTGTACTAAATTCAGTGAACTTGGAGAAAATAGGTTACGTAACATCAGGTTATGAGAATCACACAAAAATGTAAGTCCTAACTTTCTACTTTTTAAACTTTTCATGTCTTCATAAAGTAGCATATATTTTTTGTATAAAATCTACCACTAATGTTATACTAAAATAATCTTTATGTTAATATAACATAAGCTAAAATCCTTCTAATGTTGTAACACAAAAACTCATAAATGGATTTTGTCTCATGGGTGTCTGCCTCATGGAGGTTTTTTATAATTTTTTTAATTTATTAGATATGTTCTTTATTTACATTTCAAATTTTGTCCGCTTTCGTGGTTCCCACCCCTGCCCCCGGAAAATCCCCTAGCCCATTCCCCCCTGCTCACCAATCCACCCACTCCTGCTTCCCTGCCCTGGAATTCTTCTATACTGGGGCATCTAGCCTTCACAGGACCAAGGGCCTCTCCTCCCATTGATGTCCAACAAGGCCATCCTCTGCTGCATATGCATCTGGAGTTATGGGTCCCTCCATGTGTATTCTTTGGTTGGTGGTTTAGTCCCTGGGAGCTATGGGGGTACTGGGTGGTTCAAATTATTGTTCCTCCTATGGGGTTGCAAAGCCCTTCAGCTCCTTGGGTCCTTTCTCTAGCTCCTCCATTGGGGACCCTGTGCTCAGTGCAATGGTTGGCTGAGAGTGTCCCCCTCTGTATTTGTCATGCACTGGCAGAGCCTCCCAGGTGACAGCTATATCAGGCTCCTGTCAGCAAGCACTTGTTGGCATCCACAATCGTGTCTGGGTTTTTGTAACTGTATATGGGATGGATCCCTAGAAGGGGCAGTCTCTGGATGGTCTTTCCCTCAGTCTCTGCTCCACATTTTGTCTCTGTATCTCCTTCTGTGGGTATTTTGCTTCTCCTTCTAAGAAGGACCAGAGTATCCATACTTTGTTCTTCCTTCTTCTTGAGCTTCATTTGGTCTGTGAATTGCATCTTGGATATTCCAAGCTTCTGGGCTAATATCCACTTATCAGTGAATGCATACCATGTGTGTTCCTTTGTGATTGGTTACCTCACTAAGGGTGATATTTTCCAGTTCTGACCATTTGCCTAAGAATTTCATGAATTCATTGTTTTTAATTGCAGAGTAATATTCCATTGTGTAAATATACCACATCTTCTGTATCCATTCCTCCATTGAGGGACATCTGGGTTGTTCCAGCTTCTGGCTATTATAAGTAAGACTGCTATGAACATAGTGGAACATGTGTCCTTATTACATGCTGGAGAATTCTTTGGGTATATGCCCAGGAGTGGTATAGCAGTGTCCTCTGGTGGTATCATACCCAATTTTCTGAGGAACCACCAAACTGATTTCCAGAGTGGTTGTACCAGCTTGCAATCCCACCAGCAGTGGAGGAGTGTTCCTCTTTCTCCACATCCTTGCCAGCACTGGATGTCTCCTAAGTTTTTGATCTTAGACACTCTGATTGGAGTGAAGTGAAATCTCAGGGTTGTTTTGATTTGCATTTCCCTGATGACTAAGGATGTTGAACATTTTTTTAGGTGCTTCTCATCCATTTAATATTCCTCAGGTGAAAATTCTTTGTTTAGCTCTGTACCCCATTTTTTAATAGTGTTATTTGGCTCCCTGTTGTCTAACTTCTTGAGTTCTTTGTATATATTAGATATTAGCCCTCTGTCAGATGTTGGGTTGGTAAAAATCTTTTTTCAGTTTGTTGGTTGCCATTTTGTCCTATTGACAGTGACCTTTGCCTCACAGCCGTTTTTTGTTTGTTTGTTTGTTTGTTTTTTGAGATACTCCAGCCCAAATCTAATTGTTTCCAGATTGGTCACTTGTGACCTTACTCTGTGTATTATTATATCTTCAGATTATGCCATGCTTTTCCAACAGTGAAATTTGATATCAAAGAATGAGCATTCACTGTAATTTAGTATAGGTACAAGAAGTCTTAGCTCTCTAGGGCACCAAGAAAACTTCTTTTCAAATATGCAGCTGTGCAGTAATTTGTGCTGTTACAGCAAATAGCCATGGTTCTGATTACATTAATGTGAATTTCACTCCTGTAGACACATGTGGATAGAACTGTAACATTGGCTTACGGTAATGTTTCCTTCTGAAAATGTAATACCTTCATCCTCATTTGAAATTATCTTTGCACCTAACGAGAAGTCCAACCTACAAAGTCAGTTTTTTTTTTATATTATGTCATACTACTTTCCATACAAAATGCCCTCTGAAAATATTCTTTGAATAAATGTGAGATAAACTAGCCTTTATGTTTCTTTCTGTCATTCACACTATATCCCTCACTGAATAAGAAAATTTTCCCCAGTTATCTTTAAAAACATGAAAATATTTTGATTTAACTAAGCAATTTCAAGTCCTGTGTTTAAATTCTAGTTTATCCTTTAGTAAAATATTTTTTACAGTGATTAATTTCAGTAGCACAGAAATGAGAGTTTTTTCACCAAATATATTTAAAATACACAATAAAGTAGATTAAATCCCTATGATGCTTTATAATGATTTTCAACTTGATAGGATCTAAAATACCTAGGGATGAAAAAAGAACATTGGATAGGTCTGAGGGGAATTTTGTAGAAAAGTTAATTGAGATGTGAAGATCCACCCTAATTGTAGAAAGCTCTGTTCTATGAGCTGGGGCCATGGACTAAATAAAATAGAGAAATAAAACTGAGTTCTAGCATTCATTCCTCTTTGCTTCCTTTATATTAATGCAGTCTGACAAGCTGTCTTGAATTCCCTGCTGCATGCCTTCCACCTTATAGCTATAGGTAAGAAATGTACAAAAATATTCAACACAATAATATCTATTTGCCCACCCCAAGTGTCCAATTGATTGCAACATTTGCTTCAATTTGTTCTGGTTTGGAGCTGTATTTCAGCTGGAATGGAAGCATTAAGACAGACATTTGGGGAAGCAACCTATCCTCTATTCAAGATGGCTTCTCTACCCTAGAAAAGTTATATCATGGAAGGAAGGTAGGGTATTTCCACTTCAATTCAGTTGTTATGGATTCACCATACAAAATTGGTTAAGACATCAATCTGTTTAGAAGGTAATCCAGAAGGTGTGCCCTACATTTGCATTTACAAATGTCTCACAGCAATATATTTTACTTGGTATATATACTTAATTGACCTAAGTTCTGAGAAAATGAATGGTAATTTTGGAATGCCTTATCCACCTATCCCTGTCCAAAAGTGCAGTAGGTAATTACCATAAAATATATACCAAATTCTCTTGAAACTAATGACAATCTTCTAATGATAGAGATTTGTTCCTGTTTAAATAAAGGTTATACAATTTTAATAGATATTTATCAGATAAGTTCTAAAAAGTCAAGAAAGCCATTTCCTCTGAATAGAGTTGGTAGGGTGTGAAGAAGACCTAAGCTAAGAATGGTTTAAGAAACATTGGAGGTGAGTAGATGTAGGGAAAGTGAATTATGGACCTTGTGATTTTGATGTGGTGGTATATAGTCAGCATTAAAGTTAATACCAAGCAGTGATGGGATTTCTTAAGGTATTATTGTAAATTGCTAAAATGAGATTTGCGAATATATGTTTCAGGGTGCCATTTTTTCTCATTTTCTGTAATTAATAAAAGTAACTCATAACTTCCTGAGTGAGAGGGGGGGGCGGGGAGAGAGAGAGAGAGAGAGAGAGAGAGAGAGAGAGAGAGAGAGAGAGAGAGAGAGGGAGAGAGAGAGGGAGAGAGAGAGGGAGAGGGAGAGGGAGAGGGAGAGGGAGAGGGAGAGAAGGTAAAGTTGAGTGAAACCTCTTGAAACCCCAATGCATTTTCCAAAAAGTTTAACAGCATACCTCAATCCACCACAGAGATATTTTCCAGGTTAAAAAGAAAACATTATATGTGGATATATCCCATAACTCTGGAACAGAAAGAATACAACCCAATGAAATACAGAGGAGTCTACAGAGACCTTCAGAGTGCCATTTAAAATAGAATAGAAATGAGCATTTAAGATTTATGATAACTAAGGATGTCCTGCTTTGTTCTAACAAGCCTTTTTCTTTGCAAACTTCTGCCTTTTTCCTCTCCTAATATAATAGAGATTTTGTAAAGTGATTTATTGTATCTGAATCAAGAGGTGGGTGTATAGTCTTAGGCTGATATTTGATTTCTATGTTTTATTTATTTGAAAATTTGCACTTGACCCTAATACATTATTCCACCTTTGTAAGAAATAGTTTTAGTTTTTCTTTTGCTAAATATTGATATTGAGAAGGTAAATCTCAGTAGATGTCATAGTATTGACCCCGTGCTCCATTGTAGTAAAGTATGTGGATGGTGATACAAACTAAAAGAAGGATTTAGTATTAAGATGGGCTATTTGAATTCAGCAATCTCAAATGCCTGTTATAATTTCCTCAATGTCTGTCAGACTAGAAATCCCTCCATGAGTGTTTCAGAATTTGTTATCATTCCAAACACAAATTAATCAGAGTCAATCTACCAGTTTGACATATGCTCAGAACCCTTGCAACTAAGTATATTTCCAAGTCTCTGGTCCTATGCAGGGATTTTATAGTAAAATATAGGAATGGGTAGAAATCACACAAATCATCACTGAGAAAAGAAAGAAAATCCTTCTCTATGTCACTTTACAAGGTTTGAAACAGGAAGAAAGTATCTCTGCGTTTTTCCTCAGGGTCGTCTTTGGCCCTGGGGAATGTCAGATCCTCCCTGACTCTCTGGCTCAGCTCTAATGTTCTTTACCATCAGCAGAAAGTTATGCCTCACTGCTTGGCACAATGTTTCCCTATGCTTTTTGGCGGCTGCCTTCTCCCAGCAGCTGAAGAAGACATTTTGCTTTTGTCAGCGTTTTCTCAGAAACGTATCAAGTGGAACTCAGCTGCCTATTAAAGCAGTGGTGATGTCATTCTGTATTTTTGTGAGGGTCTGTAGCTTGCATCTAGAAGATGAGGGACAGCCGAGCATTCCCTCAATACTCAGAGCTCTTTCAAAGAACTGCAGGTGAAGAATAAGCAGACCCTCTTCAGTATAACTAACTTGATAAAAAGAATAAAATAAAAACAATTTAGTGGCAACTGCTACATGAGGTATTTTTATTTTATTTTTATATTTTGGCTGTTTCCAGGTTTGCTATACAGCATCCAAGGAAGTCAAATAGTGCATTAATTTTCAATTTTTATGCTAAAATACAATAAGAGATGTAATGCCACTGTGAATATATATGTATACATATAATGACTAACAAAATTTTCATGTAAAACCTTTACTAATGAAAAGCATTCTAATGTTTTCTATCCAATCCTCTTTTAATAAAAGTCTATTTATTACCAACAAAAAATAAATTCAAAACCCAATAATTGGTTGCCACCTGCAAATTAAAAATATCGATCTGGTATAACAACAGTTTGATTAATTCTTCCTTGTATATGGATTAATCATTTACTTGTTTTCTTAATTAAAAATTGATTACTTTTAATATATATGAAGACAACTGGAATCTTCATTGACACAGTTTCAATCTAACAACAGAAGAAGGTAATTTCTTCTATTCTTAATATGTGTAAGAAGAAATAGACTGGAGTACTTTGGTAGTTTGGCCTGGCGTCTGGAACCATTTAACTTGGAGTCTTTAACACATATTTTTTCCCTTGAATCCTGATTTCCTAAAATATAATGTGATGAAAGTCATTGTAGTTAACTTCTAAGACCTATTTTAGATAGAATTTGTGATTCCATGTTATTGCTTTTCCAAAATTGCTATTGTGATGATAAGAGGTAACTGATACAATCAGCCAAAATAAGCTTTTGTGACCCTTATGAGTTCATAAAACTAGCATATATTATGTATGTAAGGAAGAATTAATCAAACTGTTGTTATACCAGATCGATATTTTTAATTTTCAGGTGGCAACCAATTATTGGGTTTTGAATTTATTTTTTGTTGGTAATAAATAGACTTTTATTAAAAGAGGATTGGATAGAAACATATATTATGTATTACATACATACATGTTGGACTCAACAATGTGTTGAATGCTGAGAAAATACCTTGAGCTGATAGCATATGAGAAATAACAATGTCTGTGCTCTTAGAACCTGCTATTGGAAGCTGAGTAGGTAAGATTCCTAAATCGACATTATGTGTTGTCTTTCAGATCCCTGTCTTTGTTAGTTTCCCTATCAGTACACACAAAACCAAAGGCAAATAAAAATATAGAGCTGCATAATCACAATGAATAATCTCTGGTGTAGAAAAATCTCTGATATTATTTAATTCAAAGTGCATGGTGGTGTGTCCAAAATGTAACCAAACTTGGCAGAGAAATACAGAGTAGGACAATAGCATGGGATTTAGTCAACAGGGTGGGAAAATTCATAAACTCTCCCTTAGTGGAAAGGAACTTATTTGTCAGTATGTCATAATAGTGCTAATGAAATTGTTGACAAATTGATGTGGGATCTGGAAAATACATTTTTAAAGAATCTTGAATGTTTGGGAGGATACTTTTAATAGGACGTATGTTTTCCTTTGGCCTGTGTCCAAAACAAGCTGCTAAATTTAATAATAACAGTAAAGAAGCAAACTTGGTTGCTCAGAGATCCTCTAGCATTCTTGTAGAGCTGAAAATTCTGTGATACCCACATGAAAGGTTCAAATGAACCCTGTTCCAGCTATAAAATGATAAGAAGATTGATCTGTTATAGCCTATTGGAGGACAACAAAGCTAAAAGCACATATGAAGGAGCTTCTGGGGGCTGACTGTGAGTGCTGAGGTACTTTATATAGCCTTTGTACTTCCTGGGACTTTTTCAGAATGATAATTCCCAAGGCTTTGTAGTTAATGTGAGAAATGAGGCACTATTGGAATCTGTCAGCATGCTGATTTAATTAGAAGTCAGAGTTTTTCAGCCAATGCTCTGACACTTTCCATTAGGATTCAAAACCAAACCATTTTATTTATTTATGACAAGATAGTGTTTAATAATGTTCCAGAAGCATTTGACTTCTTGATTACACATTCTAAAGGGAAGTAGTTTATGTCAGCAGGAAGAAAGTGTCCTCCGTGAGAAGCAAGCCCATAAATTCAACTCTAAGCTGCATGATTTAACTTATTAAGTTGTTTGAATTAACTGGTTGTTTTAACATAATTTACATATGAATTTATGATTCCAAAAAGCATATAGGCCATTTATTTCTGAGAGCTAGAGATTACAATCTCTAATTCACATTTCTATAATATAAGTCTGCAGGGTCCACAACCATTTTACTGCTCAAACTTCTCAGAGAGACCGAGTAAGAGAACACCAAGTACAGAAACTCTGATCACGTTCACCAGTTTTTGCAAGTAAAACAGAACATGCACTCACTTATGCCATCTGTCATAACTCATGTTGTTCAGTGGCTGTGGTGAGTAGTGGAGATAGAGATTATTGGAGCTGAAACCTAAAAAAGTTCCTCCCTAGCCTAAAATGTAAATATAATTTAAAACTGCATAAGACAAATGGATTTACTCAAGAAATCCCCACCACCACCATGTTGCAGGTTCTTGATAGAAGTTCCTTCATTCCTTTGTGAAATCTAGTTCAGGTGACATATTTTCTTATGTTTATATTATCAATCTTTGTGATATGAGAGTCTCTCTTGAGTTGCCCAGATCTATACATATTCTATAGTCTGTTTCAATTTCAAAAGAAAATATTGCCCTGATATTATTAAAACACACCAAACCAAGCCTTTATTTCCCTTTGTCTTTTCTTTTATCAAGCTAACATATCACATTTTTGATTGTTTGCTTTTAGCTTGTTATTAAAACTGACAGGACCTTGCTTTGCCTCACTTCTTTGTAGTTACTCTAATGTCCTTTAAGTGCTTTGTGTTAATAACGTTTCTCTGTCACTGTGAAAAATGCCTGGGAAAATCATCTTTAATGAAGAGATATTTATTGCATTTTAGGGCTTCATTTGGCTGTATTGTTACTGGGCCCTTGACTAGCAGAGGAGAATTTCATTTTGGAGGAAAGCTATTCAAATTTGTGCACATAGAACTTACATGGCATGATATAGGTAAACATTAGAAACAAGATAACCTTCAAAATTATGTTCTAATTGACATATTTCTTCCAATAAACTTCCCCCAACTCCAAAAGTTTATGATTTAATCAGTAGGTTAATCCACTGATAAATCAAAGATTTCTTGATTCAATTACCTCAAAATGACCAAATCTACCAGCTGGTAGTGAATCTTAAACACACAAGAGCCCTTTGAGAAATATTTCATATTTCAGCCATAATATTTGACTACTACATTCTCACTGTATATGTTTTCTATTAATCAAATGTTCTATTTCCTACAGAATTTCTCTCTCTCTCTCTTTCTCTCTCTCTCTCTCTCTCTCTCTCTCTCTCTCTCTCTCTCTCTCTCATTTTTTTTTTTTTTGGTTTTTTGAAATAGGGTTTCTCTGTGTAGCCCTGGCTATCCTGGAACTCACTCTGTAGACCAGACTGGCCTTGAACTCAGAAATCTGCCTGCCTCTGCCTCCCAAGTGCTGGGATTAAAGGCGTGTGCCACCACTGCCCGGCTTTGTCTTTCTCTCTTAATATTGATGAATTTCTGTGCTATCTTTTACATAAGGAAGATGTGTAAAGGGAGAAAATTGACAGCCAATACTTTACAGTCCATATATTATATAATTATACAGACATGCGAGTGCCCGTGCGTGTGCATGCACACACACACACACACACACACACACACACACACACACACACATACACACAAATTCCCAGATATCCTATTGACATACTTTGCTGGGTAGCTAAGGTAAAATTGGCACAGACTAGGAATAGCTGTGAAAAAGGAATCTCAGGAAATTTTCTTTATCAGGTGGGCCTTTAGGCAAGTTTTGGGGACATTTTCTTGATTAAATGATTGATGTTGGTGGGTCCAGACAACTATAGAAAATGACAACCCTAGTCAGATGGTCCTGGGTTATATAAGAAATCAGGCTTAACCAACGACGGGGCACAAGTCATTAAGCAGAATTTCTTCAAAGGCTTTACATCAGTTCCTGCCTTAAGTTTTCTACCTTGGGTTCCCTCAATGGGACATGATTTGGAATATGTAAGCCAAATAAGACTTTGCCTTTGGTCATGGTCTTTATCATAGCCAAGAAACCTAACTAGAAAAAAATACTCCAAATGTAACTCATCATGTTTTCCCAGCTATCTTATCAGATGACTCTGTAGGGAAACATAAATTACACCTATTTTAGTTAGGGTTTCCATTGCTGTGAAGAGACACTATGACGAAGGCAACTCTTATAAAGGCAAATATTTAATTGAAGCTGGCTTACAGATAGAGGTTTGGTCCACTTTCATCATAGCAGGAAGGATAGCAGCATATCACGGTGCTGGAGAAGGAGCTGAGAGTTCTGCATCTTGACCTAAAGGCAACTAGTAGAGGCTTGGAGAGGGCTTCTGAGGAAGCATTGTTTGAGAGTCGTGAAGAACATTGAAGTCAATCTTTGGTATAAGCTCAAGGCAGCTCTCCAGAGATCTCCAGACAGCTCAGCTCTTGTAGACCAAAGTTCAGTGCTTTATTTGCATATCAATTCAATCATCCACCCTCGGGTTCCTTTTTATTATCCCATGAACTGGCATTTTAATACCTTAGCCCCTTGATTTTTAGAAATTACACTAAGTACATTTTTTTTAACATAGCAATGAATTCAGAGGTCTACCTGCCTTTGTAAGCACAGAAGGCAACTAGCTCTAAAACTTGAAGGCTCACCTCTAGTAATATACTTTCCCAGGTGAGTCTCCACTTCCCAAATGGTATTTCTAAACAGTAGCACCAAATGAGATTCAAATGTTTAAACACATGAGCCCTTGTAGAACATTTCATTTTCAAACTGCAGTCACCACTATAAGATTAATGGTTAAATAGCATACGCATAAATATACATAATGGAAGTGTGGACAATTAAATAGTCTATGTCTCACGTGGGATAGAAATAAATTTCATTATGCTAATGTAGTGCCACAGAAATGTTAGTAGCTCCCCCCTGCCAAAAAAAAAAAAAAAAAAAAAAAAAAGCCAGACAGGAGCCGATCTGATGCAACTGACAGCAGAGTTATTTTTCTATTTAGGCTTGCCCACCACCCTCTCTCCCAACACACCACAATCATACAGGACAATTTTGGTGATGGAGGAGCCCTGGATATCTATGGGGCAAGGCCTTATAATAAGCATCAACTGGGGGGGGGGTTAGTGTGCAAGCATCTAATTGGAGAGCTACTATGGTCTTTAACATAATTAGCTGGTGCTGGGAGTCATATAAACTTAGTTTCTGCTCTCCTCTGCATTGGTGGTCGTTAGGCAGAGGGTAGGCTTATAACCTGGGATTGCAGGTTTGTTGTGGGAATATCCTGGTGACTCTGGTTTTATTGGGAGTGTGACCTGGAGACATTGGTCTTATTGGGGATTAGCCTAGAGACTGGAGCTGGACTCAGGTTTTATTGGGGGACAACTTGGAAACTAATGCTAGGTACCAGCCTGTCAGTTTACCTAAATTCAAACTTAGGTCAGATTCTCTAAAATGGAGTCTGAACTTAAAAAATTTGGCCTTTCATCATCTAGAATAACATAAGTTTTAAGACTTATGAATAGTTCCAAAAAAAATTTTAGTTAATGTTTTTAGACTAAATTGACCACGACTAACTGAAAGTATAGGAAGTGAAACTACAGATATAGAAAGGGACTATACTCAACCCTAAATAAATACAGAATTTTTTAAATGTAATATCTCCTCTACTATACCTGTTCTATTTGGTTTTTACAAAGCTGTAATAAAGATATTTTTCAAAGTCAAATATAATTCTTTGGTGATAGGAAATCAGTATTCAAATATGATATATTTGGTATAGCACTGAAGATTTTTACCATTGAGCACCTTTATAGCTTTTAATTTTATCATATCCCTAGGTATATGTTTTATAATTATTTATAATAATTTGAATCTCAAATTTCAATAATTTGAATCCTTTAAGATGAGAAGAAATAATTATTGCTGGATGATGTAGTGGCATCCTGTGAGAAAAAGACTATACTCTATGGAATGATCTTACCGAAAGATTAACCTTGCCAAATAAAATGCAATTAAAGTGGAATTGGGCTACTTGTAAGCATGTGGGATCAGTATCAGTGGAATCCATTATTGAAGTGATCTAAGGCTTAGGATAAAGCTCAGTTATAAACTACACTTGCCTTTTAATAAGTCCCTGGGTTCTATAGCTAGCATTGCACACTGCCACAAAAAAAATTAATTATATTGAAGCATGTCTTGAATACAACCCCATACAAAGAGTTTGAGATTATTCATAACTGTAGTAATTTAGTTAACTCCTACAGCCTACTATTTTCTCTATGAATCATGAATATGCAGTTTTTGGAATATGTTAAAAGCTCTAGTCTTCTATGACATTTTTTCTCATTATAACATCTTTTTTGTAAAGCCTTTCTGAGTCTTCTCCCCATTCTGTCCAATTCATAAACCTAACCCAGTTTTGATCAGAGTACTACACCTTATAGAAATTATTTCTTCACTCTTGGTTGGAAGGAAATTAGCATAACATGCTTATAGGATTTGGTAATAGACAAATACAAAGAAAATCTCATTTTGTAACCCTTCTACATGATATATCCAATCTTTCTAGATGGTTTATTTTAGATAGGAATGAATTTAAAATTTATGGATGTATGGGATGCTGATGGCTAGGAAATAGAAGAGCCATGTCTGTGTAGCAAATGGGGTGTGAACAGTGAACAGTGAGAGAGGTTAACTTGCAGAATAGATACAATCAACAGCTATTTGTAACTTGGAAATAAAGCTGAACTTTACTGAGGGAAAGGGAGTTTGGAGGAAATTATATCTGACAGTCCAGGGCCTTTCCAGAGAAAGGTATTTGTGTTTTGTGATTTTCTTCCTATTAGACAATGTTAGTGTTACATTGTATCTATAATTGATTTACATGCACTTTGGCAATTTAAACCTTTCTCTTACTGCATTACTAAGGGCCAAATATATGAAATAGAATTCATAAATGATCTTATGCTCATACACATACAGGCAGCGCCAAGAAGAATTAGTGGGTTTTTAAAAAGAGCATAAGAAGTCAGGAGAAAAATGTGGTAGGGGGATAGAGGGTTTGAATGAAAGGAAATAAGGGATAGATTTGATTTAAAAACATTATATGTATATATGAAATCTTCAAATAATAATGCTAAAATTGCACTCATCCATTAATTTCCTTCATTCAAATGTAAATGAAAACATAAGCCAAGTAGAAAACTAAAAGAAATGATAGAAACTTACTTGGTTTTTCTTCTTTTCTGCCACTCTAGGCAATGTAACTAGCTCAGCACTGTGGTTACAAAGACTGCACTGCATTTCATTTTCTACTTTGTTTACTTTAATCTCTCTTTCTCTTCTTTCCACAATCCCTTATTTTCTTTCTCCCTTTCTTTGTCTCCTTTCTAAGACTCCTTTGCTTCTTTCTGCTTTTTTTTCTCAAATAGCCCATACATCTCTTCAACTTCCACTGTGGGTCGAAGTATGTCCTTCAATTCATGATCCTCCTGGCCCCCACCTCCTAATTACTGTGGTTGGAGAAATGGATTGATTGAAGAAACACTCCCGTGTTTCTCCAGGTCTTTGCACATGAATTGTCAGGTTCATATTTTTCTTAGAGTCTATTGATCCATTGCCATTGCCCTGCAGGGCGTTGTAAGAGAAACTTTCGTTGTTGTAAATTGAATGCACATAACAGATTATTTTTATGATCTTGGTTTGTGCTACCATGAGTACTCAGAATGTCATCAGTTTATTCATGCATGTACTGACATATTTCTTCTATAAAATTCAGACTTCTGTCTTTTATTAATTTTTAAAATTTGGTTTTTTATTGTTCATAGAAATGATAATTCTTAGTGAAAACATTTTACTGACTATACTTATTATTATAAGTCTCAGTTTCAGAATTATGATTTTACTTTGCTTAGAGTATTTTTTGCTAAACAGAAACTTGATTTTTTATGACCAATCTTATTAATTTTTTCTATAAGAACTAAAATGTTTTAAATTTATGTAAGATATCCTTCCACACCTTGAATAGAAAGATATTTTCACTCATAGTTTCAACTATGATTTTAGCTATTTTTGACATTTTAGTGTATGTTTTACATGGTGTTTCCTTAAGAAGAACCACTTTTATCTCTATTATTTACATTTTTTCTAATGATCTTCAATGATGCTTATTTCTTATGACATGGTTGTGAATAATGCACAATTGTATCCTTATGTCTCTTATATTCTGTTGATACCTTTGTCTCCATCAGTGAAAGTTCAACACAGTTTTATAATCACAACTATAAAATAAGTCTTCACCTCCAGTAGACATGTCCATCTACAATGGTTTTATTGTTGGGAGTTGACTAATCTTATGTTTTTAGTCTTCCAAATTTTCTTTTCAAACAATTCAGTTTTTATTAAAATTGGGACTTGGATAACTACTTAAGTTAGACATAGTTGACATCTTTATTTTGTCAAATTTCACATCTCCTTTTATTTATTCATTATTATTAGTCATTTTAGGAAATGAACTAGTTTCCTGAGAACAAAGATTGCACATATTTTCATATTTACTTGTAGATAGTTAACAGTGCTGCTACTATCATAAATTGTATTTGATGTTGAAATTTATTTTGATAATAGTTTATGAATAATGTTTAGAAATGCAATAGACATTTGTTGTTATATCTACCAACTTATTAAATTGTACAATGATTTTACTAAATTACTGAAGATGTTTTCTCCATTTCTAAGCAAATGCTCATATATATTTAATTGAGGAAAATTATAATTTTCCCTTTGTATTTTTAATAATTTTTTATATAACACATATCAATATTTGCCTATGTAGAGTGAAAATTTCATGATCTTCCTTATCAATATTTTATAAATATATTGCATCAATTGAAAAAAATTCCCTTACATTTGAGTTTTCCAAAAGGTTTTAATATGAATGGATACTGTGTGTGTGTGTGTGTGTGTGTGTGTGTATGTGTGTGTGTGTGTGTGTGAGAGAGAGAGAGAGAGAGAGAGAGAGAGAGAGAGAGAGAGAGAGAGAGAGAGAGAGAGAGAGAGAAAGAGAGATTGCATAGAGGTCCGGGCAGGGTCAGGTGATATTTGCACATTCCACATATTGTTTGTGTAGGTCAGCGGATATCTTTTCAGGCATCAGTTCTTACCTCACACCTTACCTTGCACACCAATACATCCAACTTTAAAAACTTGAATAATACACCTTATTAATTCTTTCCTCATTTCATACTACGTATTTTCTTCCTAATACTCACTCCCAAATTCTTTCAAATCCATTCTTTCCTCTGTAATTCCCTTCCCATATCCAGTTTATTTTTAAACAAAATATTTTTATGATTTTTCGTGACTTTCACATCATGCACCCTAATTACACTCAGTTCCTAGTCCTTCTATGTCTGCCCCTGCCCTTGTGACCCTCTAAGAAAAATAAAGATAAAAATAAGAATAAAAAATAAATAAATAAATAAATAAATAAATAAATAAATAAATAGTACCAAAATTAAATCAGGATCAAATAGACCATCTAAACCGTCCTATAAGCCCTGAAGAAATAGAAGTTGTCATTGGAAGTCTTCCAACCCAAAAAAAAGCACAGGTCCAGATGGGTTTAGTGCAGAATTCTATCAGACCTTCAAAGAAGACCTAACACCAATACTCTTCAAACTGTTCCACAAAATAGAAACAGAAGGAACACTACCCAACTCGTTCTATGAAGCCACAATTACACTATACCAAAAGCACACAAAGATCCGACA
Source organism: Tokudaia tokunoshimensis (assembly GCA_036184795.1). NCBI lineage: Eukaryota > Metazoa > Chordata > Mammalia > Rodentia > Muridae > Tokudaia > Tokudaia tokunoshimensis. The sequence continues at coordinate 108,261,352 of BTHU01000023.1, forward strand.
AAGAAAGAGAATCTCAGGCCAATCTCTCTTATGAATATCGATGCAAAAATACTCAATAAAATTCTTGCCAACCGAATCCAAGAACACATCAAAACGATCATTCACCACGATCAAGTAGGCTTCATCCCAGGGATGCAGGGATGGTTCAATATAAGGAAATCCATCAATGTAATCCACTACATAAACAATCTCAAAGAAAAAAACCACATGGTCATCTCATTAGATGCTGAGAAAGCATTTGACAAAATTCAACATCCTTTCATGCTAAAGGTCTTGGAAAGATCAGGAATTCAAGGCCCATATCTAAACATAGTAAAAGCAATTTACAGCAAACCGGTAGCCAGCATCAATTTAAATGGAGAGAAACTTGAAGCAATCCCACTAAAATCAGGGACTAGACAAGGCTGCCCTCTCTCTCCATATCTTTTCAATATAGTACTTGAAGTTCTAGCTAGAGCAATTAGACAACAAAAAGAGGTCAAAGGGACACAAATTGGAAAGGAAGAAGTCAAACTATCACTATTTGCAGACGATATGATAGTATACTTAAGCGACCCAAAGAACTCCACCAGAGAACTCCTACAGCTGATAAATAAATAAATAAATAAAGTCATGTGGGGCATGGTATTTCATGCCTTTAATCCAAGCATTTAGGAGGCAAAGTTCAGCAGACAGATCTCTGTGAGTTTCAGGTCAGCCTGGTCTACAAAGTGACCAGGACAGCTAAGGTGGTTCCAGAAAAACACTTTGAAAAACCAAAACTACAAAATTAAACAAAATGAATTTGTGTTGTCTACATACTGGAGGATGGTCAAACTGGAGTACTCTCTGTACACTGAAATGTGCTCATACTCTCAGTGGCCTGCTCCTTAAATATAACTGAGTCCTTTCCTTCTCATACCTTTGCCAAAAGTCATCAACTGTAGAGAGCTACTCTTCAGTGTTTCCATCACACAATTTTTTTGAACATGTTCACTTTACATCCCACTCATTGCCCCCTCCTGGTCACCCCTCCCACAATATTTTTCCCACTCCCTCCTCCCTAGGCTCTTCCTCTCTCACTTAGCCCAGACAAGGCAGCCCAGCTAGTAGAATATATCCCACATATAGGCAACAGCTTTAGGGATAGCTGTTGCTCCAGTTCAGGACCTACATGAAGAACAAGCTGTATACCAGCTACATATGAGGGGGAAGGTCAAAGTCCAGCCTCTGTATGTTCTTTAGTTGGTGGTTCAGATTCTGACAGCCCCAAGGGTCCAGGTTAGTTGATTCTGTTAGTCTTCCTATGTAGTTCCTATCAGCTTTGGGGCCCAATCCTTCCTCTTATTCTTCCGTAAGAGTCCCCAAGCTCTATCCACTGTTTGACTATAGGTGTCTACATCTGTCTGAGTTAATTGGTGGGTTTTCATCAGTGGCCTCCTGTCTAGGCTATTTCTTTTCTTTTTGTTCTTTTTCTTTTCTTTTCTTTTCTTTTCTTTTTTTTGGAGGTGAGGTTGGGGTCAGGGTAGGGGTTTAAATGTCCCTTCCTCTCAATTTTGCATCTGCAGTCATTTGTATCTCAGCAAAAGTAGCCTCCATGCTCCTCACAGTCAGTAGGATCATGGATCATGAGGTCCACAGTTTCTGGTGACAGCACAGACCACAAACACAACTCCCAGCAGCAGTAGAACCACAGAGTCAGTCATGGCCCTTGGAGGCAGCCCAGCTCCGTGGACATTAACATGGCTTCAGGCTGCAGCACAGACCAAGGAGTTCCAAAAGGCCTTCAGTGGTAACTGGGTCAAGAAGTCATCAACAGAGAACCTGGCTGCACTAGGACCTTGGACCCAGACACGGCTCTTGATGGCAGTACTGACCCATAAATTTCCATGGCATCAGGTGGCAGCCTAAGCCAGTCACATCAACATGCTTTTTAGCAGCAGTATGCCCCATGAACATCAACATAACTTTAGACATCAGTCCAGACCACAAGCTTGAGCATGGCATTCAGTGGTAAGAGAGGCCAAGAGCATCAATGGCCAGCCAGGCTGCAAGTACAGTAGAAACCCAGCTGGGCCACATCCAGTATTTATGTGGGTTCTGGTTCTGGGGATCAAACTCAGATCAACAGACTTGAAAAGGAAACTGTTTCACCTCCTCACATCCCTCCTATAACATTTGATGATAAACTCAACCTTTAAAAATACACAGTCAAGGTGGGGAGGAGGTATGGGATGTGGAATAGTCAGAGGGTGGACAGGGGTAGGGGGAATAAAATATGGAGTGTAAAAAAATTAATTAATTAAAAAAATACACAGTCAAATTTTGTGTTTTGCTATGGTACTCAAGAGAGGAATCAATATGTACTGTTATTTTGTCTTTTTGCCATTCCTGATTTTACACGATGGTATAATTGCTTCAAGAAACAAATAAAAATATATTTTTTTATGCATTCTGGAAATGTTCTTGTAAGTTAAGAGCAACTTGTCATAAAAAATGTTCTGGAATTAATTTACTAATCTGTTTGAATACCATGCTTTATTTACATAAAAATGTGTACTTTCTACTCCAGGTTACAAAATTGTTGTTGAACAACCCAAGCATGTTTTCTCCCTTGGATCAGTTTTGATCAATTAATTTACTGTGAAATTTTCAATTTTAATCAATGGTGTAAAAAAGTTTTTAAGTGTTTTATTTATGTTTGATGTATATTTAATAAACTGGTAATCTTTTGGTTCATAATATCTTTTTTGTTGTTTTTATCCTCTTTAGAGTTTTAATTATCCATGTAATAAGACAGACCAGTTTCTGAGTATTTTCAAAGAAACACCTTCTTTGTTCTTCTCTATTACTTCTTTGTTAATAAATAATGTTAATAATTCATTTTATATGTATTATGTTTATTGGATAATACATTAGGAAACTATGGTTTTAGACATTTTAGAATTTACCAATTTATAATAGCTTATATTATAATCTTCGGGTTTTAGAAAATTAATTTTTTTTGTTTTGTTTTATTTTGTGAGACAGGGTTTCTCTGTGTAGCCCTGGCTGTCCTGGAGCTCACTCTATAGACCAGGCTGGCCTCGAACTCAGAAATCCACCTGCCTCTGCTTCCCAAGTGCTGGGATTAAAGGCGTGCACCACCACTGCCCAGCACGAAACTTAAATTTTTTAGACTCTTTTTATTTTACTTTTTCCTTTTATTGAAAATAGATTTTTCCCACATAATATATCCTGATTTTAACTTCCCTTCCCTCTACTCCTCCAAGCTCTTCCCCACCTCCTCTTACATCTGGATCCATCCCCTTCTGTGTCTGGTTAGAAAATGAGCAAGTTTCTAAGGGATAATGATAAATTAGAATATAATAATATTTAAAATAAAAAAGTAACATTTGGAGAAGGAAAAAATAAAAAGAAAGAAAAAAAAGAAAGAGAGAAAGAAAAGAGAGAAGGCATAGTAGAGACCCACTTGTTCATACACTCAGAACCCCATGAAATCACTAAATGAGACGTGGTTGAGACTCATGTTAACCCTGTGCATGCTCCTTTTAAGTGTTACTGCTCTGAAGGAAATGGTATCCTGGAAGTTGAAAGCCAGGGATACTACCACAAAGTCATAACACATAAAAAGACCTCACACAAAAGATTTATAAGGAGGGAAAAACCCAGGAAGTTGGCTGTGTCTGTTCCAGGTGAGAAGCAGCAGAGAGCTGAGCAGAAGACATGGTTTATATAACATTTCCTGGGGGTGTAGTGCTTTCCAGAATGGAGATTTCCAGGGTTGGGATTGTTGGAATTTAAGCCCAGAGACTGGATGTTTTACTCTCTATGGTGGGGTCTGGGTATAGTCCTTAGGGCATACAGAATATTCTGTGGGTGGAACCTGACCGTTGGAGGTCTTGGGGGTAGGTGCATGGCCACTGGGGTGTCTCAAGGGGTTTACATTGCCTCAGTCTTTGGGAATTAATATGAGAATGAAAAAAAGAAAAGGAAAAAGGAAAAAGAAAATAAGAAAAAGAAAAGGAAAGGATATGGCTGCTCCTAGGTATGGTGAAGGAAAACTTGTTATAGATAAAAGGGAGAGCATAGATAGAGGCAGGGACATCTGGGAGAGTCCAGAGTGAATGTGACCAGACACTGAGCTGTACCATGTTGGAAGAGAGACAGAGGAAGGGACATGGGAAAGAAAAAAAAGCAGGCAAGGAAGCCAGGAACCCTAAAGTACAAAGAGAGCAGATAATCAAAATAGTTGGATTATATAGGGAAAGCAGCCCAATCCCATGAACTTGGAAGGTTCAGGATAAGGGGCAGGTATGCCACCTAGGAGGACCCTGTAGTTGGTAGGGGCTGAGGGATGCAAGGAGAACCTGGTGGCCAGTGTCTGCTTTGGTACATTAGATAGGCACCTTAGCTATTTGTCCCAGGTTTGAAATCAAACAGTAAGGTCTTTGCTCATTTGTTGAAGATGCTTTATTTTTTCATCCTATACTTTTGGCTTCTTTGTCAAAAATCAAGTGTCCATTAGGTGTGTGGATTTACATCTGGGTCTTTAATTCGATTCTATTGATTGACTTGTCTGTTTTTATGCTAATGCCATACAGTTTTTATTACTATTACTCTGTAGTATAGCTTGAAATCAGGAAAGGTGAAACACTCAGAAGTTCTTCTATCGTGCAGGATTGATTTAGGAATCCTGGATTTTTTTGTTTTTCCATATGAAGTTGAATATTTGTGGTGATTTGAATAGGTTTGATCCTCCATAGATTCATTTGTTTGAATGTTTGTCCTAAGGGAGTGGCAGGCATTCTTTTTTTGAAGGAAGCATGCCACTGAGCTTTGAGGTCTCCAAGGATTGTAGAATTCAAGCCTCCTCCTTCCTGCTTGCAAAAGTCAATTTCTTCTGACTTCCTTTGGATCAAGAGGTAGAAATGCTCAGTTCCTCCAACACCATGTCTGCCTGCAGGCTGCTATACTTCCTGCCATGAAAATGAACTGAAGCTTGGGAACTATAAGGCAGTCACAATTAAATGTTTTCTTCCGTAAGAGGTGCCTTGGTCATAGTGTCTCTTCACAGCAATAAAACCATAACTAAAACACTATTGTTTTTTAACAGCAAGAATTGTATTAGAATTTTGATGGCATTTGCCTTGAATCTGTAGATTGCTTTTGGTAAGATGGCCATTTTGCCTATATTAATCCTATGGATCTATAAGCATGGGAGATCTTGTGATGGAAATCTTCTGATATTTTCTTTAATTTCTTTCCTCAAAGACTTGAAGTTCTTGTTATACAGCTATTGCACTTGCTTGGTTAGAATTATTCCAAGATATTTTATATTATTTGTAGCTATTATGAAGGGTGTAGTTTTCCCAATTTCTTCTCAGCCCATTTATCAATTGGATAAAAGAAGGCTACAGATTTTTTTTAGTTAATTTTGTATCCAGCCACTTTGCTGTTAGTGTTGCTGATCTAACTGAATGTCTGCATGTATAGTAATACAAATATATCTATATCTATCACCCTGCACAAAACTGAAGTCCAATTGAATTAGACTTTAACATAAAACCAAATGCACTAAATCTGATTTAAGAGAAAGTGGTGAATAGCCTTGAACACATTGGCACAGGAGACAACTTCTTGAAGCGAACACCAACAGTTCTGACACTAATACCTACAACTGATAAATGGAATTGCATGAATATGAAAATCTGAAAGACACAGAGCACTGACAAAAGAATAAAAAGGGAACTTACAGAATGGGAAAAGATCTTCATCAACCCTACATTAGACATAGGACAGATATCTAAAATATATAAAGAACTCAAGAAATTAGACATCATCAAACCAGAGAACCTGATTAAAAATAAGGTGCAGATCTAAACAAAGAATTCATAAATGAGGAATCACTAATGATGGAGAAGCATTTAAAGAAACATCTAACAGCCTTAGTCACCAGGAAAATGCAAATCAAAATGATTCTATTTTGCACCTGTCAGAGAGGCTAAGATAAAAAACTCAAGAGACAGCTCCTGCTAGCAAGGATGTGGAGCAAAGGGAACACTCCTTCATTGCTGGTGGGAGTGCAAATTTGTACAACCACTTTGGAAATCAACTTGGAGGTTTTTCATAAAATTGAGAATAGTTCTACCTCAAGACCCAGCTACACCATTTCTGGGAATATACCCAAAAGCTGTTCCACTATACTACAAGGACATTTGCTCACTATGTTCATAACAGCTTTATTTGTAATAGCCCGGAACTGCAAACAACCCAGTTGTCCCTAAATCAAAAAATTGATTAAAAACATGGTGTATTTACACAATGAAATACTACTCAGATATCAGAAACAAGGACACCATGAAATTTGCAGGCAAATGGATGGAACTAGGAAAGATCATCCTGAGTAAGGTAACCCAGACCCAGAAAGAAAAACGTGGTATGTAGTTACTTATTAGTGGATACTAGCCATAAAGTACAGGATAACCATGCTATGATCCACAAACCCAAAGAAGCTAATTAACAAGGAGTGGGCAAGGGAGGATGCTTGAATATTGCTGAGAAGAGGAAATAGAATAGACATTGGAGAATGGGAGGGAGGGAGAAAACTCTGTGGGAAAGAGGGTAGGAAGGGGAACAGGAGGGGTCAATTGTTGGGAGGAAGGGGGAAGAGAGTACTGGGAGAGATAACTCAAGTTAGTGGGGAGAAGGGAACATCTCTAGGAAGAGATAGAAACCTAGGACAATGGAAACTCCAAGGGATCTAAGAGGATGATCCTAGCTAAGACCCCTATCAATAGGGGATATAGAACCTGAAATAGCCACTTCCTCTAACCAGGAAAGACTTTCAGTAGAGGCTTGGGGATGCTAACCCAGCCAAAAACACTTCGATACAAAATTTATCCTGCCTAAAAGTTGTTTAGGGATAAAGATGGACCAGAAATTGAGGGAATGGCCAACAAATGACTGGTCTAACCTGAAACTTATGCTGAGAGAAAGAGAGAGAGAGAGAGAGAGAGAGAGAGAGAGAGAGAGAGAGAGAGAGAGAGAGAGAGAGAAGAGAGAGAGAGAGAGAGAGAGAGAGAGAGAGAGAGAGAGAGAGAGAGAGAGAGAGAGAGAGAGAGAGAGAGAGACTGCTCCTGACACTAGTAATGATTTTCTGTTATACTGGCAGACAGGAACCTAGTATAACTGTCTTCTGAGAGGCTACACCAAGCAACTGATAGAAACAGATGCAGAAACCCATAGCCAAACATTAGATGGAGTTTGGAAAATCTTATGGAAGATGGGGAGAAAAAAATTAAGGAGCCAGAGAGGTCAAGGACACCACAAAAAATCTACAGATTTAACTATCCTGGGCCTGTAGGGGTTCACAAACACTGAACCACCAACCAGAGAGCATGCATGGAATGGACCTAGGCCCTTTACACATATGTAACATGTGCAGCTTGGTCTTCATGTGGAACCCATCTCTGACTCTGTTGAGTTCTTCTGGATCCCTTTCTCTAACTGGGCTACCTTGTCTAGCCTCAATATGGGATGATGCCCTAGTCTTACTGCAACTTGATATAAGAAGACCTCTGCTTCTCTGAAGAGAAAGGGTTGAGTTTATGGGGAAGAGAGGTACAAGGGAGGGACTGGGAGGAGGTAGGGGAAGTTGTGATAAAGATGTTATATAAATAAATACACTAATGGGAAAATATTTACAAGCCAAAATAAATAAAACTTAAAAAAGAGCTTTGCCTATGTTGACGTTGATTTAGAGAACCTTGCTTTCTTAGTGTTCTCCATCCACTCTGGCTCTTACAATCTTGTTACTTCAGCAGGGTTCTCTGAACTGTGAAGGTAGGACTTGAAGGAGAAACCTTTATTTAGGGTTGAGTGTTTCAAGCTCTTCATTCTTTGGATGTCTAGCTCTGGATCTCTGTGTTTGTTCCCATTTGCTGGAAGACAAAGCTTCTCTTATGATGGCTGAGCAAAAGACTAATCTATAAATGTAGCAGAATTTCCTTAGGAGTCATTTTATTGCTATCTTCTGTAAGCAGAACAGTAGTATTTGGTTTTCCACCAAGGTCCATAGGCTATCTATTCTCAGGTTCTTGGTCACACAAGCAGTCTTGGGTATGGGCTCCATCTCATGGAGAGGGCTTTAAATTAAATCAGATATTGTTTCCCATGAGTTTTGTGACACCATTGCTCTTACATAATTTGCAGGCAAGAAGCTTTGTAGATTAAGTGTTTGTGTCTGGGTTGTTGTTGATAATTCTCTTCTGGTACTGTGCAGTGTACCTTCCTATAACCAATATGCTAGTATGTAGGGATGTTAGTTGATGTTTGTGCTGCTGTTGTCTTCAACAATTGGGTCTTGTATATCACTGACTTAAGACCTAATATCCATGCATAAGTGAATACATACCATATTTGCCTTTCTGTCCCTGGATTACTTCATTCAGCATCATTTTTTTTCTGGCTCCATCAATTTATATGTGAATTTCATGATTTCAATTTTTAAAGGTAGAGTAATATTTCTCTGCATAAATGTACCACATTTCCTTTACCTGTTCTTCTGTTGAGAGATTTCTTAGTTGATTCCTATTTTTGATTATTATGAACAGAGCAACAATGAACATGTTTGAGCAAATGTCTCTGCGGAAGGATGAAATATCTTTTAGGTATATACCCAAGGGTACTATATTTTTTTTCTTGAGGTAGATCAATTCCCATCTTCCCAAGTAACCACCACACTGATGACCACAGAGGCTGTACAAGTTGTACTACCACCAGCAATAAATGAGTGTTTTCCACAGTCATATCTTCATTAGTGTGAGCTGTCACTTATTTTATTAATTGTGCCATATTGACAGGTATAAGACGAAGTCTCAAAGTAGTTTTGATTTGCATTTCCATGACGTCTAAGGATGTTGAATATTTCTTTGTTTCTTAGCCACTTGAGTTTCCTCTTCTTTTTAGAGCGTTACCTCATTTTTTAAATATTGATTCTTCTGATTTCTTAGTATCTAGTTTAAATTCTTTATATATTTTAGATATTAGCCCTCTATTAAATTTACAGTTGATAAAAATATTTTCCCATTCTGTAGGCTGCCATTTGTCTTAATGATGAATCCTTCGCTATGCAGAAGTTTCTCATTTTCATGAGGTCCCATTTATTAATTTTTCATCTTAGTGCCTATGCCAACAATGTTCTGTTCAGAAAGGTTTTTTTTTCCTGTGCCAATGACTTCAAACCTACTCTTCTCATTCTTATATTGCATTCAGTATGCACATTTAACTTAATTTTTAGTCATCTTGAGGTCTTATGTAAATTCTTTTAAACTATTCCAAGCATGTGATGAATATATTGTCTTTCAAATGTATTCATTCATTTGGTTTCTATAATCCTCCATATGATGTAAATTTGCTTTAGTGCTTTTGAGAAAGTTCAATTTTCCTAACATTTTGTTGATTTTCTCAAATTGCCCTTGGGGATCAGCAGATTTACTTTTACAAAATGGTATTGATGTATAATAAGTGTTCATGACTTTTATATCCTTTGTTTGAATTTTCTTTTCATGGTGCATGATTTTGTTTCTGTTAGTACTATGCAACCAGTTTTGTCCATATGTGCTTTCATTATAACATTTATCTGGCTTACATTTCCTGTTTCTCATCTTTCTAAGTCATCTAATTAAGCATTCATATTGGAAAAGCTTCCTTGGGATTTTATAAATTCCTATTTGCAGATTTCAAGTTATTAGTGGGTGACATCAGGTTGCCTTGGTTGTGTTTATCCATGCAATCACATTTTATGTGATTTTCTTCACACATCTTATTTGAGAGCATACAACATAACATAGCTTGATTCAAAAGTAAGAATTCTACTGCCTTTGTCTTCTGAGTATGAGAATTACTAATCTTCGTAGCATTTTTTTAATGTGATAGACCAGCAGAATTATTTGTATACATTGCTCCACTATTGTTTCATGCATATAATTTATAACTTCAATTTCTGTTTATTTTATAGTTGAGTGTACATACAGTGTTAAAAATCTGGAACATAGTATATATCTATAGCCTTCTGCGTCTTCTCCCTTGTGTGCTACAATTTCAGACCTTTATTTTCACTTGAAAGATATTTACTTCCTGATTATAACCTTAAGTCTCTCCTTTTTCAACAGTTATACGTGAATTAGATTTTAATAATCAATTACCTATGAATACTTTTCTTTGTTTTTGCTCCATCATCTGTGCAGCTTCAGAAAACTGTTTTAATACTATACAGAACTTTACACTCTGATTATTATTCTTGCTCATACTACTTTGAGATATTTTATGTCGTGCATTTCATTTGATACTATTTCTATTATATTAGCTGTTACTTTTTATTGCAATTCATTTCATCCACAAAACTTTCAACTCTGCTATACAGTGTTTCTTTACTTTTTTGTGATTATAGTTTACATGGCAACTCAAAATTTTCTCACTTATTTTAGTGATAACCTAAAAACCGTATTATTATTTATCTTACATTTACTTCTTTACATTATTCTGAAAATATTTTAATGGATAATTTATTAATTATTTTCTTTTGTAAATTGAATGGAATTGTACACATTTAAGTTGTTTTGATGACTATTATCAATATCCATTGGCAGAATTTTTTTATCGTTGAAAAAAAGGATTCTGGGTTATTTGCACATCTCCACATTCCCTATTAACGTAACTGTTCTATTACTAATGTTTCTCTTTCTAAATATCCTACACAATTCATATATGATTCAACTTGAATCATATATTACTCCTTTTGCCTTTGACTTGTCTTTGGATATTATTTTCAAGGCTGACATATGCTATTGCAAGTGTCAAAATTCCATCCTCTTTAGGGTTAATTCTATTTAAATCCTTAAAAGCTCCACATTTTGTTTCTTCACAACTTTATTGGCACTGGTATCATCTATATGCTTTGGGTATTGTCAGGAATGATGTTATGAGCAATCATATAAAAATACTTGAGTTCTTGTTTTAATATCATTTATATATAGAGATGGATTAATGACCATTCTATGTACAGTAATTTGATAAATATCATTCTTTTCCATTGTGTCCTAACCTTTTTATTGTTTCAATAGTGGTGCATAATTAATGTAAAATCTCTATAAACTTGCCAATATTATAATTTTCTAGCTTTTTACTAGTAAGCATCCCAATGAATGGAAATGATATAAAAATTTTATCATCAGGTATACTTAAGAATTAGAGTTGAACTTCTGTTTATAGTCTTATACCTTCTTTGTGAAAACATAATTTCAGAATATACAACCATTTCCAATAAGGTTTATTAGTTGTAGCACTTTCTCCTGTATTCTAAATATTATCTGTTTCACAATTACATTGGCATAAACACAACATTTAATCTATGTTACACAGTAAATTTAGAACAAGATGACAAAAAATAATCAAAATGTCCAAAATACCAGTAAACATTTCTGACATAATAATAATGTGTGCAAAGCATTATAATCTGAAATAAAAATAAGCACAATTTCCTCCAGTTCTTTTAGAATTTTATTGTTGATCATATTCACTTCCCTTGTCCCCATTCCTCCCAGATCCAGTACTGTTCCTTACCCACCCAACTTTGTGTCAGATTTAAAATCTTTCAAGACCAATGTTGTGATTCTAAGATATTCTTGGATATGTCATCTTCTCCTATAGAGTAGTCTACTTATCAGAACGTATACTCTTAGAAAGAATTGTCTCTCCACCCCCTAACATTTAACAATTGTTAATAGCTCTATAGCTTTGGGTAGGATGCATGTCCATTTTCCCTTTCCGTACTGAGATTTACTGTTTTACATTTACCTGGTTTTGTATGTGTTATGACATATGTGATTCCATAGGTTTAGCTTTAGTGATGTATCTAAATGATACTGTTTCCTTGTCATCTATTGCCTCTGGCTCTTAAAGTCTTTCTTCTTTCTTCTTTATCTTTTTTTACTTTTTTTCTTTTTTTCCCATGTTCTCTGAGCCTTGGAACGAAGGGGATGAGATACAGTAGTTCCCAACCTCTTATTCTCTGCATGGTGACATGTCATGAATAACTGTGTTAATCACAATTTATTATAAATTGAAGCATTTCAGATGACAGATGCATTGACCTATGAAATTAACAATAAGTCAGGAGTAGTCAGTTTAGTACTGTTTCTATTTAGCAGTATAACACAAGTAGACTTTCTCCTAGGGTCTATGACTTTTCTAGCTATAGGTATTTTAGCCTATGCTAATGGTGCCAGAGGTAGGCTTCATTCTGTGTAGTCAGACTCTAATCCCATCAGAAAATTATTGGTTACACCTATGTGCCACTCTGGCACCAATAGACATGTCTTTCTAGACAATCTTATATTGGACCTCAAAGGGTTATAGATCAGTATGAATGATAATCACATTTTTGTAATACATCTTGCACAGCACATTTTAACATTATGAAAGTTATCCAGGAGTGGGAATGTTTCCAGATTGATTTTGCCATGTCTTATGATTCAAACATGTAGTATTTTCAACAATATGGACTTATTGCTAAGTTTTGGGAGTTTAACCAAAGACCGTGACAATATCCTATTATGAATGGGATTCTATAGGAACTCATTGTCCAAAAATAATCTCCTTACCCCAAATAATCCAAGCCTCATACTAAACTTGTGATTTATTAGCCTATGGTATTTAGCAAGAACACTGCTGGCATGTAAAAGTCAATGCCTTTTTAACTTCTATTTTCAACTCTCTCTCTCTGTCTCTGTCTTTCTCTGTCTCTGTCTCCCTCCTTCTCTCTCTCTCTCTCTCTCTCTCTCTCTCTCTCTCTCTCTCTCTCTCTCTCTCTCTGTGTGTGTGTGTGTGTGTGTGTGTGTGTGTGTGTGTGTGTGTGTGCATGTCTATGTGTATATGTGTCCCATAATGGTTGGGGTATTCTATAAGATCTTAATCAGAGAACTAAAAAAGAAAAAAAAGACATGCTTGGGACTATTAGAAGAGTATTCTACTTTAACATGAGTTTCTCTGTTTCTCTCTCTTTTTGTCACTGTCTGTCTCATACATATATATATATATATATATATATATATATATCATATATATATACATTTATATATTTGTATAAGCAAAACATGTCTATTGGACTCATATATATACATGTACACATATACATACACATACACATATAGATATACATCACATACACATACACACATGTACACATACATATACACACACGCATATAGTATCAGAGTGCTGAGGCTAAAAGCATGTGTATGTCCTACTATGTCCAATTCATGTCAGTTTATTATAGAAATGCCAAGACATTCATAATTAAAGCTTTATTTCACAAAATCCAAGGATTCAGCATAGGTACCTGCCATTAGATAAGCCTATGAAGAATTTGTAGGTAATTGAGTATATTTATCCATGCAAAATGAATTAGACTCGGGCTTGTAAGATGTCTCAGCAGGTAAAGGGACTTGCTGCCAAGACTGACAATCTAAAACAGATGCCTAGGTCCAATGTAGTGGAAGGAGAAAACTAACTGTGGCATCTACATGAATACTGTGGCATCCATGTGCCCCTATGCATATATATACACACAAATAAATAAACATAATGAGAAAGGAAGTATGAAATGATACCATTTGCAGATAGATGGATGAAACTTAGCTTGATGAAGTAAAACAAAATAAGCAATTCAAACAAAGAAAATTACATAATTTTTCCATATATGTAATATAGGCAATAATAGAATATAAAAATGTCTAATTGAGGCAATGTTAGGGGTGTGCAATAGGAAAAATAGAGAGAAGATAATAAAGTGTTCTACAAGGGATTAATATTATCAAAATTCATTATATGTGCATATGGAAATGTCATCATGAAACATTACTTTGTACATATAATGTATGCTAATAAAAATAAGGCACTAAAAATTTGAACAGTGACTGGCCGTGGTTCTGCATGCCTATAATTCTAGCACTCAGGAGAATGAGGCAGGAAGGTTATAAATTTAAGGCCAGGCTGGATTGCATAATAAGGGTCAGGTCTGCTAGTTCTAAATAAGATCCTGTCTCAAAAAGAAAATTAATTCCGCAGCCAAGGAATTAGAAGCAAAGTTAAAACTACTTCAATTAACTGATTCAAGAAACAGAAGTATAAAATAAAAATCAAAATAGCAGATAAAAAAATAAAAAGATGATGAAAGACATTAGAATAAGCAAATCAAATTCACAAAGAACAGCTTCTTAGACTACAGGTTTTAGTCTTATATAGGGTTGTGTAAGTGAATGTGGGGGGATGAAACATTTGAAAACTACAAAAGGTATGAGATCTTTCAACAAAAGAGATTCAAAATCAGTCAGATGATAAATGTACAGTACCTCTGATATATCATACCCTGGTATTTCATAAAACTTCACAGCCACATTCGACCTCAACACACAGCATGTGCTTTGCATTGCATATTGTGCCCACCATTGAGCCATGTCTGGTGGTAAATGCTGTCAACTTAAATCTGGAATTGCCAGGAAAGAGAGTCTTAGCAAGATATTTCTAGATAAAGTTAGTGTATGTGCATGCCTAGGAGGAATTTCATGAGTAAATTAATTGAGGTGGGAAAACATACCCAGTGTGGATGGTACCCTTCTTTAGGCATTAAAACCAGCTTCTCTAGAATTCTGAGAGCCTTCTGAGGAAGCCCATTCTAATCTCTTTTCATGGGAAAACCTAATGTTAATGGAAGATTAGACTGTTCAAAGCCAGATAGAAACCAAAAAAGAATGTGAGATGTTAAAGAGACTAGCCAATAGATCTTGTTACTTACCTCTGGTTCAGGCTATGGTTGGCCGCTAAAGATACACATCAGCCAACTTTATAGTGCAGCCCAATGGAACAGCAGCTTTCAAACTTTGAAGTTGTATTATTGAATCTTCCAAGTTGCAGTTTTACCCTAGTAATTGTACTCCTGGTATTCTAGATGTTACCATTCCCTTGTGGCTTTTCTAAACAATACCATTATCAGGATTCTGTCAGGGATGTCTCTTTGATGCCGAATACACAGTATTAGGAATCCCAGAACATCCTGTGAAAAGAAAGTAGAGTGAGCAAATGTAGCTGCTACAAGGCTGTGATCATAAGGTGAGCTTCTATATCAACCCTCCCCCATCTTAACATGAAGCTTGTCTCTCCACTGTTCCAATCAGAAGTGACAGCATCTACCTAGTATGGCTTGAATATCTCAGTAAAATCTAGATCTAGCATATAGCACAAATGACTTTGTTCGACATCTTTCAAAACAAGTCCAGTTCCTTGTGTATCACCCACACAGTTCAGGCTGCCTTTCAAACTGTTGTTCAGTTCCCTCTTTATGTTTCTTCACCTCCAGAGCTACACCTGCCTTGCATCCCATGTCATGATTGGTGTTGTCATGGCCCTCATCTCTTGGCAGCCAAGAGAGACAGCTGTGTTCTAAATAGAACACTTAGAACATTCTGACACTGCTGTGCAATGCTATTCTGTAAAGGAATGGACTTAACTTTCTTCCCAATGTGACTAAGTTGTCCTTTCCTTTCGTTATCCCTCCTCACATGTGGAATACTTTCAATTCTTTCTTATACCACTGCTCTTAGATTTATGTTAAACTTCTTTGGTTTTCTTGCTGTAGCCATCATAGAATGATATATAGAAATATGAAATGTTAGGTGGGGTAGTTGATATCATACCGGCTCCATAGGACTAATCTCTTTCAATGCTTGGTCTCTACTTATGTGAATTTTTTTAAAAGGATTAAGTGATGTGTCCTTTCATTTCAAAAGCCATGCTAGGTCTCTGCTGTGTACTTCATCAAATATGAATTCTCAGCTATTTCTCCAGCACCATGCCCACTGCTGTGCTTCATGCCATAAAGAGCATGGACTCACCCTCTGAAACTTTAAGCAAGCTACCAATTAAATGCTTCCTTTTATATGTTGGAAGACAGTAATTCTGAGAGCAATATATACTATGGAGGCCCAGTTCAAGAGATTTCAATGGGAAACAATAAATACTAGCAACTAACTGGAGATCATAGTAAAATTCTGGCAAAGAATATGGTTGCTTTTTATACCTTGTCCTAAGAATCTGCCTGAGGCAATATGGAAGAATTTAGGACCAAATCATAGATACAGGAGGTTTCAAGGAAAGATAGTATTGGCTATGTCATGTGGTTACTAGTGACCACTCTTACTCAAATCTACAATGAAAAGAGAAAATAGGACAAAAAGGAAATACAAAATGTAATGTATCACTTGAGACAAAACAGTGCCAAGGGATGCAACGTTGGAGCCAACATTCTTATCTCTTGTGCTCAAGGAGAAAAGACATTTAAAGAAAGGTCTGTTACTGAATAAAATAAAGCAAGTGTTGCCCAAAGGTGAAGATCCCACCCAGCTAATGATACAGCCTGTGAATGGAAAATTCCAGAAAATATTCCAGAGAAATTTTCTTCCAACAGAAACCATCAACAAATTAAAGCTTATTCAAATGTAGTTCAAAAGGATCCAATTTCCACCCCAAAGAGGCAGTTCAACACTGCAGCACAGGAATAAAAACTTATGGCATTGTCCTCTGCCATACAGGAAAGCTACTGAGGCCCAGCATGTGGCAAACTTTAGGTCTCAGAATCCCAGGAAAAATGCTTAATTAATGTGTCTATTAATGTATAAATTTTGGAACTGACCAGCTCTCCCACAATCACTCAGTACCTGTGGCTCCTCCCATTGCTTCTTACCCTGGCCACTACCTAAACCTCCCCCCTTCCCAAGGTTTCTGCCTCTCTTCTCCAATCCTGATCTCTATATAACTCAGCTGTTTTGGCTAAGCTGGTCTTTTGTTCTTGGCCTCACCACCTCTCTTGTTCATCAGCTCTGTTCTTTGTCTCCCTCTCCCTCTTCTCTCATGTTCAGGCTTAGTCTGCTGGCCATGCTCATCCTGCAGTCCGCTCTGCTTGCTTTCTTCCTTTAATCTACAAAAAAGATATTCTCCATACTTTAGGAGTAGTCATGTCCTCTCTTTTATTTGATTCTTTCATTTAGCATAGGAGACTCTTCACAGAGGCCTTGGAAAGGCCATTGCATTTAAAATGTGATATTTTAAACTGTAAAGCCTGAAAGGCATGGAAAACACAATGATGTTGGAGATGCTGGAACCTTAGGATGTCAGCAAAAGAGAGCAGAAAACAAAGAGTGAACTGGGATCAAGAGAGAAGTGTGTTGCAATCAACAGAGCTGGAAGAAGTAAGAGATCTGAAGAGCCATCTAAGATCTTTGCCATAAGATATAGTTACAGGACTTGAAGTCCACCTTTCAGGGTTCACTTCTTGCTTTGATCAAGTATTTTCTCACTATATCACACTTTGCTCTATTTTGGAAAAGTATATCCTGTGCCATTGTGTGTTGTAGATACTTGATTTAATTTTTGACTGTGATCGTATAGGGGGCTACAATTAAAAGATTGTTTTCAGAATCCTCTGGATATATGCGAGGAGTGGTATAGCAGGGTCCTCTGGTAGTATTGTGCCTAGTTTTCTGAGGAACTGCCAAACTGATTTCCAGTGTGGTTGTACCAGCTTGCAATCCCACCAGCAGTGGAGGAGTGTTCCTCTTTCTCCACAACCTCTCCAGCACCTGCTGTCTCCTGAGTATTTTATCTTAGCCATTCTGACTGGTGTGAGGTGAAATCTCAAGGCTGTTTTGATTTGCATTTCCCTGATGAGTAAGGATGTTGAACACTTCTTTAGGTGCTTCTCAGCCATTCGATATTCCTCAGGTAAAAATTCTTTGTTTAGCTCTGTACCCCATTTTTAATAGGGTTATTTGGCTCTCTGGAGTCTAACTTCTTGATTTCTTTGTATATATTGGATATTAGCCATCTGTCAGATGTAGAGTTCATAAAGATCTTTTCCCAATTTGTTGGTTGCCGTTTTGTCCTATTGACAGTGTCCTTTGCCTTACAGAAACTTTGTAATTTTATGAGGTCCAATTTGTCAATTCTTGATCGTAGGCATAGGCTATTGGTGTTCTGTTTAGGAAAATTTCCCTTGTGCCCATGTGTTCATGGCTCTTCCCCAGTTATAGCTACCACCTGGGAGGCTCTCCTAGTGCATGGCAAATACAGAGGGAGACCCTCTCAGCCAGCCATTGAACCGAACATAGGGTCCCCCAATGGGGGAGCTAGAGAAAGGACCCAAGTATCTGAAGGGTTTTGCAGTGCCACAGGAGGAACAACAATGAGTCACCCAGTACTCCCAAAGCTCCCAGGGACAAACCCATCAACCAAAGAGTACACATGGAGTTACCCATGACTCCAGACCCATAGGCAGCAGAGAATGGTCTTATTAGACACCAAAGGGAGGAGAGTCCCTTGGTCCTGGAAAGACTTGATTTAGTAGTGTAGAGGAATACCAGGACAGGGAAGCTGGAGAGGGTTGATTGGGGAAGGGGAGATGGCTTATGGGATTTTCTGGTGAGGGGGGAACCAGGAAAATGGATAACATTTGAAATGCAAATAAAGAATATATCTAATTAAAAAAAAAGATTGTCTTGAATCTCATAAGATAAGATAAGAGGGTTTAAACCCTCTTAAGGCTTTGGAAGAAAATGGGAAAGTTTGAGGTTGGATTAAAACGCATTTTGTATTATGACAGGTCCAAGCACATATATTGACCAGGGAGGGAGAGAAATGTGGTTTGAATACAAATGTACCATAGGATTAATATTCTACTTAGTTGGTACAACTGTTTGAAAAGGATTAGGAAGTGTGACCTTTTAGAGGGGAAGACTTTGAGATTTTATTAATTCATACCCGGCCCAGTCTCTATTTCCCTATGTTGTGTTTATGTGGACCAGTCTCAGTTGCTTTCTCTCAACTATGTTCATGTAGAGCAGATATAAGCTTTCAGTTACTACCTTAGTGCCATACTTCCTGTAATGATGGTTATGAACCCATTCTCTGAAACTTTAAACAAGCCCCAATCCTTTCTTTCATAAAATTGCCTTGGTCACAGAATCTCTTTACAGGAATAGAAAAATAGGTAAGACGATAGGGAAGCAAAATAAACCCTAGTATTTCAATACACCAGATTCTAACTTTCTGTCTTCAGGTCTTAGATTGGAAATATCAGAGTAGACATTGTAGACAAATTTTAAATAGTGCAAAATATATATGAATCACAGACTGGCAATGGTTACATATCGAGGGCCATGCAGAAGGAACAACAAATGGCTTTAGGACTCATGGAATGTGGCCCATCAATTACCACAGTCAAATGGGTGAGCCTCTGTGTGGTATGACCCCGAGGACCACAGGTCCTGAGGACTTCGGGCTGCTATGGAGTTCTGTTTTGCTTACTGCCCTCACATCCCTCTTAATCTAAGAATCATGTGAAAACTTTAAGGGGGCTTCAGTCCCTCATTGGATAGTATCTCTGGCACTCACAATGGTGCTTGATCTCTTTCAGGCACTGCTGCTGGAACAGATTAATGATTCAATCACCACCATAGGAAAAAACTTAGAGATACAGATTGTCAGCAATGGCCACCACCCTTAGAAAACATTTGGAAAAATAAAATTGTTAATGAAGCTCAGTTGAGATGTTTTTACTACTGGCTCTGATGTAGAGAACCTTAGGGAACAATTTGAAGATCAGAAAGGCACACACTTACTAGCTAAGCTGGAGACTCTTCATAGTCAGGGAACAGGAACAATGGCAACCCTGGCTGATGTTGACTCTCACTAATGTTCTACTGGTTATGATTGGTTTCTTATACCCATTTTTTCCCTCACCCTGATATGATTTAGTAAGAACTGTTGATGAGTAAATGTGCATTCTGAGGATTTAAGGTAGATATAACTAATTTTTATATAAAAGTTTAGATTTGTAAGTCTTCTAAGATTCTTATAAGATCACTTTTATAGTCTTCCCTCCAGCCGCCATCTGCATCAGGGAACAAGGCAGCTCCAAAGCCTTCTGTGCATAGCCCACCAGAAGAGAGTGATCTCCCAGCAGCAATTTCACTTCTGAGCATGGAGGTGAGATCTCCACCTTTTCTCTGGAGGGGTACAGCTAGGAGCACACAGGGCATAAGATCAGTGGAGCAGCTGGGACAGGAGTCTTCCCTTCCAGACTATATCTGCAGCAGGGAACCAGGCAGCTTCAAAGCCATCTGTGCTTAGCCCATCAAGAGAGAGTGATCTTCGAGCAGGAATTTCACTTCTGAACTCGGAGGTGAGATCTCCAACTTCTCTCTGGAGGGGTACAGATAGGAGCGCACAAGGCATATGATCATCAGAGTAGCTGGGACAGGAGTCTTCCCTTCTGGCCGCCATTTGTGGCAGGGAACCAGACAGCTCCTCAGAATTCTCTTGCATAGACCTTGCCAGAAGAGATTTGGTCTCCCAGGAGTACAGACACAGGTTTACAGGCCCATAGGAGGGGCAAGCTCTAGCCAGAGACAACAAGACCAACTAACACGAGAGATAACCAGATGGCGAAAGGCAAGCGCAAGAACCCTACCAACAGAAACCAAGGCTACCTGGCAACATCAGAGCCCAGTTCTCCCACCACAGCAAATCCCAGATACCCCAACACACCGGAAAAACAAGAGTTGTATTTAAAGCCTCTTCTCACGATGCTTTTAGAGGACATCAAGGACATAAATAACTCCCTTAAAGAAATACAGGAGAACATGGGTCAAATGGTAAAGGCCCTTAAAGAGGAAACACAAAAATCCCTGAAAGAAATACAGAGGAGCATGGGTGAGCAGGTAAAGGCCATTAAAGAGGAAACACAAAAATCCCTTAGAGAATTACAGGAGAACACAAACAAACAAGTGAAGGAACTGAACAAAACCATCCAGGATCTAAAAATGGAAGTAGAAGCAATAAAGAAATCACAAAGTGAGACATCTCTGGAGATAGAAAATCTTGGAAAGAATTCAGGAGTCATAGATGCAAGCATCAACAACAGAATACAAGAGATAGAAGAAAGAATCTCAGGGGCTGAAGATACCATAGAAAACATTGACTCAACAGTTAAAGAAAATGCAAAATGCAAAAAGCTCCTTAGCCAAAACATCCAGGAAATCCAGGACACAATGAGAAGACCAAACCTAAGGATTATAGGTATAAAAGAGAGTGAAGATTTCCAACTTAAAGGGCCAGTAAATATCTTCAACAAAATTATAGAAGAAAACTTCCCTAACCTAAAGAAAGAGATGTCCATGAACATACAAGAAGCCTACAGAACTCCAAACAGACTGGACCAGACCAGAAAGTCCTCCCGGCACATAATAATAAAAACACCAAAATGCCTTAACCAAAAAAGAATATTAAAAGCAGTAAGAGAAAAAGGTCAAGTAACCTATAAAGGCAGGCCTATCAGAATTATACCAGACTTCTCACCTGAGATGATGAAAGCCAGAAGATCCTGGGCAGATCTTATACAGACCCAAAGAGAACACAAATGCCAGCCTAAATTACTATACCCAGCAAAACTCTCAATTACCATAGATGGAGAAACCAAGATATTCCATGATAAAACCAAATTTACAAAATATTTTTCCACAAATCTAGCTACAAAGGATAATAGATGGAAAACGCCAACATGAGGAGGGAAATTACACCCTAGAAAAAGCAAGAAAGTAATCTTTTTCCAACAAACCCAAAAGAAAGTAACCACACAAACATAAAAAGAACATCAAAAATAACAGGAAGCAACAATCACTATTCCTTATTATCTTATAATGTCAATAGTCTCAATTCCCCAACAAAAAACATAGTCTGAGATGTTTTTCATGTGGATCTTCGATTTTATCAGAAAATGTTTGTGACTCTTCTTTCAATTTAGTAATGCTTTTTGTGTCTATCATTTTGACTGTATTATTTTCTATGATAATCTTTAATTTTAACATTTTTTCTGTGTATTTCTTCAATTTTGTTGGAGGTGTTTTTCATGTAGATCTTTGGTTTCATGGGAGAGGGGAGTGTTTGTAGTTCCACTTTGAATCAATTTAGGAATGTTTTCTGTGCCTATCATTTTGTTGGTATAATTTTCCATGATAATCTTCAATTTTAACATTTCTCTGTATTTTTCTTCAATTTTGTCAAAAGTATTTTCCATGTGGATCTTCAGTTTTATCAAACAATGTCTATAATTTTTCTTTCAGTCAACTTAGTAACATTTTTATACCATCCATTTTATCTGTATAATTTTCCATGTAATAGTCAGTTTTAACATGTTTCTCTATATATTTCTTGAATTTTTTCAGGAATAATTTCCTTGTAGATCTTCAATTTTATCAGAAAGTGTTTATAATTTCACTTTCAAAAAACATAGGAATATTTTTATGCCTACCATTTTATCTGTATAATTTTGCCATGAAATACTCAATCTTAACATGTTTTTTATGTATTTCTTCAATTTTATCAGAGATTTTTTCCAGGTTAATCTTCAATTTTATCAGAAAATGTTTATAATTTCACTTTCAATCAACTTAGAAATATTTTTATGCCTTCCATTTTATCTGTATAATTTTCCCATGATAATCTTCAATTTTAATGTTTTTCCATATATTTTTTTCAATTTTATCAGAAATATTTTCCATGTAAATCTTCAGTTTTATCAGAAAATGTTTATAATTCTACTTTCAATCAACTTAGGAATATTTTAATTCCTACCAATTTATCTATATAAATTTCTTCAATTTATCAGAGATATTTTCCATGTAAATCTTCAATTTTATCAGAAAATGTTTTTACTTCTACTTTCAATCAACTTAGGAATATTTTTATGCCTACTATCTTATCTGTATAATTTTTCAAGAAATAGTCAGTTTTAACATGTTTTTGTATATATTTCTTGAGTTTTATCAGAAATATTTTCCTTGTAGATTTTCAATTTTATCAAAAAATATTTATAATTCCACTTTCAATCAACTTAGGAATATTTTTATGCCTACCATTTTATCTGTATAATTTTTCCATGAAATAGTCAATGTTAACGTGTTTTTCTATCTATTTCTTCAATTTTATCAGAGATATTTTCCATGTATATTTACACAATAGAATACTACTCAGCAATTAACAACAATGAATTTATGAAATTCTTAGGCAAATGGGGAATAGGGGGAGGGAAGGGGGCTTATGGGACTTTCAGGGAGGGGGGAACTGGGAAAGGGAAAATCATTTGGAATGTAAATAAAGAATATAGAAAATAAAATAATAATAATACTAAAACACACACACAAAAGATCACTTTTAAAGATAACTAATAAAATAATTACTTATTTCTTTGTAACCACAAATTGCTGCCTGCCAGTAAGAGAAACTTAACTCAATAAACTAACTTACTTGCTTACATTTTGTTAATCTATAACAAGTTGCTTAGTTATGAATGTACATGGGTTCTTGGGAATAATTTGTTTTCCTTACCTGTACTGTGTAATGTTATTTCTTGTAAAGTTATTGGGGAACACACTGTTTTTTCATAATCATTTACTAGAATACAGCAAAAACCTTATCACATTGTTCCTTCCATCCACCAACTATGTGTACATATATATGTAGTATGTATGTATGTATGTATGAGCATATATAATAAGGTTTGTGTGAGTGGTTGATGGAACATTGCTCCTTCTACCCATCAACCATGTGCATGTATGTACATATGTAAAGCTTGTCTGGGTGTGTGTTGCAGCTTGATCCATCCAGAAATTGTATGCATATATGTATGTTTGTGTATGTGTGAAATTTTGGAGCCTACTTGTTGGAGCTGTTCTCTAAACATTCATTGTGTGAATGTGATTATATCTGCATGCATATATGTACATATTTATGCATATGAAGTTATTGGACTTTGTACTTTGTTTTATCCACTCAGTGTTTATCTTTGTGTGTGTCTCTGTGTGAATTTTTTCTTTCTTTCTCTTTCACACTGGCCCCAAAGAGTCAAAAGTGTTCATAGTTTTTCTGCTGGCCACAGGGCATGCTAGCTCCAATAATTTAAGTTTTGTTCCCTCAGAGAAAAGTCTGCCTTATAATTTCTGTAACTGCTGGCTGCCATTGGCAGCAGCCCCTGTAGGCATCTAGATCCACCCCCATCAACAATTCTCAGCACTGAACCCTCATTGGTCACCTGCCTTAGTTTACCCTTCGGTGCCAAAGCTGGGTTTTGACAGTTACTGAATGATTTCTGGTCTTTGATTTTACTTTACATTTCTATGTCCTAACATTCATCTGAGCTTTCCAAAGTCACATTCTGAGGGTAGCCACAAAAATCAATGGGAATATTCTAGTAAAGGAGAATCCTAGTTTAGTAACTGAAAGCTTCAGGCAATTTCTAGAAGTAGTATAAGAGATAAGACTTTATAGACACAAAGCTGTTTTTGTTTGTTTTTGAATACAATATGGAAGTTGCATATGTGAATCCACAACAAGTGAGACAGCACGCAATCCACTTATATAATCTTAAACTAGACAATATTCCAACAAGTAGAAAAGTGATGGGTAGGAATTCTTTTTTTATTAGGTATATTCTTTATTTACATTTCAAATGTTGCCTCCTTTCTTGGTTTCCCCCTCCCCCGAAAATCCCATAAGCCATCTCACCTTCCCCAATCAACCTTCCCCTGCTTCCCTGTCCTGGTATTCCTCTACACTACTAAATCAAGTCTTTCCAGAACAAAGGGCCTCTCCTCCCTTTGGTGTCTAACAAGACCATACTCTGCTGCCTATGTGTCTGGAAACATGGGTAACTCTATGTGTACTCTTTGGTTGATGGTTTTGCCCCTGGAACCTCTGGGAGTACTGGGTGACTCATTGTTGTTCCTCCTGTGGAACTGCAAACCCCATCAGCTCCTTGGGTCCTTTCTCTAGCTCCTCCACTGGGGACCCTGTGCTCATTTCAATGGTCTTACTCCTAGCTAAGGAGCTATTGGCCTGGCTAGCTTTTGGAAAAAGTAAGAGTAATTTTCTTTAGGATATATTTCCTTGGGTATCCAATATAGTGGAAGGTCATATTCTAATCTGGAAAATACTAACTATATTTAATGGGTTTTAAAAAATAAAGACACAAATTTGTTGAGTAGGGAAGGGGATAGAGATGTGGGAGGAATGGAGAAAGGGTATGAATATGATCAAAATACATTGTATAATAACTTTTTAAAATAACTTGTGTTAAACAAATGAATTGAAGTGTTTTATTAGGTATAATAAATATATCACACAATTGATTCTACTAGTTGGTTTTATTTCAGGAATGCAAGATTGACTTAATACTTGTCAGTCAATGTAATCTATTATATACTTACATGAATGAAGAAATATAATCCTTACAGTAGGCACATAAAAAGAAATAAAATTTTGTTTTGCTTTTTAAAAATATATAGCAAACTATAAATATAGTGAAGCTATTTTACGTTATGAGGGAAGATCTCAAGATGATGCCAGGTCTTTAGGATCTTTATGTAGAAAACAATAATATCTCTTTAGGTGCTTCTCAGCCATTAGATATTCTTCAGGTGAGAACTCTTTGTTTAGCTCTGTACCCCATTTTTTAATAGGGTTACTTGCCTCTCTGGAGTTTAACTTCTTGAGTTCTTTCTATATATTGGATATTAGCCCTCTGTCGGGTGTAGGGTTGGTAAAGATCATTTCCCAGTTAGTTGGTTGCCGCTTTGTCTTTTTGACAGTGTCTTTTGCCTTGCAAAAACTTTGTAATTTAATGAGGTCCCATTTGTCTATTCTTGATCTTAGAGCATAAGCTATTGGAGTTCTGTTCAGGATATTCTCCCCTGTGCCCATATGTTCAAGGTTCTTCCCTAGTTTCCTTTCTATTAGTTTCAGTGTGTCTGGTTTTATGTGGAGGTCCTTGATCCACTTGGAATTGAGCTTAGTACAAGGAGATAAGAATGGGTCAATTTACATTCTTCTGCATGTTGACCTCCAGTTGAGCCAGCACCATTTGTTGAAAAGGCTATCTTTTTTCCACTGGATGGTTTTAGCTCCCTTGTCAAAGATCAAGTGACCATAGGAGTGTGGATTCATTTCTGGGTCTTCAATTCTGTTCCATTGATCTACATGCCTGTCACTGTACCAACACCATGCAGTTTTTAACACTATTGCTCTGTAGTACAGCTTGAGGTCCGGGATACTGATTCCCCCAGAGGTTCTTTTACTCTTGAGAATAGTTTTAGCTATTCTGGGTTTTCTGTTACTCCAGATGAATTTTTGAATTGCTCTTTCTAACTCTATGAAGAATTGAGTTGGGATTTTGATGGGGATTGCATTGAATCTGTGTATTACTTTTGGTAAGATGCTCATTTTTACTATATTAATCCTGCCAATCCATGAGCATGGCAGATTTTTCCATCTTCTGAGGTCTTCTTCAATTTCTTTCTTCAGAGACTTGAAGTTCTTGTCATACAGATCTTTCACTTGTTTGGTTAGAGTCACGCCAAGATACTTTATATGGTTTGTGGCTATCGTGAAGGGTATCATTTCTCTTACTTCTTTCTCAGCCTGCTTATCCTTTGAGTATAGGAAGGCTACTGACTTGCTTGAGTTGATTTTATATCCGGCCACTTTGCTGAAGTCGTTTATCAGCTGTAGGAGTTCTCTGGTAGAGTTCTTTGGGTCGCTTATGTATACTAGCATATCGTCTGCAAATAGTGATAGTTTGACTTCTTCCTTTCCAAAAAAAAAAGAAAACAATAATATAACATGTCCAGTGTATATAGTATGAATATAAAATATTGTGAATATTCTTAACTGATAACTTATATTCAGTCATCATGTTTCTTATAATTGTACCTTGATAATGAGCAGTTGCTCTATTTTTAATAATTATAAAGAAAAGGAAGTCATAATTCATGTACTTAGTTTACCTCATGAAATAGAATCTATGTGCCATTAAAAAACATTTCGCCATAATGACCATGCTACCAAGTTATTTAAAATATTTCCTATATATTATTTTGAACAGAGGCTAATTATATACATAACACATTATACTTTATTTGGTATAGAGTTGAATACCTCACATGGTGCTGAAAATTTGTGCAATTTCTCAAAATCTTGCTTATCTATAATCAGCCTTCACCTTCCAAAATAGAAACAATAGTGTGACACTTGTTCATATTTTTTAAATAAGAAAAGATTCCATTTATTTTTCAACAACTCAGCAACTGGTTTATGCAATGAATATTTGATAAACATCTAATAGTTATGGACCAGATGAAAATTTCCTGTGTATTTAAAAGATATCACAAATATGATGCATTTGAAAAACACTATCAGGAAAAAGTAGTCAACTATTAACACTGGGATAAAAATGATTGTGCAAATGCACTGGCAATTTGCATAACACTATAAAATGCTAAAGTATCTTTTATTCTAGATAATATTCTAAATCTTGCAGCAGTAGGTTAATTGGTCATACTTATTTATAAACATGGTTGAATATTTTTCTTTGCATCTGATTCTTTCTCAAACTTAAAACAGCAAGATCATATCACTTAGAAAATAGTTACTTGTTTGCTGATGATTGGGGCTTATTCCTCTCAACTAACACCTTTAAACAAACTGACAATTAACGTCATACACTACGTATTTGATTGTACATATATATACATTTAGGTATGGCATGCTAGCATTTTTAAATGAGGTATTATTAAAGAAATTCAAATTGATACCTTGTTGAAAGCAATATACAATTATTTTTCAAAATTGCTACTCCTTAAACTAATAATTCTTCTCAATTTTAAGCTAATAGTTCAACTCAGATACATTGACACTTATCTTTTCATATTATTAATAGCAAAGTTTTACATAGAATTTTATTCTTTGTAGTATTTCTCAGTAAAATAAAAAACTTTAAAATGAGCCAATTGTAAACAAAAGTAAAATGACTAAATCACCCATACAGAATATAATGGAGTCATTCAAGTGCATGTTTAAAATACTTAAAGAATTGAGAAAATTCTATCACTGAAACAATAAATAAAAAATATGCTATACAGATAAACATGTTTACAAAATCTTAGAATGCATGTGATTTCTTTAAAAAAACTATTTGAGACAAAGAAAGTATCAGGTTGTGGTAGCTCCTGCCTGTAATCCTAGCACTCATGAGGCTGAAGGATCAACAATATGACTATGAGGCATATCTGGGCTATGCACAGAGTTCCAGGCTAGTCTTGAATACCATGAGAACTTTTATTTCAAAGATAAACATACAGACAAACAAAAAACATAGCTGATATGAGGCCCCCAACATATTTACAGCAGAGGACTGCTGGGTCTTGACTCAGTGAAAGAAGATGCACCTAACACTCAAGAGATTTGAGGCCCCAGGGAGTAGGGAGGTCTGGTGGGGTGGGAGTGGGGGGGGGCTGGTAGGGTGGGAACATCCTCTTGGAACCTGGGGGCAGCAGAGGAAGGTATGGCATAAGAAACACTCAGATGGGAGATCTGGAAGGAGATAAAGACTGGAGAGTAAAAAGAAGATTAAGCAATAAATATTTTAAAAAACTATAAAAATTAATTAAAAACTTATATAAAAAGTGAAGGAACAGGTATTAAATAAATATATGGGATTTTTTTGGTCCTTATTTGACCTTAATGATTTACTATAATATTCTCTCTATTAGGAACTTCTTTTCTTTTACTGGATATTTTATTTATTTAAATTTCAAATGTTATCCCCTTTCCCAGTTTCCCCTCTGGAAGTTCCCTATGCCATCCCCCTTCCCCTCATTCCTGCTTCCCTGTCCTGGCATTCCCCTACACGGAGGCATCGGCCCTTCTCAGGACCAAGGGCGTCTCCTCCCATTGATGCCCAACAAGACCATCTTCTGTTACAAATGCGGGTAGCTTCAAAAAAACCCTCCATCTGTAGGTAGAACACAGCACATTTTTAGAGTATTGAAGCTTTCCTATATAATGAAATGGTAGGCACATTCCATTATATACTAATCAACATTTAGTGATATTTAACAACAAAAGTTGACTCCTAAGTTGAATAATGGAGATTAATAAATTAGTAGTAAATACTAATTGTTAACAAATTGATCTCACCAGTATAAGACATTAGTTGTAGGAAAAATTGTTGAATATTGATGCTCAAGATAAACCCAGTTTTTTATAAGCCTAAAATTGCCAAATCTCAAAAGAATAAACAAGTAAATAAAAGTGCTAAACCTAAAAATAAACTCTAGCTATAATTATAATAAAGCCACTAAAAGTGATTCGTACATTATATTTTTCATTGATCCCATTATGTTTATTTAGATGGTAGGGAGTGTGGCAAAGGGGTCACAAGAGAATTACTAACAGGGAAAGGGTAAGGGGAGTCTGCAGGGGTGTGCAGGAATGCAGTGTCTGTTTCTGTAGGTGAAGACAAGTGTCTGTAAGAGTTATATATTATTAATCTTATTTTACGTACTCACATCTAATACACCCAATCAAGGCTAAAAATGAAACATATAAATGTAAAGAAAACAAATATCTGTAGTGGAAAATTGAGTACTTTATTATAACTAGCTTGTGTATGTTTTGAAGCTTATCCTTTTTAAAAATGAATACATATTCATGTCAATAATTAACAACTAGAGAAAATCATGTTTCCTTTAGTATATTTAATTTGAACACATAATTATATATGTAAAACATAAACTACAGCCATATATATACTTACACATACACACATGTATACGTATACATATACATATATACATACATTCATACACACGTGTACAATAAAAGCTCCTATGGAATAAATCATGATTATCCCAATTTCTGATATAAAAATCCAACTAACATTTTGAAACTAGTGTATGAGAAAAATAAATTTATTTTGCTACTCTTCTTTTTCCTTAGTCACTGAGTAATGAATGTTTGAACTCAATCTGCAATGTCAACAAATTTACGTAAAACAGTTTTATTCCAATACCAATGCTTGAATAGTTAACTTTTCTAGAGTTTTTGAATACCCATGTTTTCTCCCTGTTGTTTGTTGAAGTAGACACAGAGTTCTTTGCAAACTTGGGGTGAACATAATATGCTGACACTTGTGCACATGGTTTCATGTATGCTGACACTTGTGCACATGGTTTCATGGTAAAATCAGGGTCAGCACAAATTTCCTTTGAAACATTAGTCATTTCTTCGTGGTGAAATTATAATCCTGCTATACAATAGCATGCCAGAGTTTAGTTCTCCTAATTAATTAAAACTTAGTGACAGTTGACAAGCCAAGCCTCTCCTCATCCCTTCTCCTGTTCTTAATGTCTACAAGATCAACATTTTAGATTACACATGAGTATTGTCTCTTAGCATTTTTCATTCTATACCTGGATTATTTTGCTAAATATAATGTTCAATTAGTTTTCTATTAAATATTCTTAGTAATTTTTATCTAAAATTAGTCATCTATAGATGCATGGATTTAGTCATGGTAGTTTTCCCCTCAGTGATCTATGTGTCTTTACTTATGCAAATATAATATTTCAATTGTTCTGGATATATATGGGGCATATTTTGAAGCTAATCAATATAATGATTAATTTTGTGATTTTTTTTGGCTAAAATAAATATATATTTAGAGGTTTGTGGTTCCATCCTAATTTCATCATTCATTTCTCATGCTTTGAAGCGTCTTTGGAGATTGTGGTAGTTCTGGACTATAAATCACTTTGGGTGCTATGTACATTTTAGCAGTATTGATTCTTCCAATCACTGAACATAAGATTTCTGTTAATTTGCTTTCTGTATCTATGACAAAATACTAAAAAATCTCCAGTACTAAATAGAAAGTTTTCCTGGTTTCTGAAAGCTCAGTCCCTATTCATTTTGCCCTATTATTTGTATGTTCATGATAAGACAGCATATTACAGAAGGGAATAGAATGGAATATAGAGCCACTCTGTTGATATTATGGTATCCATGAAGCAGAGAGTGAGTACAAGAGGGAGGACCAATAGCATGATAATGTTATGCTCTTATGCCCCAACTTCTTCTTAGTCAATTTACAAGTAATGGCATAGGGAGGAGACCCGAGACATTTCATTTGTGGATCTATTTGCTGTGCCAACGGTAGGGATCCAGTTCTAATTTTTATGTTCTTTCCACTTTCTTTCATTAGTGTTATATCATTTCTAATGTAGGACTTTTATGTCCATGGTTATTTTTCCCTTAGGTTTTTTTTTGAAACACGTACAAGTAGAATTGCTTTCTTTATTTTTATTTCACATAATTCACTATTGACCTATAGCAACACAAGTGATTCATGTATATTGATTTCTGCATCTTCCATGTTAGCTTGATTTGTTTATAAATTCTAATAGTTTTGCTGAAGTATTGAAGTTTATATAGAGGACAGACAAACAGAACGACAAACAGATTTTGTCCCCTGAAAACAGTAATCTTTTGAATTAATTTTTAGTTTAGGTGTCCTTTTTTGTGTTTACTTGCCTAATTGCTCTGGGTATGACTTGCAAAACTAGCTTGAGCATATTCAAGGAAAGTGGATTACTAATCTTAGAAACATCTCCTCATTCTATATATTATTACTGATATTGATTTATAGCCAAAGGAAAGGGTCCATAGTGTCCTACTTGTTACTACTTTCACTAGTGGGTCCAGAACAGAGTTTAAAGCTAGGCCTTGAACCTCCCTATTTGCCCCTGGCAGATAAGACTTCATCTGTGCTATGCTGGTTAAGCTCAGAGAATAGATGCTGGAGCTAGTACTTTGGCTGGTTAGCAAAGCTGATGCTTTACAGAATGGTGACTGAGGCTTCTGGCGGCGGAATCAGTTATTGAGATATTGGTCAATCCTCTTATTCTCACTCTTTACTACTTGCTCTATACTCCCATATATACTCTATGCTGGCATAGCAGGAGCATACAAAGTGATTAAGTTTGTTTCATGTTTCAGACCTGTACTTAATTCTTTATCTCAGATTCCTACCAAGTATTTCTCCATGCTGCCCGAACATGGAACTAGGCAAGGGGTGATGCAAATTGTTCTTTGTGCATTTTCTTCTAAAAGTCATTCTCTTTCATTGTGCTAAAAGAAGAGGCTGTGATCTCTCAAGTTTTTTTCATTTTTTCCCTGAGGATACATTCATGTATTCAAATGAATACTTTCTGTGAAGATGAACCCTGGGAGATCTTATTATACTGAAATTTCACTCTCACTTTACATTTATTCTCCTCATTGTCTTTTATTAATTTACAGCTATTAATATGTATTGCTCAGTTTTCAAATGTTCTATCAGCCTTGCATATCAGAGGGAAATGTAATTTGGTTGTGGTACATATGGAATTTATTATATTTACTTGCATTATGGGAATAGGCAATCCAACAATGGTCATATGCACACTGGGGTGGTAGGGAAACCACTAGCAGTTCAATCTGTGAAGCTATGTGACTTAGAATTCTCAGTTTGATGCTAAAGACTGGAAAATCCTTCTTAACTACTGGTATACATTCTAGGAAGGCAAGAATGCTGGTGTTTGGTGTTCACAGTGGTGCTATCTTCAGAAGGAAAAGCAACTAAGAACAGAGCACGTCTCTAAATGCTTTATAGCTATGGCTCCCACCTTGGAGGTGCTTGATAGCAGGGAGTCTTCTTTCTGCAGAAGCTCTTCTTTGGCAAATTCCTCACCAATATGCGAGACAAGTCTATCTAGAATATCATAAATTTAATCATGTTAACAATTGAAATTTATCACCACATCTACCAAGTATTCCTTTCTTCTCACCATCAGATATATAATTCTGAGACTAGACAAAATAAAACATTGGC
The DNA here is from genome assembly GCA_036184795.1 of Tokudaia tokunoshimensis. Classification (NCBI taxonomy): domain Eukaryota; kingdom Metazoa; phylum Chordata; class Mammalia; order Rodentia; family Muridae; genus Tokudaia; species Tokudaia tokunoshimensis. The sequence continues at coordinate 108,294,206 of BTHU01000023.1, forward strand.
AGGAAGGAAAACACTCACAGACAATGTGGGCTTCTAAACAATTTTTCTATGAAGAAAAATTTTAAACAGGTTTTCTATGAAGAACTGTAGAGAAGTGATTATTACTTCAATAAATTGAGAGAGAATTCTCCCATAAAACTCTTTGGGTCTTGTGGTTTCTTTTTGAAAGGTTATTAATTGTTGGTTCTTGTTTCATAAGTATAATTTTTAAATTATGATGAATTTATATATTATTATTTACACTATTTCTCTTTCCTTATGTGAGTTTTAGAGGCTCTCAAGTAATTCACATTTTTATATAGACTATCAAATGTGTGGAAGCACATTTATTCACAGTACCTTCTGTGTGACAGTTTGATCTATATATAACCTCAGCTCACCTGTAAGTACTTCTTTAAATGATTGATTTCTAGTTTCTCTAGTTTTTTTTTTTTTGAAAACTGGTATATAACAAGAATTCCATTTCCAAATATTTATGGTAATGGCCATCATAAGCAAATTGTGTTTGTAATAAATTATGAAAACTATGCAAACTTTTTGCATGATAAAATGAATTCTGTGACATATCAATATTATTATATATTGTGTCAGAAATAAATGTTTTTTAATAAGGTAGAGCTTTCGGTATTGAAGAAACTAAACTTTGCACTTATGTATTAGCTGTCATACATAGCTGAATACTTCTTGAGAACAATTACCATTTTGATTGAATATCAGAAATAATTCAATATAATACTTTTAAATGTATTTTTCAAACATATTTATGTATATGCATATAATATAGAGAGATAGTTACATCTCTCTAGGTAAATGCTTAACTGCCATAGCCATATTTTTGTAGTGAAAATGCCTGTACACTCTGCCATTTTCTAGTATATATTGTTGTTTGTTATTAAGTGCAGTCAAAATGTCTCTATGATATGTATGTTTTAACTTTTTAATCTCCACCATGTTCCAATTATCCAAGACACTCATAATCACTATTTTATGTATAAAATTGTGAGATAAGTATATATGCTGTCATATTTACTGCAGCATTAATCATAATAGCCAAGATATAGAAAATTCAAATTTTACTTTCCTCTATGAAAATGTTGAAAGTTGTGTTACTTCGAATTCCTCAGATTAAGGAATGAGAGCCATACTCAAGCTGTGCAAATCCACTGCTTGAGCTGTGCTCAGAATGTTTCCTTTTTTGTTCTAACTATCCCTAGGCCAAGGATTAGTGGCTTTTAGTGTCCATACTCTAATTTCCCAAGCTGACTGATTCAACCCAGTCTCTGTGTTTCTGCTTAAATTGCTCTGCTTAGCCTCATACTAACTTTACAAATATATTCTAATCTTCTGACTCCTTCTCTTTCCCTGGCTCATTCTTTGTTCACTCACATCTAGCTTGTTCTCTCTGCAATCTGTCTCTGTAAAACTCTCCCTGGAAAACGTCTATAGCCCCCGAATCCCACTCTTATATAGCTTCTCTTTCTTGTGCTTCTCTCTTATGAGTTGGTCATATCCTATCTCTGATTCATTCTGTCAAATCTTTCTCTGATTGGGCACTTTCTCTGCCACTCAATTAGACATCACTATTTTTTTATTATTAGCCAGTCTTTATTTTTTTCATTAGCTATATTCTTTATTTACATTTCAAATGATTTCCCCTATCCTGGTTCCCCCCTCCCCGAAAGCCCTCTTCCCTCCCTGAAAGCCCTCTTTCCTCCTTCTGTTCCCCAATCAATCCCCTCCCACTTCCCTGTCCTGGTATTCCCCTTCACTGTTGCATCAAGCCTTTCCGGGACCAGGGCCCTCTCCTTCCTTCTTCTTGGGCATTCTTTAATATGTGAATTGTGTCTTGGGTATTCTGAGTTTCTGGGCTAATATCCACTTATCAGTGAGTGCATACCATGTATGTTCTTTTGTCATTGAGTTACCACACTTAGGATGATATTTTCCAGTTCCACCCATTTGCCTAAGAATTTCATGAGTTCATTGTTTTTAATAGCTGAGTAGTATTCCATAGTGTAAATATACCACATTTTCTGTATCCATTGCTCTGTTGAGGGACATCTGGGTTCTTTCCAACTTCTAGCTATTACAAATAGGACTGCTATGAACATAGTGGAGCATGTGTCCTTATTACACACTGGAGAATCCTCTGGGTATATGCCAAGGTATGGTATAACAGGGTCCTCCGATAGAACCATACCCAGTTTTCTGAGGAACCGCCAGACTGATTTCCAGAATGGTTGTACCAGCTAGCAATCCCACCAGCAGTGGAGGAGTATTCCTCTTTCTCCACATCCTCGCCAACACCTGCTGTCTCCTGAGTTTTACTTTAAAACAAGGCTGCTTCCTTTTACAAACTCACCTTACCTTCATTATTAGAGATTAAAGGTGTTTGTATCCCAGGCAGATCATACTGTAATCCAGAGTTCATCTGCCTTCCAGCTGGATCACATAAACCTAGATCATCTTTGGATGTGATCCCTTGCCAGAGAAGCCATATTGCTGGCTTAAAAATTTTAAATTCCTCCACAGCTACATCTACTTCTTAATGTATTGGTCCCCATCTAATGACTAAATTCTTCATGGTAGCCTCATCTCATTTTTTTCTTCTTCCTAGCATAGTGGCATGGAAAGTACTACTATCTGTAGTTTCCCATATCTTCAACAAAGTTGAAAAACTATTGTTTTTAAATGATTTTAGATTCATAGGAAATTATATATATTTAAGAAGGGTATCGTGCTCTTTTTACCAATTTTCTTCCAGAAATCACATTCTTCCATGGGAAAGTCTCTAATTTTTTTGTGTTCTCAACCGTATCAGCAGTCTTGGTTCTTGGGCTCTCCAAAGAGAAAGATTCAAATGGAGCACAGTAGTAGATCAAGCAGCCAAGAATTGAATTAGAGAATCAAGAATAGACTCTTTAGAAAAAGAGAAAGCTGATCAGTGGACTCAATTTTGCAGCCATTAGGCTTAGACTTCTCTATGTTGTATCTCCTTCTTTGTATCTCTTTCAGGGTTGACATTTCCATGAAAGGGAAATAGTTTTCTCAGAATCTCATGCTATCCAAAATTCAGTCTGTATTAGTAGATGGATAAGATGCAAGCATTTACATCATAGAGGTTTAAGAACCTGTATATATGAAAGAACAATGGATGGGCCAACACAACTTTTTCCATTGTTCTTCTTTCTTAGTTTTTATTTGTCTTTTTTTTTTCAGATTTTTCTTATATTTTTGAGAATATAACGTAATTACATCATTGCTCCCTTTCTTTTCCTCCCTGCAAACCCTCCCAGTTTCCTTACTTACTCTCTATCAAATTCACAACCTCTTTTTACATTAATTATTGTTATATACATATATGTACATATGTATTTATTCCTTAATATACAAATATAACAAGCTCAGTCTGTATAAAGTCAATGTTTTATCATTTGGGTTCTGTTGTTCAGTGTCTCTGAGCTAATTTCCTTTGTAACAATTCTATAGAGAAGAAAATGCAATATATAGGTTTGAATTTTGAGATATTTATAAAAAATATTCAGGTTAACAGAACTTTCATTGATTTTATAATTTACAGTTAGATCTCTAAATATGCCAACATCTAAATACCAAATATTTATGAAATTGCAAACTTTACATTATATCTGGAGCTAAGCTTTTGATGTACTGTGGAGGAAATTAAACTTTAGATGAGGTAATGCAGATGCTTTAGTAGATGGTAAACAGATAGTGCTGGTTACCTGGCAGAGAAATAATACTGAAAGGAACATACTTAAGAAACTGTTTCTAAGAGTATACTCTTGGTACAATGTGAAAAAACAATATTTCAAATGGAAAATATCATCAACAGCCATGAGGTTTGTTTAGGGATCCAGTGAGCTATAAAAATATAGTGGATATGAAGTCCATGACTTTGTACAAAGGAAGGGAAAATAAATAGAAAAGGAAAATCAAAAAGTAATTAGAAATAACAAAGTAAGGAAACCAGTTCAGAGGTCTGCAAATTACTGAAAGTACAGACTTGAGAATGTTCACATATTTTAAAATAAAAACAAATGCAGACTTCAATAAGAAACTACTCAAAAGGCAGGCTATTGCAATAGGGAGAATGTTCTGGCCTTAATAATTTGAAAATGTCTCAAAAAGTAAATAGATAAGAATTTTTTTTTTACAGAAACCATAAGCAAATAGAGAAGTCATGCAACTGAGCAGAAATGATCAAAGGAATCTGATGGAAACTGTGCCTTACTGCTGTCTCCTGATTGCAGGGGAAACTAGGCTGGGATTATTTCCATGCTTCTAGTGTTTACTCAGGCCCAAGAGCACAGAGTTCACAGGCTTAGAGAAGACATAAGAATGTAAATAAAAGTCAAAGCAAAGCAAAAAGAAAACAATTGGCCATGTGAACAGCTGCTTAAAAGCACACAGTACATTTCTATACTCTGTTCCTAAAAGTATTCCAGGGACCAGTAAACGCTCTACTGATGTATGCTATAGACGATACTCATTTGTCTGTAATTTGGTGGGAGTTTATCATAGGTGATCTTCAAATTGTTATTTTAACTTGAAGAACAGTATATAACTTAGTAAATGTTCAGCACTTGTTAGAGAGAGAATGAGAGAGAGGGCGGTGAGCTTGGTATATATTACTGAATAATAAAAATTTATATTTTAAATAGCAGTTTCTAAGAAACCTTGTAAATCCGTAGAAAGAAAACTTTGTGATCCTAACTATAGATTTTGTAGATGAATTATTCAGAACCAAGTATTCCAAAATATCTATTATTTCAGATTGAATAGAATTGCTGCGTTCCGATGTGCACTTCTTTCCTAAGAATGTAATAATAGCATGGAAACGATGTGCAGTATTAACATTTTGATAGGTATCACAGGAAAAGCAAAGCTGAAAAATTACCTTGCACAGAGAAAAAGAGAGGGAAGGTCTTGCTTAAATCTTATCAGACTCACCACTAGTCCATCAGTTGACAGTCAGCTCAGGAATGATTTTGCTTTTCAGGCTCTCATGAAAAGACTTCTTGCCTTGTAAAGGAGGCAAATTTATTTATGTAAATTGACCATTTTGCAGCACTACTGCTTCTTTTCGTGTTGATTTGGACACCTCTGATAAGACAGATCTAATTTTCTTTCCATTAAAATGCAATAAAAGCACATTTAATGATTTTTTTACCTAGGTTTGATAGGAGAATTCAAGTTGTTCGCTATAGAGTACCATTAATAAATACTGCTTTTGTTTTAATTAAAGTAGACCAAGAAGCAGTTGGGCAAGAAATTTTACTATAGGTTGTGAAAAATATTAATTATTAAATGGAATAGTAATTTGCCTTAGGGTTTGTTTAATTGGACCCTCTTTCTTATCTCATTGTTAACTTATTTTCAAATGTAAGCAGTTCAATGTAGTTTAATGTTTCTTTGCTTTCTGTTGTATAACTTATTCCTCTTCTGGAAAGGAACATGACACATATATAAATTTAGGTCCCATAACAAAGCACAGAAAGGTAAAACAGACAGTGAAGTTTTCTTCCAATTTTCCTGTCAATACTGTTCCTTAAATTATATTTCTTCACACTTTTTTACAGATTGCCTATATAGACATCATTGTTTCTGACAAAAATCTGTATTTCCCTTCAAGTCAGAGCTTTTGCTCCTGATGAAATAACAATTAGCCGAAGTTCCTTTGTACAATTTGTAGGGTAAACAGTCAGTTACATTTTTAAGCAAAGAAAAAGAAAATGTTTTTAAATGCAAAAAGCTTTTAGAGGTTTTGAGAATTACTGATAACAAAATTTACCCTTATTTTTTGCCATCCTAAAGCTCTAAGTTCCATTTCCGTTACCTTGTTGTTAACCAAAGTCACTTGATTGCACAGATAGATCAGACAAAACAGCTTTGTTGCTATCCAAAAACAGAAAGAGACATGAAAATACTAAGAAAATTGTGCAAATACTAAAAAATCATATGTAAAACTAGAAACTTGGTTACATAAATTCAAAGTACTCAGTTTTCTGAGGAACTGCCAGACAGCTTTCCAGAGTGGTTGTATCAGCTTGCAATCCTACCAGCAGAGGAGGAGTGTTCCCCTTTCTCCACATCCTCTGTTGACTGCTGTTTCCTGTGTTTTTGATCTTAGCCATTCTGACTGGTGTGAGGTGGAATCTCAGAGTTGTTTTGATTTGCATTTCCCTAATGACTAAGGATGAGGAACATCTCTTTAGGTGCTTCTCAGCCATTAGATATTCTTCAGGTGAGAACTCTTTGTTTAGCTCTGTACTCCATTTTTAAATAGGGTTACTTGGCTCTCTGGAGTCTAACTTCTTGAGTTCTTTGTATATATTGGATATTAGCCCTCTGTCGGATATAAGGTTGGTAAAGATCATTTCCCAGTTAGTTGATTGCCCTTTGTCCTTTTGATAGTATCTTTTGCCTTACAGAAACTTTGTAATTTTGTGAGGTCCCATTTGTCAATTCTTGATCTTAGAGCATAAGCTATTGGAGTTCTGTTCAGGAAATTCTCCCCTGTGCCCGTATGTTCAAGGATCTTCCCTAGTTTCCTTTCTATTAGTTTCAGTGTGTCTGATTTTATGTGGAGGTCCTTGATCCACTCGGAACTGAGCTTAGTGCAAGGAGATAAGAATGGGTCAATTTGCATTCTTCTGCATGTTGACCTCCAGTTGAACCAGCACCATATGTTGAAAAGGCTATCTTTTTTCCACTGGATGGTTTTAGCTCCTTTGTCAAAGATCAAGTGACCATAGGTGTGTGGATTCATTTCTGGGTCTTCAATTCTGTTCCATTGATCTACATGCCTGTCACTGTACCAAAACCATGCAGTGGAGGATCCTGCTATACCACTCCTGGGCATATACCCAGAGGCTTCCCCTGCATGCAATAAGGACAAATGCTCCACAATGTTCATAGCAGCCTTATTTATAATAGCCAGAAGCTGGAAAGAACCCAGATGTCCCTCAATGGAGGAATGGATTCAGAAGATGTGGTATATTTACACAATGGAATACTACTCTGCAATTAAAAACAATGAATTCACGAAATTCCTAGGCAAATGATCAGAACTTGAAAATATCATCCTTAGTGAGATAACCCAATCACAAAAGAACACACATGGTATGCAGTCACTGATAAGGGGATATTAACCCTGAATCTCGAAATACCCTAGACACAATTCGCATATCAATAGATTTCCAAGAAGATGGAAGGAGAGACCCCTGTTCCTGGAAAGACTGGATATAGGGGACTGCCAGGACAGAGAAGCGAGAGGGGGTTTAATGGGGAACAGAGGGAGGGAAGGGGGCTTATGGGACTTTCGAGGAGGGAGGAAACGGGAAAGGGGAAATGATTTGGAATGTAAATTAAAAAACTTAGAAAAGATAAATTCAGAGTACTGAAATAACATTGTGATTTAAAATTTTTCATAAAATGGGATTACCAACAATAAACTTGGCACTGTTCATTCAGCAGAGATCATGGCATATGGACAAACATAGTTATACACATCCCAAATTTATTCCTTATCACCAAATATAATCCCATAATTTGGCTGTACTACTTTAACCAAATATTTATTGAGAGATGTTTTTGTTTACAGCTTGGGAAATAATTACTTATAATTTAGAGTTCTTACTATTAAATCTATTTTATATTTATATACAAGTATTAATGTGAATCTGAGTATAAATAATACATAATGCAATTTCTAATGGTTGCATGTAAACTTCCCTAAGATAGTAACTGTCAAAATTGTGTGCCAGCAATAAGATTTTCTCTTTTTTTTAGAATTTCATTTCAACATATTTTTCTCAAATTTTTACTTGTTTTTAAACTTACTGTTTTATTCTGTTGATTTGCATCTTATATGTTATATACAAGTTGCTTGATCATATATTTCTGGGAAAGATATATAACTGATTAATTTTAATTATTTGGAACTGATATTTTTAGTTATTTTGCAGGTCATTACATTTTCTGTTAGACTGTTTGCTAATAGGAAGGACTAATTGGAAGACCCCAGTCCCCATCCTGGGACATGAGAAGAGACATTTTGAATGTCATTGTTCATTTTTAATACACTTCTATGGAAATATGAAATTTTAGGCACAGGATCCTCAAATGTCAGACTGGAGAATACTTTAATTCCAGGGTGAAGTAAAATCCCCCAAAGCATAGTTAAACATAGAGACACACTACAATTCTGAAGTGTGTCTATATGATTAGAAATGGTCATCCTATATCTCTGTGTGGACTACTTAGGATGGCACAAGTTGACTGGAGTAGTTTTCTATGGATGCTTATTAAAAATTAAAACACACATAAACTGATTTCTCACCATCTCCTTGTATGGGGTAGTTGGGAAAATGCATGAAAATGAACACTGGCACAATCATTCAAATTAACACGTCTGTAGCTCTCTATATATGCTGATTTCAAAAATAGATCTTTATTGCAATAAAGCAGTTCCAAATTGTACATTAGTTGAAATATTAATTCATGTTTAGATCTGAGAGAGATGAACCTATCCGTAGCTCCATGTGCTAGATAATTTTATATCACTAACACATTCATGCTTCAACTTATTAAAGAACAGATAAGATCTTCTGTGACTTAGCATTTGGCACTAGCACTTATAATCCTAAGCAGTCTTTTATGGATGACATTATTTGGTTAAGGGGAGGCATTTTTTTCCACCTAACATGTCCTATGATTAGATGTGTCCAAATAAAACTAATTTTGTATATTGAAGGCAGACACTGTTTCAGAATGTAGGGAACATTTGAGTACGATGAATCAACAGATGGAATCCCATGAGGAGGAAACACAAAATCGCTCAGAGAAATGCAGGAGAACGTGGGTCATCAGGAAGAAATCCTGAAAGAGGTAATGCAAATAGACCATCTAAACCGTCCTATAAGGCCTGAAGAAATAGAAGTTGTCATTGGAAGTCTTCCAACCAAAAAAAGCACAGGTCCAGATGGTTTTAGTGCAGAATTCTATCAGACCTTCAAAGAAGACCTAACACCAATACTCTTCAAACTGTTCCACAAAATAGAAACAGAAGGAACACTACCCAACTCGTTCTATGAAGCCACAATTACACTAATACCAAAAGCACACAAAGATCCGACAAAGAAAGAGAATCTCAGGCCAATCTCTCTTATGAATATCGATGCAAAAATACTCAATAAAATTCTTGCCAACCGAATCCAAGAACACATCAAAACGATCATTCACCACGATCAAGTAGGCTTCATCCCAGGGATGCAGGGATGGTTCAATATAAGGAAATCCATCAATGTAATCCACTACATAAACAATCTCAAAGAAAAAAACCACATGGTCATCTCATTAGATGCTGAGAAAGCATTTGACAAAATTCAGCATCCTTTCATGCTAAAGGTCTTGGAAAGATCAGGAATTCAAGGCCCATATCTAAACATAGTAAAAGCAATTTACAGCAAACCAGTAGCCAGCATCAATCTAAATGGAGAGAAACTTGAAGCAATCCCACTAAAATCAGGGACTAGACAAGGCTGCCCTCTCTCTCCATATCTTTTCAATATAGTACTTGAAGTTCTAGCTAGAGCAATTAGACAAGAAAAAGAGGTCAAAGGGATACAAATTGGAAAGGAAGAAGTCAAACTATCACTATTTGCAGACGATATGATAGTATACATAAGCGACCCAAAGAACTCCACCAGAGAACTCCTACAGCTGATAAACGACTTCAGCAAAGTGGCCGGATATAAAATCAACTCAAGCAAGTCAGAAGCCTTCCTATACTCAAAGGATAAGCAGGCTGAGAAAGAAGTAAGAGAAATAATACCCTTTACGATAGCCACAAACCATATTAAGTATCTTGGCGTGACGCTAACCAAACAAGTGAAAGATCTGTATGACAAGAACTTCAAGTCTCTGAAGAAAGAAATTGAAGAAGACCTCGGAAGATGGAAAAATCTGCCATGCTCATGGACTGGCAGGATTAATATAGTAAAAATGAGCATCTTACCAAAAGTAATACACAGATTCAATGCAATCCCCATCAAAATCCCAACTCAATTCTTCATAGAGTTAGAAAGAGCAATTCAAAAATTCATCTGGAATAACAGAAAACCCAGAATAGCTAAAACTATTCTCAAGAGTAAAAGAACCTCTGGGGGAATCAGTATCCCGGACCTCAAGCTGTACTACAGAGCAATAGTGTTAAAAACTGCATGGTATTGGTACAGTAACAGACATGTAGATCAATGGAACAGAATTGAAGACCCAGAAATGAATCCACACTCCTATGGTCACTTGATCTTTGACAAAGGAGCTAAAACCATCCAGTGGAAAAAAGATAGCCTTTTCAACAAATGGTGCTGGCTCAGCTGGAGGTCAACATGCAGAAGAATGCAAATTGACCCATCCTTATCTCCTTGCACTAAGCTCAATTCTAAGTGGATCAAAGATCTCCACATAAAACCAGACACACTGAAACTAATAGAAGGGAAACTAGGGAAGAACCTTGAACATATGGGCACAGGGGAGAATTTCCTGAACAGAACTCCAATAGCTTATACTCTAAGATCAAGAATAGACAAATGGGACCTCATTAAATTACAAAGTTTTTGCAAGGCAAAAGACACCGTCAAAAAGACAAAGCGGAAACCAACTAACTGGGAAATGACCTTTACCAACCTTACATCCGACAGAGGGCTAATATCCAAGATATACAAAGAACTCAAGAAGTTAAACTCCAGAGAGGCAAGTAACCCTATTAAAAAATGGGGTACAGAGCTCCACAAAGAGTTCTCACCTGGAGAATATCTAATGGCTGAGAAGCACCTAAAGAGATGTTCATCATCCTTAGTCATTAGGGAAATGCAAATCAAAACAACCCTGAGATTCCATCTCACACCAGTCAGGATGGCTAAGATCAAAAACACAGGAGACAGCAGTTGTTGGCGAGGATGTGGAGAAAGAGGAACACTCCTCCACTGCTGGTGGAATTTCAGGCTGGTACAACCACTCTGGAAAGCAGTCTGGCGGCTCCTCAGAAAACTGGGCATGACACTTCCGGAGGATCCGGCTATACCACTCCTGGGCATATACCCAGAGACTTTACCTGCATGCAATAAGGACACATGCTCCACTATATTCATAGCAGCCTTATTTATAATAGCCAGAAGCTGGAAAGAACCCAGATGTCCCTCAACGGAGGAATGGATTCAGAAGATGTGGTATATTTACACAATGGAATACTACTCTGCAATTAAAAACAATGAATTCACGAAATTCCTAGGCAAATGGTCAGAACTTGAAAATATCATCCTTAGTGAGGTAACCCAATCACAAAAGATCACACATGGTATGAAGTCACTGATAAGGGGATATTGACCCAGAATCTCAGAATACCCTAGACACAATCAGCATATCAATAGATTTCTAAAAAGATGGAAGGAGAGACCCCTGGTCCTGGAAAGCCTGGATGTAGGGGAACGCCAGGACAGAGTAATGAGAGGGGGTTGAACGGAGAAAAGAGGGAGGGAAGGGGGCTTATGGGACTTTCGGGGAGGGAGGAAACGGGAAAGGGGAAGTGATTTGGAATGTAAATTAAAAAAATAAAATAAAATTAAATTTAAAAAAAAAAAAAAAAAAAAAGAATAGCCAATGTTAAGATTGAGTACTACATGGAAAAATTATACAGATAAAATGGTAGTTTTTAACACTATTGCTCTGTAGTACAGCTTGAGGTCCGGGATACTGATTCCCCCAGAAGTTCTTTTACTCTTGAGTATAGTTTTAGCTATCCTGGGTTTTCTGTTATTGCAAATGAATTTTTGAACTGCTCTTTCTAGCTCTATAAAGAATTGCATTGGGATTTTGATGGGGTTTGCATTGAATCTGTATATTGCTTTTGGCAACATGGTCATTTTTACTGTATTAATCCTGCCAATCCATGAGCATGGCAGATTTTCCCATCTTCTGAGGTCTTCTTCAATTTCTTCAGAGACTTGTCTGTTCTTGTCATACAGATCTTTCACTTGTTTGGTTAGAGTCACACCAAGATACTTTATATTGTTTGTGGCTATCATGAAGAGTATCATTTCTCTTATTTCTTTCTCAGCCTGTTTATCCTTTGAGTATAGAAAGGCTACTGATTTGCTTGAGTTGATTTTATATCCGGCCAATTTGCTGAAGTTGCTTATCAGCTGTAGGAGTTCTCTGGTATTGGAATAGTGACAGGCATGTAGATCAATGGAACAGAATTGAAGATTCAGAAATAAACCCACACTCCTATGGTCACTTGATCTTTGACAAAGGAGCTAAAGCCATCCAGTGGAAAAAAGATAGCCTTTTCAACAAATGGTGCTAGTTTAACTGGAAGTCAACATGCAGAAGAATGCAAATCAATCCATTCTTATCTCCTTGCACTAAGCTCAATTCCAAGTGGATCAAGGACCTCCACATAAAACCAGACACACTGAAACTAATAGAAAGGAAACTAGGGAAGAACCTTAAACATATGGGCACAGGGGAAATTTTCCTGAACAGAACACCAAGAGCTTATGCTCTAAGATCAAGAATTGACAAATGGGACCTCATAAAATTGCAAAGTTTCTGTAAGGCAAAGAACACTGTCAAAAGGAAAACGCGGCAACCAACAAAATAGGAAAAGATCTAACAGAGGGCTAATATCCAATATATACAAAGAACTCAAGAAGTTAGACTCCAGAGAGGCAAATAACCCTATTAAAAATGGGGTACAGAGCTAAACAAAGAGTTCTCACCTGAAGAATATCTAATGGCTGAGAAGCACCTAAAGAGATGTTCATCATCCTTAGTCATTAGGGAAATGCAAATCAAAACAACTCTAAGATTCCACCTCACACCAGTCAGAATGGCTAAGATCAAAAACACAGGAGACAGCAGTTATTGGCAAGGATGTGAAGAAAGGGGAACACTCCTCCACTGCTGGTGAGATTGCAAGCTGATACAACCACTCTGGAAAGCAGTCTGGCAGTTCCTCAGAAAACTGGACATGACACTCCCAGAGGATCCTGCTATACCACTCCTGGGCATTCACCCAGAGGCTTCCCTTGCATGCAATAAGGACACATGCTCCACTATGTTCATAGAAGCCTTATTTATAATAGCCAGAAGCTGGAAAGAACCCAGATGTCCCTCAACGGAGGAATTGATTCAGAAGATGTGGTATATTTACACAATGGAATACTACTCTGCAATTAAAAACAATGAATTCATGAAATTCTTAGGAAAATGGTCAGAACTGGGAAATATCATCCTTAGTGAGGTAACCCAATCACAAAAGAACACACATGGTATGCAGTCACTCATAAGGGGATATTAACCCAGAATCTCGGAATACCCAAGACAATTCACATATTAATAGATTTCCAAGAAGATGGAAGGAAAGACCCATGGTCCTAGAAAGACTGGATGTAGGGGAATACCAGGACAGAGAAGTGAGAGGGTGTTGAATGGGGAGCAGAGGGAGGGAAGGAGTCTTATGGGACTTTCGAGGAGGGAGGAAATGGGAAAGGGAAAATCATTTGGAATGTAAATAAAAAATATAGAAAATAATAATAATAAAAAATTGGTAGGTACAAAAATATCCCTAAGTTTTTTGAAAGTGGAATTATAAACACTTTCTAATAATATTGAAGATCTACAATTTATCTGTATAAATTTCTTCAATTTTATCAGAGATATTTTCCATGTAAATCTTCAATTTTATCAGAAAATACTTTTACTTCTCCTTTCGATCAATTTAGGAATATTTTTATGCCTACCATCTTATTTGTATAATATTTCTTGAGTTTTATCAGAAATATTTTCCTTGTAGATTTTCAATTTTATCAGAAAATGTTTATAATTCCACTTTCAATCAACTTAGGAATATTTTTATGCCTACCATTTTATCTATATAATTTTTCCATGAAGTAGTCAATCTTAACGTGTTTTTCTATATATTTCTTCAATTTTATCAGAGATATTTTCCATGTATATTTACACAATGGAATACTACTCAGCAATTAAAAACAATGAATTCATGAAATTCTTAGGCAAATGTGGAATAGGGGGAGGGAAGAGGGCTTATGGGACTTTCGGGGATGGGGGAACTGGGAAAGGGGAAATCATTTGGAATGTAATTAATAGAGTATATAGAATGTAAATGTAAAGAATATAGAATATAGAAAAAATAAAGAATAAAGAATATAGAATATAGAAAATAAAAATAATAATAATAAAAAAGAATAGCCAATGTTGCTCAATCCTGTACTGAATGATCATTCTTTCTTGATGTGAATATTTATTGTTTATGGAGCTCCTGGTTTACTTTCCTCTCCATGTAGCCATTCTGCAGCCATGGAGAACTGGGTATACCTGGAAGGAGAGCTGGGGATGAAAGAGAATGTGTAGGAGAGAGAAATAAATAGTCGAGACAACATTCTTTCTGATCAAGGCTCAATGCTTAATCTTTAACTCTGAATATATATGGGAAAACCCATGCCCTGTTTTGCCTGTATCTTGTCACAAAACAAGCTCAGCAGTTCAGTGGGTAGTTGGCTTCTGCAGGAAACTATGGATGTGTTAAAACAATAGACTTCCACCTAAGTCCAAAGACTCCACCCAGGTTGGCAGAAGACCAACTGTGGCAAACTATTAAGGTCTGATTAGCCTGCTCAAGGTTTGGGGAAGGGCACATCTCCAGATGTCACAATAAAGGACTCTTATGCCACTATGCTTCTCTGACAGGTTTAGAAACACTACCTTTAAGGCTTTCAGTTTTACTTGCAAAAACAGGATAACAAGTTCTAAGTTCTTTTCATGTTGGTACTCAAACTAAGTTTCCTACATTTTTGATGCAAATTAAACTATAAACTTACATAGCTTTAATTTTTATTGCTTATAGATTCATTTTATTATGGATATATATGGCAGATTCAATCTACTTTATTATGGATGTATATGACATAAGCATACTATCTTTGCTATGTTTTGTGTGTAATTCAGTGGCATTAATTACTTGCATAGTGTTATATGATGATTAATGTCTGAAAATATTTTACAAACATTTTTATGAACTCAAAGAGAAACTTTGCACTCATCGAGCATTAAGTCCATTTCCTGCTCCTGCTTCATGATAGCATTTCCTATGAATTCTATGAATTAATCTGAAACATACATTGCTTACCACAAGAATCCCATGTTTCTATTTTGCAATATTTTTTTTCACTTAGCCTGTTTTCAAGGCTCATCCATGGTTTAGCATACACAAGAATTTCATTTCATTTAAAGGCTAAAATTCATACACATATGCACACAATTATACATACAAATGATTTATCTGTTGGAAAATATTTTTAATCTCTTGACTATCATATAATAATGTTGAAGTAGATATTGATATCCTTGAATGATAGAATCGCTAACTCACATGGCAATTTTGTTTACATTTTTGAGGAATTACAAGCTTGTTCCTCATAGTTCCTAAACCATTTTGCATTTTAACAAGCAACACAAGATGGTGCCATTTTTTTTGGCTTCTCCATCAACACTTGTTATTTCCTGTAGTTTGTTTCCTAGTTTTCCTGGTATATAACTTATATAATCCTGAGCTTTTAATGGGATGAATGATGAAAATCTTTTTTTAATAGTTATTGCTAGACTTATATATTTGAAGAAATGTGTATTCGAGTTGTTTACCCATTTATTCCTATTATGATGATAATGATGAAGAGTAGCAGCAGCAGCAGTAGTAGCCATAGTAGTAGTAGTAGTAGCACCAAGAGTAAGAGAAGAAAGAGGACTATTACTGTGTGTGTGTTGTTTGTATTTCCATGCCATGTTGCACATGTAGATGTAGAGGACAACTTACATGAGTTGTTTCTGTCCTTCCATTGTGAGAAAGGAAGATGAAAGTCATTTCGAATGTGTCCTAAACAGTGAATCATTTTGCCAGACATATGCTATAATTGGATTGTTTTTGTTTTCATTATTGATTCATGTGTTCCAGATAATAAACAGTTACATGATTGTGAAATTAAAGTATTTTCTTTAGTTCGGTAGATTAAGTTTTATATTTTTTTAAATTGAAAATGGATTTGGAAACATTTTATGATAGAACTGAGGATTTATATGGGAAATATTCCTAATAAAATTGTAGAAAAATATAAAATAACATTAAAGTTGAAGATTATCATGGAAAAATTACAGATAAAATGGTAGGTATAAAATATTTCTAAGTTGATTGAAAGTGGAATTATAAACATTTTTTAATAAATTGAAGATCTACAAGGAAAATATTTCTGATAAAAGTCAAGAAATATATAGAAAAACACGTTCAAATTGACTATTTCATGGAAAATTATACAGATAAAATGGTAGGAATAAAAATATTCCTAAGTTGATTTAAAGTAGAATTATAAACATTTTCTGATAGATATTCCATGATAAAACCAAATTTACATAATATCTTTCCATAAATCCAGCCCTACAAAGGATAATAGATGGAAAACACGAACAAGAGGAGGGAAAAAACACCCTAGAAAAAGCAAGAAAGTAATCTTTTTCCAACAAACCCAAAAGAAAGTAACAACACAAACATAAAAAGAACATCAAAAATAACAGAAAGCAACAATCACTATTCCTTAATATCTTATAACATCAATGGACTCAATTCCCCAACAAAATACATAGTCTAACAGAAATATTTTTCATGTAAATCTTCAATTTTATCAGAAAATATTTGTGATTCCTCTTTCAATCAACTTAGTAATGTTTTTTATGTGTACCATTTTAATGGTACTATTTTCCATGATAATCTTTAATTTTAACATTTTTCTATATATTTCTTCAATTTTATCAGAAATATTTTCCATGTAAATATTCAATTTTGTCATAAAATGTTTATAATTCCACTTTTATTCAATTTAGGAATATTTTTTATGCCTACTATTTTATTGGTATAATTTTCCCATGAAATAGTCAATCTTAATGTGTTTTTCTATGTATTTCTTCAATTTTATCAGAGATATTTTCCATGTAAATCTTCAATTTTATCAGAAAATGTTTATAATTCCATTTTCAATCAACTTAGAAATATTTTTATGCCTACCATTTTATCTGTATAATTTTTCATGATAATCTTCAATTTTAATGTTTTTCTATATATTTTTTCAACTTTATCAGAAATATTTTCCATGTAAATCTTCAATTTTATCAAGTTTTATATTCTTAGTAATGCCTTTTGGCTTCCCCCAGATATAATACTTTAGATCAATTTATTTTTATTCTGTTATATGTGCTTTAGATAGCGTATATAGAAACCCATTTCAAATAAAATGTCATTAAAATTTCCTCTTATACTACCTATGTTTATTTTAATTATTATATTTAATTTCTTATAGAGTATAAAATTAAAAAAAAATCACCATCCATCTGTTAATGGAAAACTGGCTATCTCAGCACCATTTGTTGTAAAAACAATATATAATCATATGTAATAATTGTTAAAAAAAAGTTCATCAAAATGAAAAATCTAAAAAACAAATAATTTGCAAAATAATTAAACAAATTTAAAAATAACAAAATTGATTTGAATTGTATTTTACTAATTACTAGGTATGATGAACATTTTCTTGAAATATTTCTCATACATTAAAAATTCTTTTGGGAACTCTCTATTGAGGTCCTAGATCTGTATTTAAAATGAGTCATTTGTTTGGTTGATATTTTTTCTTTGTTTTTGAGATATTTGTAAATTCTGGATAGTAATCCTCTGGTGGTCAGAAAGATATGAAGGACCTGAAGATGAAGGACTTGCAGTGATGTCATGACTTCCATTAATGTCAGAAGCTACACTCCTCAGGTCTCAGTAGAAAGCCTGCCTAAATATGAGCTGAACAAGAACAACAATGGACAAGGCCAAAGTGGACAGTAGAAAGCCCATAAGGCTTCCACTCCTACAAAATGAACTACAAATTGTTTTGTAGAACAAAAGAACTATAGCAGAACCTCCTTATGATCTGTCTATATCATTTCTTGGTAGTATAAACACACACACAACATACATATACATACACATATACACACAGACACAGACACACACACACACACACACACACACACACACACACACACACACACACACACATACACAGAGAAAACTGAGTAATATTTAGCCATGAAGAAAAAGGAAAGGAAGCCATTTAAAGGAAAAAAGAACTAAAAATCACCATGTTTTGTAAAACCAGCAAGACTGAGAAAGAAGTGCCGCATTTTCTCTCAGGTGCAATATTTAGATTTAACATTTTTAAGTTTTACTGTCATGTAAGTATGTGTACACATGCATGTCTGGTGCCCAGGAAGGTCAAGGGAGGGTGACGGATCCCATAAAACTGAAGTAAAGGTTGGTTTTGAACCTCCATTTGGATGCTGGGAAGAAAACCCCAGTCATATTCAAGAGTAATATTTGTTCTTACACACTAAACCATATCTCCATCACTAATATCTAAATTTTGAAAGAATTGAAAGTATAAGGAGTAATATTTGGGGGATGGGTAACTATTAAGAAAAGAACAGATGACAAAAGAATAATAGAATTAAATATGACTGAAGTTGTTTTATGCACACATGAGATCATACTTTATGTAACACATAAAATAGTATAAAGTGATAATTGTCTCCAGGTGAATAGAGTATGTGTAAGTCATTGGTCTACATATCTATTCCTATTCAAATAGAATGTTGTTTAAATTACCAGAAACTCCTAGAAAATTTAAAATAGGAGTGTTTTGCTAGGCTATTTGTGGCCCCATGAAATTCTAAATAAAGTCTCATACTATGTTGGCAGGAATGACCATTTCAGATGGTAGCAGTCTTATTAAATAGAATGTAGCCTAGGCTGGCCTTGAACTCATTATCCTCCTGCCTCTGCCTCCTTCAGCAATTCCTACCAGCATGAGCCACCACAACATAATGGCAAGCAACAGATTGGGAAAAGATCTTTACTAATCCTACATCCTGTACAGGGCTAAAATTCGATATATGCAAAGATCTCAAGAAGTTAGACTCCAGAGAATCAAATAACCCTATTAAAAATGGGGTACAGAGTTAAAAAAAAAAGAATTTTCAACTGAGGAATATCAAATGGTTGAGAAGCACCTAAAGAAATGTTCAACATCCTTAGTTATTAGAGAAATGCAAATCAAAACAACCCTGAGATTCCACCTCACACCAGTCAGAATTACTAAGATCAAAAACTCAGGTGAGGGCAGGTGCTGGCAAGGATGTGGAAAAAGAGGAATACTCCTCCGTTGCTGGTGGGATTGCAAGCTGCTAAAACCAATCTGGAAATCAGTTTGGCGGTTCCTCAGAATATTGGGCACTATTGGAGGACCCAGCCATAACACTCCTGGGCATATACCCAGAATATGCTCCAACATGTAATAAGGACACATATTCCACTATGTTCATAGCATCCCTATTTATGATACCCAGAAGCTGGAAAGAACCCTGATGTCCCCAAACACAATTCACATATCAAATGATGCCCCAGAAGAAGGAAGGAGAGGCCCCTGGTCCTGGAAAGGATCAATGCAGCAGTGTAGGGGAATACCAGGACAGGGAAGCGGGAGGGGGTTGATTGGGGAACAGGGGGAGGGAAGTGGGCTTATGGGACTTTCAGAGAGGGGGGAATCAGGAAAGGGAAAATCATTTGAAATGTAAATAAAGAATATATATAATAAAAAAGAAAGATAAAAAGGAATGGATATAGAAAATGTGGTACATTTACACAATGGAGTACTGCTCAGCTATTAAAAACAATGAATTCATGAAATTCTTAGGCAAATGGATTGAACTAGAAAATATCATCTTGAGTGAGGTAACTGAATCACAAAAGAACACACACGGTATGCACTTGCTGATAAGTGGATTCCAGAAACTCGGAATCCCCAAGATACAATTCACAGTCCACATGAAGCTCAAGAAGAAGGAAGACTAAAGTTTGGGTGAACTTTCTGAGAATGGGGAACAAAATACTCATGGGAGCAAATATGGAGATAAAGTGTAGAGTAGAGACTGAAGGAAAGGCTATCTAGAGACTGTCCCACCTGGGGATCCATCCCATATACAGTCACCAAAACCTGGCATTATTGTAGATGCCAAGAAATGCTTGCTGAAAGGAGCCTGATATAGCTGTCTCCTAAGAGGCCCTGACACAGCCTTGCAAATACAGAGTGAGATGCTTGCTGCCAACCATTGTACTGAGGTCCCCAACGGAGTAGGGTTTACAACCCCATAGGACGAACAACAATATCAATCAACAAGACCCCCTTGAACTCTCAGGGACTAAGTCATCAACCAAGGAGTACACATGATTCCAGTTGCATATGTAGCAGAGAACTGCTTTGTCAGGCATCAATGGAGGAGAGGCCCTTGGTCCTATGAAGATGTCCTTGATAGATGCCCCAGTTTAGGGGAATCGAGGGCAGGGAGGTGGGAGTGGGGTGGGTGGAGGAACACCCTCATAGAAGTAGGGGGAGGATGGGATACAGGGTTTCTGGCAGGGGGAAAACCTGGGAAAAAGATAACATTTGAAATGTAAATAAAGAAAATATCCAATAAAAAACATGAAAAAAAGAAAAAAAGAAACAATGTAGTCTTGGTGTATCATTTTATGCTCTTCATTGCCACTTAATTTGCTTATTAGAGCTAGTAACATTCTTATGGACACCTCCACACATGTATGAATATATATATATATATATATATATATATATATATATATATATATATCTCCATGTCATTGATCAGAGTTGACTCAGGTTTCTTTGACTTGATTCTTCTTTTGGTTAGACTTTAGCCTTGAGTATTGTCTTTGGCCTCAGTAGAATAGTTTCAGAAATGATCCTGCTGAGTAAATCTAGCAGAAATATTCTTTTCTTAGCATCAGATCATCTCAGTGTCTGATTAGATTCATGATACATTACCATTGATATTTCTAATCCTTGTAGCTTTAGGGTGTCTAAGCTAGCATTCAATCTCAATATTAATTATAGTGTCTCATATTGGAAGCAGGGCTCAATCATGCTTGACATACTTTCAACTTCTATTTGATAGACAAATGATTTAAACAGGTGATTAGGGATATGAATTTGGAGACATTTTCCTCACATACTAGACTGTACTCTCTATAGTTCCCCTTCTTATATGAAATGAGCCATCCAGTCATTTGTCTGTAAAACTAAAGTGATTGATATACATTCTCTGATGAATTCTGCTAATCACCATGTCTCTTCCTTTTAGATATTCATCTGACAATAGATCAATATCAACAATATTAATTTCAATGTATAAAAATTTCAAATAGCAAAACCCAAGTAATCTAAATATGAAATAAACATATAATGTGAAATTATCCATTTCTGTATTTCCTTATTACCCTTTAAAAGATCATTAGTACATTTGCATGTAGATTGATATTTTTATAGATCATTTTTGTTAAATACTTAGCTTATTTAAAATGTACAATTTTACCATCAAAATTATTTTCTTACTAATGACTCAGTTATTGATTACAAGTTTTTCTGTGTTTGTAAATTATCTTTCATTATTAAGTATTTTGGAATTTCTCTGACTTCTGATTTAGCTGAATTATCATTTAAGAGGAGATAATTAATTCCTTCACACTTATGATCAGCCAGCTTTCTTGCTGCATTGCTTTTGGGTCAGAGAAGGTATTTTTAAAATTTAGAATTGAATTCAGTAATAAAATTGATGATGATTTTTTTGTTTCTTTATGACTTATTATCTAACCTAGATAATATATTCTCTGTGTATAAGAATTATCCTGCTGTTGTTGGGTAGACTGCTGTCTCTTTTAGCTATAACTATTCAAGAGTATTATTTACAGCCTTTATTTTCTTATAATTAATTTTATATTACTGATTTCCTGTCTAGTATTTTTATCCACTGTAGAACATAATACCTTGAAATCACCTATTGCTACTTAAGTTCTGTATTTCTCATTTTAATTTTGTCATATTTCTTTTGGTGGGAGGCCTTGTTTAGGATGATGTATGTGTATTTGTAGCATACAATACATTTTTGCAAGTTAACTCTTTTCCATGTACAAGGAAATTCATGTGTCATTAATGCTTTAAATTGTCTTCCAGTTTCTGTCTCCAGCTGGGGATCATCCTTTACCATAGCATATCATATTCAGTTGGCAAAGGGAGGTATCTCACCACCCAGAAGTACAGAGAGGCCAGACATCACAGATAGGACGATCCCTGCTGCTCAGAGGATCATGACCTGAACCCTCAGGCAGGAGCCTTCAGGTTTCTGTCTCCGGTTCGTGACCGTCCTCTGTTACAGAACACCATATCCAGGTGGCACACAGAGATAGCTGACCACCCAGTAGTGCAGAGAGGCCAGACAGCAAAGGAGTCTTCCAATTTCCCTTCATACCCAGAGCTGGTCCTGAGCCACAGAGCTACATACAAAAACACCAGCACAAGAGAGCTGGTCTCCCAGGAGTACCTACGTACCTGGGTACACAGAGAGAACTGGTCTCCAAGGAGCACAGATACAGACGCTTGCAAGACAGATAAGCCAAAGTCAGAGACAGCAAGACCAGCTAACACCAGAGATAACCACATGGCAAATGGAAAACACAAGAGCACTACCAAGAGAAACCAAGGCAACACAGCATCATCTGAACCAAGTTATCCCAAAACAGCAAGTCCTGGATACCCCAACACACTGGAAAAGCAAGATCTGGATCTAAAATCACATCTCATGATGATATAGAAGACTTCAAGAATGACATAAACAACTCCCTTAAAGAGAATTACAAAAATGCCTTAAAGAAATACAGGAGAACATGGATCAACAGATAGAAGCCCTTAAAGAGGAAACACAAAAATCCCTTAAAGAATTACAGGAAAAAACAAAACAAAACAAAGCAAAACAAAAAATAAAAACAAAACAAAACAAAAACAAGTGAAAGATCTGAAAAAAAAAAACCATCCAGGATCTAAAAACAGAAGTACAAACATAAAAGAAATCACAAGTGGAGACAACTCTGGATATAGAAAACCTTGGAAAGAAATCAGAAGTCATAGATGCAAGCATCAACAACAGAATACAAGAGACAGAAGAAAGAATCTCATGTGATGCTGGGCAGTGGTGGGTCATGATTTTAATCCCAGCACTTGGGAGGCAGATTTCTGAGTTTGAGGACAGCCTGGTCTACAGAGTGAGTTCCAGAGAAAGCCAGTCTCAAAAAACCAAAAACCAAAAAACAAACAAACAAAAATAAAACCAAAAAAAACCAAAAAAAAAAAAAACCAAACAAAACAAAACAAAACAAAAAAACAAAAAAGAATCTCAGGTGCTAAAGATAACATAGAAAACATTGACTCAACATTCAAAGAAAATGCAAAATGCAAAATGCAAAATGCTTCTGACCAAAAACATCCAGGAAATCCAAGACACAATAAGAATACTAAACCTAAGGATTATAGGTATAGAAGAGAGCAAAGATTTACAAATGAAAGGGCCAGTAAATATCTTCAACAAAATTATAGAAGAAAACTTCCCTAACCTAAAGAAAGAGATGTCCATGAACATACAAGAAGCCTACAGAACTCCAAACGGACTGGACCAGACCAGAAAGTCCTCCCGACACATAATAATCAAAACACCAAATGCACTAAACAAAGAATATTAAAAGCAATAAGGGGAAAAGGTCAATTAACCTATAAAGGCAGGCCTATCAGAATTACACCAGACTTCTCACCAGAGGCCATGAAAGCTAGAAGATCCTGGGCAGATGTCATACAGACTCAAAGAGAACACAAATGCTAGCTCAGACTACTATATCCAGCAAAACTCTCATTCACCGTAGATGCAGAAACCAAGATATTTCATGATAAAACCAAATTTATACAATATCTCTCCACAAATCCATCCCTACAAATGATAATAGATGGAAAACACC
The DNA here is from genome assembly GCA_036184795.1 of Tokudaia tokunoshimensis. Lineage (NCBI taxonomy): Eukaryota > Metazoa > Chordata > Mammalia > Rodentia > Muridae > Tokudaia > Tokudaia tokunoshimensis. Next base: position 108,318,252 of record BTHU01000023.1, read on the forward strand.
AGCACAAGGAGGGGAACTACACCCTAGAAAAATTAATAAAGTAATCTTTCAACAAACCCAAAAGAAGATAACCACACAAACATAAAAATAACATCAAAAATAACAGGAATCAAGAATCACTATTCTTGGGGGCTGGAGAGATGACTCAGTGGTAAAGAACACTGGCTGCTCTTCTAGAGCTCTTGAGTTCAACTCCCAGCAATCACATGGTGGCTCACAACCATCTGTAATGGGATCTGATGCCCTCCTCTGGAGTGTCTGAAGACAGCTACAGTGTACTCCTAAACATAATAATAAATAAATCTTAAAAAAATATATTTCTGAACATATAAAAAAGAATCACTATTCTTTAACATCTCTTAACATCAAAGGACTCAATTCACCAATAAATAGATATAGACTAACAGACTGGATATGTAAATAGGACATAGCAAGCATTTTGCTGCATAAAGGAAACATACCTCAATGTCAAAGACAAACCCTACCTCAGAGTAAAAGGCTGGAAAACAAATTTACAAGCAAATGGTACGAGGATACGAGCTGGAGTGGCCATTCTAATACTAAATAAAACTGACTTTCAACCAAAAGTCATCAAAAAAGACATGGAAGGACACTTCATACATATCAAAGGAAAAATCTACCAAGAAGAATGCTCAATTCTGACCATCTATACTCCAAATGCAAGGGCACCAACATTTGTAAAAGAAACTTTATTAAAGTTCAAAGCACACATTGCACCTCACACAATAATTGTGAGTGACTTCAACACCCCACTCTCATCAATGGACAGATCAGGAAACACAACCTAAACAGAGACACAGTGAAAATAATAGAAATTATGGACCAAATGGATTTAACAGATAACTATAGAACATTTCATCCTCATCAAAAGAATAAACCTTCTTCTCAGCACCTCATGGTACCTTCTCTGAAATTGACCATATAATTGTCACAAAACAGACCTCAACAGACATAAGAAGATTGAAATAATACCATGCCTCCTGTCAGATCACTATGAAATAAGGGTGGTCTTCAATAGGAACAAAAACAAAAGAAAGCCCACATACACATAGAAGCTGAACAATGCTCTACTCAATGATACCTTGGTCAAGGAAGAAATAAGGAAAGAAATCAAAGACTTCAGAATTTAATGAAAATGAAGGCATAACATACCCAAACTTATAGGATACAATGAAAGCAGTGCTAAGAGGAAAACTCACATCTCAGAGTGCCTCCATAAAGAAACAGGAGAGTGCATACTCTATCAGCTTAACAGCACACCTTATAGCTCTAGAACAGAAAGAAGATAATACACACAAGAGGAGTAGGTGGCAGGAAATCCTAACTCAGGGCTGAAATCAACCAAGTAGAGAAAAAAAAAGAACTGTACAAAGAATCAACAAAACCAAGAGTTGATTCTTTGAGAAAAACAATAAGCTAGATAAACCCTTAGCCAGACTAACCAGAGGGCAGAGAAGCACTATCCAAGTTAACAAAATCAGAAATGAAAAGGGAGACATAACAACAGAAATTGTGGAAATTCAAAAAATAATCAGATCCTACTACAAAAGCCTATGCTCAACACAACTGGAATATCTGGATGAAATTGGCAATTATCTAGACAGATACCAAATACCAAAGTTAAATCTGGAACAGATAGACCATCTAAATAATCCCATAACCCCTAAAGACATAGAAGCAATCATTGAAAGTCTCCCAATCAATAAAAGCACAGGACCATATGGTTTTAGTTCAGAATTCAATCAGACCTTCAACGAAGACCTAACACCAAGACTCTTCAAACTATTCCACAAAATAGAAACAGAAGGAACACTACCCAACTTGTCCTATGAAGCCACAATTATGCTGATACCAAAACCACAAAAAGATCCAACAAAGAAAACTTCAGACCAATTTCCTTTATGAATATTAATATAAAAATACTCATTAAAATTCTTGCCGACCGAATCCAAGCATACATCAAAAAGATCATTCACCATGATCAAGTATGCTTCATTCTAGGGATGCAGAGATGGTTCAATATATGGAAATCCATCAATGTAATCCACTATATAAACAAACTCAAATAAAAAAAAACACATGGTCATTTCATTAGATGCTGAAAAAATATTTGACAAAATTCAGCATCTTTTCATGTTAAAAGACTTGGAAAGATCAGGAGTTCAAGGCCCATACCTAAACATATTAAAAGCAATATATAGCAAATAGGTAGCCAACATCAAACTAAATGGAGAGAAACTTGAAGCAATCACACTAAAATCAGGGACTAGACAAGACTGCACTCTCTCTCCATTTGTATTCATTATAATACTTGAAGTTCTAGCTAGAGCTATTAGACAATGAAAGGAGGTCAAAGGGATACAAATTGGAAAGGAAGAAGTCAAACTATCACTTTTTGCAGATGGTATGATAGTATACTTAAGCAACCCAAAAACTCCACCAGAGAACTCCTACAGCTGATAACTTCAGCAAAGTGGCCAGATATAAAATTAACTCAAACAAGTTAGTAGCCTTCCTAAATTCAAAGGATTAACAGGCTGAGAAGGAAATTAGGGAAATGACACCCTTCACAATAGTCACAAACACTATAAAGAATCTTGGTGTGACTCTAACCAAACAAGTGAAAAATCTGTATAACTTCAAGTCTCTGAAGAAAGCAACTGAAGAAGACCTCAGAAGATGGAAAGATCTCCCATGCTCCTGGATTAGCAGGATTGAGATAGTAAAAAGGGCCATCTTGCCAAAAGCAATCTACAGATTCAATGCAATCCTCGTCAAAATTCCAAGTCAATTCTTCATACAGTTAGAAAGAGCAATTCTCAAATTCATCTGGAATAACAAATAAACCCAGGATAGCTAAAACTGTCCTCAACTATAAAAGAACTTCTGGGGGAATGAGTATTCTGGACCTCAAGCAGTACTACAGGACAGTAGTGTTAAAAACTGAATGCTATTGATACAGTGACAGACAGATAGATTAATGGAAGAGAAATGAAGAGCCAGAAATTAACCCACACACCTATGGTCACTTGATCTTTGACAAAGGAGCTAAAATCATCCAGTAGAAAAAAGATAGCCTTTTCAACAAACGGTGCTGGTTCTACTGGTGGTTAGCATGCAGAAGAATGCAAATGGATCAATTCTTATTTCCTTGTAAAAGCTCAAGTTCAAGTGGATCAAGGACCTCCACATAAAACCTGACACACTGAAACTAATATAAAAAAAAGTGGGAAGAGCCTTGAGCACACAGGCACAGGAGAAAATTTCCTGAACAGTATACCAATTGTCTATGCCCTAAGATCAAGAATTGACAAATGGGACCTCATAAAATTGCAAAGTTTTTATAAGGCAAAGGACACTGTCAATAGGACAAAACAGCAACCAACAAATTTGGAAAAATCTTTACCAACCCTACACCAGACAGAGGGCTAATATCAAATATATACAAACAACTCAAGAAGTTAAACTCCAGAGAACCAAATAACCCTATTAAAAATGGGGTACAGAGCTAAACAAACAATTTTTACCTGAGGAATATCAAATGGCTGAGAAGCACCCAATGAAATGTTCAACATCCTTAGTCTTCAGGGAAATGCAAGTCAAAACAACCCTGAGACTTCACCTCACACAGGTCAGAATGGATAAGTTAAAATACTCAGGAGACAGCAGGTGCTGGAGAGGTTGTGGAGAAATAGGAAAACTCCTCCACTGCTGGTGAGATTGCAAACTTGTACAACAACTCTGGAAATCAGTTTTGCGGTTCCTCAGAAAACTAGGCATAATACTACTGGAGGATCCTGCAATACCACTGCATTTTCTTTTACTGTTGAGTCAATGCTTTCTATGCTATCTTCAGCACCTGAGATTCTTTCTTCTAAGTCTTGTATTCTGTTGTTGATGTTTGCATCTATGACTCCTGATTTCTTTCCAAGGTTGTCTGTCTCCAAAGTTGTCCCCCTTTGTGATTTCTTAGTTGCTTCTACTTCTGTTTTTAGATCCTGGATGATTTTTTTTTGTTCCTTCACTTGTTTGTTTGTGTTTTCCTGTAATTCTTTAAGAGATTTTTATGTTTCTTCTTTCAGAACTTCTGCCTGTTGACCCATGTTCTCCTGTATTTGTTTAAGTGATTTTTGTATTTCTTCTTTATGGGCTTCTATCTATTGACTCATGTTCTCCTGTACTTCTTTAAGTATGTTATTTATGTCCTTCTTGAAATTCTCTATCAGCATCATGAGATGTGATTTTAAATCCAGGTCTTGCATTTCTGGTGTGTTGGGGTATACAGGACTTGCTGTTGTTGGAGAATTTGGTTCAAATGGTGCCATGTTGCCTTGGTTTCTGTTGGTGATGTTCTTATGTTTGTCTTTTGCCATCTGGTTTACTCTGGTGTTGTCTCTGCCTGTGGCTTATCTGTCACGCAAGTCTCTGTATCTGTGCTCCTGGGAGACCTGTTCTCTCTGTGTGCCCAGGTATGTAGGCACTCCTGCAAGACCTGCTCTCTTGGGGTTGTATTTGGGTATATAGCTCTATGGCCCTGATCAAATCTGGGAGCAAGTGGTAATTGGAAGACTCCTGTCCCAGGCTGTTCCTAGGCTCTTGTGTCCTTAGGGTTTCTGGCTATTTCCTCTGAGCAGCAGGGGTGGTCCTACCTGTGCTGCCTGGGCTCTCTGCACTCCTGAGTGGTTATCTACCTCCATGTGTCACTTAGATATGGTACAAGGTGGTAGAGGGTGGTCCCAAGCCGGAAAAGGAAACTGGAGGACTTCTGCCAGAGGGTTCCAGGTGTGATCATCTGGCGAGGGTGGTTCTACCTGTGCATGCAGGTCCCTCCACACTCCTGGGTTGTTCAGCTGCCTCTTTGTACCACCTGGGTATGGAGCGCTTTGCCAGAGGATGGACCCAAGCCAGAGACTGAAACCAAAAGGCTCTTGCCAGGGGTTTCCAGGTGTGAACCTCTGAGCAGCAAGCATGCTTTTACCTGTGCAGGCTGGTTTCTCCACACTCCTGGGAGGTTAAGCTGCCTCTTTGTTCCACCTAGGTATGGTGCTTATATTTTATTTTTGATACATAATTATTTCTTTCCAGTTTTCATGTATCTACATGTATGTTTATTATTTCTATTTTCATTAAATTACATTTAATATTCTAGTTTATTATCAGTTTAGTTATGGTAACAATAAACTTAATTCTCAATAGTGAACAAAATTTCTCTATTCCATTTCTATGTTGCTGATACAAAGTACATTTTATATAGTTTATCCACAATAACAGAGTTATATAATAGCACTTTATGTATTTGCTTTAAATACTGTAGGAAATGGAAGGTGGAGAGAAGGGCCAAATATTTACTAATTGGTTTTAATGTTCTTCCATGCATTTAGCTTTCTGGGAAATCTTCAGTTTTAAAAGTGTCATTAAGTTATTTCTAGTATACACTTAATTTACTTAAAAGATCCAAATTCATGTTTTACAAATTAATTTATATCCTGACTGCAGTTTCCCCTCTCTTCACTCTCCTTAGTCCTTCTCACTGGCCTCCATACACTCCTCTCTTTCTCCTCAGAAAAGAGGATGGCTCCCATGGATATCAACCATTCTTGGCATATCAAATTACAGTAAGACTAGGCCATCTTCCCCTTTTAAGGCTAGACAAGGCAACCAAGTTAGGGAATGGGTTTCAAAGTCAGACACCAGAGCCAGAGTCAACACCAGCTATTGTTGTTAGGGGTCCCACATGATGACTGAGGAACAAAATGGTAACATACATTCAGAGGGCCTAGACCTTGTTTTCTAGAGTAATCCTCAAGGTAACAAGTGAAGGAGCTTTTAATTTAAAGGGATGTAACTAAATAATAATAAAATTAGTAGGATATTGGATCTATTTTTGATATTTTTAAAAGCCATGCCTTCTTTATCTTAGTCCCATATTGTGTTTTTCCTCTGTATCAAATGGTTTTATCATTTTCCAATCATAAAAACACTGTATCTACATATTTGAATTGTAATAGTAACATAGGTTTTGCAATCTTTGTCAAATGCTGTCATCCTCTGCTCAAATGACTCAATTCTTCTGATATAGTACTAGTACTGTCCTTTTGTCCATATTTTGTATCCACTGCTGGGATTCAGTAACAATTATATTAACTTTAAAACTTGGCCCTCCGCCATCTTTGCTCCAGTGACTGGGAGGTTGGGACAGCCAGGTTCTGAGACAGACAGGCATAATGTCTCTTGGGTCTCGGGCGGCTTGTGTGTGTGCGGCTCCCAGGTGCTGGGCTGATCTGCAGTGACCAGCGCGCCAGCTCTACTGTGGGACTTCTGCCTGGCAGAGGGACCCCGCACTGGGCGGGAGCCTACCAGCTTTCCTTCCACGACCTCTGTTCCCACAGACTGCGCTGAAGAGACAGGTACCCCAAGCTCCCTATCCCCAATATAACATCGCTTGGGACACGGCCTGTTGGGGCTTCCGTCTGTGCCCGAGAATGGGTCAGCGCTGTGGTCATCTGGGTGCCAGATTGGCGGGCCATTGCGTCTACAGGGTGAGCAGCGCCACGGAGATTGCCCTCCGCCATCTTTGCTCCAGTGACTGGGAGGTTGGGACAGCCAGGTTCTGAGACAGACAGGCATAATATCGCTTTGGTCTCGGGCAGCTTGTGTGTATGCGGCTCCCAGGTGCTGGGCTGATCTGCAGTGACCAGCACGTCAGCTCTGCTGTGGGACTTCTGCCTGGCAGAGGGACGCCCCCTCCCCCCCCCAGGAGAGATCACACACCCCTGCACAGGGCAGGAGCCTACCAGCCTCCCATTGGCAACCTCTGCTCCAGGAATCCACTAGGCTGAGCCTTTAGATGTGCAAGGCCTCCCCAATATAAGATCACTTGGGGCAAGGCACATTAGGGCTCCAAAGTCACTCAGGAGCAGGCAGGCCCCAGAAATCGGTGCCAGGGGAATCCTGGTAATCCAGGGGGGGCAGAAATAGCTTTGCAGGCTCACAGGAGGTCCAACCAACAGCCAGTGGCAGCAGGACCAACTAACACCAGAGGTATCCAGATGGCAAAAGGCAAATGTAGGAATGTTACTAACAGAAATCAAAGTAATGTGGGACCATCCGAACCCAACTCTCCAACAGCAGCAAGTCCTGGATACCCCACCACACCCGTAAGACAAGATCTGGATTTAAAATCACTTCTCATGATCCTATTAGAGGATCACAAGAAGGACATAAATAAATCTCATAAAGAGTTACAAGAGACCATGAATCAACGGTTAGAAGCCCTTACAAAGGAAACACAAAAATCGCTTAGAGAAATGCGGGAGAACATGGATCAAAAGATGGAGGCGCACAAGGAGACAACACAAAAATCCCTTAACGAGATGAATCAACAGGTAGATGCACTCACAAAGGAATCACAAAATTTGCATAAAGAAATGCAGAAGAATAGGGTTCAACAGATGGATGCCCATAAGGAGGCAACACAAAAATTGCTTAAAGAAATGAATCAACGGTTAGATGCCCTTACAAAGGAAACACGAGAACTGCTTAAAGAAATGCAGGAGACGATGGATCAACAGATGGAATCCCATGAGGAGGAAACACAAAAATCGCTCAGAGAAATGCAGGAGAACGTGGGTCATCAGGAAGAAATCCTGAAAGAGGTAATGCAAAATACCTTAAAGAAATACAGGAAAATACAAACAAACAAGTGAAGGATCTCAGCAAATCCATCCAGGAACTAAAAAAGGAAGTAGAAACAACTAAGAAATCACAAAGGGAGACAACTTTGGAGATAGAAAACCTTGGGAAGAAATCAGGAGTCATAGATGCAAACATCAACAATAGAATACAAGAGATGGAAGAAAGAATCTCAGGTGCTGAAGATTCCATAGAAAGCATCGACTCAACAGTCAAAGAAAATGCAAAATGCAAAAAACGTGTAACCCAAAACATCCAGGAAATCCAGGACACAATGAGAAGACCAAACCTAAGGATTATAGGTATAGATGAGAGTGAAGATTTGCAACTTAAAGGGCCAGTAAACATCTTCAACAAAATTATGGAGGAAAACTTCCCTAACTTAAAGAGAGAGATGCCGATGAACATACAAGAAGCCTACAGAACTCGAAACAGACTGGACCAGAACAGAAATACCTCCCGTCACATAATAATCAAAACACCGAATGTTCTAAACAAAGAAAAAATACTAAAAGCAGTAAGAGAAAAGGGCCAAGTAACATACAAAGGAAGACCTATCCGAATCACATCAGACTTCTCACCAGAGACTATGAAAGCCAGAAGATCCTGGGCAGATCTCATGCAGACACTAAGACAGCACAAATGCCAGCCTAGACTACTATACCCAGCAAAACTCTCAATCACCATAGATGGAGAGACGAAGATATTTCATGATAAAACCAAATTTTCACAATATCTTTCCACAAATCCAGCCCTGCAACGGATAATAGGTGGAAACCTCCAATACAGGGAGAGAAACAACACCCTGGAAAAAATGAGATAATAACCTTCTTGAATCAAACCCAAAAGTAGATAACCACTCAAACATAAAGATAGCGTCAAGAATGGCAGATGGCAATAATCACTATGCCTTAATCTCTCTTAATATCAATGGTCTCAATTCCCCAATGAAAAGACATAGACTAGCAGACTGGATACGTAAACAGGACCCAGCATTTTGCTGCATGCAGGAAACGCACCTCAGTGTCAAAGACAAACACTACCTCAGAGTAAAAGGCTGGAAAACAATTTTACAAGCAAATGGCCCCAAGAAACGAGGTGGAGTAGCCATCCTAATAGCGGATAAAATTGATTTTCAACCTAAAGTCATCAAAAAAGACACAGAAGGACACTACATACTGGTCAAGGGAAAAATCCACCATCAAGAACTCTCAATCCTGAATATCTATGCACCAAATGCAAGGGCACCCTCATTCGTAAAAGAAACTTTACTAAAACTCAAAGCACACATCGCACCGCACACAATAATAGTGGGTGACTTCAACACCCCGCTCTCTGAAATGGATCGCTCAGGAAAGCAGAAACTAAACAGGGACACAGTGAATCTAATTGAAGCCTTGGACCAAATGGAACTAACTGATATATATAGAACATTTCATCCTAGAGCTAAAGAATACACCTTCTTCTCAGCTCCTCATGGTACCTTCTCCAAAATTGACCATATAATTGGTCACAAATCAGACCTCAACAGATACAAGAAGATAGAACTAATCCCATGCCTCCTATCAGATCACTATGGAATAAGGGTGGTCTTCAATGGCAACAAAAACAAAAGAAAACCCACGTACACATGGAGGCTGAACAATGCTCTACTCAATGATAACTTGGTCAAGGTGGAAATAAAGAAAGAAATCAAAGACTTTTTGAAAGTTAATGAAAATGAAGGCACAACATACCCTAATTTATGGGACACAATGAAAGCAGTGATAAGAGGAAAATTCATAGCCCTGAGTGCCGCCAAAAAGAAACGGGAGACAGCATACACTAACAGCTTAATGGCACACCTGAAAGCCCTGGAACAAAAAGAAGCAAATACACCAAAGAGGAGTAGAAGGCAGGAAATCATCAAACTCAGGGCTGAAATCAATCAAGTAGAAACAAATAAAACCACACAAAGAATCAACAAAACGAGGAGTTGGTTCTTTGAGAAAATTAACAAGATAGATAAGCCCTTAGCCAGACTAACCAGAGAGCACAGAGATAGTATCCAAATTAATAAAATCAGAAACGAAAAGGGAGAGATAACAACAGAAGCTGAGGAAATTCAAAAAATCATCAGATCCTACTACAAAAACCTGTATTCAACACAACTAGAAAATCTGGAGGAAATGGACAATTTCCTTGACAGATACCAAGTACCAAAATTAAATCAGGATCAAATAGACCATCTAAACCGTCCTATAAGGCCTGAAGAAATAGAAGTTGTCATTGGAAGTCTTCCAACCAAAAAAAGCACAGGTCCAGATGGTTTTAGTGCAGAATTCTATCAGACCTTCAAAGAAGACCTAACACCAATACTCTTCAAACTGTTCCACAAAATAGAAACAGAAGGAACACTACCCAACTCGTTCTATGAAGCCACAATTACACTAATACCAAAAGCACACAAAGATCCGACAAAGAAAGAGCATCTCAGGCCAATCTCTCTTATGAATATCGATGCAAAAATACTCAATAAAATTCTTGCCAACCGAATCCAAGAACACATCAAAACGATCATTCACCACGATCAAGTAGGCTTCATCCCAGGGATGCAGGGATGGTTCAATATGAGGAAATCCATCAATGTAATCCACTACATAAACAATCTCAAAGAAAAAAACCACATGGTCATCTCATTAGATGCTGAGAAAGCATTTGACAAAATTCAGCATCCTTTCATGCTAAAGGTCTCGGAAAGATCAGGAATTCAAGGCCCATATCTAAACATAGTAAAAGCAATTTACAGCAAACCGGTAGCCAGCATCAATCTAAATGGAGAGAAACTTGAAGCAATCCCACTAAAATCAGGGACTAGACAAGGCTGCCCTCTCTCTCCATATCTTTTCAATATAGTACTTGAAGTTCTAGCTAGAGCAATTAGACAACAAAAATAGGTCAAAGTGATACAAATTGGAAAGGAAGAAGTCAAACTATCACTATTTGCAGACGATATGATAGTATACTTAAGCGACCCAAAGAACTCCACCAGAGAACTCCTACAGCTGATAAACGACTTCAGCAAAGTGGCCGGATATAAAATTAACTCAAGCAAGTCAGAAGCCTTCCTATACTCAAAGGATAAGCAGGCTGAGAAAGAAGTAAGAGAAATAATACCCTTCACGATAGCCACAAACCGTATTAAGTATCTTGGCGTGACTCTAACCAAACAAGTGAAAGATCTGTATGACAAGAACTTCAAGTCTCTGAAGAAAGAAATTGAAGAAGACCTCAGAAGATGGAAAAATCTGCCATGCTCATGGATTGGCAGGATTAATATAGTAAAAATGAGCATCTTACCAAAAGTAATACACAGATTCAATGCAATCCCCATCAAAATCCCAACTCAATTCTTCATCGAGTTAGAAAGAGCAATTCAAAAATTCATCTGGAATAACAGAAAACCCAGAATAGCTAAAACTATTCTCAAGAGTAAAAGAACCTCTGGGGGAATCAGTATCCCGGACCTCAAGCTGTACTACAGAGCAATAGTGTTAAAAACTGCATGGTACTGGTACAGTAACAGACATGTAGATCAATGGAACAGAATTGAAGACCCAGAAATGAATCCACACTCCTATGGTCACTTGATCTTTGACAAAGGAGCTAAAACCATCCAGTGGAAAAAAGATAGCCTTTTCAACAAATGGTGCTGGCTCAGCTGGAGGTCAACATGCAGAAGAATGCAAATTGACCCATCCTTATCTCCTTGCACTAAGCTCAATTCTAAGTGGATCAAAGATCTCCACATAAAACCAGACACACTGAAACAAATAGAAGGGAAACTAGGGAAGAACCTTGAACATATGGGCACATGGGAGAATTTCCTGAACAGAACTCCAATAGCTTATGCTCTAAGATCAAGAATAGACAAATGGGACCTCATTAAATTACAATGTTTTTGCAAGGCAAAAGACACTGTCAAAAAGACAAAGCGGCAACCAACTAACTGGGAAATGATCTTTACCAACCTTACATCTGACAGAGGGCTAATATCCAAGATATACAAAGAACTCAAGAAGTTAAACTCCAGAGAGGCAAGTAACCCTATTAAAAAATGGGGTACAGAGCTACACAAAGTGTTCTCACCTGAAGAATATCTAATGGCTGAGAAGCACCTAAAGAGATGTTCATCATCCTTAGTCATTAGGGAAATGCAAATCAAAACAACCCTGAGATTCCATCTCACACCAGTCAGGATGGCTAAGATCAAAAACACAGGAGACAGCAGTTGTTGGCGAGGATGTGGAGAAAGAGGAACACTCCTCCACTGCTGGTGGAATTGCAGGCTGGTACAACCACTCTGGAAAGCAGTCTGGCGGTTCCTCAGAAAACTGGGCATGACACTCCCGGAGGATCCGGCTATACCACTCCTGGGCATATACCCAGAGACTTTACCTGCATGCAATAAGGACACATGCTCCACTATGTTCATAGCAGCCTTATTTATAATAGCCAGAAGCTGGAAAGTACCCAGATGTCCCTCAATGGAGGAATGGATTCAGAAGGTGTGGTATATCTACACAATGGAATACTACTCTGCAATTTAAAACAATGAATTCACGAAATTCCTAGGCAAATGGTCAGAACTTGAAAATATCATCCTTAGTGAGGTAACCCAATCACAAAAGAACACACATGGTATGCAGTCACTGATAAGGGGATATTGACCCAGAATCTCGGAATACCCTAGACACAATCCGCATATCAATAGATTTCTAAAAAGATGGAAGGAGACACCCCTGGTCCTGGAAAGACTGGATGTAGGGGAACGCCAGGACAGAGTAACGAGAGGTTGTTGAATGGAGAAAAGAGGGAGGGAAGGGGGCTTATGGGACTTTTGGGGAGGGAGGAAACGGGAAAGGGGAAGTGATTTGGAATGTAAATTAAAAAAAAAAATAAAAAAAAACAAAAAAAACTTACATTAACTTTAAAATTCACAATTCGTTGTGTTCATAGTTTCTGTTAGCTAAATCAGTAAGACTCATAGATAAGCCTCTGGAAAATATCTCTTTTTTTCCAGTCTCTGTGTGAAGATTTTGCATTTGCTCTACTGGAATAGAATAGGTCCCTTACTATGGACTATGTTTAGGTGACACGATGGATCAGGACCAGAAACTAATACATATCAGGCAGTTGCTCACCACAAAGATCCATCTCTACCTCTGAAATGTTTTGGAGATGAAGAGCAGTATATCTATTCATTTAGCCCAAAACAGATATAACAATTACTAATGAATATCTACTTTATGCATTGTAAGTTATATAATTTTGCCATTAAAGTTTATTCACTATTTTGGTTTTAAAAATTTAAGACCATGTGTCATTATTCATGGGGAGAACAAAAATATAAAAAATTATTTTGATAAAATTTTAAAAGACATACAATTAATCATTCCAAAGTGACTGACATATATACTATTTCGATTTAATATGGGTTTCAATGAAACTTTTACATACTCTATTACTTAACAATTTTAACAATTCTTATTTCTCCTATAGGTATTTTTGAGGTGAATTTATATACTTTTTGTTGATGGACACATATTTTGTATTTTTATTGATTAAATTTGCTCTTTGACAACTTTATACTTGTATATAATACATAGTGACCACTCTCACTTCTTACTACACATGTCCACCTACCATTCCCTACCAATCTATTTTTATCTTGATGTCTATCAATTCTCTTTTGATGTCAACTGAGTTCAACCAGAGACATCTGTATAATCATGACTTTGTTGCTAATTTTTAGAGACACATGTCCTAAGCAGTGAGTATATAATTGAAGAAAATTAACCCCTTTATCCAGACTTGGATCAATTGTTCATCGGTAACAGGCATGGCCCTATGCATCATAGTTAGACTCAGTGAAGGTAACTTCAGTTGAGAGTTTGTGATTGCACTGGTGAGTCTGCAGGGTGATGTTTCTTAGCTGTTCATCTTGTCTTGCGGCTGTTGCATACTCCCTGTCCTCTTTTCTGCAGTGTTCTGTGAGCATAATAGTGGGTGGAAAAAGTGTCCTGTTTAGGACTGAATCCTCAACTCATTTATTTTCAGCATCTTGAACAGCCATAACACTATATTCAATATTATTTGCTACAGAGAGTCTTTATCATTAGGGCTTAGAGTAGCTTTTGTGAATGGGTATCAACTGGCATTTAGAAGACAGGTTGATACTGTGTCCATTTATTAAATAATAGTAGTAAGTTCCTGACTTGAGTCCATGACTTCCCAGGAATGAGTGTTTTAATTGGGCAGGTATAGGTTCCCTCCTGTAAAATATATCTCAAGTTCAATAAAATGGCAATTAGTTACTCCCAAATCTGTGTCACTAATGCACAGATATACACATTTCTTGAATTTTAAAATAAAAAATTTCCAATTTCTTAAAATTGCAATTCATATAAAAAATGAAAAATTATTCAATAAAGCTGTTTCACATATAGTCTCTGTATTCCAGTCCTATATGGTAATTAAAATATAGGAAACAGTGATTTTTTTTGATCCAAGGTTGAAAAAGAGGCAGTTATTTATCGATGGAGTATGTGTAACATCATGATGTGCTACTTTTGCTTTCTGATAAATCATAAAAAAGGTGACATAACACAAGAACAAAACTACTTACCAAAGAAGCAAGTTTAGGTTATCATATGAATTATAAACTTAAACTAAATAGTTAGATTTATATAATATACAAAAGTGTAAAAATAACTTGATTATTCACTTTCCTCCTTTAATCATTCTTGTCACTATTCTTTAGATTCAGAATTTGCCAAAATTTATGCATTGCCACAACCTTTATTTTTAGGTATGTTGTTCTTTCTTAACTAAAAGTCATTGATGCATAGAAATTTTCCATCTATTCACTGAATTGAAAATGATAATACATGGTATTTCTGTAGCATGTCAAAGGAGCATACAATGCAGTCATTCTCAAAACTATAATTGCAGGCAGTACTTCAGTGTGAAGCAATTTGCTTTTAAACATGAAATATCATAAGGGACAAAGATAGTTCTAGAAGTATTATCTCTCTTAGTTGTTCTGGAATATTTCTCAAACTATACCATTTATGTACTGTCTAAATCTCACAAGACTTTGATTACAAAGTTACCATAGAACACTCTGTCAAGTTTAAATATGCATCCCCAAATATATCAGAATACATATGCATTTCCATATATAACTAATGTGGACCAAATATATGGGATGGTTCTAGATATCTATCTATCTATCTATCTATCTATCTATCTATCTATCTATCTATCTATCTATCTATCTATCTATATATATATATATATTATATTTATAACAGTTTCAAGTGGTTCTCAACCTATGGGTTATGAACAACTTAGGATCATATGTCAGATATCTTGTATTATCAAATACCTACATTACAGTTTATTACAATAACAAAATTACAGTTGTGAAGTAGCAAAAAAATAATTTTATGGATGGAGGTGACTGCAACATGAAGGACTATATTAAAGGGTCACAGCATTAGGACGGTTGACAACCACTGACTTAGACCAAAAAGAAAAACACTAACACTTGGAAATTTATTAAGCTAAACTCTATCATAATAACCAAATAAATATTGTCATGTTTATTTTCTTTCACAGTAACTTTTGAACTTACCATGAGGAAATATGTTCAGAAATTGGAAGTATACTCTAGATAGAAAATCCTTATTTTTCTATAAAATTATTCTCAAGAACAATTTGTAATAATCAAAAATCATGTTCCTCATGAACTGAAGTTGTATGGCACCTCTCTTTAACTAGAGCCAAGGTAAAACATAAAAATAATTGA
Organism: Tokudaia tokunoshimensis; assembly: GCA_036184795.1. Taxonomy (NCBI): domain Eukaryota; kingdom Metazoa; phylum Chordata; class Mammalia; order Rodentia; family Muridae; genus Tokudaia; species Tokudaia tokunoshimensis. The sequence goes on from BTHU01000023.1 coordinate 108,333,817, forward strand.
TTGACTTAAGTTACAGAGTTATAAATATCACTCTATTGGGTGATTTGACATATTTTTTTCTTTATTTTTTAAAAAAAATTATTTAGTTACATTCCTAATGTTGTCTCCCTCCCAGTCCCCTATCCCAGAGTTCTTTACTCCATCACCCTTCCATTTTCTTCTGGGAGGGGCTTTCCCTTCACACCTTACCCCCACCCCCATCCTCCACCTCCCTAACTCGCACCCCCATCTCCCCATCCCCATCCTCCACCTCCCTAACTCCCATCCCCATCTCCCCACCCCCATCTCCCCACCTCCCTAAGTCCTACCCCCATCTCCCGACCTCCACTTTCTCCACCCTACATGGGCATCCCCCTTCCCTGGGGCATCATGTCTCTGCAGGACTAGGCTCATCCTCTCTCACTGAGGCTAGACAAGGCAGTTTTTGTCCATATATGTGCCTGGGGCGAAGGACCAGCCCATGTATGTCCTTTGGTTGTTGGCTTAGTCTCTGAGAACTCCCAGGGGTCTGCATTAGGTGACACTCTTGGTCTTCCTATGGGGTTGTCATACATTTTGGTTCCTTCAATCCCTCCCCTAACTCTTCCATAGGGATATCAAACCTCAGTCCAATCATTGGTTGTAAGAATCTGCATCTGTCTCAGTCAGGTGTTGGTAGAGCCTTGCAGAGAACAGCCATGCTAGACTCCTGTCTGTAAGCACAGCATGGGATCAGTAATAGTGTCAGGGTTTGGTACCCATCCATGGGATGGATCCCAAGTTGGACTGGTTACAGATTGGCCTTTTCTTCCGTCTCTGCTCCATTTTTGTTCCTGTATTTCTTTTAGACAGGAACAATTCTGGGTCAAAAATTTTGAAGGTAGGTTTGTGACCCTATCCTTCCACTGGGGCCACTGTCTGTCTACTGGAGGTGGTCTCTTCATGTTTTATCACTCCACTGTTGGGTATTTCAACTAAGACCATCCCCATTGAGTCCTGAGAGCCTCTTATATCCCAGGTCTTTTGGACTTTCTACAGGTCCTCCCTGGTCCCAACCCCCCAGGAGCTGCATATTTCAATTCTTTCTCCTAGCCCTCTGGGCCTCTCTCCTGTCTCCCCCATACCAGATCCTGTACTCCTTACCCCCAATCTCCTCTTCTACCCAGATCCTTCCCTTCCTCTGACTCTCATGGTTATTTTTGTCTCTCTTCTAAGTGGGATTGGGTTTTCCTTCTTGTTAAACGTCTTACAGTCTGTGTGTTGCATCAAGGGTATTCTGCACTTTTTTGACTAATATTAACTTATCAGTGAGTACATACCATGCATGTCCTTTTGTGTTTGGGTTATGTAACTCAGGATGATATTTTCTAGTTCTAACCATTTGCCTAGAAATTTCATAATGTCTTAATTTTTATAGCTGAAGAGTATTCCATTTTGTAAATGAACTAGATTTTCTGTATCTGCTCTTTGGTTGAGGGGCATCTGGGTAGCTTCCAGTTTCTGACTATTATGAATAAGGCTTCTATGAATATAGTGGAGTATTTGTCCTTGTGGCATGGTGGAACATCTTTTGGGTATATTCTCTGGAGTGATACAGCTGGGTCTTCAAATGATAGACCTTTTCCAATGTTCTGAGGAACTACCAGATTGATTATCAGGATGGTTGTACCAGTTTGTAATCCCACCAGTAATGGAGGAGTGTTCCTCTTTCTCCGCATCCTTGCTAGGATGTGCTGTCACCTGAGTTTTTGATATCAGTCATTCTGATTGGTGTAAGGTGGACTCTCAGAGTCATTTTTATTTGCATTTTCCTGATGACTAAGGGTGTTAAACATTTGTTTAGGTGCTTCTCAGTCATTTGAGATTCCTCTATTGTGAATTCTCGGTTTAGTTCTATATCCCATTTTTTAATTGGGTTGTTTAGTTTTTTGGTAGTTAGGTTCTTGTGTTCTTTATACATTTTGGATATTAGCCCCTATCTGATATAAGGTTAGTGAAGATCTTTTCCCAATATGTAGGTTGCCATTCTGTCCTACAGATAGTATCCTTTGATTTACAGAAGCTTTGCAATTTTATGAGGTCCCATTTGTCAATTCTTGATCTTAGAGCCTGAGCCATTGGTGTTCTGTTCAGAAAATTTTCCCCTGTGCCAATGCCTCTGAGGCTATTTCCCACTTCCTCTTCTATCAGATTCAGTGTATCTGGTTTCATGTTGAGGTTCTTAAGATATATTAATAGCAATATCCAAAATAAGCTGGATGATATAGGTACAGATCCTCAAAATACTTTTCATACAATAGTAAAATGCTTTACAATTGAGATATAAAATTTATAATCAACAGAGAGGAAGCCTCAAACATTACCACTGAGTATGGCGAGATCCACAGACATCAAATGTTTGATATGCTATTTAAAGTGTACTATGACAGAGCATTTGTGTCCAGTTTCTTATCAATTTCAGGTATATATAGTCTAAAGACAGGTATTTCTATGAGGATATGATGAACTTTTAGCCCTTTGTGAAACAAAGAACACAGTTGCCTTTCAAGTTTCCATTTGTGTCTCAATTGTAAACAACTGGTTTCAGATCTATTTACCTCTCTTGTCACAGTTTGAACCCTGATGTGACCTGTGTATAACTTTTTAGTCTGAATAGTCATTTTCTTCATCATTAAGAAGAAAGTCACAGTTTACACAAGGACAGTTTAGGAATACTTGACCTTTGTTATAATCAGTATTGTACATTTTCAAATGTTTTTTCTAGGGTGTCAAAAATTTGCATTAAATTGAATAATATGCTTTCTCTTTCACCGTGTATGTCATGACATTTAAATGAAATAGAGTTTGTTTAAGAAATAAATGAATATTTAATTCATTTATTTGCAACATGTCCTGAATGTTTTATTTTTGTCAAATATTATGCTGTTTTTCTAAGTTTTTTTATTTTCTATATTCTTTATTAACATTCCAAATGATTTCCCCTTTCCATGTTCCTCCCTCCCCGAAAGTCCCATAAGCCCTCTTCCCTCCCCCTGTTTCCTCAGTCAACCACCTCCCACTTCTCTGTCCTGGTATTCCCCTACACTGCTACATCTAGTCTTTTCAGGACCAGGAGCCTCTCCTTCCTTCTCTTTTGGGAATCAGTTGATATGTGAATTGTGTCTTGGGTTTTTCACAAGTATCATTTCTTAGTTCTCACAAAATTCTTTCTTAAGGGAACACTATGAGTTAGAGTAGCTCTGTAATTAAGGTTAATGTAGCATAGATAGTTAGGGGTAAAACAAATTATGAGTGTAATGATTGAATTTATAAGTTCAAAGTTTTGATCTTTTTCTCATAAAATCCATCCCAACTTCTTTACAATATTACAACACATTGCTGTTTATGAAGAAGCAACTATATAACACAAGGATGTATGTCACCAGTTTAGCTCAGTCTGTTTTTCTACTGTTTTGGGTCATATATTTATTATTGCTGTCTGGTATGGTCTATTCTACACAGTATGTGCATTTCACAGAACATTTCCCTGCTTCAAATCATTAGATACCGTTGAAAAGCTCCACCCATTTCTAGTTGTTCTCAATAAAATTCTCTGCAGAGAGTGATTTTTTATACACAGAAACTTCAGTTTTATCTTGAAATTATTCTAGTCTCATCAGTGGTCATCTATGTCTAGGGAGGACAGGCTGCTCAAAACCTTTCCAAATATGTTCACAAAAGCCCCAGATGTTTTCAAATGAAAATAAGTTACTCAACTAGAGAGTATGCAAAAGTTCATCTCTATAAACTATAATATACATGCTTGTTACTTCAAAGACTGCACGTTCCATTTCCAAAAACACTTTTATACTGTTCAGGGCTGCTACTTACACCCTAGCTTACATGTTAATATAAAGAAGTATAAGGCTTGCTTTGCAGAATTAATACACAATCAAAATATAATTTTGATATGTAAAAGTTGGGCGAAACAACTGAGGTTTAAGTGGATCAGAGCTATGCCATTACAGAATCCACTCACCTACTTTCTTATTCACCCTTCTTAAGAAGGATCCATTCTATTTTACTAGCAGTGTTAATTACTGCCTATTATTCTACCATTATCCCCATTCCAAAATAAATAACATTTATGAAGTACTAGAACAATACATAAACTGTGTGTTTGTTATGATTTTTTAACGTTGGGGCTTCCTTTCCAAATTGTATTTCTCAGATCTTGTTGCTATTCAATTGAAATATCATGCTTTCCAAAATGCTTTGCCAACACGCTTGTCTTTACATACACATGTTTTTTCTTTGAGAGCTAGAGAATAGCAATTAGACAAGTCCAGGTGGTGGTTACCAGAAGATAATAACATCTTAAAGCCATTTGAGACTTCACACATAATGAAACTGCAATTCTCAGGGGTATGATTATCTCATTTTTGCTCCTCTTCATAACTTGTCAATATCCCCTTCTGTATTCACAGCCAACTTACAAATTCTTTGAATTACTCCACCCAATTAGTAGTATTCTATTTTACTATGGAATCATTTTAAGACCACTGTTAGAAAACAACAATTGAAAAAAATCACCACAGCATGGTATTATGATAATATTTTTGTCTCCTTATAAGACAATGTATTAAGACAATAGTTTGCATTTTTTAACATCTAGCTGCACTATGTCTCATATTTTCACCTAATTAATTATTGGGGGAGCTGCATGTAAGCAGACTCGAGATATCTGGCATTAGTAGGCAGCAGTCATGTCCATTTTCCTCAATTACAATCTTCCCCTATTCCATCTTTTCCATAATGTTAACACATAATGTGAAATAGAGTGAGTATACAGTTTGCAAGTACTTGCTGTCAATCAATGAAATACAAGAACACCTTTAATAATATATTTTAGCTTAAATGTTTATAAAAGAAATTATTTCAGATGAATCTCTGTCTTATACTATATTTCTTAAAGTGAACCTTTCCTACAATGGTGTGTCCTATAATGTTAACAGGCTTCAAGGTTTTTTTAAATTAATTGATTATTTTATTTATTTACATTCCAAATATTGCCACCTCCAGGTTCCCCCTCCAAGAGTTCACTCCCCCCCTTTCCTCTGATAGGGTGGTTCCCCTGGGCATCTGCCTTCCTGGGTCATCAAGTCCCCATAGAATTATGCTCATCCACTTCAGCTGAGGCCAAACAATAGAGTCTTGTGCTACATATGTGCCAAGGGCCAAGGACCAGCTCATGCATTCTCTCTTCTTATTTTTATTAGATACTATCTTTATTTACATTTCAAATGTTATCCCCTTTCCTGATTTCCCCTCCCAAAACCTCCTATCCCATTCCCCCCATCCCCGCTCACCAACCCACACCCTCCTGCTTCATTGCCCTGGCATTCCCCTATACTGGCGCATCAAAGCTTCTCAAGACCAAGGGTCTCTCCTGCCTTTGATGTCCAACAAGGCCATCCTCTGCTACATATGCAGCTTAAGCCATGGGTCCCTCCATGTGTACTCTTTGGTTGGCAGTTTAGCCCCTGGGAGCTCTGGGCTTACTGGCTGGTTCATAGTGTTATTCCTCCTATGGGGCTGCAAGCTCCTTCAGCTCCTTTGGTCCTTTTTCTTGGTCTGACCTGGTGCTCAGTCCAATGGTTAGGTGAGAGCATCCACTCAGGAGAGAGCTATATCAGGCTCATGTCAGCAAGCACTGGTTGGCATCCACAGTAGTGTCTGGGTTTGGTGACTGTATATGGGATTGACCTCCAGGTGGGGCAGGCTCTGGATGGTCTTTTCTTCAATCTCTGCACCCCACTGTGTCTCTTTATCTCCTCCCATGAGTATTTGTTCCTCCTCCTAAGAACGACGAAAGTATCCATACTTTAGTCTTCCTTCTTCTTGAGCTTCATTTGGTCTGTGAATTATATCCTGGACATATACCCAGAAGATTCTCCAACATGTAATAAGGACACATACTCCTCTATGTTTATAGAAGCCTTATTTATAATAGCCATAAGCTGTAAAGAACACAGATGTCCCTCAACAGAGGAATGGTTACAGAAAATGTGGTATATATACACAATGGAGTACTACTCAGCTATTAAAAACAATGGATTCATAAAATTCTTAGGCAAATGAATGGAACTAGAAAATATCTTCCTGAGTGAGGTAACCCAATCACAAAAGAGCACACATGGTATGCACTCACTGATAAGTGGATATTAGCCCAGAAACTCGGAATAATCATGTATTCTCTTTCACTGGTGGTTTAGTCTGTGGCAGCCCCCAGGGGTCTGGGTTAGTTGTCAATGTTGGTCTTCCTATGGGGTTGCCATCCTCTTCAGTTTCTTCAATCTTTCCCCTAACTCTTCTATAAAGGTATCTGATCTCAGTTCAATGGTTGGTATAAGAAAATGCATCTGTCTCAGTCAGCTGATGGTAGAGCCTCTCAGAGGAAAGCCATGCTAAACTTCTGTTTGCAAGCACAGCATAGCATCAAGTTTTAAAATATTTAGCTTTCTTAAATTTTATTTGTGTGTTAAAATGTCTAAGAAATACTTCACTCTTGGAATTTAGGATTTCTTAGGGGATTTTTTTCAGGAAGATATTTCTAGATTCATTTGATTTAGAATCCCTTGTTATTTACATTAAATGCCATAAGAATTGATAAATTTCTCAATACATATGACCTGCTAAAATTAAACCAAGAGTAAAACAACTTAAACAGATCTATTATAAGAAGGAGACTGGAGTATAACAAAAAAATCTTCAAACTAAAAATAAGTTCAGGTCCAGATGGATTCTCTGCTGAATTCTATCAGATCCATAAAGAAATAATACCAGTGCTTCTCAAACTCTTCCATAAAACAAAAGAGGAGTAATACTATGATACCTCAATTAGAAAAGTCAAATTAACAACCCCCAAAAAACTGAGTGTGATAGAAAGAAACAAGAAGAAAAACTTTCAATAAAACACAGGTAAGCCAAGTTCAACAACATGTCAAAGGAATCATTCAATATTATCAAGTGAGCTTCAATTCAGGAGTACAAGCAAATCAATAAATTTAATATGTCATACAAACAGATATTTCTAGTTTACTCTGTGTAATAAAACACTGACCAAAAGCAACTTGAAGAGGAAAGGATTTATTTTATTTTTTTTATTATTTATTTTATATTATTTTTTAAATTTACATTGCAAATCACTTCCCCTTTCCCGTTTCCTCCCTCCCCGAAAGTCCCATAAGACCCCTTCCCTCCCTCTTTTCTCCATTCAACCCCCTCTCTTTACTCTGTCCTGGCGTTCCCCTACATCCAGTCTTTCCAGGACCAGGGGTCTCTCCTTCCATCTTCTTAGAAATCTATTGATATGTGGATTGTGTCTAGGGTATTCCGAGATTCTGGGTCAATATCCCCTTATCAGTGACTGCATACCGTGTGTGTTCTTTTGTGATTGGGTTACCTCACTAAGGATGATATTTTCAAGATCTGACCATTTGCCTAGGAATTTCGTGAATTCATTGTTTTTAATTGCAGAGTAGTATTCCATTGTGTAGATATACCACATCTTCTGAATCCATTCCTCCGTTGAGGGACATCTGGGTTCTTTCCAGCTTCTGGCGGACCTCAAGCTGTACTACAGAGCAATAGTGTAAAAAACCGCATGGTATTGGTACAGTAACAGACATGTAGATCAATGGAACAGAATTGAAGACCCAGAAATGAATCCACACTCCTATGGTCACTTGATCTTTGACAAAGGAGCTAAAACCATCCAGTGGAAAAAAGATAGCCTTTTCAACAAATGGTGCTGGCTCAGCTGGAGGTCAACATGCAGAAGAATGCAAATTGACCCATTCTTATCTCCTTGCACTAAGCTCAATTCTAAGTGGATCAAAGATCTCCACATAAAACCAGACACACTGAAACTAATAGAAGGGAAACTAGGGAAGAACCTTGAACATATGGGCACAGGGGAGAATTTCCTGAACAGAACTCCAATAGCTTATGCTCTAAGATCAAGAATTGACAAATGGGACCTCATTAAATTACAAAGTTTTTGCAAGGCAAAAGACACTGTCAAAAAGACAAAGCGGCAACCAACTAACTGGGAAATGATCTTTACCAACCTTACATCCGACAGAGGGCTAATATCCAATATATAGAAAGAACTCAAGAAGTTAAACTCCAGAGAGGCAAGTAACCCTATTAAAAAAATGGGGTACAGAGCTAAACAAAGAGTTCTCACCTGAAGAATTTCTAATGGCTGAGAAGCACCTAAAGAGATGTTCATCATCCTTAGTCATTAGGGAAATGCAAATCAAAACAACCCTGAGATTCCATCTCACACCAGTCAGGATGGCTAAGATCAAAAACACAGGAGACAGCAGTTGTTGGCGAGGATGTGGAGAAAGAGGAACACTCCTCCACTGCTGGTGGAATTGCAGGCTGGTACAACCACTCTGGAAAGCACTCTGGCGGTTCCTCAGAAAACTGGGCATGACACTCCCGGAGGATCCGGCTATACCACTCCTGGGCATATACCCAGAGGCTTTACCTGCATGCAATAAGGACACATGCTCCACTATGTTCATAGCAGCCTTATTTATAATAGAAAGGATTTATTTTTATCTTAAGCTTCCAGGTAAGTCAGGTTTACCAAAGCAGGAGCTTAAGTCAGCAACGTAGAGTCAGGAATGAAGAGGAAACCCCAAAGGAATAGTACCTACTGACTTGCTTCATTCTATATTCTGCTATTGTCCTTATTGGTCACCCCCCAAATCCTAGAATCTCCAATATGCTGAGGATCCTCTACAACTGATACTATGCCTTTAACAATAGCCTCCACTGGACTGTCCCCATGGAGATTTACAATCCAGTAGTTGCTCACTTCATATGGCTGGGTGCCTCGAGAATCCCAACGTAGTGCTGAAATCCTGGAAGTTTCACAAAATGTCACTGGTTCTTACTGTACATGGCAGTCTGGAAGTACTGGTTCTGATATCAGTAAGAAAAAATCACCATCAGAACCAACAACAAAAGAAATTAACTTGGTAGCAAAAGGAAAGGCCAAGTACACAAAAGGCAAGAGGTCCTCCTTCTATCATACTCTTTCGAGTGTACTTCAGCAACAGTGGGGTGGATCTTCCAATATCAGTTAACATCAGCAGGCTAGTTCAGCTTTTGAGCATCCACACACAGATGATTCTAATTTGTGCCAAGTTAACAGCAAATCAATCAAAGATAGCACATTATCAGATCAATAGATCCAGAAAGAAAACCCCTTGACAAATCCAACATGACTTCATAAGAAGAAAACAAAACAGACTAAACACTGATGAAAGTGGGACAAGAAGTTCAAAGTGATGGATGGAATCCTCCTTTAATTTCAGCACAGCAGCTTTGGAGCCAGGCAGATCTCTGAACATTAAAGGCCTTCTTGATCTACATAACAAGAATCTGGTCAACCAGAGCAACAAAATGAAATCCTAAATCAAAAATATGTGAACCAAAAACTAGGAATAGAAGGAATATACTTCACCAGAATAAAAACAACACAAAAAGCCTATATCAATTATATTAAATGTAGAAAAATCTAAAAAAAAAAATCAGGAAAAATTAGTCAAGGGTGGCCACCACACCATTCAGAATAGTATGAGAAATCTCTACTAGACAAAAGACAGAAATTATAGGGATAAAAAAATAGGAGATAGGGCTATAAATGGGAGAGAACAAAGCCAAATTACCTTAGTGAAGATGATGTGATCCTATATGTAAGTGACCTTAAAATCTCAAAACAGAAAACACTTAGATTTGAGTGTACTTTTGCAAAGTAGCAGAATACAAAATCTTTATCAAAAATCCTTGTCACCTTGTCAATGGAGAAACTATTAAGAATGATATTTTAAAAAAAAGAATCTGAAAATGTATATTTTAGAAAAGATTGAGAATTTAAAGATCATTAGCATAAAAAGTAAGACACCGAAGAAAGAAGAAGAAAACAAAAAATCTATAGGATTTCCATAAAAAGAAACAAGAAATATACTGGTAATGAAATCACAGAAACAATCCTATTCAAATTGTATAAAAATACACTGGAATTAACCTAAGAAAAGAAGTGAGCAACACTATAATGGAAACATTTTTGTTTTTCTTATTGGTTCTTTGAGAGTTTTACACAAAGCAGTTTGATTAGCTACTCCTCTAAGATCTATCTCCCATTCTCTATTCATGTATTGTGGTGTCTTTAGAGTAGGATATAGAGTCCTATAGGTACATTTCTGAGGAATCTCTATACTGATTTACAGAGTGGCTTTACTAGTTTGGACTCCCACCAGCAGTGAATAAATGTTTCTCTTTCCCCACATCCTTACCAGCATTAAGCAGCACTTTTGTTTGTTCATTTATTTAATTTTGGAACATAGCCATTCTTATTCATGTAGGATAAAACCACAAAGCAATTTTCATTTTCCCAATTGATGGGGATGGTGAATATTTTTTAAAATAATTCTAGGCTATTTATATTTCATCATTTAAAATTCCCTTCTTGGAAAAACCAAACAACCCAATCAAAAAATTGGGTATAGTACTAAAGAGAATCCACAACACAGGAATCTCGAATGGCAAAGATGGATTTAAAGAAATGTTCAAAGTCCTTAGTTACCAGGGAATTGTAAATCAAAATGACCCTGTGACTCTACCTTACACTAATCAGAATGGCTAAGATCAAAACCTTAGGTGAGAACACATGTTGTTGAGGATATGGAGAAAGAACAACACTCCTCCATTGTTGGTGGGATTGCAAACTGGTGCAACCACTCTGGAAATCAATCTGGAGGTTCTTCAGAAAATTGGAAATAGATCTACCTGAAGATCCAGCTATACCATTCTTAGGCATATACCCCAAAGATTCCCCACCATGCCACAGAGGTCCATACTCCACTATGTTCATAGCTTATTTGTGATAGAAAGAAGCTGGACACAAACCAGACTCTCTACAATGGAAGAATGGACACAGAAAATATGGTTCATTTACACAATAGAATACTACTCAGCTATTAAGAACGAGGATGCCATTAGATTTGAAGGCAAATGAATGGAAATAGAAAACATCATCTTGAATGTGGTAACTCAGACCCAAAGGACACTCATGGTATGTACTCACTAATATCCATTATATAACCCACAGAACTCAAGAAGATTAACAAGCCAAAGGCTCCAAGTGAGGATGCCTCAATCCAATGGGAGGGAGAAGAAAGCAAATCACAGGGGACAGGGGTAGGGAGGGATCTGTATGGGAGAGGGAAGGGGGAGGAGAAAAGGGGAACACAATTAGGTATTGTGGGCAACAGAAGTGAAGTCCTGAGGGCCAGCAGAATGAATGAGAACAGGCAGCCTCAGGAGTTGGGAGGTAGGGGGAAATTCTAGAATGTACCAGAAACCTGGGAGGTGAGAGACTCTCAGGACTCAAAGGAAGAGACCTTAGATGAAATGCCCAACAGTGGGGAGAGGAAGAATACACCTCCAGGAAAAAGAGCATCAAGTGGAGGGATGGGGTTCCCATCCCACTGTCAAAAAATAACCAATTTTACAAAAAACAAAAACAAAAAAAAATTGTTCTTGTCTAAAAGAATACAGAGACAAAAATGGAGAAGAGACTGAGGGAAAGGAGGTCCACTGACTAGCTCAAATTAGAATCCATCTCAAGGGTGGCTCCAAGGCCTGACATTATTACTGATGCTATGGTGTGCTTACAGGCAGGAACCTAGCATGGCTGTCCTCTGAGAGACCCAACAAGCAGCTGACTGAGACAGTAGCAGATATTTACATCCAACCAATAGCCTGAAGTAGAGGACTCCTGTGGTTGAATTAGGGGAAGGATAGAAGAAGTTGAGGAGGAGGGTGACCTCATAGGAAGACTTGCAGTCTGGAAGCCCCCTCCCCGGGATCTCTCAGACACTGAGCCACCAACCAGTCAGCACACACTACTGGTAGGAGGACCCCGACACATATCATATACAATAGAGGAGTGCTGGGTCTGGGTTCAGTGAGAGAAAATGTGTAACTGCCCAAAGTTACATCGAATGGGTTACCTGGACAGGAAGCTGGGGATTTATGGGAATGTGGCGAAAAGAGAAAAACACCAAGACAATAGCTGCTGTTCAAAGTCTCAAGGTTTAATGGAGGACTCCAAATATATAGGCGGGGAGGGGGGAACCCTTCCCCCAAAGGCTAGAAACTCTTCACAGAACCGGTTCAGTTCCTGGGCAGGTGGTTAGTGTCTCACAGGAAACTGCAGGTCCTTGAAGAACTATGGACTTCACCTTGGTCTGAGTACTCCACCCTAGGTGGAGGGGATTATGGCTAACACAGGAGTTCCGGCTCACAGGCTGGGAGAGGAACTTCATCTTGGTCAATGTCAAGTTCCTGCCAGGTGGCATGGCAGCCCCATAAGGCTCTTTACAAAAATGCACCTAATGCTCAAGAGACTTGAGGCCCCAGGGAGTGGAGAGACCTGGAGGGGTAGGGTATGGTGGGGTGTGGATATTCTCTTGAAGACAGGGGAGGAAGAATGGGATGAGGAACTGTCGGAGGGCAAATTTGGAGGAGGATAATGACTGGACTGTAAAGTATGATTAAAGATAATTTAAAAAAATAATAAAATAAAAATAAAACTTCTTTAGTTCCATGCTCAATTTTAAATTAGATTGTTTTGTGTTTTTTAAAGTTTAATTTATTTTAGTTCTTTTTTTTTTTCTTTTTTTGGTTTTTTGAGACAGGGTATCTCTGTGTAGACCTGGCTGTCCTGGAACTCACTCTGTAGACCAGGCTGGCCTTGAACTCAGAGATCTGCCTGCCTCTGCCTCCTGAGCATTGGAATCAAAGACATGTGCCAGAACTACCTGGCTTTTTTTTCTTTTAGTTCTTTATATACTGTATATACTAACACTCTGTCAGATGTGCAGGTGACAAATATTTTTTTTCTCATTCTATGATGGTGTCCTTTGGTGTATAAATTTTTTATTGTTTCCTGAGTTCTCATATGTTAATTTCTGATCTTTAATGCCTGTGCTATTGGGAGGTTCTGCTCAGAAAGTCATTTTCTGGCCCACAAACCATAGGCATGTTCTCTATTTTCATGTCTGACAGATTCAGAGTTCTATTTTTTACATTGAGAACCTTAATCCATTTGTAGTTGAGTTTTATACAGGTTGAGAGATAAGTATTGACTATAATTCCTTTACAAATACCCAGATTGAGTAGCACTATAATCTTTCTTCAATATTTATCATTTGCCTATTATTGGCCAATGTGGGTTTATTATATATGTGTCTTTAATTCTGTTCCATTGATCAGTGTGTCTGTTTTTATTACAATGAAATACTATTTTTATTACTGTAGTTATGAAGCACAATTTGAAATCTGGGATGGTAATAACTCCTTCTGTTCTTTCATTGCTATGGATTATTTTAGCTATCCCAATTCTTTTGTGTTTCTATATGAAATTAAATATTATTTGTTCAAATTCTGTGAATAATTGCATTGGAATTTTGATGGAATTGTATTGAATCTCAAATTTGCTTTTTGTCAGATGGACACTATTGCAATATTAACTCCACTAATAAATGAAAAAGGAAGATCTTTCCATCTTTGCTGGAAAAATATATACCCAGATTTTGAAGGAATGCTGAATTTTGTCATATATTCAAAGTAATGAAGGAATGTTGGATTTTGTCAAAGAGCTTTTCTGAATCTAAAAAAAAAAACATTGTATGGATTCTGTCATTGAGTCTCTCTCTCTCTCTCTCTCTCTCTCTCTCTCTCTCTCTCTCTCTCTCTCTCTCTTTTTCTCTCTTTTTCTCTCTCTCCCCCCACTGTATGCGTGTTAGATTTTGTTTTTTGAATCATATATTTTGAATCATAACTCCATCTCTGTGATGAAGTCAACTGGGTTATGATGAATGAAATTTTTGATATGTTCTTAAACTTGATTTCCAAGTATTTTATTGATAATTTCTAATCCAAGTTTAGACAAACACATTAACTCATAATCTCCTTTTCTTCTACCTTCTTCTTTTGTGAAATCTTTGTCTGGTTTTGGTATCAGGGTTATAAGTGCTTCATAATAGAGAACTTAGAAATGTATCTTTTCTAATTTATAGAGTAAATTGAGGTGATTTGTTATTTTGTGAAGTTTTGGTAGAATTCTGCATTAAATCCATGTGTCTCTGAATTTTTTGTACGTATGGATATTTTGCCTTCATGTTTATCTTTATATATGTTTTGTACCCATGGGGTTCAGAAAAGTGCTTCAGCTGAAATGGAACTAGAGTTACAAGCATCTTTTAGCTACATTGTGGGTTCTGGGACTGAACTTAGTTACTCTGCAAGAACAGCAAGTGTTCTTAGTCACTGAGTCATTTCTCTAGCCCTGAGTTGGGATATTGTTAATTATAGCTTCTATCTAACTGAAGATTATGAGTCTATTTAAAATATTTGCTTCATCCTGATTTGCTTTGATATGTTATCTATATCTATACATATATCTATATCTATATCTGTATACATCAAGAAATTGGACTTTTATAGATTGTCAAGTTTGTTAGAATATAAGTTTATAAAGTATTACCTAATGATAATATGAATTTCTTTACTGTCTATTTTAATGTCTTCCTTTCATTTTTAACTTCGTTAATTTGAATCCTCTCTCATTTTCTTTATTGGGCTAAAATTTGTTAATCTTATTTATCTTTTTGATCACCAGGCTTTGGAGTTTTATTTTATAGCAAACATAATTTAAAAAGCATGATATTTTCTGCTATTAGAATGTGTTTTTTACAATTATAATTCAGTTACAACCTATTTCCCTTCCTTTTCCTCCTTCTCAACCCTCCCACATAGTATTGTTACTTTATATATATTTTTACAGATGACTCATATTGGGGAACAAGTTGGTGTGCTTCTTCCCTGGGAGATACTGTTTCCTCATCCCATCTTTATTCAGTTGCTTATAGTTCTTTGTATAGGGTGGAGACTTCTTGAACTTCTCCCTGTCCAGTTTGTCTTGTTCCTTGGTATCATATTTGTGAAATTTTATGGGTGTAACTTTAACATTACTAAAACAATCTCAGTAAATTTCATGATTCTCTGGTTCTTAAAATATTTCCATCCCTCTTCAGTGTTTCCAGTGCCTTAGGTGCCAGAATATTTTGTAGATGTATCCACTGGGACTGGGCTCCCCCACCCCTACTCTGTATTTTGATTGGTTTTTGTTTCTATAGTGGTCTCTAATTGCTACAAAGAGAAGTTTTCTTAATGAGGGATGGATACTACACCTATCTATGGTTATAATTATATATGTTTATAGATTTTTGTTGTGGATTATTCTTGTTTAGCAATTTAGTAGTTGCAGATTCTCCTCCTGTGGGTTAAAATGGTGGCCTGCTTCCTGCCCAGGGCTCAGGCTGCTGGGTGAGGCAGATGCAGAAAGTTTGACTGCATGCATCCCATGCTGCTGCTGGGCAGGTGTCTGGCTGTGAGAAGCTTCAGGACCCTGCTCCAGGGGTGGGAAAGCACAATCTGAGGTCTGTAGGGAACCGCTGGAGTTGGACTGGGGGTCCTGGCCCTCACGGAGGGTGAAGACACAGGTTCTCAGGGTCTTGGGCACCACAGACACCATTGGATGCCTTGGAAGAGCTGAGAAGGAAGTGGGGGCCTCAAGGGCTGGCTCTAGCCTAGGGTGGTGGAGGGAGTGCAGGGGGAGAGTTCTGGCTGGTTCCCTTGGGGAGGCAAGAGCCCTTGTCTTGTGCAGTGGGCAGCTTGGCTTGGTGGAAACTGTGTCTGGAAGTGTTGAGAGGCCTTCATAGGAAGACCTGCTCCATTGTTCCCAACAACACCCTAATGAGAAGAGGCAGTCCATGGTTTTATAGCATTTTTATTAGATATTTGCTTTATTTACATTTCAAATGGTATCTCCTTTCCATATTACCTCTCCGAAAACCCCCTATCTCATCCCCCTTCCCCCTGCTCTTCCCACCCCCAATTTCCTCACTTGCATTCCTCTATTCTGGGGAATTGAGCCTTCACAGGACCAAAGGTCTCTCCTCTCATTGATGTCTGAAATGGTCATCTTCTGCTACATATGCAGCTGGAGCCATGGGTCCCTCCATGTGTACTCTTTGGTTGGTGGTTTAGTCCCTGGGAGCTCTGGGGGTACTGGTTGGTTCATATTATTGTTCCTCGTGCAGGGATGCAAACCTCTTCGGCTCCTTGGGTCCTGTCTCTAGCTGCTCCACTGTAGGTCCTATGCTTATTTCTATTGGTTGGCTGTGCTCCATGGGTATTTTGATCTACTTTCCAATAAGGATCAAAGTATCCACACTTTGGTCTTCCTTCTTCTTGAGCTTTACGTGCTCAGTGAGTTGTATCTTGGGTATTCTGAGCTTTTGGGCTAATATTCATTTATCAGCAAGTGCATACCATGTGTGTTCTTTTGTGATTGAATTACCTCACTCAGCATGATATTTTCTAGTTCCATCCATTTGCCTAAGAATTTCATGAATTCATTGTTTTTAATAGCTGAGTAGTACTCCATTGTGTAAATATACCACATTTTTTGTATCAGTTCCTCTGTTGAGGGACATCTGGGTCCTTTCCAGCTTCTGCCTATTATAAATAGGGCAGCTATGAACATAGTGGAGCATGTGTCCTTATTACACTTTGGAGCGTCTTCTGGGTATATGCCCAGGAGTGGTATACCTGGGTCCTCAGGTAGTGCTTTGTCCAATTTTCTGAGGAACAGCCAAACTGATTTCCAGAGTGGTTGTACCAGCTTGGAATTCCACCAGCAATGGAGGGATGTTCTTCTTTCTCCACATCCTCTCCAGCACTTTTATCTTAGCCATTCTGACTGGTGAGAGGTGGAATCTCGGGGTTGTTTTGATTTGCATTTCCCTGATGGTTAAGGATGTTGAACAGACTCAAGTAGTTAGACTCCAGAAAACCAAATAACCCCATAAAAATAAGGTGCAGAGCTAAACAAAGAATTCTCAACTGAGGAGTACAGGATGGTTTTAAAACATTTATTGTCGTGGTGAAGAGTTGTGATGAGTGAAACTCTACCCCACTTTCTCAGGGTGGACCTGAGGTTAAATACCTTTTGTAGGGAGGAGTGTCTAGGAAGGAGAGCTTAATTGGTTAAATGCTTCAGGGCTTTAGGTACCTCATTAAAATGAAGATCTATCTTAAGGCTACAGAATTAGGAAGAGCTGAGGCCCTGTATCAGGAACCTGGTGTCTAAAAGCATGGCTAATGCCTTCTGTCCCTTGCAGAATAATCTCCTGCTGGGTCACTGGGGTTCAAACCCAGCTCAGCCAGAAAACAGGCTGCCTTTCAGGGTCCCACATCCTCCAATAACCATGACTTTAAAACTACTGAGTAGTTAGCACCAGGTTTCCAGTACGAGGCATGGTTTCACTCTTGTTGGTCATAAGTTAAATTAGAAAGCCTTGGTTACCTCCAAGGGATGGGTACCTCTATTACACCCTTAGAGTTACTGTTTGTTGCTGGTCATTGATGTGGTCATAGTTATTATAGTTGGGTAGGATTGTTAGTTTCCACTTTTTTGTTTTGTTTTGTTTCATTTGTTTGTTTGTTTCTGAAATTTTGTATGATATCTTCTGCAATGACTATGAATGATAGTCATCAGGGAGGGGGCATTTAGGTAAGTTCCAGTTCAAGGATTTCTGGGGCCTTGCTGCTGAACTATGTAATACCTTCAGAAATAGGATATCTCTTGGATAGCTCTAGCCAACAACTCAAAAGAGGATTTCTCATGATGGTTATTGAGATTTATCTTAGGTGGTCTTTGGTTCTTGGAGGGAGCACCACCAAAACAGATTTTAAAAGCTCATTAAAATGATATATGCATAATTATGTACAGAGTTATATGTGTTATAGGATTTTAAGGTAAATAGTTAATAGTATGAGTCCCTGTGGCTATTTCAGATATACTTGTCATTATTTTATATATCCCTTTCTTTCTCTTGTATTTTCCCCCTTCCCCTTCTCAAAACAATTTTCTTTTCTCCTTATCCCTGATCAGATCACTTGAACCTTTTCAGTCTCCTTTCTATATTCCAAAACCCCTGTCATGGCAATGGTCCAATTTTATTTCCTGGTTTGTAGTTATGCCAGGACTTACATTTGAAAACTTGGAGTTAAGAGCCTACAACGAAAGAATGCATATCATATTTTTCTTTCTGGTCATTCTGGTTACCTCATGTAATATGATCTTTTTTATTTTCAGCTATTTACCTGCAAAATTCATGATGTTATTTTTCTTTATAACTGAATAATATTACATAGTTTATTTATACCAAAATTTTCATTATCAACTTGCTGTTTTTAGGATGTTTAGATTGTTCTTATTTTCTAGCTACTTTGAACTGAGAAGGAATGGATATGGCCAAGCAAGTATTGGTAGAGTAAAATGTTTATTCATTTTAAGCATTTATCAATGAACGATATGGTGAAGTCATATGTTACATTTATTTTTAATTTTTTGAGAATTCTCCATCCTGATTTCCATAGTAACTCTGCTCACTAGCTTGTAATGCAACCAACAGTTAATGATGGTTCTCTTTCTTTTTTGTTTTGTTTTGTTTTCATATTTTACATTATATTTATTTTTATTAATCATTTTATTCATGTACATTTCATAATATCCCCTTTCCAGGTTACTTCTCTAAAACTCCCCATTCCATCCACCTTCTCCCCCTCCCCTTTGCCTCTATGATGGTGCTCCTCTACCCATTCAACCATTCCTACCTCACCCCTCTAGCATCCCTCTATCATGTGGCATCAAGACTCCCTCTACTCTCATTGATGTCAGATAAGTCTATCCTCTGCTGCACATGCAGCTGGAGCCATGGGTACCTCCACGTGTACTCTTTGGTGATGGCTAAGTCCCTGGGCGCTCTGGAGGGTTTGATTGATTGATATTGTTCTTCTTATGTGGTTGCAAACCCTTTTAGCTCCTTCAGCCCTTCCCCTAGCTCTTCCATTGGGGTTCATGCCCCCCTGCTCTCAGGCTCAGTCTAATGGTTGGCTGTGAGTATTTGCATCGGTATTAGCCAGATGCTGTCAGAACCTCTCAGGAAACAGCCATATCAAGCTCCTGCCAGCAAATGCTTTTTGGCATCAGCAATAGAGTGGAGGCTTGGTGTATGCAGATAGGATTCATCCCTAGTTCAGGTGGTCTCAGGGTGGCCTTTCCTTCAGTCTCTGTTCTATATTTTTTTTATCCCTGTTTTTCTTTTGGACAGGAACTTTTCTGGGTTAAGAATTTTGAGATGCATGGGTGGCCCCATCCCTTAACTGTGGGCTGTGCCTATCTACTGGAGGTGGTCTCTACAGGTTCTCTCTCCCCTTTGTTGGGTATTTCAGCTAAAGTCATCACCATTGGCTCCCAGGAACCTCTCTCTTCTCTGCAGTCTAGGACTTTCTAGTGGCTACCCCCAGTTCCCCATCCCACACTGCTACATGTTTCTGTTCAATTTCCTGATTCTCTGCTCTTCTCTCTCCTGTTGTTTCCCATACCTGTTCCTGACCTACTTATTTCCTCCCCTCCATCCCAGGACCCTTCCTCCTTCTTCCTCCTGTGATTATTTTGTTCCCCTTTCTAAGTAGGATTGAAGCATCTACTATTTGGTCTTCCTTCTTAAGCTGCATATGGTTTGTTGGTTATATCATAGGTATTTTGAGCTTTTGGACTGAAAATCCATTGCTGGTGGGATTGCAAGCTGGTCCAACTATTCTGGAAGTCAGTCTGGCAGTTGCTCAGAAAATTGGAAATAGTTCTACCTGAGGACTTAGCTGTACCACTCCTGGGCATATGCCCAAAAGATGCGCCAATATATAATAAGGACACATGCTCCACTATGTTCATAAAAGCCTTATTTATAATAGCCAGAAGCTGGAAAGAACCCAGATATCCTCCAACAGAGGAATGGATACAGAAAATGTGACAAATTTACACAATGGAATACTACTCAGCTATTCAAAACAATGACTTCCTGAATTTTCACAGACAGATGGATGGATCTAGAAAATATCCTGAATTAGGTAACTCAGTCATAAAAGACCACAAATGGTATGTACTCACTGATAAGTTGGTATTTGGCAAAGAGCATGGAATACCTAAGATACAACTCACGGACCACATGAAACTCAAGAGGAAGGAAGAACAAAGTGTGGATGCTTCAGTCCTACATAGAAGAGGGAACAAAATGATCAAGGGAAGCCAGGCGGTGGTGGCGCATGCCTTTAATCCCAGCACTTGGGAGGCAGAGGCAGGCGGATCTCTGAGTTCGAGGCCATCCTGGTCTACAGAGTGAGTTCCAGGACAGCCAGGGCTACACAGAGAAACTCTGTCTTGAGAAAAAAACCAAAAAGAAATGATCAAGGGAAGTAGAGGGTAGGAGGGAGTTGGGAGGAAAAGAAGGTGAGGGGGAAAAGAGGGGAAGAATCAGATATGGGAAGAAATGGAGGAGATGTACAGAGAGTTAAGAAATTGAACAGAGGTATGTAGCAATGGGGAATGGGGAACTGGGGCTAGCATCCAGAAAGTCCCAGATTCCAGGAATGTAAGAGCCTCCCAAAACCCCACAGTGCTGACATTAGCTGAAATACCCCACAAAGAGGAGGGAGAACCTGTTGAGATCATATCCAAAGGTTAGGTATGGCCCCTCAGTCAAGTGATGGGGCTACCAAACCATTTTCAAATATTTAACCCAGAATTGCTCCTGTCTAAAGGAAATATGTGACAAAGTGTGGAGCAGAGACCGAAGGAAAGGTCATCCAGAGACTGCCCCACCTGGAGATTCATCCCACATGCAGACAACAAACCCAGACACTATGTGGATATCAGGTAGTGCTTGCTGATAGGAGCCTGATACTGCTGTCTCCTGAGAGGCTCTGCCAGATCCTGACCAATACAGATGAGGAGGCTTGCAGTCAACCATCCAAAAGAGCAAGGGACCACAATGGAGGAGTTAGGGGAAGGACTAAAGGAGCTGAAGTGGCTTTATCTGGCATCAGTGGGAGGGGAGGCCCTTGATCCTGTGAAGGCTTGATGCCCCATTGTACAGGAATGCTAAGGTGGTGATGCAGGAGTGGGTGGATGGACGGGGGAATCACCCTTATAGAAGCAGGGTAAGGAGGGATGAGATAGGGGGTTTGTAGAGGGGAAACCAGGAAATGGAATAACATTTGAAATGTAAATAAATAAAATAAAAAGAAAAAAGAATTAAAAAATGGGGTACATAGCTAAACAAAGAATTCTCAACTGAGGAATCTCAAATGGCCAAGAAGTGCTTTAAGAAATGTTCAACATACTTAGGCATCAGAGAAATGAAAATCAAAACGACCATGAGATTCTACCTCATATCAATCAGAATGGCTAAGATCAAATTCTCAAGTGACCTTCATATGGTCTGTGAATTGCATCTTGGGTGTTTTGAGCTTTTGGAATAATATCCATTTCTCAGTGAGTGCATACCTTGTGTGTTCTTTTGTGACTGGGTTATCTCACTCAGGATAATAATTTCTAGTTCTATCCACTTGCCTAAAAATGTCATGAAGCCATTGTTCTTAATAGCTGAGTAGCACTCCATTGTGTAAATATATCACAATTTCTGTATCTATTCCCTTGTTGAGGGACATCTGATCATATGAAGCTCAAGAAGAAGGAAGACCAAAGTCTGGATGCTTCAGTCCTTCTTAGAAGTAGAAACAAAATACTCAGAGGAGGTAGAGGGTGGGAGAGACTTGGGAGGAAAAAAGGAGGGGAAGGTAGAAAAGGGGGCAAGATCAGGTATGGGAGGAGATGGGGATGACATACAGAAGGTCAGGAAATTGAACAAAGTCGTGTAGCAATGGAGGATGGGGAACTGAGTATAGCCACCAGCAAGTCCCAGATGCCAGGAAAGCAAGAGGATCCCAGGACAAAAGAGGGATGAAATTAGCTGAAATGCCCAACAAAGGGGAGGGAGAACCTGTAGAGACCATATTTAGAGATTAGGCAAGGCCCCTGGTTGGAGGATAGAGCCAACCACTCATCCCCAAATTTTTAACCCAGAATTTCTCCTGTCTAATGGAAATAAGGGGACAAAGTGTGGAGCAGTGACTAAAGGAAAGACCATCCATGGACAGCCCCACCTGGGGATATTTCCCATATGCAGTCACCAAACCCAGATATTATTGTGGATGCCAAGAAGTGGTTGCTGAAAGAAGTCTGATATAGCTGTCTCCTGAGAGTCTCTGCCAGAGCCTGACAAATACAGGGGTAGAAGCTCACAGTCAAACATTGGACTGAGCACAGGGACTCCAATGGAGAAGTTAGAGAAAGGACTTAAGGAGCTGAAGGGGTTTGCAACCTAATAGAAAGGACAATAATATCAACTAACCAGACCTCCAAGAGCTCCCAGGGACTAAACTACCAACCAAAGAGTACACATGGAGGGACCCATGACTCCAGCTGCATAAGTAGCAGAGGATGGCCTTGTCTGGTATCAATGGGAAAAGACACCCTTAGTCCTATGAAGGATTGATTTCCCAGTGTAGGGGAATGCCAGGGCGGTGAGGTGTGAGTGAGTGGGTGGGTAGATGTGGGTGTACCCCCATAGAAGGTGGGGGAAGAGGGATGGGATAGGTGGTTTCCATATGGGAAACCAGGAAAGGGGATAACATTTGATATGCAAATAAATAAAATATCCAATAAAAAATGGGAAAAAAAGAGAACTACTCTAACCAAAAACAAACAAAACAAAACAAAAATAAAACCATCAGGTGCCAGCAGGTGATGGAGAAGATGTAGAGAAAGAGGAACACCCTTCCATTGTTGGTGGGACTGCAAGCCAGTACAACCACTCTGCAAATCAATCTGGCAGTTCCTCAGAAAATTGGACATAGTACTACCTGAGGACCCAGGTATATCACTCCTGGGCATATACCCAAAAGATGCTCCAACATATAACAAGGACACATGTTCCACTATGTTAATAGCAGCCTTATTTATAATAGACAAAAGCTGGAAACAACCTAGATGTCCCTCAAAAGAAGAATGGACACAGAAAATGTGGTACAATTACACAATGGAGTACTACTCAGACATTAAAAACAACAAATTCATGAAATTCACAGGCAAATGGATAGGGGTTCCCTTTTTCACGCCTTCCCTTCAGCATCATCATTGTCGGCTGTTCTGTTGATCTTTGTCATTTGCCTAGGCTAAGATGAAATCTCAAAGCTGTTTTGATTTGCAATTCTCCAATCTCTAGGAGTGATGGCCTTATTTTAATTATTGTTTAAGATATTTATTAGCTATTTTTCTTCTTTTGATTATTCTCTATTCAAGTCCCAGACTTAATTTCTGAATCAGTCATTTAGTTTTTGTTTGTTTTGTTTTTTTTGAATTCTTTTTATATTCCTGATGTTATTCTTCTGGCAGATTTAGAACTGGCAAAGACTCCCATTTTGGGGGCTTCTTCTACACCTAGTCGATTTTTTCTTTAGCCGTGCAGAAACTTTTTCGTTTCACCAAGTCCAATGTGTATATAATTGGCCTTATTTCTTGGACAAATGGAGTCTTATTCAGAAAATTCTTTCCTACATTATCTCATGTTGTGTATTTCCTGTAGCAATTTCTATGTTTCACGTTTAAGTGTTTGATGCATGAGGAGTTAGTTTTTGTAAGTGGAGATAGATATGGGCCAAATTCCATTCTTCTGCATATGGACATCCGGTTTTCCCAGCATCAATTGTTGAAGTTCCTATCTGTTATCCAGTATAGGCTTTTGGAGCCTTTGTCATATCTTAAGTGACTGAAGTTACATATGCTCAGATTTGGTTCTTCAATTTTGTTCCATTGCCCTGTCTTTTTTGTACTAGTATTATATTGTTTTTAGTAACATGGCCCCACCATATATCTTAAACTCTGGAATTGTATTTATTCCAGCATTATTTTTTTTGTTCACGATGTTTTTGGCTATGGAGAGTCTTTTCTGGTTCTCCATGTACTTAGGAGATATATATATATATATATATATATATATATATATATATATATATACATATGCACATATATATGATATTTGTTAATTATACATATGATGTGGGGTTAGTGTCTGCAATATACAAAGAATTCTTGAATTTTTTGGTGTATATATATATATACATATACACATAAATATAAATACACATGTAAATATATATATTTATATAGTGTGTGTGTGTGTGTGTATGAGTAATTGGGACTTTGACTGGGATTGCATTAAATCTGTAAATAGCTTTTAGTAAAATAATAAAGAACTGCTGGAGTTATCACTATCTCATATTCAAATGTTGCTGTAGTTATTGTAATAAAAATAACATAGTATTGTCATAAAAATGCAAAAGTGGACATAATGATCAACTGAATCAACCTGAAGACTCAGGTGTAATTCCTTTCACCTAGAGACACCAGGTTTTCTGAAGAAGACAAAAATACATATTTGGAAATAGACACTATTTTCGACACATGGTGCTTGTCAAACTGAATGGCTATATGTAAAAGAATTCACACACATGTATATGTGTATGTGTAAGTGTATGTATATGTGTATCACTCACTTCCAGAAGGATCAAGGATATCAAGATAAGTTCAGATATCATAAATATAAGAAAGTAGGAAATTGTCTTGAATTTATTTTCATAAGAAAGGACTTTCTGGACACTACACCAATAGCATAGGCTATGAGACCAATGGCTACTAAATGGAACCTCATGAAAGTAAACTTCTGTATGGCAAAAGAAATTATACTGACATTTGGACAAATTGGCAGACTAACAAAAAGGAATAGATATTTGTTAATCATACATGTGATAAGGGGTTAGTGTCTAGAATATACAAAGAATTCTTGAATTTTTTGGCATAGGTATGTAGTGATATAAACTTTCTTCTTAGGACTAACTTCTTTAAGTCCCAATGCTTTTTGTATGTTGTTTTAATTTTATTAATTTCTAGAATTTAAAAATAAATCTCTTCTTGATGTAATCCTTGGCACAATTATCCTTCAGTGGTATGTTATTTAGTTCACTTGAGTAGTTTAATTTTTATAGTTTCTATTCCTATATATGGTCTGCTACATATCACTGTGATCATATATAATGCAGGCTGTGATTTCACTATTTGTATTGCTATGTGCCTTACTGTTTTGTCTAATTTTGACAAACTCCTATGGACTGATGAGAAGAATTCTTTATTATTTGGGTATAATTTCTGTATCTTTTAGGTACATTTATGATGTCATAAATTCATGGGGTTTTCTATTTATTTTACTCCCATATGACCTACCTCTTGGAGAGAATGCAGTATTGAAATATTCGACTATGTCTCTATTAGGTCAATCTGTGATTTTAGATGTAATAGTGTTTCTTTTATAAAATTGAGTCCACTTGTTTGGAACATACATATTTAAGATTTTAATATCCAATTGGATCATATGGCAAATGGAATGTTTGAGTCAAGCAGCCTGTAGGACTCTGGAACTTTAGGTCCCATATTGTGGCTACAGTGTCCCTTGTAGCAAGTAGGCTGGGATCAAATGAGTTATGAAAGAAATGAGACAGGGTGAGATGAGGGAGGGACCTCTTGTATGAAGGTGTGGAGCTTGGGCGACTATAGTGGAGGAGGAAGGGACAAAGAATGTAAATAGCTTATTTGGTTCCACAACACAGCTTCATAATGAAAAGATTAAACACTCAAAACAAAATTTGAAGAAGATAGTAGTATATGGAAATAACTCTCATGTTTATGGATGGTAAGATCAGTACTGTGAAAGTGACTATGTTACAAAAAGCAACCTAGGGTTTAAATGTAATCAATTATAATCAAAGTACCAATATCATTAATCATTGAATTAAGAAAATAATTATAAATTTTTTTGAAAGCACCAAAGAATTTTGATAGCAAAAGCAGCTTGGTGAGCACAAGAGTAAACATATTTTTAGCTACCACTGTGCTGATTTTCAAGACATATTAATAAAACAACATGGTATTGGCACAAAATGCATAAACCAATTAAGTGAAATAGAAGATCTAGACATAAACACTCATTTATGCAGCCACTCGAGTTTTGAAAAATATACCAAATGCATTCACTGGAGAAAAGATAGCCTCTTTAAAAAACAAAACAAATGGTCCTGGAAAAACTGCATAGCTACATGTACAAGGAAGAAACTTGGTTCTTTTTTTTTTATTTTATTTTTTTAATTTACATTCCAAATCACTTCCCCTTTCCCGTTTCCTCCCTCCCCGAAAGTCCCATAAGCCCCCTTCCCTCCCTCTTTTCTCCATTCAACCCCCTCTCATTACTCTGTCCTGGCGTTCCCCTACATCCAGTCTTTCCAGGACCAGGGGTCTCTCCTTCCATCTTTTTAGAAATCTATTGATATGCTGATTGTGTCTAGGGTATTCTGAGATTCTGGGTCAATATCCCCTTATCAGTGACTGCATACCATGTGTGATCTTTTGTGATTGGGTTACCTCACTAAGGATGATATTTTCAAGTTCTGACCATTTGCCTAGGAATTTCGTGAATTCATTGTTTTTAATTGCAGAGTAGTATTCCATTGTGTAAATATACCACATCTTCTGAATCCATTCCTCCGTTGAAACTTGGTTCTTATATCTCATGCTATACAAAATATAATGGATTAAAGACCTTAATTTACAACCTGAAATTCTAATCCTTCTAGGGGAAAGTAAGAAAATACTTCACAATTATAGCCACAGATGGACATTATGAACAGGACTCTAGTTACTCAGGGAATAATGTTGATTATTGACAAAAGAGAAGTCATGAATTTGAAAAGCTTTCTTACAGCAAAGGAAAGAGCAGTCACAATTCGCATATCAATAGATTTCCAAGAAGATGGAAGGAGAGACCCCTTGTCCTGGAAAGACTGGACGTAGGGGAACGCCAGGACAGAGAAGCGAGAGGGGGTTGAATGGGGAAAAGAAGGAGGGAAGGGGACTTATGGGACTTTCGGGGAGGGAGGAAACGGGAAAGGAGAAATGATTTTGAATGAAAATAAAAAAACTTAGAAAATAAAAAAAATAAAGAACACAATAAAAAAAAAAAAAGAAACAACCAGCAGCATGGGAGAGAATCTTTGCCCTCTGTACAACTGACAGAGGATTATGTATGAAGATCTCAACAGATTAAATAATAGGAAAATAAATAATCCAATCAAATGGCAGTGAAGGAGCTAAACGGGATCTGTCAACAGAAGAAATATAGATGGACACCAAATCTTTGCAAATTTGTTCAATATCCTTAGCAATAAGGGATATGTAAATTAACACTACACTTAAATTCCACTCACTTCAAAATAGCTATCATCAATCAAATAAATGATAGCTAATGTTGGAGAATGTATACTGAGACAGGAGCACTCATTCTCTGTTGGGGTGTAAAGTGATGTAGATTTCGTGAAAAATCAAAGCGGAGGTTTCTCAAAAGGCTAAAAAGAACTATCACCAAGCTATACCACTCCTGGGCATATACCCAAATGACTCTACATTCTATTCCAGAGACACTTAGTCACCCATGCTTAATGCTACTTTATTCACAATAGCTAGTAAATGCCTGCAAGTTCATCAACTGATAAATAGACAATGACAATTATATATACAAATATATGTATGTATATATAATTTTATTCACAAATAAAAATAAGTATATTGACATTTATAAGAAAATGGATGGAACTGGAAAACGTATTGATTGAAAGCACTAAAGAACCCTGAATAATTAAATATAATCCTGAGCCAAAGGAACAATTCTGAAGTCATCACATTACTTCAACTCAAATTACAGAACATAATAAGAATAAAATCATAGTACTGGAACAATAACAGACAGGTGGACCAAGTGAACAGAACCCACAAAAATTATGTGATTTTTAACTACCTGTTATTTGCTGAAATTGCTGAAAACATACTGTGAAAAAAAATCTTCTTTAAGAAATACACCCACATGTCCCTCAACGGAGGAATGGATACAGAAGATGTGGTATATTTACACAATGGAATACTACTCTGCAATTTTAAAAACAATGAATTCACGAAATTTGTAGGCAAATGGTCAGAACTGGAAAATATCATCCTTAGTGAGGTAACCCAATCACAAAAGAACACACATGGTATTCAGTCACTGATAGGGGGATATTAACCCAGAAACTCGGAATACCCTAGACACAATTCACTTATCAATAGATTTCCAAGAAGATGGAAGGAGAGACCCCTGGTCCTGAAAAGACTGAATGTAGGGGAATACCAGGACAGAGAAGTGAGAAGGGGTTGAATGGGGAACAGGGGAGGGAAGAGGGCTTATAGGACTCTTGGGGAGGGAGGAACCGGGAAAGGAGAAATCATTTGGAATGTAAATAAAAAAAATGTAGAAAATAAAAAAAAAAGAAATATGTAACTACATGTAGAAAAGTAAAAGTAAGTCCCTGTCTTACTTCAAAGTAGACAATCAACTTAATTAAAGATCTAAAAATCAGAAACATTTAAAGGAAATATAGAGAAGATGGTTCAATATGTACATACACATATAATTTCTGAAAAATACTTCAGTACCTCAGGAAATAAAAGCAAAAACTTCCTAGTGGGAATACATCAAATCAATAACAAAAGAGTCAACCTAGACAATAGAAAGTCTATAAAATTTGCAAAAGCTTTGCTAGCTATACAGGAAATTACTATCTAGACTCTATAAAGAAGTTTAAAAATCCTAAAATCATTCAATAAATCATAAAGGTTAATATAAGATGTTCTCTCTCTCACATTTTTGAATATAAGATTTTACACTGACAGATACAATCATTTGTAATATATATAAAAAATGAAAGTAGATGTGAGACTGTCCAGAGCAGTGGTTCTCAAACTTTAGATCCTGATTCTTTTGGAAAACCTCTATGTCAAAATATTTACATTACAATTTATAACAGTAGCAAAATTACAGTTATATAGTAACAAAAATAATGTTATGGTTAGGGTCAACCCAACATGAAGAACCATTTTAAATGACCACAGTATTAGAAAGGTTTAGAAGCATTGGTCTAAAGGAGAATAAATAAATAAATAAATAAATAAATAAATAAATAAATAAATAAATAAAACAAAAAAACAAGGAAAAAGCTAATATACAATGAATAAACACCAATAGAAATTTAAAAGCTAAATATGACAACTAACAAAAAGAAAGCATCGCACATTTAATATTGAAAGAAATATACAGTATAGGTGTTTGAATCTTGTAGTTTATAAACATGCTTCCAGGAATCCCTGTTGACACTTGCATTTTCCTAACACAAGCTTAAATAATTAATAATGTATGTTTTACTAAACAACATTATTACAGCAGGATTTGTGCTAAATATTATTTACATATTCGTTCACCCATTAGAAAATCAAGAAAGCTCTAATTTTGAAATATTTCTCTCCAACATAATATTTTATTAATTATTTAGGATTTGCATACAAATTACCCTATCAACTGTCTTCCCATACTTCCCAGGTCCACCATCCCAACCTCCTCCCCTCTCCAAATAAACGAAAAAGAAAAAAAAATACAAGTCCAGTTTTTATTTGCCATTGGTATTTTGACCATGGCCCAATGGCCAGCTTCTTAAGGAAAACAGATTTGTATTTTCAGACACCCATAGCCAGTGTATGGAGCGTGGGGATACTTATGGAAGAATAAGAGAAAGGATTGTGGCCCTAAAGGGGTTAGAAACTCCATAAGAAGACCAACAGAATCAACTAACTTGGACCCTTAGGGCTCTCAGAGACTGAATCACCAAACAAAGACCATACAATAGCTGGACCTTGGCCTTCCAGCTCATATGCAGTAGAAGTGCAGCTTTGTCTTCATGTGGGTCCTGAAAAACTGGAATATGGGCTATCCCAAAAGCAGTTGCCTATACAATGGATAAGTTCTACTAGCTGAGCTGCCTTTGTGGCCTCAGTGGGAGAGGAAGTGCCTAGCCTTGCAGAGACTTGAGGTGCCAGGGTGGGGAAAAATCCAGTGGGGGCCTATAATCTCAGAGAAGAAGGGGATGGGTAAGCATTGTGGTACGGGATGATCAGGAGGAGGACAAAGAACAGAATGTAAAGAGAATAAGTAAAATAAATTAAATTAAAATAACAAAGACTGGTGAAAAGAGCTTTAGCTTTTGCTGTTCCAATAGCAAACATTTTCTTTTTCTTTTTC
Source organism: Tokudaia tokunoshimensis (assembly GCA_036184795.1). NCBI lineage: Eukaryota > Metazoa > Chordata > Mammalia > Rodentia > Muridae > Tokudaia > Tokudaia tokunoshimensis. The sequence goes on from BTHU01000023.1 coordinate 108,364,098, forward strand.
TTTTCTTTTCTTTTCTTTTTTCTTTCTTTTCTGTTCTTTTTTATTTTTTGGATCACAACCTTGATTTTTTTACTGGATATTTTCTTCATTTACATTTCAAATGTTATTCCCTTTCCTGGTCCCCCTCCCGGAAACCCCCTACCCCATCTCCCCTCCCCATGCTTCTATGAGGGAAGCACCCACTCCCACCTACCTGCCCTCAAATTCCCCTACACTCATGCATCAAGTCTTCACAGGAGCAAGGGCATCTCCTCCCATTTATGCCCAACAAGGCCATTCTCTGCTACACATGTAGTTGGAGCCATGGGTCCCTCCATGCATACTCCTTGGTTTGTGGTTCAGTCCCTGGGAGCTCTGGGGAGTCTGGTTGGTTGATATTTTTGTTCCTCCTATGGGGTTGCAAACCCCTTCAGTTCCTTTGGTCCTTTCTCTAGCTCCTCCATTGGGGACCCAGTGCTGAATCCAATGGTTGGCTGTGAGCATCTGCATCTGTATTTGTCAGGCTCTGGGAGAGCCTCTCAGGAGACAGCTATATCAGGCTCCTGTCAGCACGCACTTGTTGGCATCCAAAGTAGTGTCAGCATTTGGGGACTGTATATGGGATGGATCTCCAGGTGGGGCAGTCTTTGGATGGTCTTTCCTTTTGTTATAGGTGAAATCAACCCGAGAGATCAAGTTACTTTTGATTAAAATTAGAAGACTGAAATCCAAGTAGAAGCACATGAAATCTCATAGATTTTAATCAATCATATTTTATAAAACCTTTAAAATCAGTTACTTTGACAAATGGAATGAAAAAGATGCAATGTATTTATTCTCCTGTTTCTGAACGTTAATGGTTTGTTCACTCAACAAATATTTACTTCATATGTAGTATGTGTCTGACTTTGTTATATGTACTAATGTAAATGAATAATTTAGAAGTCTGTGGCCTTCTCTTTAGCATATACAGTACGTTATTAAAAATAAAAAAGAGGAATCAAATCTTACATCATAATTTACTCTCTTCAGTTGGTTCCTATTTTGGATCTATTTACCATGTGATTTCTCCTCTTTGCCTTGTTAGCTTTTGAGGGAAGATCTCAATCTGTAGCCCAGTGTGGCAGGGAACTCACTCTATAGCTAATGTTATTGCTAATCCAATGACAATCTTCATGCCTCACTCTCTCAAGTGCTGAGAATTACATATGTGATCCACCACATAATGCCTTTACTATATTATTTTAACACACATATTTTTGCCTATGTTGTTCAATATGGTAATTGATCATTAAATATAACTACTTAAATTTTTAAAGAAAATTTTATTAGAAAGCTATTATGTAAGCATAAAAACATGTGCAGAATCATAGCTGTCTAAAATCATTGGTTATGGATAGTTTGTTTTCAGCTGGCATTGAGTCTCACTGATTATTAATGAAAGGAAGTTTGATAGTTTCTCTAGCCTACACTTTCTGGCAAGGCAGTATCTTCTTCCTCTTTTTCTTCTTCTCCTCTTCCTGTTCGTCCTCCTTCTTTTCTTGCTCCCAGAACCCTCATTCCACATATAACGTTCTATGTGTGTTTCACAGCACTCATTTTCTATCTATTTCAGAACATCGATCTTCTCCTCTTCCTATTCTTCCTCCTCCTTTTCTTGTTCCCAGAACCCTCATTCCACATATAACATTCTATGTGTGTTTCACAGCACTCATTTTCTATTTCAGAACATCAAATGCAAAAATAGAAGGTTGATTTACTTATTTTCTTCCTAAATATTGTATCGCAAGTATCTAGCAGAGTAGATTACCCAAGAAACAAAACAAAGCTTCTTAATGAATTTTGTTAATTAGTATTTTAAGGAGACACCATTAAAGTACCCCAGGTTTGACATCAGCAGGGCATGGCAAGAAACATTTTGAATTAAAGTTATATGTTAATTCTACTTCTCAATCCCCCTTTGAAAGAATAATTTCTTATTCCTACATTTTATTTGCTGTGCTGAGTTTCAGAACTGAGTGTGTGTGGTACCAGTACATTAGGTGCAATATATTTTCTGAGAGTCATAAATATAATGTAGTGGAAATGAGTCTTTCCTGGCAGTATGAAAAACAAATACAGAAGTGGAGAAATTCAGCTAATTTGATATTTGGAAGACAAAACCTGGTCAATTTTTTCACTGATGTATATTAAAATGCACAAGATGCAACTTACTGGTAGAGGCAGAAGCAGAGCTTGGAAGGCAATGCATTGTAGCTAAGCACCCACTCTGCTTTATGTTAATTAATTTCCCAGGGTTATTGTTTTTTTTCCTCTCTCTGTAATGAAACAAATGTACAGAGACTGACTAAGTTGGGAAATGGTGACAAGCTTGGTCATAGTGAAATGTTTTGCCTCTCCATAAAAGTAGAATTGGCTGACATATATAAAGGCTGGGACACCTGGGATTGCAGATTATACAGCACAGCAAGTACGTAGACAACATAGCTGATTCTGATAATTAAAGCTGGCCTGCTTAGTACATTAAAAGCTTTCAAATTTCACCCCAGTTATAACACAGCCATCAGTACTTTCGCTGACAAATAAGGCCTTGTCTCTACGCAAAAGCCTGAATCTGACTTCAAAATCTGATAGAATAATGGCTCTCCACTTTGCCAGTATGAAATGGTCCTTAATTTTGAATCTTCAGTCCTTGCATTTCTGTTTCCATTGTGAAACCTCAATCCTCACTGTTGTCAGCAGAAGCAGTTGCTCAGTGTGGTACAACAAGCCTGATAGATGGCTTTAATTCACTAGTCCCTGACTGCCTTTACAATTGCTGAGGTCTTGGAGAGAACTGACCACCCCAGACAGTAATCAAATGCTTCTGTGACTTCTGCCTTAGTGGCCTGGAGGCATGGGAATTTGTACAATGAAAAAGGTATAGAAGCATATGCTTCTCATGTTTTCTTCCATACCAGAGTTTAGTTGCATATTGGAGGAAGTGTTAAGGTAACAGAATTATAGCCCAGTTAACTACAAGTTCCCATTTGTCAATATTCTTCATGAAATTTATATTAACTATAATATTTAATTTGCATGTATAGGATGAGGTGTGCCTTTCAAAAACATCTCCATCTTCCATAACTTCTTACTCTCCTTTAAGATTCTTATTTCTTCATTATTGTTGCTTTTTCTTTTTACTTATTCTTTTATTTTTGATATTATAATATAATTAAAACATTTCTCCTTCCCTTTGTTCCCTCCAATTCCAAATCCTTCCATATACCCTCCTTGTTCCCATACATTTCTTTTTTTTTAAATTTTATTTTCTAAGATTTTTATATATAAATACAACATTCTCCATCTGTATAATGTTACTTGTATGTATGTTTTCAGGGCTGAGAATTTGGTATTGGATAACCAACATGAGAGTTGTTTCCTGGAGATTGATCCTCCCTCAGCACTTTTTAGTTGCCTGTAACTCTTTGTGTGGGGCTGAGACTTCATGAGCTTTTTCCCTGTCCTTTTAACATGTCTATTTTTGTCCTTGATTTTAAGACAACCCTGGATGTCCTAGAATTTACTATTTGGAGCAGAGGGCCCTGAAACTCACAATGATCTGTCTGTCTCTACCTCATGAGTTATGATATCAAAGGTGTGATATCATACTCAGCCTTGTTATTACTGTTTACTAATTATTTTGCTTATATTTTATTACTTATTGTTACAGACAAAATTGTTATTACTTATTTTTTAAAAATTCCAGGAAAGTAATGAACTATTGGGTGTGATAAATTAATGTCAATGCATAGTATTAGCGCTCTGCTCATTCTAATTAAAGAATACAAGTTTTCTGGGCTACTCATCTTATTCTTTTCTGAGAAAAAATAAGTTTAAATTTTGGCAAATATGATTCTGTTCTGTATATAGAGCTCCAATATATTAAGTTAGTGCAACTACAGGAGATATAGAGTCACCTGTCCCTTGATTTATTAATTTTAATTCAGTTAAAATTATAAACCTTCTACTGTCACGCAGCTAATGGTGGGGACTAAGGACTCTTTTCCCCTTCCGGTCTCATGGAGGTGAACAACAGTGGCAGTGAGTTCATAAGTGCTATGTCACTTCCAGAAAATGTCTTTTTTACAGGACACAAAATCCTTCAGCTTTTCCATTTTTCCACACCCTTTTCTATAGTTTTGAATCTCTCTCACCCTCTCCCTCTCCCTCTCCCTCCCTCCCTCCCTCCCTCCCTCCCTCCCTCTCTCTCTCTCTCTCTCTCTCTCTTTCTCTCTCTTTCTCTCTTTCTCTCTCTCTCTCTCTCTCTCTCTCTCTCTCTCTCTCTCTCTCTCTCTCTCTCTCTCTCTCTCACACACACACACACACACAAGGCAAGGACAGTTTTGAAAAGATACAGATGCTCTGAAAGAGATGAATTATTTGGAAAAGGTGAGGGAATAGAGAGGCAATTGGGGCATGAAAATGATTAATATTCACTGTATATAAGTATTATGTATATGTATGCATGCATGTATGTATACAAGTATTTAATAATAAAAATAAATTTAAACAATTAAGATTTATAAATACAGACTGCAAATCACCATTAATAGTAGCTGTGCTTGCATTCTTTTTGGCCTTTACTCAGAGATAATTATTATTCTCCAACTCCAACTTTTAAGTCCCTTCATTATTCCTGCAAATAGAATTAATTCTCAGCATACAAATTCATTCAGCAGCTACTCAAATCCCTTCACTGAAAAAAGTCACGAGCTTCATAGGCCTCATAATTCAAGACACTCAAAATTACTAATTTTCAACAACCTAAAATATTTTGTTAACTACAATGAATCATGTTTATAATCAAATAGAAAATTTGGGAATGAATCCATTATAAAATGTTTGTATAGTAAATAATGGTTCATTTATGAGAAACAAAGTTTCCCAAGGGCCATGAGATGGGTTTATGAATACAAACCCATATATACAAGCCTGATGTCCTTAGTTAAGTCCCTGGATTCCACAGTGGAAGAAGAGTAGAGATTCTTAAAAATTGTTCTTTGCCTTCCACACCTGCACTCCACATTGATTGATAGATAAATAAATAAATAAATAAATAATATTTCTAAAAAATGAACATTCTAGTGCCTTCAAAGAAAAGTTATTGATAGAAAAATAATGCACTTTTTCATTTTCTCACTGGAGACAACTATGAAGCTTTCTACCATCTCTTAAAATCTAGAACATTAGTCTTTATTTTTCCTGCAGCCAGCACCAAATGAATATCTAGGTTTCCACAGTGAACAAAGTATTTTAAATAAGATAACAGTATTCATCTCTATTCTTTTGTGCCTTCAATTGCTAGGTGACCTTATAGAAATAAAACATAATACTTTGTTTTCCTTAAGCTTATATATAATTCAACTGAACAATATTTTTAATGTCTTTGTTGGAAACAATTACAATTTACAAATATTCTCTTCCCCATGTACATTTTATTACAGTTTGTTTGGATTAGGGAAATATTTGTTGTTCCATTAAGCAGAATGATACATTGTTAGTGCTGCTAAAAGTAGTAATGTAACAATTTCCTTTCCCAATTTCATTGAAGTAGGTTAAAACATTCTCTATAAATTGATCAGAATAATTGACACCTTTTACATTGGTAAGGCTTGTCAAGAATTAAATTTAAAAATCATACTTTGGCAAAAGTAATTTCTTTTCTAAGGTTCATGATATCACAAAACATAGAAAGCTGGTATGTTTTATTCTACCACATATGAAGTTCGTTCAGTCCACTCAGACAACAGTTAATTTCTCCTATTATAAATATATGCTAGCGGGCTGGAGAGATGGCTCAGCAGGTAAGAGCACTGACTGCTCTTCTGGAGGTCCTGAGTTCAAATCCCAGCAACCACATGGTGGTTCACAACCATCTATAATGATACCTCATGCCCTCTTTCTGGTGTGTCTGAAGACAGCTAGAGTGTACTTACATATAATAAATAAATAAATAAATAAATAAATAAATAAATAAATAAAAAAGTAACTTTAAAAAAATAAATATATGCTAGGGAAGGAGAATCAGTTTACTCCAGGACGAGTCCTATGGTAGATTATCTAGCCCCAGGTTGTTATTCCTAAACACAAATACACAAACACACACACATATTTTCTCTCTCTCTCTCTCTCTCTCCCCCTTTCTCACCACATAAATACACCATAAAATAGGCTTAACAGGTTGTATTTATATATACATGTGTATATTTGTGTGGAAGTGTTAAACAATAATAATTAAAGAAAAAATCATGAATTTAGAAAAAATTAAAAATAAATAACAATAAGCACTTATTCAAAGTTTCCCAAATGATGAGAACAACTAGGATTTCAGCTAGGTCAAATGAATGAAAGGCAAACATAAACTCTAAAGAGTAAAATTATGAGAGTTATTTGAAAATATACAAGCCTGTTTTTCTTCCTTAAAATAAGTCATGATGTGATGAATATGCACTAAATGGAATCTTCATAAACTTTGTGATTAGATATGAGTTGACTTTTCTAAACTACTACAAATATATTTGTTATTCCTAAAGAATCCGAGAGAAGATTTTGGTTATATTGAGCTAAGATGAAGAATAAAATGTTAAGCATTAGGGTTATCTTTTTATCAAGAACTTCTGCATTATTTGACCTATGTGGCAATGAAAGTATGTTTCAATGCTTGTTCTTGTTTATTAGGAGGTAGCAGCAAGAAGAAATTGGTCATTAATATAAAGGAGGGTTTTTTTTGCTTTTGTTTTCAGAAATTGTTTTAAAAATTAAATCAGTCTTTGACTGTTAAAAAAATACTTTATTTTATTAGAGAAAAACACTAATAGTACATGAACTCTTTTTTTTTTTCTTCTTGGAGTACAAAAAGTTAGATGTGTAAAGAATTGGGAGACAAATTATCTATGCTTCTTTTTTCACAAATGAGAGAACAAAGATTTGGATTCAAAAAATTACTTGCCCAAATCACATACCTACTCAAAATTATACCCAATAAAATCTAGTTTAATATATTTAATTTGTACAACTTGTAAGTCTTCTTTTTATAATCAGTAGACTTCTTCTTTCCTACAACACCTATATCCTGCCTATTTGCAAGTATTATTTGGTCCCAGTAGCAGTGACAGTTATGAGTTTCAACTCATAGAGCCTTAAATCCAATCAGAAAGTAGTTATATACTTCCATAACATTCATGGAACTGTTTTACCGATGGGAATATCTTGCCAGAAGAGTTGTAATTATAGTTCTCATCTTTCCTGGATAAGCAAAACTTGTGAATACTGTTCTCCTATAGTAGTGTGCATAGAACCTTCCATCACTATGACAACTAGTCAGCAGTGATGAAGCTTCCATGTCATTACCAGTGGCATGTATTCACATTCTATGATTCTAGTGGTGCCCCAAGCAATAAGGGCTTGCCATCATAATCTGAAGGATATCCAAGAACATTGGAAATATCCTATCATGATTTTTACACTTTTGGACTAAGACTCACAAACTCTACATTTTAATTACTTGCTGGTTCTCTACTGCTCTCCAATTGCTACAAATGAAGTATCCTTGATGAGGGATGAAGAACTTATCTCTGTGTATGAGAACAATTGTTTAAAAATTGTTGTTAGGGATTATTTTAGTTTAGAAAATTAGTGGTTGTAAATTGTCCTCAGTAATCATGACTTCACTAGCACTGATGAGTTAGCCACCTGGTCTATTGGACTTCACTGACTAACAGTTCCTTTGGAGGTAACCTATTTGTGGCACAGAAATTTTGTTTTTATTATCCTAATGAGTCTTATAGGAATATTATTTCTCCATTTTAGAATATTTATAGTTTTTAAATATAGATATATATATTAAAGAATGTTCTACATCAGTATGTTTCAATAGAACTTTTTCAACAAGATTTTATGTAAATGTCAATTTTATTTACCATATGTAATTGTCCTCTTAGAGGACTGCTAAATAAGCTTACTCTTTCTACTTCTTTCTGAACTATGGATGGCTGGTCGAACTCAGCAGTTTTTGGCTCAAAGTTCCTCTCCAAGATTAGTGATTCATTCCTGCTTCTCTCGGCTTCTGACTGAATTGCTCTGCTTGGCCTCAAACTAACCCTAGCAATCTGTTCTAAACTTTTGGCTCCTTCTCATTCTCTGGCTCCTTCTGTTTTCATCTGCAACCCACCTCTGTAAAACTGGACCAGTAAAACTGTCTGATCTCTCTGTCTCTGTCTTTGTCTCTGCCTCTATCTCTGTCACTTTGTCTCTCTCTGTCACCATTTCTATTTCTCTCTCCCACTCAGCTGCTCTTTTGCTCTCTCTCTCTCTCTCTCTCTCTCTCTCTCTCTCTCTCTCTCTCTCTCTCTCTCTCTCTCTCTCCATTGCTCTCTAGAGTTGCCTCTCTATCCTATCTGTTCTCTTGAAAGTGGAGTTTATCCTGTCTCTGACTCATTCTGTTAAATCTTTCTAATTTTTCACTTTGTCTATTCATCAATTACACACCATTGCAATTAAGGATGTATACTGAGGGTTTGTCTATATCGTAGTCAGAGCATACTGTTTTCCAGGTCATGTCTATATTGTGGTTGGATCACAAATACATAGAAGGTTTTCGGAAGTGATCCCTTCCCAACGTATACACGTTGATGGAATGAAATTACTCTACACTTTACTGTTAGCTATCCCCCCCTTATTCTCTTCTCTAATGTTCCCTCTATCCCCAAACTTATATGAAGTTTTCTGTTCCATTATTCCATTTTAACACTTTATACATTCTGTTTACTCACTTCTTTTGAAATATGCACCCTTTTCCTTGGATCTTTAATAATTTCTTGGTTCCTGTGGATATTCCAAGTAGAGTACATATGTCTGAAGCTTCAAACAACATCCAAGTGAGAGAAACATTCAGAATGATATTTTTCTAGCTCATCAAATTACCAGTAAATTTTTATAATTTAGTTTTACTTACTAGCTGAATAATATCCCATTTTATAATTTTACTACATCTTTATTGTTTATTAATTATTTGCTGGACATCTGGGAGGTTTCCATTTTCTGGCTATTGTTGATAAAGCAGCAAACACATTGATGAGCAGGTATCTCAACTGTAGGTTGAAGAGTCTATTAGATGAATTTTCTAGAATTGTAGCATAGGATTATGTGGTAAATCTATTTCTAGTTTTTAAACAAATTTGAGATCAAATGTGTAAATTGAAAATATGTTCTCCATTGTCTGTCACTTTTATTTTATTCAGCTTTGATGTCTCTGAACCAGTAGATATTCCTCTGGTAAAGCAATGAACTGTTTTATTTTATATATTTATTTAATGCATTTGGTGACTTTTTATGTATTTTTTGACACAGGAATTCTTTGTGCAGCATCTCTGACTGTCCTGGAACTCTCTCTGTAGACCAGGCTAGCCTTGAAATCACAGAGAACTGCCTGTCTCTGCCTAATGAGTGCTTGGATTAAAGGCATACACCACTGCCTGGCTGTAGACATTTTAAAGAAATCTTGCCTGAAGTTTCCTATTTGCTTTTCTTCTAAAAATATTATTCTGTAGAGTATTATATTGAAGAGCTTTAAAAGTAGGTTTAAAAACAGTTTAAGACATTATTGTTTTATAGATTTGGATATCTATTTTTTGTCCAAAATTTATTGGGAGTGTATTCTGTATTGATTTAATTCCCTATACACTTTGGTAAAGAAAAAAAATCAATAAGCTGTAAAAATTATCTGTTAGCTGACTGACTGACTATGAGAGACTTGACCTTGAGAGCTTTACCATGAAGAACCATTCATTCTTTTTTTTATTAGATATATTGTTTATTTACATTTCAAATGTTGTCGCCTTTCCTGGTTCCCCCCTCATCCGAAAGTCCCATAAGCCATCTTCCCTTCCCCAACCAACCCTCCCCTGCTTCCCTGTCCTGGTATTCCTCTATATTATGGCATCAAGTCTTTCCAGGACGAAGGGCTCCTCCTCCCTTTGGTGTCTAACAAGACCATCATCTGCTGCCTATGTGTCTGGAGCCATGGAAAACTCCATGTGTACTCTTTGGTTGATGGTTTTGTCCCTGGGAGCTCTGGGAGTACTGGGTGACTCATATTATTGTTCCTCCTGTGGCACTGCAAAGCCTTAATAATTGTCTTTGGAAACTTTCTTTGGGGAAGCTGAAATGACAATTGTGAGAGTAAGTATAGGAAATACAAGGAAAGCAGGATGTCCATAGAAAACATTAGGCACAATGTGAAAACATGTTGGTATAAAGATAAAGTTTGGAGGACTTGAAAATGAGAACAAAAGAATACACCATCAGAATAGATAACACGATTGAAACAAAACATATTGGCGCTTATCTGGCATCAATGGAAGGGGAAGCCCTTGGTCCTGTGAAGGCTCAATGCCCCAGCACAGAGGAATGGTAGAGTGGTGAGGCAAGAGTTGGTAGGTGGGTAGTGGAGCACCCTCATTGAAGCAGGGAGAAGGGGATGGGATAGGGGGTTTTCAGAGGGGAAACCCAGAAGAGGGATAAGATTTGAAATGTAAAGAAAAAATAACCAATAAATTTTTTTTAAAAAATCTATTGGACACAATTGAAAATAATGCTGAGCACATCGATGAAGGACTGAGTATATATACCTTGTTAATCTTATAACTGAAACTTTGTACCACTGATCATTTATTTCTTTTATCCCTAGTCCTGTCACAGGTATGGTAGTATTTTCTGCTTTTATGATTTGGAAAAATAAGGGGCCATTTTGTGTCTTGTATGTCTGTCATTGGTTTTCTTTCACTTAATATAATTGTTTCCATGTTTATCCATGGTTTACTGACTCAGCTGTGTTCTGAGTGACACTCCAGTTCTCTGAGACTGGCCTCATTGAACCATTTATGTATTCCCTATACTTATATGCCTATACTCATATACCTATATCGTAATGCATATCAGAGTACTCTAGTTGAATTGCACCTACTTCCATCTTCATTTCTTCCTTATGCCCACAAAGGCCAAGCTAGAATATCTCATATGTGTGAAAATTACAAGTAAAGTCTCATTTTACTTCAGAGCATACTGCTGATTCATAGATAATGTTCTAAAGACAATGGTATCAGTATTTTAAGAAGGAAATTTTTCCTACTGAGTCAATGAATTATAGTTAAAAATAAATATATGCATTTCCATGTATAAAATGGTTATCTGATTAACATTTGTATACAGTATATAAATTTTTACCACAATGAGTCTGTAAGCATACTTATCACCTCATATAGTTAGCATTTTTGTGTATGAGATGAAAAAACTTAAAATATTTCTGATCAGATTTCAAGTATAAAATTCATTCATAATTATAATCACTATGTTATAAATTAGGTCTATATATCTTATATTCATCTTATACCTGAAAATCTGTAGCCATGACCATCTATTTTATACAAAATTTCACCACAGCCTTTACTTTATTATCTGTTTTAATGAAATGGAATACTATTGATATTTATATAAAGGGAATGTTTTTGACATGTTTTAGGTCTGTTTCAGTTAGTGTAATTCTATTTTTACAAAGCTGTGATACTTTTCAAGACTTCTTTGTTTTTAAGACTGAATAATATTCTCATGTATGTATGTTTCATATTTTTACATTTCATCTGTGAGTTAAATCAGCTTATTAGAACTAACTTAGTTTACAATAAAATAGATTTTTCACTGGTATATAATGTTGTGTATTTATATGTATTAATAGAATTACATTAATTTTATATTAATTTATATTGTACAAGTTTCAAACATACTTATTGCTTTTATTAATGATTTTTATGATAAAAGCTTTAATTATTTGTCTTACTAATCATATTGAATTAGAACTTTGTTTTAATACCTGTGATTTAAAACTGACATTGACAATTTTACTTTCCACATTCTTCCATTCTCCATAACTTCCCCAACTTTGGTAAGCATACTTCAATTCTTAATTTAATTTCTATGAGATAAAAAGTCTAAATACTACGTATGGGTAGAATCATGTCTTTCTGTGCCTGTGTAATTGTATTTATATACTTATCTTCCTCTCTAGCTGCATTGTCACAAATAACAGGATTTTATTCATCTTTGTAGATAACTAGCTTTCCATATGTTTGTCTGCATATTCAGTGCATATGTGCAATATGGTCTTTATGTACTTCTTAACTGTTAAAAATATCTTACTGCCATACCTTGGTCACTGATAGTGCTGCAAGAAACACTGAAGTGCAATTGTCTCTTAAACACATTACCTTCATTTTGTTTGCATTTATACTATAGATTGAGATTTCCAGATCATGTATTATTCCTAAGTTTTATTTCTAGGAACCTTCAGACTGTTTTCTCACATGTCCTGGCTAATTTGTATTCATGTCAACAGGAATCAATGACTTTCTTTCTCTGGATCTGCTTCAGTACTTGCATATATACTCTTTTTGATAGTCGATGCTTATAAGAGTGAAGTGAATACCTTATGGTAGCTTTGATTTGTATTCCTTGATGATTAGTGACCTTGGGCATTTTCTTCATGTACTTCCAGGATATTTGTTTATATTCTTTGGAGAAACAGATGTTTATATCTGTTTACTATTTCAGTTGAGTTCTCTAATTTTGTCTTCCAAATATTTGTATTATTATTCATGCATTTCATATACCAATTGTGTATGAAATGCATGAATAACTGTTAGAAGACACACACTCTACAAATAGTTCTCTCCACTCTATACTGCCTCTTCACTATCTTCATTCTGGTCACCATTTCTTTCATTACTCAGAAGCTCTTAGTTTTACACAGTAGCATTTTCCTACTATTGTTGTCATTTCCTGTACTGTGTCCTATTGTTGTAGTCATTCCCTCTATCTTCTCAAAAAACATTACGCATTCTTCTGAGATAATTTAGACTAGTGGCTTGAAACTCCCACTTATTTGTACCTTTACTTCTTTTATTAGGTTATGAATGTTTCTTTTATTCTTTTCTTTAGTAAACATTCTATCTCTTTGGTACTTTCTTTTTTATGTTTTAAATTTTATTATTATTATTCTTTAATCTATTTTTTACAATCCAGTCATTATCCCATTCCTGGCCCACACTCAGACTGCTCGTCAAACATTTCTTCCTCTCCCATCTCTGAGAATGTTCCCAACACCCCATCCCCATCCCACCAGACTTCCATAATCCCTGGGGCCTCAGGTCTCTTAAGAGTTAGGTGCCCCTTCTCTCACTGAAGGCAGAACAGGCAGTCCTCTGCTGTATATGTGTTGGGGGCCTCAAACCAGCTCATGTATGCTGCCTGGTTGATTGCTCAGTGTTTGAGAGATATCAGGTGTCCAGGTTAGTTGATCTCTTTGGTCCTTTCAAGGGTGGCTTGAACCACAGTAACCTGAGTATTCACTATCATAGTGTCTCAGAGTTTCATAAGGTTTAATCATCCTTTTTAATCTTATTATTTTATTTTGTGAAGTACAGTTTCAATGTGAATCTCTGACTGTCTTTAATTTGCTAGGCAGACCAGGGTGACCTCAATCAAACTTATGGAAATCCAATCTCTGTGACTTCTAAGTGCTAGTGTAAAATACGTATTCCATCATGCTTAGGCTGCATCATCAGTTGTATCCTTTTCTCCTCCAACTGAGAAACTTTCTATCTCTGAGTTTTGAGTAATTTAAAATAGCCTGCATTTGAATAAATGGATGTTTTCTATTATATTTGATCTATTCTGCTATTAACAACTTCCATTGTGTTTTTACCTCGTTTGAATGAATTATTCAACTCATTCATTTTAATTTAATCAGTCCATGTTCTCAGAAAAAGGAACACAAAAGGATACTTGGGCAACACAAATATGTTTTGATAGGAAACCAAAGGCCATAAAATTGGGTAGGGAAGGAAGGGTGTATGGATCTGTTAAGAGCTGGAGAAAGTAGGGGATGCAGAGTAAGTATGATCAAAGCATGTCACAGGAAATTCTCCAAGAACTAGTAATTGTTTTCAGTTTTACTAATATTCTATTAAATAAATGGTTTCTTGTATTTCTTCAATATCATTAAGTGTACTTAAGCAAACTATTTTAAATCCTTACAGCCTTCTCTCATACAGATTACTTACAGGTCAGTTATGACCATGTATTTTGATTAATAGGTGAGTCCTTTGTTTCCTTACATTTTTTGATGGTAAGGTAAATTTGTTGGATCATGATGTCATCTGAATGTGAAACAATATGATTTATTATAGTCTACATAATCTAAAACTGTTTGCATTTATGTTTCCTTAAAATCTAAATAGAATGTATATATTCTGAGCCAACAATTATTTATACTGTTTGTACTAAATTGTATATAAATCTAGATTTCAAATGCCTTTTTATAAGCCATTGCTGTTTCAGTTCCAGAGGGCAAACTAACCACAGTTTTATTCTAAATATTTTATTCTCCAGAAAGATACACAGAAATGCAAATAAAGAGCATCTTCTTTCTACAAGCCATTTTCTAGAGACAGGGTAGACCCAGAAGTCTCTTCTGAAGTTATTGGCCCATTGCCCTAGCACCTGAATGATTCATGCCGATTTGAGCAGAGTCAATATGGACAGACTAGACCCAGGCTTCTATGCCACATCTGTAGCTAGGATCTGTCATATACTGACTGAACCCATAGATCATGAAGATATGTACAACACTGAATAAAGAGCAAGACACACAATTTTTGTGTTTCCTATTATGGAGATGGTCGTTGACTCAGACTGCTATACCTAGCTGTAGGTGACACTAACTGAAATAGAAGTCTAATATACTGGGACCACTTGTCTTTTGGCATTTCAGATATCTACAGACAAGCCCAATGAAGTACAGGGTCGGACTTTACCAGCTTCACATTAAGTTCTACAAAAATACTGTGTGTTCACTACTTTATACTACCCTAAAGGAATGAGGTCATAAGAGTGCTGAAAGGAGAGCTTCAACCACTTGGGATCACTTTAGGATTGTCCTTGCCTCATGTTTATAGACACAGGACCTACCTGCATAGTTTTCAAGGTACATAGAGACCCCGATTGCATTTAAAAATGATGCAGGCTAACCAAAGATATTACAACTGGTTCACATTCTTCAACTTTACACCAAAAATAATTCTAAAGCCCCACTATTAATCACTATTAAGAATGTCAGGTGGAGTTTGAGGATATAGGTTCAAGATAGTCCTTTAATAGTGAAGTTACTGGTAATCTTGGGTCTACTTGAAAGTCAAAGGCCTGGAACCTTCACAGTCATCAAAACAGTGGAGTCTGTTTTCCAGACTTATTCCTCAACTCAAACTGACACATATAATATGTTCCTTTTGTTATTTGTGTTATATTCAATGAAAATATTATATATAGTAGTTTTTATTGCTTTCAATTCCTTGAGATTATCTACTAAGCAGTTATATTGTATTCATAAAAAAGTTTAGATTTGACTTTCCAATCTACGATTTTGTTGTCACTTCTTCATTATTCACCTTTGCATATTGTTTACTTGATTAGGCAAAGAACACATTATCTCTCTTGAAATCACCGAAGAAAAATATTCAGTTCCCCACCCAAGCTCAGCAAATAGACACAGAATAAGAATGACAACTTCTTAAGTGAGTTTTGGAGTACAAAAGAGAAGGTAGAGAAACCACTAACTCAAAAGTAGATTGATTACAGAAGGTGTCTTCCCTGTAAGGGAACAATTCAGGAAGGCTTGGAAAATTGTCTTATTTATAAAATGTAGAAACTAACAGAACTCAAAGTACAAAAAGAACTAGACAAATATATTTTAAACAAAAGATGGCAAATCTTCGTACTTAATTAAACAATACTGTATATCTAACTTCACATAGAATGTAAAAAATTTCATAATGAATCCTCAACAAGAGAACAAACATAAAGTCAGAATTTCAACAAATACAGAAAATGGATTTTCTAATTAGCCAAAAGAAATATTGTAGTTCAGAACACAATTACTGAATAGATTGAAACAGATTGGTGGAATCATGCAGGCAAAAAAAAAGTCTATTTCTAGATATGTACCTTGGGTCAAAAATGTCAGCACTATCAAGCTCTCGAGCTCTTAAATTTATATAGATGTCATATTCATCTATTAGGCAGTGGAAACATTCACTGATACAGTTTCTATGATACACTTGTATTAGATGTCTTGAATTTCTCAAATGCCCAGTTACTCATTAAATTCAGTTCACTTTGTTCTTGCTCGACTGCTAGCTTAATGATCAGTGTGTGCTTGTGGAAAGTCAATTGAATTGCCTCGATGCATAACAAGGGCAAAGATAGGCACAGTGTTCCTTGCTTTAAATTACAGGCCATTTTAATACTGTAGCAAAGAATGTTTAGAACTGGTAAATACCTACTTACATAATGTTTAACTTGTTAAGGAGTTTATAAAGATGTTCTATGTGGAGAAGCAATTCTCACATTATTTTTTTTTTCATTTAGAGATAGCTTCAAAGTGAGAGATGGGGGTTTGGGTCCACTTCCAATTAATGCACTGGGACCTCATCTGTCTTAGACCTGGGTAGGCCCTGTGTGCTGTCACAGTCTCTATGAGTTTCTATGAGAATTTGTCCTATTCTCTCTAGAAGACAGTTTCCTGATATCTTCCAGGTTCTCGGATTCATGTCATCATCCTGTTTCATCTTTCATAGTCTGAGCTGTGAGGGGAAAGAATTGATATAGTTATCCCATTTTGGATTGAATGCTCCAAGGTCTCTAGCTCTCTGCACACTGTCCATCTGTGGGGTTTCTGTATTTGTTCCCCATGTACTGTTGGAAGAAGGATGTCTGCTGATGGTTGGGTAAGACACTGACATATGAGTATATCAGAATGTCATTAGGAATCATTTAACTGCTATATGCCTTTGTGTGAACAATAGTATTTTGTTTCCCCCTAGGTCTATAGTCTATCTAGTCTCAGGTTTTGGTTACCAGAAAAGTATTGGGTGTGAGTTCCATCTCATGGAGTATGCCTTAAATCCAATAAGATATTGATTGGGTATAAGACAGGTTTCTGTCTTGTAAGCAGATCACCATCGTAGATGCCAGGGTTTGTATCTGGGTCAGTGTTCATCTTTTGCTTATTGTAGTGGTGTACAGAGTATCCTCCAGTATCATGAATACTAGTCAGAAAGCAAGTAAAGGTCTAGAATGGCACAACCTTGACTTCATCCTGTTTACTATGTTATATCAGTGTTGTCTTCAACAACAGGGCTTTTTTTAGGATATTTTCTTTATTTACATTTGAAATGTTATCCCCATTCACAGTCTTCCCCAACCCCCACCTGAAACCCACTATCCCAATCCCACCTCCCCAACCTCACATTCTCCTACACTGGGGCATCGAGCCTTCACAGGACCAAGGGCCTCTACTCTCATTGATGCCCAGCAAGGCCATCCTCTACTACATATGTAACTGGAGCCATGGGTCCCTCCATGTGTACTCTTTGGATGGTAGCTTAGTCCCTGGGAGCTCTGGGGGTTCTGGTTGGTTGTTTTTGTTGTTCTTCCTATAGGGTTGCAAACCCCTTCAGCTCCTTGGGTCCTTTCTCTACCTCCTCAGTTGGGGACCTCGTGCTCAGTCCAATGGGTGGCTTTGAGTATCCACCTCTATATTTGTCAAGTTCTGGCAGAGACCCTCAAGAGACAGCTATATCAGTTTCCTGCCAGCATGCACTTCTTGGCATCCACAATAGTTTGGTGACTGTATATGGGAATGATCCCCAAGTAGAGCACTCTCTGGATGGCCTTTTGTTCAGTTTCTGCTCCACCCTTTTTTCCATATTTGCTCCTGTGAGTATTTTGTTCCCCCTTCTAAGGAGGAATGAAGCATCCACAGTTTGGTCTTCCTTCTGCTTGAGCTTCATTTGGTCTGTGAAATGTATCTTGGGTATTCTGAGCTTTTGGTCTAATATCTACTTATCAGTGAGTGCATACCATGTATGTTCTTTTGTGACTGAGTTACCTCACTCAGGATGATATTTTCTAGTTCCATCCATTTGCCTAAAATTTTATGAATTCATTGTTGTAAATAGCTGAATAGTTGAATAGTACTCCATTGTGTATATGTACCAAAATATCTGTATCCATTCCTATGTTGAGGGACATCTGGGTTCTTTCAAGCTTTTGGCTATTATAAATAACACTACTATGAACATAGTGGAGCATGTGCTCTTGTTATATGTTGGAGCATCTTTAGCGTATATGCCCAGGAGTAGTATAGCTGGTTCCTCAGGTTGTACTATGTAGAATTTTCTGAGGAAACTCCAAGCTGATTTTCAGAGTCATTCTATCAACTGGCAACCCCACCAGCAATGGAGTAGTGATCTTCTTTCTCCACATCCTCACCAGCATCTGCTGTCACCTGAGTTTTTGATCTTAGCCATTCTCACTAGTGTGAGGTAGAATCTCAGGGTTGTTTTGATTTGCATTTCCCCAATGACTAAGGATGTTGTACATTTCTTTAGGTCCTTTTCAGCCATGTGGTATTCCTCAGTTGAGAATTCTTTAGCTCTGTATCCTATTTTTTAATATTGTTATTTGTTTCTCTGGAATCTAACTTCTTGAGATCTTTGTATATACTGGATATTAGCCCTCTATCAGATGTAGTATTGGTAAAGATCTTTTCCCAATCTGATGGTTGCCATTTATTCCTATTGACAGTGTCCTTTGCCTTAAGAAGCTTCACAATTTTATGAGGTTCCCATTTGTGTATATTGTTGATCTTAGATTATAAGCCATTGGTGTTCTGTTTAGGAAATTTTCCCCTGTGGACATGTGTTTGCGGATCTTCCCCACTTTCTCTTCTATTAGTTTCAATGTATCTGGTTTTATGTGGAGGTCCTTAATCCACTTAGACTTGAGCTTTGTACAAAGAGATAACTATGGATCAATTTACATTCTTCTACATGCAATCTACCAGTTGAACCAGCACCAGTTGTTAAACATGTTGTCATTTTTTTTCCATTGGATGGCTTTAGCTCTTTTGTCAAAGATCAAATGACTATAGGTATGTGGGTTCTTTTTTGGATCATCAATTCTATTCCATTGATCTTCCTTCCTGTCTCTGTACCAATGCCATGCAGTTTTTATCATGATTTCTCTGTAGTTGAGCTTGAGTTCAGAGATGGTGATTCTGCCAGATGTCCTTTATTATTGAGAACAGTTTTTGCTAGCTTGTGTTTTTTGCTATTCCAGATGAATTTGGAAATTGTACTTTCTAACTCTGTGAAGAATTGATTTGGAATTTTGATGGGGATTGCATTGAATCTGTAGATTGCTTTAGGCGAGATGGCAAATTTACTATATTAATCCTGCCAATACATGAGCATGGGAGATATTTTTATCTTTTGAGATCTTCTTTGATTTCTCTCTTCAGAGACTTGAAGTTCTTGTCATACAGATCTATCACTTCCTTGGTTAGAGTCACACCAACGTATTTTATATTATTTGTGACTATTGTGAAGGGTGTCACTTTCCCAAATTCTTTTCAGCCTGTTTATCCTTTGAGTAGAGGAAGGCTACTGATTTGTTCGAATTAATTTTATGTCTGGCCACTTTGCTGAAGTTGTTTATCTGCTGTAGGAGTTCTCTGGTGGAATTTTTGGGGTCACTTAAGTATATTATCATATAATCTGCAAATAGTAATACTTTGACTTCTTCTTTTCCAATTTATATCTCTTTAACCTACCTTTGTTGTCTAAGTCCTCTGACTAGGCTTTGAGCACTATATTGAATAGGTAGGGAGAGAGTGTACAGTCTTGTCTAGTCCCTGATTTTAGTGGGATTGCTTCAGGTTTTCTCCATTTAGTTATATGTTGGCCACTTGTTTGATGTTAATTGATATTAAGAAAAAATGACTGTTGCTTCCTGTTATTTTTGTTGTTAGAGGTGTAATTATGTTTGTGTGGCTATCATCTTTAGTGTTTACTGAAAGAAGATTACTTTCTTGCTTTTTCTAGGGTATAGTTTCCCTACTTGTGTTGAAGGTTTCCCCCTATTATCCTTTGTAGTGCTGGATTTGTGGAAAGATATTGTGTAAATTTCCTTTTGTCATGCAATATATTGGTTTCTCTAGTATGAACCAGAGGCTTTTGGAACCAGATAGATCTAAGTTGAAAACAGAAGACTAAACACCAGGAATAGTAGCCAGATAAAAATCAGAAGATCATATGGTAGTAGTTAACACAGTTATTGACTGTTTATTTTCTTCTTCAGATTTTAAACACAATATATTTATTTTTTGCACATTTAAAATAAATGAAATCAAAATATAAACTAAGCTAATTGTAGCATTACTGAAAAGAAAATATCTTTCTATTATTTTCATTCAGGAATAAAGATATATGACTTCAGTCTCTAATTCAATGCATCTTTCTTAACTGTACCTCTACTAAAGATACTGTTAGAAGTCCTAAATACAATAAATACAATACCCGTATTTTACCCATAAAGCAGGTAGATTCTAGTGTTGTATAAATGAATAAGGTGTACACAATTAACTACTGCAAATTGCTTAAATTCTATATTATATTTGCTTCATTTTCCTTTTTTATCCAAATAAGTTGATTGGTTTTCATATTTAATATACTGTGATTCCCTGGGGGGCAAAGCTCTACTATCTATCTATCTATCTATCTATCTATCTATCTATCTATCTATCTATCTATCTATCTATCTATCTATCTATCCATCCATCCAACTATCTATCTACCATTTATATATATATATATATATATATGTATTTACTCCCAATTACCCTAAGTACTTACTACACATTTGTAAAGTATTTAGAATTTTCTTGTTGATTTGAATTTGATGCATTAAATTATAACAAAAGCACAATGCTTCTCTGTTAACATATATGTTAATATATGTTCTTTTGGGTTTGCTGAAAGATGATTCCTATCTTGTTTTTTCTAGGGTGTAGTTGTCCTCGTTGTATTGGCGTTTTCCATGTATTATCCTTTGTAGGGCTGGATTTGTGAAAAGATATTGTGTAAATTTGGTTTTATCATGGAATATCTTGGCTTCTCCATCTATGGTGATTGAGAGTTTTGCTGGGTATAGTAATCTGGGCTGGCATTTGTGTTCTCTTATACTCTGTATGAGATCTGCCCAGGATCTTCTAGCTTTCATGGTCTCTGGTGAAAAGTCTGGTGTAATTCTGATAGGTCTTCCTTTATATGTTACTTGGCCTTTTTCTCTTACTGCTTTTAATATTCTTTCTTTGTTTAGTACATTTGGTGTTTTGATTATTATGTGACAGGAGGTATTTCTGTTCTGGTCCAGTCTGTTTATATTTCTGTAGGCTTCTTGTATGTTCATGGGCATCTCTCTCTTTAGGTTAGAGAAGTTTTCTTCTATAATTTTGTTGAAGATATTTACTGGCCCTTTAAGTTGTAAATCTTCACTCTCTTCTATACCTATAATCCTTAGATTTGATCTTCTCATTGTATCCTGGATTTCCTGGATGTTTTGGGTTACAAGTGTTTTGCTTTTTGCATTTTCTTTGACTGTTGAGTCAATGCATTCTATGGTATCTTCGGCACCTGAGATTCTTTCTTTTATCTCATGTATTCTGTTGTTGATATTTGTATCTATGACTCCTTATTCCTTTCCAAGGTTTTCTATCTCCAAAGTTGTCTTCCTTTGTGATTTCTTAATTGTTTCTATTTCTGTTTTTAGATCCTGGATGGTTTTGTTCAGTTCCTTCATTTGTTTGTGTTTTCCTGTAATTCTTTAAGAGATTTTTGAGTTTCCTTTTTCAGGACTTCTGCCTGTTGACCCAAATTCTCCTGAATTTCTTTAAGTGATTTTTGTATTTCCTTTGTAAGGGCTTCTACCTTTTGACTCATGTTCTCCTGTACTTCTTTAAGGGAGTTATTTACGTCCTTCTTGAAATTCTCTAATAGCATCATGAGATATCATTTTAAATCCAGGTCTTGCTTTTCTGGCATGTTGGGGTATCCAGGACTTGCTGTTGTTGGAGAACTTGGTTCAGATGATGCCCTGTTGCCTTGGTTTCTGTTGGTGATTTTCTTGTGTTTGCCTTTTGCCATCTGGTTAATTCTGGTGTTAGGTGTTGTTGTTGTCTCTGCCTGTGGCTTATCTGTCATGCAAGCCTCTGTATCTGTGCTCCTGGGAGACCTGTTCTCTCTGTGTACCCAGGTATTTAGGTATTCCTTCAAGACCCACTCTCTTGTGGTTTGTATTTGGGTATGTAGCTCTGTGGCCCCATCAACTCTGAGTGCAAGCAGTAATTGGAAGACTCCTGTCCCAGGCTGTTCCTAGGCTCTTGTGTGTCAGGGTTTCTGGCGAGGGTGGTTCTACCTGTGCAGGCAGTCCTCTCCGCACTCCTGAGTGGTTAAGGTGCCTCCCTGCACCACTTGGTTATGGTGAGCTGTGGCAGAGGATGGTCCCAAGCTGGAGACAGAAACCAGAAGACTTCAGCCAGCAGGTTCTGGACAGGGTTCTTTGAGCTGCAGGGCAGGTCTCACCTGTACTGACTGTCTGCTCTGCGCTGGCTGTGTAGGATCTAATATATGTTCTTTAAAAATTTTAGAATAAAAATGAAATTCACCATTATATAAATTTCTCAAATAGCATCTCTTACTAGTAAGTATCAAATTTTTCATTCCATTACAGTAATGATAAGATGGCATTTGATAGTTTTGATAGTTTCCATTATTTGGAGATCCATGTACCACTATAAATACACGTTTAATAGTTTCTGCCTAGATTTATGTACATACTATATTCTTGTGGCATGAGTGAATATTTCACTCTCATTCCTTATGATTCACATTAGGATGTTTAAAGTCCATGATTAGGAATCTCATTTACAAAATAGATTTAAAGATTTATTTATTTTATGTAAGGACACCGTAGCTGTCTTCAGACAGCACCAGAAGAGGGCGTCAGATCACTTTACAGATGGTTGTGAGCCACCATGTGGGTGCTGGGATTTGAACTCAGGACCTTTGGAAGAGCAGCCAGGTGCTCCTACCCACTGAGCCATCTCTCCAGCCCACAAAATAGATTTAAAACATATAAACTTATTTTTTCTTTTATCTACTCTGCAGTTTCACCTGCTATCTTTCATTTTAGGTTTCTCATAAATTTTCATAGAACATGAGCAGATTATGTCACCTATTTCCTAGTTCTTTTGCATTAGTCATATAAAATAAAAATATGGGGGCTTGTTTCACTTTTTGGAAATTAACAGGAATGCCACAAGAAAACAGACTGAATTCTGTCTCCAAATTTAATGAAAGTTCTTAGTTCAAGAATAAACTGGACATTACAAATATAACTTTACCTGAATGTATAATAAAGAACTAACTGAGTTTTTCATATTCTGAGATAGATATTGAGAAAATCATTAATATGACAAGGAGTTGAAAATAAATGATGCAAATAACATATATTATTCAACTATTGTTGAGTTGGAAAACATCAAAGAAATGGCTCCATTTGAAAATTTGAGGCCAATTTTTCCTGTCACTTTTAACTGCTCTGCAACAAATTGTGAAGATTTACTAATCCTCTTACACAAGTTTATCTGCCAAACAGCATGCTTACTCATGCTCTTCTCAGATAAGTGAATTTAAAGACATATGTTAGGAGGTGGGCAGGGAAATGGATTTGGAATCACACAATTTCTGCTTCAAATGGAATATGATGAAGAGCTATTTACATAAGTGCTTCCTGGTGCTTATTAGAATTGTTGGTGGGGAAGGAATGAGAATGGAAGGGCAAGTTATTCACTGCAGAGGAGCTGCAAACTCTTGCCTGGAGAAATTCAAAAGAGTCCAAGTAAAGCATCTGTGCTAGAGATAAAGGCAGTTTCTACATAAGTATTCAAGGAGCTGCTGATTGTATCTAGCAAAACCAAGATGTATATTTTCTTATCTTTCTAATGAGCTAAAAAAAAATAGAGATGACTAAGATGATTTCTGCTTCATACTTAACTTTATATTTAAGTATTCAGATAGAGTTATGTTTGATACTGAACATTTTCGTGGATTCCTGCTTTTAGAAGGCCAGGAAGAACCTTTAGGTCTAGTTCTCTAAAGGAAATCTGTAGTACAAATCATCCTCATCTCATTGTTTGAAGTGTTAGAAAAGTATCCCAGAACCTCAGATGTGCTAAGAAGTATTCTCCTACTGAACAATATGCTCAATCAGTTTCTCCATTACAATTGCACAATGGTAAGAAGCATCTTTCAGCTTCAAACATCATCATCAGTCATTCTGTTTTGACATTAATCTATGAGTTCAGGACACAATGATAGTGACTTATAGTCACAGATCTACCAGAGGCTAAGAAAGGATTGACTGTTCCAGCATGGATTTTATGAAGGCCTACTTTCACAAGCCAGCAAGACAATGTCTCAGAGTAAATAATGGCATAAAAAAACACATAGAAAGTGGAAAAACAGGACAGTAATTAAACCATGGAAAACAAACAAAACAAAAACCCTGAATGTGCATAAAAGACATGGGTCAGCAGTGAAGCTAGGTAGTACATAGTTACAATTTCCATTGGTAGAATTACATCTTTTCTACATATACCTGATTAACTTGACCACCTAAAGAAAGTGAAAATTTAAATACCTAAGAAACAGATAATGAGGTATTTTACTAACTCTATTTTGGAGGATTTTAAACTTGGAAAGAAGGATGAAAACTGTGATAGAAGAAATCTCTTCAAATTTCTCCAAAACAGTTGGAGTCAAGTATGAACCAAAATACTGCGTTTCAAATTAATATATTAAGTTTAGAATTTTCTTCCAAATTCAGAAATAAAACATTTTGTATTATATCCAAATCAAAAATTACAAATCACTTGAATACTAGTAGTTAATGTGTACTGAACTCATCCTTCTTCTGAGCTAGAGACTATGAAAACTATGAATAGGGAAATAATTAAGATAAATGACTTAAAGAAAATGCATATTAATCATTCTGAATTTGGTAAAACGGCAAGAAGGATGAAATCATTTTAAAATGAGACTAATTTTCTTTACCTTTTTATTAAAAATAGATTCTTTTCTCATATAGTATATCCTAACAAGAATTTCTCCTCCCTCCTTGCAGCTTGCTCTGACATCTCCTCTGCCCCAGACCCAATGCCCCCCCCCATGTCTTCTTTAGAGAACAGGTTTCCAAGAGACAACAGTGAAATAGAACAAAACACAATAGAACAAGACAAAGAAAAGTCCTCCTATACAACCTGGACAAGGCAACCTAATAGAAGGAAAGGAGCCCTAAGAGCAGGCAAAAAGAGTCAGAGATATACCTGCTTCCAGTATTAGGAGTCTCATAAAACACTAAGCTAACAGTCATAACATATATGAAAAGTACCTGGTACAGACCCATGCAGATCCCATGTTTGCCTCTTCAGACTCCTATGTTGATTAAGTAGGCCATGTTCTTTTGGTGTTTTCCATCCTCTCTGACTCCTACAATTTTCTTATCCCTCATTCAAATCCTTCTCCAACTCTAAGGGGAGGGACTTCATGGAGACCTCTAATTTAGACACTTTCTCCATATAACTTCTTGCTGTGGTTCTCTGGAGTTGCTGCTCCCATCTGTTGTTGGAGGTAACCTCTATTAACGATGAATGGACATAACACCTATCTATGAGTATAGTAGATTTTCTTAGAAATCATTTTATTGAAATTTTTGGCAGTTGTGTTTGGATCTACCTTAGGTCTCTGGACAAGCTAGGTCATCCAGGCAATGTAGGGCAAGGATTCCCTGACTCCATCAAGTTAAACTAAACATTGATTGGCCATTTCCACATATTTTGAGCCACCATCTCCCTAGCACATTTTGCAGGCAGGACAGATTGGAGGTAGAGGATATTTTGGCAGGGTTGGTGTCTAAGTTTCTCTTTCTGTAACCTTCAGAATATCTTATGCCATAGAGGCTAAAACATGGGGATCAAGGCTTCATGCTGGCACCAGCTCTACCTCTGTTTGATCTCTGTGTTCAATGAGCTATGTGGATGTTGTCCTCAGTGATGGCACCCTGCTGCCAGTTTTCAGAGAGGGACCTTCTGTCTTATCACTAGCACAATTCCCTTCTCTGTTACTTTTAACTTCTATGGTAAATAAGTTCTTTGTCCCAATATTTTAAATTCTTCATTCTTAAGATATTAACATTAAGACCACCATATACTTGAAATTCTATTTTAGCTGTATTTATTTATTTTTTTGTTTTCTTTTTTTTTTAATTTTTTTAATTTTATTTTCTATATTCTTTATTTATATTCCAAATGATTTCCCCTTTCCCAGTTCCCCTATCCCCGAAAGTCCCATAAGCCCTCTTTCCTCCCCCTGTTCCCCATTTGCCTAAGAATTTCATGAATTCATTGTTTTTAATTGCTGAGTAGTATTCTATTGTATAAATATCCATGAAAATATCTCTGATAAAATTGAAGAAATATATAGAAAAACACGTTAAGATTGACTATTTCATGGAAAAATTATACAGATAAAATGGTAGGCATAAAATATTCCTAAGTTGATTGAAAGTGGAATTATCAACATTTTTTGATAACATTGAAAATCTACAAGGAAAATATTTCTGATAAAACTCAAGAAATATATAGAAAAATATGTTAAAACTGACTATTTCATGAAAAATTATGCAGATAAGATAGTAGGCATAAATATATTCCTAAATTTATTGAAAGTAGAGGTAAAAACATTTTCTGATAAAATTGAAGATTTACATGGAAAATATCTCTGATAAAATTGAAGAAATTCATATAGATAAATTGGTAGGAATTAAAATATTCCTAAGTTGATTGAAAGTAGAATTATAAATATTTCCTGATAAAATTGAAGATTTACATGGAAAATATTTCTGATAAAATTGAAAAAATATATTGAAAAACATTAAAATTGAAGATTATCATGGAAAATTATACAGATAAAATGGTAGGCATAAAAATATTTCTAAGTTGATTGAAAGTAAAATTATAAACATTTTCAGATAAAATTGAAGATTTACCTGGAAATATCTCTGATAAAATTGAAGAAATATATAAAAAACACTTTAAGATTGAGTATTTCATGGAAAAATTATACAGATAAAAAGGTAGGCATAAAGATATTCCTATGTTTTTTAAAAGTGGAATTATAAACACTTTCTGATAAAATTGAAGATCTACAAGGAAATTATACCTGAAAAAATTTAAGAAATATATAGAGAAAAATGTTAAAACTGACTATTACATGAAAAATTATACAGATAAAATGGAAGGTATAAAAATATTTCTAAGTTGATTGAAAATAAAATTAAGACATTGTCTGATAAAACTGAAGATCCACATGGAAAATACTTCTGACAAAATTGAAGAAAAATACAGAAAACGTTAAAATTGAAGATTATCATGGACAAATACACCGACAAAATGATAGGCATAAAAACATTCCTAAATTGATTGAAAGTGAAACTTCAACCCCCCCCGACGAAACCAAAGAACTACATGAAAAACACCTCTGACAAAATCGAAGAAATACACAGAAAAATGTTAAAATTAAAGATTATCATGGAAAATAATACAATCAAAATGGTAGACACTAAAAGCATTACTGAATTGAAAGAGGAGTCACAAACATTTTCTGATAAAATCGAAGATCCACATGAAAAACATCCCTGTTAGACTATGTTTTTTGTTGGGGAATTGAGTCTATTGACATTATAAGATATTAAGCAATAGTGATTGTTGCTTCCTGTTATTTTTGATGTTCTTTTTATGTTTGTGTGGTTACTTTCTTTTGGGTTTGTTGGAAAAAGATTACTTTCTTGCTTTTTCTAGGGTGTATTTTCCCTCCTCATATTGGCGTTTTCCATCTATTATCCTTTGTAGGGCTGTATTTGTGGAAAGATATTGTGTAAATTTGGTTTTATCATGGAATATCTTGGTTTCTCCATCTATGGTAATTGAGAGTTTTGCTGGGTATAGTAGTTTGGGCTGGCATTTGTGTTCTCTTAGGGTCTGTATAAGATCTGACCAGGATCTTCTGGCTTTCATCATCTCAGGTGAGAAATCTGGTGTAATTCTGATAGGCCTGCCTTTATAGATTACCTGATCTTTTTCTCTTACTGCTTTTAATATTCTTTCTTTGTTTAGTACATTTGGTGTTTTGATTATTATGGGCCGGGGGAACTTTCTGGTCTGGTCCAATCTGTCTGGAGTTCTGTAGGCTTCTTGTATGTTCATGGATATCTCTTTCTTTAGGTTAGGGAAGTTTTCTTCTATAATTTTGTTGAAGATATTTACTGGCCCTTTAAGTTGTAAATCTTCACTCTCTTCTATACCTACAGTCCTTTTGTTTGGTCTTCTCATTGTGTCCTGGATTTCCTGGATGTTTTGGGTTAGCAGGTTTTTGCATTTTGCATTTTCTTTGACTGTTGAGTCAATGTTTTCTATGGTATCTTCAGCCCCTGAGATTCTTTCTTCTATCTTTTGTATTCTGTTGTTGATGCTTGCATCTATGACTACTGAATTCTTTCCAAGATTTTCTATCTCCAGAGATGTCTCACTTTGTGATTTCTTTATTGCTTCTACTTCCAGTTTTAGATCCTGGATGGTTTTGTTCAGTTCCTTCACTTGTTTGTTTGTGTTCTCCTGTAATTCTTTCAGGGATTTTTGTGTTTTCTCTTTAAGGGCCTCTACCTGTTTACCCATGTTCCCCTGTATTTCTTTCAGGGATTTTTGTGTTGCTTCTTTAAGGGCCTTTACCATTTGACCCATGTTCTCCTGTATTTCTTTAAGGGAGTTATTTATGTCCTGCTTGATGCCCTCTAACAGCATCGTGAGAAGAGACTTTAAATCCTACTCTTGCTTTTCCAGTGTGCCGGGGCATCTGGGACCTGCTTTCGTAGGAGAACTGGGCTCTGATGTTGCCAGGTAGCCTTGGTTTCTGTTGGTAGGGTTCTTGCACTTGCCTTTCACCATCTGGTTATCTCTGGTATTAGTTGGTCTTGTTGTCTCTGGCCGGAGATTGCCCCTTCTATGGTATCAGTATAATAAAATTCTATGGGTAAAATCCATTTGAGTTAGAATTTAGGAAATCACAAAGACTTGAGGCAATGTTTCAGAATAACAAATAGGACTTGAAGTCACATGCAAGGATATTTATAAAATAATTTTTAAAATGAGTCCATTTGGAGGTATAAAATTAGATAATATGTAGTCTACCTCTTTTCAATATTTATGTTCAATGAATGGGGGGATGCTTTGGATGTTGTGCAACTGTGTGAATAAGATTTAGGATGGCCTCCATGGTGATATCAAAAGTTTGTTGTCAAGGGATTGGAGAGATAGTTCAGTAGTTAAAAGCACTTTCTTTTCCTTCAGAAGATCTGAGTTCAGTTCTCAGTACCCACATGATGATTCAGGACAAGCTACATGTATATATGTGCTAAAAATACACACATGTAGGCAAAATCTTTATACATAAGTTCATTACATAAATATAAAATAATTAAAATATTGATTATTATCAAACTTGTTTTTTAGAATATCCACATTTTACCATATGCATATTTATTGTGTTCCCCAAATTTCTGCAACAAAGAACTATAATACCTGTTTTCTGAATGTATTGGATAAGTAAGAAAGTTCATGCAGAGTCTATTGTTGTATAGACTAGAATACTGGTAGAGATTAAGGCAGGAAAGAAATGATAATTATAAATATCATGTGAAGCAGTGTTTTAGAAACCATTATTTTGTTTAATAACCAAACTAGCACCTTGCAGAGTACTCATCCAATAAAGTATGCAAAACTGAACTTTGGAACTGACAAGATTTGATATTTGGACAAATGATGAGTTAGATAATGGGTCATACTGTGAAGACATGGGAGTCTTATTCAGTTAGGACTCTAGATCTTATTTATGATGATGTCTAATCTGAGGAAAATACAGTGCTTTACCTGTGATCCCCTTGGCTGTCATCCACATTTTCTTATCTCTCATGAACCAAACAGATAAATAGATGAGATACGATTTGGGAGACTTGACACTGTACTACACACACTGTCTTTATCCAATGACAGAATACATTTTTGTTTCTGAATATAAAATATGAAATAGTAAGAAGTAATTTCAAGCTGTGTCTCTTTGATTAAATCTACAGAACCCCTAAATACCTAGTCATTTTAATAAACTACATAGAGATTTCTATAACACTGAAAATATGCAGTGATATACCTAACTGATACTTATAATTACACTTTGCTTTAAAAAATAACTAGTTGTGGCCCTTCTGGTCTGCGCCTGCTTGGGGGCAGATCAACCTGTCTCCCCCTTTCTCTTAACACCTTACTACCTACAGGGCTTACAAGAGATCTGCTGCAGCCAGGGCAATCTGTAGGCTAGCTGCCCAAATAAGTGCAGCAGCTGGGTCCCTCTAGGTGCCCAGTAGATGCAAGTCTCCTCTCCAACATGCTAAAGCCATCTTGCTTCTGGTCTACACCTGCTTAGGGGCAGATCAGCTGGTCTCTCCCTCTCTCAACACCACACCATCTGCAGGGTTGCCAGAAGATCTGCTGCAATCCAGGAATACAGGAAGCAGGCTCCACACAGAATCACCCAGGCCAGCTAACACCAGAGATAACCAGATGGCAAGAAGAAAGAACAAGATTATAAGCAACAGAAGGTAATATACTTTGACACCATCAGAACCCAGCTCTCCAACCACAGAAAGGCATGAATAACCCAATATGCCTGAAAAGCATGATGCTAACCTAAAACCCCATCTCATGAAGATAATAAAGTTCTTTAAGGAAGATATAAATAATTCACTTAAAGAAATACTGGAAAACACAGTTAAACAGGTAGAAGTCCTTAAAGAAGAAACACATTAATCCCTCAAAGAAATACAGGAAAACACGATCAAACAGGTGAAATAATTGAACAAAGTCATCTAAGACTTAAAAATGAAAGTAGAAAAACAAACTATAAATAAATAACAAATAGAGGCAACCCTGGAAATGGAAAACCTACGAAAGAGGTCAAAAGCTACATATGCAAGCATCACCAACAGAATGCAAGATATAGAAAAGAGAATCTCAGGAGTAGAAGATACCATAGAAGATACTGTCTTAACATTCAGAGAAAATACAAAGCATAAAACTTCCTAACCCAAAATCATCTAGGAGATCCAGGACACAATGAAAAGATCAAACCTAAGAATAATAGGAATAGAAGAGAGTAAAGATTCCCAACTTAAAGGGCCAGTAAATATCTTCAACAGAATCATAGAAGAAAACTTCCCCACTTAAAGAAAGAGATGGCCATAAATGTACAAGAAGCCTATAGAACACCAAATAGATTGTACAAGAAAAGAAAATTCTCCTGTCATATAACAATCAAAAAAATTAAATGCACAGAACAAAGAAAGACTATTACAAACTGAAAGGGAAAAAAGACAAGTAACACATAAAGGCAGACTTATCAGAATAACACCAGACTTCTGAACAGAGACTATAAAAGTCAGAAGATCCTAGACAAATGTCATGCAGACCCTAAAAGAACACAAATTGCACCTCAAAATACAATGTCTAGCAAAAGTCTCAATCAGCATAGATGGAGGAAACAAGGTATTCTATGACAAAATCAAATTTAAACAATGTATATCCACTAATCCAGTTCTACACAGGGTAATAGAAGGAAAACTCTAACTTAAGGACAGTATCTACACCAAAGCAAAACAAACAAACAAACAAACAGAAAAACAAAAAAGCAAAAAACAAGAAATTAATCATCTTACAACAGACGCAAAAGGAGAGAACCATATGCATATAATTTCACTGTCAGCAACATAACAGGAACTATAAATCATAAGCTAACAGACTGAATATTCAAGCAGGATTCACCAGTTTGCTGCATTCAAGTAACATACCTCAACAACAAAATCAGACAATATCTCAGAATAAAAAGCTGAAAAAAGGTTTCTGAGCAAATGGTTCCAAGAAAAGTAGCAGTTGACATTCTAATATCCAATAAAATAGACTTCAACTAAAAGTTATCAAATGAGATGGGGAAAGATACTTCATATTAATCAAAGGAAAAACCTAGCAAGATGAAATCTCAATTCTGAAGATCTATGCCCTAAATGCAAGGGCACCCACATTCATAAAAGAAACTTTACTAATGCTTAAAAAACACAGTAAAACTCACACAATAATAGTGGGAAACACCTTATACTCAACAATGGATAGGTCATTGAAACAGTAACTAAAAAGAGACACAGTGAAGCTATTAGAAGTTATGAACCAAATGGATTTAACAGATATCTACAGAAAATTTCACCCTGAAAAGAAAAGAATATATCTTCTCAGCACTCTGTACTTTCCCCAAAACTGATCATATAATTGGTCACAATAAAAGCTTCTACAGGTAGAGAAGATTAAAATAATCTTGTGTATTCTATCAGATTACCACAGACTATGGCTAGACTTCAATAACAGCAAAACCTATTGAAAGCCCACATACCTCTGGAAACTGAACAACTCTCTACACAATGATAACTTTGTCAGAGAGGAAATAAAGAAAGATATTAAAGATTTTCTATAATTCAATGAAAATGAAGACACAGAACACCCAAACTTGTGGGACACAATGAAAGCAGTGATAAGAGGAAAGTTCATAGCATTAAATGCCCTCTTAAAGAAACCAGACCTGGGCAGTGGTGGCACATGCCTTTAATGTCAGCATTTGGGAGGGAGAGGCAGGTAGATTTCTGAATTCGAGGCCAGTCTTATCTAAGGAGTGAGTTCCAGGGCAGCCAGGGCTATACAGAGAAACCCTATCTTGAAAAATACAAAATAATAGTAATAATTAATAATAATAATAATAATAATAATAATAATAATAAAAGAAACTGGAAATATCCTACATTAGCAACTTAATAGCACACCTAAAAGTACTAGAACAAAAAGATACAAACACTCCCAAGAGGAGTAGATGGCAGGAAATTATCAAACTCATGGCTGAAATCAACCAAATCAAAACAAAGAGAGCAATATAAAGAATCAACAAAACCAAAAGCTGGTTCTTTGAGAAAATCAACAAGATAGATAATAAACCCTTAGCCAAACTAAAGGGCACAGAGACAATATCCAAATTAACAAAGTGAGAATTGAAAAAGGAGATATAACAAGAAAAACTGAGGAAATTTGAAAAGTTATCAGATCTCACTACAAAAGTCCTTACTCAACAAAACTGGAAAATCTAGGTGAAATGGATGACTTTTTAGACAAATACCAGATACCAAAGTTAAATTAAGATGAAGTAATCTAAACAGTCCCATATCCACTAAAGACATTGAAGAAGTCATTCAAAACCTCACAACCAAAACAGCCCAGAGCCAGGTGGCTTTAGTTTAGAATTCTACCACATCTTCAAAGAAGAGCTAGTATCAATACTCCTTAAAATATTCCATTAAATAGAAACATAAGAAACAATACCTGATTCATTCTATGAATCCACAGTTACTCTGATACCTAAACCACACAAAGAGTGAACAAAGAGAACTTCAGACCAATTTCGCTAATAGTGATGCAGAAATAATAAAATTTGACAAACCAAATCCAAGAACCTCAGTCAGCATGATTGCTTAGCAAGTAATGGTACTTTTCTGTCAAGCTTGATAACTGAAGTTTGAATCTCATAACCTGCATAATAGAAGAAGAGCACCTATTCCTTTATATTGTCCTCTGACACACACATGCACACCATGATACACACACATGCATGTCTGCTACACATAAAAATTCATGTAATAAAATGGTTATTTTTATTATTAAACATCATAAGTAGCTCAAAATAGTAACAGCATTTTAACATCTCATTTAGGGTGGAGGTATAGATAGCATGAGTTGGTTTAGGGTTCTCACAATATGAATGAGGAGAAATGTTCATCACTTCTATTTCATCTTTATAATTTCATATTTATAAGATAAAGGTTGCATATTTTTACATATTTGATTCTAAACATCACTTTTTGCTAGCTTGCAAATCTGTCCAAAGAGCTATCCCATATTTCTCTGTGAAGATAAGTGGGATTTTCTTTAATGGTTTAGATTAGGTACAATATGTTCCCAACGAACAAAATGCATAGACATCCAAACACTTCAGACACCCAGTAGGTGAACAAAAGTGAGGTATGAGTAGCAACAAATAAGGGATGAATGGGTACTGCCTAGGTAAATTCTAACACAATTGGGAGTATATGAAATTGTATGTTGCATTAGATGGCATATGCTATATAGCCATTTATTATTTCTTTTTTTATTATTTATTTTATTTTATTTTTTTTTAATTTACATTCCAAATCATTTCACCTTTCCTGTTTCCTCCCTCCCCGAAAGTCCCATAAGCCCCCTTCCCTCCCTCTTTTCTCCATTCAACCCCCTCTCGTTACTCTGTCCTGGCGTTCCCCTACATCCAGTCTTTCCAGGACCAGGGGTCTCTCCTTCCATCTTCTTAGAAATCTATTGTTATGCGGATTGTGTCTAGGGTATTTCGAGATTCTGGGTCAATATCCCCTTATCAGTGACTGCATACCATGTGTGTTCTTTTGTGATTGGGTTACCTCACTAAAGAGAGACCTAGGGTTCTTAGCATGGCATTTACATTTGTATCCTTATGATAGGAAAACTGTCCCTATGTCTATATATTAAGTGCAAACATGAAAGGTAAAATAAAAATAGAATTCTTCATGTATCTTAAGATAAATATTCTATCTAAATGGAAAGATAAAAATATTTACAGAATTAATGAAGGATGTAGTAGATTTGCTATAAGGTCAAAGTGGTGGACAGAAGGTAGTGCAGGATCTCCTGGAACTGGAGTTTCTTATATGGTTGCAGGCAACTGAACCAGGCTCTTTTGCAATAGCAGGAAGTGCTCTTAACACTAAACCATTTCTTTAGTTTCCAACCACTCATTGTTTTGAAGAAGAACAAATTTTATGCACTGAAGTGATCATGCAAGGCCCACTTTTAATATTAACTAATTTTACCTTTGAGGGTAGCAGTTGAAATTTCTTTCATAGAGTATTTCCAGAAAGTTAACACAACTATCATTCAATCTAGCTTGATGTGAAATAGCACAAACTGCCATATACATTTGACCGCTATGATTCCATATTTTTCAGAATATGGATTTCATTGTTCTTCTATGGAATTATTATTTCTTCCTAAGATTTTGCAATTACTCTTTATTTTGACATCCTTTGTATTTTATTGCTCCAGAAGACAATATAAAAAATCTAAAATTAACAAAAAAGAATGATTCCCTTTGCACTCACTGATAAGTGGATATTAGCCCAGAAGCTTGGAATACCCAAGACACAATGCACGTGTCAAGAAGAAGGAAGGAGAGGCCCCTTATCCTGGAAAGGCTCAATGCAGCAGTGTAGGGGAATACCAGGACAGGGAAGCGGGAGGGGGTTGACTGGAGAACAGGGAGAGGGAAGAGGGCTTATGGGACTTTTGGGGAGGGGGAGGATTCAGGAAAGGGGAAATCATTTGGAATGCAAATAAAGAATATATCTAATAACAAAAAGACATGAAAAAAAGAATGAGAAACACAAGAACTGATGGAGTATAAAGTTAGTTAGAAAAGGCAAAACAATACCATAGCTACCAAGTAAGAAAATAGTACAAATCTTGTAGCTTAATCCAAGTCCTTTAACTTACAGATAAGAGACATGAAACATTTGAAGGGGCCACATAGTTTTTTAAGTTTCATACATCCAATTTGTAAAAGATCTTATCTAAGAAGTCAGAGGTCAGGTCTTCTTGATGACCAGGCACTACAAGCAGTTTCATTTCTTTCTTTTTTTTATTTATTTTCTAAGTTTTTTTTATTTACATTCCAAATCATTTCCCCTTTCCCGTTTCCTCCCTCCCCAAATGTCCCATAAGCCCCCTTCCATCCCTCTTTTCCCCATTCAACCCCCTCTCGCTTCTCTGTCCTGGCATTCCTCTAAGATTTTTCTTCCTGTCTAGTACAAACCGATATCTAGTGAAATGCCACCTCAGCTTTCACAGAGACTGTTCCCCTGCATGAAAGACCAATAGCTGCAAAAATTTGACAGCAACAAACAAAAGCTCACTGCAGTAAGGAATCAAACCCGGAAGACATATGGAAATGAGTAATCAATTGACATTGGTGAACCAAAGTAATTGCTGCTGATAGATCTACCCTGGCAGTCTTTCCTTCTTAGTAGATTTGTTCATTATCTTTTCACACCCATAGTGAGGTGTGACTGTAATATTTGCTGTATTAATTGCTTCACACCTGAATTGTCAGGATCATCACAATACCAGAAAAGATTTAGAATAGAAGCAAAATTTCAAGAGAAAAGTCAGAATGACATGAAGTTTTGTTTTCCATTTACTACTAGACAAAAAACACAACAGTTATTAGAGTGTAAATGGAAATAACCATATCCATGTGCTCAAAATTGTCAAGAATAGAGGAAAAGGAAACACATGTACTTCCAAACCATAAAAATACAATTGTCTCTCAATGCTTTTCTTGTAAGTAGAATTGTTGTTGATTTTTTGCTTTGCAATTTGTTTGCTTAAATTACAAGTAAAATATTACATCACTAATAGTTGTTAGGTCTAAGTTGTAATTGTAATTTATCAAAATTTTATCATCATTTGCTAAATCAAAGAAGCTTGTTTGTAGGAATTCATGGTGTTTTCTTGGGAGTGTTATTTTGGTTTTTTGTGGCTCTTGACTTTTTGAGACAGGCTCTCAATAACTTGCACAGACTGGTAGCCTTGGAATTCTCTTTCATCCTACCATGGCATGGATTTTCAGGTTTGTGATACCACTCATGTCTCTACTTGAGGTTTTCATAACTATTAAAATATTTAGCACCAGAAATATATGTGGACTGATGCTTGCTTATAGATCCAAGTTACACAGAATAAATTTTGACCTCCTAGAATTACTAAAGCTCATCCTGTACATTTTTTTGAGAATTAAATTTAATAATTGTTACCATGCATCTAAAAATTTTAATGTACTTTTATATTCTAGCCAATATTTAAAGAGCTAATTACCCACACTGCTGTAACAAGCTTTCTGAGATGTTATGCTATTTAGGGGAAAAAGCCCTGCAATCTCTAGATAACTTTGAACAAGGCAAGAATATGTTTGACTAACAAAGCTAAGTTCATTCCATTACTAAAACTAGTTTCATGCTGACAAAAGTCTTCATTTTATAACAAAACTTACAAAATGGTTAATTTAGTTGAAACTATTTTGAATCAAATTCATTTTAAAATCAATTAATTTTAGTATAAATAATTATTATAACCTTATCTCCCAAAATATGCCATTTTCTGAGAATTCTATATTGTTTCCTTCATTGCTGTTTTTTGCTTTTGATAAATATCTCATTTATGAAGGCAATAAGTCACTGCTTTTGTGAATGAGCCATTACTAAAGATTAGGTTGAAAAGTAGTAATTTGATTTTGTAATTTATTGCATCTGTGAAAATATGTGGATTGTCAAGTATCCATTTCCTGCCCTAAAAAGAATAGATTGGCTTCTGGCCAAAATTGAAAAATAAATAATAATTAATTGCTGATTCACTTCAATATGTAATTCTCAGACAAACTCACAAAACAATAAACACATTAGACTAAATGTGAACTTGGTTGCTGAGCTGATTTTGAGGGCAGAAGAATTTTTCTTTTCATTTGGCTCTAGTATTATTTATTCTCTTTAGTGTGAGCCTGAGGTTCATTGTCAATCCCTTTGCATTAACTCCTGTTTTTAATGTATTGCATAATTTATTTCACTTGGATAGGTCTAAATAATAGTTTATAGAAGTTCTAATTTCTTTTCATAATTTGCAGATAACCATTTATTTAAAGGGGTAGGTGTTTGCATATATGTCAGAATGAATAGATTTTCTCACAGTGAAAGACAGAGAACCCCAATTAAATGAATTCCTGTATTAGGAAGAGAAACACACACACACACACACACACACACACACACACATTGACAAACAACAAATAGAAGGATCAGCATTTTTTTAATAGGTTCCCTCTCTTTGGTTCCATGGAGAGAAAGTATTTCAGTCAAATTTACCAGTGTTGAAATCATTACCGAGTCTATGGGCAGATGGCTGGCCGATAATTGTTTATAGGGACAGATGGCAGTTCCTTGTACCCTCTTTCTGGTTTCTGTGTTTTTAAAGCTCAGCAGTTGTAATGTGAAGCCTTCATAGGACCATAAAATACAAACCACTTTAAATAACTCTGACGCAGGATTTTGACTGATGCACTTAAAAGAAATAGTCACAGTTTGAAACTCCATCTGCAGAAATGAAAGGTGTATAGCTCTGCAGGTTATAATTTATAGGAATATCAGGCTAATTCCAGCAAGGTCTACATACAGACATTTAGAATAACATAAACGCAATAAATACTTGAGTCCAACCAAAGGCCTTTTTACATTTCAGTGGGCAAAGGCAAACTACAAACTGTGTATATATTCTGTAATCAAACACCAGTAAATGTTAAGCAGTTAGTTAGATTTCATGATTGGTAGGACAAGTACTATCCTTAGCTGACAATCTAATGAGAAGTCAATAGATATACATGCAAACACATACATATCTCATTGGAGAACAGGAAGATGATGCCAAATGCCAAGTGACACATAATATAGCTTGAAAAGATTAAATAGGGATATGATGGTGAATATGAGCACTTATTGAGAATGGGTAGGCATATCTTAGACAAATGAAGGATTGGATAAGGATTTGCTGATGGAAAGAGAGGCCTCAGCAAAGATGCAGATCATGAGGCACAGATTGTGTTCTTGCTCATTGTATCATATGGATTTTCTCTTATTTTTATGTCCTTTCATGGTAGAATAAAAGAAATGAAACAGTGTATTTATTTGATTGTCATAAAAATAATTTAAAAGAAGCATAGCCAATGTTGGATATCAGTGACATGAATTGTGCCCTACTGATTTCAAACATTGTCCCTAAAAGTTATTTGGAAGGCTGTGAGTATATATGAAGTATACAAATGGCAACATAGAACGTTTTGTCTGGTAGTTATGTGTAATAGATTGAAAGAGAGTGAACTCATTTAAAATATTATAAGAGTTTTATGATTGAAAATGGTAAATCTCTAAAATCATGGTGAAAATGCATGAAGAAACAGTCAATGGATTGTCATTACAGGTTATGGGTGAGAGGCTAAAAATCATGGGTAGGGCAAGTAAAAGACATTTTTAGCTTAAAAGGTTATCCAAGTTATTTTTCTTCTTAATAATAAGAATTAGATATCCCTAGAGGAAAGAAGGGAATCATACCATTAAATTAGCTTTTGCAATATTATGGAAATATCAAAGTGGAGAAACACTAATGGCGTTTGGTAATAGGAAGATAAAACAAACCATCGAGTACATATTGTGCAGTAATACTTCTAATGATAAAAGTAGATGAGATTGCTAAAGACAAGTGTAGAAATGAAATGGTAATGAAATGAAAACTAAAGCTTTGGAGCAATATCTACATTTTAAATGTGATTGTTAAATATCTATGTATCTGTTTATATGTGAGGGGCACTTATACTTTTAGTATTTGTAGGTATAAAGTGGTATTTCTTCATGGTGAATATAGTCTCATTTATACTCCTCTTTTGTTATTTTATAAGAAATAAATGTATAAACTTTACAAAGCATTCCTTTAAGTAGATGTTTCAAAGAAGCTGTCAAGCAAAACAAACACATACCCCAGTAAACAATAATAAGCCACAGAAAGTAAAATAAACAATCAAACAAACAAGCATGCAAATTGTGTGCTTGAAAGAGCAGAAACATACTTAATTTTGATTCTGCTGAAATATTTCCTAGATCTCAAAGGAAACAAATGCAGTAGGCCCAATCTTACACAAATCATTTTGATTTTCCTAAATAGTTCTTATCAAGATCAAATAACAATATGTATTGAAGTAATTTTGTTTTATATTTATTTATTTTTACTGTAGATTCACTCTACAGAAAATATCCAAGATCATTTCCAGATATCAAATTCAATTCAAATGTATAAGGAGTATGAACACCATTTTACTCACAAGTAATGAGGGCAAATCATTTTGGGACTGAGCATACAGAGGGTGAAGCAACCTTACAGCAGGCAGACTTCTTGACATGGAGGAGGATACTACTTGACACTTACTCAATTGTCTCTGAGTCAAAGTAATGTTTAAAGTGAAGGAAATATTTAAAAATACAAATATTTGAGTGTTATGTTATTTTTGAGTTATTTCTTTTAATTTTTGAGAGGAATCTCAGGGTTGTTTTGATTTGCATTTCCCTAATGACTAAGGATGATGAACATCTCTTTAGGTGCTTCTCAGCCATTAGATATTCTTCAGGTGAGAACTCTTTGTGGAGCTCTGTACCCCATTTTTTAATAGGGTTACTTGCCTCTCTGGAGTTTAACTTCTTGAGTTCTTTGTATATCTTGGATATTAGCCCTCTGTCGGATGTAAGGTTGGTAAAGATCATTTCCCAGTTAGTTGGTTGCCGCTTTGTCTTTTTGACGGTGTCTTTTGCCTTGCAAAAACTTTGTAATTTAATGAGGTCCCATTTGTCTATTCTTGATCTTAGAGTATAAGCTATTGGAGTTCTGTTCAGGAAATTCTCCCCTGTGCCCATATGTTCAAGGTTCTTCCCTAGTTTCCCTTCTATTAGTTTCAGTGTGTCTGGTTTTATGTGGAGATCTTTGATCCACTTAGAATTGAGCTTAGTGCAAGGAGATAAGGATGGGTCAATTTGCATTCTTCTGCATGTTGACCTCCAGCTGAGCCAGCACCATTTGTTGAAAAGGCTATCTTTTTTCCACTGGATGGTTTTAGCTCCTTTGTCAAAGATCAAGTGACCATAGGAGTGTGGATTCATTTCTGGGTCTTCAATTCTGTTCCATTGATCTACATGTCTGTTACTGTACCAATACCATGCAGTTTTTAACACTATTGCTCTGTAGTACAGCTTGAGGTCCGGGATACTGATTCCCCCAGAGGTTCTTTTACTCTTGAGAATAGTTTTAGCTATTCTGGGTTTTCTGTTATTCCAGATGAATTTTTGAATTGCTCTTTCTAACTCTATGAAGAATTGAGTTGGGATTTTGATGGGGATTGCATTGAATCTGTGTATTACTTTTGGTAAGATGCTCATTTTTACTATATTAATCCTGTCAATCCATGAGCATGGCAGATTTTTCCATCTTCCGAGGTCTTCTTCAATTTCTTTCTTCAGAGACTTGAGAGGAAAATTCCATGTGATTTCACCTTTCTTTATCATCTCTTCAAATCTCTGCTTGCTTTTTTACAAATTTATTACCTCTTTTTTCATTAATCATTTTTATACACATAAGCATATATGTATATCTATCATTAACAATTACACAGAAATTGCAGGAATCTTATACCGTAATGTAATATAACTTCCTATCTTTAGACTCAATAAAGGCAAAAAAATTCATGTCTTATTACTGAATGTAATATAACAGCATAGTTATACAACTTAGTTGCTGCTATTTTCAGAAAACTTAACAGGATGAAAGTTTTGACTATATTGAGATGAAATCGTATTTTAGTTATGAATGCTAGTTTATAAGATTACAAAAGATTATCAAAATATTTTGTGTTTGTACACATCTATTTTTAGTTCTGGCTTTATATCACTTCATGAATATCTTTACCAAACTACTGATGCTGCAGCAGTAGATTGCTTTACAGTCAGTTAACAGAAGCACTGGCTGAGTAGAAATGTTGACACCAGACTATGAACTCTTTATGTACAGGAGAAGTATGTTTCTCATAGATAATAATCAGAAGCATTTGGTGCAGAGCAGGAGGTCAGATAATGAACAAAGAAAGAAGGGAAAAAAGGAAGGATAGAAGAAAAATAGAAGAGGTATTGATCCCTTTGTATAAAAATTCGTTGAGATATATCAAATGTACTTTTACTAAGCCATTCCACCTACAGTTCATACTAACTAGTATAAGTTGAGGGAGAGGTAATAATAGCACATGTTGAGATTCTTTTTTGTTTGCTTACTTTAAATCCTCTGTAATCTAGGCTATCTTTGAACTCACTATGTAGTAGAATCTATCTTCTAACCATGAGAATTCTCTTGCCACAGCATTCTGAGTGCAGCTATTCCATGAATGAGCCATTATGCCAAGCAAAGCTCTTGGAATATTCATGATGCAATTGAGGCCTTCTCTGGGAAAGGAACATATTCAGTCTGTGGAAGAGAGAACAAGTCAATTCATCAGTTGATATTGTATCATTTTTCCCATTACATGTTCTCTATGATGTACCATCAACTATTCTCAAAACTTGAATTTCATTTTCTCCTTTAGTAACACAGAATACATTCACTTATTGCTTTTTCCCCAATCCTGTCAGAATCCAGAGTATGTGAAATATACTTTTCATTCTTTTGTTGGAGGGGTGGGAGTCTGAGATACCATAGTATATACTTTGCACATCAAAACAACTATGTTAAGTAGTATTTCACAACAGGTTAATCTGTATATCCACTTTTAATTTTCACAAGCAAATCTTTAGTAAGAAGGTCACTAAATCAAGCTCCCTAAGTTTTAAGAAGGTAGTAAATTCATTTAACTACAATGCCTATATTAATATGGAAGATTACTTTTTAGATTTGAAACTAAGTTCAGGCATCTGTCCTATGTCTCACATGAAACATTAGAGAGCAAGAGAGGTACAGCAGTTTCATACCTTCAGGAAATTGATAATAGAAGATACAGGTTATTGAGGATAATAGGAAAACCCAAATAAAGTGATATAAACTCAAAATATTCAACTTGAAACATGTAGTAATTAAAACACTTGATGCATACAGTCTGGTTGAAACGAAGATTTTTTCTCATTTCGAGGATCCTAGAAATCATAGGTTCTAGTGTTTTCTGTTTTGTTTCTTCTGCAATAAATGAAAGAAAAGAACCTTATTTTGTTGTCTTGATACAATACCTGTCACAGTTGATGTTCAATACATGTCTGTTTACCTTAATATTGCTTACTGACAAGAAGTGCTTGCTGACAGGAGCCTGACATAACTGTCTCCTGAGAGGCTCTGCCAGAGTCTGACATACAGACACAGATACTTACAGTCAGCCATTGAACTGAGCATGGGGTAAACAATGGTGTCCCTAATGGAGGAGTTAGAGAAAGGACTGCAGGAGCTCAAGGAGTTTGTGACCCTATAGGAAGAACCAAAATATCAACCAACCAGAACTCCCAGGGACTAAAGCACCAACCTAGGAATACACATGGAAGGACCCACGGCTCCAGCTACATACTTAGCAGAGGATAGCCTTGTTGGGCATCAATGGCAGAAGAGGTCCTTGGTTCTCTGAAGGCTCAATGCCCCAGTGTAGGAGAATGACATTAATGGGAAGTGGGAGCGGGAACACTATCATAGAAGCAGGTGGAGAGGGAATGGGATAGAAGGTTTGTGGAGGGGAAACCAGGAAAAGAGATATTTGAAATATAAATGAAGAAAATATCCAATAAAAAAGATAAAAAAAATAAAAAATTAAAAAAAAATCATAGATATAAGGAAATAAAAAGAAAGTAACTTAGTTGAAAGTACAAAGTTGGTGGTGCAGAATACTTGATCAGAACTCTTATTATTACTATTTTTGCTCATGATCTGTGAGTAGGAACTATTTTCATAGTCATACACTGAAGCCCTAGAGCATTACTTTGTGGGGCAAGAGCCTATACAATGCTAGATGGCCGTTTAAGCAGATAATGGCATAGCTTTCTGATATTACATTGGAAATGGAACTTTAGATATTTATTTCTAGACACACCCTTTAACCTTTGTTTT
This sequence comes from Tokudaia tokunoshimensis, assembly GCA_036184795.1. Taxonomy (NCBI): domain Eukaryota; kingdom Metazoa; phylum Chordata; class Mammalia; order Rodentia; family Muridae; genus Tokudaia; species Tokudaia tokunoshimensis. The sequence goes on from BTHU01000023.1 coordinate 108,408,100, forward strand.
CCAAATAGAAAGAATGCCTACCTGACTCTCCAGTCCATAGCCAACCAATTCAATGACTTTTCTTTGGGGATAAGCAATTTGAAAGATAAATTTGTCTATAGAGGACACTGTCCTCATACTCACATTCTGTAAGAGTTAAAGATAGGCAGCAAGAACTGTTCATTTTAACCATAATTAATTATTATGAGAGTGCTACCTATTTTACCTGAGGGACCACAAAGAAGGAGGAAAAAGCCATTGCAATTGTAATAAGTCAAACTTCAAGCAAAAAGTGACACTTAAGGGAATTTTTACACAGTCTCATTTTAAAATGTCCATTCTCTCAATTTTATATTATTGGACTTATTAGCATCTGAGTTGCATCTAGAAGAAACCACACTGTACATGTCAGGGCCCTCGTGGTTAAGTAAAAGATATGCCAATAAATTACCAAGCCACACAGTTAATTGAAAGCTTCATCAGGGATGAATAGCCTTTAAGGTAACTTTGAATATGTAGGCACTATGAAATAAATTAAGCAATATAATTAAAATAACACAAATACATGTTTGTTAGTCTTTCCCTTTCTCAAACTCTGTCAGCTATAGTAAACATATTTTACTAGCAGATTCATGCATGCCCAGGACTTGATGTAGTTCTGATTGAAGAAGGTAGATTTTCATTAATAATAGTAAGAACTTTTGGTTTCAAGCATTCCCCAGTAAGTGTGCAAAGGTTAACTATTTTAATCTATAGTATAATCTTATAAAATAGAGACTAATCCTAATTTCACAGAGGAATAAGCACAAAGATGTTAATTTTCCTAAGTATCTTAGCTGAAAATTCTAGTAGCTGTGATATACTTGATTCAACCAGAAATATTTATTTTATGCAAAATTTTATACTCATAAATTGTGAAGAACTTGCCAACTGGCACTTAATTTTAAAAGTATTTGTTTTCTAACTCTACAGAATTATTGTGAAACCAAAATGTTAATATCTATATTTTGGGTAAAGTCTAGGTATATTCCTTTGGGAACTAGTGACTATATTACCTATATACTTTGCATAATAATGTGGTAACACACATGGTTAAATTTAGAGTAAATATGTATGTTAAAATCCTTTTTAAGAGACAATGAGCAACATATACCTTAACAATAAATGTCAAAATGCTGTGTGTTCTTTATTGTAATCATTCTCTATATTTTCTTTTATTGTAGCACTTAAGACCAAAGTTATTGCCACCTGTCTTCTAGGAAAATATTTTCCACTAAGCTATGTACCTCCAGAACATTCACTTAATTCTTACTAATTGATGCAATCAATAATGCTGCCCTTAAAATTTTATGAATTCATTTCTTCATATATATGATTTATACTTAATATTTTTATTATAAAAAATGAAGGCCATAAAATTCACTGAATGGTTACATAGCATAAAATCATTTATTATAAGGTAATTTACCCCATACACAACATAGGTTAACACTCAGCTTGCTGACAGTAGTCTAATATAACTGTCTCTGGGGAGGCTCTGCCAGAGCCTGAAAAATACAGAGGTGGATGTTGGCAGCCAGTCATTGGATTGAGCAGGGATCCCCACTGGAGGAGCTAGAAAAAGAACTGAAGGAGTTGAAGGGGTTTGCAATCCCATAGGAAGATCAACAATATCAACCAACCATATACCCCCAGAGCTCCCAGGGACTAAACTACCATCCAAAGAGTACACATGGAGGGACTTATGCCTCCAGTTGCTTATGTAGCAGAGAATGCTTTATCAGCGATCAATAGAAGGAAAGGCCCTTGGTCCTATGAAGGCTCAATGCTCCAGTATAGGGGAATGACATGAATGGGAAGTGGGAGTAGGAGCACCATCATAGAAGCAGGGGGAGGGGGAAAGGGATAGACAATTTTTGGAGGGGAAACCAGGAAAGGGGCATTTGAGATGGAAATAAAGAAAATATCTAATAAAAATATTCAAAACATACTCAGTTATACTCAAAGTCCTTAGATTTTTCCCTCAAATATATAATTTTCTTTCCCTTTAAAACATTATTAAAAGAAATTTTGCATGAGGTATATTTTATTATGCTCCTCTACTGCTAAAACTTCAAGTTCTTTTTTTCCAAAATAAAATAAAAAAAAAATAATTAAAAACCCTATAAGACAAAGAAGGAAAGCAAAGTGAAAAAAAAAACCCTAAAGATCCCTGCCACCCAACACCCCAAAAAACGAAAACAAAAACACATGCAGTCCATCTCATGTTGGCCAACTACTCTTAGACATGGGGCCAACTTTGGAGTATATCACACAGTTTCCTGCCACTTGAAAAAACTAATTCTTCATTCTCCTAGCAAAGATGAATTTCAAATAGCTTCTTAACTAGGGGCAAGACTTTATGTCTATTTCCCCTTCCAGTACAGAATGTTTTCTGATTTGAAACTGTAAAGGTTTTTTTGTTAGATATTTTTATTTGTTCGTTTTTGGTTATTTTCGTTTTGGTTTTGGTTTTTGCATGTGATTGTAGTCTTTGAGGTGTATCAATGTATCAGTCCTATTTCCTTGTAGTAATTTATACCCACTGGTTCTTAAAAATCTTTCCACCTCCACTTCTGTATTGGTCCCTGAGCCCTTGGAGTAAGTTTTTGATGAATATTTCCTATTCAAGACTATGTTCCAAAATCTTTAGTCTCTCACTGTCTGCATATTGTCCAATTGTGTGTTTCTGTGTTAATTTCCATCTTCTGCAATAAGCTTCTCTGATGAGGGTTGAGCACTGATGAGGCTTTATCTATGAGTATAACAGAATGATGCTGGGAGTCATTCTACTATGACATAATTTTAGAAGAAAATAGTATTCTGTTTTCCCCTAGGCTCATGACCTATATAGTTTCAGTTTCATTGGCACTTTAGTACTGCCATGTGAAGTGGAAATTTCAGGTTTCTTTGCAGACTCATTCGTGTCATGTGATGCTTTTCTGGAAACTGTATTATGAAAAGATGTTTTACTGAAGCAGATACAAGAGAGGATGTCTTCCTGAGAAAAGACATATGATATTTTTCTGGAAGCTTGTTCTGTGATGTTCTTCTGATGTGGAAATTTGAGAGGGCACGTGATGTTTAGAAAGAATAGAGCTGATCTTGTACCACAGGGATACATACCCAAATACTGCCAGGGGAGAGCTAGTGTTACCTGTGAGCACTGGTAAGATCACCACTTCTGTTCAAAGTCCTGGTCTAAGAGGGACCCACCCAGAGCAATCAGGACACAGGAACCAAGAACAACCAGAGACAGGATCCTTCTGGTTTCTGTCTGCACCCCAGAGCTGACCCTGTACCACAGCTCTCCATGCCCAAATTCCTCCTGGAGAGAACTGGTCTCCCAGGAGTTCTGACAAACAGGCTTGCAGGAGGGACAAGCCACAGTCCCTTAGAGACAGCAAGACTAGCTAACACCAGAGATAACCAAATGGTGAACGGCAAGGGCAAGAACATAAACAATAGAAACCAAGGCTACTTGGCATCACCAGAACCCACTTCTTCCACCACAGCAAGCCCTGGATACCCCAACACACCAGAAAAGCAAGACTTTGATTTAACATCATATCTCATGATGATAGAGGACTTTAAGAAGGTCATAAATAACTCCCTTAAAGAAATACAGGAGAACACAGGTGAACAGGTAGAAGCTCTTAAAGATGAAACACAAAAATCCCTTAAAGAATTACAGGAAAACACAATCAAACAGGGGAAGGAACTGCACAAAGGCATCCAGGATCTAAAAATGGAAAAAGAAAGAATAAAGAAATCACAATGGGAAACATCCCTGGAGATAGAAAACCTAGGAAAGAGATCAGGAGTCATAGATGCAAGCATCACCAACAGGATACAAGAGATAGAAGAGAGAATCTCAGGTGCAGAAGATACTACATAAAACATTAGCACAAGAGTCAAAGAAAATGCAAAGTGGAAAAAGCTCCTAGCCCAAAACATCCAGGAAATTCAGAACACAATGAGAAGACCAAACCTTAGGATATTAGGTATAGAAGAGAGTGAAGAGTTCCAACTTACAGGGCCAGTAAATAGAAGAAAACTTCCCTAACAGGCCAGACCCCTGGACCTCCTAGGGACTGGACCACCAACCAAAGAATACAAATAGAGGGCCCCATGGCATTGGCTGCATATGTGGCAGAGGATGGCCTTGTTGGACATCAATGGAAGGAGAGGCCCTTGGGCCTGTGGGTGTCCAAAGTCCCATTGTAGGGGAAGGCCAGGGTAAGAAGATGGGAGTGGGTGGGTGTGTGGGGTTGCACCCTCATAGAGGCAGGGCAGAGGGGGATAGGATTGGGAGTTTCAAAAAGGGCAACCTAGAAAGGGGAAAACATTTGAAATGTAAATAAAGAAAATATCCAGTAAAAAATAAATAAAACATTAAAGAATTAAGAAAATAAAATAAAAAGAAAGAATATTAATAGAACCCCACAGAGAGTGAAAGGACAATCTTTCATTGGTTTACCTTGCAATTCTTCACTGGTTGTTGTTGACAATGCTCTTGCTTTGAAATATCTTATAATGTTTTGCTGGTCTTTAATGATCTTAGCTTATTGTAATTTCATAGAGAAAAAGGTACCAGCAATCTTCTTGTGGTATTCTGACTGTTTTTTGCCTCTTCCACAGATCCATGCCAATTAGGAGGATACTCATGATTTCTTCTGGATAGAGCTACTAATACTGATTCATGACTGGTGTTTTGGACTAGACAACTGATATCTTGACAATAAAGTTTGGAGTCACCCCAAAGAAATACTTCTAAACAGATTCACATCCCCTATTTACCATTATCATTTCTTCTACTGGAGGTGGTCTCTAAAAGTTCCCTCTCACCACTGTAGGGTATTTCATCTAAGGTCCTTTCCTTTGAGTCCTGAGAGCCTCTCACCTTCCAGGTCTCTGGAACATTATGGAAGGTTCCCCTACATCCTACCTTCTGAGCTTGCATGTTGATATGCGTTCATTTTTGCAGTTCACAGAGTTTACTGCTGGGTTATAGTGTTGGTGTCTTTTATTGCCAGGTAGCCTGACAAGAAGCTTGAGGCACTATAAAAGCTGGCCAGTAGGGAGATTTCTAGTTTAGTATTCACTGGATTTTCCCAAGGCCATTGTTCAAAATATGTTGTATCTTCATCTACAAAGTCTTACTATGTAGTTATTATGGACAACCAAATTTAATGGGAATAGCCATTAAATTGTGTTGGGGGGGGGTTCAGGAGTCCCTCCAACAAGGAACTCAAGAAGAAGTACCTTATGCCTGTGATTGGGATTTTTGTTTAATAGTCTAAAGGTTCTGTGAAGAAAATTGACCTTTGTCATGTGGAGTAATTCTAATTAAACTTTTAAATACATGTAATATATATAAATATTATATACTTTGTCATATGTCACATGGCATGTGTCATGAGTAATGTGTAATCTGCAATATGTAGTATATAGTGTATAACATATAATGCATAATATATATGATATATGATACATGATATATAATATATAAACATATAATATATAATTTATTAACTTTTTAATGAATTAATACTATCTATACAGTATATAATATACATTATGCATTATACTGTATAGTATATGCTATAAATTGTTTATTGTATATATTTTATTAGAAACAGTTGTATAACATGTAATGCTACCATACATATTATATATACTAAAATGCAGAATATAATATATATTATATTATATATAATATAATATATAATATATGTATATAATGTATAATATATATGAGCATTAATATAAAATGGTAAATACCCATATAAATTTATCAAAAATTGATTTCATGTTTTTTGTAAAAGCAACTTTTATTTGACAGATATAATTGTCATATCAGAGGTTTAATGCTGAATTAGCTCACCCTTTCTAGCTCTTTCTGCACTCTTGCTAGTTATTTTAATTCAGCCATTCTAACACATCTCCAAGCTGACTGATTCAGTCTGGCTTCTCTCTCTGCCTCTAACTGAATCTTTTTGATTGGCTTCAAACTAATTCTGAAAATCTATTCAAATCTTTTGGCTCCTTCTCATTTTCTGGGTCTTCCTCTCTTCACTTCGAACTTGTCTTTGTAAAACTGTCCTGGTAAAATCTCTCTCTCTCTCTCTCTCTCTCTCTCTCTCTCTCTCTCTCTCTCTCTCTCTCTCTCTCTTCTGCTGCTGCTGGGTGTATCCTGTCTCTGACTCATTCTGTCAAATATTTCTCTGAATTTTTATTTGTCTGCCCCTCAATCATATTGTTTCCTGGATCCAGCAAATCTATCAATTACAATAGATGGAGGAACCAAGGTATTCCATGACAAAAACAAATTTACACAATATCTTTCCACAAATCTAGCCATTCAAAGGATGATGAATGGAAAACACCAACAAAAGGAGGGAAACTGCACACTAGAAAAAGTGAGAAAGTAATCTTTCAACAAACCCAAAAGAAGATAACCACACAAAAATAAAAATAACATCAAAAAAAGAGGAAGCAACAATCACTATTCCTTAATCTCTCTTAACATCAATGGACTCAATTCCCCAATAAAAAGATATAAACTAACAGACTGGATACAGAAAAAGGACAAAACATTTTGCTGCATAAAGGAAATGCATCTCAGTGTCAAAGACAAACACTACCTCAGAATAAAAGGCTGGAAAACAACTTTCCAAGCTAATGGTCCCAGGAAATAAGCTGAAGTGGCCATTCTAATATTGGAGAAAATTGACTTTCAATCAAGACTAATCAAAAAAGACAAGGAAAGACACTTCATTCCTATCAAAGCAAAAATCTACCAAGAAAAACTCTCAATTCTGAACATCTAGGCTCCAAATACAAGGGCACCCTCATTCATAAAAGAAACTTTATTAAAACTTAAACCACACATTGCACCTCATATAATTGTGAGTGATTTCAACACCCCATTCTCCTCAATGGGCAGATCAGGGAAACACAAACTAAACAGAGACACAGTGAAAATTACAGAAGTTTTGGACGAAATGGATTTAATAGATATCTATAGAACATTTTATCCAAAATCAAAAGAATATAACTTCTTCTCAGCACCTCATGGAACTTTCTCCAAAATCGACCATATAATTGGTCACAAAAGAGACCTCAACAGATATAAGAAGATCGAACTAATCCCATGCCTCCTATCAGATCACTATGGAGTAAGGGTGGTCTTCAATAGCAATAAGAACAGCAGAAAGCCCACATACACGTGGAAGCTGAACACTGCTCTACTCAATGATACCTTGGTCAAGGAAGAAGTAAGGAAAGAAATCAAAGACTTTTTAGAATTTAATGAAAATGAAGGCACAACATACCCAAATTTATGAGACACATTGAAAACAGTGCTAAGAGGAAAACTCATCGCTCTGAGTGCCTCCAAAAAGAAGCTGGAGAAAGCAGACACTAACAGCTTAACAGCATACCAGAAAGCTTTAGAAGAGAAAGAAGCTAATACACCCAATGGAGTGGAAGGCAGGAAATAATCAAACTCAGGGCTGAAATCAAACAAGTAGAAACAAAAAGAACCATACAAAGAATCAACAAAACCAGGAGCTGGCTCTTTGAGAAAATCAACAAGATAGATAAACTGTTACTCAGACTAACTAGAGGGCACAGAAACAGTACCCAATTTAACAAAATCAGAAATGAAAAGGGAGACATAACAACAGAAACTGAGGAAATTCTAAAAAAAAAAAAACACATCAGATCCTACTATAAAAGCCTATACTCAACACAACTGGAAAATCTGGATGGATGAGACAATTTCCTAGACAGATACCAAGTACCAAAGATAAATCTGGATCACTAAGACCATCTAAACAGCCAGGCAGTGGTGGCGCACGCCTTTAATCACAGCACGTGAGAGGCAGAGGCAGGTGGATTTCTGAGTTCGAGGCCAGCCTGGTCTACCGAGTGAGTTCCAGGACAGCCAAGGCTATACAGAGAAACCCTGTCTTGAAAAACAACAACAACAACAGCAACAACAACAACAAAAAAAACAAAAGACCATCTAAACAGTTCAATGACCCCTAAAGAAATAGAAGCAGTCATTGAAAATCTCCCAATAAAAATAAGCACAGAACCAGATGGGTTTGGAACAGAATTCTATCAGACCCTCAGTGGAGACCTAACACCAATACTCTTCAAAATATTCCACAAAGTAGAAACAGAGGAACACTACCCAACTCGTTCCATGAAGCCACAATTATGCTGATACCAAAACAGCACAAAGATTCCACAAAGAATGAGAACTTCAGACCAATTTCCCTTACGAATATCAATGCAAAAATACTCAATAAAATTCTAGCCAACCAAATTCAAAAACACATCTAAATGATCATTCACCACGGTCAATCAAAGAGGCTTCATCCCAGGGATGCAGGGATGATTCAATATATGGAAATCCATCAATATAATCCACTATATAAACAAACTAAAATAAACCACACATGGTCCTCTCATTAGATGCTGAAAAATCATTTGACAAAATTCATCATCATTTCACGTTAAAAGTCAAGGAAAGAACAATAATTCAAGGCCCATACCTAAACATAGTAAAAGCAATATGTAGCAAACCAATAGCCAACATCAAACTAAATGGAGAGAAACTTGAAGCAATCCCACTAAAATCAGGGACTAGACAAGGCTGCCCTCTCTCTCTACATATCTTTTCAATATAGTACTTGAAGTTCTAGCTAGAGCTATTAGACAACAAATGGAGGTCAAAGGGATACAAATTGGAAAAGAAGTCAAATTATCAATATTTGCAAATGACATGATAGTATAATTAAGTGACCCCAAAAACTCCATCTGAGAACTCCTACAGCTGATAAACAACTTCACCAAAGTGGCCAGATATAGAATTAAATCAAATAAATCAGTAGCCTTCCTATACTCAAAGGATAAACAGGCTGAGAAAGATATTAGGGAAATGACACCCTTTACAATAGTCACAAACAATATAAAGTATATTGGTGTGACTCTAATCAAAAAAGTGAAAGATCTGTATGACAAGAACTTCAAGGCTCTGAAGAAAGAAATTGAAGAAGACCTCAGAAGATGGAAAAATCTGCCATGCTCATGGATTGGCAGGATTAATATAGTAAAAATGACCATGTTGCCAAAAGCAATACAGATTCAATGCAATCCCCATCAAAATCCCAACTCAATTCTTCATAGAGTTAGAAAGAGCAATTCAAAAATTCATCTGGAATAACAGAAAACCCAGGATAGCTAAAACTATCATCAAGAGTAAAAGAACTTCTAGGGGAATCAATATCCCAAACCTCAAGCTGTACTACAGAGCAATAGTGTTAAAAACTGCATGGTATTGGTACAGTGACAGGCATGTAGATCAATGGAACAGAATTGAAGACCCAGAAATGAATCCACACTCCTATGGTCACTTGATCTTTGACAAAGGAGCTAAAACCATCCAGTGGAAAAAAGATAGCCTTTTCAACAAATGGTGCTGGCTCAACTGGAGGTCAACATGCAGAAGAATGCAAATTGACCCATTCTTATCTCCTTGCACTAAGCTCAATTCCAAGTGGATCAAGGACCTCCACATAAAACCAGACACACTGAAACTAATAGAAAGGGAACTAGGGAAGAACCTTGAACATATGGGCACAGGGGAGAATTTCCTGAATAGAACTCCAATAGCTTATGCCCTAAGATCAAGAATTGACAAATGGGACCTCATTAAATTACAAAGTTTCTGCAAGGAAAAAGACACTGTCAAAAAGACAGAGGCAACCAACTAACTGGGAAATGATCTTTACCAACCCTACATCCGACAGAGGGATAATATCCAATATATACAAAGAACTCAAGAAGTTAAACTCCAGAGAGGCAAGTAACCCTATTAAAAAATGGGGTACAGAGCTAAACAAAGAGTTCTCACCTGAAGAATATCTAATGGCTGAGACGCACCCAAAGAGATGTTCATCATCCTTAGTCATTAGGGAAATGCAAATCAAAACAACCCTGAGATTCCATCTCACACCAATCAGAATGGCTAAGATCAAAAACACAGGAGACAGGAGTTGTTGGCGAGGATGTGGAGAAAGAGGAACACTCCTTCACTGCTGGTGGGATTGCAAGCTGGTACAACCACTCTGGAAAGCAGTCTGGCGGTTCCTCAGAAAACTGGGCATGACACTCCCGGAGGATCCGGCTTTACCACTCCTGGGCATATACACAGAGGCTTTACCTGCATGCAATAAGGACACATGCTCCACTATGTTCATAGCAGCCTTATTTATAATAGCCAGAAGCTGGAAAGAACCCAGATGTCCCTCAATGGAGGAATGGATTCAGAAGATGTGGTACATATACACAATGGAATACTACTCTGCAATTAGAAACAATGAATTCACGAAATTCCTAGGCAAATGGACAGAACTTGAAAATATCATCCTTAGTGAGGTAACCCAATCACAAAAGAACACACATGGTATGCAGTCACTGATAAGGGGATAATAACCTAGAATCTCGGAATACCCTAGACACAATTCACATATCAATAGATTTCCAAGAAGATGGAAAGAGAGACCCCTGGTTCTGGAAAGACTGGATATAGGGGAATGCCATGACAGAGAAGTGAGAGGGGGTTGAATGGGGGAAAATAGGGAGGGAAGGGGGCTTATTGGACTTTCAGGGAGGGAGGAAACGGGAAAGGGGAAATGATTTGGAATGTAAATAAAAAAAAACGTAGAAAATAAAAACTGCATGATATTGGTATAGTGACAGGCATGTAGATCAATGGAACAGAATTGAAGACCCAGAAATGAATCCACACTCCTATGGTCACTTGATCTTTGACAAAGGAGCTAAAACCATTCAGTAGAAAAAGATAGCCTATTCAACAAATGGTGCTGGTTCAACTGGAGGTCAGCATGTAGTATAATGGAAATCAATTCATTCTTCTTTCATTGTACTAAGTTCAAGTCCAAATGGATTGAGGACCTCCACATAAAACCTGACAAACTGAAAATAATTGAAAAGAAACTGGAGAAGAGCCTTGAGCACATGGGCACAGGGGAAAATTTCCTGAACAGAACACCAATAGCTTATGCTCTTAGATCAAGAATTGACAAATGGGACCTCATAAAATTACAAAGTTTCTGTAAGGCAAAGGACACTGCCAATAGGACAAAACAGCAACCAACAAATTGGGTAAAGATCTTTACCAACCGTACATCTGACAGAGGGCTAATATCCAATATATACAAAGACCTCAAGAAGTTAGACTACAGAGAGCCAAATAACACTAAAAGTGGAATACAGCATTAAACAGGGAATTTTCCCCTGAGGAATATTGAATTGCTGAGAAGCACCTAAAGAAATGTTTAACATCCTTAGTCATCAGGGAAATACAAATCAAAACAACACTGAGATTTCACCTCACACAGGTCTGAATGGATAAGATTCAGAAACTCAGGAGACAGCAGGCGCTGGCAGAATGTGGAGGAAGAGGAACACTCCTCAACTGCTGATGGGATTGCAAACTGGTAAAACCACTCTGGAAATCGATCTGGTGGTTCCTCAGAAAACTGGGCATGATACTACTGAAGGACCCTGTTATACCCCTCATAGGCATATATCCAGAGGATTCCCCAGCTTGTAATAAGGTCACATGCTGTAATAAGTTTCTTGCAGCCCTATTTATAATAGCCAGAAGCTGGAAAGAAGTCAGATGTTCCTCAACGGAGGAATGGATACAGAAAATGTACTTTTACATAATGGAATACTATTCAACTATTAAAAAACAATGAATTCACGAAATTCTTAGGCAAATGAGTGGAACTGGAAAATGTCATCCTGAGTGAGGTAACCTGATCACAAAAGAACACACATGGCATGCACTCACTGATAAGTGGATATTAGCCCAGAAGTTTGGAATACCCAAGACACAATTCACATATCAAATGATGCCCAAGAAGTAGGAAGAACAAACTATGGATACTCTGGTCCTTCTTAGAATGGGGAACAAAATACCCGCAGAAGGAGATACAGAGACAAAGTGTGCAGCAGAGACTGAGGGAAAAACCATCCAGAGACTACCTTACCTAGTAATCCATCCCATATACAGTTACCAAACCCAGACACTATTATTGATGCCCTCAAGTACTTGCTGACTAGAGCTGGATATAGCTGTCACTTGGGTGGCTCTGCCAATGCATGAGGGGGATATTCTCAGCCAGCTATTGAACTGAGCACAGGGTCCCCAATGGGGGAGCTAGAGAAAGGACCCAAGGAGCTGAAGGGATTTGCAGCACCATAGGAGGAAAAATGAAATGAGCCACCCAGTACTCCCAGAGCCCCCAGGGACAAAAACATCAACCAGATATTACACATGATGTTACCCATGGCTCCAGACACAAAGGTAGCAGAGGATGGACTTGTAGGACATCAAAGGTAGAAGAGGCCCCAGGTCCTGGAAAGGCTCGATGCACCAGGATAGGGAAGCAGGAGGGGATGGATTGGGGAACAGGGTGAGGGGAGATGGCTTATGGGACTTTCTGGGGGAGGGGGAGACCAGGAAAGGGGAAATCATTTGAAATGTAAATAAAGAATATATCTAGTTAAAAAAAAGAAATTGTTCTCATGTAAAAATCTAACACGATGTTTGAAACTAAGGACTAAAATAGCAGAGTCCCCCTCTTCATTTATTTTCTACACAGCTTCACTTATTTCATTTAGTGAATAGGCTTGTATGTAAGGTGTTAATAATTTTATGGATCAGCATTACCTAGAAGTCTACTGAAAACACATGTCCTCAAACTCTCCTCCAGCTGTTTTTTAAGTCTGAACCTTAAGAACACCTCTAGGAAATTATCATGCATATTATAGTGTGAGAATCACTGATCTAAATAGTTATGCTGCCTCACTCTTTAAAGTATGTACCAATCTTCACGAAATGTAATGTGTGAATGAAACTGTTGCTAGAAAACAAAGCTTTGAAGAAAATGGAAATTAAAGAGGATCACATAACAAAGGAGTCTAGGCTTTGTTTCTAATTAGAATTTTCTGGTACTTAAAATGTGTCTAATTTTTGTGCTATATATTATAAATAAAAATAATCATCATGATAATTTCTCTGAAGATGCAATCTTGTGTAGTACCTTGGAGTGTGGTGTTAAGTTATTGAACAGAGGACATTCATGGGAAGTGATTATAACTAGAGAGTATATCTAGTCCAAATTGGAACTGAAGCTCTGTGATTTTCAGGGAATGGAAATGTCACAGAAAACACACAGACCTATATTTTTTGTACCAAACACCAGAAGATCTCCTTCTCTAATGCTATAAATGTTTTGGTGGAATACGTATACATACTTTGTGCATGTATTTCTTAAGGCTTAATCCAAACAGAAGAGATGTATCTGTAGATGATCACAGACTCTACCTGTAATATTACAAATATAGGATTCTGAATCATTAAAGAAAATTAAGCTGAAGTGACCTGATAGAGAATATTGGTATACATATTTGAATTTCTGATCTATATTCCATGACTTGAGTTATGCCTAATTTTTGCAATCGGTTCTTAGCACTATTTGTGACATGTATGCAGAATATTCAGTTAACAACTGGTGCCTTCTGAAAGTACAAGGATGAACAGGATTGGCTAGATCTACTGTAAAAGCTATTCATAAATAACAGTGGGCTAGATAACAATCTACTGTTACAGTATATTCTAAACAGAATAATAAATTTCTTATAATTAGTGGTGGACCAGTTTTATATGTACTATTAAAGAATATATTCACACAATAGTTTTTAATATTCATGTTTGAAAACCTAAGTTTTTTAACTAGAAATATAACTACATTACCCTTGAAAACCTAGAATATGACACTAGTACATACATGATTGTGTCTTTTGTATTGAATCACAGCTACAATCTTGGCCATCTATATATACAATTAGCATGTACTGTGCCAGTTTTTCATCTTAATTCTTCACAGCAGCCCAGCAGTGTTAATGTCATTCAGATTTACTGTCACCAACACTTTATTTCCAGTTCTATGTTTACCTACATGGATGCTTTCTGTCTAAAGCACCTTTGTTTTTCCTTCCCTCTCTTCAATCAACTCTTATTTTTTGCAGTCCATGTTGATATGTCTCCTTCAGGAGCTATTCCATAACTTCTATACCCTCCAGGTATACTAGTTCCTCTGTATGAAACTTACTATATCACCATGCTTATTCTCTGACAGATTTCTGTGTCTCATGATATATTTTTCTTCTTTTTCTTTTCTTTTTTATTAGATATTTTCTTTACTTACATTTCAAATGTTTCCCCCTTTTCTAGTTTCCCCTCCAAAAAACCCTTATCCCACTCCCCCTTCCTCTACTCACCAACCCACCCACTCCTGCTTCCCTATCCTGGCATTCCCCTACACTGGGGCATCGAGCCTTCACAGGACCATTGATGCCCGACAAGGCCATCCTCTGCTACAATGCTACATATTTGGCTGGAGCCATGGGTCCCTCCATGTGTACTCTTTGGTTGATGGTTTTGTCCCTGGGAGCTGTGGGTGTCCTGGTTGGTTAATATTGCTGTACCCTCTATGGGCCTGCAAACCCCTTCATCTCCTTGGGTCCTTCCCCTAGCTCCTCCATTGGGGGCCCTGTGCTCAGTCCAATGGTTGGCATTTTTCTATCTCAGGGGAAAAAACCTTTCTCTAAGAAGAGCATTCATCATTTTGGAACATAAGAAAACATTTGTGGCTCCGCCATCTTTGCTCCAGTGACTGGGAGGTTGGGACACCCAGGTTCTGAGACAGACAGGCATAATGTCGCTTGGGTCTCGGGCGGCTTGTGTGTGTGCAGCTCCCAGGTGCGGGGCTGATCTGCAGTGACCAGCACGCCAGCTCTGCTGTGGGACTTCTGCCTGGCAGAGGGACCCCGCACTGGGCGGGAGCCTACCAGCTTTCCTTCCACGACCTCTGTTCCCGCAGACTGCGCTGAAGAGACAGGTACCCCAAGCTCCCTATCCCCAATATAACATCACTTGGGACACGGCCTGTTGGGGCTTCCGTCTGTGCCCGAGAACGGGTCAGCGCTATGGTCGTCTGGGTGCCAGATCAGCGGGCCATCACATCTACAGGGTGAGCAGCACCAAGGAGAGTGCCCTCTGCCATCTTTGCTCCAGTGACTGGGAGGTTGGGACAGCCAGGTTCTGAGACAGACAGGCATAATATCGCTTGGGTCTCGGGCGGCTTGTGTGTATGCGGCTCCCAGGTGCTGGGCTGATCTGCAGTGACCAGCGCGCCATCTCTGCTGTGGGACTTCTGCCTGGGAGAGGGACGCCCCCTCCCCCCTCAGGAGAGATCACACACCCCTGCACAGGGCAGGAGCCTACCAGCCTCCCTTTGGCGACCTCTGCTCCAGGAATCCACTAGGCTGAGCCTTTAGATGTGCAAGGCCTCCCCAATATAAGATCACTTGGGGCAAGGCACATTAGGGCTCCAAAGTCACTCAGGAGCAGGCAGGCCCCAGAAATCGGCGCCAGAGGAATCCTGGTAATCCAGGGGGGGCAGAAATAGCTTTGCAGGCTCACAGGAGGTCCAACCAACAGCCAGTGGCAGCAGGACCAACTAACACCAGAGGTATCCAGATGGCAAAAGGTAAGCGTAGGAATGTTACTAACAGAAGTCAAAGTAATGTGGGACCATCCGAACCCAACTCTCCAACAGCAGCAAGTCCTGGATACCCCACCACACCCGAAAGACAAGATCTGGATTTAAAATCACTTCTCATGATCCTATTAGAGGATCACAAGAAGGACACAAATAAATCTCATAAAGAGTTACAGGAGACCATGAATCAACGGTTAGAAGCCCTTACAAAGGAAACACAAAAATCGCTTAGAGAAATGCGGGAGAACATGGATCAAAAGATGGAGGCGCACAAGGAGACAACACAAAAATCGCCTAACGAGATGAATCAAAGGGTAGATGCACTCACAAAGGAATCACAAAATTTGCATAAAGAAATGCAGAAGAATAGGGGTCAACAGATGGATGCCCATAAGGAGGCAACACAAAAATTGCTTAAAGAAATGAATCAACGGTTAGATGCCCTTACAAAGAAACAGGAGAACTGCTTAAAGAAATGCAGGAGACGATGGATCAACAGATGGAATCCCATGAGGAGGAAACACAAAAATCGCTCAGAGAAATGCAGGAGAACGTGGGTCAACAGGCAGAAATCCTGAAAGAGGTAATGCAAAAATACCTTAAAGAAATACAGGAAAATACAAACAAACAAGTGAAGGATCTCAGCAAATCCATCAAGGAACTAAAAAAGGAAGTAGAAACAACTAAGAAATCACAAAGAGAGACAACTTTGGAGATAGAAAACCTTGGGAAGAAATCAGGAGTCATAGATGCAAACATCAACAATAGAATACAAGAGATGGAAGAAAGAATCTCAGGTGCTGAAGATTCCATAGAAAGCATCGATTCAACAGTCAAAGAAAATGCAAAATGCAAAAAACGTGTAACCCAAAACATCCAGGAAATCCAGGACACAATGAGAAGACCAAACCTAAGGATTATAGGTATAGATGAGAGTGAAGATTTGCAACTTAAAGGGCCAGTAAATATCTTCAACAAAATTATGGAGGAAAACTTCCCTAACTTAAAGAGAGAGATGCCAATGAACATACAAGAAGCCTACAGAACTCCAAACAGACTGGACCAGAACAGAAATACCTCCCGTCACATAATAATCAAAACACCGAATGTTCTAAACAAAGAAAGAATACTAAAAGCAGTAAGAGAAAAGGGCCAAGTAACATACAAAGGAAGACCTATCCGAATCACATCAGACTTCTCACCAGAGACTATGAAAGCCAGAAGATCCTGGGCAGGTCTCATGCAGACACTAAGACAGCACAAATGCCAGCCTAGACTACTATACCCAGCAAAACTCTCAATCACCATAGATGGAGAGACCAAGATATTCCATGATAAAACCAAATTTTCACAATATCTTTCCACAAATCCAGCCCTGCAACGGATAATAGGTGGAAACCTCCAATACAGGGAGAGAAACAACACCCTGGAAAAAATGAGATAATAACCTTCTTGAATCAAACCCAAAAGTAGATAACCACTCAAACATAAAGATAGCGTCAAGAATGGCAGATGGCAATAATCAATATGCCTTAATCTCTCTTAATATCAATGGTCTCAATTCCCCAATTAAAAGACATAGACTAGCAGACTGGATATGTAAACAGGACCCAGCATTTTGCTGCATGCAGGAAACGCACCTCAGTGTCAAAGACAAACACTACCTCAGAGTAAAAGGCTGGAAAACAATTTTACAAGCAAATGGCCCCAAGAAACGAGGTGGAGTAGCTATCCTAATAGTGGATAAAATTGATTTTCAACCTAAAGTCATCAAAAAAGACACAGAAGGACACTACATACTGATCAAGGGAAAAATCCACCATCAAGAACTCTCAATTCTGAATATCTATGCTCCAAATGCAAGGGCACCCTCATTCGTAAAAGAAACTTTACTAAAACTCAAAGCACACATCGCACCGCACACAATAATAGTGGGTGACTTCAACACCCAGCTCTCTGAAATGGATCGTTCAGGAAAGCAGAAACTAAACAGGGACACAGTGAATCTAATTGAAACCTTGGACCAAATGGAACTAACTGATATATATAGAACATTTCATCCTAGAGCTAAAGAATACACCTTCTTCTCAGCTCCTCATGGTACCTTCTCCAAAATTGACCATATAATTGGTCACAAATCAGACCTCAACAGATACAAGAAGATAGAAATAATCCCATGCCTCCTATCAGATAACTATGGAATAAGGGTGATCTTCAATGGCAACAAAAACAAAAGAAAACCCACGTACACATGGAGGCTAAACAATGCTCTACTCAATGATAACTTGGTCAAGGTGGAAATAAAGAAAGAAATCAAAGACTTTTTGAAAGTTAATGAAAATGAAGGCACAACATACCCTAATTTATGGGACACAATGAAAGCAGTGCTAAGAGGAAAATTCATAGCCCTGAGTGCCACCAAAAAGAAACGGGAGAAAGCATACACTAACAGCTTAATGGCACACCTGAAAGCCCTGGAACAAAAAGAAGCAAATACACCAAAGAGGAGTAGAAGGCAGGAAATCATCAAACTCAGGGCTGAAATCAATCAAGTAGAAACAAATAAAACCACACAAAGAATCAACAAAACGAGGAGTTGGTTCTTTGAGAAAATTAACAAGATAGATAAGCCCTTAGCCAGACTAACCAGAGAGCACAGAGATAGTATCCAAATTAATAAAATCAGAAACGAAAAGGGAGAGATAACAACAGAAACTGAGGAAATTCAAAAAATCATCAGATCCTACTACAAAAACCTGTATTCAACACAACTAGAAAATCTTGAGGAAATGGACAATTTCCTTGACAAATACCAAGTACCAAAATTAAATCAGGATCAAATAGACCATCTAAACCGTCCTATAAGGCCTGAAGAAATAGAAGTTGTCATTGGAAGTCTTCCAACCAAAAAAAGCACAGGTCCAGATGGTTTTAGTGCAGAATTCTATCAGACCTTCAAAGAAGACCTAACACCAATACTCTTCAAACTGTTCCACAAAATAGAAACAGAAGGAACACTACCCAACTCGTTCTATGAAGCCACAATTACACTAATACCAAAAGCACACAAAGATCCGACAAAGAAAGAGAATCTCAGGCCAATCTCTCTTATGAATATCGATGCAAAAATATTCAATAAAATTCTTGCCAACCGAATCCAAGAACACATCAAAATGATCATTCACCACGATCAAGTAGGCTTCATCCCAGGGATGCAGGGATGGTTCAATATAAGGAAATCCATCAATGTAATCCACTACATAAACAATCTCAAAGAAAAAAACCACATGGTCATCTCATTAGATGCTGAGAAAGCATTTGACAAAATTCAGCATCCTTTCATGCTAAAGGTCTTGGAAAGATCAGGAATTCAAGGCCCATATCTAAACATAGTAAAAGCAATTTACAGCAAACCGGTAGCCAGCATCAATCTAAATGGCGAGAAACTTGAAGCAATCCCACTAAAATCAGGGACTAGACAAGGCTGCCCTCTCTCTGCATATCTTTTCAATATAGTACTTGAAGTTCTAGCTAGAGCAATTAGACAACAAAAAGAGGTCAAAAGGATACAAATTGGAAAGGAAGAAGTCAAACTATCACTATTTGCAGACGATATGATAGCATACATAAGCGACCCAAAGAACTCCACCAGAGAACTCCTACAGCTGATAAATGACTTCAGCAAAGTGGCCGGATATAAAATCAACTCAAGCAAGTCAGAAGCCTTCCTATACTCAAAGGATAAGCAGGCTGAGAAAGAAGTAAGAGAAATAATACCCTTCATGATAGCCACAAACCATATTAAGTATCTTGGCGTGACTCTAACCAAACAAGTGAAAGATCTGTATGACAAGAACTTCAAGTCTCTGAAGAAAGAAATTGAAGAAGACCTCAGAAGATGGAAAAATCTGCCATGCACATGGATTGGCAGGATTAATATAGTAAAAATGAGCATTTTACCAAAAGTAATACACAGATTCAATGCAATCCCCATCAAAATCCCAACTCAATTCTTCATAGAGTTAGAAAGAGCAATTCAAAAATTCATCTGGAACAACAGAAAACCCAGAATAGCTAAAACTATTCTCAAGAGTAAAAGAACCTCTGGGAGAATCAGTATCCCGGACCTCAAGCTGTACTACAGAGCAATAGTGTTAAAAACTGCATGGTATTGGTATAGTAACAGACATGTAGATCAATGGAACAGAATTGAAGACCCAAAAATGAATCCACACTCCTATGGTCACTTGATCTTTGACAAAGGAGCTAAAACCATCCAGTGGCAAAAAGATAGCCTTTTCAACAAATGGTGCTGGCTCAGCTGGAGGTCAACATGCAGAAGAATGCAAATTGACCTATCCTTATCTCCTTGCACTAAGCTCAATTCTAAGTGGATCAAAGATCTCCACATAAAACCAGACACACTGAAACTAATAGAAGAGAAACTACGGAAGATCCTTGAATATATGGGCACAGGGGAGAATTTCCTGAACAGAACTCCAATAGCTTATGCTCTAAGATCAAGAATAGACAAATGGGACCTCATTAAATTACAAAGATTTTGCAAGGCAAAAGACACTGTCAAAAAGACAAAGCAGCAACCAACTAACTGGGAAATGATCTTTACCAACCTTACATCCGACAGAGGGCTAATATCCAAGATATACAAAGAACTCAAGAAGTTAAACTCCAGAGAGGCAAGTAACCCTATTAAAAAATGGGGTACAGAGCTACACAAGGAGTTCTCACCTGAAGAATATCTAATGGCTGAGAAGGACCTAAAGAGATGTTCATCATCCTTAGTCATTAGGGAAATGCAAATCAAAACAACCCTGAGATTCCATCTCACACCAGTCAGGATGGCTAAGATTAAAAACACAGGAGACAGCAGTTGTTGGCGAGGATGTGGAGAAAGAGGAACACTCCTCCACTGCTGGTGGAATTGCAGGCTGGTACAACCACTCTGGAAAACAGTCTGGCGGTTCCTCAGAAAACTGGGCATGACACTTCCGGAGGATCCGGCTATACCACTCCTGGGCATATATCCAGAGACTTTACCTGCATGCAATAAGGACACATGCTCCACTATGTTCATAGCAGCCTTATTTATAATAGCCAGAAGCTGGAAAGAACCCAGATGTCCCTGAATGGAGGAATGGATTCAGAAGATGTGGTATATCTACACAATGGAATACTACTCTGCAATTAAAAACAATGAATTCACGAAATTCCTAGGCAAATGATCAGAACTTGAAAATATCATCCTTAGTGAGGTAACCCAATCACAAAAGAACACACATGGTATGCAGTCACTGATAAGGGGATATTGACCCAGAATCTCGGAATACCCTAGACACAATCCGCATATCAATAGATTTCTAAAAAGATGGAAGGAGAGACCCCTGGTCCTGGAAAGACTGGATGTAGGGGAAAGCCAGGACAGAGTAACGAGAGGGGGTTGAATGGAGAAAAGAGGGAGGGAAGGGGGCTTATGGGACTTTCGGGGAGGGAGGAAACGGGAAAGGGGAAGTGATTTGGAATGTAAATTAAAAAAATAAAATATAAAAAAAAAAAGAAAACATTTGTGGATTTCTCTACCATTTTCTTACTAAATTCTAATTGAATTTCACTATGGTCAGTGCACATGTTCTTCTTCAGTTTCGTTATTTAAAATTTGTTGGGACTTACTTTATTGCCTAGCATATGGTCTGCTTTGGTAAATGTTCTTTGTACAGTCAAAAATAATGTATGGCCGGGCGGTGGTGGCGCACGCCTTTAATCCCAGCACTTGGGAGGCAGAGGCAGGAGGATTTCTGAGTTCGAGGCCAGCCTGGTCTACAAAGTGAGTTCCAGGACAGCCAGGGCTACACAGAGAAACCCTGTCTCGAAAAACCAAAAAAAAAAAAAAAATATGTGCAAAGAATTCAATTTAATATTCTATAAAGATCAATTAGTGTATTTTTCGTAACTGTTACAACCGATTCCATTAAGGTTTAACCTATATCCACAGGATACTGTCATGTGTTCTGCTTTACTGGAAATTGGAAGTAATCTTTTATTTGATGGCATTTGCAGAATTGTTGAAGGTCATGCTGCTAATATACACATGGCAGACTAGGATGTCGAGGGAATTTATACCCCTAAGAACCACTCCTTAGTTAAAGCCCTTTGGAAGAACATGTATATCTGCTCTACGTATATTCTTCTTTATCCTTTGGATTGATATAATACTGAGGAGATTTTTATTTCTTTTATTTCATGTTCATGTGAGAACTAGTACACATTATGGCACACATGTGGAGATCAGATCAACTTAGAATTGATTATATCTTTAAACCACGTGGGTTCTGCAGATCTGACTCCAGTCATCAGGATTGGTGGCAAGTGTCTTTATTCATTGAACCCTTTTGCTAGCCCAGATTTTTTAATCTTTCTGTTGTTGTTTTGGAAATGAAGTCTCCACATGCAGTTCTAGCTGTCCCGGAAATTATTATGTAGACCACACTGGCCTTATACTTACAGAAATTTACCTCCCTCTCCTCTTCAGTACTGTGGTTAAAGTCATGCATTACCGTGGTTGAAGAAAGTGTAATATTTTCAGGTTTTTTCTCACAGATGGGTCCCAAAATATAATGTCCATTCTTATAGCAGTACACTGTAGTAGTTAACAATGTCTTTTTTTAAGAAGTCTCTAATGAATTATCTTCTTTAAATGAATTGATACCCTCAATATGATTATATTTTTCTTTTCTGAAATTGAGCAACCTAAATACAAAAACTGTATAATAGAGGGCATGTGTATTTCAATCTATTGGTTCATATTGACATATAATTATGCCATGATGAAGTTTATCAAATTATTATTTTACTTTATATTTTCAATATTTCTGATAATAATTTAGTGAACTTGCTCTGGATTAGGCATACAAATAATGTATTTTTCACCATCTTTTAAGTTTTATATTTCTTTATAGTTATTTTATCTCTAGTAAGCAGTATATATTTTGGATTTTATTTTATTGTATTATTTTGACAACATCAGTCTATAAGTAACATATTTAGTCATTATCAATTAATATGGCTATCTTGTCCACATTCCACTCATTCTCATTCCTTAAATAATTTTACATTAATGAAGTGTTATTATTCCATTTTATAACCTTAGTAGTAAATTTTTGGTGTTATTTAATGGTTGCCCTAAGCATTATAACAAGAATTTGTTGCTCATTAATGTGAAATATGTGAATGAGTACTTTTACTACTTCTTAAATAATATAAGGATCATTTAATACTTCCATACACCCTCTTCAAGTGTTTTTATGTTTTTGCAAAGGACTTTGATTCCACTTATATATTAAACCATGCATTCCATCATCATCGTTTTAATTTCCAAACATACATATTTTTTTTCCTTTCAGGAATTCCTCATTGATCTGGATTATGGTACTTCTACTTTGCACAATTCATAATACAAGTTTTCTGTTCAAAGTGATTTTTAATGTGAAGTTTCTGATATTTTTTTCCAGTTTAGTTTATAACAGCATGCTTTCATTTGCCTGCTAGAGTGATAAGTATTTTCATTTTATACTCACTGGTTGTTTTACAATTATTTGCTTATCTGACACTGAGCCACCAACCAGGAGGCATATACCAGTTGATATGAGGCCCCCAATACATATAAAGCAGAGGACTTCCTGGTCTTGACTCAGTTAGAGAATAGACACCTAACCCTCAAGAGACTTGAGGCCCCAGGTAGTAGGGAGGTCTGGTGGGGTGAGGAGTGGGGGTGGGGTCATCCCCTTGGAGACAGGAGAGGTGGTGTGGGATGTGGAACAGTTAGAGGGTGGACCAGGAGGGAGATGAAGTCTGGACTGCAAAAAAAGATTAAATAAATAAATAATTAATTAAATATCCTGTTTTACTCTTACTTCTATCATGCCCATGAAAAAAAAAAAACAGTTGTCACACTTACTACTATTTTTCATAAATATAACAGGTCTCATAAAAAAATCCTTCAGATGATGTCATCAATTTCTTTGTTTTTCAGAAATTTGAATATCAACAACATATATATTCATGTATGTTCTTTTCTAATCTATTTTTCCAATATATATTTGTAAAATTATTGACAAATATTTTTCAGATTTGTGGTTTCCATTTTTGCTACAGTGTAGTTATACATATAAATAACTCCAGAAAGAAAACAAATGACACTATAACATAATGAAAAACCAAACCACAATTAAGGACATAAATTAGCAAGACAAAGAAAAAAACCAAAATCAATGAGTTTATTATTACCAACTCTATTTCTATTGTTGAACTTTTCTCTTGGGTTTAGTACCACTTTTGCTAATTTTTATTGAATTGTTACTAGACATGCATAGAAACTTAGAGGCTTTGTTTTTGGTGGGGTTGTGTGTTCTTAGTACAGTAAGTAATCTTATAAAGTGTTATCTACTCAACTGCATTATTACTCTGGCATTTAGCCCCCTTTGTTTCTTTTCTGAAAATCTGAGATGTCTAACAGAAACCCTCCTCTTTTATAACTGTAAACTCTTATTTATAGTCCTTATAATGCAAAGATATATAAAATTTATAATATAAAATTATTAGTATAAATATAATATGTTATATCATATTTTGTTCAGGTTTTGTGTATGTCCTACAAAGAGAAAGTATTCTGAAAGTAATGAGTCTGACATTAGCAGAAACTCTTCTAACCAACGAGTAATGAAGTTGTCAAGCCATGAATGACCTGGCTTGGAAAAGCAATTTTATGGTAAATAAAAAAGATGTCCTTCACAAAGACCTATTTATATTGTAGAAAAATTAATAAACTTAAATATTTAAATATAATCAATTTCATTTCATGAACATGTTCATATTTTGAAAAACACTAGTTGGTGAATAAGACATTCTCCTTGAAAACTACTTTAGTATTTGTATATAAGAATTTCATGTAATCCTAAATTACTTTTTTCAAGAAGAAAACATGCTCGTCCATCACCAAATTATAGTAGCTCATATGCAGCATATACAAGGAGTATCACTGTTTAGAGTACAACAGGCTAAGAAATACTGTAAGCTTTTGGCTAAAAATTAAAATAAGCTGCTGAGTATTGAGGGGATAGGATACATTAAACGCCTGTAGAAGTGTGAACCTTTCAAATCAAGACGTGAAATTAATAGTAAATAACAAATCTGTGCCAAGATTAAGATTATTTTCTGTATTCTTTGAAAGCACGTTGGTTCACCTGAGGCGTTGAGTCATTCAAAGAATGCTATACCAGGGAGTATTTTAAACTTGCTATTTGTAACTCTGAGAATTGAAAGGAGAAATTTTGTCAAAGAACCAGAAATACCCCCCGTGATAATTACTTCACGTTTTGAACAATGCATTTATTAAGTAACTGTTATGATTGAGGTTTTATGGAAAACCATATGGCACAAATGTATTACCTTGTTTCTATGTTGTCAAAATATATATAAAACAATAACAATAATAGAAAAAATATATTTTCTCTTCTACTACAGGTAAAAACAAAGCAAGGCCAGGTGTAGGTTGTTTATTTGGCAGAAAACATTGGAGTCAATAAATATAACTTTTCCAGAAGCCAAAAGCAAGTTAGTTAGGCAGGAATTATATCATGAATTCACTTCAGCAATAAAAGGATTTTTTTTAGTGTGTGAGCATGCTAGAGTTTTAGAAGTGAAAAATGCCCTTATAATCAGTTTATATTCATTTAATAAAGTCATAAGATTGAAGGTACCTAGTGACTCAATTGTTAGTTCAGAGTCAAGAGAAGTTTGAAAACAGACTGATGGCTGAATCAACAATGGAAATATTGTATTTCGAATGTCCACAGTTGAAATTTTCGGTAGTGATTGAGATAAGGGTGAGAAAGAACAGATAAGGATGACAGAGGAGATAGCATGGTGCACAGAGAGATAAGAATGCTTGCATGAAGATAAATGAAGTTCTGGATATGACAATATTAACAAAGAACTTTAAGAAGACAGCAGTTGATTTCTTTCAGATTCTTATTATATAATGTTCAGTTTAAACTCATGGTCAAAAGAACCGACGAAATAGGGAATATAACACCTATTGCATCAATAATTAGAATAAACACATAATTTATAATCAAAACAGGATATCTTTGGGAAGTAAAATAAAATGTTATTTAAAATAGACAAAGGAGATACAGAGCATAAAGATAAATAAACCTTACCATGTAGGCGTTTCTCATTTCTTCATCTGTATACTGTGATGCATATCCACTCTAAGGTGAGATAATTAAGATATTTAAGTCCTTGGTATCTGTTGCATTGGTGTTTGTCAAACTGGGGTGATTTTGTCTTTTCTTTCTGCAAAAAGTGTAAGCTCAGGAAACTCGGGATATACAACTTTTCTTTCTTTGTAGCCTCATGAGTTATGTACAGAACCGTGAATTTACTTATAATGCACTAAGCATAACTTCTGTTTGCTTTTGCAAACTTATTTGCAGTTTACTCTCATCCAATTAGTAATCTGAAAACCAAATGGATCCTTACATCAAATAGGAAAATAAGGGTGGGGGAGTGTTGTAAATTAGCAAACTTATGTAGACTATATTATGTAAACAGTTATTTTGAAAATAAAATCCAGGTTTGCATTCTTGCCCCAGGATATGTGTGTAGCCAATTCTTTTTCATTCAATCTTATGTAGGGCTGGCTGTTTTGTCCTCTGGGTAATAAAACTGGCATTTTCTAGCAGATGGAAGTATTTTGAAATGTGACTAAGGCTTCCAACTTGCTAGTTTCTAGTGTTATTTGACCTAAATGCAAGAGGTCAAGGATAAAGCTTAAAGTTTTTTTCTTGTGAATGATATAGAAATTGGTCCAGGCAAAATTCCAGTTTAAATGGGGTGCTGATGCTATTTGGATAGTTGACATTTCAATCAGTATAGTGGCTTAAACATGTCTTGAGACGTAGAAGAGGAAGCATTTTTCTCATCATCCCTTTGGTAAACATGTAAGAATTAATTTAATGCTTGAATTATTTCACTATCCTCTGTGACTGTTTCTCATTCTCTTCTAAAATGGCCTTTCCTCATCCATGGCTGGCCTCTTATTCAATACTGCTTCAAACGTGGCTTGACAGCTTACATCAGTTGTTAGGTTAACCCCAGATTAATATTAGATTCACTATTACTCTGTGAAAAATTTTTATTCCTTTCTGATAGTAAATATAAGATATTTAAAAACAAATTTGTTGTCTTAGCAAAATCAAATTATCCTCCTCTCTTAATTAAATCTTGCATAAACCAATTTGACAATAAAGACTCCATAATACTCACTCTTCTACATCAAAAAACAAGTCTTCTTTACATGAATAATATTTATTAATATTTACTGAAGCAATATTTGTGATACAGATGGGGCCCAGGAGTTGTTTCATAAACCACATGAACACCAGTCTCAGTTAGACAGGGGCAGATTTTTGAGCATATGCCTCAGGACTCGATCAAGGTCACTGTTCAGGTTCAGGAGCTGAATGCATGACATTGAGTTAAAATCCAACAGGACTTTTAAGCATAAAATCCACAAATATCTGTGCCAAGTTATTCTACCACTCAAGATTTAGGGATAGGGGATTTCCTTAGGAACATGTCTTTGTTGTGCACTTATCCTGTTCCCATTGGTTGGGGTACTCAACTGCGGCAGGGGACTTGCCTTGTCTAACATTCATGTCTTAAGTTACCAACCATGATATCAGTTACCCAAATATGTGTGTCTTTCTGCCAAGTAGAATGTCAGTTCCCAGGGAGGTATTAAACTTTACTCGATCCCTACTCAAACTGGAAGTCTTATTACAAATAGTCTCTTATATTGATGCAGATTTCTCCTATATTGTGGTCCATCCCAGTAGCAGCTTATAAAAGCAAATACCATAAAAGTTTATACACAGCTGTAGGAAGTGTTGCTGACTCGGGTCCAAGCTTCTCTAAACTCTTCTTTGGGATATGTATGTTCTAGTTCTTTCTTTGGTGTAGATTTAAATTTTTTCTAGAAGGACCAACTTGTTTTAATTTTTCTAATGATTTTGACACTGAAAGTCCCACTTCTAGGGAACCACTTCTGTTTCCAGAAACCTGGGACAGTAAGTCAATGTACATTAGTGTCTTGTTTGCTCTTTCGTAAATGTACTCTACTATGAAACTTCCCTTTTCAAATGCAGTGCTCAGGAGGAGATACAACATAACTAGCCATGAGACAAAATTTATATAATTTGTATCATTTGTTCAATGAATTACTAAAATACCTTGCTATTTTTGAGTCTAGGAGGAACAATAACTAAAGATTTGTTCTTATTTAATATATTGAAACATGGAGTGTTTTGCAAAATCAAAGTAGTGAAGATTGTATATGTTTAATCTCATTTTACTATTCTGTACTCTTTTCAGATGCCTTATTTCCCTAAATTACAAGGAACAAGGAACCTAAGAGTCACCCAATCAGGGGCTCTTTCCCACTGCATATTTGGTGCCAGATAGATTTATGAGCTTTTCATTAATCCTAAAGCAGTGTGATATAGATTTTTGACCTAATTTCCAGTTTATACTATTTATTTGTATAGTCATCCTAAATCTAAGAAAATATCTGAATACCTATATAATATTACTAAAAAGTTTTGAAAGAAATTGCTTATATGCTAATTCCTCAGAGTTTATTGCCAAGTTGGAACAATTTGTGACTTGTTGAATTTCAAATTAGTAATCATTTATTTGCCTCTAAATACAGTTGAACAGTGAATCATTTACTATGTAAGTATAAGATCCTGGCTTTGATCTTCATAACTACACAAAAATCTTTCCAAATAATCTGTGTATAAATTTCTAAAGCAATTGCAGAGTAATATTCCATTGTGTAGATATACCACATCTTCTGAATCCATTCCTCCGTTGAGGAACATCTGGGTTCTTTCCAGCTTCTGGCTATTATAAATAAGGCTGCTATGAACATAGTGGAGCATGTGTCCTTATTGCATGCAGGTAAAGCCTCTGGGTATATGCCCAGGAGTGGTATAGCCGGATCCTCCAGGAGTGTCATGCCCAGTTTTCTGAGGAACCGCCAGACTGCTTTCCAGAGTGGTTGTACCAGCTTGCAATTCCACCAGCAGTGGAGGAGTGTTCCTCTTTCTCCACATCCTCGCCAACAACTGCTGTCTCCTGTGTTTTTGATCTTAGCCATCCTAACTGGTGTGAGATGGAATCTCAGGGTTGTTTTGATTTGCATTTCCCTAATGATTAAGGATGATGAACATCTCTTTAGGTGCTTCTCAGCCCTTAGATATTCTTCAGGTGAGAACTCTTTGTTTAGCTCTGTACCCCATTTTTTAATAGGGTTACTTGCCTCTCTGGAGTTTAACTTCTTGAGTTCTTTGTATATATTGAATAATAGCCCTCTGTCGGATGTAAGGTTGGTAAAGATCATTTCCCAGTTAGTTGGTTGCTGCTTTGTCTTTTTGACAGTGTCTCACGAAATTCCTAGGCAAATGGTCAGATCTTGAAAATATCATCCTTAGTGAGGTAACCCAATCACAAAAGAACACACATGGTATGCAGTCACTGATAAGGGGATATTGACCCAGAATCTCGGAATACCCTAGACACAATCCGCATATCAATAGATTTCTAAGAAGATGGAAGGAGAGACCCCTGGTCCTGGAAAGACTGGATGTAGGGGAACGCCAGGACAGAGTAATGAGAGGGGGTTGAATGGAGAAAAGAGGGAGGGAAGGGGGCTTATGGGACTTTCGGGGAGGGAGGAAATGGGAAAGGGGAAATGATTTGGAATGTAAATTAAAAAAATAAAATAAAATAAATAATAAAAAAAAATTTCTAAAGCAAATATTAATCTGGCAAGCCACAGGACTGATCCAGATTTAAGATGTAGATATTTCTTTTGTTATTCTGTACAATAAGAGCCTTTTTAATAATAGATTTATTTTTAATTGATTTTTACTATGTTTTTAAAAGCAATTTGCATCAAAACATAGATTTCAGGTCTCATTTGAAGAAAAATACTGTATGAAAAATTTGATTTTGCAGTAACTTTGATCACACTCTGAACCTGAGATTGTATTATTTACTAAAAAAAAAACTGTTTGGAATTGTGATGTGCCTCAGCCCTTACACATACCTTTAATCCCTCTGGCTAGAATGCAGATATTGCCTTAGTAGACACTGTTAATGTTAATCCAAAACAGTGGAGGAGGTAAAATTAGTTTGTAGAAGGAAGCACCCATGTATGAAAGTGATGTCTAATTGAGTGGCAGACAAAGTGACAAATCAGAGAAATATTTGACAGAATAGGATATGTCCAACTCTCATGAGTAGAGAGAGGAAAGGGAAGCATTTTAAAAGAGCAGAGAGAGAAGGAAAGAGAGGAGGTAGTTTTACCAGGAGAGTTTTACAGAGACAAGTTGAAAAGAGAATAAGCTAGACACAGGCAAAGATAGAACAAGCCAGGGAATGAGAAGAAGCCAGAAGATTAGAACATATTTCCAAAGTTAGTATGAGGCCACACACAGCAATTCAGGAGAGGCTTTCTAAGTCAGATTGAATCAGTCAGCATGGAGACGAGTCAGAATAGCTGGGTTGACCAGGCAGATAGAGTTAAGAAAAAAAAGGGTGATCTTATTCAGCAGTAAATCTCAGAGGCTGAAAGCATTTTAGGCCAAGATAAAACTATTTGAAGGCTAGAAGCTTCCAAGACTAGGCTTAAGTTAGCGGACTAAGACAGTTATCTTCAGAGACAACAATTATTCCTGGAGATTAAAAGTTACTATTACAATTTGCTTGAGTGATATGATGGAATGGAAGAGTAGTTTTACTTTTAACTGGACAATGTGCTTTACAGGTATGGTAGTTTCAAGCCCAATCTATTGTTGTCTGGGCTCACTAGTTTCATTCATTATTATACTATCATTTTGCTGGATACTGAAAACCCTTGTATAAGTCCTCATCTTGAACTATTTTTCTGTCTTGCTTATTTTCTATTTTAGAAGATAAATGCTAAGTTGTTGCTAACAAAACTAAAACTGCCATAGCAATTCATTTTTCATAATGTCTATAATCTTATTTGAAAGAAAATATGTATTCATAATTGAGGCATTTACATTGCAAGTATACCAGATTTACTGAACTAATGACCACAATTTTCCTGTCTTCTCCTGTTGACAGTTTTTATCAGTACTTCCTGCATCCATTCTGGGCTTAGCCATGAAGGTAATTTTGACCAACAAAACACTAGAAATTAGTTTGAAAAATGTAAAAACTAACTAAAACACATTAAGGAAGAAAACAGAGCACAGCCAGTTCCTTGGAAATGTACTTGGGATCTTTCCATCTTCTGATATCTTCTGGTATAGGAACAGAGAAGTTGATCAGTGGAATCGAATCTAAGACCCTGAAATAAGCCAACACACATAGACACACTTGATTTTGACAAATCATAGAATGGAAAAAAGAAAGGATCTTCAACAAATGATCATGGTCTAACTCGATGTCAGTATGTAGAAGAATGCACAGAGATCCATATCTATCACCCTGTACAAATCTCACGTCCAGGTGGGTCAAAGGCCTCAATGTAAAATGAGATAGACTAAATCTAATAGAAGAGAAAGTGGGAAATAGCTTTGAACTCATTGGTAAAATACACTCTAGTACCAAGAAAGTGTTTGTGAACCCCAAAAGACCAGTCAGGAGCTGAGCTGATTCAAATTCACCAGGATCTTTATTAGAACTAGCTTAGGTTCAGCCCACCTGAGAAGAAACCTGAACAATCATGGGGCAAGGTTTTATAGAATGTAGCAAGGTGAGTATTAGCCTGGAAATGCTGGATTTTTTAGGGGAGATTAAGCTGGAAATGCAGGTCTTGTTGCTGTTAGCCTAGAAACTGGGTTAAGCTCAGTTTTGTTGGGTGGTAACTTGGAAACTAATGCTAGGTATCAGCCTTGACATCAAACTTAGATAAGATGAAGTCTGAATTCAAAAATTTGGTCTCTCTAGATAACTTCCTGAACAGAATAACAATGACTCAGACTCTAAGTTCAACAATTGGTAAATGGAACTGCATCAAACTGAAAAGCAAAAGACACTGTCAATAGGACAAAACTACATCCCACAGACTGGAAAAGGATCTTTATCAACCTTACGTCTGACAGAAAATGGGGTACAGAGCTAAACAGAAAATTCTTAACAGAGGGATCATGAATGACCAAGAAATACTTAAGTAAATGTTCAAAGTTCTTAGTCATAAAAGAAATACAAATCAAAACAACTCTGATATTCCATTTTCACCCATCAGAATGGTTAAGATAAAAAACTGAAGTGACAGCATGTGCTGGATGTCGAGGTGGGGAACACTCCTCCATTACTAGTGGGAGTGCAAATTTGTTCAAGGACTTTAGAAATTAACTATTCTGCTATTATAAAACCAAGATATCATAAATTTTGCAGGCAAGTGGATGCATCTTGAGAATATCATCCTGAGTTATGTAACCCAGTCCCAAAAGGGCTTGCATCGTACATACCCACTGATAAGTGGATATAAGCCATAAAATTTAGGATAACCTTCCTATACTTCATAGATCCAAAGAAGCTAAAGAAGAAGGAAGACCCAAGTGAGGATGTTTGAATCTCATTTAGAAGAGGAAATAAAATAGTTATTGTTGGCAGATGGTGGTAGGGAACTAGGTAGGAAAGGGGATGGAAAGGGGAATGATGGGTTCAGGATCAAGTTTGGGGAGGGGCAGGAGAGATGTAGAGATGACCATGAGAATGAATGGAAATCTGCAACTGAAAGGGTTGGGAAGGTGGTAATGTATCTCTAGGACATGACAAGAATCAATGTAGGTGACCACAGCTGTGACTCACATCATTGTGGATATGGAACCGGAGGAGGCCTCCTCCTATAGCCAGTCAGGAACCCCAGCGGAGCCATAGGATACCAACCCACCCACAAAACATTGAATGCAATATATATCCTGTTTACAAGAAATGCAGAGATGGGTCGAGGTGACATAAACTGAAGGAATGGCCAACCAATAACCACCCAAACTTGAGACCTACCACTCCATTGTCTAGCACCAATCCCTGATGCTATTAATGATATTCTGTTATGCTTGCAGACAGTAGTCTAGTTTGCCTGTCCTCTGAGAGGCTCCAGCTAGCTGCTGATTTAGACAGATACAGACATCCATAGTCAAACAGTGGATGGAGCTTAGAAAATCTTATGGAAGAGTTAAGGGAAGGATTTTGCCCCCAAATAGATAGGAACTCCACAGGAAGACCAACAGATTCAACTAACCTGGACCCTTGGGGCTCTCAGACACTGAACCACCAAAATAGCATCCATGACCTAGACCTAGTCCCCTATCCCCCACCTATATATATATCACATGTGCAGCTTGATCTTCATGTGGATCCCTAACAACTTGAGTACAGCTATTCCAAAATAGTCTTTCTGTGGGATATGTTCTTCTAGCTGGGCTGCCTTGTCTATCTGCAGTGGAAGAAGATGTGGCTATCCCCATAGAAACTTGATGTGCCAAGGTAAAGGGATACCCAGGTGTGATTCCAGCTTCTGAGAAAAGGAGAGGGGGGAAAGGGGCCTATGATCAGAGGGGTGACTGGGAAGAGGGCCAGTGAGTAGGATGTAAAGTGAATCAATAACATTTAAAAAATAAATTCTGAAAAACATCTAGACCTTTAAAATTCTGGAAATTTCTTAAGAATTTTTATGGAATGGTTTTTCTAAATGCTTTCTTCAGAACTGACCAAGAAAAAAGGAAAAACAGTACTATTTCAGAGATTGACGGTAAAAGGTAGAGAGAACAGTAGGCTAGTGACCCATTGCTAAGTGTAATTGGATACTTAGTTCAGCAACATCTGCCACTCATTTGTATGATATAGGATATGCTCATTCAGCCAGATTTTCTAGCTGTTTCCAATATTGTTTATGTCTGAAAGAGAACATGAGGTCTGAAGTATAAACAGAGTTACATAAAAGTTTGGAGACATGTAGGAGAAAAGGATATTTTGCATATAGAATGATATGAATACTCATGATGAGACTCTATTTGGATTGCTAGGTAGGTAGATAGGTAGATTTGTGGTGATCTGTACTAAATAATTTTATATAATCTGTGTCCTCTGTACATTCTTCACTAGGAGTTGTCATTTTCTTTGACTAATGGGAGGACAGAAGGCATAATGTAAGCAGATGCTTTAAAATGTTGTTTAGAGGTTTGCTTCTATACTCTGTACTCTTCTTTCCACCTAATACGATTACTCCTGTTGACTGCTTTGTGATAAATGGCATTTGGCCCTGTCACATTTACCTATCAACAATCAATGTATAATGAACAACCAACTCTGCATTAGCCCATCTGAGTTAAGTTTCTATTTCTAATCTCTAGACTGCTAAATTAAATCAACTATGTTAAAGTCCCTGAATTTTGTGATCATTTGTAATAAAGAGTAACTGTGTCAGTAAGTAACTTCTAAAACAAATTACTGCAAACTCAAGGATAAGTATATGGGAGAAATTTGTGTCCATGGGAAATTGATATTCATAGCCCGTATTCTTAAACTCATATATTATGTGTGTGCATTTCAACTACATACTAAAAATTATTAAATCAGTGAATATAGTAAGAAGTTAGATGTTCACACTAATATTAAAACATGTTTACTAATTATTGTCTGTTTTTCTAAATAACTTATATGGTAATCAATATTTTTCCATATTCTATGATAACTTGGGCTTAATTTTTGTCAACATAACTCATTAGGAAAGCTAGATTAATAAAGGTATCTGCATCAGAATGTCACAAGTTGCTAAGACACTGAAGAATGTATGAAGATTTTTAAGAACATAAGAAACCCGCATCCACCTTTCCTTTTCTCACCTACTAAAAGGTACTAGGTAACCTGACAGGGAGTCCTAAAAATAAGAACAAATGAAAAGTACATGAAATCTAGTAGGCATTGGTCAATTATTAATGTATCCTCAGAAGCCTGTCATCTCACTATTCAGCCTTGAAACCCTAAAAACAGTAAGTTTCAATGGATGAAATATTTTACATGCAAAAATTACCAAAAGAAACTTCTTTTTTTTCATGATGTTATTGCACATAACTTAATTTACTTATTTCCAAGAAAAAAGGAAAAAGAGCTAATATGGTTCAAATCCCATCTCAGATAACACATTGCCTGGGTAAACATTAAAACATTGTATAAATTCTCTGAGCTTTCATCTGCACATGGACAAAATCTATGGCAATGACAGAGATACCTGGTTTAAAGCAGTTAACACAAAATAGGAAGCAATGTATGCTAGCTAATATTAATAATAATTGTTTCCTCATTGTTGCACTTGCATAGCAGTTGCCACACCATTGTAGTTTGAATTGCATTTCTAGGCTCTTACTGTGGTTGGATTAACTATGGCCCTGCCTATGTTCTCATTGGGAATTTTGAGAATTGGAGTTCCTGTAGATAAATTTTCAGGCTTTCACAAGTCTTTTCACCTTGTAAATGCTAGTTCTTATAAGTGACTCCAAAGGCAAAATGGCATTTCAGGAATAATGGTAAGTGTGCTTCTAAAATAGAGCAACCACCAGGCAGTTTCCTAGGACAGAACAATATCCTGGCGAGAGCAGCTGGGCTAGTTAAAAGAACACATGTTCAAATGCAACTCCTGAGGTTCTGTAAAGCTAAGGGCAATCACAACCTCATCAGCTGCCAGTTGATTTTTTATCCCAAATACTTGACTCCTTTCTCTTGAATGTGGAAATTTTATGATTAAAAGTGAATGAATAGCTGAATAATACTCCATTGTATATATATACCACATTTTCTATATCCATTCCTCTGTTGAGGGACATCTAGGTTCTTTCCAGCTTCTGGTTGTTATAAATAAGGCTGCTATGAACATAGTGGAGCATGTGTCCTTATTACATGTAGGAGCATCTTCTGGGTATATGCCCAGGAGTGGTATAGCTGGGTCCTCAGGTAGTACTATGTTTAATTTTCTAAGGAGTCACCAAACTGATTTCCAGAGTGTTTTTGTTAGCTTGCAATCCCACCAACAACGGAGAAGTGTTCCTTTTTTCCCCACATCCTATCTAGCATCTGCTGTTCCCTGAGTTTTTCATTTTAGCTGTTCTGACAGGTGTAAGGTGTAATCTCAGTGTTGAATTCATGAAATTCTTAGGCAAATGGATGGAACTAGAAAATGTCATCCTGAGCTAGGTAACCCAATCACAAAAGAACACACGTGGTATGCACTCACTGATAAGTGGATGTTAATCCAAAAACTCAAAATAAACAAGTTACAATTCACAGCACAGGAAGCTCAAGAAGAAAGAGGACTGAACTGGGGGTGCTTTAGTTCCTCTGAGAAAAGGAACAAAATACTCACAGGAGCAATAAAGGAGACAAAGTATGGAGCAAAGACTGAACGAAAGGCCACCCAGAGACTATCTTACCAGGCATTCATCCTATAAACAGTCACCAAACCCTGACACTATTGTAGACAACAAGAAGTGCATACAAAAAGGTGCTTGTCATGGCTATCTCTGGAGGGGTCTTGTCAGAGCCTTACACATACAGAGGCAGATGGGTTTACAGTCCCATGGGAAAAGCACTGATGTCGGCCACCCAGATGCCCCAGGACTCCCAGGGACTAAACCATCAACCAAAGGGTACACATGGTTCCAGCCAAAAATGTGACAGAGGAATGCCTTGTTGGACATCAATGGGAGGAGTGTTCCTTGGTCCAGTGAAGGCTCAATAGATGCCCCAACAAAGGGAAATAGAGGCAGGGGAGGTAGGAGTGGGTCAGTTGGAGGGGCATATACTTGAAGGCAGGGAGTGGGAGGAGGGGTTGGGGGTTTTCGGGGATGGGGAAACCGGGAAAGGTTTTAGCATTTGAAATGTAAATGAAGATTATATTCAATTAAAAAAAAGTGAATGAAGACATTTCTGTCAAGTTTAGGAACAAATGAAAACTTTAGCAACAGTTCTACTTTTATTGTTTGAGAACTCCAAGAGTTTGGAAGTGGTAGCAGAGAGTGGACTTTCTCTCTCACAGTTTCCTTATGTGTACCTTCATGAACTCATCAGTTTTCCATTCATGGTTAGCCCCAAATTCATGTGTTATTCAGCAAAAGCATGTGTATTATAAAGACAACCATCTATTATCAACCATTTTGATTCAATTAGACTAACTTTCCAGACACTTCTTTACCGTTATTGCTATGGTAAGTTATCAGAACTTAGAAAACTGCATTTCCCTTTTGATTGACTGTACTCTGGAAGTGAGTATAGAGAAAAGTGTTGAGAGTACGAAATGCTGAATTTGGATCTTGGAATGCATGTTTTATGTAAGCTTACAGCAAGAGACATGGGACACTTGCTTCTGGCTTTAAAATCCCTTCCATTGAGATCTCTAATTTGTAGAAACCATTCAGGCTTTTTATATGAATACACCAACTAGCACAGTGCCAACCACACATAAAAACATGTTCATTAATTGACAGTTCACAAATAAAACACCCCAAAATATTTATTCAAGTCCCTTATTTCCTAAAAGGAAAAATGACTTAAATGTCTCTTTTACTTTCTAAAATCACACTTCAAACTTTATAAGTGTGTTATTACATATAGTAAAAATTAAATGTACCTATGGCATTTCAAGTACTATTGTGAAATACTTTGTAATCTCAAACAATAGTCTTATAAATCATGTTCTTGGGTTACCACTAAATTATTATTAGCATTGTTTTTTTTTTCCTCCATTCTACTGATGGGATAACTGAATGTCAAAGTAGTCAAGTATCAAAAGAAATTCATAAATCTAGTCTTATAATTTGGGTCTGGAATAACCTTCAAAGGTTAATGCTTCAAAGGCATTAGCATCTCCATTCACAACTTGGTGCTACTTGGTAGTTGCAATGATTTCAGAAGATTAGATGTTGTGGAATATTTTTATATTATTAACAGTACATCCTTGAAGGAGATAGAAGAACTCTAGTCATATAATTTTCTTGTTTCTTTTGTGTCTGACACTAAAGTAAGCAGATTTTTCTCTACTGCATACTCAGTCATAGCATGTTGCCTCAATATGGATCTAAAAGCAACACAGGCAACTGGTCATACACCCTCCAAAAAATATCCTTCAAAGATCTATGCTGAAATGAACAGACCAATAGTGTCAACTGACCTGGATGCCTGGGAACTCTCAGAGTTAAGTCACCAACAGAAGAGCATACACAGGCTGGTCCAAAGATCCTAGTACATATGTAGCAGAGGACTGACTGCCATGTCTGGTCCTAGTGGCCTGTAGAGACTTGTTGCCCAGTGAAAAGGGATTCGTGGGACATGGGAAACTCTCTCAGAGGCAAAGGGGAGGGGAATGCAGTAGGGAACTATGGACGGGACCAGGAAGGGGGGCAACATTTGGAATGGAATTAAATAAAATAATTAAAGAAATAAATGAGTCTTTTTTCAATATGATGATTGTCTTAGTTATTTTGTAATAGTACTTAATAGGTGGCTAAAATACCTAGGTTTTATTAACACCAAATGTGATTGGCAGCTGAAAAGTCATCTTGATGAGTAATCCAGTGCTCCCAGGAAGTTTAAGTGTCTGCCTAAATTTGCCGTCATGTCACTTAAAAATCTTCAGTCATTAGTAAATCAATAAGTCTTTTACTTTTGGCTAGATTACTAAGCATTTTTATTATGGGTTCAAAGAAACCACACATGAATTGTTAGTGGAAATAATATGAAGAATTAGTTAATATGGTGAGTTTTTACCACTACAGCTCAATCTACAGCAACTGCAATGCTTGTCACAGTAAGCAGTCTGAAGCATTCTTTTCTGCCAATTAGTGTACAGAAACAGAATGCATGAGGTATATGGAGATAAGGTTAGACAAGGAGGCAGACACATTTCATGAATGATGTTTTTTTTTGCCAAGTTTAAGAAATGCAAATATATTCTGTGGACAATAATTCTGTGGATTAGCTTATTAAAAGTAAATAACTTGATCATTTACATATACCTGAACAAGCAGTCTATAAAGAAAGCAGATTTAGATACGATATGTACATGTTTATTACCATAGAACTAAAAATGTTTTCAATAGTTAATAGAAGAAATATGTGATGATTAGGGTAGACTATATCTAGTCAATTTCTAGCATTGTTAAGATGTTGGACATTCTTTCATTAGTAATTATTTTCTTTTTTGTATGTACAATGTGTATTTTGGTCCTCCCAACATATTTCTCCTTATGCAAAACATCTTGGAGGAAGTCTGGGATCTTATGAAAAAACCTAACCTAAGAATAATAGAAATAGAAGATGTAAAGAATCTAAGCTCCAAGAACCAGAAAATATTTTCAACAGAATTATAAATACAAATGTCTTCAACTTAAAGAAAGCGATGCATACAAATATACAAGAAACTCACAGAAAACCAATTAGCTTGAACTTGATAAGACCTATTGAACAATAGGTCAGATTTTATAAGGAATGGCCCTCTTTTCTTAGATCTTCTTTCTATAAAGGTTCAAATTTTTAACAGTCTTAATGTTATTGCTTATAAATATAATTGTGTGCCATGAGTATGAAATGTTCGTAGACACTTGTTTAACTTAGTCCCAAAAATATTTTTGAAGACAGTTCATATTTAAGAATGCTTTCAGCACTTTGTCACTTGTTAAGTTGATGAACATACATGCAAAAATTGGATGCTTAGATGTTCACACTACTTGATAGAGAGAATGGAGCTAATCTGCTTTCTTTGTGTTCTATTTAAGGTTAATATTCTTTTCAACATTTAGATAAGGTGTTTAAAAATGTCCAAGGAAATGTCATTGATTTGTTTTAGGATGAATAATGGATGTTACCAAGGATTTCAAAAGATTGAGACTCATGAAAATCAAGATATTTTCACCAGCGTTGAGTCGTCTTAAATAATTCTGCTATCTTACATTCCTCAGGCAGACTCTTTAGAAAAGGGCAAAAAGAAGCCACAGTCTTCACCAAAATATCACAAAAACAATCTCTAGAATATATACTAAAATTCTTCTCTACTGAGATATATAGGGCTAAGTCTGCACTGTTCAAATCACCCTTAGCACCAATGTCTTCCATATTCCCACTAGGATGGTCCATTAAAGCATTCCACTGCTTTCAAATCTATAGTCCCCAAAACCACGTTTCTTCAAACAAAAACATTGTTAGGCCTATCACAGCAATACTCCAGTCCCTGGTACCAACTTCTCTTAGTTAGGGTCTCTATTGCTGTGAAGACACACCATGGCCAAACCAACTCTATTAAAGGACAATATTCAACTAGATCTGGCTTACATGTCAGAGTTTCAGTCCATTATCATGAAGGCTTGAAGCCTGGGGATAAACAGGCAAGCATGGCACTGGATAAGTTGATCCAAATCCCGATTAGGTTTGCCTTCCTGATACCTGATATACCAGGAACATCCAGGAACAATCAAATGGCTAAAGACCATCATAAGAACATAAACAAGAGCTGGGGTACCAAGAAACCTTCAGAATAAAGATATCACATTAGAGCAAGCCCTGGAAATCCTAACAAAATTGAAGCAAAAGAAAATGACAACCTTAAACCCAACCTTATAAGATGATGGGTGCCTTTACAGAGGAAATTAATGAATTCCCTAAAGAAATACAGTAAAATAAAATTAAACAAGTAAAGAAATGAGTAAAACTATTCAAGATCTGAAAATATAAATGGAATTCTGAAAATTGAAAAGCTAGGGAAGAGAACAGGAACAAATGGCACAAGCATCACCAACAGAACACACGAAATTGAAGAGAGAAACTCATAAGTAGAAATTATGATAGAAGAAAATGATGTATCAGGCAAAGAGAATGTTAAAACTAAAAAAAAATTCCTTATGCAAAACATCTTGGAGGAAGTCTGGGATCTTATGAAAAAACCTAACCTAAGAATAATAGAAATAGAAGATATAAAGAATCTAAGCTCCAAGAACCAGAAAATATTTTCAACAGAATTATAAATACAAATGTCTTCAACTTAAAGAAAGCGATGCATACAAATATACAAGAAACTCACAGAAAACCAATTAGCTTGAACTTGATAAGAATACCTGATTGCCACATAATATTCAAAACACAAAAATCTACAGAACAGCTGCTTTTGGAGACAATCCTCAGCCACAGAGCTGCATACTCAGGTGGTACAGGGAGATATCCAGCCTTCCAGGATTGCGGACAGGCCTGCGAGTGCAGGTAGGACCACCCTTCCTGCTCAGAGGAACCTGCTGGCACAGAGCACTTAGGTAGAAGACTTCCTGTTTCTGCCTGCAACTGGAGACCATCCTAGTCCACAGGACTGCACACCCAGGTGGTACAGGGAGATAGTTACCCTTCTGGGAGTGTGGACAGGCCTGAGAGAAGAAGCCTGAAACCCTCAGGACACAAGAACCCAGGATAAGT
This sequence comes from Tokudaia tokunoshimensis, assembly GCA_036184795.1. Taxonomy (NCBI): domain Eukaryota; kingdom Metazoa; phylum Chordata; class Mammalia; order Rodentia; family Muridae; genus Tokudaia; species Tokudaia tokunoshimensis. The sequence continues at coordinate 108,449,355 of BTHU01000023.1, forward strand.
CAGGGACAGTCCCTCTGTGCCCAGAGCCAATTCTGGACCATAGAGCTACATGCACAAATATCACCACAAGAGGTGGTCTCCGAGAAGTGTCTACACACCTGCATACACAGAGAGAACTGGTCTCCCAGGAGTACTGATACACAGGCTTGCAGGACTAACAAGCCACAGTCAGAGACAGCAAGACCAGCTAATGCCAGAGATAACCAGATGGCAAAAGACAAACATAAGAACATTACCAAAGGAAACCAAGGTGATATGGCACAATCCAAATCTAGTTCTCCAACAACAGCAAGTCCTGAATACCACAAAACACTTGAAAAGCAAGATTTGGACTTAAAATCACATCTCATGATCCTGATAGAGGGCTTCAAGAAGGACATGAATAACTCCCTTAAAGAAATACAAGAGAATACAGGTAAACAGGTAGATTCCCTTAAGGAAGAAACATAAAAATGCTTTAAAGAATTACAGGAGAACACAAACAAACAAGTGAAGGAACTGAACAAAACCACCGAGGATCTAAAAATGTAAGTAGAAACAACAAAGAAATCACAAAGGGAGACAACTCTGGACATAGAAAACCTAGGAAAGAAATCAGGAATCATAGATGCAAGCATCATGAACAGAATATAAGAGATAGAAGAGAGAATCTTAGGTGCAGAAGATACCATAGAAAGCATTGACACAACAGTCAAAGAAAATACAAAATGCAAAAAGTTTCTAACCCAAAACATCCAGGAAATCCAGGACACAATGAGAAGACCAAACCTAAGGATTATAGATATAGAAGAGAGCAAAGTTTTCCAGCTTAAAGGGCCAGTAAATATCTTCAACAAAATTATAGGAAAAAACTTCCCTAACCTAAAGAAAGAGATGCCCATGAACATACAAGAAGCCTACAGAACTCCAAATAGATTAGACAGGAAAGAAATTCCTCCTATCACACAATTCCTCCTGTCACAAAACAGCAAATGCACGAAACAAAGAAAGAATATGAAAAGCAGTAAGGTAAAGAAGGTCGAGTAACATATAAAGGAAGACCTATCAGAATTACACCAGACTTCTCACCTGAGACTATGAAAGCTACAAGATCTTGGGCAGATGTCATACAGACACTAAGAGAACACAAATGTCAGCCCAGACTACTATACCCAGCAAAACTCTCAATTGCCATAGATGGAGAAACAGAGGTATTCCATGACAAAAACAAATTTACACAATATCTTTCCACAAATTCAGCCCTACAAAGGATACTAGATGGAAAACGCCAACAAAATGAGGGAAACTACAACCTAGAAAAAGCAAGAAAGCAATCTTTCAACAAACCCAAAAGAAGAAAAACACAGAAACATAAAAATTACATAAAAAATAACCAGAGCAACAATTGCTATTCCTTAATATCTTTTAACATCAATGGACTCAATTCCCCAACAAAAAACAAAGACTAACAGAAATATTTTTCATGTAAATCTCCAATTTTATCAGAAATATTTGTAATTTCACTTTCAATCAATTTATTAATGTTTTCTATTTCTACCATTTTAACTGTATTATTTTTCATGAAATAGTCAATCTTAACATGTTTTTCTATATATTTCTTCAATTTTATCAGAGATATTTTCCATGTAAATCTTCAATTTTATCAGAAAATATTTATAATTCCACTTTCAATCAACCTAGGAATATTTTTATGCTTACCATTTATCTTTATAATTTTCCATGAAATAGCCAATTTTAACATGCTTTTCTATATATTTATTGAATTTTATCAGAAATATTTTCCTTGTAGATCTTCAATTTTATCAAAAATAATTATAATTCCACTTTAAATCAACTTAGAAATATTTTTATGCCTACCACCTTACCTGTAATTTTCCATGATAATCTTCAAATTTAACATGTTTTTTTATATTTTTTCTGAATATTTGCCATGTAAATCTTTAATTCTATCATAAAATGCTTCTACTATCTTTTTCAATTAATTTAGCAATGTTTTTTATGTTTACCATTTTACTCTTTAATTTTCCATGAAAATTGTTGATCTTAATGTGTTTTTCTTTATATTTCTTGTTTTGTCAGAAACTTTTTCCAAGTAAATCTTCAATATTACCATAAAAGGTTTCTACTTCCTTTTTCAATAAAAAAAATAACAAACAAAACACATGAACTTTTCATTCGATGCTGAAAAAGCGTTTGACAAAAGTTATGTTAAAACTTTTAACATAAGCTCTGTAGTAGAGCTTGGGGTCCAGGATACTGATTCCCCCAGGAGATCTTTTATTGTGGAGTATAGTTTTTGCTATCCTGGGTTTTTTGTTATTCCAATGAATTCGCAGATTGCTCTTTATAGATCTATGAAGAATTGATTCTCCTTCATGTTAAAAGTCTTGGAGAGATCAGGAATTCAAGACTCATACCTAAACATAGTAAAAGCATTATATAGCAAACCAGTAGCCAACATCAAACTAAACAGAGTAAAACTTGAAGCAATCCCATTAAAATTGGGAACCAGACATGGTTGGCCTCTTTCTCCATATCTATTCAATATAGTACTTGAAGTTCTAGCTAAAGACAACAAAAGGAGGTCAAAAATATAAAATTGGAAAAGACGAAGTCAAAATATCACTATTTGCAGATGATGTGATCATATACTTAAGTGACCTCAAAAATTCCACCAGAGAACTCCTAAGACTGATAAACAACCTCAGCAAAGTGGCCAGATATAAAATTAAATCTAACAAATCTATAGTCTTCTTCAACTCAAATGATAAACAAGCTAAGAAAGAAATTAGGGGAAAGACACCCTTCACAATAGTCACAAATAATATTAAATACCTTGGTGTGGCTCTAGCCAAGCAAGTGAAAGATCTGTATGACTACAACTTCAAGCCTCTGAAGAAAGAAATTGAAGAATATCTCAGAAGATGAAAAGATCTCCAAGGCTCATGGATTGGCAGGATTAATACAGTAAAAATGGCCATCTTGCCAAAAGAAATCTACAGATTCAATGCAATGCCCATCAAAATTCCAAATCAATTCTTCATAGATCTATAAAGAACAATCTGCAAATTCATTGGAATAACAAAAAAACCCAACATAGTGAAAACTATACTCCACAACAAAAGATCTCCTGGGGGAATCAGTATCCTGGACCTCAAGCTCTACTACAGAGCAATAGTGACAAAAAGTGTATGGTATTGGAACAGAGACAGGCAGGAAGCAATGAAATAGAATTGAAGATGCCAAAATGAACCCACATACCTAAGGTCACTTGATATTTGACACAGGAGCTAAAAACATCCAGTGGAAAAAAGACAGCATTTTTAACAAATGGTGCTAGATCAACTGGAGGTCAGCATATAGAAAAATGCAAATTGACCTATTCTTATCTCCTTGTACAAAGCAAAAGTCCAAATGGATCAAGGACCTCCACGTAAATCCAGATACACTGAAGCTTATAGAGGTGAAAGTGGGGAAGAACCTCGAATACATGGGCACAGGGATAAATTTCCTGAACACACCACCAATGGCTTATGCTCTAAGAACAAGAATCCACAAATGGGACCTCATAAAACTGCAAAGCTTCTGCAAGGCAAAAGACACTATCAACTAGACAAAAGGGCAACCAACAGATTGGAAAATGATCTTGACCAATCCTACATCTGATAGAGGGCTAATATCCAATGTATACAAAGAACTCAAGAAGTCAGACTCCAGAGAGTCAAATAACCCTATTAAAAATGAGGTACAGAACTAAACAGAGAATTTTCAAGTGAGGAAACTTGAATGGCTTTGAAGCACATAAAGAAATGTTCAGAATCCTTAGTTATCATGGAAATGCAAATCAAAACAACCCTGAGATTCTACCTCACACCAGTCAGAATGGTTAAGATCAAAAACTCAGGTGACAGCAGATGTTGGCAAGGATGAAGAGAAAGGGGAACACTCCTCCATTGCTGGTGAGATTGCAAGCTGGTACAATCACTCTGGAAGTCAATTTGGTGGTTCCTCAGAAAATTAGACATAGTACTACCCGAGGACCCAGCTAAATCACTCCTGGGCATATACCCAGAAGATTCTACAACATGTAATAAGGACACATGTTCCACTATGTTCATAGCAGCCATAATTATAATAGCCAGAAGCTGGAAAGAACCCAGATGTCCCTCAACAGAGGAATGGATACAGAAAATGTGCAACATTTACACAATGGAGTACTACTCAGTCATTAAAAGCACTGAATTCATGAAATTCTTAGGCAAATGGATGGAACTTGAAAATATCCTGAGTGCGGCATCCCAATCACTAAAGAACACATATGGTATGCAATCACCGATAAGTAGATATTAGCCCAGAAACTTGGAATAACCAAGATATAATTAACAGTCCAAAATATATCTTAAGCAGAAGATGGCCTTGTTGGTCATCAAAGGGAGGAGAGGCCCTTGGTCCTGAGAAGGTTGAATGCCCCAGTATAGGGGAATGCCAGGACAAGGTAGTGGGAGTAGGTGGGTTGGTGAGTAGGGGGAGGGGGATGGGATATGGTGGTTTTGGAGGGTAAACCAGGAATGGGGATAACATTTGAAATGTAAATAAAGAAAATATACAATAAAAAAAGAAAAAATCTACAGGACAAAGAATGAATATTAAAAGCTACAAGGGGAATAGGCCAAGTAACACACAAAAGGCAGATCTATCAAAATTGTACGTGACTTCTCAACAGAGACCCTAAATGCTAGTAGGGCCTGGATATATAATATACCTTACAGTCTCTAAAGAGCAACAGATGCCAACCTAGATACTATAGCCAGCAAAACTCTCAATTATTATAGATTGAGAAAACAAGATTGTCCAAGACAAAATCATAGTTAACTTCAAACTTCAAACACTTGAAGGAAAATTCCAAAACAAAGAGGTTAATTATACTCAAGAAAACACAGGAAATAACAGCATATCAGTGAAAGCAAATTAAGGGAAGCACACACAAATACACACACACACACACACTAACACTACTAACTTCTAAGTAACATGAATGAACAATCATTGATCATTATTATCTCTCAACATCTCAATTCCCCAGTAAAAAGAAACACGCTAATATAATGAATATGAAATCAGAATTTATCATTCTGCTGCATACAAGAAACAGAATTCATCATTCTGCTGCATACAAGAAACACATGTTAGCAACAAAGATAGACATAACCCCAGATTAAAAGGCAAAAAAGAAAGTTTTCAAAGCAAATGGACCCATGAAGCAAGCTGGAGTAGCCATTCTAATATTTAATAAAATAGACTTTCAACTAAAACTAATCAAAAAGAGTTGACATGGCTAATCTGTATATGTATGTCCCAAATGCAAGGGCAACTACATCTGGTAAAGAAATATTACTAAAGCTTAAACTATACATCAAACCCCACATATTAATAGTAGGAGGCTTCAACACCCGACTCTCACCAATGAACAAGTCATACAAATACAGAAAATAGAGAAATAATAAAAATAACAGAGGTTATTGTCTTAGGGTTTCCAGTGCTGTAACAAGACATGATGACCAAGGCAAGCAATCCTCAGAACTCCAACTCTGTTTTCTTCTTATTGACTGCAATAAAGTTCTTTTTCCTGGCCTGGTTCTACTCCCCCTTTTAGCAGCTTTCCTCCCAGGTATCACACAGCTCTGGCATCTCTAACATCTTGAGTTATTCATGGCAACTTCAACTTTATACACTATTGTTATACTGTTTGGTATCCACACAGAATCCTCTGGGCTCCTTCAATGTGCTTGGGTCATTTCTCCAGCTCTGCCTTCTGTAGCACTCTAGGCTCTGGCTGACTCCACTCCACTGATATTGCTATGCTTGGTGATCATTGTACTGACATCTCTAATTTGCTGGATTTGTCAATTGGAACTAGGTTTTACCAATGGCCTCTCAAAAGCTCTCTTCACTTTGGCAAGCCTCAACTTTTTTGTGTGACCCCTTCAGTCCTGGGATGTCAACTGCAACTGAGGCTGCACCTTCACCAGTGGCTTTACCTGGCCTCACACTGAATGCCAAGCCTCATCTTCTCTTCATGACCCCTTCATGCCTTCAAAACCAGTACCACCTGGGTGACTCTTACATATTACCAAATGTACAGCACGAGGTACTACCTTGACTATCTCTGGAACACAGCTTCTTTGTGCTCTCAAAAAACACTTCCCAGAAGATTTCTCCTCAGTGATGCTGGTCTCTTCTTAATCACCACTAATTTCTTAGCTCTAGCTAACCAGAATCCATTGACCCAGAAGTCTCCTTCTCCTCTTGACTCTAAAACCAGAGCTAAGTAGTTGAAGCTGCTGAGTTCTGCTGCTTACTGGAGCTGGAACATGCCCCCCTTGTTCTACCACATTATCACTGACTTGACTGGCTTGGAACTTGTCTGTAAACCAACCTTGGGCTCAGAAATCTGAATGCCTCTATCTCTTCAGCTCTTGAAATAAAAGATTGTAGCACCACACTTACCTGGACCTAAGCTTTTTAACTACATAGAACTTGCTCAGTACCTGGCTGACCTTGAATTCAGAGATCTTGCTTCTGTCTCCTAGGATTGAAGGTATGTACTCTCATGCCTGAGCCTAAGCTTTTTATGCCTGATTCAAGATTCAGATCAAAAAGTGCCTTCCATTTCTGAATTATAGTCCATTCCAGATTAAAAATCTAGTTGAAAACAATAAACTAAGTAAACAATAAGATAGCTGGGTAGGATCTTGCCCCAAAGTCACCACAACCTTAATCTTTTTATCTCCTTGAACAGAGGATGCAGCTCCATTGTACATTCTGGTGTCCTTTTATTACTTGTACCTTTCCTTTCTAAGTTTGCTATGCTTAATCAAAAACATTCCTCTTAAGACTAAACCACAGGCCGGGCGGTGGTGGCGCACGCCTTTAATCCCAGCACTTGGGAGGCAGAGGCAGGAGGATTTCTGAGTTCGAGGCCAGCCTGGTCTACAAAGTGAGTTCCAGAACAGCCAGGGCTACACAGAGAAACCCTGTCTCGAAAAACCAAAAAAAAAAAAAAAAGACTAAACCATAGGATTAAGTCTAAAGAAGGCTTTTTTGAAACTTCCTTTGTCAATGCAATTAATCTGAATCATTTCATCTTACCCTCAAGCAAACTGTTTGAATATGGGCAAAAAGCAGCCACAGTCTTCACCAAAATATCACAAATACAATCTCTAGGAAACATTCTTCTCCACTGAGACATCTTGGGCTATGTCTACACTGTTTCAATTGTGCTTAGCACCAATGTCTTCCATATTTCCTCTAGGATGGTTCATTAAACTCCGCTTAAAGCATTCCATTTCTTTCAAATCCACAGTGTCCAAACCCACACTTCTCTAAACAAAAGCATTGTCAGGCCTATCACAAAAATACCCTAGTTCCTGGTACCAACTTCTCTCTTAGTTAGGGTTTCCATTGCTATGAAGAGACACCATAACCAAAGCAACTCTTATAAAGGACAAATTTTAATTGGGAATAGCTTACATGTCAGAGTTTCTGTCCATTATGGTCAAGGATGGAAGTATGGCAGCATCCAGTCAGGCATGGTACTGGAGAAGCTGAGAATTTTATATCTTGTTCTGAAAGCAAATTAGAGAAGAGTGTCTTGCAAGCAGCTAAGAAGAGGGTCTCAAAGCCCAATCCCACAGTGACACTCTTCCTTCAACAAGGCTATACCTCTCAACAGTATCATTCCCCATAGGCCAAGCATACTTGAACAACCACAGTTATGAATCAAATGGACCTAACAGATATCTACAGAATCTTTCACTCAAATACAGAACATTATAACTTCTCAGCACCTCATGGAACCTTCTCCAAAAATTGACTATATACTTATTCACAAAGCAAACCTCAAAAGATAAAAGAAAATTGAAGTAACTCCTTATATCTTACCAGACCACCAAGAATTAAAGCTGGACTTCAACAACAACAGAAACAACAGAAAGCCTACAAACTCACAGAAACTGAACTCTCTACTCAATGATCACTGTGTCAGGGGGAAAAAAGAAATTAAAAACTTTCTAGAATTGAAAGAAAATGAAGGCACTACATACCCAAACTAATGGGACACAAAGAAAGCGGAGCTAAGAGAAAAGTTCATACCATTAACTGCTTTTATTAAAAGCATTAGAGAGGTGGATCAGACTCTTGAGCCATACAGGTAAGCTTCCTTTCCCCTACCCATCTCTCCTGCTGGCTAAGCCCTCTGGGCTAAGCCAAACTGCCCTTTGCAGCCTGACATCCCTGGGGGGACCTCCATTATTCCTATGCCTCTCTGGCCCTTCCATCAGACTCCTGAATCATATAGCTATGTAAGCTTCCTTTCCTCCACCTATCTTTCCTGCTGACTGAGCTCTCTAGGGCAAGCCAAACAGCACTGAGAAGAGAAGCCTGACACTCTAGGGGAACCTTCATCCTCCAGCTGCCCCTCCCACCACCTCCATCAGACCTGTGACTTCTGAACCATACAGGTTGGTTTCCCATCTATTCCTCTCTGCCTGAGCCCCATTATCTTTCTAGATATGCACCTCCACCCAAATCTGTGGGATATCGAAATCCCTGTTCCTGACCCCAAAGCAAGTCTTTCTCTCATGAGGTCTACACAGAGACACAGGAGACTTGCTCTAACCAGGAACACAGGAGGCCTGCTGTAACCAGAGACAGTACTGCCTGCCTCCCAGGAGGCCTCGCTTACCCAGGTTGCACAGCTCTACCTGCTTCCAAAAAGATCTGCTCCAGTCTGAGACAGCCAGGCCAGTTAATAACACAGATAACCAGGTGGCAAAAGGCAAGTACAAGAACACAACAGAAGCCAATGCAATTCAGTACCATCTGAACTCAGTTCTCCTACCACAGCAAGCCCTGGCTGCCCTTACCCACTTGAGGAGCAAGATTCTGACCTAAAATCCTATCACATAAAGAAGAAACTAGAGAGTTCTCATACTAGCAATTTAAAAGTACACCAGAAAGCTCTAGAAGAAGAGGAGGAGGAGAAAGAGTAGAAAGAGGAGGAGAAGGAAAAGGAAGATGAGGATGAGGAGAAAGAGGAGGAAGGAGGCGGAGAAGAAAGAGGAGGAGCAGGAGAAAGAGGAGGAGAAAGACACACTCAAGAAGAGTAGACTGCAGGAGATAATCAAACTCAGGGCTAAAATCAATCAATTAGAATTAAAGAAAACAGTACCAAGAATCAATAAAACCAAGAGCTGTTTTAGAAAGGAGAATATAAACGTTACTTGTCCCCATTTAAGGTCCCCATTTGTTTTCATTTTGAGGACCAGGCCTAATTTCAAAAAAAAAGGCTGTAAGGTCCCAGCTTTAGGAAGAGACTGTACATTCCAGAAACTAGTTCATGAGACATGTAGGAACAGATCATAAAATCCAGAACAAGATCATAAAAGAACAGCCTGGGAATAACTACAAAAATGAGGAAATATTTCAGAATGGGCCATCCACACTGGACAGCCCTATTTCATCACATGATTGAATGCACATGACATAGAAATGCAGACCACTGATTACCTGTGACACCCCCCAGCACCAACCAATGAAATTTTAGATTACTTAATTATTCTAGAGAGTTCCCCCAGTTCCCTATAAGAAGGCCTTTGTGCCTTTATCTGAGGTTGCCATTTCAAAGAATGATTGACTCCTGCTTGCTGGTTGTTTCTGCAGGATAAACACTTTTTGATTTTGCATGCTATCTGAGTCTGGGGTCTTCCTTCAGCAATTTTCAGATCCTACAGTTCTGTGAGGAACTCAACAAGATAGACAAACTCTTAGCCAAAATAATTAAAAAGTAGAGGGACAGTATCCAAATAAACACAATTGAAAATGAAAAGGAAGACATAACAATAAACACTAAGGAAAATAAAAAAAAATCATTAGGCCTTAATTTAAAAGAAAGACTGTACTCGACAAAATTAAAATATCTAAAGGAAATGGATGATTTTCTAGATAGATACCACTTATCAAAGTTAAATCAAGATCAGGCAAGCTATTTAAACTGTCTTATAACTACTAAGGAAATAGAAGCAGTCATTAAAAGTTTCCCAAGCAAGAAAAGCTCAGGTCCAGATGGGTTTACCACAGAATTCTACCAGGCTTTCAAAGAAGAGCTACTATCAATCCTCCTCAAACTATTCTGCAATGTAGAAACAGAAGGAACTTTACCAAACACATTCTGTGATTCCACATTCACCCTGATACCTAAACCACACATACTCAATAAAGAAAGAGAACTTCTGACCAATTTCCTTTATGAACACATCAAAAACATTATGCACTATGATCAAATAGGCTTAGTCCCAGGGATGCAGGGATGGCTCATTATATGAAAATCCATCAACATAATCCATCATATCACTAAATTAAAGAAACAAATTATACAATCATCTCACTAGATGCTGAAAAATCCTTTGACAAAAGCCAGCACTCCTTCATGTTAAAAGTCTTGGAGAGATCAGGGATACAAGGTGCATACATAAACATTAAAGAAGCAACATATACCAAGCTAATAGGCAACATTAAATGGAGAGAAACTTAAAGCAATTACACTAAAATCAGGGATAAGACAAGGCTGTCCACTCTTTCAGTATCTATTGAATTTCTACCTAGAGCACTTAGACAACTAAAGCAGATCAAGAGGATACAAATTGTAAAGGAAGTCAAAATATCTCTTTTCACAGAGGATATTAGAATATTCATAAGTTACCACAAAAAATTCTACCAGACAACTCCTACAATAGATAATATGTTGAGCAAAGTGGCTGAATACAAAATCAACTAAAAAATTTGGTAGCCCTATTTTATACAAACAATTAGTGGGCTGAGAAGGAAATTAGGGAAACATTGCCCTTTATAATAGCCACAAATAATAGAAAATATCTATTACTTTAACTGAGCAAGTGAAAGATCTGTACAATAAGAACTTCAAGTTTCTTAAGAAACAATTTGAGGAAGATCTCAGAAAAGGGAAAACTCTCCCCTGCTCATCAATCAGTAGGATTAACATAATAAAAATTGCCATTTTACCAAAAATAATCTACAGATTCAATTCAGTTCCCATTAAAATTCCAACACAATTCTTTATAGAATTTGAAAGAACAAATCTCAACTTCATATGCAAAAACAGCAATCCTACTATAGCAAAAATAATCCTGTACAATTAAGGTTCTGGAAGTATCATCATCCCTGATTATAAGCTATACCACATAGCAAGAGTAATACAAACTGCATGGTATTGGCATAAATATATACAGGATGATCAATGGAATTGGATCGAAGACCCAGAAATAAATCCACATGCCTTATATTTCACAAAGAAACCAAAACCCTACAATGGAAAAATGAAAGCATCCTCTACAAATTATGTTAGTGTAACTGGATGTCTGCATATAGAAGAGTGCAAATTGATCTGTATTGAGCAACTTGCACAAAATTCTGAGTCCAAGTGAAGCAAAGATCCAACATAAAATCACACTAATAGGAAAGAAAGTGGGGAAGAGCTTATAACTCATTGTCACAGGAGATGAATTCCTGAACAGAATACCCATAGCTCAGTCACTAATATCAACAATTGTTAAACCTGAAACTGAAAAGCTTTTGCAAGGCTAATGACATCATCAATAGGAGGGAACAGCAGTCTACAGAATGGAAAAAAACTTTACCAACCCTACATCCGACATAGGACTAATATCCCAAATATATGAAGAACTCAAGAAATTAGACATAAATAAACCAAATAAGCCATTTTTTTTAAAAAATGAGGTACAGAACTAAAGAGAATTCTCAACAGAGGAAACTTGAAATATAGAAATGTTCAGTGTCCTTAGCCATCAAGGAAATGCAAGTCAAAATGACTCTGAGATTCTACTGCACCCATCATCATGGATAAGATAAAATCTCAAGTGACAGCAAATGTTGGTGAGTATATGGCACCTGTGGAACACTCCTCCATTGCTGGTGGGAGTGAATACTTGTATAACCAGTCTGTTAATCAATCTGGCAGTTTTTCAGAAAATTGGGAATAGTTCTATCTCAAGACCCAGCTATAATACTCCTGGGCACATACCCAAAAGATGTTCTACTATGCCACAGGGACACTTGCTCAACTATGTTGATAGAAGCTTTGTTCCTAATAGCCAGAAACTGGAAACAATCTAGATGTCCCTCAATGGAAGAATGAATTAAGAAAATGTTATACATGAGCACAATGGAATATTATTTAGCTATAAAAAAGATCATGAAATTTGCAGACAAATGGATGGAATTTGGGAATATTATTCTCAGTGATGTAACACAGACCCAGAAAGACATTTATAGTATATATTCATTTTTTTTAATTTTCTAAGTTTTTTTTTATATACATTCCAAATCATTTCCCCTTTCCCGTTTCCTCCCTCCCCGAAAGTCCCATAAGACCCCTTCCCTCCCTCTTTTCTCCATTCAACCCCCTCTCGTTTCTCTGTCCTGGCGTTCCCCTACATCCAGTCTTTCCAGGACCAGGGGTCTCTCCTTCCATCTTCTTAGAAATTTATTGATATGCGAATTGTGTCCAGGGTATACTGAGATTCTGGGTTAATATCCCCTTATCAGTGACTGCATACCATGTGTGTTATTTTGTGATTGGGTTACCTCACTAAGGATGATATTTTCAAGTTCTGACCATTTGCCTAGGAATTTCGTGAATTCATTGTTTTAAATTGCAGAGTAGTATTCCATTGTGTAGATATACCACATCTTCTGAATCCATTCCTCTGTTGAGGGACATCTGGGTTCTTTCCAGCTTCTGGCTATTATAAATAAGGCTGCTATGAACATAGCAGAGCATGTGTCCTTATTGCATGCAGGTAAAGCCTCTGGGTATATGCCCAGGAGTGGTATAGCCGGATCCTCCGGGAGTGTCATGCCCGGTTTTCTGAGGAACCGCCAGACTGCTTTCCAGAGTGGTTGTACCACTTGCAATTCCACCAGCAGTGGAGGAGTGTTCCTCTTTCTCCACATCCTCGCCAACAACTGCTGTCTCCTGTGTTTTTGATCTTAGCCATCCTGACTGGTGTGAGATGGAATCTCAGGGTTGTTTTGATTTGCATTTCCCTAATGACTAAGGATGATGAACATCTCTTTAGGTGCTTCTCAGCCATTAGATATTCTTCAGGTGAGAACTCTTTGTTTAGCTCTGTACCCCATTTTTTAATAGGGTTACTTGCCTCTCTGGAGTTTAACTTCTTGAGTTCTTTGTATATCTTGGATATTAGCCCTCTGTCAGATGTAAGGTTGGTAAAGATCATTTCCCAGTTAGTTGGTTGCCGCTTTGTCTTTTTGACAGTGTCTTTTGCCTTGCAAAAACTTTGTAATTTAATGAGGTTCCATTTGTCTATTCTTGATCTTAGAGCATAAGCTATTGGAGTTCTGTTCAGGAAATTCTCCCCTGTGCCCATATGTTCAAGGTTCTTCCCTAGTTTTCTTTCTATTAGTTTCAGTGTGTCTGGTTTTATGTGGAGATCCTTGATCCACTTGGAATTGAGCTTAGTGCAAGGAGATAAGAATGGGTCAATTTGCATTCTTCTGCATGTTGACCTCCAGCTGAGCCAGCACCATTTGTTGAAAAGGCTATCTTTTTTCAACTGGATGGTTTTAGCTCCTTTGTCAAAGATCAAGTGATGATAGGAGTGTGGATTCATTTCTGGGTCTTCAATTCTGTTCCATTGATCTACATGCCTGTCACTGTACCAATACCATGCGGTTTTTGACACTATTGCACTGTAGTACAGCTTGAGGTCCGGGATACTGATTCCCCCAGAGGTTCTTTTACTCTTGAGAATAGTTTTAGCTATTCTGGGTTTTCTGTTATTCCAGATGAATTTTTGAATTGCTCTTTCTAACTCTATGAAGAATTGAGTTGGGATTTTGATGGGGATTGCATTGAATCTGTGTATTACTTTTGGTAAGATGCTCATTTTTACTATATTAATCCTGCCAATCCATGAGCATGGCAGATTTTTCCATCTTCTGAGGTCTTCTTCAATTTCTTTCTTTAGAGACTTGAAGTTCTTGTCATACAGATCTTTCACTTGTTTGGTTAGAGTCACGCCAAGATACTTTATATGGTTTGTGGCTATCGTGAAGGGTATCATTTCTCTTACTTCTTTCTCAGCCTGCTTATCCTTTGAGTATAGGAAGGCTACTGACTTGCTTGAGTTGATTTTATATCCGGCCACTTTGCTGAAGTCGTTTATCAGCTGTAGGAGTTCTCTGGTGGAGTTCTTTGGGTCGCTTAAATATACTATCATATCGTCTGCAAATAGTGATAGTTTGACTTATTCCTTTCCTGTTTGTATCCCTTTGACCTCTTTTTGTTGTCTAATTGCTCTAGCTAGAACTTCATATACTATATTGAAAAGATATGGAGAGAGAGGACAGCCTTGTCTAGTCCCTGATTTTAGTGGGATTCCTTCAAGTTTCTCTCCATTTAGATTGATGCTGCCTACCGGTTTGCTGTAAATTGCTTTTACTATGTTTAGATATGGGCCTTGAATTCCTGATCTTTCCAAGATCTTTAGCATGAAAGGATGCTGAATTTTGTCAAATGCTTTCTCAGCATCTAATGAGATGACCATGTGGTTTTTTCTTTGAGATTATTTATATAGTGGATTACATTGATGGATTTCCTTATATTGAACCATCCCTGCATCCCTGGGATGAAGCCTACTTGATCGTAGTGAATGATCGTTTTGATGTGTTCTTGGATTTGGTTGGCAAGAATTTTATTGAGTATTTTTGCATCGATATTCATAAGAGAGATTGGCCTGAGATTCTCTTTCTTTGTCGGATCTTTGTGTGCTTTTTGTATTAGTGTAATTGTGGTTTCATAGAACGAGTTGGGTACTGTTCCTTCTGTTTCTATTTTGTGGGACAGTTTGAAGAGTATTGGTGTTAGGTCTTCTTTGAAGGTCTGATAGAATTCTGCACTAAAACCATCTGGACCTGTGCTTTTTTTGGTTGGAAGACTTCCAATGACAACTTATATTTCTTCAGGGGTTATAGGACGGTTTAGATGGTCTATTTGATCCTGATTTAATTTTGGTATTTGGTATCTGTCAAGGAAATTGTCCATTTCCTCAAGATTTTCTAGTTGTGCTGAATACAGGTTTTTGTAGTAGGATCTGATGATCTTTTGAATTTCCTCAGTTTCTGTTATTATCTCTCCCTTTTCGTTTCTGATTTTATTAATTTGGATACTATCTCTGTGCCCTCTGGTTAGTCTGGCTAAGGGCTTATCTATCTTGTTGATTTTCTCAAAAAACCAACTCCTCATTTTGTTGATTCTTTGTATGGTTTTATTTGTTTCTACTTGATTGATTTCAGCCCTGAGTTTGAGGATTTCCTGCCTTCTACTCCTCTTTGGTGTATTTGCTTCTTTTTGTTCCAGGGCTTTCAGGTGTGCCATTAAGCTGTTAGTGTATGCTGTCTCCCGTTTCTTTTTGGCGACACTCAGGGCTATGAAGTTTCCTCTTAGCACTGCTTTCATTGTGTCCCATAAATTAGGGTATGTTGTGCCTTCATTTTCATTAACTTTCAAAAAGTCTTTGATTTCTTTCTTTATTTCCACCTTGACCAAGTTATCATTGAGTAGAGCATTGTTCAGCCTCCATGTGGATGTGGGTTTTCTTTTGTTTTTGTTGCTATTGAAGACCACCCTTATTCCATAGTGATCTGATAGGAGGCATGGGATTAGTTCTATCTTCTTATATCTGTTGAGGTCTGATTTGTGACCAATTATATGATCAATTTTGGAGAAGGTACCATGAGGTGCTGAGAAGAAGGTGTATTCTAAAGAATAGCTCTAGGATGAAATGCTCTCTATATATATCTCTTAGTTCCATTTGGTCCAAGGCTTCAATTAGATTCACTGTGTCCCTGTTTAGATTCTGCTTTCCTGAATGATCCATTCCAGAGAGCGGGGTGTTGAAGTCACCCACTATTCTTGTGTGCGGTGCAATGTGTGCTTTGAGTTTTAGTAAAGTTTCTTTTACGAATGAGGGTGCCCTTGCATTTGGAGCATAGATATTCAGAATTGAGAGTTCTTGATGGTGGATTTTTCCCTTGATCAGTATGTAGTGTCCTTCTATGTCTTTTTTGATGACTTTATGTTGAAAATCAATTTTATCTGATATTAGGATGGCTACTCCACCTCGTTTCTTGGCGCCATTTGCTTGTAAAATTGTTTTCCAGCCTTTTACTCTGAGGTAGTGTTTGTCTTTGACACTGAGGTGCGTTTCCTGCATGCAGCAAAATGCTGGGTCCTGTTTACGTATCCAGTCTGCTAGTCTATGTCTTTTAATTGGGGAATTGAGTCCATTGATATTAAGAGAGATTAAGGCATAGTGATTATTGCCATCTGCCATTCTTGACGCTATCTTTACGTTTGAGTGGTTATCTACTTTTGGGTTTGATTCAAGAAGGTTATTATCTCATTTTTTCCAGGGTGTTGTTTCTCTCCCTGTATTGGAGGATTCCACCTATTATCCGTTGCAGGGCTGGATTTGTGGAAAGACATTGTGAAAATTTGGTTTTATCATGGAATATCTTGGTCTCTCCATCTATGGTGATTGAGAGTTTTGCTGTGTATAGTAGTCTAGGCTGGCATTTGTGCTGTCTTAGTGTCTGCATGAGATCTGCCCAGGATCTTCTGGCTTTCATAGTCTCTGGTGAGAAGTCTGATGTGATTCGGATAGGTCTTCCTTTGTTTGTTACTTGGCCCTTTTCTCTTACTGCTTTTAGTATTCTGTCTTTGTTTAGAACATTTGGTGTTTTGATTATTATATGACGGGAGGTATTTCTGTTCTGGTCCAGTCTGTTTGGCGTTCTGTAGGCTTCTTGTACGTTCATCGGCATCTCTCTCTTTAGGTTAGGGAAGTTTTCCTCCATAATTTTGTTGAAGATGCTTACTGGACCTTTAAATTGCAAATCTTCACTCTCATCTATACCTATAATCCTTAGGTTTGGTCTTCTCATTGTGTCCTGGATTTCCTGGATGTTTTGGGTTACACGTTTTTTGCATTTTGCATTTTCTTTGACTGTTGAGTCGATGCTTTCTATGGAATCTTCAGCACCTGAGATTCTTTCTTCCATCTCTTGTATTCTATTGTTGATGTTTGCATCTATGACTCCTGATTTCTTCCCAAGGTTTTCTATCTCCAAAGTTGTCTCCCTTTGTGATTTCTTAGTTGTTTCTACTTCCTTTTTTAGTTCCTGGATGGATTTGCTGAGATCCTTCACTTGTTTGTTTGTATTTTCCTGTATTTCTTTAAGGTTTTTTGCATTACCTCTTTCAGGATTTCTGCCTGTTGACCCACGTTCTCCTGCATTTCTCTGAGCGATTTTTGTGTTTCCTCCTCATGGGAATCCATCTATTGATCCATCGTCTCCTGCGTTTCTTTAAGCAGTTCTCGTGTTTCCTTTGTAAGGGCATCTAACAGTTGATTCATTTCTTTAAGCAATTTTTGTGTTGCCTCCTTATGGGCATCCGTCTGTTGACCCATATTCTTCTGCATTTCTTTATGCAATTTTTGTGATTCCTTTGTGAGTGCATCTACCCTTTGATTCATCTCGTTAAGCGATTTTTGTGTTGTGTCCTTGTGTGCCTCCATCTTTTGATCCATGTTCTCCTGCATTTCTCTCAGCGATTTTTGTGTTTCCTTTGTAAGGGCTTCTAACCATTGATTCATGGTCTCCTGTAATTCTTTATTAGATTTATTTGTGTCTTTCTTGTGATCCTCTAATAGCATCATGAGAAGTGATTTTAAATCCAGATCTTGTCTTTCGGGTGTGGTGGGGTATCCAGGACTTGCTGCTGTCTCTTCAGTGCAGTCTACTGGAACAGAGGTCGCAGAAGGGAAGCTGGTAGGCTCCTGCCCAGTGCGGGGTCCCTCTGCCAGGCAGAAGTCCCACAGCAGAGCTGGCACACTGGTTACTGCAGATCTGCCCAGCACTTGGGAGCCACGTACACACAAGCTGCCCGAGACCCAAGCGATATTATGCCTGTCTGTCCCAACTTCCCGGCCACTGGAGCAAAAATGGCGGAGTGCACTCTGAGCCCTCTCCGTGGTGTTGGTCACCCTGCAGATGCGATGGCCTGCAGATCTAGCACCCAGATGACCACAGCACTGTCCTGTTCTTGGGAGCAGGCAGAAGCCCCAACAGGCCGTGTCCTAAGCGATGTTATATTGGGGAGAATCTGGGTACCTGTCTCTTCAGTGCAGTCTACCTGAACAGAGCGTATATATTCATTTTTATGTGGACATTAACCATAAAGTACAGGACAGCCATGTTACAATCTAGAAACCCCAAGAAACTGGGTAATGAAGAGGGCCCAAGTTAGGATGTGTGAAGCTCATTCAGAAGGGGAATCAAAATGATCATAAAAGGTGAATAGACAAAGGAAACTTGATGGGAGAGGGGAAGAGGAGGTGTATGGGGATGGTGATTATATATAGGAGTGGGCCCTGGGAGTTAGAATAGAAATATGTGGGGGGACATTTCTGGGGTTAGCTGGAGACCTGGTATGGGAGAGACTATGGGTGTGACACCAGCTGAGATTCCTACCAGGAGAGGATATAAAGACTGATTTGGCCATTTCTTATAGCCAGGAAAGACTTCCAGTGGAGAGAGGAGGATATCAATCTACCCACAAAAATCGTCAACCCAAAATTTGTCCTGTGTACAAGATGTGCAGGGATAAAAATGGAGTAGAGAATGGAGAAACTCCAAGCAATGAATGGCCCAACTGGAGACCCTTCCCAAGGGAGAGAGACAACCCCTGACACTATTAATGATACTCTGCTATGCTTGCATACAGGAACCTTGCATTACTGTCTCCTGAGTGGGTTTTTTCCAGTAGCAGATAGAAACAGATGCAGAGAACAGATGCCCAACATCAGGCCAGGCTTGAGGAGTCTTGTAGAAGAGTGGATGACAAGATTGAGGAAGCCAATGTGGTCAAGGACATCAGAAGAAAATCTACAAAGTTAACTAGCCTGAGTCCATAGGAGTTCACAGAGACTGAACCACCACCCAAAGTGCATGCAAGGGCTGAACTTTGCACACATTTGTAGCAGATATGTGGCATAGTCTTTATACAGGTCCCCTAACCACTGAAGCACGTTCTGACTCTGACTCTATTGCCTGGCATTGATCCCTCTTCCCCTACATGGACTTCCTTATTGGGACTCAGTGGGAAAGGAGGTGCTTAGTCCTTCTGGCACTAGATGTTCCAGGGTGAGCTGGTACTCAAGGGGGCCTTTCCCTTCTCTGAGGAGAAGTAGAAGGGATAATAGGGAGAAGGATTTGCAAGGAAGGACAGGACTGGGAGGGGAGGAGGAAGGGGCTGCTATTAGGATGTAATAAGATAGAAAATAATTTCATGAATTTCAGTGAATAAGATATATACTTCCAACAGAAATAAACAGTTTTATATTCTTTTTTTATTTATTAAATCTGTTGAACTTCAGATGGACATCTTACTTTAAGAGAAATAGAAGACATGCAAATTTCAAACAGGGAAACCAATTCCTCCTTCCTTATTGAATGTACTTCAGTGAGGAGAAGCTAACTGAAAAACATGAAATATTCAGCATAATTCTTAATGTTGAAATCAGCATCTAGACTTTTAGCATTTATAGATTGTGAAATTCTGGAATAACCCTTTTACATTTGGAGGAATAATTATCCATTCATATGAACTTAGGTAGTTGAGTTTGGCCAAATATACAATGCTTAGAATTTGCTGGCTATAGCTTTGTAACTACTGGATTTCTTATTTATTCTGTATGGAAGAACTTTGTAAAATTATCTACCCAATTCAATAGTAGGAGGAAGGATGTGTGGAAAGAAGAGTGAGAGAGTGGGGTGAGATTGGAATGAGTGATATTCTTGAAATATATTCTCCTGCCTATATTGTGTGTAAATTAAAATTTGTATCTGCCCACTGAAATAGAAGATGTACAATTTTAGCCCCTCCCCATTTGTTTCAGGGGTAGTTTTTCCTTAATATTAGCAAGCATAATTTTTACTTCAATGCCAGTTGTGGTTATTCTTGTTTTACAGACTTTCATTTGGATTGACAAATATCAGCTGGGTTTTCCTTCATAAGACACATGACAAAAACTGAAAAAAACTTTCTCTTGAAATTTGTGATCAAAATGCTTCCATATTCAGTTCATGATTGAATTTGTTTGTTTTGTAATGGATCTTTCTATTGATGATAGCAGCAATGTCAAGTAATTACAATGAGACAATCACAAAATGACAGCTTAGCAGGTGCCGAATAGTAAGTGTGAAAGAGGCAGCCTCAGATTTAAGCTTTTGGGTACCACTAGTAGGCCATTGGCTTAATACAGGGCTTGCTCCGAGATTCTGCAAATGCCAATTCCAGAAATGTAACTTACGATTTTCCCTGGTATGAGAAATAAAGAATGAAATGGGCAGGTGTATTACATCTATCATCTCCTCACCTTTCATAAACCACAGAAGGTTGCCTCCTGTTGCTGCTACTTCCTCCTTTAGCATACCCTGAAAGAGTTGAGAGGAAAATGTTGAGAAAAGAACAAACTCTTCCTAGAAAGAAATGGAGGTTAAGACAGAGTTTTTTTTCTAACTTTTCTTAGGCTTCTGTGATTGGCAAACAGGTTGATAAATGTACCCCTTGGTGCTTTCACAATAGTAACTCTTTTGTGGCATAGAACATATGTATAAAGTGACTCTCAAGCCAGGTGAAGTAACAAAATGATAGTTCAAATTTAGAAAAAAGGCTTTGAGAATTCCAATGAAAGACTTACTTTAGAACCCACTGATCCACTTATGTTTTCTTTTCTGTATACTAAATCTCAGAAAGTCTAACTTTCCTTGTCACACATGGCTTCCACCATCTGCCATTTTAGAATATTGCTAGTGTTGGGCTGTAAACCAGCACAAACTGCTTAGTAGTCAGGCATATATGTATATGTTTGTGTATGTGTGTGTGTGTGCGTGCGTGTGTGTGTGAATAATGGCTTCAATAGTGAAGCAGAAAACTGATAAGAATTTTAGCATCCTTATTGAGATTTGATTTCAAAGTTACAAAGATCAAAGTTAGAATATGAAATTTGTAACTTGTCACAGCATTTGAAAGACTACTACATCTTTCTCATTATCAATTTGTTCATCTGAAACTTATGCCATAAGTGAAATAACGTATTTCACAGATGTGTGAAATGTATGATGTATAGTGACCATGATATATGACCCCCCCAAGGATATGTGTATAGCATACATGTGTCTATATGTTTGAAGATATCATACAAAAAGCAAGTGGCTCCATATTGCTCTTTGTTGTAATATTGGCCACTACTTCAATGCTTCCTTACTATTTAAGCAATGTGATTATATCCATGAAAGAAATGAGTGAGTCAGGTGGTTTCCACATATACAGAGCCTCCATTCTAGAATAAGAGCTACCAAAACTGGATCTAATTACATTAATACTAATCTTTGGACTATGGATATATGATAATATTGGTACATTTGTGTAATGTTTTAAACATCCTCTGTGTTAGAGAGAAATTTATTTGCTCTGTTATACTTCTTTATTTTGAATGAATCATACTCATGTAGTTTTTCTCTTCCCATATGATAAAAAAATAATTTTTAAATTAAATTTAACAT
Organism: Tokudaia tokunoshimensis; assembly: GCA_036184795.1. Taxonomy (NCBI): domain Eukaryota; kingdom Metazoa; phylum Chordata; class Mammalia; order Rodentia; family Muridae; genus Tokudaia; species Tokudaia tokunoshimensis. Next base: position 108,471,105 of record BTHU01000023.1, read on the forward strand.
GATTATATAGCTTAATGATAATGGATAGTGGCTAATCACCTTTTTGTATGATCATATAATTATTAATAAATGTAATAATAATAATAATAACAATAATAATAATAATGTGGGATAATGGCCCATCTCTATTTCTTCATTTGTTCAAAAATTTATTTATTTATTAAATTTACATTCTGCTTGCTGCCTCCCTCTTGATCACCCCTCACTATCCCTCTCCCCATCCCCCCTGCCCTTCTCCTCTGAGAAGTGGTGGCCCCCTTGAGTATCCCTCCCCGACGCTGGCACATGAAGTTTCTGCATGACTAGGCAAATCCTTTCTGAGCCCAGACAAGGCAGTCCAGTTATGGGAGTATCTTCCTCAGACAGGCAACAGATTGAGGAATAGCATTCACTCCATTTGTTGAGGGATTTACATGAAGACTGTGCAAGTGGCCTAGGTCCAGTCTGTGAATGCTCTCTGATTGGTGGTTCAGTATCAGAGATCCCCTAAGTCCCCAGGTTACTTGACACTGTTGGTCTTCCTGTGGAGTTCTTATCCCCTTCAGTGTCCTCAATTCTTCTCCCAACTCTTCCATAAGAGTCCTGAACTCCATCCACAGTTTGGCAGTGGGTCTCTGCATCTGTTTTAGTCAGTTGCTGGATGAATTAATAGTGTCAAGGGATTGGTGCTTGACCATAGGATGGGTCACAAGTTAGGCTGGCCAGTGGTTGGCCATTCCTTCAGTCTCTATTACATCCCCTCTTTCTGCATTTTTATTTTTTAGACAGGATAAATTTTGGGTCCAAAGATTTGTGGATGGGTTAGTGTCTCTATCATTCAAATGGAGATACTATCTGGCTAAAGGAGGTGGCCTTTCCATCTGACAAAGTGCTAATATCCAAAATATATGAAGAACTCAAGAAATTAGAAACCAATAACCCAAATAACACAATTAAAAAAGAGGGTATGGAGCTAAACAGAGAATTCTCAGCAGAGGAATCTTTATGGCCAAGAAGAACTTAAAACATGTTCAAAGTCCTTAGTCATTAAGGAAATGCAAATAAAACAACCCTGGTATTCCATCTTCTACCAGTCAGAATGGCTTAGATCAAAAACTCAAGGGATACTACATGTGCAGATGTGGAGTAAGGGTAGTACTCCTCTGTTGCTAGTCGGAGTGCTGACTTGTACAACCACTCTGAACATCAATTTTGCAGTTTCTCAGAAGACTGGGAATAGTTCAAACTCAATACCTAATGATAACACTCATGGGCATATACCCAAAAGATGCTCCACTATACCAGAGGGACACATGATCAACTATGTTCATAGAATCTTTGTTTGTAATAGCCAGAAACTGGAAACAACCTAGATGTTTCCCAACTGAAGAACAAATTAAGGAAATGAGGTACATTTACACAATGAAATACTATTCAGCTATTAAAACAAGGGGACATCATAAATTTTGTAGGCAAATAGAGGGTGATATGTTTATTATAAAACAAAGAAAAATGTTCTCTATAAAGATAAAGAAAGAGGGATCTGTTCTATGAAGTTGTGGTGATGTGTGGGGAAAGCTGGTGTCTCGGTGGCCCATGCTGAGACATCCCTTCCCGCTGAGGGAACCAGCCACATGAAGGTATAGTATAGAATAGAGTTTATTAAGGGCATGGGGAGGGGAGATAAGAGGGTAGTAGAGGCAGAGAAAGGCAGAGAAATGCAGAGAGAGAGAGAGAGAGAGAGAGAGAGAGAGAGAGAGGGGAGGGAGGGGGCAAGCAGCCCTTTTAATAGTGAGTAAGAGTTTACCTGGCTGTTGACAGGTAACTTTGGGGTGGAGCTTAGACAGAATGCTAACAGAGGATACTTGAGAAGAATGTCATCCTGAGTGAGGTAAACTAGACCCAACAGGACATGCATAGTATATACCCACTTAAAAGTGGCTGGAAGCCCCAGTGTAGTAGAATGCCAGGACAGGGAAAAGGGAGTGGATGGGTGGGCAAGTAGAGAAGGGAGGTGAGATAGGGTGTTTTTGGAGGGGTAACCAGGAAAGGGGACAATATTTGAAATGTAAATTAAGAAAATATGTAATAAAAAATAAAAAATTGTGAATATTAACCATAAAGTACAGGCTACCCACATTTGATTCCACAGACCCAAAGAAACTAAACAAGAGAGAAGACCTATGTGAGGATGCTTGAATCTCACTTAGAAATGGAAATAAAATTGTCATAGGAGGCAGATGGAGGGAGGGAGCTGAGAATGAGAGGGAATATGGAAGGGAAACGCAGGTATGGGGAGAGGCAGAAGAGATGCCTCGAGGACCAGAAGAATGAATGGAAATCTGCAGCTGGCAGTGGTGGGGGCTGAGGACTTCATGGGGACATGCCAGTGGCCTAGGGTGTGGTTGTTCCCCAGGAATCAATGGGATTGATGTTAGGTGAGGCACATCTCTGTTAAAGAAAAATGTTATCAAAGGATTTATAGGAACAATATCAAGTACTCTGGCCAATTTCTACTTTTTCTGTATCATTCTGTGTAAAGAAATCCAGACAAAAGCTTAATTATTGTTGATCATTAACTGTTGTCCATGCTTGGCACACACAGTTACCACACACACACACACACACACACACACACACACACACACACACACACATCATTTCCTAACTGTAGTATTTCATGCAAAAATTTCCACTTGACTTTGGTATCAAAGTGTCCAACGAAGACGAAGGATAAAAAAACCTTATTATTTATACTACCTCACAGTGTAAAGAAGTCACTAACAGACTACACAATGGAAGGTGATCACCAAAATCTCTTTTGTACTTTTGTGTATTTTGGAGTAAATTTCTTTTTTATCTCTTTTCTTCATAATTATCCTTATTTTGTTTGAATAACTGTCATTTACAAATGGCCAAATATGGACTACTGAAATGTAATTTATTTTGAGATTATTTTTAAGAGAAAATTGAATGTAAGATTAAGAAAGATTTTGATCTACTGAAGAAAATTGGCATAAACTTAAAAACATTAAAAACTTTTACCTACTAATAATCAATAAAATAGAGCAAATCTCATTCCATAAAATGTACTGAGCTAAAGATACCCTCATGTTTTGGATAACCAATGAAACTACCCTCTCTTTATGAATATTCCAGTATTATTAAAGTATTTCTACTTTTCTTGTCCTAAATTTCTACCATAATATGATTTTTCAACTTTGTCTGACTCTCAATTAGACATTACTTTCAAACACAGTTGCTTCTTTCTACAAACTAACTTTCCTTTCACTGTTTGGGATTAAAGATGTGTAGGAAGAACATGTATGTATACCAGCTAGATAGATTAAAGATGTGTTGTGTGTCTACATTCCATCCTAATTACATAGACCTAGGTCTTTGGAGGTGGTCCCTTACCAGAGCAGCCATGTTCCTGGGGCTAAAATTACTCTACGATGAACATTTCTTCTGATTGTACTTTGTCATCAATTAATGTAGTGGTTTGAATAGTTTTGGCCATCATAGATTCATGTGTTTGAATTCTTGGACCATATGGAGTGGCATTATTAGGAATGATAGCCTTGTAGGAATAGGGGTGACCTTGTAGGAGGAAGTTTGTCACTGTGTGGGAGGGCTTTGAGTTCTTGCATGCTCAAGCTCTACCCAGTGTGCAATCCAGTCCCCTTCTGCTGCCAGCAGATCAATATGTAGAACTTTCAGCTTTTTCTCTAGTACCATGTATATTTGGATGTTGCCATGCTTTCTGCCATGATAATAATGAATTAAAACTCTGAAACTATAAGCAAGCCCCAATTAAATATTGTCCTTTGTATGAGTTGCTGTGGTTATGATGATTCTTTATAGCAATAAAACCCTAAGACAGTAGTTGGTACCGAGAATGGGGTATGATAGACCTGGTCATTCTTCTGTTTGGAGGAATGTGGATTTTGATATTTTGGATTACAAAAGCAGTTGAAAGTTTTAAGTAGTGCTTAAAGGGCCATACTAATAAAATCATATAAGGCAGTGGTATTTAGAGTGATTTGAACTGAGGAGTCCTGTCTCAAGAGCTTTCAGAGGAGAAAAAATTGACTATTTTGCTTAGAAATCATTCTTGTGATATTTTGGTATAGAATTGGCTTCTTCTTGCCCTTGTCCAAAGAGTCTTCCTGAGGCTAAGTTGAAGAGATTTAGATTAATTGCAAGAGTATCCCTGCATTGAGGCACAAGCAATCATTGTGTGAAGCTCTGAAGTTGAAGCCTGATATGCCTTGGAGACCACAAGATGTTGAAGATGCCAGAGTCATGGAATACCTGTGAGTAAGTTAATGGGCAATGCAATCCCCCCAATAGAAAAGAAAAGTTTGTTGCACTCAATAAAGCTACAAAAGGTTGGAGATCTGAAAATTGTTTTAACATCAGAAAAGGAGATAAAGAGTTGAAAGTTTGCCTAGCTGGTTGTTGGTTTGGCTTTGGTCCTGTATTTCCTTACTGTGCTCCATTTCCTACATTTTGGAATGATACTGTCTATCTTGTGCCATGACATGCTGAAAGTAAGTGATCTGCTTTTGGATTTTGATTTCATAAGGAATTACAGATAAGAGATTGCATAAATCTCAGAAGAAATTGAACTTTTGACTTTTAAACATTATCAAGACTATGATAGAATATGGAGACAGTTTAAGTTCAACTAAATGAATTTTGTAGTATCATGACTACAAGCTTATGGGGACAAGAGAGTGAAATGTGGTTTGAATAGTTTTCCCCCAATAGATTCATGTGTTTGAATGTTTGGCCCATAGGGAGTGGTACTCTTAGGACTTGTGGCCTTGGTTGAAGAAATGTGTCATTGTGTTCAAGCTCCACCCAGTCTAGGACTTAGCTCTCTTCCATTATTTGAAGATCAAGATGTAGAGCTCCCAGAATTTCTCCACTAGCATGTCTGCCTAGATTCTGCCATGCTTCTTGCCATGCAGATAATGGGCTAAACATCTGAAACTCTAAGCCATAATTACATGTTGTCCTTAATAAGACAATTAAATTTGTTCTTGAGAATTAGGGGAAAGAATGAAGGAACTAAATGGGAGCTCAACTCCATAGTAAGACCAACAGTGTCAACTAACATGGACCCTGGGAGCTCCCAGAGACTGAGCCATCAAACAAAGAATATACATGAGCTGGCACTAGGCCTCAGGTACATTTGTAGCAGAAGACAGCCTTGTCTGGCCTCAGTGGGAGAGAATGCTCCTAATGCCATAGAAACTTGATGCCCCAGGGAAGGGGGAAGATACTCCAGGGGGCACTCTCTTAGAAGTGAAGGGGAGGGGATATGGGAGAAGACCTCTTAAAGGGGTACTGAAGGCGCAATATTTAGGGTGTAAATGAATCAATTTAATTAATTTAAAAATTTGTTCATTGAAATTTTCACAGATTGCAAGGAATTCTGATTCCTATCACACTAAAATCTCTCTTACCTATTTACCATGCCTTTTAAACCCAATCTCTCCACAAAGTCCTCACTTATGTGGTGATTGTTTTGTACCACTTTGAGTTTAACACAGATCATTCTTGTAGCCATCAGTGGGCAAACAAACCAGGGAAATGTTTTCCCACACCCATAATCTATCAGTAACCAAAAAGTCAGCAGAGGAGAGGCAAAGTCCTATTAATCCCCTTACTTTCTCATGTTTTTCTGCTGACAAATCAATCTCTGTGCATATCAAGTACAGGTAACATGGTTCCAAAAGCTATTTAATGCACAGAAAATAGCATGTTGCCACCATTTTTTCCACATTCTGGCTCTTACATAACTACAGACTCTCTTCCATGCTATTTCCTGAGACCCACAGAGTGGGTTTTAAATATCTTCTTTACGGTCATTTTTAAGTACTTAAGTTCAAGTATTCACCCAGTACTCACTTTGAGCAGCTACGAGTCTCTGAACAGATCATTGTTGACCATAAAGAAGGGCTTCTCTAACTAAAGTTAACAGCAGCATTTGTCTGTGAGTATAAAGATAAAATATAGACAGATAAGTCAACATAGCTTCAATATATTTTCTAGTTTGGCCCTGGGTTTTTTTACCTTCTTAGGCATGGGGTGCTAACTCAGCAAAGAACAAAGGAATACTTTAAAACCCGGCTACTTCATGCAGTATTTTTTTCTCCTCTTCAAGAATGTTCCCTGAACATTATAGGTGTAAATGCTGTGCTCTAGGTGTAACCAGTGTTATTAGGAAACTATGGTCTGCTGTTCTCTGCATTATGACTAGTTGCTGGTGTCTGTTGTAGTATCCACTTGTTGTAAAAGAAATCTTCCTTAATAAGGAATGCTAGTTACACTTATATGTGGTTATAATAGGTATTTAGAATACAGTTAGAAATGGTTTATAAAAGTAATAGTAATAGCTTCTTCTCAAGGACTTAGTATCTTACCAGCCATAGGTAGTCATCTAAGTTTACAATACCAGACATGGATTCTTCCATATTGAGTGATCTTAAATCCAAGAAGGCAGGTGCTGGTTATACCCACAATATAACTGCCAATATTCTACCTTTGGAGTTATCTTGGATGACTGGTTATTGTTGTATTTTGTAGATGTCACAGCTGGGTAGGACTGTTGATTGCTTTTTTTCATTGACATTTTACATATCACTTATGGATATTCTGAGATCTAGTCCTTAGAGAGGTTTTCACATCTGTTCCAGATCAATGTCTCTAAGTCTATGGTATATATCTTGTGTTGACAATTACAAGGATTAAATAATGTTTGATCCAGACCTCCTTGGATTTGTAAAAATGGAGTTTTAATGATTGATCCTGTTTCCTAAAGATGAGGCTATCTCAATTCCTGTTGTTTTCTTCATGCTCTGATAGTAAATATATTGGTTCTCTTAGTCTCTCTCAGGAAGTAGTTTTGGATTTTTCATTTATCACTCTAGTGGAAAAAGCTCCAGAAAGGAGCACAACTTCAACTCACATATTTTGTATTGCACAAACCTGGCAATAAATTACCCCTTTCATGAAGCTTTTACAAATGTGTTCCATTCGATTCTGTTGACTTTTGTCTGTCCTATATTTGATTTCCTGTCATTGCATATTTCTGCACACAAACCAACAGACAGGTGTGTGTGAGGTCCCTTTTCATTTCATGAATACATTTTGTAGATGTCACAGCTGGCTAAGACTGTTGATTGCTCAAGGATTTTCTTGAGATGCTTTTCTAGACTTAGTCTTTAATTTTATTTTATTTTGTTTTCAAAAGGTTTACTTTTACTTCTGCACAAATTCATTTCTAAAACTCAAGGTCATTTTATTTCTAAGAAACATTGCAACACATTTCTGAAAGAAAAACAATTAGAAAGCTGTAAGATTTGTAATATAAAATGAAGATCACAAGAGATGCTTCAGGATGTTAGAGAAATGTGAATACTAATCTCATTGTTTTGTGGGCTGTTTATTTGAAGATTGTTAAAAGTTTTGGTTTCATCATTGTTCACAGTGTCACCACTGTCAAGAACAATATGTGCCTTGCCAGATAGGTGGCTTTCTAGTCCACAGTTTGCTGTAAGGATTCTGCTTATATAGGACCTTAAAAATATTTAAAAAAGTCAAATTATGAAACACATGTCACTCTGTAGACGTACCAAATAGAAAAGAATTTACAATTTAAAAATCTTTCAAAGAAAATAGAATATTCAAGCAAATTCCTACTCAGTGACTCTCTATAGAGACAAAATTGTCCGGATAATTTTTACTGCTGATTTTATTACCTTTGCTAAAAAACACAACCATTATGGGTAATTCTGAATAAAGACCAATTTGTGATTCCCAGGTTTCCTTCCTTCCATTTGTGAAAGAATAAATGGTTATTGGCTACCTCCTCTGCCCTCAGTTTCTTATTTAGTCAAGATAATAAATAATGACACCCTTTAAAAAAGGGTGTTATGTCCTTAATAAAAACTGACCAAAATACTTTTGGCAGAGACCTACTGCCAGATATTATGCAGAGAGAGAGAGAGAGAGAGAGAGAGAGAGAGAGAGAGAGAGAGAGAGAGAGAGAGAGTCTAAATTGGAGGTTGTCATCTAATTCATCCCCTAGGAGATCAGAGAAAACCATGTTAGAGTGGGAGGAAAGATTGTATGAGACAAAGGTGATGGAAGACACCAGCAAACATGGCCCACTGAATCCAATAAGTAGGGTTCACTTGGGCTTATAGTGACTGAGGCTGCAAGCATGGGCCCTACAAAGATCTATACTAGGTACTCTGTACATGTTATAGCTACTATCTTAGTGTTTTTGTGAGACTCCTAACAGTGGGAACAGATAAGTTCCTGATTCTTTTATATGTTCTTGGAACTCTTGTCCTCTTATTGAGTTGATTTGTTCAGCTTCGATGGTAGGACTTTTCTCCTGTCCTATTCTATCTATATTTGTCCTGTTTGGCCTTCCTTTCTTTTTTTTATGGATTTTTTTTAATTTTTTTATTTTTTTTTTATTTTCTAAGTTTTTTTTTTATTTACATTCCAAATCATTTCCCCTTTCCTGTTTCCTCCCTCCCCAAAAGTCCCATAAGCCCCCTTCCCTCCCTCTTTTCCCCATTCAACCCCCTCTGGTTTCTCTGTCCTGGCATTCCCCTATATCCAGTCTTTCCAGGACCAGGGGTCTCTCCTTCCATCTTCTTAGAAATCTATTGATATGCGAATTGTGTCTAGGGTATTCCGAGATTCTGGGTTAATATCCCCTTATCAGTGACTGCATACCATGTGTGTTCTTTTGTGATTGGGTTACCTCACTAAAGACGATATAAGTTCTGACCATTTGCCTAGGAATTGCGTGAACTCATTGTTTTTAATTGCAGAGTAGTATTCCATTGTGTAGATATACCACATCTTCTGAATCCATTCCTGCGTTGAGGGACATCTGGGTTCTTTCCAGATTCTGGCTATTATAAATAAGGCTGCTATGAACATAGTGGAGCATGTGTCCTTATTGCATGCAGGGAAAGCCTCTGTGTATATGCCCAGGAGTGGTATAGCCGGATCCTCTGGGAGTGTCATGCCCAGTTTTCTGAGGAACTGCCAGACTGCTTTCCAGAGTGGTTGTACCAGCTTGCAATCCCACCAGTAGTGGAGGAGTGTTCCTCTTTCTCCACATCCACGCCAACAACTGCTGTCTCCTGTGTTTTTGATCTTAGCCATTCTGACTGGTGTGAGATGGAATCTCAGGGTTGTTTTGATTTGCATTTCCCTAATGACTAAGGATGATGAACATCTCTTTAGGTGCTTCTCAGCCATTAGATATTCTTCAGGTGAGAACTCTTTGTTTAGCTCTGTACCCCATTTTTTAACAGGGTTACTTGCCTCTCTGGAGTTTAACTTCTTGAGTTCTTTGTATATATTGGATATTAGCCCTCTGTCGGATGTAGGGTTGGTAAAGATCATTTCCCAGTTAGTTGGTTGCCGCTTTGTCTTTTTGACAGTGTCTTTTGCCTTGCAAAAACTTTGTAATTTAATGAGGTCCCATTTGTCTATTCTTGATCTTAGAGCATAAGCTATTGGAGTTCTGTTCAGGAAATTCTCCCCTGTGCCCATATGTTCAAGGTTCTTCCCTTCCTTTCTTAGGGGCATTCTGTTTTCTGAAGAGGAAATAGAGGAGAGGGGAAGTTACTATGGGAGGGAGGAAAGGTCGGGGGAGCTGGGAAGATTAGAGAGAGGGGAAAATGAGCTCATGTATTGTATGAGATAATAAACTATTTTCAATTTAAAATTAAATTTGTTTTCAGGTTCTATATATGAAAACTATATAAGCATTAGTAGATATTAATCTCTAAGAAGAGCCTTTTCCTTCCAGACATCCCACACTTCTACTCAAAATGTGTTTACATTTTCTCTCTAACTTCCAAGGATTAGGGATAAATCAATCCCTAGTGCTAGTACTATGTTATTTTTGGACCTTTATGAGTGAAGATATTCTTATATCCCATGGAATCAATTCTATTAACAGATACTAAAAATATTATAAGAAATATCTCTTTCTCCGTCAATATGTATGTTTGCCTAGGTAGATTATACCCACTTTTTCATATAATAAATGAACTTATTAAAATAAAGAATAAACTGAAACACAAGTGAACTTTTGCAAGAAATTGAAAATATAACACATATTCTTTCATTAAAGTAATAATAATTAGTAACATTCAAGATAAGTATCACTATATACAATTAAGACAGTTAAATTTTCAATGATTAAAACACAAAAAAAGACAGCAGTTGTTGGCGAGGATGTGGAGAAAGAGGAACACTCCTCCACTGCTGGTGGAATTGCAGGCTGGTACAACCACTCTGGAAAGCAGTCTGGTGGTTCCTCAGAAAACTGGGCATGACACTCCCGGAGGATCCTGCTATACCACTCCTGGGCATATACCCAGAGACTTTACCTGCATGCAATAAGGACACATGCTCCACTATGTTCATAGCAGCCTTATTTATAATAGCCAGAAGCTGGAAAGAACCCAGATGTCCCTCAACGGAGGAATGGATTCAGAAGATGTGGTATATCTACACAATGGAATACTACTCTGCAATTAAAAACAATGAATTCACGAAATTCCTAGGCAAATGGTCAGATCTTGAAAATATCATCCTTAGTGAGGTAACCCAATCACAAAAGAACACACATGGTATGCAGTCACTGATAAGGGGATATTGACCCAGAATCTCGGAATACCCTAGACACAATCCGTATATCAATAGATTTCTAAGAAGATGGAAGGAGAGACCCCTGGTCCTAGAAAGACTGGATGTAGGGGAACGCCAGGACAGAGTAACGAGAGGGGGTTGAACGGAGAAAAGAGGGAGGGAAGGGGGCTTATGGGACTTTCGGGGAGGGAGGAAACGGGAAAGGGGAAGTGATTTGGAATGTAAATTAAAAAAATAAAATAAATTAAAAAAAAACACAAAAAAAGATTCAAGGTACATATCAATGTATATTCTAAAAGAGGTAAAATTTCAATTTATATGCACTAACATAGTCAACATTTCAAGGACAAATATAAAATACTGGAATAAATTACTTCTATATCTCACATATTTCTGATGACAGTATGAAATAATACATCTCTATGCATTGTTATATTACTATATAAATTACTTTTCTAAATTCTATAAAAGTACTTTACAGCAACAATTTACAAAAGGTTTTTACTCATGGTTTAAGAATGCATATAGCTAATCCTGGCAGGAAAGGAAAAGCAGCAGGACCTTGACGTGGCTGCTTACATGTCATGTGACGTCATGAAGGCGAGAATGGTGAATGCTGTTATACAGCTCACATTCTTCTCTTTTAATTCAGGAGCCCAGCTAATAGAATGATATCTGTATTTGTTTTTTTTCTATCTTTCATTTATTGAAACTAACTCTATTATACTGTATATTCTGATTATGATTTTTTATTCCTGCAAATACTGCAAGATCTTCCTCAACGTCAAACCCTTTCTCTCTCTTCATAGAAAACAGAACAGGCATCTAAAGACTAATAAAATAAGTTAGAACAAAAGCAAAAGAAAAAGGGACTATGACAAAGCAAACAAAGAGAAGAAAAAGAGGCACAAGAAATACAGAAGAAACACACATAGAGGCAGAATCACACATCGGCATACAGAGAAATTTTATGAAACACAATACTGGAAACTATAATATATATACAAAATGGATGAAAAAAAGCCCTGATAAAATATTATAAGATATTATAAGACAAAGAACTTCCAAAGATTTCATTGATCTTTTTTTGTAGGCTATATGGTCCTGGGCAGGAGGCCTGCCCTTAAGTGTGGTTTGTATCCCCAGTGAGACTCTGTTGAAGAAAACTAATTTTCTATTTGTGAGTGGTTATCAACTGGAGATGGCTTCTGGGACTTATGTCCATAACTCCTCTCAGTACTGGAACTCTATCTAGTCCAGATGTGTATATGTCCTTCATATGCTATCACAGTCTGTGAGTTCATATGTGCACTGGCCTTGCTATATTTAGATCTTGATTTCATTTGTACTTTCTACTCCTCTGACTTGTTACATTCTTTCTTCCTTTTCTGCAGGGTTCTCTGATCCCTGACGAGAGGGATTTGATGGAAACAGTTCATTTAGGGTTAAACATTCCATGATCTCTCACCCATTCAACATTGTTTGACTATGGGTCTCTGTATTTGTTCCCATCTACTGCTGGAGGAAGCTACTCTGATGACTGAGCAAGGCACTTATCTATGTCATTAGGGGTCATTTTATTGTTGTGTTTCTTTAGAATAATGGAAGTATTTTGTTTTATCCTAGATCCTTGGACTAGCTAATCTCAGGTGTCTTGGTCACACACCCTGTGTTCGTGTATCCTGTATTCATCCCACAGAGTGGGACTCAAATCTGATTAGATATTGGTTGGTTACTCTCATAAGCTATGTGCCACTGTTTTACTAGCATATCTTGTAGGCAGGTCATCATAATAGATTGAAGAACTGTCTTTGTAGATAGATAATTAATTACATTTGCTTTTATTGTGTAATGTCATTCTCCATCTATTGTGATTGGAAGTCTTGGTTAGTATAGTAGTATGAACTGGCCTCTACGGTGTCTTGGACTATGTAGAACACTTGCGCAGGCTCTAAAATCAAGACTTATTCTAATAGGTCTGCCCATTTCATATTATTTGGATTCTTTTATTCAGTGTTTTGATTATTATGGATAACAGGGAATTCATTTTGTGGTCTAGTCTCTTTTGGTGTTCTTTATGCTTCTTAAACATTTAAAAGCACCTTTTTTAACCTAGGGAAATGTTCGTCTTTGATTTTGTTTAAAATATTTCCGGGGTCTTTGACTTGGGTTTCTTCTTTTATTCTTCCTTTATATTTTATGGTATTCCAGATCTTCTGAATGTTTGGTGCCTGGAGTTTTTAAACATTTTTTTTTATCCAAAGTATCCTTTTTTCTATTTTGTCTTTAATGCCTGAGATTCTATCTTCATCTCTTGTATTCTATTGAATAGTCTTGATTCTGAAGTTCCAGTTTAAGTTCCTAAATTTTTTCATTTCCAGTTTTCAGGTATTTTGTTTGTTTGTTTGTTTATTTTTTGGTTTTGTTTTGTTTTGTTGTTGTCATTGTGGTTTTGTGTATTTTTTTGTGTATTTTTTTTTTTTTTGGTTTTTTTTGACAGGGTTTCTCTGTATAGTGCTAGCTGTCCTGGAACTCACTCTGTAGACCAGGCTGGCTGTGAACTCAGAAATCCACCTGCCTCTGCCTCCCAAGTGCTGGGATTAAAGGCATGTGCCACCTGTGCCCGGCATTTCAACTTCCATGTCTCATACAGTTTCCTTCTTTTTTTGCTATCATTAGTTTCTGTTTTATAGATTGCATTAAAGTATGTTTTTATGTCCTCTTTAATGATCATAAGCATATTCATAATAGCTACTTTGAAGTCTTTGTCTTGTGATTCTTCTAAGTTCCATTTCTTAGGGTCTAATGTGTGGTATGGTGCTTTAATGGAGAAAAAAATATTCTGGGTGTTTTTTGATTGTGTTTTTATACAGGTTCTTATCCATCTGGGTTTCTAATGATTGCAATTCTAGGTGTTGTTTTTGGTCTTGTCATTGTTGTGTGGGTTCTCTATTCTTTGGTTTCTGTTGTCCTCTCCTCTTAGGAGCTTATGGTGGCCATGAATCACTGGCACCAAATTCTTCTGAGGTTCTGCCAGGTTTGGCCACTTGGGATCCTAAGAACATGTTTCTAGGTATTTCGAACTACACTAAGGAATGAGGATGGGTTAGGAGAGGTTGAAAGTGTTCACAAAAGGAGGGAATGTACTTGGATCTACATAGTATCTTTGAATGCGGACAGAGAGGAAGGAGATGTCACAGCATGTGGTCTACTGCAAATCTGGAGGTAAAACTTGGGGACTGGGATTAGAGGGAAGGAAGAAGAGTGAAGAGTCCCTACCTGCATCTTTGGCCAGTTTGGTTGGCAGGTTTCTAGAGAGTGCTTCCTGGAGTAGGTGGCTGAGACAAAGTATTATGGCAGTTGGGATTAGTCATTATCCATATTTAGAGTAGGGTCTTCCCACCTCAACTCAATCTAGATTTTCCTTTACAAGTATACACAGAGGTGTATTTGAGTTTAGATCTTGTCAAGTTGACAATATTAACAATCATAATTGTTTTCGTGTCACAGCAATTTCTCCTTGAGAAATTTCCCATGAAAAATAAAATACAAACTTATAAAACAAAATTAAATAACCATAGATGTTTTAGTTATAATATAAATACTTTGAAAAAAATCCTACATTGATTACAATTATATAACTCCATAATCAAAAGTTCTACTGATATTACAACTACATCTATGACATGCACATGTACATATATATGTATGTATATATTTAGTATATATATGTATATATGCATATTTATACACACACATTATATATATATATATATATATTCATTCAGGGGTTCCAACTCCAAGGCCATCTGGGAGTAAATACTGAGTTCTATTTCAGCCTAAGCTGAGATGAAATATATAAAACTATACTCTCATAAAGTAAATAAATAAAAAATGGAAAAAAAAGAAACATGTATTGAATGAAGAAAAAAATCAAGACATAAAATATGTATACTTTGCCATTCCATTTCTTTAAGTTCTATCATGAAAGAAGTATACAGAAAGAGAAATCAGAAAAGTAGTTGCCTCTGGGAGGTTCAGGGCACAGACAAGACAGGGACAGATAAGAACTTTTTTCATTGAGAGGAAGGCTCTATGTCTTGATTAAGATATTGGATTCAGGTGTAGATATTTGTCAAAACTAATCAAAGTGTACATTTAAGATCTGTGCATTTTACTGAATGTAATCATAACTCAATAAAAATGTAAAAAGAATACCATAGACAAAGTTGATGAGATATTAGCCTGAACTAAGTTTAGATACTCATTAACATTTTCAAAGCTGTATTAGTGATCCTGTTGTATTTAGCTTAAAGTGACTCTAAATATTAACATTCACACAGAAAGAAAGGTGAATATACAATAGTAGCATAAAAATGAAAAAAATCTTCTTTTATACCCTCATAAAAATGTCCATAAATTGAAGTACAGATGGAATGTTGGATCTTATATTTCAGTATTGAAAAATAATAGAATTAAATGTTGTTATGCTTGTTCAGTAGGAAAAATGTATACATTTCAAAATTATACTTAAAACCAATGTTACTTCATTTTTTATTCAATTTATAAATTGTGGAGGCAATTAGAGTTTTTCATACATTTATATCATAAAGTTTGTGTTATTCACTGATCATTACCTTCTCCCATTCCCCTATTTAAATCCATCCCTCACCACATACACACCCATTTCTGTATTCATACACGTGTATATATTTATATATATATATATAATGTATTTTTCTTTTTTCTTTTTTCATTTTTCTTTTCTTTCTTTATTTACACTCCAGATTTTATTCCCACCCCCCCCAGTCCACCCTCCAATTGTTTCACATCTCATACCTCCTCCCCACCCCCTGTCTCAAAGTGGTTGTCCCCACCCTGGACCCCACCTGACCTCTAAACTCCCTGGGGCCTCCAGTCTCTTGAGGGTTAGGTGCATCTTCTCTAATTGAACACAGACACACATACCCTGCAGTCCTCTGCTGTATATTTGTTGGGGGCCTCATATCTGGTGTATGTTGCCTGTTTGGTGGTCCAGTGTTTGAGAGATCTCAGGGTTCCAGATTAATTGAGAATGCTGGTCCTCATATAGGGTTGCCCTCCTCCTCAGCTTCTTTCAGCTTTTCCCTAATTCAACCACAACAGCTTCTGTTCATTGGTTGAGTGCAAATAACTGCATCTGAAGCTTTCAGCTGCTTATTGGGCCTTCTGGAGGACTAGATCCCTTTTTGTGAGTGTCCCATAGCCTCAGTAATTGTGTTACGGCCTTGGGAATTCCCCTTGAGCTGGATCCAACTTTGATCCTGTCACTGTAACTTCTGTTCCTCAGACTCCTCTCCATTTCCATCCCTGTAGTTCTGTCAGACAGAAACAATTATAGGTGAGAGTTTTGACTGTGGAATGGCAACCCCCTCCCTCATTTGATGCCCTGTCTTCCTGCTGAAGGTGAGTTCTATAAGTTCCCTCTCCCTACTGTCAGTCACTTCAACTAAGGTTCCTCCCTTTGAGTTCTGAGAGTGTCTCACCTCCCAGGTCTCTCGTGCATTCTGGAGGATCCCCCCAAACTCTTACCTTCTAAAATTGTTTTCATTCCTTCTGCTGGCCATCGGGGCTTCAGTCCTTTCCCTCACCCAATACCTGATCAGGTTCCTTTCTCCCCTGCAAACCCTGTCCACTTTCTCTCCCAGGTCCCTCCCTCCCTCTCCCCTTGTAATTGCTTTCACCTCCCTCCCAAGTGGAACTGAGGTTTTTCAACCTTTTTGAGCTCTTTTTGACGTTTTGAACTCAAAAAGCTTGCTGAACTTTTTGAGTTCTGTGGACTGAATCTTGGGTACTCTGTACTTTTTTTTATTTTTTATTTTTTGGCTAATATTCACTTATTAGTGAATACATACCATGCATGTTCTTTTGGGTCTGAGTTACCTCATTCAGGATGGTATTTTGTAGTTTCATCCATTTGCCTGGAAAACTCAGGATGTCCGCATTCTTAAAAGCTGAGTAGTATCCCCATTGTGTAAATGAATCACATTTTCTGTATTCATTGTTCTGTCATGAGACATTGGGTTGTTTCCAGCTTCTGGCTATCACAAATAAGGCCGCTATGAACATAGTGGAACACGTGCCCCTGAGGAACCGCCAAGCTGATTTCCAGAGTGGTTGTACCAGCTTGCATTTATTTCCTCATTAAAGGTGATTATCACCTTCAGAAGATTGGCTTTAAGGTCATTTCCTTATGTTTCACCTTTGTCAGGCTATCCAGCCATGCTGTAGTAGGATCCCAGTGCTCTCTGGTTGTGCCACATTGCCCTGGCGCTTGTAGAGTGTGTTCTTAATCTTGCTTTTAGCCACCTGGGTTTTGCAGTTATTATAGGTTTAGATGCTGGTATCTGAGTTTATCTTTGTTGTGGAAAGTTTTTGGACATATTTTCCCATGGTTTTTGTTTCCTCTCTGTCCTTTGGCCTGAGTAGCTTAGTTTTCTGGTGACTAGAGTGTATTCAGACCCAGTAGGGTGTCTCTTCTAGGGCTTTTGTGGCCTGTGTGGCCTCTGGGATTTGCGGGCTAACCTTTTCTCAGGGTTCCCTAGTATCCAAATGGACTGAGTGGTGGCAGAGTGGACTCCAGAAATGCAGGAGGAGTTGTTGACAGGAAAGTGGAATCCACGAGGAGGAGGAGTACAGTATAAGGCTGTCGTGTGTGTTTTAAGGGGACTTAGCCTGATTTTCCATGGAAGACTCCCAGGAATGCAAATAGTATTGTGGTCTGGAAAATAGAGTACAGGGTAAAGGATGCAGTTTTCTTCTGTTGAGTGTGCTTTAGGACTTGGCAGGCAGGGGATTCAAGATTGTGTCTTTTTATAGATAGTTGCACATCTGTGATTTTTTTTTCAGTTCTGTTCATAGGAAAGAAATTGAGTTAGCTTATATATTTTCATTAACAGATACATAAATATACAATAAGTAGGCAGTAAAATACACAATGAAATTTTATTTACTTATGAAAAATGAAGCTTTGGGGAAAATAGATAGAACTGCAGAGTATTATATTGAATGAAGTAACTTAGGCTCAGAAATAAAAACTCAATGTGTTCTTTCTCATATGTGAGTCCTGGCTTCTATTTTTTATACATGGAATTAAATAGAAAAGAAGACTCCATGACAGAAGGTAAAAGATTATTTAAAATTTGAAGGGGAGATAATAGAAAATGTGATATGAAAGTGGAAGAGGATGTCGTTGGGGTAGAAATATTTGGAGAAATATCAAGGGGAAGGATTTATGGAGTTTGGAAAAGGAAACAGTAATTAGGTCAACAAACCCAATTTTATATATATATATATGTATATACATATATATTAATACAATCTTACATACTTTTATATCTTACTCTTACATCTTACATTTTTCTACTTTTCTTTGTGTCTTTTAAAATGTCTTTAGTCATTTAAATTTATCATTTAGTTTCCAATATTCCATTGTGACAATTTAATATTCTTGAACTTTTTGGAACTGAAACAGTATATCATATTTTCTGTAGAATGTACACTAGACAAAAGGCATATTTTTTTGTTCTTACTTTATGACTGAAACCTAGGTTGTAGAAAGGAACACCTATCTTCTTGTCCTTACATTCACTATAAAACATGATCACTGCATTGGGATGGGGAAAGGCATGAGATAGGTTTGTGGCCTTGAATTCCCTGCCTGCCAAGTCCTTCTAAAGCACATTCAATGGAATAAAATGGCATGCTGTAATCTGCACATTTTCTATTCCATTCTGTCTGCATTCTTGGAGGTCTTCCAGGGATAACAAGGTAAGATGCTGCTCCAAGTGCTTGCATGTTAAGAACCATTTGGATCTACATGTCTGTTACTGTACCAATACCATGCGGTTTTTAACACTATTGCTCTGTAGTACAGCTTGAGGTCCGGGATACTGATTCCCCCAGAGGTTCTTTTACTCTTGAGAACAGTTTTAGCTATTCTGGGTTTTCTGTTATTCCAGATGAATTTTTGAATTGCTCTTTCTAACTCTATGAAGAATTGAGTTGGGATTTTGATGGGGATTGCATTGAATCTGTATATTACTTTTGGTAAGATGCTCATTTTTACTATATTAATCCTGCCAATCCATGAGCATGGCAGATTTTTCCATCTTCTGAGGTCTTCTTCAATTTCTCTCTTCAGAGACTTGAAGTTCTTGTCATACAGATCTTTCACTTGTTTGGTTAGAGTCACGCCAAGATACTTAATATGGTTTGTGGCTATCGTGAAGGGTATTATTTCTCTTACTTCTTTCTCAGCCTGCTTATCTTTTGAGTATAGGAAGGCTTCTGACTTGCTTGAGTTGATTTTATATCCAGCCACTTTGTTGAAGTCGTTTATCAGCTGTAGGAGTTCTCTGGTGGAGTTCTTTGGGTTGCTTAAGTAAAGAAACTTGATTCTTTTTGGTCATAACTTGCAATAAAAGTAAAATTCTCACATGGAGCCATGAGAGTGCATTGTAGGCAGATCACATCCTAAAGAATGTTATTGTTTTTGCAGAGATTTAATTCCTTTTTCTTGAAGAAATGCTTTTCAATTTACTGTCCACCCTTAAGACAATGAAGAATTTATGATGATTTTGAAGTTCTGATTTTGATTGAGAAAAAGCATACTCAATTCCTCACACTATTTTTACAGAAGCCCTGAGTGAGTAGCATAACCTTAGTATAATTTGTTCCAGGACCTAATCAGAAAATTATAGATCCAAAAATGACTGAAAAAATTGTCATTCTTAGAAATCAAAATGAAAATTAATAAACTACAGAATATCTCTTAATATGACATATGAGAAAAAAGACTACATGTGTGACTAAGAAAGAAAATGTAATAGTAATGGTTGTTTCACTTTAGTTTAAAAGAGCAATATACTTTCCAACTTAAGAAAGAGGTTATTAAAGCATATAAGAAAAATATGAGAAGATGGGCCAAGAGAATAACCATAAGTACTTTGCTATTTTTGAAATATAAAAATATAAGAAATGTACTAGCACTATCTGTATTAATGAGGTAAGCAGTAACTATTATACTAGTATAGAATTTTTGTATTTTCCAAAAGTTAAAAAGACTTAGTGAATTAAGTATGAGATTTATATAATTGAGATTAGCTTTTTAAATTGATCCCTTTAGGTACATTATAGAAAGTTTAAGATTGCTATCAATTACATGTCAGATTTTTTTTCAGATTTCTATCAGATTTTTTTATTAATTAATTTTTTACACTCCATACTTTATTCCCCCTTCTGCCCATCCAAACTTTGACTGTTCCACATCCAGTAACTCCTCAACACACCCCTGTCTCCACATTAATGTCCCCATCCCCCATGACCCCTGACCTCTAAACTCCCTGGGGCCTCTAGTCTCTTGAGGGTTAGGTCCATCATCTCTAAATGAACAAAGACCCAGCAGTCCCCTACTGTATCTGTGTTGGGGGCCTCATATCAGCTGGTGTATGCTGACTGTTTAGTGGTCCAGTGTTTGAGAGATCACTGGGGTCCCAATTAAATGAGACTGCTGGTCCTCCTATAGAATTGCCCTTCTCATCAGCTTCTTTCAGACTTCCCTAATTCAACCACAGGGGTCAGCAGCTTCTGTTCATTGGTTGGGTACAAATATCTGCATCTCTTTCGGCTGCTTGGTGAGTCTTCTGTAGTTCAGTCATGCTCAGTCCCTTTTTGTGAGCATTCCTTAGCCAGTATTGTTTTAAAAATGATATTGAATTTGTTCTATGAAAACGGTCTACATGTATATATTGTGTTTTAATTACTGTCACCCATGTTTTTCTTTTTTTTTCTTTTTTTTTTAAATTTTTTTAATTTACATTCCAAATCACTTCCCCTTTCCCGTTTCCTCCCTCCCCGAAAGTCCCATAAGCCCCCTTCCCTCCCTCTTTTCTCCATTCAACCCCCTCTCGTTACTCTGTCCTGGCGTTCCCCTACATCCAGTCTTTCCAGGACCAGGGGTCTCTCCTTCCATCTTTTTAGAAATCTATTGATATGCGGATTGTGTCTGGGGTATTCCGAGATTCTGGGTCAATATCCCCTTATCAGTGACTGCATACCATGTGTGTTCTTTTGTGATTGGGTTACCTCACTAAGGATGATATTTTCAAGTTCTGACCATTTGCCTAGGAATTTCGTGAATTCATTGTTTTTAATTGCACAGTAGTATTCCATTGTGTAGATATACCACACCTTCTGAATCCATTCCTCCGTTGAGGGACATCTGGGTTCTTTCCAGCTTCTGGCTATTATAAATAAGGCTGCTATGAACATAGTGGAGCATGTGTCCTTATTGCATGCAGGTAAAGTCTCTGGGTATATGCCCAGGAGTGGTATAGCCGGATCCTCCGGGAGTGTTATGCCCAGTTTTCTGAGGAACCGCCAGACTGCTTTCCAGAGTGGTTGTACCAGCCTGCAATTCCACCAGCAGTGGAGGAGTGTTCCTCTTTCTCCACATCCTCGCCAAAACCTCAATATGTGTACTCTCCTGTCCAAGTCTTATATTTTTTCGTCTGCCTTTCTTTTTTTTTATTAGATATATTCTTTATTTACATTTCAAATGTTGTTCCCTTTCCTGGTTTCCCCCACAAAAATCCCCTGACCCATCCCCCCTCCCCCTGCTCACCAATCAACCTGCTCCCACGTGCCTGTCCTGGTATTCCCCTACAGTGCTACATCTAGCCTTCTCAGGACCAAGGGACTCTCCTCCCTTTGACATCCAACAAGGCCATCCTCTGCTGTCTATGCATCTGGAGCCATGGGTCCCTCCATGTGTACTCTGGTTGGTTGTTTAGTCCCTTGGAGCTATGGGGGTTACTGGTTGGTTCATATTGTTGTTCCTCCTATGGTGCTGCAAACCCCTTCAGCTCCTTGGGTCCTTTCTCTAGCTCCTCCATTGGGGACCCTGGTAGGATGAGAGTGTCCCCTCTGTATTTGTCATGCACTGGTGGAGCCTCCCAGGTGACAACTATATCAGGCTCTTGTTAGCAAGCACTTGTGGGCATCCATAATAGTGTCTGGGGTTTATAACTGTATATAGGATGGATCCCTAGGAAGGGCAGTCTCTGGATGGTCTTTCCCTCAGAATCCACTCTGCATTTTGTCTCTGTATCTCTTCCTGTGGGTATTTTGTTCCCCTTCTAATAAGGACCAGAGTATCTGTACTTTTTTCTTCCCTCTTCTTGAGATTCATTTTATCTGTGAATTGTGTCTTGGGTATTCCTAGGTTCTGGACTAATATTCATTATCAATGAACCACCAAACTTATTTCCAGAGTGGTTGTACCACCTTGCAATCCCACTACAGTGGAGGAGTGTTGTTCTTTCTCCACATCTTAGTCAGCACGGACTGTCTCATGAGCTTTTGATCTTAGGCATTCTGACTAGTGTGAGCTCAAATCTCAGAGTTGTTTTGATTTGCATTTCCCTGATGGCTAAGGATGTTGAACATTTCTTTAGGTGCTTCTCAGCCATTTGATATTCCTCAGTTGAAAATTCTTTGGTTAGCTCTGTACACGATTTTTTTTAATAGGATTATTTGGTTCTCTGGAGTCTAACTTCTTGAGTTCTTTGCATATATTGGATATTAGCTCTCTGTCAGATGTAGGGTTGGTAAAGATCGTTTCCCAATTTGTTGGTTGTTGTTGTTTTTTTGTTTTTTTTGTTTTTGTCCTATTGACAGTGTCCTTTGCCTTACAGAAACTTTGTAATTTTATTAGGTCTCATTTTTCAATTCTTGATCTTAGAGCATATTCTATTGGAGTTCTATTCAGGAAATTTTCCCTTGTGCTCATGTGTTCAAGGCTCTTCCCCACTTTCCTTCTATTCTATTTGTTTCAGTGTATCTGGTTCTATGTGGAGGTCCTTGATCCACTTGGACTTGAGCTTTGTACAAGGAGATAAGAATGGATCTATTTGCATTCTTCCGCATGATAACCACCAGTTGAACCAACACCATTTGTTGAAAAGGCTATCTTTTTACCACTGGGTGGGTCTGTTGAAAGTTTACTTTCTTGCTTTTCCTAGGTTATAGTTTCCCTCCTTGTGTTGACGTTTGTGATTATCTTTTGTTAGGCTGGATTTGTGGAAAGATATTGTATAAATTTGGTTTTGCCATGGAATATCTTGGTTTCTCCATCTGTGGTGATTGAGAGTTTTGCTGGGTATAGTAATCTGGGCTGGCATTTGTGTTCTTTTAGGGTCTTTATGAGATCTGCCCAGAATCTTCTAGCTTTTATGGTGAGAAGTCTGGTGTAATTCTCATAGGTCTTCCTTTATATGTTACTTGACCTTTTCCCTTACTGCTTTTTAATATCATTTCTTTGTTTAGTGCGTTTGGTGTTTTGATTATTATGTGACAGGAGGAATTTCTGTTCTGGTTCAGTCTGTTTATAGTTCTGTATGCTTCTTGTATTTTCATGGGCATCTCTTTCTTTAGCTTAAGGGAGTTTTCTTCTATAATTTTGTTGAAGATATTTAGTGGCCCTTTAATTTGTAAATCTTTCCTCTCTTCTATACCTATATTCCTTAGGTTTGGTCTTTTCATTGTGTCCTCAATTTCCTGGATGTTTTGGATTACAAGCTTTTTGCATTTTACATTTTCTTTGACTGTTGAGTCCATGCTTTCTATGGTATCTTTAGCACCTGAGATTCTTTCTTCTATTTCTTGTATTCTGTTGTTGATGCTTGTCCTGATTTCTTTCCAAAGTTTTTTTTTTCATCTCCAGAGTTGTCCTTTTTCTTTGTTGTTTCTACTTCTATTTTTAGATCCTGGATGGTTTTTTTCAGTTCCTTCACTTGTTTGTTTGTGTTTTCCTGAAATTCTTTAAGGGATGTTTTTTTGTTTCCTCTTTAAGGGCTTCTACCTGTTGACCCATGTTTTCCTGTATTTCTTTAAGGGAATTTTGTGTTTCCTTCTCAAGGGCTTCTACCTGTTGACTCATGTTCTCCTGTATTTTTTAAGGGAGTTATTTATGTCCTTCTTGAAGTCCTCTATCAATATCCTGAGATGTGATTTTTAAATCCAGAACTTGCTTTTCTGTTGTGTTGGGTTATCCAGGAGTTGCTGTTGTGGGAGAACTTGGTTTGGATGGTGCCATGTTGCCTTGGTTTCTGTTGGTGATGTTCTTGTGTTTGCCTTTTGCCATCTGGTTATTTCTGATTTAGCTGGTTTTGCTGTCTCTGACTGTGGCTTATCTGTCCTTCAAGTCTCTATATCTGTGCTCTGGGATACCCATTCTCTTTGTGTACACAGATATGTAGGTACTCCTTGGAGCCTAGCTCTCTTGTGTTGGAATTTGTGAATGTAGCTATGTAGTCCCTGGTCAGTTCCAGGTGTGGAAGGAAATTGGAAAACTCTTGTCCCAGGCTGTTCCTGGGCTCTTGTGTCCTCAGGGTTTTGGGCTATTTCTTCTGAGCATCAGAGGTAGTCCTAACTTTGCTGTCTGGCCTCTCTGCACTCCTGAGTGGTCAGCTATTTCCCTGTCCTACCTGGATATAGCAGTGCTGTTGCAGATGATGGTCTTGGGCCAGAGACAGACACATGAAGGCTTCTGCCTCTGGGCTCTGTATGTGATCCTCTCAGTAGCAGGGGTGGTCCTACCTGTGCTGTTTGGGCTCTCCACACTCCTGGGTGATTGGGTACCTCGTTGAGCCATCTGAATATGGTGACCCTGTGGCCCATGTCTTATATTCTTTCTATGCTCCTTATCTATGAAGTTCCCAGAACTGAACACTAGAAACATCACTTTTCTGAATACCTTGAACAGTCATCTGTCTTTGCATTCACCATCATTCATTGCAGAGAAGCATCTCTAATAAAAGACTAAAAAGTGCATTTGGTTATAGGCATAAACATAGATATTTAGAAGGTATTTTCTTTCCATGACAATTTAGCTGCCAAATAGTAACTTCTCCCTAAGGGCCTAAGGCTGCCTCAGCCATGAGCTTTTGACTGATTTCATGTCACCAAGGATATATTCTTGTGAAGTAGTTCTCATATCTAATTAAAGAGTGGTTGATTACTCCCATGATAGTTATGTCACTATTGCTCCCATGGACACATCTTCCCTGTCATGTTGTGATTGCAGTTTGAAGCATTTACATATGGGTAAGATCATTACGTGTTCTTCACCAAGTGCTTGAATAGCAACCTTAAGCACTGTGAAAACTAATCATAGTGAGAAGCCTGTAACTCTGTTCCAGCACATTTTCCTTGTCTTTTAAATAAGGTGTGTGGTGTTTTCAAGCAGAGAAACATTATCAGCAAGTTTGGTGGAAAAACAGGAATAATAGAAACAGCCTATATTTTGAAGGGAGCTTCTAGGGCCTCCATGAGATATGAGATCTAACATGTCATTAACCATTAATATTTTATTGTTCATGCTTTCTTCTTATTCTTTTTTTTTTTTTAATTTAATTTTATTTTATTTTTTTAATTTACATTCCAAATCACTTCCCCTTTCCCGTTTCCTCCCTCCCCGAAAGTCCCATAAGCCCCCTTCCCTCCCTCTTTTCTCCGTTCAACCCCCTCTCATTACTCTGTCCTGGCGTTCCCCTACATCCAGTCTTTCCAGGACCAGGGGTCTCTCCTTCCATCTTTTTAGAAATCTATTGATATGCTGATTGTGTCTAGGGTATTCTGAGATTCTGGGTCAATATCCCCTTATCAGTGACTTCATACCATGTGTGATCTTTTGTGATTGGGTTACCTCACTAAGGATGATATTTTCAAGTTCTGACCATTTGCCTAGGAATTTCGTGAATTCATTGTTTTTAATTGCAGAGTAGTATTCCATTGTGTAAATATACCACATCTTCTGAATCCATTCCTCCGTTGAGGGACATCTGGGTTCTTTCCAGCTTCTGGCTATTATAAATAAGGCTGCTATGAATATAGTGGAGCATGTGTCCTTATTGCATGCAGGTAAAGTCTCTGGGTATATGCCCAGGAGTGGTATAGCAGGATCCTCCGGGAGTGTCATGCCCAGTTTTCTGAGGAACCGCCAGACTGCTTTCCAGAGTGGTTGTACCAGCCTGCAATTCCACCAGCAGTGGAGGAGTGTTCCTCTTTCTCCACATCCTCGCCAACAACTGCTGTCTCCTGTGTTTTTGATCTTAGCCATCCTGACTGGTGTGAGATGGAATCTCAGGGTTGTTTTGATTTGCATTTCCCTAATGACTAAGGATGATGAACATCTCTTTAGGTGCTTCTCAGCCATTAGATATTCTTCAGGTGAGAACTCTTTGTGTAGCTCTGCACCCCATTTTTTAATAGGGTTACTTGCCTCTCTGGAGTTTAACTTCTTGAGTTCTTTGTATATCTTGGATATTAGCCCTCTGTCGGATGTAAGGTTGGTAAAGATCATTTCCCAGTTAGTTGGTTGCCGCTTTGTCTTTTTGACGGTGTCTTTTGCCTTGCAAAAACTTTGTAATTTAATGAGGTCCCATTTGTCTATTCTTGATCTTAGAGTATAAGCTATTGGAGTTCTGTTCAGGAAATTCTCCCCTGTGCCCATATGTTCAAGGTTCTTCCCTAGTTTCCCTTCTATTAGTTTCAGTGTGTCTGGTTTTATGTGGAGATCTTTGATCCACTTAGAATTGAGCTTAGTGCAAGGAGATAAGGATGGGTCAATTTGCATTCTTCTGCATGTTGACCTCCAGCTGAGCCAGCACCATTTGTTGAAAAGGCTATCTTTTTTCCACTGGATGGTTTTAGCTCCTTTGTCAAAGATCAAGTGACCATAGGAGTGTGGATTCATTTCTGGGTCTTCAATTCTGTTCCATTGATCTACATGTCTGTTACTGTACCAATACCATGCAGTTTTTAACACTATTGCTCTGTAGTACAGCTTGAGGTCCGGGATACTGATTCCCCCAGAGGTTCTTTTACTCTTGAGAATAGTTTTAGCTATTCTGGGTTTTCTGTTATTCCAGATGAATTTTTGAATTGCTCTTTCTAACTCTATGAAGAATTGAGTTGGGATTTTGATGGGGATTGCATTGAATCTGTGTATTACTTTTGGTAAGATGCTCATTTTTACTATATTAATCCTGCCAATCCATGAGCATGGCAGATTTTTCCATCTTCTGAGGTCTTCTTCAATTTTTTTCTTCAGAGACTTGAAGTTCTTGTCATACAGATCTTTCACTTGTTTGGTTAGCGTCACGCCAAGATACTTAATATGGTTTGTGGCTATCGTAAAGGGTATTATTTCTCTTACTTCTTTCTCAGCCTGCTTATCCTTTGAGTATAGGAAGGCTTCTGACTTGCTTGAGTTGATTTTATATCCGGCCACTTTGCTGAAGTCGTTTATCAGCTGTAGGAGTTCTCTGGTGGAGTTCTTTGGGTCGCTTATGTATACTATCATATCGTCTGCAAATAGTGATAGTTTGACTTCTTCCTTTCCAATTTGTATCCCTTTGACCTCTTTTTGTTGTCTAATTGCTCTAGCTAGAACTTCAAGTACTATATTGAAAAGATATGGAGAGAGAGGGCAGCCTTGTCTAGTCCCTGATTTTAGTGGGATTGCTTCAAGTTTCTCTCCGTTTAGATTGATGCTGGCTACTGGTTTGCTGTAAATTGCTTTTACTATGTTTAGATATGGGCCTTGAATTCCTGATCTTTCCAAGACCTTTAGCATGAAAGGATGCTGAATTTTGTCAAATGCTTTCTCAGCATCTAATGAGATGACCATGTGGTTTTTTTCTTTGAGATTGTTTATGTAGTGGATTACATTGATGGATTTCCTTATATTGAACCATCCCTGCATCCCTGGGATGAAGCCTACTTGATCGTGGTGAATGATCGTTTTGATGTGTTCTTGGATTCGGTTGGCAAGAATTTTATTGAGTATTTTTGCATCGATATTCATAAGAGAGATTGGCCTGAGATTCTCTTTCTTTGTCGGATCTTTGTGTGCTTTTGGTATTAGTGTAATTGTGGCTTCATAGAACGAGTTGGGTAGTGTTCCTTCTGTTTCTATTTTGTGGAACAGTTTGAAGAGTATTGGTGTTAGGTCTTCTTTGAAGGTCTGATAGAATTCTGCACTAAAACCATCTGGACCTGTGCTTTTTTTGGTTGGAAGACTTCCAATGACAACTTCTATTTCTTCAGGGGTTATAGGACGGTTTAGATGGTCTATTTGATCCTGATTTAATTTTGGTACTTGGTATTTGTCAAGGAAATTGTCCATTTCCTCAAGATTTTCTAGTTGTGTTGAATACAGGTTTTTGTAGTAGGATCTGATGATTTTTTGAATTTCCTCAGTTTCTGTTGTTATCTCTCCCTTTTCGTTTCTGATTTTATTAATTTGGATACTATCTCTGTGCCCTCTGGTTAGTCTGGCTAAGGGCTTATCTATCTTGTTGATTTTCTCAAAGAACCAACTCCTCGTTTTGTTGATTCTTTGTATGGTTTTATTTGTTTCTACTTGATTGATTTCAGCCCTGAGTTTGATGATCCTGCCTTCTACTCCTCTTTGGTGTATTTGCTTCTTTTTGTTCCAGGGCTTTCAGGTGTGCCATTAAGCTGTTAGTGTATGCTGTCTCCCGTTTCTTTTTTACCAACTACTTTCTTAGGGTTTCCATTACTGTGAAGAGGTATCACGACCAAGGCAACCATTATAAAGGGTTACAAACATTTAATTGGTGCTGGCTTTTAGGTTCAGATGTTCAGTCCAATTATCATCAAGGCAGAAAGCATGGCAGTATCCAGGGCGATATGGTGCTGGAGAAGGAACTGAGAGTTCTGTATCCTGAGGCAAAACAGACAGAATAGTCTGTTTTCCAGGCTACTGGAAGGAGGTTCTAATCTGTATAGGGTGAAGCCTGAGCAGAGGAACTCAAAGCCAGCCTATCCAGTGACCCATTTCATCCCACAAGTCCATGCCTCCTAATGCTGTCATTTCCCATGAGCCAAGTTTTTTAAAACTACCACAATATCCATAATGAGACTCAATCCATTTTTTTTCTTTTGAAGAGAAACACTAATAGGGAAAGGGCTGGTGTTCTATAAGTCAAGAAAGATCACACATGGCAACGTATAGTACTATACTCAGCAAAACTATGATTTGTAATTAAAAAATAAAAGGAATTTTGATAAAATTACATCTAAGATATTCATGACTGTTAAGGGGAATTTTACAGAGGACACTTGTAGGAATGCTTAGATTTGAAGAGAAGGTTAAACATGCTCTTGAAGGCATAAAGAACTAATAAGCATCTACAGAATAATAAATCAGAAAGGTACAATAAAACACAGCAAACCCAACAAGAAAATGGGGATAGTAAACATAGTTTAATAATACCCCTTAACATCAATTTCATAATAAAGAGATACTTATTAACAGTTTGGATCAGACAAAGTAAGCCATTCTTTTGCTGACTTCAAGAAATGCACCTTATGACCATTATTAAATGGACATTGATGCCCATTTAGGGTAAAAGGATAGAGATAGGTATCCCACGCAAGTAGGACTAAGAACAAGCAGGAGTAGCTGTTCTAAAGCATGAAACATTAGATTTCATATGAAGACTAAGCAGAAGAGATAAGGAAGGACAAATTTTATACAGTAAAGAAAAAGTTCAATAACATGATAATGTAATCCTCAACAAATATACACCAAGTACAGGAAAACTATTTTCATAAAATACACAGTGTTAGACATAAAACAACAGATCAACTCCAAAACAGTGATAGTCAGTGATTTTCACACCCCAGTCTAACCAGTAGATGGGACATCAGGAAACAAACAAACAAGAATAACACAAAAATGAATAGAATCACTCTGAATTTAATAAAATTGCCTTTATACAGTTATGAATATATTGTTTTCATCTTTTAGTATCAATGTTTGTTCATTTTGTAGTAACCCATCTGCAGTTCCAATAACTTTGTGTTCCAGATGTTAAATGATATCTTTATTTTGTATATGTATATATGTGTGTAAGTATATATGTATATATGTGGAGTATTTTTAATTTTAATAACACTAATTTTTTCTGCCAATCTTGTTTTATGAAGGAAACTACTTAAATTTTATCCCTGAGAATATTAGTCTAATATTTGGTTTTAGTTTTATTTAATCTCCATTGTTAGTATTTTGTATTTCCTCCAAATACTTTTGAGATAATTAGTCATAAAACTACTTTAGTATTTCCTGTTTGCATTTACCTTTGTATAACAAAACTATTTTTGTTTTTCTCTACTATTACTGTTCATTGTATGGCATTCACAATTTTACTTTTTAGCACAGTATGCATTCTATCTTCATTTAAATATATATATAAATTACAGTTTTATAGGTTTCAAATTAGTATATTAATTTTATCTCTCTTTTTTTCCACATTAATTTGATGTGTACTAGAATTGGTTAAAAACAGTTTCCTCCTTAAGCATGTTTTCTCTTTTATGTTTTCTGAGTTTTACCTTCTCAGTTCTTGCCAAGCTTGCTTACACTTGAGTATGATAAGCTTGGGGAATACAATTCAAATACTAGGCTCTGAAAAGTGTTAGATTTCACCTTTTCCTTATTTTGGGACCCTTTAAGCCATAATAGTGGAATAAATTCATTTGATAACAACTTTTTTGTGCATATGTATACGACAGATTAAGACCAACTTTTCCCCCAACACTTTCACGTTTTAGTTCTTCTGTGGGCCTTGCTCTTCTTACAAATAATATATTTCTCTTTTTTTCCCAAATATTTTATTTAGCAAAGGAACACTTCAGTATGCACCCTGACCAGTGTTAGCTTGGCAGCTATAGTGCAGACTTTCAATGAATCACTTTTTTATATGTATGGGTGTTTCACCTGTATGCTTGTCTGTCCAACATATTTGTGGAGTACCAGAGGAGGCTAGCATTGTGTGGCTTTCTCAAATCCCATTCAAGGTTGATTACCACAAGGAGACTTATGGATAGTTTAAAGCTATTGGCCTTTTGGTAGGGCAGTCTCTTAGCTAGCCCACTTAACTGGATGAATTCTCCATTCTGTCTCTCCACATAGATCTGACTGTCTGAGAGAACTGTTGATGGGCCATAGAAATGACAATACCAAAACCCTGCCAACATTTACCTTTCTATCCATACAGCAATCAACATTTGTAAATAAAAGGGACACAGACAAGAAGAAGGTGTAAGTTCCCATGAATCTGGATTTACAAATATTCCTGAGCTATCATGTGGGTATTGATAATAGACCTCTGGTCCTCTGGAAAAGCAGTCAGGGATCTAAACAATGAGCGACCTCTCCAGGCTAAGGATAGATTTTATTTTCCATTACTCTGCCTTTCAAATCTTATCTTCCCACTATTCTTTTTTAACTGCTGTGAAAAAAATGTACGCATTTGCTTTCATAATTATATTTTAATGTCATGATGCTACATCTACCTCTCATTATATATTTTTAAATATTCATCTATCAACATTTGTCATCACCATATTGTTTTCATCTTTGAAGGTCTTGTAATGCCCTAACTTATATATTCTTAAATGATCATAAGTATTTCACAGTGTCAAACAATTCACATTTTATACCTGGTATTTTATCTTCTTGTTTGCATGTTGTATAATTTTAGTTAAAACAGTCACAGCAGTATAAGTACAATTACTAAAACTTAGGCTAAGTGATCAGATGCCATTTGAGATTAATAGTTACATAATATTTTAAAGATATGTTAAGTATGGTCATAGAGTCTGCCATTGAACAAAATTTTATAACTGTAAGATTTACCAGTATAATTTGCTCCTTTCCTGAAAAGGAATACCCGATGAACTTAAAAGATTAATTTAAATATGTTCAAGCGTTTTGTTATGAGGAAAAATTACCAAGATAGCCTATCAAGATGTATACAAGATCTTGAACTTCTCTCTTTAAATTAAACAATTTTGATTTTCATTCATCACACTGAAATAATTTTCAATGAAGAATAAAGGATGATATGGAAAAATTCATATTCTCAAACACAATTAACAGATGGCCAGAGCATGTGCTATGATTCCCTAGGCTGGTGGTTTGTACTTTCTAACCCTGCCAGAGAACAACCGTGTCATAATTAATACTCAACCATCAAAGGTATTTTCCAGTTTCTGTTTAGGAGCCTTGGCATATGCAAAGACTCTTCTTTTAGTGCCTCTGACTCATTTCCATCTTTTCTGATATCTGACTATAACTGAGCATTTAAATTTACTTGGCATGAAATGAGTGTTACCAACTTGTTTAACTTCTATCTTGGCCTGACTGTTGAGGCAGATAAGCTGTGGAATACTCTTAAAAGTCTGGGTGTTTATTTTACATGCAGACCCTGGACTTATAGAAAAAGGAATCTGTATGCTTACCAAGGATAACATGAGACTGTTTCTGAATGTCTAAGCAGTACCATCACTGTACTTGAGAACAAACACCTGATATGGTGTCATTACCAATAACCTCTGCTCTTCTTCCCTCTTTCCATATCCCAGAGACATATCCTTTATTCTTTTGAGTTCTAAAGTTTCACAGGATTGCTTTCAGTGTGGAATTACAGAATTTAGAATATTTTGTGTTCATTCTAAAATGTTAGTGGCTCTACTGTTATATATATCATGTTTTTCTAAGGCATGCACGACCTCTTACTATCAGAATTATGCCTAGGAATTTCGTGAATTCATTGTTTTTAATTGCAGAGTAGTATTCCATTGTGTAAATATACCACATCTTCTGAATCCATTCCTCCGTTGAGGGACATCTGGGTTCTTTCCAGCTTCTGGCTATTATAAATAAGGCTGCTATGAACATAGTGGAGCATGTGTCCTTATTGGATGGAGGTAAAGCCTCTGGGTATATGCCCAGGAGTGGTATAGCCGGATCCTCCAGGAGTGTCATGTCCAGTTTTCTGAGGAACCGCCAGACTGCTTTCCAGAGTGGTTATAACAGCTTGCAATCCCACCAGCAGTGGAGGAGTGTTCCTCTTTCTCCACAATCTTGCCAACAACTGCTGTCTCCTGTGTTTTTGATCTTAGCCATTCTGACTAGTGTGAGATGGAATCTCAGGGTTGTTTTGATTTGCATTTCCCTAATGACTAAGGATGATGAACATCTCTTTAGGTGCTTCTCAGCCATTAGATATTCTTCAGGTGAGAATTCTTTGTTTAGCTCTGTACCCCATTTTTTAATAGGGTTACTTGCCTCTCTGGAGTTTAACTTCTTGAGTTCTTTGTATATATTGGATATTAGCCCTCTGTCGGATGTAGGATTGGTAAAGATCATTTCCCAGTTAGTTGTTTGCCACTTTGTCTTTTTGACAGTGTCTTTGCCTTGCAAAAACTTTGTAATTTAATGAGGTCCTATTTGTCAATTCTTGATCTTAGAGCATAAGCTATTGGAGTTCTATTCAGGAAATTCTCCCCTGTGCCCATATGTTCAAGGTTCTTCCCTAGTTTCCTTTCTATTTGTTTCAGTGTGTATGGTTTTATGTGGAGGTCCTTGATCCACTTGGAATTGAGCTTAGTGCAAGGAGATAAGAATGGGTCAATTTGCATTCTTCTGCATGTTGACCTCCAGTTGAGCCAGCACCATTTGTTGAAAGGCTATCTTTTTTCCACTGGATGGTTTTAGCTCCTTTGTCAAAGATCAAGTGACCATAATGGTCAGAACTTGAAAATATCATCCTTAGTGAGGTAACCCAATCACAAAAGAACACACATGGTATGCAGTCACTGATAAGGGAATATTAACCCTGAATCTCCGTATACCCTAGACACAATTCACATATCAATAGATTTCCAAGAAGATGGAAGGAGAGACCCCTGGTCCTGGAAAGACTGGATGTAGGGGAATGCCACGACAGAGAAGTGAGAGGGGGTTGAATGGGGAAAAGAGGGAGGGAAGGGGGCTTATGGGACTTTCGGGGAGGGAGGAAACGGGAAAGGGGAAATGATTTTGAATGTAAATAAAAAAAACTTAGAAAATAAAATAAAATTAAAAAAAAAGAATTATGTATTTTGGTATTTGCCTTACTTGACATATTTCCCTTGGCAAACAAGAATTATATGAGTACGTCCTGCAAATTGATGGTTTAATATATGAATATTGCAAAATGATCACAACAATCAACAGAATTATTAATACCACATAATTGTTCCCTTTCTCTTTTATATGGTGAAAAGTTTAATAATCCATTCTTTTAGGAATGAGTGTAATGTAGTATTATACAGTGTATTCACTCAAGCTCTTGATCAGATTTCTAGAGATTATTGATCTTGCATAACTGAAATATTGGACTGTAAGATAGTCATGAACTACTTATCTATAGTTGTCTTCTATTTCCATTGTTTAAGAAACAATGTTTAATATATTTCCAGTAGTCATGAACACATGATTTTTCCCTTGATTTTATCAGACTTACCAATGTACACTGGTATGCTTGGATTAAAATTTCTTAGTATGTGCTGAACAATTATTTTTATTCTTCATGTAAGGATAATTTTAGCATCCCTAACCATATGAGTCAGGCTTGTTTCTGCCAAGAAGCAGAAGAACACCAAAGAAGTGATTTAATGAATGAGAAATCAATGAAGGGATATCTATAATAGCATGTATGAATTTAAGGAATGAAGCAATGCATAGGGAGGTCCCTAGAGTTGATGCCAAAAATATGTGTCTTCTTATTCACATACAGAGTATAGAATTTAGTATGTGTGATAGAAGCCAGGCAAGATCTGAAATATCTCTCTCTCTCTCTCTCTCTCTCTCTCTCTCTCTCTCTCTCTCTCTCTCTCTCTCTCTCCTTTAATCTCTTACTTTGGGGGGATATAAGCAAGAATACACTGAGCTACATTCCTAACTGTATATTTAGAAAACTGAAAGAAAATTTGTTTACTAGGAGTAGTGACACAAGAGGTATAAGAATGCAATTTTCACCGGCTATAGACATTTACATATAGACAGGGATGACAAAATATCATGATGTCCCTTTCTTTGTCTTCCCATTTCTTGTACCTTCAATCAATTATTAAAATTCGGCTGTTATCTAATTAAACTCCAGACAGTATCTTCAGTGCCTCCATTGTAAGGCAAAAAATATGGAAAACTGGAGAAAATAACAGAACAACTAACCCATTGACCAAATATCAGTCTTTGTCATACTGTTCAGGTAGGTTACCCCCAAACTCCTCAATCGTGAGCCTATCTATACGTTAGTTGCAAAATTAGCAATGTAAAATGATCATTGTGGTCATTTTTAAATTCACATCATGGCGTGGACAATTATTAAAATATATGACCTTATTGATAGCCTAGAGTGAATAGCATGTCAACATGAAGACTGATTTGGCCTTCTTACATGTGTTTTGGTTTTATTGAATTTCTAAGGACTGAGGAGCTTGTGCATGGAAAGCCAGCTTCCTACAATTTAACTATGTTTCCAGGCCCTATATCCTTCTGTAAATTTCCCCTTCTAATTTAAAATTAAAATATAGATCCAATTCAAGAGGAGGCCCCAAAGCCTGACACTATTACTGATGCTATGGAGGGCTCACAAAAAGGAACCTATCATGACTGTACTACAAAAGACCCAACAAGCAGCTGAAAGA
Organism: Tokudaia tokunoshimensis; assembly: GCA_036184795.1. Classification (NCBI taxonomy): domain Eukaryota; kingdom Metazoa; phylum Chordata; class Mammalia; order Rodentia; family Muridae; genus Tokudaia; species Tokudaia tokunoshimensis. The sequence goes on from BTHU01000023.1 coordinate 108,506,394, forward strand.
GTCAAGATGCAGATATTTGCACCCAACCAATGGAAAGAAGCTGCTGACCCTTGTGGTTGAATTAGGAAAAAGCTGGAAAAAGCTGAGGAGAAAGGCAACCCTGTAGGAGGATCAGCAGTCTCAATTAACCTGGACCCCAAAGATCTTTCAGATACTGGACCACCAACCAGGCAGCATACACCTGCTGATATGAGGCCCCCAACATATGTACTTCTGGGTCTGGACTCAGTCAGAGAAGGTGCACCTAATCCTTGAGACTGGAAGCCCAAGAGATTTTAGGGTGGGGAATGGGAACATTCTCATGGAGACAGGGAGGTGGAGAGAAAGTTTGGAATGGGGAATAGTCAGAAGGTGAACCAGGAGGGGAATAAAATCTGGAGTGTTAAAAGAAAGATTAAATAAAATTTTAAAAAAATGAAAAAAATTAAGATATAACTCTTACCACATTTCCTCTTCCCAGTCCTCTCTTCAACCCCTCTCATAAATAAAAAGATCAGCCAGCTGAGTGCATTTAACATAACTTGTAAATACAATTTTATGGCTGAGCACATTTTATTAGATAACAAATTAGATCATTTATCCCCATGAAAAGCTACTTTTAAGTAGTCATACATTACCTCTATATCTTTATCTATCCCATGATTTTTATCTACCTGCCCCATAAAATCTCCCCATTCCACACTAATATGTCATTGATCAGCTATTGTTTAGGTGACCACATTGTTGAGGCAGCATGGCGAAGACAGTCATTTCTAGCAGATAAAACTTCACAGCCAGTTTCCTGATCCTCTGACTCTTACCATCCTATTGCACATCAGGATTATCTTGCTGTAGCGATCATTGTTACCATTCATTGACCTCGTTAGCTGGATAAGTTTATTTGTTGTTTCCCTGCCTTGGCTGCTTACATATTACGCTCTGCTACTATGGATATTAGACTACAGGAAGGAAGATTTCAGGTTAGACTCAGCAGATACTCTCAATCACATATGTGAAGTGTACATTGTCTTAAAATATAGAAACGTTTTCAACTTTTGAGATGCAAGCAAGTGAAACAGAAATAGTTCATATTGTTTTGGGACTCATTTTAATTGCCATGACCAAGAACTCTAGTAGAGGTTTCTCATGCCTGCTGCCATGGATTTTGATCGTTTATGGCTCATGTATTGGAGCATTGTGAGCTCAAATGGTATCTATAAGGCAAATAACTTTCTGGGTTTTGTTTTGTTCTTCACCTTAACTTTCCACCTTTTATTAAAATAAATATATTTAAATTTTCACATACAATATATTCTGGTTACAGTGTCTCATCCCTCTAATCCTCATAGTTTACTCCACTTGTTCTCTCATCAAGATGCACTCCATTTCTATCTCTATCTCTCATCTTTTTAAAAAAGCAGACTTCTAGTTGATAACAAAACACACAAAAAATATAATTAGATGCAGCATTTGCTTTCCTGGACAAAAATATACTGTGTGTTTGTATTTTGTATGTATGCATACTCATGTATTTTGTATAATTTTTAAGTAAATATAAAATAGAACAATCCCTTAAGGTTTATCAAGCACCCTTAATAATATTGCTACTCCTTACTTCTTATTCTTATATACTGAATTTCTTGACAGCTCCACAATTAATGCTCCCACCCTGATTTTTATTCCCTCCTTCATATCACATAAATGCTGCTGTTTGGCTAGCCCCACCCTCATGTTTCCTTTACTTTCCTGATATCTGTAGTTAGTTCAAATTGTATATTCACATCTGAATGTTTGGAGCTGGAACAACAGATATGGGGTAATGTGTGGCTCTTTTTTCAGGGGGTGGGCAAGATTAGGGTCCCTGCCTCTGTGTAATCTTTGCTAGGTCTATCAATGTCCCTGAACATTTTGTGTTTCATTTTTCTTTAAAACTTTATGACATTCCATTGTGTATCTGTGCCATATTTTTCTATTCATTCATCTATTGGAAGATATTTATATTATTTACATTTTCTTGCTTTTGTTAAGAGCGTGACAATGAGCATTGCTAAGCAAGTAATTGTGGAGTAGGACACTAGGTCCTTTGGATATTTGCCAAAGAGTGGTATAACTGGAACATATGGAATATTTATTTTTGGCTTTTTTCTGTATTTGTTTCCAGGGTAGCTGTACCAATTTGCATTTTCACCCATGGTAAATGAGTGTTCTTTTCCCACATTTAAGAAAATTCTTTACCACATGTAAAATTCTTGATATAAAATCTTTAAAATATTTACTTGTATATATTACTCTTTCTAAACAATAAATCTCTCCATGTGTCAGTCACTAGGTGATGAAAATTGTTACAGGTTGTGTTAGTCAGGGTTCTCTAGAGATACAGAGCATATAGAATGAATAAACATGAACAAAACTGGATTTTTAGTTTCCATTATAGCATTTCGTATAGTTAGTTTAATAATGGTTATTTACTGAGGAAAAGTCCAAGAATCTAATAGGACAAGGAACTGTATACATCAGTTGGCCTTTAGTATATGTAGGAATCCTCAAGTACACTCTAAGGAAGGAGTGCTTTAGTAGCAGGATCTATGTACTTGACAGTTAATCAGGGCAAATGTACAGAAAGCAAAAGCTTCTATCTTTGACATTCTATTTATAGGCTACTACCAGAATGTGAGGCCCAGATTTAAGGTGGATCTTCTTACCTCAAATGATCTGTATTCAAGGTGGTTCTTCCTATATCAAATGAAAAATTAACTAAAAGTTCTTCAAAATGCCCACCTGCTTGGTTTTTGAAGTTACATCCAGATGTAGTCAAGTTGACAATCAAGAATAGCCATCACATGTATCTTATTTTTTAATGTATATCTTAATAATTTTGTGCAAAATTAATTACTGAACATGGCACATTTACTCTCCCATATAAGGTCAGGTATGTGAACTGAGTCTAATGAGGCTAATACTACCCTTAAAAGAGAGAAGAATCAAATTTCTTGTATTGATATCTCTAAAAAGTATTCCTTGATCTGAGGCTCATTACTCTCATTATCTAAGTCTGTGACTACTGTTGCATTTCCTTCTCTGATTACTTTGAGTATTTTGACTCCAGGATAATCAGCTTATCTTATAGTTTGAATTTAGTCATATGTAGAGTCTCTTTTGCCACCTCATATAGGTACACATAGTTTCTGGATATTATTATGTATATACCTTAGAAGAGCCATTATTTCAACCCAGCATAGCATGACATCCTACAAACTTATAGTTATGTGTGTGAGAAGAGGTTCATGTCAGTGAAGCTATTTTGATTACGATGTAAGACTTTCATAATAAGAGAGTACAGAATTTAGGACAAATATGGAGCTCTCTTATTTTTTTATTTTTTTTTAAAATTTATTTATTCACTTTTCAACTCAATATCAGCCCTTCCTCTGCTCCTAGTACTCCCGCAAGCAAGTTTCCTCCCATTCCATCTTTCTGTTCTCCTTTGAGAATTGGAAGACCCCATTGGGTGTTACCCCACCCCACTAACACACAACACAACACACACACACACACAAACACACACAAACACAACACATCAAGTTGCTGTAGGACTAGGCACATTCTTTCCCAATGAGGCCAGAAAAGGAGGTCTACTTAGAAGCATGGGATCCACAGGCAGGCAGGTAACAGTCTCAAGAATAATCCTTGATTCAGTTGTTGGAAGATCTGCATGATGAACAAACTGATTATCTGCTACATATGAACAAGGGTCCTAGGTTCAGCCCATGCTCAGTCTTTGGTTGGTGTGTCAGTCTCTGCGAGCCCTCAATGGTCTAGGCTAGTTGACACTGTTGGTCTTCCTAATAGAGTCCCTGTCCTCTTTGGGTCCCTCAATCCTTCTCCCATCTCATTTGTAAGATTCCCTGAGCTTCATCTAGTGTTTAGTGGTGAATCTCTGCATCTCTTTTCCATTGACTGCTGTGTGGTGCCTCTCAGAAGAGTCATGCTAGGTTCCTATCTGCAAGGATAACAGAGTATAATTAACAATATTGGAAATTGGTTCTTATCCATGGGATGGGTCTCAATTTGGGGCAGTCATTGATCGGACATTCCTTCCTTATCTGCTCTGTCTTTGTCCCTGCACATTTTAGGCAAAGGACACATTTTAGGTCAAAGGTTTTGTGAGTGGATTGCTGTCCTTATCCTTCCACTGGGAGTTCTGCCTGCTTACAGGAAATGGCCATGTCAGGATCCATAACACCTACTGCTAGGAATCAGCTAGAGTCTCCCTCTTAGACCTTCTGGGGTCTCTCCCGACCAGCTTTCTGGCATGCCTTAGAGATTGCTATCCCTCCACCAACAATCTGCATTCTCTCTCCCCTAGTCTCCTTACATATGATCTCCACCCCTGCCCTGCACTTCTCCCTATCCCCTTTTACACATAGATTCCTTCTTCTATTGACATCTATTTTGTTTACCCTTCTGAGAAACATTCAACCATCCTCCCCTGGGAACCTTATCTATTTGGCTTCTTTGGATCTATTAACTATAACGTGGTTATCCTGTATTTTATGGCTAAAATCTCATTAAAAGTGAATACATACCAGGCGTGCCTTTTTGGGTTTGGGTTACCTCACTCAGGATGATATGTTCTAGTTCCATCCATTTGCCTGCAAAATTCATGATGTTCTTGGTTTTAAGGGCTGAAGAGTATTACACTGTGCAGATATACCACATTTTCTGTACCCATTCTTCAGTTGAGAACCATCTAGGTTATTTCCAGTTTCTGGCTTTTACAAATAAGCCTGCTAGGAGCATAGGTGAGCATGTGTCCTAATGGGATGTTAGAGTGTCTATACCCAGAAGTGGTATAGATGGGTCTTGAGGTAGAACTATTCCCAGTCTTCTCAGAAACCACCAAATTGATATTCAGAATGGTTGTACAAGTTGTACTCCCACCAGCAGTGGAGGAGCATTCCCCGTGGGACCTATCTTTTCAACAGTCAGTCCAGAGTACTGCTAATTTTTTTCTGAGGATATGCAACTTTGACATTATTTGATAAGATAAATTTGTTTGAGTTCTTATTTTCCACAGTTCAAAATTGAAAAAATTGAACTTTTATTCATGTTTTAACAACCCAGTATATTTTCTTAGGGATGATGAATTAAATAAATGTCTTCAATTTTAGTTTACCCCCATCCTTATATATAATTACAGCAATGAAATATTGCTTAAAATAATGTTAATCATTCATGTAGATCAGAGTTTAAAATAAGATCATATTTCTTTTGGTGGATATGATTTTATGCCTTCCTGGGCATAAAAGTTTAAGGTCTAAAAACATGACACAGAATTTCATAAGTATGGAGGCCAAAAAGAAACACTTAAGAATTCTCATTGAGTGAGTGCAGTAGTTCAAGAAAGTGCTATTCTCCTTACAATAAAGAGAACCTGGAAACTTTTATAACTACTGTCAATGGTAATAGCTTTTATGTGATTTATTTCACTGAAATTATAGGTGGAATCTGTTAAAGTCACTGACAAAATAGGTCTGGAATGGCCAAAAGAAACTGTAGTGATGGGCTAAGCCTGTATTTCCCAGGAGACAAAACCTGAGGCACACAATATTTCTTTTTAATGAAAGGAGTACACTCTAAGAAACTGAGTAAAAACAAAAAGAATATGAAGTCAGACAAAAAGGAAAGTAAAAATGTGTCCTTAATTACTACTAAATATAATCTGTTTACTTAAATTGTTTCTTTCAGGAAGATAAAAAATAAATTTTAAAGAAAAGTCCATCTCAGAGAGGAAAACAAAAATTTATATGCAAGCTTGAATTTCTCTTTGATGAACAGTTCAGCTTTGAGTGTTTGATTCCCACACTTTGATAGTGCATATGTTGATCCAAGCGTCATAGTCGAGAAACCTTAGCAAACAAAATCCAAGATGTAGAATATAAATGAGGTAAAATATATTCAGATCATGCTTGAAATAGGTTACTTTAGGCCTATTGTGTGAGAATGCCTGGTCAGAGGCTCAGATGAGAACTATAGCCAGGGAAAAAAAGAAACTAAAAACACATAAAAGCTCTGTGACAGGAATTGGAATTATATTTTAACCATCACCACAGTTGTATGAACCTCAAATTATAAAATGTGTCACTCTGAGGAACAAACCTGTCCCACTCAAGATGAAGCTCATAATAAAGTTCCAAAGTATCCCAAAACATATAATACCAAAAAAAAAAAGATATCCAACAAAGCAAAGGAGGAGTAAAATTAAATATTTACAAAAGAAAAATTAGAAACAATAGAAGACATCCAAAATTATACTAAATTGTATATTTAGCCACAGAAGACTATTTTATATTTAGTCAAAAATACAACTATAAAATTGTATATTTAGTCTAAAATTATACTGAGTAGTATATTTAGTACAATCCAGATTTCTTAAACCTGCTATATAGGTAGTAAAATAAATGTGATTTATGCCATTTAAACAGTTGAAAAATTCACAATAATATTATTGATATATAAAAAGTACATAAAATTCAGACTTTAGGGTGTGAAACATATAGGATATTTAACCATAGTAATGTATTTTATATATTGCATATGATTGTTTTATGTATATGATGATTAGAAATGTGCAGTGCAGTAGATGTAATATATATAGTCTATATAACTTACAAACTCTAATGTTTATTATCTATACCAGTACAGAAAAATTACTGTTTCATTATATAAGTATAAAGGTTGAAATTAAACCTATAAGCAAGAAAATTTAATTATGCATCACAAGGATGCAGAGTAAAATGCTAAAATGTTAGATATTTTCAATAAATGCTTAAAGCTGGTCTTAGAGGTATAAACCTACAATGTAAGCAAGTAGACATCTTTTATCACATAGAAAATTTCAAAACAAAGTTGGGATATATGAAACAAGCTTAGGGTTTATGAAAATCTTCCTAAATAAATACATAAATGATAGTGGAAAGTATGGATATTATATATAGAACAATAAAATTAGACCTTTATATTCAGTGTCTCATTATATATAAAAATCAACCAAAATGGTTGAAAGATATTGTTAAGACAAAATAGTGCCAGACTGCATGACAAAACATAAGCAAAAACCAGGACATTGGTCTGGAGGATGATTATCAGAATTTTATTAAAAGAAAAAAGTATGAAATATAAATGGAATTATATAAAACTATAAATCTTCTACACAGCAAAGAAAACAATAGCATGTAGAAGAAAATATGTGTCAACTGTGCTTTTGGTAAGCATTTAATATTTAAATATCTGGGAAGTTATTCAGTCTCCAGAAAGATAGTTCACATATATGTAGACAATGTAAATGGAATATATCTTTTAAATAGTATAGAAATGACCAAATGATACAACAAAATACTCAATAATTGTAACTGTTGCTCATTCAAAACACAGTAAAATGTTATTTTATAGCTAGAATAGAAATTCAGGAGAACAAAAAGTTCTGGTAAATATAAAGAATGCTGTTGTATATTATTTGTAAATAAGTACAGATGTGAAAAAGTGTGGAGTTTCTACAGAGCAACTAAAAGTACAATGTTCAGCAGTCTCATTTTGCAGATAAATTCAAATGATATGGATTCAGAAATTAGAAAACCCACCAGCACTCCCTTGTTTAATGTATAACGGTACAGAATTTCTGAGATATGGAATCAACCAACATTTCCATCAATAGATGAATTCATACAGAAAACATGATATGTGTACAAAATAGAATATCAATCATGAATAAAACAGGTGTTTCTAGGTCATTTGTGACAACTTGGACATACCTCATGATCAATGAAATAAAGTTAGTACAGAATGAGAAGTACCTCATGGACCCATTCATATGTGCAACCTAGCAAATTGATTTAAAAATTTGAGAAGTAGAATGATGATTTTCAGAAGTGATAGGATACAGATAAAGGGAGGAAAAATAGGCCAAAGAACTGATAATTACATTTAGGACAAAAGAATAATTTTATTGTCTTTTTTACAGCCTTATAAATATATTTAATGAGAATATATTATTGGAAAATGTTGGAAGTGCCTACAATTCTTACCAAAAATTATAGCTATATGAGGCAATGCATTCATTAATTACTTTCATTCATGCATGACACAAAACATAGTTATTTAGAAATATTGTGTTATAAATGATAAATACATATAATTTTGTCTGTCACTTTAAAACTAAGTAAAAATTTAAAACAAATTATCCATTATAAAAGAAATAAACCTTGCATACTTTCCTCCAGCACTTTTAAGCTGCTGAGTTTTTCACTTAAATCTGTCTGAAATTTGTGATCCTGTGAGTAATGATTCAATGTTTCAGTTTATTTTTTAAGTCAATGACAAGCCATTTATCAGCATAACATTTATCAAATAAGTTATTTCCTTCCTTGAATGAAATGCATTTGTTTTCACATATTGGATTCTCATATTATTCAAATTTATTCTTTAGTCTTTATTCTGTCACATTGATATATTTATTCATTTTAGTACCTAAATTTTAATTTTGCAATAAAATAAATTTTAATGTTTAAAAAACGTCAAATACAGAATTCTGTATTATTATTATTTTCTTCTGTATAGCACACTTATTGTTTCTTACATATAGTATTACACCATCAATGAAAAGTAATCACTTTACTACTTTCTATTTTTTATTGCCTATTTTATTATTTGGCTAGCTCTTATAACACTATATTGAATAGTGATTAGGTTAAAAATATTTAGGATAGTTTAGATGTTCATTGTAAAGCTTTCATTTATTCACTGTGAAATATCACTTTGGGTGTGACCTTGTTCCATATAGACTTTTATGTATTAAGTACATTCTATCTATACTTCATTGGCTACTATTTATTTATTTGTAAATGTTATTTTTTAATGAGGTAATTAAATTCAAGACTTCACACATATTAAGTAAGCACTTTATTCCTGAGCTATACTTGCAGCCTGACTAACCCTTTTTATAACAGGTTGCTAAAATTTGTGAAACAAATTTTTCATATTTTAGAATAATTATGGAATACCTTTATTTCTATTCATTCTTCACATTACATTTACTTTTGGGTTTTTTATATTTTAAATTATTTATTTATTTATTCATTTATTCATATACTGTGTCCTGACAAGTTGGACCACTATCCTGGCCTCCTACTACCACTCCTCTCCCTTCTCCCTGATCCATTCCTCCTCTGTCTCCCTTCAGAAAAGCAACTTGATATGTCATGTTTGGGTGATATCTCAGGGATATATATCATTCTTTATAGTGTTGCACAAGTATTTTATTATGATATTGACTTTAGCTTGGCATTTTCTCAGGGAAGAATTTTATGATTAGGTTTTCTAGAAATATTGGATTTTGATTTTTTTTCTTGCAGGATTCTTGAGGCTATTAAAGTATTTTTGTATGCTAATTTTAAATTTAATTTTAAAATGTCACAAAACACTTTCAAGCTACATTTTATATTATTTGTAGAATCACTGAAATACATTTTAAATCATGTAAACTTCTATTTTCCTAGTTCCACCCTACCTGCCATAGGAAGTAGTCTTAGCTATATCTATGATTTTTTCTGATTTTTAGAAATTATATATTTAGCAAATAAATATATTCATTCCATTCCATTAAATAATAACAAAATACGTGATCTTCTTTACTATGCATTGGAATTTGACAATGATAGCAAACATGATCCTAAGCCTGTAACTATAAAACTTTACTAATCATATTAAGCCATTACATCGACTAATACTCTTTTACTTTTCTGAGCAAGACAGTACTGGCCACTCTTTTGTAATTCCTTTACATGAGTATGTTCTCATATTATTTTCATCATCTGAGTCATAGCCATAAACTAGAGTTCTTGGGTAAAATGTTTCATGTAGCATTTTAATCAATTTGAGGGAATGCTTGGAGACTCCTGAACAACTGCATGATTTGACTGACAGCATTTAGGAGCTGGAGTTTTCCCACAACCCAGTGGTGCCAGTAATTGTCAAGCTTTTCATTTTATGGATTTTGAGTAAAAAAATTTTAACTGCATCTTCTCAAAAAAATACAAAACTCTATTTTCAAATGATAAATTAGCTGTTAAAGAAATCAGGGAAACAACACCCTTCACAATAGCACATACAATATAAAATACCTTGTTGTAACTCTAATCAAAAAAGTTAAATTCCTGTATGATAAAACTTCAAGTCTTTGAAGGACAAAAAATTGAAGAAGGTGAAAATATATCCCATGCTAATGGATCTGTAGAATTAACAGCAAATAAGGACATCCTATGAAAAGCAATCTACAAATTCAATGTGAGACCCATCAAAATTCCAACTTCTTTATAGATTTTGAAAGCACAAGTCTCAACTTCATATAGAAAGTAAGAAAGCCCAACATAGTTAATAGAACCTTGTGCAATAAAAGAATTGCTAGAGGTATCACGATTCCAGATTTCAAGCTCTACTACAGCTTGTAGTAATAAATATTGCATAGTATTGACATAAAAACAAACCTAGATTTAAATCCACACACCTATATATGACTGATTTTTGATTAAGAAGACAAAAATATACAATGGAAAAATAAGCATCTTCAACAAAAGATGCTGTTCTACCTGGGGGTTATTACGTAGAAGAATGCAAATAGATTCATACCTTGCACAAAATTCAAGTCTAAGTGGATCAAAGACTTCAATGTAAATCAGATATACTGAACCTGATAGAAAAGAAAGAAGGGAACGGTCTGGAATGCACTGGTTCAAGATATGACTTTCTGACCAGAATATCAGTATTTCAGACACTAAAATCAACAATTGATAAAAGGGACTCCATGGAACTGAAAATTTTCAATAAGTTAAAGGTCACCATCATTGGAACAAAATGGCAGCTTATAAAATGGGAAAAGATCTTCACCAACTCCAGACTTGATAGAAAGCTAGCATCCAAATACATAAAATTCTCATAAAACTATTCAACAACATACCAAATAATCCAATTATATGGTGTACAGATTTAAGCAGTAATCTCAAAAGAGGAAACACAAATGGTTGAAAAGCACGTAAAGCAGTATTCAAAATCGTTATCCATCAGGGAATTGAAAATCAAAATGACTCTGAGTTTTCCACCTTACACCCATCAGAATAACTAAGGTAAAAAACTCAAGTGACACCACATGCTGGTGGGGAATATGTAGCAAGGGAAACATTCTTTTATTTCTGGTTGGAGTGTAAACTTTTAGTCACTATGTAAACCAATAAGGCAGGTCCACAGAAGATTGAGAATTGATCTACATCAAGAGCCATCTATGCTACTTCTGACCGTATATGCAAAGTAATCTCCATCATCCTATAAGGACACCTGCTCAACTGTATTCATAGAAGAGTTATTTGCAATAGCCAGAATCTGGAAACAACCAAGATGTCCCTCAACAAAAGAATGGACAAAGAAAATGTGGTTCATTTACACAATAGAGTATCACTAAGCTGTTGAAAACAATGACATCATGAAATTTCCAAGCAAGTAGACAGAACAAGAAAAAAGCAAAGTGACTTTTTAACAAGATTTATTTATTTGTTTCGTGTATGTGAGTACACTGTCGCTGTCTTCAGACACACCAGAAGAGGGTATCAGTTCCCCATTACAGATGGTTATGAGCCACCATGTGGTTGCTGTGAATTGATCTCTGGAGGAGCAGTCAGTGCTCTTAACCACTGAGCCATCTCTCCAGTCCTGCAAAGTGACTCTTAAACAGACTTTGGAAATACTTTCTGCATTTTAGTTCTTGGTGCTAGGGGATTAGTGTCAATCCCCTAAGACTTTAAAATATAGTGTATATATTGGTTGATTTGATTAAGGAAATATATAAGATTCTGATTGTGGGTTCTACTTAGAAAGATGACAATTTATCATCCTTTGGTTTTCCTTGTGACAGTTTGTTTTTTAATTATTTATTTTATTTTATTTTTTTAATTTACATTCCAAATCATTTCCCCTTTCCCGTTTCCTCCCTCCCCAAAAGTCCCAGAAGCCCCCTTCCCTCCCTCTTTTCTCCATTCAACCCCCTCTCGTTTCTCTGTCCTGGCGTTCCCCTACATCCAGTCTTTCCAGGACCAGGGGTCTCTCCTTCCATCTTCTTAGAAATCTATTGATATGCGAATTGTGTCTAGGGTATTCCGAGATTCTGGGTCAATATCCCATTATCAGTGACTGCATACCATGTGTGTTCTTTTGTGATTGGGTTACCTCACTAAGGATGATATTTTCAAGATCTGACCATTTGCCTAGGAATTTTGTGAATTCATTGTTTTTAATTGCAGAGTAGTATTCCATTGTGTAGATATACCACATCTTCTGAATCCATTCCTCCGTTGAGGGACATCTGGGTTCTTTCCAGCTTCTGGCTATTATAAATAAGGCTGCTATGAACATAGTGGAGCATGTGTCCTTATTGCATGCAGGTAAAGCCTCTGGGTATATGCCCAGGAGTGGTATAGCCGGATCCTCCCGGAGTGTCATGCCCAGTTTTCTGAGGAACCCTCAGACTGCTTTCCTCATGGATTGGCAGGATTAATATAGTAAAAATGAGCATCTTACCAAAAGTAATACACAGATTCAATGCAATCCCCATCAAAATCCCAACTCAATTCTTCATAGAGTTAGAAAAGCAATTCAAAAATTCATCTGGAATAACAGAAAACCCAGAATAGCTAAAACTATTCTCAAGAGTAAAAGAACCTCTGGGGGAATCAGTATCCCGGACCTCAAGCTGTACTACAGAGCAATAGTGTTAAAAACTGCATGGTATTGGTACAGTAACAGACATGTAGATCAATGGAACAGAATTGAAGACCCAGAAATGAATCCATACTCCTATGTTCACTTGATCTTTGACAAAGGAGCTAAAACCATCCAGTGGAAAAAAGATAGCCTTTTCAACAAATGGTGCTGGCTCAGCTGGAGGTCAATATGCAGAAGAATGCAAATTGACCCATTCTTATCTCCTTACACTAAGTTCAATTCTAAGTGGATCAAAGATCTCCACATAAAACCAGACACACTGAAACTAATAGAAGGGAAACTAGGGAAGAACCTTGAACATATGGGCACAGGGGAGAATTTCCTGAACAGAACTCCAATAGCTTATGCTCTAAGATCAAGAATAGACAAATGGGACCTCATTAAATTACAAAGATTTTGCAAGGCAAAAGACACTGTCAAAAAGACAAAGCAGCAACCAACTAACTGGGAAATGATCTTTACCAACCTTACATCCGACAGAGGGCTAATATCCAATATATACAAAGAACTCAAGAAGTTAAACTCCAGAGAGGCAAGTAACCCTATTAAAAATGGGGTACAGAGCTAAACAAAGAGTTCTCACCTGAAGAATATCTAATGGCTGAGAAGCACCTAAAGAGATGTTCATCATCCTTAGTCATTAGGGAAATGCAAATCAAAACAACCCTGAGATTCCATCTCACACCAGTCAGGATGGCTAAGATCAAAAACACAGGAGACATCAGTTGTTGGCGAGGATGTGGAGAAAGAGGAACACTCCTCCACTGCTGGTGGAATTGCAAGCTGGTACAACCACTCTTGTGACAGTTTTTGACATTAAGATCACTTAGTATCTTGTAATTAAACTTCACATGGGATTTTTTTACCCTTTCAAGCTAATGTTTTCTTAAACCTGAAACCAATTTCCTGAAGCCAGCATGCTGTCTGTGCTTGTGTTGTTATCCACTCAGGTTTTCTAAGTCTTTTAGTTAGTAAATGCAATTCATTTATGCTAAAAGTAATTGTGTTTGTGTGTGTGTGTGTGTGTGTGTTTTGAAACAATAAAAGACCTTAAGTAGAAAGGAAATAAAACTAGAAGATGTAGGGAAGAAAGAGTTAGGAATGGAATAGAAGTGATATAAAAGCAGCATATGGGTCTATTATGGAAGAAAAAAGGAACCAGTAAGAAGGGATATAAATGAAAGTTAAGACAGCAGATGAGGGCCATACCCAAGTGCCACAGGGGGGCAATTAGTTGCCCAGGAGTGTGGACAGGCCTGTGAGTGCAGGTAGGAACACCACTGCTACTCAGAGGAACCTGCCTGGAATCCTTAGGACACAGGAACCCAGGGAAAGCCTGGGAAGGAGCCTTCCAGTTTCTGTCTGTAGCTGAAGAGGAAACTCTACCACAGGGCTCCAAACCCAGGTAGCACAGGGAGATAGCTAGCCTCCCAGGAGTGCATACAGGCCTGTGAGTGCAGATGGAGAAGAAACTCTGCCACAGAGTTCCTTACCCATTTGGCACAGGGAGATAGCTAGCCTCCTAGGAGTGAGGACAAGCCTGTGAGTGCAGGTAGGAAAACCCCTGCTGCTCAGAAGAACCCACCCAGAAACCTGAGGACACAGGAATCCAGGGGTGGCCTGGGACTGAAGGCTTCTGATTTCTGTGGGCATCCAGAGCTGATCCTGGGCCACAGAGCTACATACACAAATAATGCCAGGAGAGAGCTGGTCTTCCAGGAATGCCTGCATAACTTCCAGCACAGTGCTGAGCCTGTACCACAGCTCTCCATACCTAAATTTCTCACAGAGAGAACTGGTCTCCCAGGAGTACTGTCACAAAGGCTTGCAAGACAGACAAACCACAGTCAAAGACAGCAAGATCAGCTAACTCCAGAGATAACCAGATTGCAAAAGTCAAGCACAAGAATACAAGCAACAGAAACCAAGGCTACATGTTGTCATCAGAACCAAGTTCTCCCACCACAGTGAGCCCTGGATACCCCAACACACCAGAAAAGCAAGACTCTGATTTAAAATCGCATCTCATGATGATAATAAAGGATGTCAAAAGAACGTAAATAACTCCCTGAAAGAAATACCGGAGAACACAGGTAAACAGGTAGAAGTCCTTAAAGAGGAAACAGATACACACACACACACACACACACACACACACACACACACATAAAAACCTTAAAGAATTAGAGGCAAACACACCCAAATTGAACAAAACCATCGAGAATCTAAAAACAGAAGTAGAAACAATGAAATCACAAAGGGAGATACGTCTGGAGATAGAAAACTTAAGAAAGAAATGAGGAGTCATACATGCAAGCATCAGCAACAGAATACAGAAGGTAGAAGAGTGAATCTCAAGTACAGAAGATACCATAGAAAACATTGACACAACAGGCAAAGAAAATGCATAATGCAAAGAGCTCCCAATCCCAAAACATCCAGGAAATCCAGGACACAATGAAAAGACCAAACCTAAGGATAATAGGTATAGAAGAAAGTGAAGATTCCCAACTTAAAGGGCCAGTAAATATGTTCAACAAAATTATGGAAGAAAATTTCCCTAACCTAAAGAAAGAGATGCCCATGAACATACAAGAAGCTTACAGAACTGCAAATAGATTGGACCAGAAAAGAAATTCCTCCCTTCACATAATAATCAAATGCCAGATGTACTTAACAAAGAAAGAATATTAAAAGCAGTAAGGGAAAAAGATCAAGTAACATATAAAGGCAGATCTATCAAAATTACACCAGACTTCTCACCAGAGACCATGAAAGCTAGAAGATCTTGGCACACATCATACAGACCCTAAAAGAACACAAATGCCAGCCCAGACTACTATAACAAATAAAATTCTCAATTGCCATAGATGGAGAAACCAAGACATTCCATTATAAAACCAAATTCACACAATATCTTCCCACAAATCCAGCCCTACAAGGATAATAGATGGAAAACGCCAACACAAGGAGGGAAACTATATCCTAGAAAAAGCAAAGTAATCTTCTTTCAACAATCCCAAAAGAAGATAACCACACAAACACAAAAACCACATTAAAAAAAAAAAACAAAACCAGGAAGCCACAATCACTATTCCTTAATATCTCTTAACATCAATGGACTCAATTTTCCAATAAAAAGACATAGACTAACAGACTGGATATATAAACAGGACTCAACATTTTGCAGCATACAGGAAACACATCCCAGTATGAAAGATAAACATTACCTCAGAGTAAACGGCTGGAAAATAATTTTCCAAGTAAATGGTGCCAGGAAACAAGCTGGAATAGCCATTCTAATATTGGATAAAGTCGACTTTCAACCAAAAGTTATCAAAAAAGATAAGGACTGTACATTTATGCTCCAAATGCAAGGGCACACACATTCATAAAAGAAAATTTACTGAAAATACAGGAGAATCTGGATCAACAGATGGTAGCCCATAAGGAGGAAAAACAAAAATCGCTTAAAGAAATACAGGAGAACTTGGTTCTACAGGCAGAAATCCTGAAAGAGGAAACACAAAAATATCTTAAAGAAATGCATGAAAACCCAAAATAACAAGTGAAGGGTCTGAGCAAATCCATCCAGGATCTAAGAAAAGAAGTAGAAACAACTAAGAAATCCCAAAGGAGACAAATTTGGAGATAGAAAACCTTGGTAAGAAATCAGGGGTCATAGATGCAAACATCAATAATAGAATACAATAGATGGAAGAAAGAATATCAGCTGCTGAGGATACCATAGAAAGCATCGATTCAACAGTCAAAGAAAATGCAAAATGCAAAAAACGTGTAACCCAAAACATCCAGGAAATCCAGGACACAATGAGAAGACCAAACCTAAGGATTATAGGTATAGATGAGAGTGAAGATTTGCAACTTAAAGGGCCAGGAAATATCTTCAACAAAATTATGGAGGAAAACTTCCCTAACCTAAAGAGAGAGATGCTGATGAACTTACAAGAAGCCTACAGAACTCCAAATAGACGAGACCAGAACAGAAATACCTTCCATCACATAGTAAACAAAACACCAAATGTACTAAACAAAGAAAGAATATTAAAAGCACTAAGAGAAAAAGGCCAAGTAACATATACAGGAAGGACTATCCGAATCACATCAGACTCTCACCAGAGACTATGAAAGCTAGAAGATCCTGGGCAAATCTCAAGCAGACTGTAAGAGAACACAAATACCACCCCAGACAACTATACCCAGCAAAACTCTCAATCACCATAGAGGGAGAGACCAAGATATTCCATGATAAAACCAAATTTACACAATATCTTTCCACAAACCCAGCCCTGCAAAGGACAATAGGTAGAAATCCCTAATACAAAGAGAAAAACTACATCCTAGAAAAAACGAGATAGTGACCTTCTTTCATCAAACCCAAAAGTAGATAACCACTCAAACATAAAGATAGCATCAAGAATAGCAGGTGTCAATAATCACTATTCCTTAATCTCTCTTAATATCAATGGTCTCAATTCCCCAATAAAAAGACATAGACAAACAGACTGGATACATAAACAGAACCCAACATTTTGCTGCATGCAGGAAACGCACCTCAGTGACAAAGACAGACACTACCTCAGAGTAAAAGGCTGGAAAACAATCTTTCAAACAAATGGTCCCAGGAAACAAACCAGAGTAGCCATCGGAATACCAGATAAAATTGACTTTCAAGCTAAAGGCATCTAAAAAGACAGAGAAGGACACTACATATTGGTCAAAGGAAAAATCAACCAAGAAAAACTCAATTCTTTTTTTTTAAATTTTATTTTATTTTCTAA
Source organism: Tokudaia tokunoshimensis (assembly GCA_036184795.1). Lineage (NCBI taxonomy): Eukaryota > Metazoa > Chordata > Mammalia > Rodentia > Muridae > Tokudaia > Tokudaia tokunoshimensis. The sequence continues at coordinate 108,524,000 of BTHU01000023.1, forward strand.
GGTTTTTTTTATTTACATTTAAAATCATTTCCCCTTTCCCGTTTCCTCCCTCCCCGAAAGTCTCATAAGCCCCCTTCCCTCCCTCTTTTCCCCATTCAACCCCCTCTCGTTACTCTGTCCTGGCTTTCCCCTACATCCAGTCTTTCCAGGACCAGGGGTCTCTCCTTCCATCTTCTTAGAAATCTATTGATATGCGGATTGTGTCTAGGGTATTCCGAGATTCTGGGTCAATATCCCATTATCAGTGACTGCATACCATGTGTGTTCTTTTGTGATTGGGTTACCTCACTAAGGATGATATTTTCAAGTTCTGACCATTTGCCTAGGAATTTCGTGAATTCATTGTTTTTAATTGCAGAGTAGTATCCCATTGTGTAGATATACCACATCTTCTGAATCCATTCCTCCATTGAGGGACATCTGGGTTCTTTCCAGCTTCTGGCTATTATAAATAAGGCTGCTATGAACATAGTGGAGCATGTGTCCTTATTGCATGCAGGTAAAGTCTCTGGGTATATGCCCAGGAGTGGTATAGCCGGATCCTCCGGGAGTGTCATGCCCAGTTTTCTGAGGAACCGCCAGACTGCTTTCCAGAGTGGTTGTACCAGCCTGCAATTCCACCAGCAGTGGAGGAGTGTTCCTCTTTCTCCACATCCTCGCCAACAACTGATGTCTCCTGTGTTTTTGATCTTAGCCATCCTGACTGGTGTGAGATGGAATCTCAGGGTTGTTTTGATTTGCATTTCCCTAATGACTAAGGATGATGAACATCTCTTTAGGTGCTTCTCAGCCATTAGATATTCTTCAGGTGAGAACTCTTTGTGTAGCTCTGTACCCCATTTTTTAATAGGGTTACTTGCCTCTCTGGAGTTTAACTTCTTGAATTCTTTGTATATCTTGGATATTAGCCCTCTGTCAGATGTAAGGTTGGTAAAGATCATTTCCCAGTTAGTTGTTTGCCGCTTTGTGTTTTTGACAGTGTCTTTTGCCTTGCAAAAACTTTGTAATTTAATGAGGTCCCATTTGTCTATTCTTGATCTTAGAGCATAAGCTATTGGGGTTCTGTTCAGGAAATTCTCCCCTGTGCCCATATGTTCAAGGTTCTTCCCTAGTTTCCCTTCTATTAGTTTCAGTGTGTCTGGTTTTATGTGGAGATCTTTGATCCACTTAGAATTGAGCTTAGTGCAAGGAGATAAGGATGGGTCAATTTGCATTCTTCTGCATGTTGACCTCCAGCTGAGCCAGCACCATTTGTTGAAAAGGCTATCTTATTTCCCCTGGATGGTTTTAGCTCCTTTGTCAAAGATCAAGTGACCATAGGAGTGTGGATTCATTTCTGGGTCTTCAATTCTGTTCCATTGATCTACATGTCTGTTACTGTACCAATACCATGCAGTTTTTAACACTATTGCTCTGTAGTACAGCTTGAGGTCCGGAATACTGATTCCCCCAGAGGTTCTTTTACTCTTGAGAATAGTTTTAGCTATTCTGGGTTTTCTGTTATTCCAGATGAATTTTTGAATTGCTCTTTCTAACTCGATGAAGAATTGAGTTGGGATTTTGATGGGGATTGCATTGAAGCTGTATATTACTTTTGGTAAGATGCTCATTTTTACTATATTAATCCTGCCAATCCATGAGCATGGCAGATTTTTTCATCTTCTGAGGTCTTCTTCAATTTCTTTCTTCAGAGACTTGAAGTTCTTGTCATACAGATCTTTCACTTGTTTGGTTAGAGTCACGCCAAGATACTTAATACGGTTTGTGGCTATCGTGAAGGGTATTATTTCTCTTACTTCTTTCTCAGCCTGCTTATCCTTTGAGTATAGGAAGGCTTCTGACTTGCTTGAGTTGATTTTATATCCGGCCACTTTGCTGAAGTCGTTTATCAGCTGTAGGAGTTCTCTGGTGGAGTTCTTTGGGTCGCTTATGTATACTATCATATCGTCTGCAAATAGTGATAGTTTGACTTCTTCCTTTCCAATTTGTATCCCTTTGACCTCTTTTTGTTGTCTAATTGCTCTAGCTAGAACTTCAAGTACTATATTGAAAAGATATGGAGAGAGAGGGCATCCTTGTCTAGTCCCTGATTTTAGTGGGATTGCTTCAAGTTTCTCTCCGTTTAGATTGATGCTGGCTACCGATTTGCTGTAAATTGCTTTTACTATGTTTAGATATGGGCCTTGAATTCCTGATCTTTCCAAGACCTTTAGCATGAAAGGATGCTGAATTTTGTCAAATGCTTTCTCATCATCTAATGAGATGATCATGTGGTTTTTTTCTTTGAGTTTGTTTATGTAGTGGATTACATTAATGGATTTCCTTATATTGAACCATCCCTGCATCCCTGGGATGAAGCCTACTTGATCGTGGTGAATGATCGTTTTGATGTGTTCTTGGATTCGGTTGGCAAGAATTTTATTGAGTATTTTTGCATCGATATTCATAAGAGAGATTGGCCTGAGATTCTCTTTCTTTGTCAGATCTTTGTGTGTTTTTGGTATTAGTGTAATTGTGGCTTCATAGAACGAGTTGGGTAGTGTTCCTTCTGTTTCTATTTTGTGGAAAAGTTTGAAGAGTATTGGTGTTAGGTCTTCTTTGAAGGTCTGATAGAATTCTGCACTAAAACCATCTGGACCTGTGCTTTTTTTGGTTGGAAGACTTCCAATGACAACTTCTATTTCTTCAGGGGTTATAGGATGGTTTAGATGGTCTATTTGATCCTGATTTAATTTTGGTACTTGGTATCTGTCAAGGAAATTGTCCATTTCCTCAAGATTTTCTAGTTGTGTTGAATACAGGTTTTTGTAGTAGGATCTGATGATTTTTTGAATTTCCTCAGTTTCTGTTGTTATCTCTCCCTTTTCGTTTCTGATTTTATTAATTTGGATACTATCTCTGTGCTCTCTGGTTAGTCTGGCTAAGGCTTATCTATCTTGTTAATTTTCTCAAAGAACCAACTCCTCGTTTTGTTGATTCTTTGTATGGTTTTATTTGTTTCTACTTGATTGATTTCAGCCCTGAGTTTGATGATTTCCTGCCTTCTACTCCTGTATGGTGTATTTGCTTCTTTTTGTTCCAGGGCTTTCAGGTGTGCCATTAAGCTGTTAGTGTATGCTGTCTCCCGTTTCTTTTTGGTGGCACTCAGGGCTATGAATTTTCCTCTTAGCACTACTTTCATTGTGTCCCATAAATTAGTGTATGTTGTGCCTTCATTTTCATTAACTTTCAAAAATCTTTGATTTCTTTCTTTATTTCCACCTTGACCAAGTTATCATTGAGTAGAGCATTGTTCAGCCTCCATGTGTACGTGGGTTTTCTTTTGTTTTTGTTGCCATTGAAGACCACCCTTATTCCATAGTGATCTGATAGGAGGCATGGGATTAGTTCTATCTTCTTATATCTTTTGAGGTCTGATTTGTGACCAATTATATGTTCAGTTTTGGAGAAGGTACCATGAGGAGCTGAGAAGAAGGTGTATTCTTTAGCTCTAGGATGAAATGTTCTATATATATCAGTTAGTTCCATTTGGTCCAAGGCTTCAATTAGATTCACTGTGTCCCTGTTTAGTTTCTGCTTTCCTGAACGATCCATTTCAGTGAGCGGGGTGTTGAAGTCATCCACTATTATTGTGTGCGGTGCGATGTGTGCTTTGAGTTTTAGTAAAGTTTCTTTTACGAATGAGGGTGCCCTTGCATTTGGAGCATAGATATTCAGAATTGAGAGTTCTTGATGGTGGATTTTTCCCTTGATCAGTATGTAGTGTCCTTCTGTGTCTTTTTTGATGACTTTAGGTTGAAAATCAATTTTATCCGCTATTAGGATGGCTACTCCACCTCGTTTCTTGGCGCCATTTGCTTGTAAAATTGTTTTCCAGCCTTTTACTCTGAGGTAGTGTTTGTCTTTGACACTGAGGTGCGTTTCCTGCATGCAGCAAAATGCTGGGTCCTGTTTACGTATCCAGTCTGCTAGTCTATGTCTTTTAATTGGGGAATTGAGACCATTGATATTAAGAGAGATTAAGGCATAGTGATTATTGCCATCTGCCATTCTTGACGCTATCTTTATGTTTGAGTGGTTATCTACTTTTGGGTTTGATTCAAGAAGGTTATTATCTCATTTTTTCCAGGGTGTTGTTTCTCTCCCTGTATTGGAGGTTTCCACCTATTATCTGTTGCAGGGCTGGATTTGTGGAAAGATATTGTGAAAATTTGGTTTTATCATGGAATATCTTGGTCTCTCCATCTATGGTGATTGAGAGTTTTGCTGGGTATAGTAGTCTAGGCTGGCATTTGTGCTGTCTTAGTGTCTGCATGAGATCTGCCCAGGATCTTCTGGCTTTCATAGTCTCTGGTGAGAAGTCTGATGTGATTCGGATAGGTCTTCCTTTGTATGTTACTTGGCCCTTTTCTCTTACTGCTTTTAGTATTCTTTCTTTGTTTAGAACATTCGGTGTTTTGATTATTATGTGATGGGAGGTATTTCTGTTCTGGTCCAGTCTGTTTGGAGTTCTGTAGGCTTCTTGTATGTTCATCGGCATCTCTCTCTTTAAGTTAGGGAAGTTTTCCTCCATAATTTTGTTGAAGATGTTTACTGGCCCTTTAAGTTGCAAATCTTCACTCTCATCTATACCTATAATCCTTAGGTTTGGTCTTCTCATTGTGTCCTGGATTTCCTGGATGTTTTGGGTTACACGTTTTTTGCATTTTGCATTTTCTTTGACTGTTGAGTCGATGCTTTCTATGGAATCTTCAGCACCTGAGATTCTTTCTTCCATCTCTTGTATTCTATTGTTGATGTTTGCATCTATGACTCCTGATTTCTTCCCAAGGTTTTCTATCTCCAAAGTTGTCTCCCTTTGTGATTTCTTAGTTGTTTCTACTTCCTTTTTTAGTTCCTTGATGGATTTGCTGAGATCCTTCACTTGTTTGTTTGTATTTTCCTGTATTTCTTTAAGGTATTTTTGCATTACCTCTTTCAGGATTTCTGCCTGTTGACCCACGTTCTCCTGCATTTCTCTGAGCGATTTTTGTGTTTCCTCCTCATGGGATTCCATCTGTTGATCCATCGTCTCCTGCATTTCTTTAAGCAGTTCTCATGTTTCCTTTGTAAGGGCATCTAACCGTTGATTCATTTCTTTAAGCAATTTTTGTGTTGCCTCCTTATGGGCATCCATCTGTTGACCCATATTCTTCTGCATTTCTTTATGCAAATTTTGTGATTCCTTTGTGAGTGCATCTACCCGTTGATTCATCTCGTTAAGCGATTTTTGTGTTGTCTCCTTGTGCGCCTCCACTTTTGATCCATGTTCTCCCGCATTTCTCTAAGCGATTTTTGTGTTTCCTTTGTAAGGGCTTCTAACCGTTGATTCATGGTCTCCTGTAACTCTTTATGAGATTTATTTGTGTCCTTCTTGTGATCCTCTAATAGGATCATGAGAAGTGATTTTAAATCCAGATCTTGTCTTTCGGGTGTGGTGGGGTAACCAGGACTTGCTGCTGTTGGAGAGTTGGGTTCGGATGGTCCCACATTACTTTGATTTCTGTTGGTAACATTCCTATGCTTGCCTTTTGCCATCTGGATACCTCTGGTGTTAGTTGGTCCTGCTGCCACTGGCTGTTGGTTGGACCTCCTGTGAGCCTGCAAAGCTATTTCTGCCCCCCCTGGATTACCAGGATTCCCCTGGCACCGATTTCTGGGGCCTGCCTGCTCCTGAGTGACTTTGGAATCCTAATGTGCCTTGCCCCAAGTGATCTTATATTGGGGAGGCCTTGCACATCTAAAGGCTCAGCCTAGTGGATTCCTGGAGCAGAGGTCACCAAAGGGAGGCTGGTAGGATCCTGCCCTGTGCAGGGGTTTGTGATCTCTCCTAGGGGGGGAGGGGGCGTCCCTCGGCCAGGCAGAAGTCCCACAGCAGATCTGGCGTGCTGGTTACTGCAGATCAGCCCAGCACTTGGGAGCCGCATACACACAAGCTGCCCGAGACCCAAGTGATATTATGCCTGTCTGTCTCAGAACCTGGCTGTCCCAACTTCCGAGTCACTGGAGCAAAGATGGCGGAGGGCACTCTCCGTGGTGCCGCTCACCCTGCAGACGCGATGACCTGCCGATCTGGCACCAAGACGACCACAGCGCTGACCCGTTCTCGGGTACAGAAGGAAGCCCCAACAGGCCGTGTCCCAAGTGATGTTATATTGGGGATAGGGAGCTTGAGGTACCTGTCTCTTCAGTGCAGTCTGCGGGAACAGAGGTCGCGGAAGGAAAGCTGGTAGGCTCCCGCCCAGTGCGGGGTCCCTCTGCCAGGCAGAAGTCCCACAGCAGAGCTGGCGAGCTGGTCACTGCAGATCAGCCCCGCACCTGGGAGCTGCACACACACAAGCCGCCCGAGACCCAAGCGATATTAAGCCTGTCTGTTTCAGAACCTGGCTGTCCCAACTTCCCAGTCACTGGAGCAAAGATGGCGGAGTGCAATCTGCACACTCTCCGTGGCGCTGCTCACCTGCAGACGCGATGGCCTGCAGATCTGGCACCCAGAAGACCCCAGCGCTGACCCGTTTTCGGGCACAGACGGAAGCCCCAACAGGCCGTGTCCCAAGTGATGTTATATTGGGGATAGGGAGCTTGGGGTACCTGTCTCTTCAGCGCAGTCTGCGGGAACAGAGGTCGCGGAAGGAAAGCTGGTAGGCTCCCGCCCTGGAAAGTACCTTTCTAACTCACCAAGGGACCCTACATTTGTTCTGTGCCTCCTTGGCAAAGGTCATTGCTGGTAACAAACAAGTGGGCTATGGACTGGAAGACCTGGCTAAGAGGGGTTCACAGCCAGACTTTGCTCTAGCTGCTCTCGGAATAAGCAGCCACAAAGCTGCTAATTCTGCTTTGTCTTTTTGACAGTGTCTTTTGCCTTGCAAAAACTTTGTAATTTAATGAGGTCCCATTTGTCAATTCTTGATCTTAGAGCATAAGCTATTGGAGTTCTATTCAGGAAATTCTCCCCTGTGCCCATATGTTCAAGGTTCTTCCCTAGTTTCCTTTCTATTAGTTTCAGTGTGTCTTTTTTTATGTGGAGGTCCTTGAACCACTTGGAATTGAGCTTAGTGCAAGGAGATAAGAATGGGTCAATTTGCATTCTTCTGCATGTTGACCTCCAGCTGAGCCAGCACCATTTGTTGAAAAGGCTATCTTTTTTCCACTGGATGGTTTTAGCTCCTTTGTCAAAGATCAAGTGACCATAGGAGTGTGGATTCATTTCTGGGTCTTCAATTCTGTTCCATTGATCTACATGCCTGTCACTGTATCAATACCATCCAGTTTTTAACACTATTGCTCTGTAGTACACCTTGAGGTCCGGGATACTGATTCCCCCAGAGGTTCTTTTACTCTTGAGAATAGTTTTAGCTATCCTGGCTTTTCTGTTATTCCAGATGAATTTTTGAATTATTCCTTCTAACTCTATGAAGAATTGAGTTGGGATTTTGATGGGGATTGCATTGAATCTGTATATTGCTTTTGGCAAGATGATCATTTTTACTATATTAATCCTGACAATCCATGAGCATGGCAGATTTTTCCATCTTCTGAGGTGAAAAACTCAATTCTGAACATCTATGCTCCAAATACAAGGGCACCCTCATTTGTAAAAGATAGTTTACTAAAGCTCAAACACATGTCGCACCTCACACAATAATAGTGGGCGACTTCAACATTCCACTCTCTAAAAGGGATCGTTCAAGACAGCAGAAATTAAACAGGGACACAGTTAAATTAATTGAAGCCTTGGACCAAATGGAACTAATATATATATATATATATATATATATATATATATATATATATATAGAGAGAGAGAGAGAGAGAGAGAGAGAGAGAGAGACAGAGAGAGAGAGAGAGAGACAGAGAGAGAGAGAGAGAGAACATTTCATCCTAAAGCAAAAGAATATACCTTCTTCTCAGCACCTCATGGTACCTTCTCCAAAAATCAAACATATAATTGGTCACAAAACAGACATAAACAGATATAAGAAGATTGAACTAATTCCTTGCCTCTTATCAGATCACTATGGAATAAGAGTGGTCTTCAATAGTAACAAAACAACAGAAATCCCACATACACATGGAAGCTGAACAATGCTCTACTCAATGATACCTTGGTCAAGGAAAAAGTAAAGAAAGAAATCAAAGACTTTTTAAAATTTATTGAAAATTAAGGCACAACATGCCCTAATTTATGGGACACAATAAGAGCGTTGCTAAGAGGAAAATTCATAGCCCTGAAGGCCTCCAAAAAGAAATGAGTGAGAGCATACACTAGCAGCTTAATGGCACACCTAAAACCCTGGAACAAAAAGAAGCAAATACACCCAAGAGGAGTAGAAGTCAGGAAATCAAATGCAGGGCTGAAATCAATCCAGTAGAAACACTTAAAACCTTACAAAGAATCAACAAAACTAGGAGTTGGTTCTTTGAGAAAATCAACAAGATAGATAAGCCCTTAGTCAGACTAGCCAGTGGGCACAGAGATAGTATCCAAATTAACAAAATCAGAAACGAAAAGGGAGATATAACAACAGAAACTGAGGAAATTCAAAAAATCATATACTACTACAAAAGTCTTTATTCAACACAACTAGAAAATATGGAAGAAATGGATAATTTCCTAGACAGATACAAAATACCACAATTAAATCAGGATCAAATAGTCCAACTAAACCTTCCTATAAACCCTGAAGAAATAGAAGTGGTCATTGGAAGTCTTCCAACTAAAAAAAGCACATGTCCAGATGGTTATAGTGCAGAAATCTATCAGACCTTCAAAGAATACCTAACACCAATACTCTTTAAACTATTCCACAAAATAGAAACAGAATGAACACTACTCAACTCATTCTATGAAGCCACAATTACGCTGATACAAAAATCACACAAAGATCTGACAAAGAAAGAGAATCACAGACCAATTTCTCTCATGAATATCGATGCAAAAATACTCAATAAAACTTTTGCCAACTGAATCCAAGAACACATCAAAATAATGTACCTCAATCAAGTAGGCTTCATCCCAGGGATGCAGGGATGGTTCAATATAAGGAAGTTCATCAATGCAATCCACTACATAAAAAAACCTCAAAGAAAAAAAACACACAGTCATTTCATTAGATGCTGAAAAAGCATTTGACAAAATTCAGCATCCTTTCATGTTAAAGGTCTTGGAAAGATCAGGAATTCGAGGCCCATATCTAAACATTGTAAAAGCAATTTACAGCAAACAGGTAGCCAACATCAATCTAAATGGAGAGAAACTTGAAGCAATCCTGCTATCATCATGGACTAGACAAGGCTGCCCTCTCTCTCCTTGTCTTTTCAATATAGTACTTGAAGTTCTAGCTAGAGTTATTAGACAACAAAAATAGGTCAAAGGGGTACAAATTGGAAAGGAAGAAATCAAACTATCACTATTTGCAGATGATATGGTAGTATACTTCAGTGACCCAAAGAACTCTCCCAGAGAACTCCTAGAGCTGATAAACAACTTCAGCAAAGGGACCAGATATAAAATAAACTCAAGCAACTCAGTAGCCTTCCTATACTCAAAGCATAAGCAGACTGAGAAAGAAATAAGTGAAATGATACCCTTCACGATAGCCACAAACAATATAAAGTATCTTGGTGTAACTCTAACCAAAAAAGTGAAAGATTTGTATGCCAGAACTTCAAGTCTCTGAAGAAGGAAATTGAAGAAGACCTCAGAAGATGGAAAAATCTTCCATGCTCATGGATTGGCAGGATTAATATAGTAAAAATGACCATCTTGCCGAAAGCAATATACACATTCAATGCAATCCCCATCAACATCCAAACTCCATTTTTCATAGAGTTAGAAATAGCACTTATCAAATTCATCTGGAATAACAAAAAACCCAGGATAGCTAAAACTAGCAGTGATCATCCTGAAATGTCCTGCTTCGGATTATTATACAATCTGCGACAGGTTAGTGTGCCCTCATTAAGCAATACTGAAAGGGACTAATTTTAGGAACGATTACTACTATTAATATGCATTTTGTTACTGTTAAGCATATATAATAATCAGTAAGTAATAGCACGTCCCTTTGGAGCAGATCTCTGCTCTGATGCTATGAAGACACATAGATGACTTAAGGTTTATCTTATAGATGACTATAAGAATTCCTAATATTATATCAATGCTATTAAACTCTTTTATAGTGGGACTGCTATTATGTTCTATTTTGATAGTCAAAACTGCAAAGAGAACTCTGCCAGCCTCCCAAGTGTCACCAGTTAATTGCTCTTAGATGGCAACCAGACTCTCCCCTACTCAGAGCACATTCCAAGAGGTTGTAAAATAATTAACCAAAGGTCATAAAAAGAAAACTAGGCTTTATTATAGGTGGTAATAAAGAAGATAAAGTATTGATTAGGTTTATCTATACAAACCTTCACTAATAACTTACTTATGGTTTTAAACTTTCAATGAACTTGTGAAAGACAAGTGATAGATGTTTAACTAGATAATTACCCCTAATGGATATGCATGTAAACACCTCTGTTGTAAACTTCTATTTCAATTTATGACTTGGTATTTTGTGTGAACTTGTGATGAACTTTGTAACATGTGATCATGTATTCTGAAAGATGTTTAAGGGCTAAGGACAAAAAGAAGGAGCAGACCAGAAGAATTTAGGTGAGAGGAACAGAGGTGAGAAGAACAGAGCTAAGAAAAGAACTGAACTGAGGAGAAGTTTTAGTCAGAAGAGTACAAGATTAGAAGGAGAATGCAGAATGGAATAACTTAGAAACTATAGGTAACATAAAAAAAAAAAAACTAAGAGAGCAATGTGCAGAATGCAGAAGGAAAAAGGAAAAAAAGAAGAAGCTGCAGAGAGCAGAAGGGGCAGGCAGGCTTCTCCTTACCATGAGACCTGTTCAGTCCCATGGCAAGGAGAAGGCAGACTTAATCTTATTTAGAGGAATAAAGTTTTTTCTCATAAACATGGATTTAATTCACTTAGCATTAAAAGGGTGGAAGCCTTTTCTTTCTCAGTTCATTTTTCACCCAGAATGAGTGAGTTCTTTCTGCACCAGTGCTTGGTCTCTTACTCCATATGCATATGTAAGTATGGATGTGTATGTATGTATGTAATTGTGAGAATGTATGCATGTGTGTGTATAAGTATGTAATTGTGAGAATGCATGCAAGCTGGGCCCAGCTGAATTTGTGTGGAAATGTGTAAATGAAAACATTGTATGTTTGAAGCTGTGTATGAACTTACGTGAGATTATGCATATTCACTTATGTAAAAATGTTTCTTTCTGCAAGTGTTATTCTCTTTTCCTGGTTCAATTCAAGTTTATTGCTCTAAACTTCCCCCTAGACTGACAAGCAAGAGGCATCTGGACAATAGGGAAAAGGCTCTGGCAACTAATCCTTTACTTAATCTCCTGCTGTTTTAGGATGAGGTGCTAAGTGCCTGAGACTTCAGTCTCCAGCTTCAGAGGAACACAGAAGGCAGGACAGCTACATTAGCATAGTAACTTAGACTTAGATAAGTAAACTTTTTATTATACAGCAACCCTAAATTTTCCATAAGACAAGGCTTACCCCAGAATTTCCTAAGAAAAAGTCTTACCCCAGCCAATGCTCTTCCTCCCTCCTCTGTTTGAAGAAGAACCTACAAGAAAGAAGAGACACCTCTGCTGTGGCTGGCTCCCAGCATCAAAAGAATATACCTTCTTCTCAGTATTTCATGGTACCTTCTCCAAAATCAACCATATAATCGCCCACAAAACAGACCTCAACAGCTATAAGATGATTGAAACAATCCATGCATCCTATCAGATCACTACAGATTAAGGGTGGTCTTCAATAGTAACAAAAACAAGAGAAAACCCACATGCACATGGAAGCTGAACAACACTCTACTCAATGATAACTTGGTCAAGGAAGAAATAAAGATAGAAATTAAAAACTTTTTGGAATTTAATGAAAACGAAGCACAACATCCTCCCAACTATGGGACACAGTGAAAGCAGTTCTAAGAGGAAAACCCATAGCTCTGAGTGCCTCCAAAAAGAAACTGGAGAGAGTATACACTAGCATCTTGACAGCACACTTGAAAGCTCTAGAAGAAAAAGAAGCAAATATACCCAAGAGGAGTAGAAGACAGGAAATAAACTGAGGGCTGAAATCAACCAAGTAGAAACAAAAAAAATATTCAAAGAATCAACATATCTAGGAGCTGGTTCTTTAAGAAATTCAACAAGATAAACCCTTAGCCAGACTAACCAGAGGGCACAAAGACAGTATCCAAATTAACAAAATCAGAAATGAAAAGGGGGACATAATAACAGAAACCTAAGAAATCCAAAAAATCATCAGATCCTACTATAAAAGTCTTTACTCAAAAAAACTGGAAAATCTGGATGAGATAGACAAATTCTTAGACAGATATCAGGTACCAACGTTAAATCAGGATCAGATAAATGAACAAAACAGTCCCGTAACCCCTAAACTAATAGAAGCAGTCATTAATAGACTCCCAACCAAGAATCGTCCAGGACCAGATGGGTTTAATGCAGAGTTCTATCAGAACTTCAAAGAAGGCTTAATACCAATACTCTTCAAACTATTACACAAAATAAAAACAGAAGGAACACTACCCAATTTGTTCTATGATGCCACAATTACCCTGATACCTAAACAACACAAAGACCCAACAAAGAAAGAGTACTTTAGACCAATTTCCCTTATGAATATCGATGCAAAAATACTCAATAAAATTCTTGCCAACCAAATCCAAGAAAACATCAAAATAAACATCCATCATGATTAAGTAGGTTTCATACCAGGGATGCAGGGATAGCTCAGTATAAGGAAATCCATCAATGTAATTCACTATCTAAACGAACTCAAAGGAAAAAAAAACATGAATATTTCATTAGATACTGAGAAAGCATTTGACAAAATCCAACACCACTTCATGATAAAAGTCTTAGAAAGATAAGGAATGTGAGGTCCATTCCTAAACATAGTAAAAACAATATACAGCAAACCAGTGGCCAACATCAATCTAAATGGAGAGAAACTTGAAGCAAATCCACTAAATTCAGGGTCCAGCATCCTGGACCTCAAGCTGTACTACAGAACAATAGTGATTAAAAACTGCATGGTATTGGTAATGTGGCAGGCAGGAAGATCAATGGAATAGAATTGAAGACCCAGAAATGAACCCACATGCTTATGGTCACTTGAACTTTGAAAAGGGAGCTACAACCTTCCAGTGGAAAAAATATAGCCTTTTCAATAGATAGTGCTGGTTCAACTGGCAGTTAGCATGCAGAAGAAGACAAATCAATCCATTCTTGTCTCCCTGTACAAAGCTCAAGTCCAAATGAATCAAGGACCTCCACGTAAAACCAGACCCACTGAAACTAATAGAAAAGAAAGTGTGGAAGAGCCTTAATCACATGGGCCCAGGGGAAAACTTCATGAACAGAACATCAATAGTTGATGCTCTAAGATCAAGAATTGACAAATGGGACCTCATAAAATTACAAAGCTTTTGTAAAGCAAAGGACACTGTCAGTAGGACAAAATGACAACCAACAAATTGGGAAAAGATCTTTACCAACCCTACATCCGACAGAGGGCTAATATCCAAGATATACAAAGAACTCAAGAAGTTAGACTCCAGAGAACCAAATAACCCTATTTAAAAATGGGTACAGAGCTAAACAAAGAATTTTCAACTGAGGAATGTCAAATGACTGAGAAACACCTAAAGAAATGTTCAACATCCTTAGTCATCAGGGAAATGCAAATCAAAACAACCCTGAGATTCCACATCAAACCAGTCAGAATGGCTAAGATCAAATACTCAGGTGATAGCAGTTGCTGGCAAGGATGAGGAGTGGAACACTCCTCCACTGCTGTTGGGATTGCAAAGTGGTTAAACCACTCTGGAAATGAGTTTGGCAATTCCATAGAAAATTGGGCATAGTACTACTGGAGTATCCTGCTATACCACACCTTGACATATCCCCAGAGGATTTTCCAACATATCACAAGAACCCATGCTCTACTATGCTCATAGTAGCCCTATTTAAAATAGCCGGAAGCTGGAAACCACCCAGAAAATGTGATGCATTTAAACAATAGAATACTACTCAGCTATTAAAAAACAATGAATTCATGAAATTTTTAGGTGAATAGATGGAGCGAGAAAATATCATCCTGAGTGAGGTAACCCAATCACAAAAGAATACACATGCAATGCAGTCACTGATAAGTGGATATTAGTCTAGAAGCTAGGAATAGCCAAAATACAATTCACAGACCAAATGAAGCTCAAGAAAAAGGAAGAACAAAGTATGGATACTCTGATCCTTCTTAGAAGGGGGAACAAAATACCCGTAGAAGGAGATACAAAGACAAAGTGTGGATCAGAGCCTGAGGGAAAGACTATCTTGAGAATGCCCTATCTGGGGATCCATCCCATATACAGTTACCAAACCCAGACCCTATTGTTGATGCCAAGTGCTTGCTGACAGGTGCCTGATAAAGCTGTCTCATGAGAGGCACTGCCAGTGCCTGACAAATACAAAAGTGAATGCTCACAGCCAACCAATGGACAGAGCACAGGGTCCCCAATGGAGTAGCTAGAGAAAGAACCCAAGGAGTGGAAGGGGTTTGCAGCCCTAGAGGAGGAACAACAATATGAACCACCCAGTACCCCCATAGTTCCCAGGGACTAAACCACCAACAAAAGAGTACACATGGAGGGAAACATGGCTCCAGCTGCATATGTAGCAGAGGATGGCCTTGTTGGACATCAAAGGGAGGAGAGGCTCTTGGTCCTGAGAAGGCTCAATGCCTCAGTATAAGGGAATGCCAGGAAAGGAAACCAGAAGTGGTAGATTGGTGAGCAGGGTGTGGGGGGCTGCGTTAGGGGGTTTTTGTGGCGGGGGGGAGGACCAGGTATGGAGGCATTTGAAATGTAAATAAAGGATATATCTATTAAATAATATGTCAGAAAAGACAGCAGATGAGGGAGTTCAATAAAAATATTATATTGATATATGTGTGGGATGTGTATGATGGTGTTTAACTTTGATCTCATCATATGGGAGGCAGAGGTAGAAAGATATCTGTGAATATGAAGCAAACCTAGTCTACATAGTGTTTTCCAGACCAGTCCTGGCTATATGATGAGACCTTGTATTTTAAAGAAGAAAGAATAAAAATGTTATACATGAAAATATTATAATTAAGTCCATAAGTTCACATGGTCACATAAATATAATTTCAAAGAGAAAAACAAAACAAAATTGTTATGTTGGCTACTTTTATGTGCACTCATAGTTCCAATACTTGTATGTGAAGAAGGAAGGAACAAAATTTCAAAATGAACTTTAACTACATAGTGAATTGGAGCTCTTTCTATGCAGGTTACAGGAGACTACATTTCAAAGGAAAGAAAAGGAGAAAAAGGAATAGAAACAAAGAAAAATATAACTAATAAGTTCACCAGCTAATGTTATGGATTAGTTGTAGACTTGACTAGGATGCAAAAGACCCTGAGTTCAATAACTGATAATCCAAAAATTTAAACACCAGCAACAAAAATTGACAGAAAAAGTGTACGGATAGTAAAATATTGAAATGGTAGTTTCATTCATTGCATCACTCTGCTTACATCTTTTCCTCAGCTTTCTAATACTTATATTCTTTTTATAACTATTCATTTTTGTATTTATAGTCTGCATGATGTGTGTATATGGGCACAAGTGCCACTAAACAAATAATAGCATTTTGGAGTCAGTCTCCCCCATTCATTTTATTGCAGGTTCCAGAGATCAAATTGAGGTTATCAAGTTTAGTGCAACAAGTACCTTTACCCACTAAGCCATCTTTTAGGCCTTCCTTTCTATTTTCATTTTTTGTCCATAATATGGTTTTACTCTTATAAAAATATTAAAGTAGTCTATTTTAAGCTTTTTATAGCCATATATTGATGACATACTAAGTTTTTGCACTCTAATATATACTATTTGCTTTGATCTCACATTTCATATTTGTATTTCAAGTTAGTAGTCTGACTATATGTTATTGATTTACATACAATATTATGTCATACTCTTCTGTATTTCTTTGCACTTTTGCTTTTATCTGTGAATTTTATATTTAAACATGGCTATATGCTTTTTCCCCATCTCAACTTCCTCCTCCCCCCTTCCTTCTCTCCCCTTAACTTTTGAGAATGGTGAGATCCCTCCTGAGGATCCAACGCACCCATCCTGGTAACTTAAGTCACTGTAGGACTAGGTACATTCTCTGCATTGAGGCCAGGCAAGACAGCCGAGTTAGGGGAGCAGGTTAGTTGAGTCTATTGGTCTTCTTGTGGAGTTCCTATCCACTCCAGGACCCTTGCAGGAATTCCAGAGACTCAACCACCAACCAAAGAATGAGCACAAGCTGAGCCTAGCTCCTTCCACACATGCAGGAAATATGAAGCTTGGTCTTCATGTAGGTCCCAAAGAACTGAAGATGGTCTTACCTCAACTCTGTTGCCTGCATGTGCATCATGCTCACCTGACTGGGTTGTCTTGTCTGGTCTCAGTGGGAGAGAATGCACCTAGTCCTGGAGTGATTTGAAGTGCCAGGAGTATAGGAGTAGAGGCCAGGTATGAGCACATGGAGAGAGAGTGGATAAGGGAATGGGGAGCAAAGAGACAATGTGAGAAGAGGTTAAGAGAGCTAGAGAACAAGGGAGCAAGAGAGAAAGGAGGGTCCAAGAAATCCCTTTTATACTGAGTCAGGTATACCTGGCTGTTGCCAGGTAACTGTGGGGTGGAGCCTAGAAAAATGCTAACAATCAGCAATTTGTGGTCAGTTGCTGGTTACTTTTTTTTTCTTTAGTTATGAAATAGAAGAAGAAAAAATGTTTGGATTGTTTGAGTGTTCAATATTCTGAGAATCTCCCAAATGCTCCTGTAGATGTGTGTATTTTATTCCTCTCTGTATGTCCTGGAAAAGAAGCCTAAGGCTTTTTATACATTGCACATATATGTGCTAACTACTCTTTTGCCTTTTCCCTAGAGAAAGACACCGACAGATTTGGACATTAAGTCTACATTTTTATTCTGATGAAGAAGTCTCAAAATTTCCCATTTACCCCAGTAGGACATATCCATTCATGCTGTCAATAATTTCATCCTTATATTCACCTATCAGTACAACAAAAATTTCCCTAGATGAATACACATTCCTTTCCCTTACTCTTGTAGGGGTTCTACACTTTTCTCAGTCCTACAGAGTCACACACATTGTAGAGAAGGGTATATTCTCTGAAATATGCAATGTTCTGAGGTGTGCTGAAAGCACATGATAACCTTTTTTTTTGTCTTTACCATGCCAAAGACATCTTAACTATGCCAAATGCCTTAGTGTTTTGAATGAAGTGGGACAGAAAAATAGGTTTCCCAGCCAGGTCCCTCAAAGTTTGCACTCATACTTATTCACTCCTGTACTTAGGGAGCAATCACAGATCAACTTGGACCTCTCCAAATGCTGAATTGTGCCAACTTACAGATGGGCTAATGTGCTTAAAATGAAATGGTTCTTTTTATTTATTTCAATTAGAAATATTTCAGTTTTATGCCTTTTGAGGGGGTCTTAAAACTTTGTTAAGTGAATTCTGTAATTTTCATCATAGTATTTTCGCCGTGAATCATTACTTTTAGGGTTTTTTGTGGGGTCACCAAGATGAGATTGATATTCTTTTATTATATTGACATTATTACTAAGAATATATTAAATAACTGCTAGCATTGTGTTTTGCTCTATTTTCCTACCTGTTTCTTTAAAGTAATTGCTTGTTTTGAGAAAAATATCTTTTATAATTTATATTTTATTTTCCTCTCCCCTAATTCCTTTATAACCTCTTTACTCACCCCAATTTCATTTTTTATTTTTCTCTTTTTGCATATCTTTATAAAACAAACAATAAACAATCATAGGTGAAATAAAAACAGGAAACAAAAAGACCACAACTAGAAACAAAAATAAATTAGTAGAACAATAAGAACAAAAAAATAACTAAACAAAGCAATGTGAAACAAAATGTCTAGAAAAATATCACTGAGTTCATTTTGTGTTGATCAACTATTCCTGGGCTTGGGGAATGACCCTAAATTATGATTAATATATCCAGAGAGATTGCAGTGGAGAAAGCCAATGTTTCCTTTATTTTTTCCTTTAGGTATCAATTGCAGATAGCTTCTTGGTTAAGGATAGGAGCTTACACGCATTCTTCCTTCTCAGCACAGGGAATTCATCTATCCTACATTTGTCCATGTCACGCACATGCTGCTATGGTGTCTGCTGTCTGTGTGTTCATATGTGCATCAGTTCTGTTGTGTCTGAAAATAATCTTTTTCTTGGAGTCATCCATAACCTATGACTCTAACAGTCATTGTGCTTTGATTCTGCATAGATCTGTGAGACCGGAAGGAGGGGAGTGGTTTCATGAAGACATTCCATTTTGAAGTAAGTTCTGCAAAGACTCTTATTCCCTACACATTGTCCAGTTATGGTCTCTATGTATGTTTCCATCTACAGCAAGAAGAAAATTCTCTGATGATTGCTGAGCAAGGCACTGACCTATGGGTATGTCATTAGGAGTCATTTTATTGCTATGCTTATCCATAAGAATAACATTATTACCTTTTTCCTTAAGCTCATGATTTATCTAATACCATGCTGTTGGCCGCTTTAGTAGTGTCAATTATGATTTTTCAACCTATGGAGTGGTGTTTAAACCCAAGCAGAAAATGACTGGTTAGTCTTATTCGTGGGCTCAGTTTACCATTTTAACACAGGTCCTATCAGACTTCTAGAAACTCAATTCTTTTTTGCCAGCTCGTAATTCACAGAATCAAATTCTACCAGGAAATCACTGGCCATAGGTGGGTTGGAACTCACTTGGGAAATTTCACTATACCTGTACTTCTCCATTATCTCCAGAATTACTCTTAGCTCTATAGCAGCCTGCTTTTAGGAGCATCCCACTACACCTTCATTCACATGTAACTTTGCCTCTTGATGAAGAGCCTAGTCTTCTTAGCCCTTTGTCATTACCACTGTCAGCCTTTCTTCTTAGCCCTACACCATTCCATTCTGCCACCCACCAACCTACACTACACCAGGGGCACCATACCCACCAGACTTTCCTAGGATATAGAGTAGCAGCACAACCAAAACACAGCAAACACATCTATAAATGACAAATTCAGATAACAACATCAAGAAACAAGACTATTGAATGGGTAAAGATCTTTTCCCAAATCTGTCAGTTGCTGTTTTGTCCTATTGACAGTGTCATTTGACTTATAGAAGCTTTGCAATTTTATGAGGTCCCATTTATCTATTGTTGATCTTAGAGAATAATCCATTGGTGTTCTGTTCAGAAAAATTTCCCCTGTGCCCATGTGTTTGAGGTTCTTCCCCACTTTCTCTTCTATTAGGTTCAGTGTATCTCATTTTATATGAATAACTCAAGAAGTTAGACTCCAAAGAATTAAATAACCCTATTAAAAATGGGGTACAGAGCTAAACAAAGAATTCTCCACTGAGGAATGTTGAATGGCCAAGAAGCACCTAAAGAAATGTTCAACATCCTAAGTCATCAGGGAAATGCAAATCAAAAGAACCCTGAGATTCCACCTCATACCACTCAGAATGGCTAAGATCAAAATCTCAGATGACAGCTGATGCCAACAAGAACGTGGATAAAGAGGAACACTCTTCCATTGTTTGTGGATTCCATGCTGGTTCAACGAGTCTGGAAGTAAGTCTGGTGGTTCCTCAGAAAATTGGACATAGTATTAACTGAGAACCCAGCTATGCCACTCCTGGGCATGTACCCAAAAGATGCTTCAACATATAACAAGAACATATGCTCTACTATGTTCATAGCAGCCTTATCTATAATAGCCAGAAGCTGGAAAGAACCCAGATGTCCCTCAACAGAGGAATGGATACAGAAAATGTGCAACATTTACACAATGGAGTACTACTCAGCTATTAAAAACAATGCATTCAAGAAATTATTAGGCAAATGGATGGAACTAGCAAATATCATCCTGAGTGAGATAACCCAATCACAAAAGAACACAGATAGTATGCACTCACAGATAAGTGGATGTTAGCCCAGAAGTTCAAAATACCCAAGATAAAATTCAAAGACCACATGAAGCTTAAGAAGAAAGAAGACCAAAGTGTGGTTGCTTTGGTCCTTCTTAGAAGGGGAAACAAAGTACTCAAGGGAGCAAATATGTAGACAGTGTATAGCAGAGACTGAAGGAAAGGCCATCCAGAAACTGACCCATCTGGCGATCCATCCCATATATTGTCACCAAACTCAGACACTATTGTGAATGCCAGGAAGTGCTTGCTCACAGGAGCCTGATATAGCTGTCTTCTGAGAGACTCTGCTAGTCCCTGACAAATACAGAGGTGGATGCTCACTACTAACCATTGGACTGAGTATGAGTCCCCCAATGGAGGAGTTAGAGAAAGGATTGAAGGCACTGAAGGGTTTCTAACCCCTTAAGAAGAACAACATTATCAACCAATCAAATCTCCCAGAGCTCCCATGGTTTAAACCACCAACCAAAGATTACAAATGGCTCCAGTTGCATATGTAGCAGAGGATGGCCTTGTTGGACATCAGTGGGAGGAAAGGCCCTTGGTATTGTAAATGTTGATGCCCCAGTGTAGGGGATTGCCAGGGCTAGGAGGCAGTAGTGGGTGGGGTGGAGGAACACCCTCAAAGAAACAGGGGTAGGGGGCATGGGTAGGGGATTTCTTTGAGGGGACTGGGAAAGGAATACCATTTGAAATGTAAATAAAGAAAATATCTAATAAAACAATAAGCATGAAACAAAACAAAAACAAAAAAAGGAAAGGAAGAAAACAGAATACCATGTACTGTGAAGAAATATTCAATGGTCAAGGATTCTTAAATTAAATTAAATACTCTAAGGTCATTTATTCAATATAAATTAAAAATAAAGTCTAATCACATCCAGTTTTGCAGAAAACAAAAATGTGGATTTTTGAAATATATATTAAATATAAGAAAGAAAATGCTGTATACACGTTATATAGAAGCAAAAATGTACAATCAAAAGATTGAAATGACAAAATTAGAGACTATGAATAAGGTTATAAAAAAGAAATAAGATAATTATTATAATTCAAGATGTCTAGACCATAGTGTAAAAATATAAGCATGATAACCAAAAGAATATGCCTCTACCAGAATCTAGCAACCCTAATTCAATAGGCCCTAAGGAATGCAATATAGCTGAAACAAAAGACAAGGACATCCAAATAGCAATTAATAACGTGCTCAAGGACCTTAGAGAGGATAGGAATAAACCTTTTAATGAAGTCTGTGAAAGTATAAGCAAACAGTTGAATGAAATAATGAAAGCAATTCAAGATATAAAAATAGAATTTGACACAGAAATAAAATCACTAAAGAAAAACCAAGCTGAGAAGAAACTAGAGATTTAATTATTTCGAATTAACCTTCTGCTTTATTGGAGAGATTTGAAATAATATAAAGAGTATTCAAGCATGAATGCACATATTTTATATATGTTTCATGCATTGCTATTTTATGATGTATATCTATACATCACTCTTTCTTTCTTTCTTTCTTTCTTTCTTTCTTTCTTTCTTTCTTTCTTTCTTTCTTTCTTTCTTTCTTTCCTTCTTTCTAGATATTGAGCTCCAATTTTCATGCAATTTAGGCAAAAGTATACCACCAAGTTGCTTCTTAAAATATGTTACTTTATCAAATATATATTTTCATTTTGACTACTTTTTCCCTTTTTGTTTGCATACAATTGTATTATAGTATAACTGGATTCATTGTGTTATTTTCAATATGCAATTATTTTATAACATAAAATTCTCTAGTTCCATTTCATACTAGCCTCTCCTTGCTTCCCAGAGAGTATTTTACTTTTCTTCAAGTCTCTCATCAATTTTTTTCTTCCCTTTCAGAAATCCATGTAAGTTCTTATTTATTTACTTCTACTTGTTTAGTTTATTTTGCTTAGCATGATGATATGCACTTTCAACTTTTGTTTTATATGGCAAATGTCATGATTTCCTTTTTCTTTATGGCTGCATAAATGTTAGTGATATACATAATACATTTCCCTTATCTATTAACCTATTGATGGGCATGGATCTGATTTTGTAACTTGTCTATTATATGTAGATGTTCAGAAAACATTGTTGTATTTTTACTTAAATACTTTAGGGTATATAATAATGAGTGATATAGTGAGATGGTATGGTAGTTCTGGTTCCCTTAAAGAGTATCATACATATTTCATAGAGGCTGAAATAATTTACTTTTCTATCAGCAATGAATAAGGGTTCTTATATTCTCCACATTCTCATTATTACTTTGCTTGTTTTCTCAATTACATACTTGGATGAGATGATATGTCAGTGTAGTGTAGATTGATTTAAATTATCCTAATAGTCAAAGAAAAAGAATTTTGTTTTATACAACAGTTGACTGTAAATATTTCTTAATTTTGGAATTGCCTATGCAGCTTCTTTGCTCATTTTGTGATTTGATTACATGAATTTTTAATTCATGAAATATTTTATTAAGCAAATATTTATCAAAGAATGATTGGAACAATGCTCAGGGGTCTGAGATAAAGCATGGCAATTGTCTTGGCAACTTTAACTCCATAAATGAATATTTGAAAATGTACAGAAATAAATTAGTATGTAGATTTATGCCTGTAGTAAGTCTTTAATATATTAACTATTTGCTATGCCTGTGTAGCCTGTGTTCCTTATTACATCATCCATGAAACATCCAAAAGATAGCATTTCCTAACACTTTCACATACTCTAGCTCTTAGAATCATTCAGTATCTTTTTCAGTATGTTCTTTGGACTGTGAACTGGGTAAGATATATATCCATTTTAATGCTGCGTAATCAATAGTCACCTATTTTGAGTCACCATATATGATTCTTTGCATTAACTATTATCCACTGACATAAGTTTTCCAAGCCTAGGTTGAGAACATTACTAGTATAAAATTACAAATATAAATACACACACACACACACACACACACACACACATATATATATATGGTTTTTCAAGACAGGGTTTCTTTTTCAAGACAGGATAGCCAGGATAGCCTTGGCTCTCCTGGAACTCACTCTGTAGACCAGACTGGCCTTGAACTCAGAAATCCCCCTGTCTCTGCCTGCTGAGTACTGGGATTAAATGTGTGCACCACCACTGCCCAGCACTAAATATAAATATTTAGAAAATACTTTGGCTAAGTGGCCATTTAGCAAATACTCAGATCCTCACTGGGACCTATAAACTCCCTAGCTACAGATTTCTGTCCAGCTTTACAATTCTAGGTTGTTCCTTTGAGTGGACCTTAAATCCACTCAGGAAACTGTTGGTTATCCTCAAAACAATAATGGTATTTCTACATTAGAATGTTGCATGATTAGAAGACTATAAGCAAAGCTACTTGGGGAGAAAAGATTCTACTTCCATTTTACAACCCTTAGATCACACTCCATCACTGAAAGAAATCAAGGAAAGAACTAAAGGCAGGAACCTAGAGTCAAGAACTGAAGCAGAAGCCATGGTAGAGTGTTCCTTTACAAGCTTCTACCCCCTAGCTTCTTAATCTTACTTTCTTCTACAAGATCAACTGGCCAGTGGCTTTCTTATACAACACCACCACCACAGTGGGATGAGGCTCTCCACATCAATATTTTATTTTAAAAAATAATGTCTACCAGACCGATTGTTCACAAACCACATTTTCCCTTAACTCATTACTATCTGCAAACCCACAAACCTAGCTACAGACTGCCCCCAGAAACCTTCCTTGTTTGAAAGTATCTCTTTGTAATTCCCCTATCACCATACTTGCAGCTGTCTTTGCAGGCTCATGCCTAGTTCCAAGTTAGTGCCTCATAACATGCTTTCTTTAAGAACCATCTTTGCGTGACAATATGCTTCCTCCTCCTTATTCCCTCTGCGCACTGCCAGCTCAGCATCCACAGGCCTTGCTCTATAATTCTGGTTTTAGAGCCATCTTTTTCCAGGTCCAATTAAGCAACTCATTAATCAACTTTACCTAGCTTATATCATGTTATGCCTGTCCTGCATTTGCCCAATCTAAAAAAGGCTGGATTATCACATAAGACAAACAAGGGAAGTAAGAAATCCTCATGTAGGGAACAAATTACAAAAATAAAATGAATATTGGTAAGCAATGTAGCATGTATCCCATCAAAACTACTAGACTATAGAAGTCTAGTCATCTAATGCCAGGGTGGTTTTTTTATATATTCTGTGACCTGTCATAAACATTATCAAATAATTCGAGTAATCTTAATAAGAAAAGAAGAAACTGTTTAAATGCCAAAAGTATAACAATAAGTGACGTGTGATGTACAAACAAACACAAATACACATCTGAATAAAGTGACAAAAATAAATCAGAATTTGGAAACTTAATGCAATAGAGATAAAGACGCTGAAGAGAACAGAAATTTAAATGAAGACAAGATTGAAGAACTGAATATTCCAATTAGAAAACTTAGGGGAATAGCTTGTAAGTTTAATGAATGAAAGGGAATACAGAATATTAGGTCCTAGAGATAAAGTAGAGCATCTAAATAAAATAAGCAATGAAAATAAAAAAAAATAAATTAAATCCACAGGAAACGAAATGTAGAACACCCAATGCTAACAAAGAAATATATACAGCCAATAAATATTCAGAGTAGGAGAAACAGTCTTCTCCTGGGAAGAACACACCATTTGGTTACTCAATACCAAATGGTAAGTCCTTAAATCATAGATACAATAATATGATACATCTACATAGATGTGTGCAAAAACAATTAATAAAAAAAGAGTCCATGAAGTTGGAAGACAACAGAGGTTTGAAGAGAAAAAAGAAAATGGAAACAGTATAGTTATACTATAGTCTCAAAATTAAAAAAGCATAGCCTAACAAAAATCAAACCTTAAAATTAAAGACATAAAAATGGGAGCAAAATCCCAGTTGAGAGATATAAACCAGATTTTTAATGAGCTCATAGAAGAGAACTCCCTAAAATTAAGGAAAGACAAAACCTTGGAGATCCAAAAAGCACACAGAATATTAACTAGAAGAGATTCCAAAAGATTAGGCTTATAAATGTATATGCATATGTATATATATACATATAAATATATGTATATTGTCTTAGTCAGGGTTTCTATTCATGCACAAACATCATGACCATGCTCTCTTATAGAACCCAAGAATACCAGCCCAGAGATGGTGCCACCCACAAGCGGCCCTCCCCACTTGATCACTAATTGAGAAAATGCCCCAAAGCTGGATCTCATGGAGGCATTTCCCCAACTGAAGCTCCTTTCTCTGTGATAACTCCAGCCTGTGTCAAGTTGACACACAAAACCAGCCAGTACAATTGGCCCATTGTCAACTTGACACACAAACACATCACTATTAAACCTCAACCCTTACTTTCTTATTCATCCCCAAAATCAAAATGACATTAAAAGTCCCACAGTCTTTACATATTAAAAGTTCAATCCCTTTAAAATATCCAATAGTTTTTTTAAAATTCAAAGTCTCTTAACTGTGGGCTCCACTAAAATACTTTCTTCCTTCAAGAGGGAAAAATATCAGGACACAGTCACAATCAAAAGCAAAACTCAAACTCCAATGGTTCAATGTCTGGGATCCAACTCACAAGCTTCTGGGCTCCTCCAAGGACTTGGATCACTACTCCAGATCTGCCCTTTGTAGCACACAGCTTGTCTTCTAGACTCCAGCTGCCTGTACTCCACTGCTGCTGCTGTTCTTGGTGGTCATCTCATGGCACTGGCATCTCCAAAACACTGCTATCTTCTGCTGTAACTAGGTTTCACCAATAGCCCCTCATAGGCTCTCTTCATGGTGCCAAGCCTCACCTCCTATGCATGACCCCTTCAGTACTGGGCCATCAATTGCAACTGAGGTTGCACCGTCACCAATGACCTTCCACAACTTCTCACAGTGCCAGTCTTCACCTGTTCTTCATGACCCCTTCATGCCTTCAAAACCAGTACCATCTCGGTGACTCTTACACAGTACCAAGTCCAGCCACATCACAAAGTACAACCGTGTCTCTCTCTGGAACACAGCCTCTGTGCTCTCAGAAAATACTTCCCAGAAGATTTCACCTCAGTGATACTAGTCTCCATTAATTTCTTAGCTCCAGCTAACCAGCATCAATAGTCCCAGTAACACAAAGGTTTGCTTTAGTGATTCTTGAGTCTTGTTAAAAATAAATTTTTAAATTCTTCTGATATATGGATGTTTGCTAAATTTAACAGAAGGTTATTACATTGTTTTAATTAATGTCTTTTACTATTTTATCTTCAAGTTAGTCATGGAATGTATGTATATATATATATATATATATACATACAGTATATATATATATATATATATATATATATATATATATACATACAGTATATATATATATATATATATATACTGGCTGGTTTTGTGTGTCAACTTGACACAGGCTGGAGTTATCACAGAGAAAGGAGCTTCAGCCCCAGCTAACCAAAATCACAGAATCTTCACATTCAAAATGTGGCCATGATAAGAAATACCAGGACAGAGAAGCGAGAGGGGTTTGAATGGGGAACAGAGGGAGGGAAGGGGGCTTATGGGACTTTCGGAGAGGGAGGAAAAGGGAAAGGGGAAATCATTTGTAATGTAAATAAAAAATATAGTAAATAATAAAAAAAAGAATCTTTAATCTTCCCTCTGAAATTTCACAAGCTTGGCCTCCATCTTCTGCACTGTTCTTAACATTATCTTCCAAGTTCCTACAGAACTTTCCACAGAATTCTTAACATCCTAATGGCTCTTCTAGCTTAAAGTTCCAAAGTCCTTCCACAGTCCTCCCCAAAACATGGTCAGGTTGTCAGAGGAATACCCCACTACGCTGGTACCAGTTTGTCTTAGTCAGGGTTTCTATTCCTGCACAAACATCATGACCAAGAAGCAAGTTGGGGAGGAAAGGGTTTATTCGACTTACAGTTCCAAACTGCTGTTTATCATCAAAGGTGTGTGTATATATATATTCCAATATATTCCATGACTAACTTGAAGATAAATTAGTAAAAGACATTAATTAAAACAATGCAATAACCTTCTGTTAAATTTAGAAAATGTCCATATATCAGAAGAATTTAAAATTTTGTTTATTTCTACTTTTCTATTTCTGTGAATGTTTCAAAGAGCATGTTTTAATCATATCCACCTCTCCACTTCCAACACTTCTGGGACATACCCTTCCCTTCACACCCAACTTAGCCTCTTTAAAAAAAGTGCTTTCATAACCAATTTGTACTGCCCAAATATTCATGAATATAGCATCATCCCCTGTGCAATGATCAACTACCAGGGGATACACTCTTAAAGAAAACTGTCTCTTCCTTTCCCAGCAGCTAACAATTTTAAATGGTTCCAGGGCTTGGGGTGAGGTTCTGTGTTCCACAACCATCTTCTTGCTGAAATTTGGTCTGGTTCGAGATTTCATGGGTTTTTGATATATGTCAAATTATCTACCCATTTTCCTCTGTGTTTTTAGGTTTCACAGAAAATACTAATTATACTCTATTTACCCTAGTGGGGAAAATGTGCATACCGATCCTTTCACTATATAGGATGCTTATGTAATAATATTTACTGTGTTTATCATAACATTCTATACTGTATTTGTATATTTTATCTCTAAGCTCCTATTG
This sequence comes from Tokudaia tokunoshimensis, assembly GCA_036184795.1. Classification (NCBI taxonomy): domain Eukaryota; kingdom Metazoa; phylum Chordata; class Mammalia; order Rodentia; family Muridae; genus Tokudaia; species Tokudaia tokunoshimensis. The sequence goes on from BTHU01000023.1 coordinate 108,551,916, forward strand.
CTCAGAGTTTACTTCCTCTGCTCATGTACACTTTCTATCACAGCACAGAGTATTTTCTTGTTTCCCTGATAGTCTATTTCTCATATAGTCTATAAGGCCTAGCACTATTATTCAAAAATATTTCTCCAGGCTTCCAATATATCATAAGTATCTGGAAACACATCCATTTACATTTTAAAATGTATATGTTTATCTGGTGTATTAAGTAATGTTTCTATTGTCCCTCAAAATTCCTTCATTTATATACTTTTATCGCTTTTTCATTATTAAATCATTCATTATAATTCCTATACCCTACTATATTTTGCTATTTTTATAATAAAATGAAAAAAATTGTACATGTTACCAATCAAGTAGCAAAATTATATATGTGTGTGTGTGTGTGTGTGTGTGTGTGTGTGTGTGTGTATGTGTGTGTGTGTGTAAAGTTTGGATTACTTGCATAATATTACATACCTTATATATCAGAGAAGAAAATAGGACCAACTAGACTTAAGAATGTGTTTCACCATATACCTGCTGTCTCACTGCCATTATTGTCCATACTTGTTTTTATATTTTTTCATTTTGTCTCTCTTAATATGGGTTTTTATTTTAGTTTCATTTTTTTAAACTTTGCTACCAATTTTCATCCTTATAAACTCATTAGTAATTATGTGTAAAACAAAAGAATGGCAACTAAACATTAAATTGTCCTCCAACAGTTTAATGGTTAGACATTGCCCTTGGGTTATGATAAATATTCCTTAACTAGAGATGAATGGTATGATTTTAGTCCCTATCATAATTATAAATTTTATAAAGCCTATATCATACAAAAATAATTACTAATACTATCTCTAATAACAATTGTACTATTTCATGATTTTTGTCCATTTTTATTTTCATATGTCTCTGTTCTCTGAAATAACAGGTGAAGTTTTCCCCACATATCTACTTTCTTTACCAACCTAACACACATACACCCACACACACACACACACACACACACACACACACACACAAAGTCATTACTACATAATAATATAAACAAATATCAGAAGATAAGGAAATTGTAAGTTAAAGTGTAAATCCTATTTTATTTTCCCTGAAAGATAGTATAATATTATGTAAGCATTGGTCTTATATGCATGTCCCACCCAAGTAAACTGTTACATTTTTGAATGAATAAACAAAAACCTCAAATGCATTAATTTGATTTTCGTGCTGAAATTAACACATGTGTAGATATAATTTTATTTTGAGGTATTTATAAACTTCTATTTGGGAATTTCATTCTTTTGCCATATTAAAGCTAGTCTAGGTGATTAGTCTAGTAGTACTGATAAATAAGGTGAGAAAATATACTTAATAATTTCCTATTTCCTGATAAAGATGTCAGTGTGCTGTTGAGGCCTGATTAGATAATCATTTTCAAGGTTTAGATGATGTTGTATATTAATTAAACCCCTTGACACATGCCTAATATATGGCAAAGTATATATGTATTTCTCTTCTGTGAAAACTCCTAAGATCTTTATGATTCTGCAAGTGGTATCATGATTAATATTTTAATTTTTGATTACATTATTCTTTTTTCAAAATCATTTGTTTGTTTGTTTGTTTATTTTAAACTCCAGATTTTATTTCTCTCCAGGACTACTCTCCAACTATTCCACATCCCACAACTCCTTCCCACCCCCATGACTCCATGAGCATGTCCCCAGCTCCCACTAACCCTACCAGACCTCTAAACTACCTGGGGTCACCAGTCTCTTGAGGGTTAGGTACATCTTCTGTGACTGAACCCAAACCTGGAATCATCTACTGTGTGTGTTGGGGGCCTTATATCAGCTGGTGAATGCTGCCTGTTTGGTTTTCCAGTCTCTGAGATATCTTGTGGGTCCTGGTTAATTGAGACTGCTGGTCTTCCTACAGGGTTGCCCTCTTCCTCAGCTTCTTTCAGCTTTTCCCTAATTAAACCACAGGGGTCTGCAGCTTTAGACCATTGGTTGGGTGCAAATATCTGCATCTGACTCTTTCAGCTGCTTGTTGGGTCTTTCAGAGGGCAGTTATGATAGGCCCCATTTTATGAGTGCTCCATAGCCTCACTAGTAGTCTCAGGCCTTGGGACCTCCCCTTGAGCTGGATCCCTCTTTGGGCCTGTCTTTGAACCTTCTTTTCCTCAGGCTCCTCTCCATTTCCATCCCTGCAGTTCTTTCAGACAGAACAGTAATGGGTTAGAATTTTGACTGTAGGATGGCAACCCCATCCCTCACTTGATTCCCTGTCTTTATTCTTTAATTTTCAAGTAGATGACTTAAATCCTTCTACGGGTAATGCAGTGAGGCTTTGAATCACATATAAACATGTTAAATGTAATCCTTAATTTATAATCTCTTGGTCTATTTGCACATAGACCATCAATTATCTTAATTACAAACCCAAACATTCCTTTTTAACTTGGCCCAAGTTAGCTGTTCATCCTTTTCTTTGCTACAAGTGCAGAGTGTAATGTACCTTTCTACCTACTACTTAGATGGTTCTGTTAAGTTACTGAGAATGGAAAATTATATGTTGACTCATGATGACCAGGAAACCAACATTAAAAATCAATATTATCTAACAAGTAAATATATTATATTGTTTAAAACAGTATATGCTAACCGACATAGTGGCTTTTATGTTTCTTCTATGCTTCATTTTTGAGTTAGAAGAAACTTCTGATGCCAGTGAAGGTGCTCCAGTCTCCATGGCAACATGCTTTACAGGACATTTTTTTAAACTATCAAGCAAGAGGACATTAGCAGTGATAATGTCCAAGATAGAGTCCAAACTGAGGAGACATTTGTATATTAGTTAGAAAACTGTGAAAAATGTAATACAGATATGGAAAATTTAGAATTGTTTTCTACATGCCTTGCTATTACATAAACCCAAAAGACAGGAAGATGTGTGTTTTACAAGACAACACAGGGAAACATCCATTGATAATGCCAATCATTTTTACTTTTGGCTTAAATTATACCTGTAGAAAAGTTATACTTATTAACAGTTTAATGTATGAAGCAAATCCAGATTTCTGAATATGAAGGTTCATATATAACATTAGTTTAAGTCTACATAAAGTAGGGCCTCTATACTTACATACTAAATTTACTTTCTGCTTAGCCTTTTTTGTTTTATAAACAATTATTCCATTATTTTCAATTCTAAAGTTTTGGAATCAAGTTTACATAAATTTGCAAAATATCCATATTTGTTCAGAAGCAGTTTACCATGTAAGAACAGCTTCAACAGAAAATTATGTCCAACAGAGTAGGGGGAAAGAAAAAAGAAAATGATAAGAGAAACACTAACTAAGGTAAAACTGGATAATGGCAGAAAATGGGCAATCACAAATGTCACAGAAAATAGGTCAGTAAGTTTGGCAAAGAGCCTATAGGCAGTCAAGCACATCAGTAAAATAACTTGGGAGTATAATACATGTTTCTCAGCCAGTTGTGATTTCCTCCGAGTATAGAAATCTACAGGCTGACAGGCTTAGTCTCATCAGCCAAGCTGGTATATATACACAGTCTTCATGGGAAGTGTGCAGCATCCGGCCCAATCTGTGCTTGGAAAATATTGACACTTCTAATATATTTTGTGAACATATTGGATATAGGGAATATTTTTTATATGATGCTGTTAGTTTCATAGCAACGTATGACTAATTTACAGGAAGATTATAGTGATAGTGATAAAGTGAAAACGTATTTTCACAATCCGTAACCTACTGCTACCAAGGCATCATGTCTTTAGCTGTAAATTGTGCTATGGGGAGATTGATATTAACTATGATTTTTGTAAGAGAAAAAAGTGAATTTTACATATACTACCAAGTTCATATTTTACCACTTATGAGTCATTAAATGAATTTTTAACAATGATCAGATGAAGTATTTATAATATCCATTGATAAGATACCAGGATAAATAGGGTTTGGGGATTTTAAACTATAGTTAAACCCTTTTGTAATCCATTGTATCCATATATTTTTAATAATAATAACATTAATATGTAGACTACATACTCTGAACTAGGCTCTGGCATTAGAAAACAAGAGTAAACTCAGCATTGAGCCAGTGTCTTTGTAATGCCAGTACATGAAAGGATAGAGCTGGAAAAAACAATCATTTTTCTTGGTCTTTAACACACACAATTCTATTCACCTATTTGTAAATATATGATTTGGGTAGTGAATTGTTTGGCACTTCTACTGAACATCCTTTCTACGGTTTGGTTAAGTTTTGAGGTTTTTATTATTTTATTTTATGTGCAATTATGTGAAGGTGTCAAATTCCCTGGAATTGGAGTTACAAACAGTTGAGAGCTGTCATGTAGGTGCTATGGATAGAACCAGGGTCCTTTGAAAGAGTGCCTAGTGCTCTTAACCATTGAGCCATCTCTCTAGCCCCCTAGGTTTTGATGGAACTTGATGTTTGGGGCTGACAGGAGGAATGTGGCAAAGGGTAAAAGGAAATTAACAAAAAACTTCCTTAGATGAATATTTTTTACCTTTCCTTAGATAATGAGTTATGTGTGGAAGGGATTTTTAGTCTTCTCTGTAATTGTATAAAGAATATTGAGGACAGATAATACTAGTCCTTGAAAAAAGTAAAAATACAATGGCATGCAAGGAATCTATTTTATCCTGCCAGCTTATTTCTTGTAGAAATCATTTTATTTTTTAGTTGACAAAGTATGGAAACTAATTGCAAGTTCATATTCCTTACAGTGGAGAATTGTTTCAATTGCTGCAGTAGTACTTCATCATGTGTTCTGTCACAGAGAGAAACTTCAGCCCTTGCCCCTTGTATTGTACTACCTAGGTGTGCAACCAAAGGTGATACCGAGGCATAATTTGCAGCAGATTATTATTATTATCACAGCAAAGAGCAATTTTCCTAACACTCTACAAAGTTACAGGTTTAAAAGCAAATTAATTTCTTCTATCTATACAATTTAGCCAATTGAAAACATTATTTTTGACATTTCAGAAAAGTAACTTAACAATATGATTTGTTAAAAGGTGATAAATATAGGTTGTAGCACTATCAAGGATAATATGTTCAAACAAGGTGTAAATTTACTTCCTCAAATTAAGCATATAAATATAAACTGTACAAACAGTAATATTGATCATCATTGCAAACATCACCATTATTTATTAAAGCCTCTAGAAAATCCTTTAGAACTAGTATCAGATTCATGGTATATATTGTATATTTGAATATACAGAATCTCTAAGAATTTTTAAATCATTCTAATTTTCATTAAGGGTTCCCACAAAATGCAAAAATTTCTCCTTGGAAAAAAGTATTTTTGTAGGCAACTTTTATTTCTTCATATTACTGTAGATAGCATACTTATGTAAGATAAATGTACCATTTAACATTTCATACAGACTTCTGTATAGAAGTCATCAAAAGTTGTGAGATATTAAATCTTTATGCACTTACTAAATTTTACATATACTTACTAAATTTATACTTCATATTGAATAAATCACTTTCTCATACCAATCTTCAAAATCTCAGGAGGAATTGTACATGGAATAAACACCATTGATATTAGCAAGAAACAATTTTAGAAAGACATGCATATTAATAATTGTAAATAAACAGAGAAATATTGACAGTACAGTATATTTTTCACTTAGTGTTGAACATTTGAATGTTTCTTATTTTCTGAAATGTGGGCCAATTATGTCTCATTGTTAATTCCCATCTATTACAAATAGCTTCTCCAATGAGAGTTGAGGAATGACTCAATCTATAGGCATAAAGATAAGGAATGTGTCTAATAATATTCTATTTATCAGAATAAACATAATAAGTTTTCCTGAAAGGTCTATTACTTGTCAAGCCATAGGTTCTTGGAACAATAATGGTTCCAGGTATGGGTTTCATCCTGTGGAATGGACCTTAAGTCCAATCAGATATTGGTTGATTACTCCTATGGCATTTAGGCTACCATTGCACCAATGGATAATTATTGTACCTTACAGGGTTTATGGCTAAGTAAGAGCTATGATTACTTTCTTCCTTAGGTCATGTGCCTCATACCTTTCATCACTATGAAGGCCAGTGTATTAGTTTGGGTTTTACTGCAGTGAACAGACACCAATGACCAATGCAAGTTTTATAAAAGGCATTTACTTGGGGCTGGCTTACAGGTTCAGAGGTTGAGTCCATTGTCATCAAGGCAGAAGCATGGCAACATCCAGGCAGGCATGGTGCAGGGGGAGCTTTGGGTTCTACACCTTTATCCAAAGGAAACCAGGAACAGACTGGGCATCTTCAGGCATCTAAGAGGAAGATATCTAAGCGCAACCCTACAGTGACACACTTCCTCTAACCTTCTAATAACCACACCTTCTAATAGTGCCACTCGCTGGAACAAGCATATACAAACCATCAATTCCACTCCCTGGCCCCCATAGGCTTGTTCAAACATGAGTCTATGGTGGCTATACCTAAACAGAGCATAGTGCAAAATACACTTAGTCCAACTTCAAAAGCCCCACAGTCTATAGTATTCTCAACAGTGTTAAAAGTCCAAAGTTCAAAGTCTCTTCTGAGATTTATCAAATCACTTAACTGTAATCCCAAAAGCAAGACAGGAAACCAGCTGGGCAGTCTCCAAACTCTGCATCTCCATGTCTGATGGCAAAGCAGTCTTCAGATCTTCAACTCCCTTTTCATCTTTGTTGACTGCAACAAGCTTCTTTCTCCTGGGCTGGTTCCACTCCCTGTTAGCAGCTTTCCTGGCAGGCATCCTGTGTCTCTGGCATCTTTAACATCTTGGGGTCCCCAAGTCAACTTCAGCTTCACAGCTTCTTCTTCCATTGTCTGAGTTCCACACATGATCTTCTGTGCATCTCCAAAGGGCTGGTGTCACTTCTCCAGCTCTGCCCTCTGTAGCACTCTAAGTTCAAGTTGATCCATTCCACTGCCATTACTGTTCTTGGTGGTCATCCCATGGTACTGGCATCTCCAATATGCTAGGGTCTTCTACTGCAACTGTGCTTCACCAAAGCCTCTCATAGGCTGTCTTCTTGGTATCAAGCCTCAACTCCTTTGCATGACCCCTTCAGTCCTTGGCTGTCAACTACAACTGAGGCTGCACTTTCACCAATGGTCTTCCATGGCCTCTCACAGTGCCAAACCTCATCTGTTCTTCATGATGCCTTCATGCCTTCAAAACCAGTACCACCTGGATTATTCTTACACATTACCAAGTACAGCTGCAGCATGAGTTACAACCTTGGCTATCTCTGGAACACAGCTTATTTGTGCTCTCAGGAAACACTTCCCAGAAAATATCACCTAAGCGATGCTGGTCTTTTCTTAATCACCACTAATTTCTTAGCCCCAGCTAACCAGCATCAATTGTCCCAATAGTCTCCTTCTCCTCTTGAATATAAAGCCATTGACCCATGACCTAAGCTGCTGAGTTCTGCTGTTTGCAGGAGCTGGAACATTGACCCCCTTGTTCTATTACATTATCACTAGCTTCCTTTATTCCAACTCCTTCACTGCCTAAGCTTGGCTGTCCTGGATATTGCTCCATAGACTGACTTTGAATTCAGAGATCTGCATGCCTTTCTCCTAAGCACTGGGATTAAAGGTGTGATCCACCAAACCTGGATTTAAGTTTTTCTTCACCTAGAATTTGCTCTGTTCTAGGCTGGCTTTGAACTCAGGGATCTGCTTATCTTTGTCTCCTGGGATTAAAGGCTTGTATTACCACGCCTGAACCTAAATTTGAGGAATCTTGCCTCAAAGTCACTACTTCCTTAATTCAGTTTAATATCCTTGAATTCAGCTCCATTTCATTTCCTGGTGTCCCTTTAATGCTCAAACTATATATTTTGTATGTTTCCTTTCTCAGCTTGCTATGTTTGTTCAAAATGCTCTTCATCAGACTTAACCAGAGAACAAAGTCTCTGTTGGGCCTTTTTGAGACTTCCTTTGTCAATACAATTAATATACATTTCTTTTCCTTAGCCTTAGGCAGTCTTTTCAGAAAATGGCATAAAGCATCCACGTCCTTCACCAAAACATCACAAAAACAGTCTCTCAACCACATATGAAAGTTCTTCTCTGAAACCTTTTGGGTCATCAGGCCTACACAGTTCAAATGACCCTCAATACCACTGTCCTCCATATTCCTACAAGGATGGCCCACTAAGCCCCACTTAAAGCATTAAAACTTTCCAAATCCAAAGTTCCAAAACCCACATTCTTCCAAACAAAAGCATGGTCAGGCCTATCACAGCAATACCCCACTCCCAGTACCAACTTCTTTATTAGTTTGGGTTTTACTGCTGTGAACAGACACCAATGACCAATGCAAGTTTTATAAAAGACATTTACTTGGGGCTGGCTTACAGTTTCAGAGGTTTAGTTCATTGTCATCAAGGCAGAAGCATGGCAACATCCAGGCAGGCATGGTGCAGGAGGAGCTTTGGGTTCTACACTTTATCCAAAGGAAACCAGGAACAGACTGGCATCCTCAGGCATCTAAGAGGAAGATCTCTAAGCCCAACCCTACAGTGCCACACTTCCTCTAACAAGGCCACACCTTCTAATAGTGCCACTCCCTGAGACAAGCATATACAAACCATCACAGCCAGCCAGTAGGGATGAACCTTACTTGTCAATGTCTTCTTGATTTATATATGACTTGAGAGTTCTCAAGGGTAACTGAAAATTTACTGTAGCTTATAATATTTGGAAGTCTTTAGAAAACTTCACTGACCAATAACTTTCATAGAATTAACCCATTCATTTGGCTAGGATTTTTGCTTATTATCCTTTGGTGTCTATTGTTGCCTAATTATAGTTAACTCCATTTAATTCTTTTTATGTATGCATGTGCATATGTATGTATGTGTGTAATTATGTATGTAATTATGTATGTCTGTATGTATATAGTTTGGTAAGGTTCTAGAGTCAAATGTTTCTAGATGACTTCTCTGTAGCTTATGGTGTTTTTTTCTATCTCCCAGTTTTCTTCTTCTACCCTGCCCTCCAGTTTCTCCCACCTCAATTTATCTCTTCCTTTTTCATAATTCCTATTTAACAATTTATACCAGTTCATTCTATCTACTCTCATTTGAAAATGTCTCTCCATATGCCTTCCATAACTTCCTGACCTATATGGCTATTGCATATGCAGCACACACCTCTAAAGATTCAAAGCTCCCATCCACATTGGGAAATACCTTTGACATTTTCCTTAACACATTTTCATGAGATAGACTACAGAGAATGAAACAAATACTGAACAATTGACATATCTAATAAAGGACATGCAATAAAAGTATACAAAATAGACAACACTAAGAAGGCAAAATCTCAAATAGTCAAGCAATCTGGAACTATCAAATGCTTGCTGTAATACCTTACTAAAGCTACCATTCGTTTTAGAGGGAATATAAAAACAAAAATCCATATTTGGAAATAAACATAGTTTTAGATTTGGAAACACTTGTGTAAATATTAAACATTTCATAAAATTCTATACAAAATCAAAGGCTACCAAAATGATCCTTGATAGTAAATTCATAAATAAGCTGTTGTGCTATAATACAACTATTATTCAATACTATAAAGCAATGTACAATACTATAAAACTTCAACTATATAAAATTATAGGGAAAGCCAAATAAAGAGAGTAAAATGGTCAACAGTTGCTAGAGGTTTGGGGTCAAGTTAGGGCTTATAAAATAAATTTTATATATATATACATATATATATATGTATATATATATATACATATATATGTATATACTTATTTCCTATAGTTTTATATGCATTCCCAATGATTTCCCCTTTCCCAGTTCCCCCTTCCCCAAAAGTCCAATAAGCCATCTTCCCTCCTCCTATTCCCCAGTCAACTCCATCCCATTTCTCTGTCCTGGTATTCCCCTACACTGCTACATCCAGTTTTTCCAGGACCAGGGGACTCTCCTTCCTTCTTCTTGGAAATCAATTGATATGTGAATTGTGTATTGGATATTCTGAGCTTCTGGGTTAATATCTACTTATCAGTCACTGTATATCATGTATGTTCGTTTGTGATTGGTTTGCCTAAGAATTTCATGAATTCATTGTTTTTAATTGCAGAGTAGTATTCCATTGTGCAAATATACCACATCTTCTGTATCCATACCTCCTTTAAGGGACATCTAGGTTATACCAGCTTCTGGCTATTATAAATAAGGTTAATATTAACATAGTGGAGCATGTGTCCTTATTGCATGCCGGGGAGGCCTCTGCGTATATGACCATTAGTGGTATAACAGGGTCCTGCAGGAGTGTCATGCCCAGTTTTCTGAGGAACCGCCAGACTGATTTCCAGAGTGGTTGTACCAGCTTGCAATCCCACCAGCACTGGAGGAGTGTTCCTCTGTCTCCACATCCTTGCCAACAGCTGATGTCTCCTGAGTTTTTGATCTTAGCCATTTTGACTGGTGTGAGGTGAAATCTCAGGGTTGTTTTGATTTGCATTTCCCTAATGACTAAGGATGTTGAACATTTCTTTAGGTGCTTCTCAGCCATTGGATATTCTTCAGGTGAAAATTCTTTGTTTAGCTCTGTACCCCATTTTTAATAGGGTTATTAGGCTCTTTGGAGTCTAACTTCTTGAGTTCTTTGTATATCTTGAATATAAGGCCTCTGTCGGATGTAGGGTTGGTAAAGATCTTTTCCCAATTTGATGACTGCTGCTTTGTCCTTTTGTCAGTGTCCTTTTCCTTACAGAAACTTTGTAATTTTATGCGGTCCCATTTGTCAATTCTTGATCTTAGAGCATGAGCTATTGGTGTTCTGTTCAGGAAATTTTCCCCTGTGTCCACGTGTTCAAGGCTCTTGCCTAGTTTCTTTTCTAATAGTTTCAGTGTATCTGGTTTTATGTGGAGGTCCTTGATCCACTTGAAGTTGAGCTTAGTACAAGGAGAAAAGAATGGATCTATTTGCCTTCTTCTGCATGCTGACCTCCAGTTGAACCAGCACCATTTGTTGAAAAGGCTATCTTTTTTCCACTGGAAGGTTTTAGAACTTTTGTCAAAGATCAAGTGACCATAGGAGTATGGATTCCTTTCTGGGTCTTCAATTCTGTTCCATTGATCTACATGTCTGTCACTGTACCAATGCTATGCAGTTTTTAACACTATTGCATTGGAGTACAGCTTGAGGTGTGGGATACTGATTCCCCCAGAAGGTCTTTTACTGTTGAGAATAATTTTAGCTATACTGGGTTTCTGTTATTCCAAATGAATTTGAGAATTGCTCTTTCTAACTCTATGAAAAATGGAGTTGGGTTTTTGATGGGGATTTCATTGAATCTGTATATTGCTTTAGACAAGATGGCCATTTTTACTATATTAATCCTGCCCATCCATGAGCATGGCAGATTTTTCCATCTTCTGAGGTCTTCTTCAATTTCCTTTTTCAGAGACTTGAAGTTCATGTCATACAGATCTTTCACTTGTTTGATTAGAGTCACACCAAGTTACTTTATATTGTTTGTGGCCATCGTGAAGGGTATCATTTCCCTTATTTCTTTCTCATCCTGATTGTCCTTTGAGTATAGGATGGCTACTGATATCCTTGAGTTGATTTTATATCCAGCCACTTTGCTGAAGTTGGTTATCAGCTGTAGGAGTTCTCTGGTGGAGTTCTTTGGGTCAATTAAGTATAATGTCATATCATCTGCAAATAGTGATAGTTTGACTTCTTCCTTCCCAATTTGTATCCCTTTGACCTCCTTTTGCTGTCTAATTTCTCCAGCTAGAACTTCTAGTACTATATTGAAAAGATATGGAGAAAGAGGGCAGCCTTGTCTAGTCCCTGATTTTAGTGGGAATGCTTGAAGGTTCTCTCCATTTAGATTGAGGTTGGCTACTGGTTTGCTGTAAATTGCTTTTACAATGTTTAGATAATGGGCCTGAAATTCCTGATCTTTCCAAGACTTTTAGCATGAAAGGATGCTGAATTTTGTCAAATGCTTTTTCAGCATCTAATGAAATGATCATGTGGTTATTTTTCTTTGAGATTGTTTATGTAGTGGATTATATTGATGGATTTCCTTATATTGAAACATTCCTGATTCCCAGGGATGAAGCCTACTTGATTGTGGTAGATGATCATTTTGATGTGTTCTTGGATTCAGTTGGCACGAATTTTATTGAGTAATTTTGCATCTATATTCATAAGAGAAATTGGTCTTAGATTTTCTTTCTTTGTGTGATTTTGGTATTAGTGCAATTGTGGCTTCATAGAATGAGTTGGGTAATGTTCCTTCTGTTTCTATTTTGTGGAATAGTTTAAAGAGTATTGGTGTTAGGTCTTCTTTGAAGGTCTGATAGATTTCTGCACTAAATCCATCTGTTCCTGTGCTTTCTTTTGGTTGGAAGACTTCCAATGACTGCTTCTATTTCTTCAGAGCTTATGGAACTGTTTAGATGGTCTATTTGATCCTGATTTAATTGTGGTGTTTGGTATCTGTCAAGGAAATTGTCCATTTCCTCCAGATTTCCAGTTGTGTTGAATACATGCTTTTGTAGTAGGATCTGATGATTTTTTGAATTTCCTCAGTTTCTGTTGTTATCTCTCCCTTTTCGTTTCTGATTTTATTAATTTGGATACTATCTCTGTGCCCTCTGGCTAGTCTGGCTAAGGGCTTATCTATCTTGTTGATTTTCTCAAAGAACCAACTCCTCGTTTTGTTGATTCTTTGTATGATTTTATTTGTTTCTACTTGATTGATTTCAGCGCTGAGTTTGATGATTTCCTGCCTTCTACTCCTCTTTGGTGTATTTGCTTCTTTTGTTCCAGGGCTTTCAGTTGTGCCATTAAGCTGCTAGTTTATGCTGTCTCCCGTTTCTTTTTGGCGGCACTCAGGACTATGAATTTTCCTCTTAGCACTGCTTTCATTGTGTCCCATAAATTAGGGTATGTTGTGCCTTCATTTTCATTAAATTTCAAAAAGTCTATGATTTCTTTCTTTATTTCCACCTTGACCAAGTTATCATTGAGTAGAGCATTGTTCAGCCTCCATGTGTATGTGGGTTTTCTGTTGTTTTTGTTGCCATTGAAGACCACCCTTATTCCATAGTGATCTGATAGGAGGCATGGGATTAGTTCTATCTTCTTATATCTGTTGAGGTCTGATTTGTGACCAATTATATTGGAGAAGGTACCATGAGGTGCTGAGAAGAAGGTGTATTCTTTAGCTCTAGGATGAAATGTTCTACATATATCTGTTAGCTCCATTTGGTCCAAGGCCTCAATTAGATTCACTGTGTCCCTGTTTAGTTTCTGCTTTCCTGAACGATCCATTTCAGAGAGCAGGATGTTGAAGTCACCACTATTATTGTGTGAGGTGCGATGTGTGCTTTGAGCTTTATTAAAGTTTCTTTTATGAATGAGGGTGCCCTTGCATTTGGAGCATAGATATTCAGAATTGAGAGTTCTTGATGGTGGATTTTTCCATTGATCAGTATGTAGTGTCCTTCTGTGTCGTTTTGATGACTTTAGGTTGAAAGTCAATTTTATCTGATAATAGGATGGCTACTCCGGCTCGTTTCCTGGGACCATTTGCTTGTAAAATTGTTTTCCAGCCTTTTACTCTGAGTTAGTGTTTGTCTTTGACACTGAGGTTTGTTTCCTGCATGCAGCAAAATGCTGGGTCCTGTTTATGTATCCAGTCTGTTAGTCTATGTCTTTTTATTGGGGAATTGAGACCATTGATATTAAGAGATATTAAGGAATAGTGATTATTGCTTCCTGCTATTTTTGACACTATCTTTATGTTTGAGTGGTTATTTACTTTTGGGTTTGATGAGAGGTTACTATCTCATTTTTTCCAGGTTATAGTTTCCCTCCTTGTATTGGCGATTTCCACCTATTATCATTTCAGGGCTAGGTTTGTGGAAAGATATTGTGCAAATTTGGTTTTATCATGGAATACCTTGGTCTCTCCCTCTACGGTGATTGAGAATTTTGCTGGGTATAATAGCCTGGGGTGGTATTTGTGTTCTCTTAGAGTCTCTTTGAGATCTGCCCAGTATCTTCTGGCTTTCATAGTCTCTGGTGAGAAGTCTGATGTAATTCAGATAGGTATTCCTTTATATGCTACTTGGCCTTTTTCTCTTTTTTTTTCTTTTCTATATTTTTTTATTTATATTCCAAATGATTTTCCCTTTCCCATTTTCTCCCTCCCCAAAAGTCCCATAAGCCTCCTTCCCTCTCTCTGTTCCCCATTCACCCCCTTCTCGCTTCTCTCTCCTGGTATTCCCCTACATCCAGTCTTTCCAGGACCAGGGGTCTCTCCTTCTGTCTTCTTGGAAATCTATTGATATGTGAATTGCATCTTGGGTATTCTGAAATTCTGGGTTAATATCCCCTTATCAGTGACTGCATACCATGTGTGTTCTTTTGTGATTGGGTTACCTCACTAAGGATGATATTTTTCAGTTCTGACCATTTGCCTAAGAATTTGGTGAATTCATTGTTTTTAATTGCAGAGTAGTATTCCATTGTGTAAATATACCACATCTTCTGAATCCATTTGTCTGTCGAGGGACATCTGGGTTCTTTCCAGCTTCTGGCTATTATAAATAAGGCTGCTATGAACATAGTGGCGCATGTGTCCTTATTGCATGAGGGGAAGCCTCTGGGTATATGCCCAGTAGTGGAATAGCAGGATCCTCCGGGAGTGTCATTCCCAGTTTTCTGAAGAACCACCCGACTGCTTTCCAGAGTGATTGTACCAGCTTGCAATCCCACCAGCACTGGAGGTGTGTTCCTCTTTCTCCACATCCTCTCCAACAACTGCTGTCTCCTGTGTTTTTGATCTTAGCCATTCTGACTGGTGTGAGGTGGAATCTCAGGTTTGTTTTGATTTGCCTTTTCCCTAATGACTAAGGATGTTGAACATTTATTTAGGTGCTTCTTAGCCATTCGATATTCTTCAGGTGAGAACTCTTTGTTTAGTTCTGTACCCCATTTTTAAATAGTGTTATTTGGCTCTCTGGAGTCTAATTTCTTTAGTTCTTTTTATATCTTGGATATTAGCCCTCTGTTGGAAGTAGGGTTGGTAAGGATCTTTTCCCAATTTGATGGCTGCTGCTTTGTCCTTTTGACAGTGTCCTTTTCCTTACAGAAACTTTGCAATTTTTTGAGGTCCCACCAACAGTTTATGCTCTAATATCAAGAATTGACAAATGGGCCTTTTTCTCTTACTGCTTTTAATATTCTTTGTTTAATACATTTGGTGTTTTGATTATAATGTGATGGGAGGTATTTCTTTTCTGGTCTAGTCTGTTTGGAGTTCTATAGACTTCATGTACGTTCATCGGCATCTCTCTCTTTAGGTTAGGGAAGTTTTCCTCCATAATTTTGTTGAAGATGTTTACTGGCCCTTTAAGTTGCAAGTCTTCACTCTCATCTATACCTATAATACTTTTGTTTCGTCTTCTCATTGTGTCCTGGATTTCCTGGATGTTTTGGGTTACATATTTTTTGCATTTTGCATTTTCTTTGACTGTTGAGTTGATGCTTTCTATGGTATCTTCAGCACCTGAGATTCTTTCTTCCATCTCTTGTACTCTATTATTGTTATTTGCATCTATGACCCCTGATTTCTTCCCAAGGTTTTTTATCTCCAAAGTTTTCTACCTTTGTGATTATTTAGTTGTTTCTATTTCCTTTTTTAGATCCTGGATGGATTTGCTCAGTTCCTTCACTTGTTTATTTGTGTTTTCATGTATTTCTCTAAGTGATTTTTGTGTTTCCTCTTTATGGACTTCCATCTGTTGACCCATATTTTCCTGCATGCCTTTAAGCGATTTTTCTGTTTTTCTTTGTAAGGGCTTTTCCATGTTGATTCATGTTCTCCTGCATTTCTTTAAGAGATTTATTTATGTCTTTCCTGAAATCCTCTAATAGTATCATGAGAAGTGATCTTAAATCCAGATCTTACCTTTCGGGTGTGATAGGTTATCCAGGACTTGCTGCTGTTGGAGTGTTGGGTTTGGATGGTGTCATATTGCCTTGATGTTTGTTAGTAACTTTCCTATGTTTGCCTTTTGCCATCTGGTTATCTCTGGTGTTAGTTGATCCTGCTGTCAGTGGCTGGTGCTTGAATCTTCTGTGAGCCTGCAAGGCTATTTCCACACTCCTGTATGACTGGGTTTCCCCTGGCACAGATTGCTGAGGGGCTGCCCTGCTCCTGAGTGTCTTTGGAGTCCTGGTGTGCCTTTCCCCAAGTGATGTTATACTTAGGATATCTCTGTGTATCTGGAATCTCTGTCTAGTCTATCACCTGAGCAAAGGTGGCAGAGGCTGCTGTGCTCCCTCCAGGTGCGGGTCACTCTGCAGGGCAGATGTCGCAGAGCAGAGCTGGCACGCAGATGTCCACAGAGCTGCCCCTCTCCTAGGCACAGATGAACCCCTAGCAGGCTGAATCCCAAGCAATTTTATACTTGGAAAATCCCTGCCTACATGGAGTCTCTGTGTAATCTATCACCAGAGCAATGGTGGCAGAGGGGGAGGCTGCTGCGCTCCCTCCAGGCGCGGGTCATCTGCAGGGCAGATGTCCCACAGCAGAGCTGGCGCACAGATGATCACAGAGCCAGCTCTTGGGCGCAGTTGGCACCCTAGCTGGCTGTGTCCCAAGCAATGTTATGCTCGGTTATCTCTGCTCCTGGAGGCCCTGTGTGCTTTTTCGCAGGAGCAAAGATGGTGGAAGAGCATAAATGATATTTTTATGGCAATAGACATACTGTGCAGAATTATCATATACCTATGACATTATAATATACATAGTAAAATATATAAAACTTTATATCACAAAGAATTAGTACTAATATTTATTAGAAACTAATAAATGCATTTGACAAATTCAAAGATATATAAATGGAAAAATATAGATAAGGACAATGTTAATTTATTATAAGTGTTTGAAAGTTTAAAGTAGTTGTTCAAATCAATTTCAGTGAAATTATAAGGGGAGATGCTTCTCAAAATAAATTTGGAAATGAATGTTGTAAAATATAGACTGAGAAACTTCATTGCATTCTTGTTGGTATAGTGCTTTCCTGTGGGGATCAAGTTAACAATTCTAATACTACTACCTAAGACATAGATCACAAATAATTAACTCAATTGATGACACGTGGTATGAACCAAGTTTCTTATTTTTGGAATAGGATTTTACAGATCAGTCAGGGTAACAAGTGAAAATGCTTTATGTGATAATAGGTTAGTCCAGAAGGCATCATTATGAGTTCATGTTTGGCATAGAATATATACAGAAAGAGTAGGGTACATGAGAAGCAGAAAATTGTTGGAAATTTTTCATATTAAATAATAAGGAAGTTAAGGGAGATGATGGTTTCTACTGATTTTCACTGGGAGCAATGGACTGAAGCTGGTGACCCCTGTGGTTGAATTAGGGGAAAGCAAGAAGAAGCTGGGGAGGAGGGTGACTCTATAGGAGGACCAGCAGTCTTAACTAACCCAGACCCCTGAGATCTCTCAGACACTGAGGCACCAACCAGGCAGCATACACTAACTGATATGAGACCCCTGAAACATGTACAGCAGAGGACTGCCTGGTCTGAACTCAGTCAGAGAAGATGCATGTAACCCTCATGATACTCGAGGTACCAGGGGTTGGGCATTGGCAACATCCTCTTGGAGACAGTGGGGAGGTATGACATATGGAATTTCATAGGAGGGTGGATCAGGAGGGGGATAAAGACTGTACTGTAAAAAAATTAAAAATAATAAAAATGGCTAATACTAGGCATGAAGCAGATAGGACTCCAGAAGGATATTGTATATTGACCAAATATAATAAAACATATCTGAAAAATGGTGACTGGGAGCTGTGTATATTCTAAGTCATTTTTGTTGAACCTAATGTCTATTTATTATGACAGAATAAAGAAAGTCCAGTTGATTAAATCAGTGTCTAAAAAGTGCTAAGTTACAGTTAAATGGAAAGGGTGATGAAAAGATAAATTATTCCAGAAGGTTTAATAAACTAAATATAAACCTTTATAATAGATTAGGTTAGAGGGTTGTGGTCATCACATTGCATTAATTGAAGTAGTATATGTACCTTGAATTGCACTGTGTAACATAATTTAGCTCCTAATTATTTTTCTTATACAATTTGTGAAGTACAGATTCATAAATCCATGCACATATAAATGATCAAGCTAATATAGTACACATTCCATTCTTCTATAGAAATTTTGGAAAAAGGATTGTTGAATCCAACAACTGTATATGTTTATTCAGTATATTATGATATGTCAAAACATGTATACAAGATGTACTAATCAATTAGAGGTAATTCATATTTATCATCACTCTTATCCACATCCATCAAACTGCATAGTGTACACTTTTCCATGAAATAAGGAGCATTTTTCTCAGATACATCCATTTTTCTAAGACTCAAGGTCACTATGTCATTCATCCAATGATCTTGTATAAAGCAACAAATTAAATTGGATACAGTTATTATCCAATACTCCCACAAGTATATTTGGATATAAGAACCTCATCCAATTCCATTAAAATTGATTGAGGCCACAAGATTTCAACATCACATGGAATCATATATTATTAATTTCTATTAATCTTCATCATTATGTAACATATAATTCAGCACCTGCAACATTAGACATCTTACAAATAACTTGCAAAATGAACAAATTCATTGTTTCTTTAGAGGAAACAACTTTTTGAAAAGTACAGTATAGTTTTCTGAATCATCAAAATTAGTTTTCTGTTCATGTTGTATTGGTATGCTCGTTTTACTCTATTCTTTCACCTTAATTCTCATATTTATGCCGGGCGGTGGTGGCGCACGCCTTTAATCCCAGCACGTGGGAGGCAGAGGCAGGAGGATTTCTGAGTTCGAGGCCAGCCTGGTCTACAAAGTGAGTTCCAGGACAGCCAGGGCTACACAGAGAAACCCTGTCTTGAAAAAAAAAAAAGAGAAATTCTCATATTTATAAAAAGGGAAGAATGTTATGTGCAAGCTCTAGCTGACATTCTAGCTTAAAACTACTTTGCTTCTTACCATTTTATACACATAAAATTTTAAAAACCCACAAACAACTATTACAGAAAATTTTATTTTCTGTTTTATTGCAAGAAATTTCATACAACATATTTCACAGAAATTTTCTGTTAATTGATTTTAAAAGCATTTGTCATTTCAGGTGAAATGAATTATTGGTTCAATTACTCAGAGTTAAACTCATAGATAAAAGGTAACTGTGATTTGATTTGTGGGTGTTTTGAGTGCTTGAAGACTGTCTTGTACATGTGACTTTTGTCAAAAGTTTATAAAAATCTTAAAATAAATTTTATTACACAATGAATACAATTCAACATTGAAACAGATGCATTTGGTAATACCAATATGGGAAATGTCTTTCAGGAAAACAAACTATTATGATGATCATTGTACAGATCTTTGTTAGTCCCATCGGCATTATCAAAAATTATGAACTGATATTTAGTCTATATAAAATGTTCCTTATATTTCCTGGAATTTTTCAGATTCTATTTTTAAGCAGTCTTAGTGGATATGTAATGAATTATTCAGATCATTGATTATTAAATTAGTATTTCAAAAATATTTCCTAAATTTATATTAGCTACCAGGTGAAGCTATTTAGTGAAGAATAGAAGTGAATAAGCAGGTGTAGAGAGACACTTGGCTCATGAGGTAGAGCTATTGAATCTTTGTTTCTGAAGCCATGCTGAGATTATCCCCCACCCTCTTTTTCATTTTGGACTTCTACAAGAGATTTTCACGGCTAACAAACAAAATGTAATCGACATATCAAGATGATAGCAATGTACTAATAGTAATATATCTGCCAACCTTCTGCACATAAATTAACTAAAAGTTCACTGGCTTTGTATAAATTTCCAATTTCTGGTGATGTTACATTGCTTTACCTACTTTAGTTACATAGTGTTTTGTAAAATTCTCAGTGTCATCTGAAATATCTGAATTACTATGGCTGCCAAATGCAAGAATGATTCTAAGCAGAAGCAATGCATTTTCTGTGTGTTACTCTGAAAAGGTCAGAGACCTATGAGCCTTTTCCTGTCCATTAATACAAACTTCACAATTCTTTCTAAATATTATAAATCCTAAGAAAGTGAATAGTTCCAAGAATCCCATAACGATGCTTAATTCCAATTAAATCTGTAATTGAGCTTTTAGTTTCCTGTGAGATTCTGTTTATATACATAACTGTTTTAATAGCTCATAATACAGGTGACTGTCCTAAAGGGCATTGACTCTGTTGTATGACTACAGTTGTGAGAATGGTTTATTTATCATTAAAGTGCTTCCTTTTGTGGCAAATCAAGAATAGAGGTGTTAAAGTGGTGTTAATAGTAAAGTGATTTTTCATAGCTTCCTGATTTTTATTCCTATTCATTTTATTCATATATATTGGGATTTTTGATAGAAATGCTGGAATTTCATTAAGACTAGTAGAGAATTGAATAGAGAAGTAGAAAAACATGGACGAGCAAAGAAAACAAAAGTATGTTTTAAAAGGCATAAATATTCAAAAAAGCATTTCTTATATGTTACAGATAATACCCTCCAGATTATACCAGCCAATTCATTCAAAAACAGAAACAACAGCAAAAGAAATGGAGACTGAAATGGTTAATGTTTTTCTAACAGCTTTATCTATAAAATATTAAAGTTACACTATTATTTTAACTGCAAAATAAATCCAAAGAATATGATTGTCATAAAAAAGCACTTCACTTTTAATTGATATGTTGTTTCACCTCCAAGTGTGTTTGTGGAGTTCTGTTGTCTTACATATTCACAAGAATGCATGTGCACATACCTGTTGTATCCACACGTTGCAATGTACTTGAAATGGTGACAATTCAGAAGTGCATATAATGAAGAAACAGTTATAGCGAGCAAACATTTTCACATCTAATTAGATGTAAAACATCATGAATACTTAGAAATAGTGTTTTTAGATGTATTGACAAGCAATCCAGAGTATATCTCTTCAAGGTCATGAATATTTTTAGTGAGACTTTTGGTTTATTAAAATAATGGTTATGTTCTGTGACTATGTCTTTGTTTTAATTCCAGGTGTGGGATATATGGCGGCATCTGATTGTCCACAGACACTAATTATGATTGTCTCATGCTCTAGGAGTGTGTGATTTTTGTCCGCTGTAGATAGTTTACATTTAGGACACTGGAGAATATATAAATTGGTGAACCCAAGAAGGCCAGTGGTGGCTGCTGTTCGTTCTGCTGCTGGTGGTAGTCCCTGCTCCTGAGTTTGCTACAGCTGGATTGCTGTTTGGAGATATTTTGCCCTGGGTAATTCAATGCTCCTAGTCAGTAGGAAGAATTCTAAAGAGGTTTAAGCTCCCTTTCCCCTCTAACATTTTTCCCTCCTACCTTGGGTTGGGGATTGGAAGAGATTAGAGTGGAATAGGTGTGGACGGGTGGTAGGTAACAGAACCCAATAAAATAGCCCAAGAATTATGCCTGCAGGTCCTGGCCAGTGAGAAGTTAGAAATGCATGAAATAGTTTTTTTCTGAAAATGTGTAATGAACTCATCATGTCAAAAGCATACATCTGGGGATCTCATCTTTAGAGATATCTGAACTGCTACCTTAAACAACTTACCTTATGTGTCCAGAATCTTTATTTAGATTATATTGCCAAATAGCCTCGAAATGCTAAGGAACATTTGGTTTCTTGAGCTATGGGAATTAAAAAATCTTCAGAGTAGATGATTGTATTATATTTTCAGGAGCTAAAATGCCCTATGTGTAGATCATGGGCTTTTACCAGATTCCCATCACAATCACTGAAGAAAATGTATTATTATTTTAATCCCTTGAGAATACGTTTGTAAAGCAACATATAGTACATATTTTAGGTCTTGTGTACTGTGGGATCTTTAGTAGACTTACAATTTTAGCACTCAAACAATCATAGGAAAATGAGTTCATAGCATTTTATTCCTATCAAATTTTATTTACAAAAACAGTCAACTAAGCAGAACTGATTAAGTTCCATATAACCATAGTTTGAAAGCTTCTAATCTATGCTATACACAGTCAATGCTCTCTATAGCATACTCTACCTGTAGTATTTATGTATGGTTTACAACCTTGCTGTCTCTATGACTATATCGCTTTCATTTACTAAGTCGCGATGCTTCTTTGAGAAGATTGACTTTCAATAAGGGGGTAGACATTTCACAGCTTAGACAATTAAAAGGTCATTAGACAAGTTAGAATGTCTGACTTTCTGATCGCCAGTTGGCTCAGTCAAGGTTTCTATTCTTGCACAAAACATCATAACCAAGAAGCAACTTAGGGAGGAAAGGGTTCATTTAGCTTACACTTCCTTATTGCTGTTCATCACCAAAGCAAGTCAAGACTGAAACTCAAGAAGGTCAGGAAGCAGGAGCTGGTGTAGAGGCCATGGAGGGATGTTACTTACTGGCTTGCTTCCCATGACTTGTTCAGCTTGCTTTCTTATAGAACTCAGGACTCTAAGTCCAAGGATGGTACTGCCCACCATGGGCCCTCCCTCTTTGATCACTAATTGAGAAAATGCCTTATAGCTGGATCTCAAGGAGGCCTTTCCTCAAGGGGGGCTCCTTTCTCTGTGATAACTCCAGCTTGTGTCAAGTTGACACACAAAACCAGTCAGTACACCAATGATGCTGAATATAAAAGAAGTAAGCAAGCTGAACTTGGAAATGCAGGTCTCTAGTAACATCTCCTCTGGAGGCTGAGTTAAGGACTATCCCAACTGCAGAATGTGCCAGGGCTACAGAACAATTATAAACCTTGCCCTGGTAACTAAGTGAGAATTTGTCTCAATATAAACCACAAATACAAAAATCACAATAGAAAGGGAAGTATAGCTCATGAGTAGCTGCTAGCCTGACACATAGTAGGGTCAATCTTCAACCCTACAAAAGTAATAGGCAACAGTAATATAAGGGCAGGTTTAGTAGTGAGGCTGTATGTGTCTTGCTTGTATTAAGCTAAAGGCATTAATGTTTTCTTAAGAGTCAAAGGATAGTCAGTTTACACTTCTTATGGACATGTTACCCTATTTTTACATCATGAATACAATTATAAAATATGAATTTGTACAGCTATATTATTTAAACATGACTCTTTTTTTCTTTTTTTATTATTTTCTAGATTTTTATTTACATTCCAAATGATTTCCCCTTTCCCGCTTCCTCCCTCCCCAAAAGTCCCATAAGCGCCCTTCCCTCCCTCTGTTCCCCATTCAACCCCCTCTCACTTCTCTGTCCTGGTATTCCCCTACATCCAGTCTTTCCAGGACCAGGGGTCTCTCCTTCCATCTTCTTGGAAATCTACTGATATGTGAATTGCGTCTTGGGTATTCCGAGATTCTGAGTTAATATCCCCTTATCAGTGACTGCATACCATGTATATATGTGTGGTTTGTTTTTTTTTTTTTTTTTTTGACTGGGTTACCTCACTAAGGATGATATTTTCCAGTTCTGACCATTTGCCTAAGAATTTCGTGAATTCATTGTTTTTAATTGCAGAATAGTATTCCATTGTGTAAATATACCACATCTTCTGAATCCATTCCTCCGTTGAGTGACTCTTAATGTGTTCATTTGCTCACAATTAAGATAGTGGTTTGTAATGAAACATAAGATCACCTTTTCTTAGAGCACAACTCTAATAAAATATGAACTGGAAGAGGAAAAGTTTGATATGGAAGGAAAATCCAAGCATAAAGCACTGCTTAAAATGGCCTGATACAAACTGAATGTTTCAGTCAGTGAAAGCTCAGAATAAGAGCTCTGAATGCCTGGAGAAAGAATATATGCCAACAGATAATTCTCCTTTACTACATTGCCTGGAGTAGGTTATGCACTGATATTTTAAATGTAAGAAATAAGGAAAGAAGTAGGATATACAACTTGAAAATAAACACTGATAACAAATACTAGTTTTTTGTCTCTAGCCTCCTTTAAGTATACCAATTGAATGTTAGGAGTATGGTTGCAAATTTTTCTATAAAAGCCTTAATACATATCAAGTTCTATTCAAGGCACAAAGGTAAAAATATTAAATTTTAGTATATATAATCTTGTTATTTACTTAGGTTTCTTCATATAAAATTTTAAATTACACTGTGATAAATAGTGCTTTATATGTCGATGCAGTGTGCCACATGGACACATATGAGGGGTGTCTAACTCTCATTTATGGTCAAGTAGTGCTTCCTTAAATATGTTATAAGTAGCACAGCCCCAAAATTTATTAATTTTATGACCGAATTAGTAGAGAGTTGACAAAAATCTAAAGTAAGAAAAAGAATGAGCAATTCAGGAGTATCAGTGATTATGAAGGAGAATTAACTCTGACATATTTGCAAGCAAAGCTGAGAATTGGTCTTACCCCAGAAACCTAAAGAAATCCTGTCTACAATAGATGGAATAGTCAAGTGGAAGCAATGAGTTGGTCTAATTTGGGCACAAATGTCAATGTGATTTTATTTTCACCCTTATGCTCCCAAGGCCTGAGGACATTCAGTTTACATAAGATTGATTTCCAGCTAGGGCAACAGGGCATTTGTGGGTCACTAAAATTTGCTCACTGTCCTTTGCATTTGGGAATTATGTTATGGTTAATCAGTGAAAAAAGAAGATACCAACAGTATTTGACTCCTAGATATTTGTATTTGGGCTGGCGTTGATAAGGTAACTATTTCATGGTTTTTATGTAGAATTGCCATTGACATATAATATCATTGTGTCCAAGGAATTCCTTTTGCAGATCAACACTCATAGTTTATAGGATCTTCTTATTATACTTATTCACATGCACATGTGGAATAAATAATTGGCATCAATAATTCCAGATGTCCTGATTATAGAATTTACAGTTTCAATTATAGTTTCAAAAATAAAGTATTCTTAGTACTAAAACAGCAATAACAATCACTCAATTGTCTACCACCATCTCATGCTTCAGTCACTACTATTCATGTACGATATGCAGTAGGATTCCATGATCCTTTCACTTAGTTCCATTTCACATGTCTAGTTACCATAATGTGTAATGAAAATTTTGTCCTATTATGATGTCTTAGTTTTCATTTATTCTTGTTTTATTTTATTATCCTCCCATAAAAGCCTGTTACTTTCTAATGAGAGACAGAGAGTGGATCTGATGGGAGAGGCAGTTGGGAGGGAAATAGGAGTATTAACTCTATTCTATTCTATTATGTTGCAATTAATGTCCAATCTGTAAAAAGACTAGAATTTTTGTAAAATGCAAATTGATAGCAACTACTTTGATGCCAGTAAATATAAAAATGTTAGGCCTTGACTACAGGAAACTCAAAAGTTAACGGCAACAGTCCTCAATATCGTACCATTTCTGCTAGCCAAGTCTGAAATATTTACTCTGGGTTTAAAGCATGTTGCTTTTTGACATAAACTGTAGTCCAAAATGAATACAAACGTTAAAGAAGATTTATTTGATGAAAAAATCCTTGGAATTTAGAGAAAATAAGTTTGCTTAGTTGCTTTCTCACATTTGAATTACTTCCCAAATGATAAATAAATAAATATTATCTCCTGGGAATGACAATACTTGATAAATAAATTAGATATGCATCCCATATGACAGATGTTGAGTTCAGAAGCCTTTTGTCAATTCTTATTGGGAGCACCATCTTTCAATGTACAGTATGTGAATATGTCCTCATATGATTAGAGGAATCACTGCCAGTTATTGATGTGAACAGACAGTAACTGCTAATCCCAAAGCCCAGTTGTTTAGATCATGAAATAAAAGCCCCATAATTAAACCCCATTGACAATTATAATCATCTATGCACAGGGCATCCCTACATATTTTTGCTCTGTGTATGCAAGTGATTTTTGGCACAAGACTTTCTGTGATTATTCAGCTTAGAAATTCTCCTACCTTGGGGGAATGAGTGTGTATCCTATTCTTTAGTGCACACTAGGGGAAGCAGATAAAATAAGAATGACTCTCAACATTTCTCTGACTGCCAATAATGAAAAGATTTCAGTATCATATAAAATGGTTCACATATTTTCCTAGGGAAATTAATGAATTCAGTTTACATTTTTCTATTGTTTTCCTGTGTGTGCACTAAAGGATTCAAATATTTGTGTTTGTTTGCTTTTTGGTTAAGTTATACAAAGAAAAAGAGAACAAACTAACAGCAGTATGTAAGGAGAAAATAAGTTTGATATTTTGTACTGGCCTTAGATATGAATATGCTCTTGGATAGCTGAATGTGCTCTTCATGATTCCCTTATCCTGACAGGATACATGAGCTTCATCCTAAGTGCCAATTGTGATAGTGTTTCACCATAAAGACTTAAGCAGTTAAGCAATCCTATATGAAATTAGTTAAGTGGTAAATATTGACGTGATTGGCTAAAGTACCTCCTCTGACTGCAAGAAGGGATATTGTAGTCTACCATTTCCAAATTACACCATCTTCTAATTATTGCAAAGATTTCATAGTGGTGGAAAGGTATATGCAATTGTAAGTCTGAAATGTGCAAAAATTACAAAGCAGATTATGGCAAAAAAAAAGAGCACCAGTTCACTTAATAAAAATATTTTCCCTGTTACATTAGTAGGCTAACAAAGGGTAAACATAACACGATAGAAAAATATGCTTATGCACCTAAATGGTGAGTTTTCACTATATCTTTAGTATTTTTGATAAGCAGTGGCTGACTTACAACAGCCAAAGACTATGCTAAGCATGATTCAAGAAGCCTCTTTACAAATACCATCACAAAAAAGCTAGTAAACTTCAATACCTTGATTTCAATAATGAATTGATCATAAAGACAGAAATTTGAAGAAGAAAAAGTAGCTTTAAATGACACTGCAGAAGTATATTTACCTAAAAGAAATATACAATAAATTCCACTGAATAACAATTCACATACGTTCTTCTCAAGTGTATGTATAGCGTTCTCTAAGATAGATTGTATATTGAGCTACAAAATATGTCTTAACAATTTGAGAGAAGTGAAATTATATCAAGTATCTTTTATAATAACACTAGTATGGAACCAGAAATCCCTAAGAGGGGAAGAATTGAAAACTGTCACAAATAACATATACTTGAAGAGCTAATAAATGAATGAGAAATTACAAAGAACAGTTTAACGGCTACTAAAAACTATGACTTCAGGAAAGTCTTAGGCAAATGGATGGGACAAAAAATATCATCCTGAATGAGGTGGCCCATTCACAAAAGAACACATATGGTATGTATTCACTGATGAGTGGATATTATCCCAAAAGCTTGGAATACCCAAGATACAATTCACAGACCACATGAAGCTCAAGAAGAAGGAAGACCAAAGTGTTGATGCTTCTTCAGTCCTTCTTAGAAGGAGGAACAAAATATGGGAGCAAATATGGAGACAAAGTATGGATCAGAGACTGAAGGAAAGACCATCCAAAGACTGCCTGACCTGGGGATCCATCCCATGTACAGCCACCAAACCTAGACATTATTGTGGATGTCATCAAGTGCTTTCTGATATGTCTGATATGAAGCTTGATGTGTCTGTCTCCTGAGAGGTTCTGCCAGAGCCTGACAAATACAGAGACAGAAGCTCACAGCCAACCATTGGACTGAGCTTGGGGGTCCCCGATGGAGGAATGAGAGAAAGGACTGAAGGAGCTGAAGGTGTTTGCAATCCCGTAGGAGGAAAAACATTATGAACCAACCAGTATCTCCAGAGTTCCCAGGGACTAAACTACAAACCAAAGAGTACACATGGAGGGACCCATGGATCCAGCTGCATATGTAGCAGAGGATGGCCTTGTGGGACATCAAAGGGAGGATTTTTAATATATTAATATATAATGAAAAACTAATAATCTGAGTTGAAAACATAATTATTATATATAAATATAAATCATTTATGCCTTTTAACATACACTAAATTTTTGTGGAGGAAAATTACATTATGTTGTCACCAAAATAATGTTTCTTTTATTTTAATCAGTCAGTCTTTGGAACAACCACAGTCACAGTAATATCTTACATTTGATAACACAATCAGACAACGTTTTTACAGGTTGCAGTATAATTCTACCCAAATAGTTAAGCTGAAAGGCAAAAGATTTCATTATTATATATTACTTTTCCCATTTATTCTCTTGATTAAAGTTGAGATGTGTATGTATATATTACAAGTGTGTATTTAGGTGGATTATATTATCTAGAGATTGGATTTCAGGATGATAAGGGATTCCTCTCATTTATTTTATAGGAAAGAGATCCTTCAATCTTATGATACTGGTTATATTTCAAACTTTAAACTGTACCACAAAACCCCAGGGAAAAACAACATTATGTGTGAACTTAATTCAAGAATAGTACCACCAATTGATAATTACTGTGATTTAAATAAAGCCTCATGAGCCAGGCAGAACTTACCCAAAGAGTAATCCCAATACAATGTATAAATAAGGACAATAAGATCTTATAAATCTTAAATAGGGAAAAGACTTGAGTATTAGTATGATCAACAGTGATTAGTAGTTTTTATTAGTGTTTTAAATTCTTGCAATTTTTAATGATTATTTCTTATGATTTGTATCTCTTCCATTTCATTGGTTCTCTGACTATGTATATTACATTTGCTCATGATTAATTCCTTCAATATGTACCTTTAATATGTAAATAGCTAAAATACAATTTTAATGCTAGTATCTTAGTTATAACATGACTCTTAAGTTTGTGTATTGTTTTCCAACGGTATTTTTCTTGGTCTTCAGTTATTTATGTATATATATATATATACACATATACGTCTTTGACATTAGCAACCTCTAAATAGTCTTTTGGCATAATAATGTTCATATTAAGAATGAGATTATGCTTAATGGATTTTGTAGATATCAGTGTCAGAAATTTCAGATTCTTATATTTTTCTCCTTCATTGACTTAGATTCTGTAGTTTTCAGCTCTTTAGTTGTAATCTGCTGGTTTTGTTTTGCTGTGGTGGTAAAATGTAGTCAAGAAAAATCTTCCATCATCTTGTTAATAAATTATACTTTCTACTATATTTGTCTCCATTAGCTGTAGTTTTTCACAAATTTTAAAGACTTTTGTTGTTGTTCATAAGTTTCTTTTTAAAATATTTTTATTCACTTTACATCCCAATCATATCACCTCCTTCTCTTCCCAGTCCCACCCTTACAAATCCCCCCATTGTCCCTCCCCTTCTCCTCAGAGAGAACTTCCTGGAATGAAACAGGGAAGTTATGAGGATCATGAGTAGAAGTGTCCTTTTTCCTAGTAGGAGAAAACGCTTGTGAATTCTTTTACCCAGGAGAATAGTTTTTGTTTTGGTGAGCAGTCTGGGCATATTTTGTACTTATACCTCTGTGTCTTCTGTGAAGTCATAAAATACACTTAAGTTTAAATCTTTACCAGGAAAATGTGATGGCTTTCTTAGTCAAAGTGAAAGTGTGGGTGTACAAATGAA
Source organism: Tokudaia tokunoshimensis (assembly GCA_036184795.1). Classification (NCBI taxonomy): domain Eukaryota; kingdom Metazoa; phylum Chordata; class Mammalia; order Rodentia; family Muridae; genus Tokudaia; species Tokudaia tokunoshimensis. The sequence continues at coordinate 108,581,558 of BTHU01000023.1, forward strand.
ATTCTCAGTAGAATTCCCCCCTTCAGTCATTTGATAAAATCACCATTAAATGGTGACTTAATTAAATTTAATTAGACTCTGGTTCAGTCAACATTGCTGCAAAAATTGTACAATTACCTTTTTGTCCTATGGATGGATATGTTCTAAAGAATGGAAGATACCAGATTATACTGTCCTTTAGATTCTGTTAGGGACTTGAGAAAAGTTATTTGTTTGCACTTTCTCAGCTTTTCTTACTATGAGGATGTTAGTCACACCTATGACAACTGAAAGTAGAAGTTGCAAATATTCACCATAGTTATACTAACTACAAGTTTATCTATCCATTTATGAATGTAGTTTACAGGAAAAGAGTAGACATTCATTTGACAAAAGATAATTTTGTTCCTATACCAGATCATTTCCTTATATGTCTCCAGAGATGATTGCAGTTAGTTAAATTACCCCGTGGAAGATCATGATTTTTGAATGTCAAAACAAAACTAATTAGAAAGTTACCATCACCCTTGATATTTGCCACTTTTATTTTAAATAATAAAGCCTCATGAAGCTTGTTCAATTTATTAAATGACAGTGAAAAACAATAACTGTCTGTGTACACTTCCAAACCAGTGTAAAATAGCTTAATCAAAATCATCCTAAGTGAGGTTTTGACATTCATAACATAAGCCCTAAGAAAAAGGCTCAGTATGTCCTGTATTTCATAGGGTATCTACAGAACCTGGGCAATAAAGAAACCAGGAAGCAGGTGGAAGCTTTTACCATCTCTCTATACAGGAACTGTAAGTTGATCGGCCCTCTTGTGTGGGGAGACTCTTCTACAGTTCTGTGATTTGAGAAATTACATAAGATTTCCCCTGAATCTGGGTATCAAAATTATCCCAATACTTTTCATTAAGCAATCTTTTTATCACTGATTTGAAATATGACTGTGATATTTTTCATCCATCAATTGATTTATGTGTATGTGTCAATGAAACATATCTGTAGTAAGTGTTACTTCACAGTATATGATAATATGTCCCATCTCTGGCTATTACATCTTAGTTCTTATTTATTAATTTAACTGGATATTTCCATGTATTTACCACTTACCTCATCAGTCTTTGAATGCCTTCTTTTTTTGAGAGAACATTTGAGTGCAATTAGGTGTCTGTCTTTTATGTTTGGTAAGGGTTTTCAAATGAGTGTTAAATTCCTCAGCTCTTTGTGGTTTATCTTAATTATTCTCAAGTAATCACATTAGTTCAAATTAATTATTATTCTAAGAATGGCAATCATGGTATTTTAAAAATGTAGGGTTTTTGTTTTTTGTAAAATAGATCATAGATAGAAACCACCTTTGCTACCTCTGCACACTTTCTCATCTAGTTATAACACCCAAAACTGATGAAGTGATATTTTATGCAGCTGAGAGTTGGAGCTAATACTCAAGACTCCAGGGAAGAAAGTTGGGAAGATATTGAGACCTTGGGGACACTGGTAAAATATCAACTCTATCTATTAGTCATCCCAATAAATGGATTTCTAGATACTTATGAAATGTCTTAGTTATTTGGCCTTTTTTCTATCTTGATTTCAATAAGATGGAAACATCTTAGATGATGCATTATTCTTTAGGAGCACTTAACTCAGTTTGCTACATTATTTCATAATCCAATTGAGCTTTTAATTTGCTGTGTGGTATAATGACTTACATGCTAAGAATTTGTGTCTGAAAATGAATTAGAGGTTGCATTTCTTTGTTTTCTCATTATGACCACATCAAGTAAATATTTTTCTGCTTTTCTTGATTAAAAATAATACTTTCAGAGACTTCATGTGAGAGCAAGGTTTAAATAGAAATAAAGGAATATGCACAACTTAGCAACTGATTAAGATGTGGTCCCTTGTGCACCATTTTGTCACTTCCAAGTCTCTTCTGTAAGGTCATCTGACAAGTTGTAAATCTTTCTCTAGGAGAAAAGTTCTTCCTCTGTATGCTGCTAGATCTCAGCCAAATAAGAATATTCAAAAAGTTCCTGATCTGGCATTGTCTTAGGGTTTCTATTCCTGCACAAACATCATGACCAAGAAGCAAGTTGGGGAGAACAGGGTTTATTCATCATACAATTCCACGTTGCTGTCTCTTAACGGTGGGTTCCACTATAATACCTTCATATTTCAAGAGGGGAAAATATCAGGGCACAGTCACAATCAAAAACAAAATAAAACCCAAACTGTCCAATGTCTGGGATCCACTCATGATCTTCTAAAATCCAATAAGGGCTTGGGTCACTTCTCTAGCTCTGCCCATTGTAGCACACACCTTTGCCAAGTCCAGTCACAGCATAAGGTACAACATTGGCTGTCTCTGGAACACAGTCTCTATGCTGTCAGAAAACACTTCCCAGAAGATGTCACCTCAGTGATGCTGGTCTCTTCTTAATAACCACTAATTTCTTAGCTCCAGCTAACCAGTATCAATAGTCCCAGTAACACAAAGTTTCGCTTCAGTGGTTCTGATATCTTACTAACCACAGTTGATTCTTCAGCCCCAGCTAACCAAAACCACAGAATATTCACAATCAAATTAGCAACAGCCCTAAGAAGAGTCTTTAATCTTCCCTCTGAAATTTCACAAGCTCCATCTTCTGTGCTGTTCTCAACATTATGTTCCAAGCTCCTACACAACATCCCAGAGAGCTCTTAATATCAAATGGATCTTCTAGCCCAAATTTTCAAAGTCCTTCCACATTCCTCCCCCAAACATGGTCAGGTTGTCACAGGAATACCCTACTATGCTAGTATCAATTTGTCTTAGTCAGGGTTTCTATTCCTGCACAAACATCATGACCAAGAAACAAGTTGGAGAGGAAAAGGTTTATTCAGCATACAATTCCACATAGCTGTTTCTCTCTAAAGGGAGTCAGGACTGGAAGTCAAGCAGGTTAGGAAGCAGGAGCTGATTCAGAGGCAATGGAGGGATGTTTCTTATAGGCTTGCTTCCCCTGGCTTTCTCAGCTTGTTCTCTTACTAGCCCCACAATGGGCCCGGCCCCCTTGATCACTAATTGAGAAAATGCCTTATAGCTAGGTCTCATGAAGGCATTTCCTCAACTGAAGATCTTTTCTCTGTGCTAACTCGAGCCTGTGTCAAGTTGACACAGAAAACTAGTCAACAAAGGCATGGAAAAATTACAGAAATAATTATACCTATATACACAATAAGAACAATTGAATGAAATAAGTGTTCTCAATCTTTTTTGTTCTAAAGCAAACCAAAGTCAATGGACAACTGATGCCCCCAAATATGACAAGACAGGCAGGAAGATACAGAAAATAACAAATTACCAGTAAAGGAACTGAAATCAGTGTAGGAAGAGGGGGTACAAATTGTAAGTTTGTAAGTCGCAGAATTAAAGCTCTAGGGTACCTAGCTTTATCTATTTTCCAAACATTTTCCTGAGTTTTACTTTTGGAAACTTCCAGGTTCACATAGAAAAGATTAAAAGAAAAATTACTTCATGATTTCATCCAGAATATGAGACAAGTAGCTATATATATATATATATATATATATATATATATATATATATATATATATATATATATAGCTACTTGTCTCTTATATATATAATTTGGGAATATATATATATTGCATATTATTTGGTAATTCCATTTAGATTGGCATCACATATGTATATATTTTAGGCAGCTTATACTATATATATATATTCCCAAATTATTCTCTGTTCCTAACAGGGTCTACTCTCAAAAAGAAAGTATTTTACTCACATATAAGGTCGAGGACTTTGCCAGATGCCAACTTATCTGGGAGAAAGCATTAAAGTATACATATTACTTAAGGGGATGTGGAAAGTAAGTACTAATATGTGAAGTAGTTATGAAGGTCACAGCCCATCACCAGAATACTGCCTAATTTATAGATTGAGATCTTATTATACTGTTATACAATGTCACCTCTTCAACACACACACACACATACACACACACACACACACACACACACACATGCACACACAACCTTATTGTAACATCAAATCAGAAAGACTCATATATAATAGCTGTCTTAGGGCTTTACTGCTATGAACAGACACCATGACCAAGGCAAGTCTTATAAAAGACAACATTTAATTGGGACTGACTTACAGGTTCAGAGATTCAATCCATTATCATCAACGTGGGAGCATGGCAGGATTCAGGCAGGCATTGTGCAGGCAAAGCTGAGTTCTATATCTTCACCTGAAGACCACTGGTAGAATACTAGCTTCCAGGCAGTTAGGATGAGGGTCACACCCATAATGACACATCTACTCCAACAAAGCCACACTACTCCAACAGGGTCACACCTTTTGTAGTTCCACTTCCTCTGCCAAGCATATATAAACCATCACAATAACAGAAAAACATTACAAAAACTGTATGTCTTAAGTCTAATTTAAGAAGTTTCTTAGACATTGATTGGTTACATCTACAAGTTTTGTACCATCATTGCTCTAGCATATTTTGCAATGAGGATAACATTGTTGATAAAAGATTTCTTCAAGGGTTTTGTATATGTTTTTATTATTTTTAAGCATTCAGCATACTTTCCCGTAACAGGAACACTAGCAATTGGGGCTTAAGCAACTGTGCTTTACCGTCAGTTTGTGAATTGCAACCTATAGCCTTGGCAACATTCTGATTGGTTTGGCCATTCCCATGGGACTTCTTTGGAGAACAACTCAATTATATGTAACCCATTCCTGGTATTGGAAGCTTGATTTGACGAAGAAAGATGTCCAGTTGGGGCTCTGTTTGCATATTATTTGGTAATTCCATTTAGATTGGCATCACATATGTATATATTTTAGGCAGCTTATACTATTTTAGGTTTCCATATATCCCTTCAAAAGGACTGTAATTTTAGCTATTTCTCCTCATATTTCCTCTGTCTCCCCCATATGATCTTCCTGTTACAATTCAAGCCCCCTTGTCTATCCATACTTATTTATTCTACTTTTCCTTCCTAGGAAAATCTATCCCATTCCCTTACTCCACCCTAACCTCTGTGGTTATACAGACGGTAACTGGGTTATTGAAGATATAATTGTTAACATCCACACATATGTGAGAACATACCTTATTTTGTGTTCTGGGTCTGGGTTACCTAACTTAAGATGATTTTTCTGACTTTATCTACTTACTGTGAATTTCATGATTTCATTTTTAAATATTGATAGGAACTTTATATTCTGTTGCTCAAATTTATACTTTTCTAATTGATTAAGTTATTTATGTGCTGATCACAGCTTCCCATAGTCTCTCCTCTTCTTCTAGTCCCTCCCTCGCACCTCACCCTCTCATCTACCCTTTGTCCTCTTCTCTTCAGTAAAGGGGATCCCTCCCATGAATATTAGCCAAAAATGCCATATCAAGTTGCAGTATATTAGGCACATGTTTCAAATGCAAGGGAAACCACATTTGTAACAAAAATATCAGTAAAGGTTAAATAACATGTTGAAGCCCACACTTTAGTAATGGAAGACTTCAACACCGCATTTTCACCAATTGACACTAATTGAATTTTTAAGATCACATCTATATAATTATATTATCTCAAATATGACTTTCCCTTCGTATTTGTACCCCCTTCATTTTCCTCATTTGCATTATTGTCTTTCTAAAACTTCAAGTATTATATTAAATAGGCATAGAGGGATAGGACAACCTGGTCATCTTCCTGATATTAATGGAATTGCTTTGTGACTCCATTTAGTTTGATGTTGACTGCAAGCTTGCAGTGTATTACACATTATTTCAAGGTGTGTCTCTTTTATTCCAATGCTCTTCAGGACTTTCTTTTTTCATGAAGAGGTGTTATATTTTGTAAGAGGCTTTTTCTGCATCTATAGATGATGTTTATTTTCAGTTTGTTTATATGGTGGATTATATTTACTGATTTCTATATATTAAAATACCCATGCATCTCTGGAATGAAGCCTACTTGATCATGGTAAATGTATACCAGGATTCAGTTTTAATGTGTTTTAGTGAAAAAATTTACACCTATATTCATAAGAGATATTGGTATGTAAATCTCATTCTTTGCTGGGTATTGTGGTATAGGTATCAGGGTAACTGTGGTCTCATTGGCAAGTTCATTCTGTTTAATTTCTGTGGAATAATTTAAGAGGTATTGGCATTAATTCTTCATTCTTCTGGAAGAAATATTCATCAAAAGAATCCAAACCTGAGATATTTTTGGTTGAGAAACTTTTAATTTTTTCTCTGTTTCACTAGATATTATGTGTTTATTTAGATTGCTTATCTGATCTTGTTTTAACATTTTAACTATTGTATATCAGAAAATTATTATTATAATTTCTTTTAAAATTTTCAGTTTGGTGTAGTACAAAACTTTTTTGTGATTTATTAGAATTTTTTGAAAATAGACATTTTTCATACAATACACTCTGATTATTGCTCACCCTCCTGGATATGCTCAAAGATCCTCCCTACCTCCCTTCTACCCAGATATGCATACTTTTTTGCACTCTCTCATTAGAAAACTGTAATAGATAGACATCTAAAACTAAAAGAAATAGATAATAAAATAAAAGCAAACAAGCCAGAATAGGACAAAACAAATGAACAGAAAAAACAAGCATGCAATCAACCAAACAAAAGATATGCAAATAGACACACAATGACACACACAGCAATCCTATAAAAACATAAAATAGGAATCTATAATATGTAAGCAAAAATTTGTAGGGTCAGGGAACACCCAAGTGTAAGATTGTTTGGGACATGGCCTTCCAGGGCCCCACCTGGACCCACGAGTTGGGAAGTCCTACAGCAATCTGTACCAAGGGAAAGCCTGTCACCCAAGGGTATTGAGATAGGCTTGCAGGCACACAGGAGGGACAATACCATAGATAATCAGATGGCAAAAGGCAAACATAGGAAAGTTACTAACAGAAATCAAGTCAAAACAGCACCATTCTAACCAAATATTCCCCAAACAGCAAGTCCTAAATAACTCAACACACCAGAAAAGAAAGATTTGGATTTAAAATCACAGCTCATAATGCTGATAGAAGGCTTCAAGAAGGACATAAATAATACCCTTAAAGAAATACAGGAGAACACAACTAATAGGGAGAAGCCCTTAAAGAACTAGAGGAAAACAAAACAAAACAGATGAAAGAATTGAAGCAAACCACCCAGGATCTAAAAATAGAGGTAGAAACAATAAAGAAATCACAAAGGGAAAGAACACTGGACATAGAAAACCTAGTAAAGAAGTCAGCAGTCATGGATCCAAGTACCAACAACAGAATACAAGAGATAGAAGAGAGAATCTCAGATGCAGAAGATACCATAGAAAGCATAGACACAACAGTCAAAGAAAATGCAAAATGCAAAAAGCTCCTGACCCAAAACATCTAGGAAATCCAGGACATAATGAGAAGACCAAACCTAAAGATTATAGGTATAGAAGAGAGTGAAGATTTCCAAATTAAAGGGCCGGTAAATGTCTTCAACAAAATTATAGAAGAAAACTTCTCTAACCTAAAGAAAGAGATGCCCATGAACAATGCAAGAAGTCTATAGAACTAGATTTGTCCAGAAAAGAAATTCCTCCTGTAACAATAATTAAAACGCCAAATGTACTAAACAAAGAAAGAATATTAAAAGCAGTAAGGGAAAAAGGACAAGTAACATATAAAGGTAGACCTTTCAGAATTTTACCAGATTTCTCACCAGAGACTATGAAAGCCAGAGAAGCCTGGGCAGATATCATACAGACCTTAAGGGAGCACAAATACCAACCCAGACTGCTATATCCAGCAAATCTTACAATTACTGCAGATGGAGAAACCAAGGTATTCCATGACAAAACCAAATTTACACAATATCTTTACACAAATTCAGCCCTTCAAAGGATAATGAATGGAAAACACCAACAAAAGTAGGGCAACTACACACTAGAAAAAGCAAGAAATTAAACTTCTTTCAACAATCCCAAAAGACGATAACAACACAAACATAAAAATTACATCAGAAATAGCAGGAAGCAACAATCACTATTCCTTAATATCTCTTAACATCAATGGACTCAATTCCCCAATAAAAGACATAGACTAACAGACTGGATACATAAACAGGACGCAACATTTTACTGCATACAGGAAACACATCTCAGTGTCAAAGACAAACACTACCTCAGCGTAAAAGACTGGAAAACAGTTTTCCAAGCAAATGGAACCAGGAAACAAGGTGGAGTAACCATTCTAATATCCAATAAAATAGACTTTCAACCAAAAGTCATGAAAAAGACATGAAGGAAACTTTATACTCATCAAAGGAAAAATCTGCCAAGAAGAACTTGCAATTCTGATCATCTATGCTCCAAATGAAAGGGCACCTTCATTCATAAAAGAAACTTTACTAAAGCTAAAAGCACACTTTGCACCTCACACAATTATTGTGGGTGACTCCAACACCCCACTCTCCTCAATGGACAGATAGGGGAAACACAAACTTAACAGAGAAGCAGTGGAACTAACCGAAGTTTTGGACCAAGTGAATTTAATAGATATCTATAGAACATTTCATCCTAAATCAAAAGAATATATCTTCTTCTCATCACCTCATGGTACCTTCTCCCACACTGACCAGATAATTGGTCACAAAATAGAACTCAGCAGATATAAGAAGATCGAACTAATCCAATGCCTCCTATCAGATCACTATGGAGAAAGGGTGGTCTTAAATAGCAACAAAAACAACAGAAAGCCCACATACACATGGAAACTGAACAATGCTCTACTCAATGATAACTTAGTGAAGGAAGAAATAAGGAAATAAATCAAAGACTTTTGAGAATTTAATGAAAAGGAAGGCACAACGTGCCCAAATTTATGGGACACAATGAAAGCAGTGCTAAGAGGAAAGGTCATAGCTCTGAGTGTTTCCAAAAAGAAGCTGGAGAGAGCATATACTAGCAGCTTAACAGCACACCTGAAAGCTTTAGAATAGAAAGAAGCTAATACACCGAAGAGAAGTAGAAGGCAGGAAATCATCAAACTCAGGGCTGAAATCAATCAAGTAGAAACAAAAGGAACTATACAAAGAATCAACAAAACTTTGAGAAAATCAAGATAGATAAACCCTTAGCCAGACTAACTAGAGGGCACAGAGACAATGTCCAAGTTAACAAAATCAGAAATGAAAGGGAGATATAACAACAGACAATGAGGAAATTCAAAAAATCATCAGATCCTATAACAAAAGTCTATACTCAACACAACTGGAAAATCTGGATGAAATGGATAATTTCCTAGACAGATACCAAATACCAAAGTCAAATCAGGATCAGATAGATCACATATACCATACCATAACCCCTAAAGAAATAAAGTGGTCATTGACAGTCTTCCAACCAAAAAAAGCACAGGACAAGATGGATTTAGTGCAGAATTCTATCAGACCTTCAAAGAAGACTTAACACCAATACTCTTCAAACTATTCCCCAAAATAGAAACAGAAGGAACACTACCTAACTCATTCTATGAAGCCAAAATTTTGCTGATACCAAAACCATAAAAAGATCCAACAAAGAAAGAGTACATCAGACAAATTTCCCTTATTAACATTGATGCTCTTGAGAATACTTTTAGCTATTCTGGGTTTTCTGTTATTCCAGATGAATTTTTGAATTGCTCTTTCTAACTCTATGAAGAATTGAGGTGGGATTTTGATGGGGATTGCGTTGAATCTGTGTATTACTTTTGGTAAGATGCTCATTTTTACTATATTAATCCTGCCAATCCATGAGCATGGCAGATTTTTCCATTTTCTGAGGTCTTCTTCAATTTCTCTCTTCAGAGACTTGAAGTTCCTGTCATACAGATCTTTCACTTGTTTGGTTAGAGTCACGCCAAGATACTTAATATTGTTTGTGGCTATCGTGAAGGGTATTATTTCTCTTACTTCTTTCTCAGCCTGCTTATCCTTTGAGTATAGGAAGGCTTCTGACTTGCTTGAGTTGATTTAAGAACCTCTGGGGGAATCAGTATCCCGGACCTCAAGCTGTACTACAGAGCAATAGTGTTAAAAACTGCATGGCATTGGTACAGTAACAGACTGCAAGGCAAAAGACACTGTCAAAAAGACAAAGCGGCAACCAACTAACTGGGAAATGATCTTTACCAACCTTACATCCGACAGAGGGCTAATATCCAAGATATACAAAGAACTCAAGAAGTTAAACTCCAGAGAGGCAAGTAACCCTATTAAAAAATGGGGTACAGAGCTACACAAAGAGTTCTCACCTGAAGAATATCTAATGGCTGAGAAGCACCTAAAGAGATGTTCATCATCCTTAGTCATTAGGGAAATGCAAATCAAAACAACCCTGAGATTCTATCTCACACCAGTCAGGATGGCTAAGATCAAAAACACAGGAGACAGCAGTTGTTGGCGAGGATGTGGAGAAAGAGGAACACTCCTCCACTGCTGGTGGAATTGCAGGCTGGTACAACCACTCTGGAAAGCAGTCTGGCGGTTCCTCAGAAAACTGGGCATGACACTCCCGGAGGATCCGGCTATACCACTCCTGGGCATATACCCAGAGACTTTACCTGCATGCAATAAGGACACATGCTCCACTATGTTCATAGCAGCCTTATTTATAATAGCCAGAAGCTGGAAAGAACCCAGATGTCCCTCAACGGAGGAATGGATTCAGAAGATGTGGTATATCTACACAATGGAATACTACTCTGCAATTAAAAACAATGAATTCACGAAATTCCTAGGCAAATGGTCAGAACTTGAAAATATCATCCTTAGTGAGGTAACCCAATCACAAAAGAACACACATGGTATGCAGTCACTGATAAGGGGATATTGACCCAGAATCTCGGAATACCCTAGACACAATCCGCATATCAATAGATTTCTAAAAAGATGGAAGGAGAGACCCCTGGTCCTGGAAAGACTGGATGTAGGGGAACGCCAGGACAGAGTAACGAGAGGGGGTTGAATGGAGAAAAGAGGGAGGGAAGGGGGCTTATGGGACTTTCGGGGAGGGAGGAAACGGGAAAGGGGAAGTGATTTGGAATGTAAATTAAAAAAATAAAATAATAAAAAAAAGAAAACATGGAGAAGAGAAAATATTCAATCAAAAAAAAAATCATTGATGCAAAAATACTCAATAAAATTCTTGTCAACTAAATCCAAAATCACATCAAAATTATCATTCACCATGATCAAGTATACTTCATCCCAGGGATGCAGGGATGGTTCAATATATGGGAATCCATCAACATAATCCACTACATAAACACACTCAAATAAAAAAAACACATGGCCATTTCATTAGATGCTGAAAAACCATTTGACAAAATTCAGCATCCTTTCATGTTAAAAGTCTTGGAAAGAACAAGAATTCAAGGCCCATTCCTAACCATAGTAAAAGCAATATATAGCAAACCAGCCAACATCAAACTAAATGGAGAGAAACTTGAAGCAACCCCACTAAAATCAGGGACTAGACAAGGCTACCCTCTCTCTCCATATCTATTCAATATAGTACTTGAAATTCTAGCTAGAGCAATTAGACAACAAAAGGCAAAAGAATACAAATTGGAAATGAAGAAGTCAAACTATCAGTTTTTGCAGATGATATGATAGCATACTTAAGCAACCCAAAAAACTCCACCAGAGAACTCCTACAACAGATAAACATCTTCACCAAAGTGTCCAGATATAAAATTACCTCAAACAAATCAGTATCCTTCCTATACTGAAAGGATAAACAGGCTGAGAAGGAAATTAGGGAAAGGACACCCTTCACAATAGTCACAAACAATATAAAGAATCTTGATGTGACTCTAATCAAACATGTGGAAAATCTGTATGACAAGAACATCAAGAAAGCAATTGAAGAAAACCTCAGAAGATGGAAAAATCTCTCAAGCTCATGGATAAGCAGGATTAATATAGTAAAAATTGCCATCTTGCCAAAAGCAATCTACAGATTCATTGCAATCCCCATCAAAATTCCTAGTCAATTCTTCATAGAGATAGAAAGAGAAATTCTCAAATTTATCTGGAATAACAAATAAACCCAGGATAGCTAAAACTGTCCTCAACTATAAAAGAACTTCTGGGGAGAATGAGTGTCCTGAACCTCAAACAGTAGTACAGAACAATAGTGATAAAAACTGAATGCTATTGATACAGTGACAGGCAGGTAGATCAATGGAAGAGAATTGAAGAGCCAGAAATGAACCCACACACCTATGGTTACCTGATGTTTGACAAAGGAGCTAAAACCATCCAGTGGAAAAAAGATAGCCTTTTTCAACAAATGGTGCTGTTAAACTGGAGGTCAACATGCAGAAGAATGCAAATTGATCCATTCTTATCTTCTTGTACTAAGCTCAAGTCCAAGTAGATCAAGGACCTCCACATAAAACCAGACACACTGAAATTAATAGAAAAGAAACTGGGGTAGAACCTTGAGCACATGGGCACAGGGGGAAATTTCCTGAACAGATCACCAAAAGCCTATGCTCTAAGATCAAGAATTGATAAATGGGACCTCATAAAATTCCAAAGTTTCCCTAAGGCAAAGGACCCTGTCAATAGGACAAAAAGGCAACCAACAAATTGGGAAAAGATCTTTACCAACCCTACATCTGACAGAGGGCTAACATCCAATATATACAAAGAATTCAAGAAGTTAGACTACAGAGAGCCAAACAACACGATTAAAAATTGGGGTACAGAGCTAAAGAAAGAATTTTCACCTGAGGAATATCGAATGGCTGAGAAGCACCTCAAAAAAATGCCCAACATCCTTAGTCATCAGGGAAATACAAATCAAAACAACCCTGAGATTTCACCTCACATCAGTCAGAATGGCTAAGATCACAAACTCAGGTGACAGCAGGTGCTGTCGAGCATGTGGAGACAGAAGAACACTCCTCCACTGCTGGTGGGATTGCAAGCTGGTACAATAACTCTGAAAATCAGTCTGGTGGTTCCTCAGAAAACTGCGCATGACACTTCTGGAGGACCCTGTTATACCACTCCTGAGCATATACCCACAGGATTCCCCAGCATGTAATAAGGACCCCTGTTCCACTATGTTCATAGCAGTCCTATTCATAATAGCCAGAAGTTGGAAAGAACCCAGATGTCCCCCAACGGAGGAATGGATACAGAAAATGTGGTATATTTACACAATGGAATACTACTCAGCTATTAAAAATAATGAATTCATGAAATTCTTAGGCAAATGGTGGAACTGGAAAATATCATCCTAAATGAGGTAACCCAATCACAAAAGAACACACATAGTATGCACTCACTGATAAGTGGATATTAGCCCAGAACCTGGGAATACCCAAGATAAAATTCACATATCAAATGATGCCCAAGAAGGAGGTAGGCAACGTCTCTGATCCTGGAAAGTTTTGATCCTGTGGTGTAGGGGAATATCAGGACAGAGAAACAGGAGGGGTTTGATTGGGGAACAGAGTGAGGGGAGAGGGCCTATGGCACTTTCAGTGTGTGTGTGTGGGGGGGGGACCAGGAAAGGGGAAATCATTTGAAATCTCCATAAAGAATATATCTAAGAATCAATAAGATATAAACAAAAACTTGTAGGGTAAGAAAAAATAAATATCTGACTTATAAAAACTGATACCTTTTGGAGAAAATTAATTTTTCATTTGCAAAAGGTTTTCATTTGAAGACAGTATTTCGATTTGGATTTTGGACCCATGTCCACCTCTATTGTCTGTGAAGAGATCTCACCAGGTAAATTAACCTCTTCAGCTTGACATTTTCCTTTTAGTGTCTTGTATAGAGCTGTATTTGTAGATAAATATTGCTTAAATTTGGTTTTATTGTGGAAAGTTTTTCTTTCTCCATCTATTTTGATTAAAAGTTTTCTGAGCATAGTAGTCTGTGTGAGCATCTGTTGTCTATTAGACTTCATTAAAAACCTTAAGGGCCATTTGAGCCTTGAGAAATCATATATTATTCAAATAATGATATTTGTTCCTTTCCCTTTGCATCTTTCAATATTCTTCCTTTGTTCTGTACCTTTAATTTTTATTTGGTGTTATTTATGCTTCTTGTATTTTTTCCACTTTTTGTCTTTTTTATTTGAAAATTCTTTATTTACATTTCAAATGATTTCCCCCTTCCTGAATACCTCCTCCCCAAAAGTCTTATATTTTTAATATTTTGTTTGTTGTTCTATATCCTTCTGGTACCTTGACAGGAACATCATAAAACACCTAGTGTTTTAGACTAAGGAAATACTCTCATATGATTGCATTGAAAATAATTTTGGTGCCTTTGACCTAGGTTTACACTCCTTCTATTTCTATTCTATGTAGATTAGGTTTTTTTGTGATTTTGCATTTTTGTATTTTTGTTTTTTGTTTTCTTGCTCTCTCTCTCTCTCTCTCTCTCTCTCTCTCTCTCTCTCTCTCTCTCTCTCTCAAATGGGAAATTGGCATTATCCAGTGGGTGGTAATCAATAGGAATCTGGCACTAAATGATTATTCTTTTTCAGTATTCTATTGAAAATAGAATAGTTTCTAAGATAATATATCCTAATCACAGTTTCTACTCTCTATACTCCACCTAGTTCCTCTCCACCTCCCTTTCTACCTGGATCCACTCCCTTTCTGCCTCTCATTAGAAAAGAAGAGGTTTCTAAGAGATAACAACAAAAAATAAAAAAAAAATACAGTAAGATAAAATCAATCGTATTGAACTTTCACAAGGCAAATCACTGGCAGGAGAACAGTCCCAGTGAAGGCAAAAGAATCAAAGACATAGTGTTTCAGGATTCCCATAAAAACCCTCCACTGATAGCCGTAATACATAGAGGACCTGGTGCAGATCCATGTAAGCCTTGTGGTTGTTGCTTCAGTCTCTATGAGTTCATATGAGTTGTGCTCAGTTCATTAAAAGGACTTCATTCTCTTGGTGTCCTCCATCCCCTACGGCTCTTAATCCTCTGTCTCCACTTCTGTGGGAATTCCTGAGATTTGATGGAGATACATTTAGGGTTAAATGTTCCACAGACTCTGACTCTCCTCTCTCTTCTATTTCCTTCTGTCTCTGTCTCTCTGTCTGTTACTCTGTCTCTCTCTCTTTCTGTGTGTGTATGCATGTGTAAAATCTGGCTGTGGGTCTCTGAATTTATTTCTGTCTACTGCAGAGGAACTTTCTCTGATTATGGCTGAATAAGGCACTGATCACTTGTATCTTTCTTGGTGTGGGTTGCCTCACTTGGGATAATATCTTCTAGTTCTACCCATTTGCTTTTATGGTGAAGTGTCCTTTGGAAATATTCCCATGAGTGGTATAGCTAGATCTTGAGGTAGATCAATTCCCATCTTTCTAAGAAACCACCAGTGATTTCCATAGTACAAGTTTGCACTTCCACCAGCAATCAGTGAATGTTACCTTTACTCCACATTCTTTCTAGCACAATGAAAGTTCATCCCTTTCTAGCATGAGCAGTCTCTTCTGTTATTGAACTTGGCTATTGGTTTCCTAGTGGCAATTATTCTGAGAATCTGATGAAGTGGCCACAGGAGGTCCCAGGTTGGGCTGTTTGTAGAACTTAAGAGCTCACACTAAGAAATGGGGATGGGCTGTAAGGGAGTGAAGCCAAAGGAGTCTACAGGATGGAAGATATCTAACTGTGCCTCTAGGATCTATGGAGATCACTCCCCTGTAAATAGGATCATAAAGGAACATAAAGGCCACAACAGGTAACCACCTGCTACAAAACTAAGCATATAGCAGGGGTTTTGAATCAGAAGTCATAAAGAGAGTGAAGATTGCCTAATTTGTTCCATTCTGAATGTATGCCTCTAGGGAATGCTTCTGTAGTTGCAGACTAGAACAAGGGGCTAATAATAATTTTTAAGAAGTAATTTATATGCCAAAAATTCTAATATAACAAGTGGTCAAGATGAATCAAAAGTTACATAGTTCATTAAAAGAAGTGAAATAATCCATCCAAAAAGCAAAAATAACAGAGACAACAAAAATAAAAATGCTGTTAACAGAAATATTTCTAATATGCTCAATAATGTAGATGTCATTACAAAGTTTGAAGAAAAGTTAAAACACGGGACAAATATTCTATAAAGTAGAATATTAGTGAGTAGAGGGAAAATTACACAACATGCAGCATTTGGACAATAATTATACAAGAAGAGAAAAAAAGATCTAAAACAATAATGACAGGATTTTTTTTCAAAATTGAAATTGCACAGCAATGCAGAAATCCAGGAAAATCAGAAGAGAAGGGCATTATGAATACTAAAAGTCTATATCTCTGCATAATATGGCATAAATAAAAAACTTAGACATAGGTAAGGCAAACCTTATTAGTTATGCATTGTTTCTAAGAATTATAAATGTAAGAGCAGACTGAAACAGTATCAAGTGATGAAACAAAATCTCAACATACCTAGTGCTTTAGATACTGAAAAATTAACCCAACTGGGAACCAGGGACAGAAAATAGAGTTGCATAAAAACAGTGTCAATTCTCTAAGAAGATATTAATTAAATTAAATACTCACACACTTAACATTGTTTCAAAATATGTTATACATAAAGTATAAGGGGGAATAAACAAATTCACTACTATAGCTATAGCTTTCCTTATGCCTTTTATTAATAATAGACCCCAAGAAGAAAATCAGTGAGGCTATATTTAAATGATTAGTCCTTTCAATCAACTGTGTTTATTTGATATGTATACTCCACTTTATCCAAAACATTAGAATACACCTTATTTCTTATTTCACATAACATATTTACCAAGAGATTAATAATCACATACAAAACAGAAGTAGTTTTGTGTTGGCCAACTATTCTTGATCATGAGGACTGTTTGGATTGTATCACTCCATCAGAAAACTTGATGTCCCTTAGAAAAGGGCAAAGATTATGAACAAGATAGATAGAATGAAAAATTGAAAGAAACAAACAATAGAAAATTATGAGTGAATAAATTGTATTAAAAACTAATATATACTTTATTATATAGGCATTATTTTGTGGATGCAAAAGACATCTAAACAAATTTAAATTTATAGAAAACACATAAAATATGCTGTCATGACACAGTTGAATTAAACCATAAATCAATACTTTAAAATAAGTTGGGAGTTCTAAAATGAAACATAAATCAAGGTAGTTTCAAGGGAAATGAATATTTTAAACTCTATGAATATTAATGAAAGTAGCCCCACCCAATTATTCTTCTGTGTTCTACAAGTACATCCTTAAAATCTTTCTTGTCTCTGTTGTCCCCATACAAATGGTCTCTTTCTAGTTTTCTGGATTCTATGGGTTTTCTAATTAAAACATACAAATCTAAACATTTGAGGCTAAGATCAATCTATAGGTAAAAAATGCCACATTTGTCCTTCTGGGTCTGGATTACATTACATTACTCAATAAAATGTTTTGCAGTTGCATCCATTTATCTTTACATTTCATGTTTTACTTATCCTTACAGAAGAATAAAATTCCTTTGTGCTTAGGTATCACATTTTCATTATTCATTCACTAGTTAATGAATATCTATCCTTTTTCATTTCCTACCTATTATGAAGAAAGCAATATAAAGGTCCATGTTTTGCTAAAGAATATGCCTGACTCAGTTTTATTCTGCAGAAGTCCAGCATGTGGGGGTCTATCATTTACCAAGATTTTGACTCCCAGGTGAGCTCACAGGTCCAATTTAAAGCACATAAGGGAATTTTCAAGGAGGGGTAGGTGACATTTCTGTTAATTGTTTGGCTCAATTTCTAGGGGTGTGGAGGTCTTTGGGATTGGCTAGAGCTCTCAGGACATTCCAGAACCATTGCTAAGTGTTGGGGAGGGCAACTGTTGCTGGGAAAGCCTGGAAACTGTTGCTGGGGAAGCCTGAAAACTTGCTGATTGTTCTCCTGAACTGCCAGTTTGAAGCCTGTCATGGAGTCAACCTGTCTTAGTCCTCTCAGCAAAAGTGAACATGGGTGAACAAGTATCCCTGCAGTAGCTTGTAGATTTCTTCAGTTATGCGCCTTCAAGTAGTATAGCTGTGTCATATGATGGATCAAGTTCTGTTTGAGATACCTCTGTAATGATTCCTACAATAGTTGCACAAGTTACACTCCAATCAAAAGTGATTACAAATCATCATTTTACTACCTCTATGCCATCATTTGTTATTTTCTTCCTTCCTTCCTGTTTCCTTTTTCTTTTTGGGGGATGTTTATTTGTTTGTTTGTTTGTTTTGAGACAAGGTTTCTCTGTGTAGCCCTGAAAATTTTGACAAGAACTCACAGAGATCTGACTGCCTCTGTTTTTGAAGTGCTGGGACGAAAGACATTTGCCACCACTGCCCAGTGCCTTATACTTAGCTGTTCTGGTTGGATTAAGATTAATTTGCGGAATCATTTTAACTGCTTTTCCTCTTATTGCTAAGGATGTTAGATACATTTTGAGACATTTCTTATCTATTTCATTTCTTCTTTTGAAACTCTGTCTTCAGAACTTATCTTAGTTCTTTATATTGCTTCTATAAGGCAACTTATAGAAGAAAAATGTGTGGTTTTTTTTTTTTTTGTTTTAGATGGTTTAAGTTAATCATGGCTCAGTAAAGGTAACAGGTGGCAACAGCTCAGAACTCATATTTCCAACTGCAAACAGGAAGCAGAGTAAACTGGAAATAGTATGTGGCATTTGAAAGCTCAAAGTTTACACCAAATGACAAGATTCCTTCAGCAAAGATCACAAATCTTAAGCCTCTTCAAAAGACAGTCAACAACTAGGAACATATTCATATGCTTATAACTTAAAGGCAATACTTTATCCAAACCACAACATCCCATATGCTTACTCTATTGTCTCACAACTGTATCATATGCATAAGGAATTTAGCCCAACTTCAAAAGTCTCCATATTTTTTTACAATTTAAACACTGTTTTAAAGTCCAAAAACTCTTCTGTTCAGCTCTGTTTCAGTAAGGCTATTCTTGTGATGTTTTGGCAAAGAGTGTGATTACTTTCCTATCTTGTCCTAAGAATTTGCCTTAGGCTAAATCTAAAAGTAAACAACCAATTTCTTTGGCAAATAAGATTGTAAGATAACTTAATATTGATCCTGCCATGTAGTCATTAATTATAACTCCTGTGTATGTCTACAATATAAAAGAGCAAATGAAAAAATGCAAAATATATGATTTGAAAAGAGAAATGACACTGACAAGCTAAATATTCCATCCAAAGATTGTGCTGAAGGACAGGCTGCAATAGGACAGAGTAAATCTGCATTATAATAAAGGGAAGGCCATCCTACCTGAAGAACACCACTGAAATAAGCTTCAAATAATAAAAAAATAAATACAAGAAAAGTCCTGTAGTGTTTCAGGACAGGTGAAGACATGGAGAACTACTCATGTAGAGCAGTCCTACCCATAATTTTCATACCATTCATCAGTTATTGCTCAATTTTGAGAAAATTCCTAAGTTGTGGTTTAGACATTGAGTATCAGGGACAACCACTCTGGAGCAGAGGAAGTACTGGTTTTCAGTGGTGATTTAAATTACCACATGGTCTGTGTGTGCACACCTCCTTACTTAGTATGTGTGTGCAGACTTAGGGTTCAGGTGGTTCTTGAGTATAATTATGTTATTTAATTCACTAATCAAATGAAAAGGCTTCCTGGTAAAAGTGTGTGTTTTCCTCCCTCAACAACAGTGTTGGAATTCAGCATTGTTTATTCTGAGCAGACTGACTTGTAACTCAATCAAACTTACTGACTGAACATGGGCTGGTCCCTCCCCTGGGCTGTGCCCCAGTTCCTGTGTTATTCTTAAGGTCTATGGTAGAGGTTTAAGGTTAGGGACCCCCTCAGAGACTCAAACAGCTTGAGACCTAGGCCCACCCACTCACCCACTGGCAAAACTAGGGAAGATTCATTTTATGTGGGAGGGACCAGCCAAGGTGTTGGACAGCTGTAGAGATTAGGAAGTGAGGTTTGCCTGTTGTGTGTGCAATGATACCTTGCTCCCAAGACCTGTGCTCTCCCTCCCTACTTGGCCAC
Source organism: Tokudaia tokunoshimensis (assembly GCA_036184795.1). NCBI lineage: Eukaryota > Metazoa > Chordata > Mammalia > Rodentia > Muridae > Tokudaia > Tokudaia tokunoshimensis. Next base: position 108,601,700 of record BTHU01000023.1, read on the forward strand.
AAAGTCTGAGATGGTGCTGAAATGGAATCCAGGTATAAATGAAGGTTGGTATTGTATTCCCTCTGAACTTTGTATAAAAACTGAACTCCTGGGATTTGGCTGAGTCATCAAAGTTGAAGCCCTAGACATAAATATTGAGGATGTTTGCTTTGGGTAACCACCTGCTTCTCACCCCTTTTTAATAAATGAATGAGTACAAATGTAAATAAATAAATAAATAAATAAATAGAAAAGGACTAAGTAATTTTCTGCTGCTAGGAAGAAACAAGAAATAAAAGGTCCTGCAAATATTATTTACCTCAATTTGGTTGAAAACTTGGGAAATTTGTAGACATGATGCTGGCTTTATAATCATTAATAATATAAGAACAAAGGAGTCATTAAATCTTCTTCCATGACTTAAGAGAGGGTCTGAAGCCAGGCAGGAGGCAAAGGAGTCTCTGTATAGAGGCCATCAGTGGCTATTGCAAGAAACTTTGAAAATAAAGTCTGAGTTACATTGGAGACCTCAAGATGTTGCAAATGTTAGAGTCATTGGTTTTACATCAATGAGAGCTGCTTATATGCCAATGAGATCTGCTTACAGATCATAGAATAAGTCTAATAGAGAGAAGTTGTAATGTAGGCAGCAATGATGAAGTGGAGTCATCTAAGTTCTGTGACATGAGACAGGGATTTGGAGTTTTCACTGCTGGGTTTTAGTCTTATATTGGTTCATTCAGGTCAGAAACTCTATTAGGGAACATTCTATTATTCTGCTAAATGAATATAGTTTTGAACTGATTACTATTGATGTACCTATGGATTTATGCATGCCTCCGTCCTCTCTTTGAAGTAGAAGTAGATAGTGATTCACATGTATTCATAACTGGTCAAAGGGCAGAAATAAGATACTGTGGAGTATTTAGCTTTAAATGGAACATTTGTTTTCTTACACTCTTCTTCCAATGCTCAACTCTTTTAGATTTATGTGTTTCATTGGAAGTGGTGAGGCTTTATAGAAAGAAGTATAGAAAACAATGAACTATGTCTTCTTTTTAATAACCACAAGATAATAATGAAACACATGCTTGGTCACAACTAAGAAATGATATATTCCATAGAAATATAATTCTGCAATTCCAAAATAAATGACTTGTTTTTAATGTAACTTAAAGTCTAAAAGTCCCAATATGTTTTTTACTTTATTGCATTTCACATGCTTTAACATAGTAACTTAAACTGATTTATTTATGAACAGAAATTTAATTATTACTGCAGTGAAATATGAGAAGTTATATATCATATATTTTGTATCTCTGGAGACTCTATTCCTCACAGATGACCATTGTATATTCTCAGTGGAGGCTTCTTCAAGTATCTTATCTAGGGGAAGTACAATGTTGAGACCATAATACTACTTTAATAATAACCTTTTACTTGTTACACTTTTCCCTTTTTGAAGTCCATTACTTCCATCAAATATAATTCATCAAAATTAAAAATATAATCTTGATATAGTAATTTTTATTCCTTAATTTGAAAGATCCCATCTCCTAAGATATATCCTGATCTTCATTAATTCTTACCATTCTATCTCTTCATTTGATCCATTTCACCAGAGTTTTAAAAATAACTAGGAAATAGTTAAGCACTGAAGAAGTCTTATTGGAATTTCCCCCATCATTTGAATCTCAGTTACAAGGATTAATGAGCAGGAGATGGAAGCTTTTGTTCTAAGAATAGAGTAAAGCTTAGGGCCTTTATAACAACTATTTGTTGATTTAGGAGAAATTGTGTTTCACTAGCAGGATCATTCATCAGCATGAGGCACAAGCAGCAATGTGTACAGGAAAATCAATTTTCTAGAAGACTTGGAGCTTACCAGAAGTCTTATGCTCTGGAGGCAACAGATTCAGTTTGGTTGCTGACTAGTAAAAATATAGAATAAGAATGAGAAATTTCAACCAAAGCTCACATCACCATTGCAGTATGTCAAGTTTTATCAGTCAAAGCAGTTTAATAGAATTTCATGGATTTATTAACCTTTTTATAGTGGGAATAAATCAGCTGTATTGGAGAAAATGCGAAGAACCTTGTGATTCAAATGGAATTTATATATGTGAATCATCCTCCTACTCATCAGAATTATTCAGCATTTCAGCCAATTAACGGGTGTAAAAACACAGTATTTAATTATTCTCAAGATGTTAACACAGACATACAACCTAAATATTCATTAGCATTTTATACCTCTTCTAAATTCAAAAATTTTTGTTTCACATTTTGAATTATGGACAGAGCATATTATATTTGATTGTTTCGACCCTTTGCTATCCTTAGTACCACTTTTTTTTCTTTTTCCCTAAGGTTTAAAAAGGTCTTTTATTTTTTGAAATTAAAATATAATTCCATCATTTGCACTCTCTTTGCCTCCCTCTTACCCCCCCCACCCCCTTCTCCAAGTGCCTCCAAGGTAACTAACAAGAACAGTTGGTGGAACTACATCTGACATGAGTAATGGAGATCAGTGACTGCCATGAAATTCTCATGTAGGGTCTTGTTAAATAATGGGTGACTTGGGAAGACATCTGGAAGAAGAAGGTCAATTTATTTTTGTTGGGAACCTTAAGAGTATGAAAACTACACTCTGTAGAAATCACCCATGCCATAGTCTTACTGAGTGCTGATACTATGCTATATTATCTTACTTGGATATTGACCAGGCAATATTTATTATGTAGAAGTATTGAAAACAATTTAGCTTGAAAGGCATAATTAGACTACAGAGTATTTTGTAGTCACAATCCATACTCTGAATAATAAATCAAACTCTTTGTAGTATAATTTGTCTTCTAATTTTAAAAACAAATAGACCTGAGCCTCAAGAAAAAAAAAATCCACCATGGTGGCTAGCCATGTATTAGGTAGAGAGGAAGGACTATGTGCTGAGTACTAGTAATATCACGCAGGCAAATTTTATATCATATTGGTAGTTGGTATGGATAATAGAATATAAGATCATGTGCCAAAGATTAATATTGCTATTTAAATATTTTGAAAGTCTTTATCTGCCCCAACCATAGAGAAAATAGAAGTTACAATTTTTAATTGCAGTGTAATTATCTATGAAACCATGTGGGTGTCATTCAGGAAGACCTTCTAAAGTTGAACTCAACTCTGCTGATAATACTTTTACAAGAGAAACTACTTTGGACTCTTAATGGTTTCATTGGAATCAATGCACTTGGAAAATAGTTCTCTCTCTTTGTCTCTTTGATATTCAAGTTTCTAGATCTTCCCATTTCATCCTAAAATTTAGTTATCTTCCCCAAGCTCACTGCCAGTAAACTGCAGAACAGGGAGTGAACTTTACTTCCTGCTCCCACACTGGTCTGAATTCTTTGCTCTTATCTTTGAATATTTTTCTGAAATGGACTAGGTAGAAACTTAGATAAGCATCTATGAAAATAAAATAAAGTAAAACCTCCATGAGATAGGATTTTTTCATAATTACAGTACATAGAGTAGGCAACAATATAATATGAGCCCTAGCCTCAAAGAACTATACAATTAATGTGGCTGAAAACAAAGTTCTGTGCTTAGTACAGAACAAAATATTCCCTGGTGGCTAATTCTCACAAACCCTTTGGAAAACTCAATTTACTGATGAAATAAACAGTCTTTTAATGTAATTATGAAGTGTTTATGGTTCAAAATTTATTGAAAACAAAGTACTTATTATTATAAATAGGCAGTGCATGCTCATTTATGAAAATGAATTTTCAGGGCCAAGGGATATTACACTTAATTCTTTCAATATTAATGTATTCTGTAAAAGGGTACCTTGATTCATTGAGAGAAATTGACATTTTATTCAATATTAAATGGGAGATGTAGTATGCATTTCCTCTTCATATTTTGAGAAGGGTAGATTTCCAGCTTAATTTATTAATGAAATAATTATTTTTATTGCTTGTTGTAATTTTCCTTTTATGAAAGTCAAGGATCACAGAGAAAAGAATTTCTGATAGTAGCCTGATCAAACAACAATAAGAAAAAATAATTTTGCATGTGAAAATGATATGATGTTTTATGTTATAGACAATATAATTGGTTAAACAAAATGTCCTAAGAATTTGATTATGTTCTACAGAACTTCAGAAAATGATTACCTATGTTCCTAGATTCTATCCAATATGTATTTCTCATCTCAGCAACACAGGAAATATGTAATTTAGTTTCATATTAATCTCTTCTCACTAACAAGTGAAACCATTTTCATAAAAATTCATTTCATCATGCTATCATAATGAAGGCTCATCAGTCACTCTTAACAACTGGCATTGCTGAATCACCAGGAAAAATGCTGGGTGCAGTAAACATAACAGAATTTTAAGCATAATTCAACTCTATTCTCTACTTTTTTGAAATATTTGTAAGCTATAAGCAGTCTATGTCACATCTACAGTTTTTCTAAATTAATAAAACCATTTATATATACTTCAATTAATTTTTAAGTGTGAATCATGCTTAAAATTACTAAGATAATTCATTTCTAACTCTTTGCCCCTTTTTACTAGCACTGTGACATCTCAAAATATCTTTCTTATTTATTACCTCTCCCCCAACTCCTCCAATATCTACTTCCATTCCACTCAACTTTGTGAAATCTTTTTATTTACTTATTTGTTTGTTTGTAGTTTAGTAAAGCCAGTAGGTTCCTATTTTGAGCCTACATATACATTATTGGATATATGACCTTCCACTTGAGCATGCTTGACCAGACACGGGTCATGCCTACAAGGACAACTGACAAAGGATCAGGGAACATAAAAGGAATAGGGGCAGGAAGATTGTGAAATGCAAAGGATAAGAAACTTTGATATGACACGGTGTTTTCTGTTATATCAGAAACTATGCCCATAAGGTTACCTGTGTGACTACCCCAATGAAAACTACATGAGGAAGGATGATATTAAAAAATGTATTACAGAAAAAAAATTGATCAAGAAAGGTCCATGAGTTCTCAAGCCAACACAAATAACTATAAGCTGAGAGCAGGAAAGGATGTCTTTTCTGGGAAAAAAATCATAAGAATTGGTAGTTCAGTGCCAAACATCCCCTAAAAGATACATGCTAATAATATTATACGAAATTAACAGTTTATATGATATATAATATTATAAGAAATGAACAATATATGTCTATCCATGCAATTGCAACTGATAACCAAAGAGACAATTAATCTGTAGGTGAGCAGGGAGGTTATATGGGAGGATTTGAAGCAGGTAAAGGGAAAAGAGAAATATGATAATTATAATTGCAAAAAAATCAAGAAAGAAAACAGATGGCTTTTATTTTCCCAGCAACTATCAGTTACCAATAGCTATTCCTTTGGGGTGGGACTTTGTTTCCACCTCGCTTCCACACTGGAATTTTGTCTCCCTTGAGATTATACACGTCAAGTGCATAGTGCTACAACTGCCGTGAGCTCATGTGTACAACTGCCTTGACATATCTGGAAAGTGTTAGTTCCTTGTAGTCATCCGTCCCCTGTTCTGAAATAGTACATGAAACTAAACAGAGTTTCAAAAGAAGAAATACAAATTGCTGAGGAACATTTATTTTAAAATTTATTGCTGAGGAACATTTACTTTAAAATTTTAAAAGCCTTAACAATCAGGCTAATGAACATTAAAACTAATTTGAAATTACATCTTATTCCAGTCATCATGGACAAGTTATAAAATATCAAAACTACAATAAATTCTAGCATGGATGTGGCAAAAAGTGACAGTTATTCATTGCTGTTGGGAGCCCAAACTAATATACCCATCATATACCCAAATGACTCTACATTCTATTGTAAAAATATATGCTCATTCATGTTCACTGATATTCTACAATAGCCAGAGAATGGAAATAGCCTGCAGGCCTATCAACTGAAACTATCACATGGGAACACAGTGGAATATTATTCTGCTGCTGAAAAATGAAATTCACAGGAAAAGGATGGAGCTGAAAGCACCCAGAAAGACACACATTGCATGTTTTCAGCCATTTGTGGATGATAGCTTTGAGTCTTCAAACATGTATGTTTCCCTGGAAATACATAGAGAAGTCTAAAAGTTATTAAATGATCATGAGGAGTTTCTTTCAAGGAGACTATATAGAATGTGATGTTATAAAAGCATTAAGGGGAGTAATGGAAAAAGACTAAGTTTTATTCATGTGCATGCATTTATGCCTATGTATGTGTGACATGTGTGTGAGTGCCCATACAAACCAAAGACATGTAAGATGCTCTATGACTGTAGCTACAAGAGGTTATGAGTTGCTAGATATTGAATCTGGGAACTAGTCTTGTATCATGTGTAAGGATATAAAACATTCTTAATTTCTGGCCCAACTCTCCAGTCCCTGTTGAAGATATATTTCATTCATTAAAACATTCTATTTCTTTATCAGTCAGGTTTTATTGACTTTTATTAGATTTTTAATTTTTTTGACAATTACCTTTAATGTATTTTGACTATATTCATCACCCTAAACTAATCTAAAATCCCACTCTACTTCTCTACTCATCCAAAATAATGGAGTTTACTTTGTGTTGCTCAAATATTCTTGTTATGAAATCTGCTCTGGAGCTCAGTCAAACTACCAAAGATTAGACCTTGAAAAATGAAATAGATATTAATGTGTAGTATCTACCTAAACATTAGTAATTAGTTCCCCTAAAGGACTGAAAATAATTTATTTGTTCTTATAATTCTATGTTTTTTTAATTTAATTGTTTTTACATCTAGCCACCAAAGAAAAAACAAGGAGTTAGAAACCCATAAGAGGAGAAATGCATAGCCATTAATGTATAGAAGTTTGAAGGAAACACAACTTTTCCCTTCTTAGCAGCTACCAAATAACAGTAGTTCCATGACTAAGTGATATCAAAGTGGAAAACAGGGAGCACTTATTCACTACTGGAATAAGTGGAAACTGGTGCAGCCACTGAACAAATCAAAAGGCTGGCAATAAATCTTCCACATAATCCAGCTCTAACATTCTTGAACATATACTCAAACTGTGGTCTATCCTGATACAGAGATACTTGCTCATCCATGTTTACCACTGCTTTATTCACATTACCCAGGAAATATTGTAAATTATTTAAAAGGGATGACAATGACTCATTTCTTTCAGCAAGGACACTTTGCATCTCCATCAAAAGATAGGGTTCTGTGAGTCTCTCACCTCCCAGGTCTCTGGTGCATTCTGGAGCATCCCCCAAACCTCATATCTCCCTAGGTTGCCTGTTTCCATTCTTTCTGCTGGCACTTGGAGCTTCAGTTCTTTTCCCTCTCCTAATGTCAGATCAGGTTCCCCTCTCCCACCTCCCTCCTCTCCCCAGCCCCATATACTTTACCTTCCAGTTGCCTCATTCCCTCCACACTTGTTATTGATTTCTTCTCCCTCCAAAATGGGACTGAGATGTCCTTACTTGGGCACTTCAGCTTGTTGAATTTTTGAGTTCTGTGAACTGTATCTTGGGTATTCTGTCCTTTGTTTTTTGGCTAATATTCACTTATTTGTGATTACATACCATGCATGTCCTTTAGGGTCTGAATTATTTCACTCAGGATGATATTTTCTAATTCCATCCATTTACCTTCAAAACACAGAATGTCCTCATTCTTAATAGCTGAGTAGTATTCCATTGTGTAAATGAACCACATTTTCTGTATTCATTCTTCTGTTGTGGGACATCTAGGTTGTTTTCAGCTTCTGGCTATCACAAATAACATTCTCTATTACTTCAAAAAGCCATTAAAAGCAAGCACCTTCTCATTTTTAAAGCAATTTATATCCTTTATTTCACTGAAAACAGATAACTATATTTAAGATAACTCATTTATAGAAACTCAGCCATTGAATAATGGTAATCAGTACTAATGTGGAGGCATAATATTATATTTCATCAACAGACATGTATATTTTAAAAGTCTTGCTGTAGTTTTAAAGCATTTAGAAGAGATAATATAATAAATAGTCTCTTGTATGTGTACACATGTGTAACATGGCATTTCAAAAATATTTTATGTACATTTTCTCATACATAACTAAATATATTTGGTGCTTGATTTTAACATTGATGTTCAAAAAAGCTAATTGGTTCAGCCATGGTCTCTCATTAGGATATGACAAGCAGAATATTGATATGAAGGAGTATAATGCTCATTTCTATTACACCAATCCCTCTTCTCTTAGCTGAGGAAAGCAAGAAAGTCGTCACATTGAAATACCTCTTTAGCAAAACTAGGGTATATTTTTATTGCCTTTTAACTGTTAATTTTTACATTCCCTTGTGTTTTTTAAATTATGGTCTCTATGATTATATGTACAATCCCTAATTTTATGCTTTCTTTTCAATGTAGAAACACACTATTCTTCATGGAAAATTTGTACCAGAAGTTTCCATGAGCATAAATGGAAAGTAATAAAAATGAAGAGATGCATAGCTAAGCATGGTCCAGTAGATATAATATAATACAAACTATATTGTCAGTTCTCTAATTATAATGAGTTAACTAAAAATTAATATTTTTGTTAGTAATTCAATATATTCAAATATTGTAATTCTGTTTTGTAAAATAATGCCATGTGTTATTCAATGCAATTTACTAATGATATATGTTACATTTTGTCTTCATAAAACTTGAAATTTGACATTTTACATTTACAGCACATATTAGCTTCAGCTAACTATATTTTATATGACCATTGTCTTCCCTATTAGAAAACAAACTCTATAACTTTGAAGAATGTTTTAAAGAGGATCATGGAAATGCCTATGTGCTGATTGAAAAAGGGCGCAGATACAATTTTTAGTCTTGTAGATATGAAAATTAATACAAACTTTTGCTTAAAGCAATCTAAAGCAGCATTTTATAACTTTAGTAATATTTATGTACTGGGCATTTTTGTGTTATTGTATTGTCTTTTGCATTATAGCATGGTAAATTATCCCTGGCACTTGGCCACATGGCAGTTTGATTTTCTCTCATCTGTAACAACAAAAATCTCTATAGAAGACACCAAATATCCCCTAAGAATGTAAGTAACGTCCGCAGTTGTTGAGAAAAAGTGATCTAAAGCATGTTTCCAAGAAAAAATTTTCAGATTCAAGCAGTATGATGCGCCTAAACTAAAGATTTTCAGAATCTGAGACCTGGATATCAGTTTTTCATTTGCTGTTAATGTGTGCATCTTGGAGAAATGTATAGGAAGAGTAAAAGTATTTGCATCCTTTTTCTAAGTATTTGCTGTTACCTTGGGCAGTAATTTGGAGCTGAGATTGAATTCATTAGATTTTCTTTCTTCAAAGGTTAGAGGGATAAACTTAAACCTCCCTAAGGAGAGAAAAAAAGTTAGTGAACGAAGAAAATAAAAGGAAATGGATGTTTCAATGGAAATTAATTTAACTATTTAGAAGAAGTATCCATGCATTAGCAAAAAATATTTGGGGAAAAATGTAGGTACATATTCACATATGCTATATACATGTCATTCATATGCCATTCCAAAACTAATTGGTCAGTTTTTAATGCCATAAAAAATTTGACATCATGACACCCTTCACAATAGCCACAAACAAAAATAAAGTATCTTGGTGTGACTCTAACTAAACAAGTGAAAGATCTGTATGACAGGAACTTCAAGTCTCTGAAGAAAGAAATTGAAGAAGACCTCAGAAGATGGAAAAATCTTCCATGCTCATGGATTGGCAGGATTAATATAGTAAAAATGGCCGTCTTGCCAAAAGCAATATACAGATGCAATGCATCACAATCAAAATCCCAACTCCATTTTTCATAGAGTTAAAAAGAGCAATTCTCAAATTCATCTGGAATAACAAAAAAACCAGGATAGCTAAAACTATTCTCAACAGTAAAAGAACTTCTAGGGGAATCAGTATCCCCGACCTCAAGCAGTACTACAGAGCAATAGTGTTAAAAAGTGCATGGTATTGGTACGGTGACAGGCAAGTAGATCAATGGAACAGAATTGAAGACCCAGAAATGAATCCACACTCCTATGGTCACTTGATCTTTGACAAAGGAGCTAAAACCATCCAGTGGAAAAAAGATAGCCTTTTCAACAAATGGTGCTGGTTCAACTGGAGGTCAGCATGCAGAAGAATGCAAATTGATCCATTCTTATCTCCTTGCACTAAGCTCAATTCCAAGTGGATCAAGGACCTCCACATAAAACCAGACACACTGAAACTATTAGAAAAGAAACTGGGGAAGAACCTTGAGCAAATGGTCACAGGGGAACATTTCCTGACCAGAACACCAATAGTTCATGCTCTAAGATCAAGAATTGGCAAATGGGATCTCATAAAATTACAAAGTTTACCTAAGGCAAAGGACACTGTGAAAAGAACAAAACTGCAACCAACAAATTGAGAAAAGATCTTTACCAAACCTACATCTGACAGAGGGCTAATATCCAAGATATACAAAGAACTCAAGTTAGTTAGTCTAACAAGAAGGTAGACTCCAGAGAGCCAAATATCCCTATTAAAAAATGAGGTACAGAGTTAAACAAAGAATTTTCATCTGAGGAATATCAAATGGCTGAGAAGCACCTAAAGAAATCTTCAGCATCCTTAGTCATCAGGGAAATGCAAATCAAAACAACCCTGAGATTTCACCTCACACCAGTCAGAATGGCTAAGGTCAAAAACTCAGGATACAATAGGTGCTGGTGAGGATATGGAGAAAGAGGAATACTCCTCCACTGCTGGTGGGATTGCAAGCTGGCACAACCACACTGGAAATCAGTATGGTGGTTCCTCAGAAAATTGTGCATGATACTACTGGAGGACCCTGCTATACCACTCCTGGGCACATACCCAGAGGATTCCCCAGCATGTAATAAGGACACATGCTCCACTATGTTCATAGCAGTCCTATTTATAATAGCCAGAAGCTGGAAAGAACCTAGATGCCTCTCAACGGATGAATGGATACAGAAAATGTGGTATATTTATACAATGGAATACTACTCAGCTATGAAAAACAATGAATTTATGCAATTCTTAGACAAGTGGGTGGAATTGGAGAATGTCATCCTGAGTGAGGTGACCCAGTAACAAAAGAACACACATGGTATGCACTTACTGATAAGCAGGTATTAGCCCAGAAGCTCAGAATACCTGAGAAACAATTCACATATCAAATGATGCCAAAGAAGAAAGAAAGAGAGGCTCCTGGTCCTGGAAAGGCTCAATGCAGCAGTGTAGGGGAATACCAGGACAGGGAAGTGGGAAGGGGTTGATTGGGGAACAGGGAGAGGGAAGAGGGCTTATGGGACTTTCGGGGAGGTGGGATCCAGAAAAGGGGAAATCATTTGAAATGTAAATAAATAATATATCTAATAAAAAATTGACATCTTCTATTCCCTGTCTATTAAAAGTACTACCATTCATAGCTTACAGTTGAAGATTACACTGCCAGAATCTCATTGCAGTCTGCTGACTGTATGTGGTCTATACAAAGTAATACATTTATTCATGTTCTTCTCAAATAATGAGCTCTTTCTATTTGCTTGCAGTAATTTAAATTTAGTACATATTTAATATTCTACTGAAGCTCTAGGTCATCTTTAAAGGTATCACCACTTAATCAATTCAGTCATCAAGTGCTTGTTTTGTGCTGAATCAAAATAATAAATTTTATATAGCTATTTTGTTTTAGTTGGTTATTTATTCATAGTGAGAAAAATCTTGAGGGAAATGGCTATATTTTTTTTCTTCCCAAACACTAAATACATAATCCTCTAGAAAGTACCCAGCAGCATGTTATAGATTGAATTCTCTGAGAAGCAGATTGTTAGTTGGAATTTAGTAAAAAGGCTAGAGAATAATGCAGATGCAAGAACATCAAACAACCCTATAGGGAACCCTAGAGCTAGAATAGCCCTCGCTGGGCTGAAATTCCCAGACTTTTACAGCCATACATGATGTTATTGCATGTGGGATTCTCCCAACAGTGTAACCTTGGTCTGCCCTTAAAGGGGTTGAATGTGCCAACAGCAACTGGAGCATCAAACCTTCTCTTGAAAAGGTATCCAAATGACACCTTTCTACAGGTTTTGAAGAAGGAGCTACATAAAAGCTGTTCAGTGAGTACTGAATGAGAGAAAATATGTCAGTGATACTATCTTAAAGAAGGGATCGAAGAGATTTTCTTTGCCAACCCAATCTATTGTGCTCCTTTATAGCTAATTAGATGGCTTCTGTAAAAAAAAAAAGTCATTCCATGATAAAATGGTGATTAAGGTAGTGACTTAATGCAGATTATTCTATCAAGGAATAGATGTGACAGAAGTTTCAAAGGTCTACAAGGTATTGATATTATCTTGAGACTAAGATCACATAAAAGTTATGACTTACAGTTTTAGATCTTATTATCTTTGGGCTGCAAAAAGTTTCTACATGGCATTTAGGATAAATGTACATTTCAACATGAATATTATCTTTGGAAATGATGAGATTTCTTCAATAAACAGCTGGGGATCCAATTTTACAACTTATAAATTGTAAAAAGATCATCATACTTTAATTTCTACTTAGTATAGCAATCAAAGACTTCTGAATCCTGCATTGATTAGAATGTGTTTCCCTGTATCATAGAATAAAGTGACAGGAAAAATAAATTCCCCAAACAAGAGTCAAAAATGGACCATTTACCAGATCTTCAGTTGACAGAGGAATTAAGACAAAAACTTAGCCAATGCCCACAGAACTACACTCCAATTCTTATCTCCACCCTTGTGTTCTCAGAGTCATCCTGATTGGAGAATAGAGACAGGTTGCATATCCATTCCACACTATAAGAGTAAATAAATAATTTAAAACCATGCTCACGAAAATTTGTCAATAAATATATTTTGGGGTTCATAATTTCTTGAAAATGTTAAAAATATTTATTAACAATATGCAATACAATAAATAAAGTATTGTCAGTCTTCATGCTTCTACAATAACACTCTACTCGGAGATTAGTGTCATAAATACCACCCACACTTAACCTAAATAGAGAGGCTGATATTCAATACACAAAAAACTACCATATAAAACATTGTGAATTACCAGCTTGCAATTCCACCAGCAATGGAGGAGTGTACCTCTTTCTCCACATCCTTCAGCATTGCTGCCCCCTGACTTTTTGATTCTGGACATTCTGACTGGTGTGAGGTGCAATCTCAGGGTTGTTTTGATTTGCATTTCCCTGATGATTAAGGATGTTGAACATTTCTTTAGATTTTTCTCACCTGTCCAGTATTCCTCAGTTGAAAATTCTTTGTTTAACTCTGTAGCCCATTTTTAATAGGGTTATTTGGTTCCCTGGAGTCTAACTTCTTGAGTTCTTTGTATATATTGGATATTAGCCCTCTATATGATGTAGGATTGGTAAAGATCTTTTTCCAATCTGTTGGTATGCTATTTTGTCCTATTGACAGTGTCCTTTGCCTTACAGAAGCTTTGTAATTTTATGAGGTGTCATTTGTCAATTCTTGATCTTAGAGCATACGCTATTGGTGTTCTGTTCTGGAAAATTTCCCCTATGCCCATGTGCTCCAGATTCTTCCCCACTTTCTCTTCTGTTAGATTCAGTGTATCTGGTTTTATGTGGAAGTCCTTTATCTACTGGACTTGAACTTTGTACAGGGAGATAAGAGTGGATCAATTTGCATTCTTCTGTATGTTGACTACCAGTTGGCCCAGCACCACTCATTGAAAATGCTGTCTTTTTTCTGTTGGATGGTTTTAGCTCCTTTGTCAAAGATCAAGTGACCATAGGAGTGTGGATTCATTTCTGGGTCTTCAATTCTATTCCATTGATCTTCCTGCCTGTCACTGTACCAATACCATACAATTTTATCACTATTGCTCTGTAGTATAGCTTGAGGTCAGGGATGCTGATTCCACCAGACATTCTTTTATTGTTGAGAATAGTTTTCTCTATCCTGTGTTTTTTTGCCATTCCAAATAAATTTGGAAATTGTTCTTTCTAACTCTGTGAAGAACTGAATTGGAATTTTGATAGGTATTGCATTGAATCTGTAGATTGCTTTAGATAAGATGGACATTTTTACTATATCAACCCTCCCAATCCATGAGCATGGGAGATCTTTCCATCTTCTTTAATTTCTTTCTTCAGAGACTTGAAGTTCTTGTCATACAGATCTATCACTTGTTTGGTTAGAGTCACACCAAGGTATTTTATATTATTTATGACTATTGTGCAGGGTGTCATTTCCCTAATTTCTTTCTCAGCCACTTTATCCTTTGAGCATAGGAAAGCTACTGATTTGTTTGAGTTAATTTCATATCCTGCCACTTTGCTGAAGTTGTTTATCAGGTTTAGGAGATTGCTGGTGGAATTGCAAGATGGTAAAACCACTCTGGAAATCAATTTGGCAGTTCCTCAGAAAAATGAACATAGCACTATTTGAGGACCCAGTTATACCACCCCCAGGCATATACCCAGAAGATGCTCCAACATGCAACAAGGACACATACTCCACTATGTTCATAGCAGTTTTGTTTATAATAGCCAGAAGTTGGAAAGAACCCAGATGACCCTCCACGGAGGAATGGATACAGAAAATGTACGTTTATACAATGGAGTACAACTCAGCTATTAAAAACAATGAATTCATGAAATTCTTAGGCAAATTAATAGAGCTAGAAAATATCATCCAGAGTGAGGTAATAGGATCACAAAGGAACACACATGGAATCCACATGCCAATAAGTGGATATTAGCCCAAAAGCTTGGAATACCCAAGATACAACTCACAGACCACATGAAGCTCAAGAAGAAGGCAGCCCAATGTGTTGGTAAATTGATCTTTAGTGGAAAGCGGATCAAAATACCCATGGTTCACATCCAACCAATAGAATGTGCATAGGCTCCCCAATATAGCATCTAGAGAAAAGATCCAAGGAGTTGAAGATGTTTGCAGCTCTGCCGGAGAAGCAATAATATGTACCAACCAGTACCCCCAGAGCTCCCAGGGGCTAAACTACCAACCAAAGAGTACACATGGAGGGACCAGTGGCTCCAGTTACGTATGTAGCAGAAGATGACAGTTTCAGACATCAATGAGAGGAGAGACCATGAGTGTTGTGAAGCCTTGATTCCCCAGAATAGGGGAATGCAAGTCAGGAAATTGGGAGGAGAGAGTGAGCAGGAGGAGGGGGGACGGGATAGGGGATTTTCAGAGGGTTAACATGGAAAGGAGATACAATTTGAAATGTAAATAAAGCAAATATTTAATAAAAAAGATTTAAAAACATTTAAAAGAAACAAAACATTGTGAATAAGGTTTTTGTTGACAATATAATAATTAGTGCTGGGTTGATGAGAAGAAATATTTGGAAACTGTGTTTTGAGGAATCAAGCATTAAAATGAAGAAAATTTCTTCCCATTTGAGAATCTTTCCATTAAAATACAATTTGGTATATGAATGTAGTGACACAACATTGCCCATGAATAACACCAAAATGCTTTCTGTAAGTTGTTCTACCTCTGCTGTCATCCTAGCAATTTAATTTTCAATGGAGAATTGCAAATCTCTTTAGCCACCACTCTGATACTCTATATTTTTCATAAAGAGTTAAATTTATATGGTCAAAAAATTTTAAGTATATTATATAAATCATCAGAGCTTCTTTCTTTTAAAAATAATATGTATACTTTTTCTTGGAAAATTTCATTCATTTTATAATATTTTTGTATCTTATCCACCTTTGACCAACTCTTCTAATGCCCACCCCAAGATACAAGAAACAATATTCCTCCAATATCATATCTTTTTTTATTATTATGGTTGTTCTTTTTATTGGCTTTACTGGGAAAAATTTGTCAACCAATGAGGATGAACGCAAACAATTTAATAGAGTTAAGTATCAGTAGAATACCCATTTGTTAAAAACATGCTCAAGCCAAAAGTTAAATATTTATTGGGTATCTGGCATAAATGCAGGCCTGTGAATAACTCAGTAATGAATAACTTAATAAAAGCATACTAGGTAAAGGTGAAAATATAGAGAAATGATACATGACAAATTAATGATAAGGTTGTATATTACCAAATTATGTATCAAAAGTGTAAAAATGTATCCTTCAACACAGATAATCTATATACAAAAGGATCCTGCAGAGATTGGTCTCTATAGACATCAATGTTCATTATATTATTATTTATAAAAAAAACAAAACAAGAAATAATGCTTATTAGGTAGTTTATTAAATTATAGGTCTAAATGAAGGCCATAAGATAACTAAAATCTGTAATATTTATATATAATAACAAAAAGTTGTCCAAAACATTATGTAAAAGACTTATTTCAGATTCCATTTTATATACTATGATCCCATTTGCTAATTTGTAAAAAACCTTTAAGATATAATTATATAGAGTATGAAGAAAAATAACTTTAATATATATCAGATAGTGAAATTAAATAGTTTATTTTTCTTTTCTTATTCCTATTGTGAGATTGATTTTGTCCTTACCTATAACACACATGGCTCATTGAAATATTCTGACTTGAGGAGTGTATGAGTAGATTCCCTGTGAAGAATAAACAATACTTTTAATGTATCATATGGGGTAGTTTAAGATATCTATGTAGCAATGCTCATTCTGAGAAGAAATTCGAATTTTTTCATTTGCATTGCATAGACTAGCTGCTTCATTCTGCACCAAAAAGAGAGAAAAAAATTGATCTGAGAAAGTTTTCAGATACATTCCCAGAACATTTCCCTAGACAATATGTGACAGCTTTAAAGGAACTGTATTTTATGCTTGAAGTTAACTTTTCAGTAAGGATTATTGCTTGTCTAGAATTTAATTATGTCTTTGAGGTGGAAACATATTTTAGTAAGCTCAAGAGTAGCTTACTAATGCATGTTAATTCCTATGAATTGGTGATGTAAGAAAACAAATAATGGAGCAGAGAAACAAGTTTTGTCTTTTTTGTAGAGAGAAAAAAAGCAACAAATTCATATCAGCTCTTTATGAATATGTTCAAGAAAGTACAGGGAAAATACCCATTACACATTTAAAAATAAAAATAAAACTTTGTGGTTTTTGTAAATAAATCTCTCCATATGAAAGTAGGCATACTGCTGTTGTAGGGATGAATTCAATGGTGACTTTAAAAGTTATGGACTAATGGTGGACTTAGGTCAATATCTGCAATCTTAAGCTTTGTGGTAAAACATAGCAGAACTTATTCTCAGCTCAAATGGACTATCTCCCTAGCTCTATATCAAATCTACTCAAACAGAAACAATAGATATTTTCAGAACAGTTACTGCTTGTATTTTTATGTTGCATTGTGTTCTCTTTAAAAATATTTTAACCATTTATGTCTTCTTGAAAATGAGCATGAGTTGCAAAACTAATCTATTATTCAATTTTCTTATCATTTCCTTCTTATTCTTCTATTTCACCTGTCTCTTCTTTTTGATCTTAGTTTTTATCACAAGCACTGGTTTTGCATCTCCACCTGTCTGCAGGATGTCATTACTAAATCATTCTAATACTTTTCTCTATTCACACCCCTTAATAACCTCATGGATCTGTTAATGAAAAATTCATTTTCTCAGGCATCCATAATTATCCTGAAGGAGTGATGATACATTCAGAGCTAAAATGTTGGAGTAACAAGTTTAGGATACTGGTAATAATGGGACTAATGTAGTTTCTACGTTGAATTAGAAAACACATACAAAGATCAGCAAGATTGACTAGGTTAGTCTCATGTATTCTTTGTCATTAGTGAAATAAATGTGAAATTCTGAAAGTAGCAAGTCTTAGAAAATTTTCTCAAATTTTAAACCACCAAATATGTAGTATAAAACAATTGAATGTGTTAATTAAAAAAAATGTATCAAGGTGCCCCCTGGGCCAGGCCAAGCTACCCTGAGCAGCCTGCTCTCCCAGGGAGACTTCCATACTTCTGCTACCTCTCTTTCACCTCCATCAGACCTGAGACTCCTGAACCATACAGTTCAGCTTCTCTTTCTCCATCCACCTTCCTGCTGGTTGATCCCTCTTGGCCATACCAAGCTACCTTGAACAGCTGTCTAGCACATGGTAACGTCCATTCTCCTGCCAACCCTCTACCCACCTTCAACAAACCTGAGGATCCTGAATCTTACAGACCTGCAAGTCCAGAAACATAAAGTCCATGGCTGCCTGTCAGAACATTGAGGTTCACCCCCATCCCAATACCTACTACAACCAGAGACCAAAACCATCCAAATGGCTAAATACCCTCAAAAGAACACAATCAACAAATCCCAGGGCAATATGATTCCTCTAAAACACAGCTACCCAACTACAACAAGCCCTGAATATCCTAATCCACCTGAAACACAAGAAAATGACCTTAAACTCAATCTTATAAAGATGATAGAGTCCTTTTAAGAGGAAATGAATATACCAAAAGGAGCAAGTCATGGTTGTCTCCAAAGGGGTCCTGCAAGAGCCTTACACATACAGAGGCAGATGCTAGCAGCCAATCACTGGACTGGGAGTGGGGTCCCAAATGGAGGAATTGGAGGGCAGACTGGAGGAGCTGAAGGGGTTTACAGCACCATGGGAAGAACAACGATGATGACCACCTAGATGCTCCAGGACTCCCAGGGACTAAACCATCAACCAAGTGGTACACATGGTTCCAGCCAAAAATGTGACAGAGGAATGCCTTGTCAGGCATCAGTGGGATGAGAGGTCCTTGGTCCAGTGAAGGCTCAATAGATATGCCAACAAAGGGAAATCGGGGGGGGTGAGGGGAGGTAGGAGTGGGTCGGGTGGAGGGGCATATACTTGGAGGCAGGGGGTGGGAGGAGGGGTTGGGTGTTTTCAGGGAGGAGAGAAACCAGAAAAGTTTTAGCATTTGAAATGTAAATGAAGTTTGTATTTAATAATAAAAAGAAATGGATAAATGCCAAGAAGAAATAAAGAAAAATACAATCAAACAGATAGAAGTCTTTAAAGAAGAAACAAATAAATCCCGTAAAGACATATAAGAAAGCACAATTAGACAGGTGAAGGAAATAAATAAACCATGCAAGACCCGAAACTGGAAATAGAAGAAATAAAAACACACAAACTGAGGAAAACCGGAGATGAAAATCCTAAGGAAGAGAACAGGAACAATAGATGCAAGCATCACCAACAGAATACATGAGATAGAAGAGAGAATCTCAGGTGTAGAAGACCCAATAGAAGAAATTGAAACATCAATCAAAGAAAAAGTTAAGTAAGATAAATTTCTGACACAAAACATCCAGGAAATTTTGGATACCATGAAAATAGTTAACCTAAAAATAATAGGAATAGAAGAATAGGAGTCCCATAAAATATTCTCAACAGAATTATAGAAGAAAATGTTCCCAACCTAAAGAAAGAAATGCCTATAACCATGCAAGAAGCTTATAGAACACTAATTAGACTGACCCAGAAAAGAAAATCCTGCAACATAATAATAAAGAAAAACAATAGCAAAGAAAGAATATTAAATGCAGCAAGGAAAAAAGACCAGGTAACATACAAAAGCAGACCTATCAGAATTATACACAACTTTTGAAGTGAGAGTCTAAAAGATTAAGTGGCCTGGATCGATATCTTGCAACCTCTAAAGAAAAAAATCATGGGTGCCAACCTAGACTACTTATAACCAGCAAAACTCTAAGTTACCAAGGATAGAGAAAACAAGATATGTCAAGAGAAAACCAAATTCAAAAATATCTTCCCACAAATCCAGCCCTACAGAAAACAATAAAAGGATATCCCCAATCCAAGAAGTATAGCTATATCAAAGAAAACATAGGAAATAAGTAATTCCCTACTAGTAAACACAAGGAAAGCACATACATACACGCAGAAAGAGAGATGTGGAGAGAGGGAGAGGGAGAGAGAGAAGGAGGAGGAGGGACAGAGAGAGAGAGAGGAGGGAGGGAGTGGGAGAGGGAGAGAGAGAAGGGGGAGGGGAGGAGGACAGGGAGGGGAGAGAGAGGGGGGAGACAATAACAACAAAAAGATCAAAATAACAGGAAATATCATTCCATTCACTGGTCATTAATACCTCTCAAAGATAATGGACTCAATTCTCCAATAAAAGGACACAGACTCCCTTCTGGTTTCCATTTGCACCTTGGAGCTGACCTTGTGACATAGATCTTCACACCCTAATCCCACCCAGAGATAGCTTGGCCCCCAGTTGTGCTGACATACCTAAGCTCACAGGTGAGATTGCTACTGCCACCCAGTACCTGGCCCAAGTGGGATCAGGAACCATTGAGCAGTTGGAGACATGATCCTTCTGGTTTCCAAATGCCCCTAGAGCTGACCCTGTGCTGTAGCTACCTGTATCCCTATCCTGCATGGAGATAGCTTAACTCCAAGGAGTGCCAACAGACCTAAGAGCATAGGAGTGCTGATACACCCAGGCTAAACAGGCTCACATGAGGGAAAAGCTCCAGTCAGAGACAGCAAGACCAGTTAACACCAGAGATAAGCAGATGGTGAGAGGCAAGGGCAAGTATATTAACAACAGAAACTAAAGGTAATTATCATCTTGAGAACCCAGTTCTCCCACCACAACAAGCCCTGGATACCCCAACATACTGAAAATCAATATTCTGATTCATAATCACATCTCATGATGCTGATAGAGGACTTTAAAAAGTACATAAATAACTCCCTTAAAGAAATACAGGAGAAAAACGTAAACAGGTAGAAACCATCAAAGAGGAAACACAAAAATCCCTTAAAGAATTACAGGAAAACACAACCAAGCAGGTGAAAGAATTGAACAAAACCTTCTAAGATCTAAAAATGGAAATAGAAACAATAAAGAAATCACAAAGGGAGAAAACCCTGGAGACAGAGAGCCTAGGAAAGAGATCAGGAGTCATAGATGCAAGCATCGCCAACAGAATACAAGAGATAGAAGAGAGAATCTCAGGTGCAGAAGATACCATAGAAAACATTGACACAACAGTCAAAGAAAATGCAAAATTCACAAAGCTCCTAACCCAAAACATCCAGAAAATCCAGGACATAAACACGTTCATCAAAACAGCTGGATATAAAATTAACTCAAACAAATCAGTAGCCTTCCTCTACGCAAAGGATAAATGAGTTGAGAAAGAAATTAGGGAAACCACACCCTTAACAATAGTCACAAATAACATAAAAATTTCTTGGTGTGACTCTAACCAAGCAAGTGAAAGATCTGCATGACAAGAACTTGAAGTCTCTGGAGAAAAATACTGAAGAAAACCTCAGAAGATGGAAAGATCTCCCATGGTCATGGATTGGCATGACTAAAATTGTAAAAATGGCCATTGTACCAAAAGAAATTTACAGATTCAGTGAAATCTCCATCAAAATTCCAACTCATTTGTTTCACAGAGATGGAGAGAACAATTCTCAAATTCATTTGGGACAACAAAAAACCCTGGAGAGTGGAAACTATTCTCAACAACATGAGAACTACTAGGGGAATCAACCATCTCAGACCTTAAGTTGTACTCCAGAGCAATAGTGATAAAAACTGCATGGTATTGGTACAATGACAGGCAGGTAGATCGATAGAATAGAACTGAAGACCCAGAATTAAACCCGAACACCTATGGTCACTTGATCTTTAACAAGGAAGCCAAAACAATCTAGTGGAAAAGATACAGCATATTCAACAAATGGTGCTGGTTCAAGAGGTGATCTGCATGTAGTAGAATGCAAATTGATTCATTTTTATCTCCTTGTACGAAGCATAAATCTATGTGAATTGAGGATATCCACATAAAACCAGATACACTGAATCTAATAGAAGAGAAAGTAGATAAGATCCTTCACCACATGGGCATAGGGGAAAATTTCCTAAACAGAACAACATTGGCCCAGGCTCTAAGATGATCTATAGACAAACGGGACCTCATAAAATTGAAAAGCTTCTGTAAGGCAAAGGACACCGCCTTCAGGACAAAGCAGTAACCTACAAATTGGGAAAAGATCTTTACCAATCCTACATTCAATACAGGGCTATTATCTAATACATACAAAGAACTCAAGAAGTTAGACTCAAAAGAAGCAAAAAACCATATTAAAAATAGGGTACAGAACTAAACACAGAATTTTCAAGTGAGGAATACCGAATGGCTGAAAAGCACCTGAAGAAATGTACAACATCTAATAAGTGGGTATTAGTCATGAAATACAGATACCATACTACAGTCCACAAACCCAAAGAAGCTAAACAAGAAGGAAAGCCCAAGCCAGGAAGCTTGCATCTCTCTTAGAAGGGGGAAGAAAATAGTCATAAGATGTAGATGGAGGGAGTGAACTGGGATGGAGGGGGATGTGGAGCGGAATGGGGGATTCAGGATCATATGTGGAGAAGGACAGAAGAGATGGCTGCCTGGCCATGAAAATTAATGGAAAACTACAACTGACATGGTGAGGAGGTAGGGGACATTTCCAGGATAAGACAGAAACCTGGAATAAGGGAGGCACCCAAGAATCAATGGAGTTGACCTTAGCTGTTACTCACAACTTTGGGGATATAGAACCTGAAGAAGCCACCTCCTATAGCCAGGCAGGAACCCCAGTGAAGCAATAAAGACACCAAACCAAGCACATAATTTTTTATCCCTAAATTTATCCTGTCTCCAAGAAATGCAAGCAGGGGTGATGGAGCAGAGACTGAGGGAAGGTCCAACCAATAACTGGCCCAACTTGAGACCCATCCCATGGGCAAGTACCAATCCCTAACACTACTAATGGTACTCTGTTGTGCTTGCAGACAGGTTGGTGTTGTCCTCAGAGAGGCTCCACCCAGAAGCTGGCTCAGACAGATATAGATGCCCATATCCAGTTGGTAGAGCTTGGGGACTCTTTTTTATGAGTATTACTTTTATTTTTTTACAGTCTACTCATTACCCACCTTCAGGTCTTCCCTCCCACAGTTCCTTTTTCCATTTCTCCTTCCCCATGTATCCAAGATGTCCTCACCCCTCCTGTGGAAAAATAGAATAGGAACTCCACAGGAAGAACAACAGCATTGACTAACTTGGACCCTTGGGGCTCCCAGAGTCTGAATCCCCATCAAGTGAACATACACAGACTGGGTCTAGGTCTCCCTGCACATATGTAGCAGATGTGTAGCTTGGTCTTCATGTGGGTCCTGAACAACCAGAATGTGGTCTATCCCAAAATGTGTTGCCTGTTATGTGGGATATGTTCTTTTAGCTGGGCTGCCTTGTATGGCCTCAGTAGGAGAGGAAGCACCTAGCCTTGCAGTTACTTGATGTTGCAGGGTGGGAGTGATGCACAGGGTACCCCCACCTGCTGAGAGAAAGGGGGAAGGGAGAAGGATTATGGGGTGACTTGCAGGAGACAGTGAGTAGGATGTAAAGTGAAGAAGTAAAAGCAATAAATTAAATAAAAAATGTATCAAGATGACAAGATGTTGAAACCAGCTGCAATGGTAACTGTTTCCAATTTCACCACATAACAACAGCCTGAGACATAAGGAATGTTGTATAAGTTTAGGGTTACTTTGTGAACTCTAAGCCATCAAAAGCTATATAGCAAGACCTTTTATTATACAACAAAGTTAATGACAAATACAACAAAGTTAAATGAATGCACAATTACACACACACACACACACACACACACATACCTACACACACATGCACACATTTATACATAAAAATGTGTGTGTGTTTATGTATAGGTGTATGTGTATTTAAAATGGACACTTTAAAAAGACATTGCTTGCAGATTTTTCATTTTGTCAGATAACCATGGGTCTTAGTGATTATCATTTTTATCATCTAAGATGAGATCATTACTGACATTTTAAAAAAAGTGAGAAATGAAACCAAACTTAAAGGATTTTAATTTAGAATGGCCTTTCAATTTAATTAATCTTTATGGCATTAGACATTTATCTCTGATATTCAGCATTTAAGGTTGAAAACTTCTGTTCAGTTTCCAATTCAAAAGTTTTAAGAATAAGATCAATGTGTTTTGTTCAAAACAAACTGTGGTTGCTATGATTTGCTTTAGATGATTTCCTTGCTATTAGTGTTTAGAAAATTATGTGTGAACTTCTAGAAAATGCATGCTTTTGGCGATGTATTAATTGCTTGGCTTTTTGCCTAGATTGATTCTTGGGTGCTACAAAAAATAAAAAAGAATATCCTTAAATGGAATGATTTCAAGAGATGATTTTTTAGAACTTAGAGTTGGAAAGAGTTAGAATTTTTGCTGTGATCTGTAAGCTATGATTCATTTGTTTCCAATCTACTCTTTCCCATGTTGGTATAATTTTTACTGTAATATATTTTGTGCCAATCTCTTCTCAGTTGAAATACCTTGTTACCCTTTGTTGATTACAAGGTACAAAGGACAGCATATTTCATAGCAGTGATCCTCAGGAAAAAAATACATCATTCTAGAGAATATTTTTGAAATTTTGTACATCTATTTTGAGTAAAGATGATTGTTGGGAAAGAGCTTTGCTGTCATTTAGTAATAAAGATTCATGAAGGTGGTACACAGGAACTTTAGCATATGATCGTTTGTTTTATATGAATTTTGAATGCCTTTTTAGATATTTATTTAAGTCCAGGTTTCTGAGAGAAATAAATATTTAAATCTCAGTATCATTCTTAGCCTGAATATTGATACCCTACTACAAAAAAATGCCAAATTGACTTATTTTAATATATATCATATTATTTTGGATAAAATAAAAATTGAAGGAATAATGTGCATGTTTGTAAATTTGTTAGTTTTAGTTTTCAATATGACATGAACTCCAGTTACCTGGGAATTGGGTCTCAGTAAGGTACGGTCTAGATTATGTTGACTTATAGATATGCCTGTCGATGATTATCATGATTATTAATTGATATAAAAGATTCAGTACACTGTTGGCAGCATCATTTCCTAGAAAACTATATAAGATTAGAGAAATCTAGCCTGGAGAAATGGATCAGTGTTTATTACTTTAAAAGGACTTCACACTGGTTCTCAACTACACCAGGTGGCTCAAAGCATTACTTAGTTCCAGGTCCAGGGTGATTTTGTGACTCTAGTCTCCATAGGCACCTGAACTGATGTGCATATACCTACATACAGACACCCATATGCACAGACACCCATATACACATATTAAAATAATGAAATAGATAAATCTGTAACTAAAAAGGGGATTTTGTGCCTCTAGCTTCCATAAGCACATGAACTGATGTGCACATACTCACACACAGACACCCATATATACAAACACCCATATACACATATTAAAATAATGAAATAAATCTGTTAATGAAAAATGTAGAAAGCAAATTAGGCATGTGTAAGTAAACATGTGAATATGTATGCATTCATTTTTCTCTGCTTTTGACAATGGTTATGAAGTGACTACTTGCATGTAGATCCTGCCTTAACTTTACCACAATGATGAACTCTAACCTAGAATTGTAATATGAAATAAATACTTTTCTCCTTTAAGTTGTTTTTGAACAGATAATTTTATCATAGTCACAGAAATGAAACAGGACAGACTACTCCACCTGTTGTGAATACCTTCCTATCATTTTAGATAAGTATATGGTACCTGAGATAACAATTCAAATAAAACTAATTTCTCTGGCTATTCAACTGTCAAATTAATGGGAGGTCCACAATAAAGGTTTAAGCAATGATTGACTTGATTATGTCATCTATTGTAGCTATGCCCAAATATCTATATATTGAAACTTATTGATTTAACTTTCAATGTCATTCGTAATGCTGCATAGGAGGCATTCTATGAAATTTTAATTATGTGTGTATATAGGTTATATTTATTGTAAGCTATTTCTATACATTGAATGAGGTTCATGATATGATTGTTTTAAAAATAAGTTTATTGTGGCCTATCACCCACTGTTCTAACCTTGGACATAGGTTAGACTCATACCCTAATCCTCACATCAACTGGGGCCCTATAAAACCTGACAGATACAGGTTATGTCCTGCCTTATCTGAGCCCATTCTTTCGTCTATCTGTACTTGCTGCTGACTGGACTTCCACACGCTAAACCATAGCTCTGCCTGTCTCCCAGGAAGACTGTTCTAATCAGGGACACAGGAGGCCTGCTCTAATCAGAGAAACAGCTCTTCCTAATTCACAGGATGCCTGTTCTTATCTAGGACACACAGTTCCACCTGCCTCCTCTGAGACCTGCTCCAATCCAGAACAACTAGGCGAGCAAACACCAGAGACAACAAGATGGTGAAAGACAAGCACAAGACCATAATCAACACATTAGAAACAACCTCTCCTACTACAGCAAACCCTGAATATCCTAAAACCTGAAGAGTAAGATTCTGACAGTAATTCCATCTCCTGAAGATGACAGAGGCTTTAAATAGGAACATAAAATTACCTAAAAGAAATAAAGGAAGCCGGGCGGTGGTGGTGCACACCTTTAATCCCAGCACTTGGGAGGAAGAGGCAGGCGGATTTCTGAGTTCGAAGCCAGCCTGGTCTACAGAGTGAGTTCCAGGACAGCCAGGGCTGCACAGAGAAACCCTGCTTCGAAAAACCAAAAAAAAAAAAAAGAGAGAGAGAGAGAGAGAAATAGAGGAAAACACAGGCAAATAGGTAGAAGCTCTTAAATAGGAAACAAATTCTTTAAAGGAATATGGGAAAATACAAATCAAGCAGGTAAAGGAAATGAACAAAATGGTCCATGACCTAAAAATGGAAATGGAAGCAATAAAGAAAATACAAATGGAGGAAATCCTGGAGACGGAAAACCTAGGGAAGAGAACAGGAACTACAGATGCTAGCATCATCAGCAGAATACAAGATGTGCAAGAGAGAATCTCAGGCATAGAAGATACAATCTGTCAAAGAATATGCAAAGTGTAAAAAGTTACTAACCTAAAACATCCAGGAAATTTGGGACACAATGAAAGGACCAAAACCAAGAATAATAGGAATAGAAAAGGGGAAAGATTCCCAGTTCAAAGGGCCAGAAATAATCTTCAATGAAATCGTATAAGAGAACTTCCTTAAACTAATGAAAGTGATGGCCATAAATGTACAAGAAAACTACAGTACAAGAAGTATATTGAACCATAAAAGAAAATCCTCCCATCACACAATAATCAAAACACTAAATGCATAGAACAAAGAAAGAATATTAAAAGCTACAAGGGAAAGGTCAGGTAACATATAAAGTCAATCCCATCATAATTATACACAACTTGTCTTTAGAGATTCTAAAAGCCAGAAAGTACTCTATAGATGTCTTGGAGAACCTAAGAGACCACAGATGTAGGCCAAGATTACTAAACCAAGCAAGACATTCAATTACCATAAATAGGAAAAACAAGATAGTCCATGAAAAACCAAATTTAAACTATATATTTCTACTAATTCAGTCCTACAAAGGATATTACAAGAAAAACTCCAAACATAAGGATAACTACACCCAAGAAAACACAAGAAATTAATCATCTCACAAAAATACCAAAAGAATCTCACACACACACACACACACACACACACAAACAAAATATAACCACCAACAACAAAATAACAGAAGCAAACAACCATTGGTCATTAATATCTCTCTAAGTCAATGGACTTGCATCACCAATAAAACTACACAGTCTAACAAATTGGATACACATATAGGATCTATCACTCTGCTGCATACAAGAAACACAACTCAGCAATAAGGATAGACATTACCTTAGAATAAAGGGCTAGAAAAAAATTTTCCAAGCAAATAATCCCAAGAAACAAGCTGGAGTAGCCATTCCAATATCTAATAAAATAGATTTTCAACCAAAAGTAATCAAGAGAGATGGAGAAGGAAACTTGATACTCTTCAAAGGAAAAATTCAACAAGACGAAATCTCAATTCTAAATATCTATGACCTACATGCAAGGGTACACACATATATATAACAGAAACTTTATTATGCTGAAGACACACATTGAAACCCACACAAAAATAGTGGGAGACTTCAACATCACAGCCTCACCAATGGGCAGTTCATTGCAACCAAAACTAAACAGACACACAATGAAACTAAGAGAAGTTATGAACCAAATAGACTTAACCTATATCTACAGAACATATCACCCCAAAACAAAACAATATACATTTTTCTTAAAATCTCAGAATTCCTCCTCTGAAGCTGACTAAACAGGAAACAAGATAAACCTCAACAGATAGAAGATTGAAACAATTCCATGCATTCTATCAGATCATCACTAACTAAAGCTGGACTTCAACATCAACAGAAAACTCACATACTCATGGAAACTGGATAATTATCTACTCAAAAATAACTTGGTCAAGAAAGAAATAAAGAAACTAAAGACTTTCTAGAATTCAATAAAAATGACGGCATACCATGTCAAAATTTACAGGACCCAATGAAAGCAGTATTAACAGGAATATTCACAGCACTAAGTACCTTCATAAAGAAATTGGAGATATCCTACATTAGCAACTTAAAAGCACACCTGAAAGCTATAGAACAAAAAGAAGCAAACATACCTAAGAGGAGTAGATGGAAATAACTGGAAAAACTCAGGGCTGAAGCCAACCAATTAGAAACAAAGAATCAACAAACCCAAGAGCTGATTCTTTGAGAAAACCATTAAGATATATACTAACTAACAGGCACAGAGACAGTATCCAAATTAACATGATCAGAAAAGAAGAGGGAGACATAACAACAGAAACTGAGAAAATTAAAAAAAAAATTAGGTCTTGCTTCAAATGCCTACACACACACACACACACACACAGAGAGAGAGAGAGAGAGAGAGAGAGAGAGAGAGAGAGAGAGAGAGAGAGAGAGAGAGAGACCAAAAAAAAGCCCTGAAAAATCTAAAAGAGATGTATGATTTTCTAGAAAGATACCATGTACCAAAGTTAAATCAAGATCAGGTATACTAAATAGTCCCAAATCCCCTATGGGAACAGAAGCAGTTATTAAAAAAAAAAAAAAAAAAAAAAAAAAAACCTCCCAACCAAAAGAAGCCTATGGCAATATGGTTTTATTGAGCAATTCTACCAGAATTTCAAAGAATATCTAATACCAAAATTACTCAACTTATTCCACAAAACAGAAACAGACAGAACATTACCTAATTCATTCTCTGAGGCCATAGTCACCCTGATACCTAAACCACACAAAGATCCAACAAAGACAGAAAACTTGAGACCAAATTTTGTTTATGAACATTGAAGCAATAATACTAAAAAATATATCAACTAAACTCAAGAACACAGTAAAATCATCATTTACCATGATCAAGTAAGCTTTACCCCAGGGAGGCATGCATGGTTCAATATACAAAAATCCATCAATGCAATCCACTACATAAACAAACTCAAAGGAAAAATATCATATGATTATCTCATTAGATGCTGAAAAAGCCTTTGATTAATCTAAAACCCATTCGTGTAAATATCTTGGAGAGATGCAGAATTCAAGAAACAAACGAAATTTAATAAAAGCAATATACAACAAGTCAATAGCCAACATCAAATTAAATAGAATGAAACTTGAAGCAATCCCACAGAAATCAAGGACAGGACAAGCCTGCACACTTTCTCTCTATCTGTTAAATCTAGTACTTAAATTCTAGCTAGAGCAGTAGGTGATAAAGGGGATACAAATTTGAAAGAAAGAAGTTAACGTACCACTATTCAATGATAATATGTTAATATACATAAGTGATCATCTCTACCAAAGAACTTCTACAGCTGATAAATAATTTTGGCAACATGGCTGGATATAAAATTAACTAAAGGAAAGCAGTAGCCTTCCTTCTTACAAATGATAAATAGGTTGAGAAAGAAATTAGGGAAACAACCCCCTTCACATATGCCATAATGACATAAAATATTTTAATTTAACTCTAACCAAGCAAGTATGACAAAAACTTCAAGTCCCTGAAGAAAGAAATGAAAGAGTACAACAGAAGTTGGAAAGATCTTCCATTTTCACGGATAGGTAGGATTAACAGTAAAAATTGCCATCTTACTAAAAGCAATCTCCAGATTCAGTGCAATTCATATCAAAATTCCAACACATTTTTTATAAACCTTGAAAGAGCAATTCTCAACTTCATATGGAAAAACAGAACAAAAAAAAACCCAGGATAGTCAAAATAATTGTGAATATTAAAGGAACTTCTGGAGGAATCACCATCACTGACCTTAAGCTGTACTGTAGAGCAATAGAGATAAAAGAAAATGTATGTTATTGATATAGAAACAGTCAGGTTGATCAACGGGATAGAATTGAAGGCCTAGAAATAAACCCACACACCTATGTACACTTGTTTTTTGACAAAGAAGCCAAAAAAAAAATACTGTAGAAAAAAGAAAGAATCATCAACAAATGCTACTGGTCTAACTGGATGTCTGCTTGTAGAATGCAAATTGATCAATATTTATTACCCTGCACAAATCTCAAGTCCAAGTGGATCAAGAACCTCAACTTAAAGCAAGACACACTAAATGTTATAGAAGAGAAAGTGGGAAACAGAATTGAAGACATTGGCATAGGAGGAAATTTTCTGAACAGAACATCAAGGGCTCAGGCTCTAAGTTCAACAATTGATCAATGGGAACTCTTGCAACTGAAAAGCTTCTGTAAGGCAAAGGACACTGTCGATAGGAAAAAACAGCAGCCTACAGATTGGGGAAAAGTTCTTCACTAATACCACATCTGACAGAAGGCTCATATCCAAAATATACAAGGAACTCAAGAAATTAGATGCCAAAACTCCAAATAAACCAATTAAAATGAGCTAAAGAGCTAAACAGATAATTCTCAACAGGGAGAATTTCAAATGACCAAGAAGCACTAAAGAAATGTTCAACATCATTAGTCATCAGGGAAATGCAAATCTAAATGACCCTGCAATTCCATCTGACACCACTCAAAATGTCTAAGTTCAAAAACTCAAGGAACAGCACATGCTGAAGAAGATTTGGAGAAAGAAGAATACTGCTCCATTGCTGGTGTAAACTTGTACAATCACTCTGGGAATCAATCTGGTGGTTTCTTGGGAAATTATTCTACCTGAAGACCCATTTATATCAATCTTGGGCATATACCCCAAAGATGCTCCACAATATCACATGAATATGTGCTCCACTATGTTCACAGCAACCTTATTCATTATATCCAGAAACTAGAAGCAACGCAGATGCCCTGTGACCAAATAATAGATATAGAAAATGTGATTCTTTTGCAAAATGGGATTCTATTCAGCTATTAAAAACAAGTACATCACGAATTTTGCAGGCAAAATAATAGAAGTACTAAGTATATCCCTGAGTGACATCTCTGAGACCCAAGAAGACATGCTTAGTATGTACTCACTGATAAAGGGATATTAGCCAAAATTACACAATACCCATGATACATACCACAGACCCAAAGAAGTTAAACAAGAACGAAGGCCCAAGTGTAGATGTTTAAATGCCACTTAGAAGAGGGAAACAAATAGTCATGGAAGGCAGAGGGAGGGAGGGAGAGGAGAAGAGGGGGCAGGATCAGGTATGAAGAAAGACAGGAAAGATTATTATGGGCCAGCGTATACAGGCAACAACTTTTTATCATTCTGTAAAGAATTTGGTATTAAACATAAAACTGGAATTCCTTATAACCCAATGGGCCAAGGAATTGTTGAACGTGCACATCACACTATTAAAAATTGGCTTTTTAAAACAAAGAAGGGGGAATTATACCCTTCAAGATCACCAAAGGCACATCTCACCTTTGTCTTATTTGTTTTAAATTTCTTGCAAACTGACATTAAAGGCCATTCTGCTGCAGAGCGACACTGGCACCCAATCACTTCTAATTCATATGCTATGGTTAAGTGGAGAGACCCTTTAACTAATACTTGGAAAGGCCCAGACCCTGTTCTTATCTGGGGAACAGGCACAGTATGCATTTTTGCCCAAGAAGAAGATGGTTACCAGAGAGGTTAGTTCGTCAACTAGACACAGATCCTGTGTCTTCCAGTAAGTAAAAAAAAAAATTTCTATTGATTTTCAAAGCCTCATCCCTCATACTGGGAAGTTTAGCTTTGTGAGCTACTCATTTACATTTGAATTCCTGGGACCTTCCAAAGACAAGCTAATTTTCAACTGAATATTGTGTCTTTCTTAACTCTTTGTCTTGTATTTTAAGCAGTTGTCTTCATCCATGCTCACCTGAATTGAAAACAGTCTGTCTGTTAAAGACTAGTAAGGCATTTGGCAATTACATGACACTGGCATCAAAATCTATAAATAAGTGGATCTCCTTCATGGAGCCACATAGAACTCAGATCTATGTGTGTCTGCTTACGAGCTGACATGGGCATCAGGGGATGTACAGCGAAGCATTGCACAGAGAGGATCTAAGTATCTGGTTCTGAGTCTCTGGGGAGCAAGTCTGATTTGCATAGGGGTTGGTGTCGGTCTTCTGACCACCATGCACTCTATGGGGATGTCCCACTAACCTAAGGCTCAGCCCCTCCCCTCCAAAAGACACCAAGAGCCGTCTAAAAGGTGGAAACAATTATTTGTTCTCCACGAGGGGAATTAGACCCCTGCTCCCTCCCCTGGCTAATAGCCCGCCATCATGGACAGATTTACTATCCACTTTTTTAAATTAATAAGGAAGGAAGAGATGTAGTGAGCCACTGTAATACCTCTAGGCAAAATTCAGCTGCCTGCATTTCACCTACATGGAGCTGAGAAATTCCAGCCATACCTCCTCCCACCTGACAGGGATGTCAGAGCTTCTCTAGCATTTCAAAAGAGCTACAGTTTCCTGCAAAAGTCGCCATCTCCTGCGGAGTAGCAGACCCTGTGGAAGTATCACCTTCGTGAGATCTCTTTTGGCAACATCATTCAGCCTGCCGGAGACCTGCTGAGAAGACTCACAGCTTTGGGAGGGAGGGTCACGCCCCCAAAGCTTATATCCCCTGTTTCTCCTGAGTAAAGTGGGACTTTGAACAGCTATGTTGTCTTAGTCCCATGTTCCTTTTCGTCGTCCTCCCCACCCATCCCTAAGTAACTTTTTCAGGTCCATCTGTGTCTTTTTTGATGACTTTAGGTTGAAAATCAATTTTATCTGATATTAGGATGGCTACTCCACCTCGTTTCTTGGGGCCATTTGCTTGTAAAATTGTTTTCCAGCCTTTTACTCTGAGGTAGTATTTCTTTTGATACTGAGGTGCGTTTCCTGCATGCAGCAAAATGCTGGGTCCTGTTTACTTGTCCAGTCTGCTAGTCTGTGTCTTTTTATTGGGGAATTGAGACCATTGATATTAAGAGAGATTAAGGAATAGTGATTATTGCCATCTGCCATTCTTGATGCTATCTTTATGTTTGAGTGGTTATCTACTTTTGGGTTTGATTCAAGAAGGTTATTATCTCATTTTTTCCAGGGTGTTGTTTCTCTCCCAATATTGGCGGTTTCTACCTATTATCCATTGCAGGCCTGGATTTGTGGAAAGATATTGTGAAAATTTGGTTTTATCATGGAATATCTTGGTCTCTCCATCTATGGTGATTGAGAGTTTTGCTGGGTATAGTAGTCTAGGCTGGCATTTGTGCTCTCTTAGTGTCTGCATGAGATCTGCCCAGGATCTTCTGGCTTTCATAGTCTCTGGTGAGACGTCTGATGTGATTCGGTAGGTCTTCCTTTGTATGTTACTTGGCCCTTTTCTCTTACTACTTTTAATATTCTTTCTTTGTTTAGAACATTTGGTGTTTTGATTATTATGTGACGGGTGGTATTTTTGTTCTGGTCCAGTCTGTTTGTAGTTGTGTAGGCTTCTTGTACGTTCATTGGCATCTCTCTCTTTAGGTTAGGGAAGTTTTCCTCCATAATTTTGTTGAAGATGTTTACTGGCCCTTTAAGTTGCAAATCTTCACTCTCATCTATACCTATAATCCTTAGGTTTGGTCTTCTCATTGTGTCCTGGATTTCCTGGATGTTTTGGGTTACACGTTTTTTGCATTTTGCATTTTCTTTGACTGTTGAGTCGATGCTTTCTATGGAATCTTCAGCACCTGAGATTCTTTCTTCCATATCTTGTATTCTATTGTTGATGTTTGCATCTATGACTCCTGATTTCTTCCCAAGGTTTTCTATCTCCAAAGTTGTCTCCCTTTGTGATTTCTTAGTTGTTTCTACTTCCTTTTTTAGTTCCTGGATGGATTTGCTGAGATCCTTCACTTGTTTGTTTATATTTTCCTGTATTTCTTTAAGGTATTTTTGCATTACCTCTTTCAGGATTTCTGCCTGTTGACCCACGTTCTCCTGCATTTCTCTGAGCGATTTTTGTGTTTCCTCCTCATGGGAATCCATCTGTTGATCCATCATCTCCTGCGTTTCTTTAAGCAGTTCTCGTGTTTCCTTTGTAAGGGCATCTATCCGTTGATTCATTTCTTTAAGCAATTTTTGTGTTGCCTCCTTATGGTCATCCGTCTGTTGACCCATATTCTTCTGCATTTCTTTATGCAATTTTTGTGATTCCTTTGTGAGTGCATCTACCCATTGATTCATCTCATTAAGCGATTTTTGTGTTTGCTCCTTGTGCGCCTCCATCTTTTGACCCATGTTCTCCTGCATTTCTGTAAGCGATTTTTGTGTTTCCTTTGTAAGGGCTTCTAACTGTTGATTCATGCTCTCCTGTAATTCTTTATTAGATTTATTTGTGTCCTTCTTGTGATCCTCTAATAGCATCATGAGAAGTGATTTTAAATCCAGATCTTGTCTTTCGGGTGTGGTGGGGTATCCAGGACTTGCTGCTGTTGGAGAGTTGGGTTCGGATGGTGCCATATTACTTTGATTTCTGTTAGTAACATTCCTACGTTTGCCTTTTGCCATCTGGTTACCTCTGATGTTAGTTGGTCCTGCTGTCACTGGCTGTTGGTTGGACCTCCTGTGAGCCTGCAAAGCTATTTCTGCCCTCCCCCCCTGGTTTACCAGGATTCCCCTAGCACCGATTTCTGGGGCCTGCCCTGCTCCTGAGTGACTTTGGAGCCCTGATGTGCCTTGCCCCAAGTAATGTTATATTGGGGAGTCCTTGCACATTCAAAGGCTCAGCATAGTGGAGTCCTAGAGCAGAGGTCACCAAAGGGAGGCTGGTAGGTTCCTGCCCCGTGCAGGGGTGTGTGATCTCTCCTAGAGTGGGGGGGAGGGGGCATCCCTCTGCCAGGCAGAAGTCCCACAGCAGAGCTGGCACGCTGGTTACTGCATATCTGCCCAGCTCTTGGGAGCCACGTACACACAATCCACCCGAGACCCAAGCGATATTATGCCTGTCTGTCTCTGAGCCTGGCAGCCCCAACTTCCTGGCCACTGGAGCAAAGATGGCGGAGTGCACTCTGCACACTCTCCGTGGCGCTGCTCACCCTGCAGATGGGATGGCCTGCAGATCTGGCGCCCAGACGACCACAGTGCTGACCAGTTCTTGGTTGCAGGCGGAAGCCCCAACAGGCTGTGTCCCAAGCGATGTTATATTGGGGAGAACCTGGGTACCTGGACAATCATCTTAATATAAAGAATGACTTCTCTAGTATTATGAGAGAAATAGGAATTCTATTGGGAAGCACTGACCTCAGTTTCTATTATGCGAGGTATTTTGTTGCTTTTTTCTTTGTTTTTTACACAGCCTAGTGAAAAATGGTAGTAATACTATACTTTTGCTCATAAGGAAATATGCAAATATTTATAAATATATTACTATGGGTAGATTGTATCACTTGAATTTATAAAACAACGCTATTTTATATCAATAAAAATTCTTCAAGAAATATGTGAGTCCTTTGGCTTTTAAAAACATACTTTATTGGCCAGATGTTTAAATTTAATAATTGTTAAACATTTCCTGGCAAAGAT
The DNA here is from genome assembly GCA_036184795.1 of Tokudaia tokunoshimensis. Taxonomy (NCBI): domain Eukaryota; kingdom Metazoa; phylum Chordata; class Mammalia; order Rodentia; family Muridae; genus Tokudaia; species Tokudaia tokunoshimensis. The sequence continues at coordinate 108,637,725 of BTHU01000023.1, forward strand.
TCAAATTTGCTTTTGTTTCTGTAGGTTAACAGTTACTTAATAAATTACTACTGAGAAGTTATATGAGTACCTTAGCAGGCTATGTGAGTTTAAGGTACAGGGAAAGATCACTTATTTGCTCTATGTCAAAAAATAACATTTAAAGCACCTTGATGATTCTAACCTGACAAAAGTCATGGGAGAACAATAGGAAATACTCAAATTTCTATAAGGTGAGCTGCAGTAGGAAGCAACTAATGGCAGGTTAGTGCAGTATTACAAACTAGAGGTGCTTTCTATGGTATATATTTATTTTACATGAAGAATTCTATGGAAAACTCCACCAAGTAACAACTTTTACAAAGATCACCAGTTTATGTGGAGTTGCAGAACAGAACAATATGGAGCAGTTATGTAAAAATTCTTAAATTATAAATATAGATTTGCCAAGGAAATGTGAATACATAAAACTTAAAGTCACTACTAGAACACACTTTTAGGAATACTAGAAGTGCATACTTAATGGTGAAGTACTGTGTCTGTATTGAAGAGCTACTCTGAGAAAGACATGTAAGTACATAAGTAATAGTGACATCGCCTAGAATTTACTAGACAATTTTTCTCTTTAATTTTTCTTTTATATATTATTTTTCTGGCTACAAACTCAAGTAACATGTTGATTATGAAAAGGAGAAATTGAGCATTTTTATTGAGTTTAGTGGAAGTGCTTTCAGATTACTTCCCATTTAATATCATTCCCATAATGGTTTGTTATTTATAGCTTCTAATGTTAAAGTAGTTCTTCCCAGTTATCATATCTCCAGAGATTTTGTTATGAAGGAACGTTAAACTTTGCAAAGGCCTTTGGTGAATTTATTGAAATGAACATGTGCTTTTCATGAAAAATTATATACTGGGTTATATTACCAATCTGTTTATATGGAACCATTTTTGCATACAGAGTATGGAAACAACTTGGAAACGTGAACTTTTAAATGCGTTACTGAATCAGAATTGAGAACTTTTACTTTATTAGTAAATTTATATCAATTGTTATGAAATAGGTGTTGTTATCTAACATTAGCTGTCTTCAAATTTCCCGTGGAGCCCAGACAGGCCTCAAACTTGAATCATTTCTTCTTTTTTTGTGTGTATAAATATTTTTATTAGATATATTCTTTAATTACATTTCAAATGTGGTACCCTTTTCTGGTTCCCCCACTTTGAAAATCCCCTAACCCATCCCCCCCCCCGCTCACCAACCCACCCACTCCTGCTTCCCTGTCCTGGTATTCCCCTATACTGGGGTATCTAGCTTTCTCAGGACCTCCTTTGAGCCTCTCCTCCCTTTGATGTCCAACAAGTTCATCCTCTGCTGCATATGCATCTGGAGCCACAGGTTCCTCCATGTGTACTCTTTGGTTGGTGGTTTACCCCTGGGAGCTCTGGGAGTACTTGGTGGTTCAAATTGTTGGTCCTCTTATGTCACTGCAGACCACTACAGCAACTTGGGTCCTTTCTTTAGCTCCTCCATTGGGGACCCTGTGCTCAGTTCAATGGTTGGATGAGAGTGTCCCACTCTGTATTTGTCATGCACTGGCAGAGCCTCCCAGGTGACAGCTATATCAGACTCCTGTCAGAAAGCACTTGTTGGTATCCACAATAGTGTCTGGGTTTTGTAACTGTATATGGGATGGATCCATAGGAGGAGCAGTCTCTGGATGGTTTTTCCCTCAGTTTCTGTTCCACACATTGTCTCTGTATCTCTTCTTGTGGGTTTTTTTCCATTCTAAGAAGGATCAGAGTATCCATACATGGTATGCACTCACTGATAAGTCGATATTAGCCCAGAAACTTGGAATACCCAAGACACAATTCACAGAGCAAATGAAGCTCAAGAAGAAGGAAAAACAAAGTATGGACACTCTGGTCCATTTCTTCTTCAGTCTTTTAAACATTAAATTTGGAGGCACTCGTTTCCAAACCCAACCTCAGATTTCTGAGTGTTTCCTTGAGGACTTTAATGAATGTTTACAAAATAGATTGCATAGTTTTCCTTATATGTCTTTTTATTTGTGTGGTATCAGGATGGGAAGGACTTCATGGTAGTTAGTTCATAGATATTTTGAATATATTGGTCCAATGTAATCCAGCAACATGTCTGCTTTGGTAAGGGATAATACAAAAAAAACCCTTCTAGGTATAAATGATCCAGCTGGACTGCACACACTCCAGGGAGTACAGTACAATCTGGCTGTAATATACGCATGCCCTTAGTACACAGATTTTTCCATATATATATATATATATATATATATATATATAATTTATTTATTTCCATTTATTTATTTACTTACATCCCAAACACTGCCCCCCTCCTGGTAACCCATCATAGAGTCCCTTTCCCCATCCATCTCTCCTCTGAGAGTGTAGGACCCCATGAGTATGACCCTACCCTGGTATATCAAGTGTCTGCAGGGTTAGGGGAATACTCTCTAAATGAGGCAAGACAAGGAAGCCCTGTTGGGTAATGGGTTCTAAAGTCAGGAAACAGCTTTAGGGACATGCTTGCTTCAGTTGTTGGAGGACCGACATGGAGAATAAGCTGCAAATCTGCTACATATATAGTGGGGACTTCATTCCAGCTCATGTATGTTCTTGGTTGGTGGCTCAGTCTCTGAGAACTCCCAGAGGTTCAGGATAATTGACTCTGTTGGTTTTCCTGTGGGCTTCTCATCTTTTTCAGGCCTTCAATCCTTCCCCCAACTCTTTCATAAGAGTCTCCAACTTTCTTCTAATGTTTGGCTGTGGGTATCTACATCTGTTTCAGACAGCTGCTGGATAGAGCCTCTGAGAGGACAGTTTTGCTAGGCTCCTGTCTGCAAGCATAACAGAATATTATTAATAGTGTCAGGAGTTGGTACTTGCTCAAGGGATGGGTCTCACAAGCAAATAAATAAATAAATAAATGAATAAATAGAAAGAAAGAAAGAAAGAAAGAAAGAAAGAAAGAAAGAAAGAAAGAAAGAAAGAAAAAAGCTCAGAATCAGATGAATCAGGTGGGTTTAGTACAGAAATCTGCCATGCTTTCAAAGAATAACTAATATCAATAATCCTAAAATTATTCCACAAAGTAGAAACAGAGGAACCCTGCCAAATTCATTTAATGAAGCCACAGTCACACTGATACCTAAACTACAGAAAGACTCAACAAAGAATGAGAGTTTCAGACCAATTCTGCTTAGGAAAGTTAAAAAAAAAACTCCACGAAATTTTTGATAACTAAATCCAAGAACACATTAAAAACATCATTCACCATGATCAAATACACTTCATTGCTGGCATGCAGCTGTGGTTCAATATACAAAAATTCACCAACATAAGCCACTGTATTAACAAACTGAAAGAAAAAAATCATGTGATAACACCATTAGATGCTGAAAAAGCCTTTGGCAAAATTCAGCACTCTTTCATGTTAAAAGTATTAGAGATATATCAGGGACATAAGGCACATATCTGAATGTAATAAAAGCAACATACACCAAGAGGATACAAATTGGAAAGGAAGAAAAAGTATCATTATTCGTGGAGTATATGATAGTACACATAAGCAACCACCAATATTCAAACAGAGTACTCCTACAGGTGATAAACAACTTCTGAAAAGTAGCTGGATACAAAGTTAACTCAAACAAATGAGTAGCCACCTGCATAAAAATGATAAACTGGCTGAGAAAGCAATTAGGGAAAGAACATCCTTCACAATAGTCACAAATAATATAAAATATCTAGGTGTAACTCTAACCTAGTAAGTGAAAGATCTGTATGACAATAAGTTCAAGTCCCTGAAGAAAGAAATTGAAGAAGATATCCAAAGATGGAAAGATCTCCCATGCTCATGAATCAGTAGGACTAGTATAATGAAAATGTCTCATTTACCAAAAGCAATCTACAGATTCAATGCAATTCATATCAAAATCCCAACACATATTTTTTTTAAATTTTATTTTATTTTCTAAGTTTTTTTTATTTACATTCAAAATCATTTCCCCTTTCCCATTTCCTCCCTCCCCGAAAGTCCCATAAGCCCCCTTCCCTCCCTCTTTTCCCCATTCAACCACCTCTTGCTTCTCTGTCCTGACATTCCCCTACATCCAGTCTTTCCAGAAACAGGGGTCACTCCTTCCATCTTCTTGGAAATCTATTGATATGCGAATTGTGTATAGGGTATTCTGAGATTCTGGGTTAATATCCCCTTATCAGTGACTACATACCATGTGTCTTCTTTTGTGATTGGGTTACCTCACTAAGGATGATATTTTCAAGTTCTGACCATTTGCCTAGGAATTTTGTGAATTCATTGTTTTTAATTGCAGAGTAGTATTCCATTGTGTAAATATACCACATCTTCTGAATCCATTCCTCCGGTGAGGGACATCTGGGTTCTTTCCAGCTTCTGGCTATTATAAATAAGGCTGCTATGAACATAGTGGAGCATGTGTCCTTATTGCATGCAGGCAAAGCCTCTGCGTATATGCGCAGGAGTGGTATAGCCGGATGCTAGGGGAGTGTCATGCCCAGTTTTCTGAGGAACCACCAGATTGCTTTCCAGAGTGGTTGTACCAGCTTGCAATCCCACCAGCAGTGGAGGAGTGTTCCTCTTTCTCCACATCCTCGCCAACAACTGCTGTCTCCTGTGTTTTTGATCTTAGCCATTCTGACTGGTGTGAGATGGAATCTCAGGGTTGTTTTGATTTGCATTTCCCTAATGACTAAAGATGATGAACATCTCTTTGGGTGCTTCTCAGCCATTAGATATTCTTCAGGTGAGAACTCTTTGTTTAGCTCTGTACCCCATTTTTTAATAGGGTTGCTTGCCTCTCTGCAGTTTAACTTCTTGAGTTCTTTGTATATATTGGATATTAGCCCTCTGTCGGATGGAGGGTTGGTAAAGATCATTTCCCAGTTAGTTGGTTGCCACTTTGTCTTTTTGACAGTGTCTTTTGCCTTGCAAAAACTTTGTAATTTAATGAGGTCCCATTTGTCTATTCTTGATCTTAGAGCATGAACTATTGGAGTTCTATTCAGGAAATTCTCCCCTGTGCCCATATGTTCAAGGTTCTTCCCTAGTTTCCTTTCTATTAGTTTCAGTGTGTCTGGTTTTATATGGAGATCCTTGATCTACTTGGAATTGAGCTTAGTGCAAGGACATAAGAATGGGTCAATTTGCATTCTTCTGCATGCTGACCTCCAGTTGAACCAGCACCATTTGTTGAAAAGGCTATTTTTTTCCCACTGGATGGTTTTAGCTCCTTTGTCAAAGATCAAGTGACCATAGGAGTGTGGATTCATTTCTGGGTCTTCAATTTTGTTCCATTGATCTACATGCCTGTCACTGTACCAATACCATGCAGTTTTTTTTTTTTTTTTTTGGTTTTTCGAGACAGGGTTTCTCTGTGTATCCCTGGCTGTCCTGGAACTCACTCTGTAGACCAGGCTGGCCTCTAACTCAGAAATCCGCCTGCCTTACCATGCAGTTTTTAACACTATTGCTCTGTCGTATAGCTTGAGGTCCGGGATACATCCCAACACAATGTTTTTACAGTCCTTGAAAGAGCAATTCTCAACTTCACATGGGGGAAAAACAGAATAGCAAAAACAATTCTAAACAATGAAAGAACTTCTGGACAAATTACTGTCCATGACCTAAAACTGTACTATAAAGCAATACTTATTTTTAAAAACTCCTGCATGGTATTGGTATAGAAACATACAGGTTGATCAATACAATAGTATCTAAGACACAGAAACCCCCACAACTTTCCCTTAGGAGTAGAGCATAGATTGGGATTGCAGGTATAGATGTGGAGCAAAAGATGGAACACAAAAGGGACAGGGAAGACCTCACAGCTCTTGGGCTTTCTGGGGACCCAACAGGAGTGCAATCAAAGCAAGGGTATCTCACCTAGTTTTCCCCAGGTTGCAACAGGCCTCCAGTGAGGTAAGCAGATCTGTGGCCCTGGCAGTGAAGTGAAGATCCAGGATTACTTTAGTACACAGTTAAATCCTAAGCAAGAAAGGTAAGGTTAGTTTGTAGAAGGAAGCAGTCATGTTTGAAAATGATGTCTAGCTGAGAGACAGATGAACCAATGAATCAAAGAGAAGATTTTACAGAAAGTGTTAGAGATGGGATATGCTCAACTCAAAGGAGAATGGTACAGGAAAGAGAGGCTACTTTAGAGCAGAGAGGGATGAGAGAGAAAGTGAGACCAAGACAGAGAAAGGCAGATAGAGAGAAAAAGGATAAACAGAGACATAGAGAACGACAGAGAGAGAGTGAGAGAGAGAGAGAGAGACAGACACACACACACACACACACACACACACACAGAGAGAGAGAGAGAGAGAGAGAGAGGGAGAGAGAGAGAGAGAGAGAGAGAGAGAGAGAGAGAGAGAGAGAGAGAGGTGGAAGATGTGTGAACATGATAGTTTTAATGGGAGAGTTTCACAGGTTGTCAAGAGAACAAGTTGGATATATATGAGGACAAAATGAGCCAGAGAATGTGAAGGATGCAGAATGTTAGAACATATTACCAAAGATAGTATGAGACCCAAGCAGAGCAATTCAGTCAGAAACCAAGAGAAGCTGCATTGAATCAGTCTTCTTGGAAGCTTAGTTTGTAAGGAGGCTAGAAGCTATATAAGAGAAACTCTCTGGGCTCAGCCCACTTCATGTGTTCACACAGCTTTGGTATGACTCTCATCTCACCCTTTCATCTGAGGAAATAAGAGCAACATTTACTTAGCAAACTCCCTAAGTTATAATTTTTGATTCCCAAACCAAACTCTCTTCAGATCATACCCATCTACAAATATGAGAGCACATTCTGTACACAGGCCACTTTTTGAGTGATGTAATATATGCCTGAGCGGGTTCCTTCTCCCTACTGCTCCACATCCTTAAGGTCACACACTCCTTCAAAATGGAAGACATTCCTCTCTAACTTTTGCGAAGTGATTGCTATTCTGCCATATGGATCTAGATTCTGGATATTGGTCTTGATATCTTTTCATGGCAGCAATATCTCCACCGTGGACCCAAAACATAAGATCTTTCATTATGACACAGAAATGAACCTCAAACATGAAACATTTTAGTGGTACAATTCTTAAGTGATTCCACCATCTCCTTTTAGATTTGTGTAAATGCCACTTTTATTTGCTCAGATGAAGTGATGAGATGAGAGCTGTACCCAAGTTGTGTGAATACACAGCTTGGACTGAGCCCAGAGTGTTTCTTTCAATGTTCTACCTATCGCTAGGTCTAGGCCTGGAAGCTTCTAGCCTCCATAAATCTTATCTTTCAATCATGTTTGGTGTTTTTTCCAATCACATTGGCCTCCAAATATAAAAGTAACTTTTATTCACCATATGTAATTGTCATTTTGGAAGCTTACTGCTGAATAAGCTCACCCTTTCTAGTTCTTTCTAAACTCTGGCCAGCTGGTTTAACTCAGCTGTCCTGGCTCAAAATTCCTCTCTAAGCTCAAACTAGCTTTTCCCAGCTTCTCGTGAATTGTCTTGCTTGAGAAAACTGTCTCTGGATTCCAAAAACTACAATGAAATGAACTCCGCCAATACAGGGAGAGAAACAACACCCTGGAAAAAATGAGATAGTAACCTGCTTGCATCAAACCCAAAAGCAGATAACCACTCAAACATAATGATAGCATCAAGAATAGCAGGTGGCAATAATCACTATTCCTTAATCTCTCTTAATATCAATGGTCTCAATTCCTCAATAAAAAAACATAGATTAACAGACTGGATACATAAACAGGACCCAGCACTTTGCTGCATGCAGGAAATGCACCTCAGTGTCAAAGACAAACACTACCTCAGAGTAAAAGGCTGGAAAACAATTTTACAAGCAAATGGTCCCAGGAAACGAGCCGGAGTAGCCATCCTAATATCAGATAAAATTGACTTTCAACCTAAAGTCATCAAAAAAGACACAGAAGGACACTACATATTGATCAAGGGAAAAATCCACCATGAAGAACCCTCAATTCTGAATATCTATGCTCCAAATGCAAGGGCAACCTCATTCGTAAAAGAAACTTTACTAAAACTAAAATCACACATCACACCTCACACAATAATAGTGGGTGACTTCAACATCCTGCTCTCTGAAATGGATCGTTCAGGAAAGCAGAAACTAAACAGGGACACAGTGAATCTAATTGAAGCCTTGGATCAAATGGAACTAACATATATATATATATAATATTTCATCCTAGAGCAAAAGAATACACCTTCTTCTCAGCACCTCATGGTACCTTCTCCAAAATTGACCATATAATTGGTCACAAATCAGAACTCAAGAGATATAAGAAGATCGAACTAATCCCATGCCTCCTATCAGATCACTATGGAATAAGGGTGGTCATCAATGGCAACAAAAACAACAGAAAACCCACATACAGATGGAGGCTGAACAATGCTCTATTCAATGATAACTTGGTCAAGGTGGAAATAAAGAAAGAAATCAAAGACTTTTTGAAAGTCAATGAAAATGAAGGCACAACATACCCTTATTTATGGGACACAATGAAAGCAGAGCTAAGAGGAAAATTCATAGCCCTGAGTGCCGCCAAAAAGAAACGGGAGACAGCATACACTAACAGCTTAATGGCACACCTGAAAGCCCTGGAACAAAAAGAAGCAAATACACCAAAGAGGAGTAGAAGGCAGGAAATCATCAAACTCAGGGCTGAAATCAATCAAGTAGAAACAAATAAAACCATACAAAGAATCAACAAAACAAGGAGTTGTTTCTTTGAGAAAATCAACAAGATAGATAGGCCCTTAGTCAGACTAACCAGAGGGCACAGAGATAGTATCCAAATTAATAAAATCAGAAACGAAAAGGGAGAGATAACAACAGAAACTGAGGAAATTCAAAAAATCATCAGATCCTACTACAAAAGCCTGTATTCAACACAACTAGAAAATCTCAAGGAAATGGACAATTTCCTTGACAGATACCAAATACCAAAATTAAATCAGGATCAAATAGACCATCTAAACCATCGTAAAACCCCTGAAGAAAAATAAGTCGTCATTGGAATTCTTCCAACCAAAAAAAGCACAGGTCCAGATTGTTTTAGTGCAGAATTCTATCAGACCTTCAAAGAAGACCTAACACCAATACTCTTCAAACTATTCCACAAAATAGAAACAGAAGGAACACTACCCAACTCGTTCTATGAAGCCACAATTACGCTAATACCAAAAGCACACAATGATCTGACAAAGTAAGAGAATCTCAGGCCAATCTCTCTTATGAATATCGATGCAAAAATACTCCATAAAATTCTTGCCAACCGAATCCAAGAACACAGCAAAACGATCATTCACCACGATCAAGTAGGCTTCATCCCAGGGATGCAGGGATGGTTCAATATAAGGAAATCCATCAATGTTATCCACTATATAAACAATCTCAAAGAAAATAAACCACATGGTCATCTCATTAGATGCTGAGAAAGCATTTGAAAAAATTCATCATCCTTTCATGCTAAAGGTCTTGGAAAGATCAGAAATTCGAGGCCCATATCTAATCATAGTAAAAAGCAATTTACAGCAAACCGGTAGCCAACATCAATCTAAATGGAGAGAAACTTGAAACAATCCCACTAAAATCAGGGACTAGACAAGGCTGCTCCCTCTCTCCATATCTTTTCAATATAGTACTTGAAGTTCTAGCTAGAGCAATTAGACAACAAAAGGAGGTCAACGGGATACAAATTGGAAAGGAAGAAGTCAAACTATCACTATTTGCAGACGATATGATAGTATACTTAAGCGACCGAAAGAACTCCACCAGAGAACTCCTAAAGCTGATAAACAACTTCAGCAAAGTGGCCGGATATAAAATCAACTCAAGCAAGTCAGTAGCTTTCCTATACTCAAAGGATAAGCAGGGAGAGAAAGAAGTAAAAGAAATGATACCCTTCACGATAGCCACAAACCATATAAAGTATCTTGGTGTGACTATAACCAAACAAGTGAAAGATCTGTATGACAAGAACTTCAAGTCTCTGAAGAAAGAAATTGAAGAAGACCTCAGAAGATGGAAAAATCTGCCATGCTCATGGATTGGCAGGATTAATATAGTCAAAATGACCATCGTGCCAAAAGCAATATACAAATTCAATGCAATCCTCACCAAAATCCCAACTCAATTCTTCATAGAGTTAGAAAGAGCAATTCAAAAATTCATCTGGAATAACAGAAAACCCAGAATAGCTAAAACTATTCTCAAGAGTAAAAGAACCTCTGGGGGAATCAGTATCCCAGACCTCAAGCTGTACTACAGAGCAATAGTGTTAAAAACCGCATGGTATTGGTACAGTGACAGGCATGTAGATCAATGGAACAGAATTGAAGACCTAGAAATGAATCCACACTCCTATGGTCACTTGATCTTTGACAAAGGAGCTAAAACCATCCAGTGGAAAACAGATAGCCTTTTCAACAAATGGTGCTGGTTCAACTGGATGTCAACATGCAGAAGAATGCAAATTGATGCATTCTTATCTCCTCGCACTAAGCTCAATTCCAAGTGGATCAAGGACTCCACATACAACCAGACACACTGAAACTAATAGAAAGGAGACTAGGGAAGAATCTTGAACATATGGGCACAGGGGAGAATTTCCTGAACTGAACTCCAATAGCTTATGCTCTAAGATCAAAAATAGACAAATGGGACCTCATTAAATTACAAAGTTTTTGCAAGGCAAAAGACACTGTCAAAAAGACAAAGTGGCAACCAACTAACTGGGAAATGATCTTTACCAACCCTCCATCCGACAGAGGGCTAATATCGAATATATACAAAGAACTCAAGAAGTTAAACTGCAGAGAGGCAAGTAACCCTATTAAAAAATGGGGTACAGAGCTAAACAAAGAGTTCTCACCTAAAGAATATCTAATGGCTGAGAAGCACCCAAAGAGATGTTCATCATCTTTAGTCATTAGGGAAATGCAAATCAAAACAACCCTGAGATTCCATCTCACACCAGTCAGAATGGCTAAGATCAAAAACACAGGAGACAGCAGTTGTTGGCGAGGATGTGGAGAAAGAGGAACACTCCTCCACTGCTGGTGGGATTGCAAGCTGGTACAACAACTCTGGAAAGCAGTCTGGCGGTTCCTCAGAAAACTGGGCATGACACTCCTGGAGGATCCGGCTATACCATTCCTGGGCATATACCCAGATGCTTTACCTACATGCAATAAGGACACATGCTCTACTATGTTCATAGCAGCCTTATTTATAATAGCCAGAAGCTGGAAAGAATCCAGATGTCCCTCAGTGGAGGAATGGATTCAGAAGATGTGGTATATTTACACAATGGAATACTACTCTGCAATTAAACACAATGAATTCACGAAATTCCTAGGCAAATGGTCAGAACTTGAAAATATCATCCTTAGTGAGGTAACCCAATCACAAAAGAAGACACATGGTATGCAGTCACTGATAAGGGGATATTAACCCAGAATCTCAGAATACCCTAGACACAATTCGCATATCAATAGATTTCCAAGAAGATGGAACGAGAGACCCCTGTTTCTGGAAAGACTGGATGTAGGGGAATGTCAGGACAGAGAAGCAAGAGGGAGTTGAATGAGGAAAAGAGGGAGGGAAGGGGGCTTATGGGACTTTCGGGGAGGGAGGAAACGGTAAGGGGGAAATGATTTTGAATATAAATAAAAAAAACTTAGAAAAACAAAATAAAAAATAAAAAATAAAACAAATAAAAAATAAAAAAAGAAATGAACTCAACTGCATTCCTTAACTCACCTGAACTGAACTCACTGAATTGCCCTCCATCCTGATTCATTCTGAGTTGCTCTTTTAAGTCACCTCTCTTTCCTATCCTCATGACAGTTGGGCATATTCTATCTCTGATTTATTTTGTCAAATTGTTCTCTAATTTGTTACCTTGTCTGTACATCAATTAGACTTTACTTTCAAACATTGCGGCTTTCTTCTACAAATCAAACTTACCATCATTGTTCTGGATTAAAGGTGTGTACTACGGGCATGTCTGTATTCCAGCCAGATCATATTCTAATCCAGGGCACGTCTGCATTCGTTCTGAATAACACAGACCTAGTAGGATAAGACCCCTTGCCAGAGCAGCCATGCTGTTTAATTACTCTATAGATTTGTATGTATGTGTTAATTGAAAATATACTCTTTTCTCATACAATATATCCTGATTAAAATTTCTCCTTCCTCTATACCTCTACTCTTCTCAGCTCCTCCTTATATCCCCTTCCTCCAAATTCACTCTCCCACCTCACTACCCTGGCGTTACCCTACTGGGACATTGAGGCTCCACAGGACCAAGGGCTTCTCCTCCTATTGATGCCAGATAAGGCCATCCTCTGCTACATATGCATCTGGAGACATGGGTCCCTCCACCTGCATTTGGTCAGTTGGTGGTTTAGTCCCTGGGAGCTCTGGGGAGTCTGGTTGGTTGATATTGTTGTTTTGCCAATGGGATTGCTAACCCCTTCACCTCCTTCAGTCCTTTCCCTAACTCTTCCATTAGGGTCCCATGCTCAGTCCAATGGTTGTCTGCAAGCATCAGCATCTGCATTTGTCAGATTCTGGCAAACCCACTCAGTAGACAGATATCTCAGGCACCTATCAGCAAGCACTTTTTGGCATCCACAATAGTATCTGGGTTTGGTGTCTGTATATGGGATGGATCCCCAGGTGGGGCAGTATCTAGATGACCTTTCCTTCAGTCTCTGTTCCACACTTTGTCCCCTTATTTCCTTTAGACAGAAGCAATTCTGGGTTTAAAATTTGAAGATGAGTGGGTGGCCCCATCCCCCAACTGGCAGCCTTGCCTAACCTCTGGATATGTTCTCTCCCTCCCCTTTGTTGGGCATTTCAGGTAATCTCACCCCCATTGGGTCCTGGCAGGTCCTGGTATCTGTGACTTTCTGGTGGCTTCTCCAAGTTCCCCATCCCCTGTTGCTACATACCTCTGTTAAATTTCCTGACCCTCTGTAAGTCATCCCAATATCCTCCCATACCAGATCCTGCTCCCTTTCCCCTCCTTTTCCTACCAAGTCCTTCCCACTCTCTACCTCCTGAGAATATTTTGTTTCCCATTCTAAGAAGGTCTGAAGCATCTACATTTTGGTTTTCCTTCTTCTTGAGCTTCATATTGTCTGTGAGTTTTATCATATGTATTCCAAGCTTTTAGCCTAATATCCACTTATCAGTGAATACATACCATATGTGTGTTCCTTTGTGACTTGGTTAACTCACTCAGGATGATATTTTCTAGTTCCATCCATTTGCCAAAGAATTTCATGAAGTCGTTTTAATAGCTGACCCATTTGCATTCTTCTGTACATTGACCATCATTTGAACTAGCACCATTTGTTGAAAATGCTGTCTTTGCTTCTAAACATATTTTTTATTAGATATTTGCTTTATTTACATTTCAAATGTTATCCCTTTTCCTTGTTACCTCTCCCAAAACTCCCTATCCCATCTTCCCTCCTCCTGCTTACCAACCACCCCTCCCACTTTCCTGACCTGGCATTCCCCCACACTGGGGCATGAAGTCTGTCTTTTACCACTAGATGGTTTTAGCTCCTTTGTCAAAGATCAAGTGTCATAGGTATGTGGGTTCATTTCTGGGTGTGTCTTCAATTCTGTTTCAAAGATCTACCTGCCTATTACTGTACCAATACCATGCAGTTTTAATCTATATTGATCTGTGTAATACAGCTTGAGGTCAGGGATGGTGATTTCCTCAGACATTCTTTTATTGTTGAGAATATTTCTCACTATCCTGGGTTTTTGATATTCTGAATGAATTTGCAAATTTCTCTTTCTAAGTCTATGAAGAATAGAGTTGGAATTTTGATGGAGATTGCATTGAATCTGTGGATGGCTTTCAGCTAGGTGGCCATTTTTACTATATTAATCATGTTAATCTATGAGAATGGAGATCTTTCCAACTTCTGAGACCTTCTTTAATTTACTTCTTCAGAAACTTGAAGTTCTTGTCATACAGATCTTTCACTTCCTTAGAGTCACATGAAGTTATTTATATTCATGACTGTTGTGAAGTGTGTCGTTTCCCTAATTTCTTTATCAGCCTGTTTATCCTTAGAGTATAGGAAGGCTAATGATTTGTTTGAGTTAAGACAGAGAATCGAGAGGGGGTTGAATGGGGAAAAGAGGGAGGGAAGGGGTCTTATGGGACTTTCGGGGAGGGAGGAAACGGGAAAAGGGAAATGATTTTGAATGTAAATAAAAAAACTTAGAAAATAAAAAAAATACCTTCTTAAATTTTTTTTTTTTATATCCAGTCACTTTGCTGAAGTTGTTCATCAGCTGTAGGAGTTCTCTGGTAGAATATTTTGGGTCACTTAAGTATACTATTATATCATCTGCAAATAGTGATAGTTTGACTTCTTCCTTTCCAATTTGTATCCCTTTGACTTCCTTTTGTTGTCTAATTGCTCTGGCTAGGATTTCGAGTACAATACTGAATAGGTAGTGAGAGAGTGGGCAATCATGTCTAGTCCCTGATTTTAGTGGGATTGCTTCAAGTTTCTCACCATTTAGTTTGATGTTGGTTACTGGTTTGCTGTATATTACTTTTACTGTGTTTAGGTATGGACGTTAAATTCCTGATCTTTCCAAGACTTTTAACATAAATTAAAATTTGAATTTTGTCAAATGCTTTCTCAGCATCTAATTAAATGATCATGTGTTTTTTTTCTTTTGAGTTTGCTTATATAGTGGATTAAGGGGATAGATTTTTTTTATATTGATCCATTATGGCATCCCTGGGATGAAGCCTACACGACCATGGTGAGTGATCATTTAAATGCATTCTTGGATTCAGTTTGCAAGAATTTTATTGAGTAATTTTGCATAGATATTCAAAAGGGAAATCGGTCTGAAGTTCTCTTTCTTTGTTGGGTCTTTGTTTGGTTTAGGTATCAGCATGATTGTGGCTTCATAGAACAAATTGGTTAGTGTTCCTTGTGTTTCTATTTTGTGGAATAGTTTGAACAGTACTGGCATTTGGTCTTCTTTGATCGTCTGATAGAACTCTGCACTAAACCCATCTGGTCCTTTGCTTTTTTTGGCTGGGAGACTCTTAATGCTTGCTTCTATTTCTTTAGGGGTTATGTGACTGTTTATATGGTTTATCTGACCATGATTTAACTTTGGTAACTGTTATCTGTCTAGAGAATTTTCCATTTCATTCAGATTTTCCAGTTTTGTTGAGTATAGTCTTCTGTAGTAGGATCTGATGATTTTTTGAATTTCTTCAGTTTCAGTTGTTTTGTCTCCCTTTTCATTTCTGATTTGTTAATGTGGATATTGTGTCTGTGCCCTCTGGTTAGTCTGGCTAACAGTTTATCTATCTTCATAAAGAACCAGCTCCTGATTTTGTTGATTCTTTGTATAATTTTCTTGTTTCTACTTGGTTAATTTCAGCCATGAGTTTATTTCCTGCTGTCTACTCCTCTTGAATGTGTTTGCTTCTTTTTGTTCTCGAGCTTTCAGATGTACTTTTAAACTGTTAGAATATGCACTCTTAACTTTCTTTTAGGAGGCACTCAAGGCTATGAGTTTTCCTCTTAGACTTGTTTTGATTTCATCCCATAAGTTTGGGTATGTTGTGCCTACATTTTAATTAAATTCTAAAAAGTCTTTTAATTTCTTCATTTCAGCTCCCATGTGTATGTGAACTTTCTGAGAGGAAAGGGTCTGAAGGCAACCTACCTGGCTTTCTGGCAGGTGTGTCTTATATTCTAGCATAGAGTACCTGTTGGATTTGGGAGCTGGGAAAGCGGCAGCTGGTCTTCTGTTGCAGTGCTAGGGAAGAGACTGGGATTGAGTCTCGAGTAACAGAGAGAATCACATTTTGAATTTTTTTATTTGACAAATCTTTATTGTACCTTTAATATCATTGGTCATTGAAGATAAGTTTAGTTTATTTATATTCTCTGTTTAAAGAATAATAGATAAAATTTCTATATAAATTTAGCTATCTCTTCTTTATCTCCCAGTTTATTTGAATAAGTTTTCAGAAAGTTCTTTTAATGGTCCTCTGGATTTCAGTGGTAACTTAATATCCCCTTTGTATTTCTAACATTTATTGATTTATGTCTACTAAATCTTGTCTTACTTTCCAAAGGACAAATGTTTTGTGTTATTGATCTTTTGTATCATTTTGTTCTGCCAGTTTCATTAATTTTCCCAAACTTGACTGGTTGCTTAAATTATCTATGTTTTGTGAAAAGTATTTTTTGATTCCTAAGACTTTAACCTGTATCAGCCTATTATTTATTTGTGACTTCTCTGGATTTTAATGTAAGTGCTCATACATACAAGCTTCCCCACTAGAACTGACTTCACCATGTCTCAAAGATTTTCTTTTATTTTTACTTGATTCTGAAATTTTGTAATTTTCTTCCAAATACCTTCAATTATTACTTACCACTGCAAAAGTGTAATTTTAAATCACTCTATTTGCATACATCTTTGATAATTATCTTCTAATTTTCTTGTACTGTGGTATGGCTATATATAATAAATTATTTTAATATTTTCACATTTTAATGACTTACTTTATAGCCTAAAATATAGTATACTTTAGAGACATTTTTATGAGTTGCCAACAAGGATGCAAATATTACAATTATTAGATAGAATATTCTGTAGATGCTTGTTAAGTCCATTTGATCTGTAGTGCAGTTTAAGCCTCTCTCTCTCTCTCTCTCTCTCTCTCAAAGTCTATATTATATATTGATTAGAGTATTGAAATTTCACTTTGTTATTGTTTCTAGGCATATATGTTCCTTTATATCAAATTATAGTTTTCAATACATTGTTTGTACCAGAACAGAATTCGGTGCATATCTAGGTACAATTATTGCATATTTTGATGAATTGATGATTTTGTTAGTAACATTTTCTTTATTTCTTCTAATTTTGCTTGAATGCTGTTTTGTCAAAAGTAAGTATCCTTGATGTGTCATTTTTTCCTTCCATCTCTATGATGTTTATCTTCTCCAGTGAGGTAAAGTGAATAGAAGTTATCCAACAGTTCTGTAACCATGGTGCTATGTTGAATTTCTAGCAAGAGTGAAGAAACTCTATGGAGAGATATGTGTGCCACTCCCTTCAGATGTCAGACTATTACACTATGTTTTCATCTGAGAAATTAATGTGTTTAATAGCATAGTTTCAAAATTTATACAGAAAATTTCATTAAACCTAAAGAGTACACATTCAATTTTTCATGAAACTACTTTGACCCATAACCAAAACTGAAACCTTACAAAGTATAAACTAGGTATTTTCTTGTATCTTTTTTTATATCTTTGTAGATCATTTTAAAATAAAACTTGAAATAAACATCAAGATAAATTACAGCTACTACACATAAATTTGAATAACAAATAATATCCTTCTGAATTAAGCAATGGATCATTGAAGATATCAGACAGGGAAACTTTCACATAGGTAGAATAAAATGGAAATGATAGCCCAAATTATAAGTGTCTTTGAGTCAAATATAAATGGATATGTTTTAGCTACACTTCATTATGCTAAAATATCAGAGACATCTGTATTAAATAATTCAAAGATACACCTCAAGATACTAGAAAAGAAAAAAAAACAGAAGTTCCTTTATTGGTAAGAATTATTTTTGCTAATCTGGGTTTTTTGTTTGTTTTTTCATTTTTCCATATGTAGTTGCAAAGTACTCCTTCAAGGGTTACAAAAAGTTGTGTCAGAATTTTGATTGGAATTGGAATTTGGATAGAAATTGCATCGAATCTGTAGATCGCTTTTTGTAAGATGGCCATGAATCAATTAATCCTACTGGTCTATGAGCATGGGAGTTCATTCCATTTTCTGATAGTTTTTTCAATATCTTTCTTCAGGAACTGGAAGTTCTTGGCATAAAACTCTTTCACTTGTTTAGCTAGAGTTACAATAAGGTATTTTATATTAATTGTGGCTATTACGGAGGGTGTTGTTATCCTAATATCTTTCTCAGCCCATTTATCACTTGAATAAGGAGGGCTACTGATTTCATGAAGTTAATTTTGTATCCAGCCACTTTGCTGAAGGTGTTATCAAGTGTAGGAGTACTCTGCTAGAGTTTTAGTGCTTGTTTATGCATGCTATCATATCATCCACAAATAGTAATACCTTGACTTTTTCGTTTCCAATTTGTGTCCCGTTGATCTCCTTTTGTTGTATAGCTAGTACTTCAAGCACTATACTGAATAGATAGGGAGAGAGTGAGCAGCCTTGTCTTGTACCTGATTTTGGTGGAATTGTGTCAGCTTTCCCTCCATTTAACTAGAGGTTAGCTATTGGCTTGGTGTATATTGCTTTTATTATGTTTAGGTATATGCCTTGTTTCCCTGATCTCACCAAGACTTTTAACATGAAGGAGTGTTGGATTTTGTCAAAGCCTTTTTCAGCATCTACTAATATTGTCATTTTTTCTTTTAGTTTGTTTATATAGTGGGTTAAGTTGATGGATTTTCATATATCAAGCATGTCTGCATCTATGATATGAAGCCTACTTGACCATAGTGAATGATGCATTTGGTGTTTTGTTCTTGGATTCTGTTTTCAAGAATTTTATTGAATATTCTTGCTTCAATGTTCATAAGCATAATTGTTCTGATATACGCTTCCTTTGTTGAGTCATTGTGTAGTTTAAGTATCAGGGTGACTGTGGCCTCATAAAACTAGCAAGTCTCACAAGTAGATTTAAATAACTACATGCATCTTACCAGATCACCATGGGTTAAGGCTGGACTTCAATATCAACAGCAACAACAGAAAGACCATATACTCATGGAAACTGAACAACTCTCTACTCAATCACTTGGTCAGGGAAGAAATAAAGAAATGAAAGACTTTCTAGAATTCAATGTAAATGAAGGCACAACATACCCAAAATTATGTGACACAATGAAAACAGTGGTAAGAGGAAAATTCATAGCATTAAGTACCTCCATAAAGAAATTAGAAAGTTCTCCTATCAGCAATTTTAAAGTAAACTTTTTAGAGAAAGCTCTAGGAAAAAAAGAGGAAATCACACCCAAGATGATTAGGAAGCAGGAAATAATCAAAATCAGGAATCAAATCAATCAAAAAGAATGAAGCATACAACACAAATAATCAACTAAAAACAAGTGCTGGTTCTTTGAGAAAATCAACACAGCCACAAATCCTTAGCCAAACTAAAAGGCACAGAGACAGTATCTAAATTAACAAATCAGAAATAAAAAAGGAAGACGTAATGGAAACTGAGAAAATTCTAAAAATCATTAGGTCTTACTTCAAAAGCTGGCACTCCAGAAAACTGATAAATCTAAATAAAATGGATGATTTTCTAGATAGACAAGACTTAAAGATAAATGAACATTGGGAAAAACGTTAAAACAGTCCTATATACTAAAGAAATAGAAGCAGTCATTAAAATTTCCAAACTAAAAAGAGCCCAGGGCCAGATGCTTTCAGAATTCTACCATACTTTCAAAGACCTAATAATGCTCCACAAACTCCATCCATTTGCCTAAGAATTTCATGAATTCATTGTTTTTAATAGCTGAGTTGTACTCCATTGTGTAAATGTACCACATTTTCTGCATCCATTCCTCTGTTGAAGAATATCTGGGTTCTTTCCAGCTTCTGGCTATAATAAATAAGGTTGCTAAGAACATAGTAGAGCATTTGTCCTTGTTATATGTTGGAAAATCTTTAGCGTATATGCCTAAGAGTGGTATATCTGGGTCCTCTGGTAATACTATGTCCACTTTTCTGAGGAACTGCCAGACTGATTTCCAGAGTGGTTGTACTAACTTGCAATCCCACCAGCAGTGGAGGAGTGTGCCTCTTTCTCCACATCATCACCAGTACCTGCTGTCTCCTGAGTAGTTTGATCTTAGCCATTCTGACTGGTGTGTGGTGGAATTTCATGGTTGTTTTGATTTGCATTTCCCTGATGACTAAGGATGTTGAACATTTCTTTAGGTGTTTCTTGGCCAATCAATATTCATAATTTGAGAATTCTTTGTTTAGCTCTGCAACCCATTTTTAATAGGGTCATTTGGTTCTCTGGAGTCTAACTTCTTGAGTTCTTTGAATATATTGGATATTATCTCTCTACCAGATGTAGGATCAGTAAAGATCTTTTCCCAATCTGTTGGTTGACATTTTGTCCTATTGACAGTGTCCTTTACCTTACAGAAGCTTTGCAAGTTTATGAGGTCCCATTTGTCAATTCTTAATCTTAGAGCATTAGCTGTTGGTATTCTATTTAGGAACTTTTCCCCTGTGCTCATGTATTTGAGGCTCTTCCCCACTTTCTTTTCTATTAGTTTCAGTGTATCTGGTTTATGTGGAGGTCCTTGATCCACTGGGACTTGAGCTTTGTACTAGGAGATAAAAATGAATCTATTTTTACTCTTCTATAAGCTGATCACTAGTTAAATCAGCACCATTTGTTGAAAATGCTCATTTTTGATTGGGTGATTTTAGCTTCTTTGTCAAAGATCAAGTGACCATAGGTGTGTGTGTTTTTTTTTCTGGGTCTTCAATTCTATTTCATTGATCTTCCTGCCTGTCTCTGTAGCAATAACTTTCAGTTTTTATCACTATTGCTCTGTAATACAGCTTGATGTCAGGGATGGTGATTCTCCCAGAAATTCTTTTATTGTTGAGAATAGTTCTTGCTACCTTGGGTTTTTTGTTTTTCCAAATGAATTTGCAAATTGCTTTTCCTTACTCTATAAGTATTTCTTTTAAAAATTATCCATGGTTTATTTTATAATATTTTTATTAGTCATTATCATTATAAGTGTATTTGCTTCTTTAATCACAGATTCTTCTAAGTATTTTATCATATTTATTTATTGTCCTGATGTTCTTAGCTATTATATTTTACATGAAAAAATGTGTGGCGGTTTTCATAAGCATGGCCCCCATATATTCATGTGTTTTAATGTTTGGCCATAGTGAGTAGCACTATTAAGAGTTGTGGCCCTTTTGGAGCAAGTGTATCACTGTTTACGTGGACTTTGAGGCATACATGTTCAGGCTTTGCCTCCTACATAAGATATTATCCTCCTGGCTGCCTGCAGAAGACATTCTTCTGCTGTTGCCTTTGGATCAACGTGTATAACTTTCAGCTCCTCCAGTACCATGTCTGCCTGGATGCTGCCATGTTAGTGGACTGAAACTCTGAAACTCTAAGCGAGATCCAATTAAATTGTTTCCTTTATAAGAGTTGTCTTGGTATGGTGTCTCTTCACAACAATGAAACCATAAATAAGACAAACTTGTTTTGATTTCCAGTGGACTTCTAAGTGGCTTATAATCGTTATTGATATCTGAACATAGATCATATATTGTGGTGTGTTTAAATAATATCTCCATATTTCTGGACCTTAGTACTTTTATTTGTTTATTTTCTTAAAGATATGGATAAAAATTCTTGGATAAAATTCTGTGAGTTCTAATTGCCATACAATGTATACACAATGATTCTGGTTTTCAGGCCATTCAAACTTAAATAAACATGCACATCAGTCTTTTTGACCACTATGAATTATCATAGTTTTAAGGCTGTCTTTCCTTATCATTTTTGACATTTCTTTACTGCTCGTAGTTGCCCTGTATGTATCAGTATTACATCCAGCTGTTAGTTTCCACTAAATGGAAGATGTTTGTTCTGCTGTTTTCAACAACTCCCTGGGGCATACACAGTCTAATCTATTTAAAGTTGACTCCATGACAAGGAAAAGATCCCACTATTTGAAGTCAGCTTCTACTCTCCTCAGGGCAGGACATCTGTGTTATGAAGCAGTAGCTAAAGTAAACAGATATAGAAACTGCTACCACCACCTGCATGTGTTGGTCTTGCAAAAACATGTTCAAGAAGGATATAACATACTGGTCTTCCTTAGCTTATGGACCTCCCTGGAGTAGCTCTTACATCTTAACAACCTGAGGGAAATAACATTACATTATGCAGGCATGAACCCTATGTTCTCTTACTTTATTTCCCAGTTTTTATGTTGATATAGCAGGAGGTAGGATCATTGGTGCTGTTTTGTTGGTCTCAAGCACAATGTCTAAGCAGCAGGTTTTTAAAGAAGAAAGTTTTGAAAATGTGTTATTTTAATTTTTCACTAGATTTTTTTATTTATTTTCTTTTTTTTCTTTTTTTGTTTTTCTAAGTTTTTTTATTTACATTCAAAATCATTTCCCCTTTCCCGTTTCCTCCCTCCCCGAAAGTCCCATAAACCCCCTTCCCTCCCTCTTTTCCCCATTCAACCCCCTCTGGCTTCACTGTCCTGGCGTTCCCCTACATCCAGTCTTTCCAGGACCAGGAGTCTCTCCTTCCATCTTTTTAGAAATCTATTGATATGTGAATTGTGTCTAGGGTATTCCGAGATTCTGGGTTAATATCCCCTTATCAGTGCTTGCATACCATGTGTGTTCTTTTGTGATTGGGTTACCTCACTAAGGATGATAATTTCAAGTTCTGACCATTTGCCTAGGAATTTCGTGAATTCATTGTTTTTAAATTGCAGAGTAGTATTCCATTGTGTAAATATACCACATCTGAATCCATTCCTCCGTTGAGGGACATCTGTGTTCTTTAGTTTATTTTCAATGATCACTTATTCTATTAACTTCACTCACAGTATATCCCTCACCTTTGCCTCTCAACACATATACGTTTTAATTAAAAGCACTGTATCTGTTCATTTGTTTAATTCCCACACTTAATGGTGAGCAAAATGAAGCCAAGAATAATGGTCTCTAAAAGGAGGGCTGGGTCAGTATTGTCCCACTTCTGCTGAGTATAACAAGTAGCTCATTCCATGTTTAAGAGATTATTTTAAACAATATAAAGGACCCAAACAAGTGAAGTGCTACGAATCAGAAAACATTCTAATGAGCAAGGGTGGCTTCTTCAGCTCATATACTAAATTCTAATTCTAGATCTATCAGTTTTTTATGTTTGATTTTAAAGATGGAATTCAAGTTGTTATTCACTTTTCCAGGAGATAGATGTTTTAATAAGTGAAAATAGTCCCACCACTCCAGGATTTAGCAACCTCTCAACTGGCAAGCATGGAGGTAGGACAGGCAAAGGTCTGAAGAGAGTTCACGACCATCAGTCTAGAATATGAACTTGCATATTCTAGGCTAATGACTTGGAAGATAAAGAGGGTATGAATAAAGGCTGAGGGAATAAAATGGAATTACTCAGAGAGATGATTTATCCATAAAGAGGGATCTCATGCCTGGGTCTGGCACCTTACCTAGAAAAGAGGTATTCTTGAGAATCAGTATGTTCACAAATGGGACAATGCTATGCCAGAAAAACTTTGTGGAGGAAAATAGTAATAAAAACATTTGTGAACCCAGGTGTCCCACAATGGAGGAATGGATGCAGAAAATGTGGTATATTTACACAATGGAATACTACTCAGCAATTAAAAACAATGAATTCATGAAATTCTTTTTTTTTTTTTTTTGGTTTTTCGAGACAGGGTTTCTCTGTGTAGCCCTGGCTGTCCTGGAACTCACTTTGTAGACCAGGCTGGCCTCGAACTCAGAAATCCTCCTGCCTCTGCCTCCCAAGTGCTGGGATTAAAGGCGTGCGCCACCACCGCCCGGTATTCATGAAATTCTTAGGCAAATGGTTGGAACTGGAAAATATCATCCTAAGTGAGGTAACCCAATCACGAAAGAACACACATGGTATGCAGTCACTGATAAGTGGATATTAGCCCAGAAGCTTGGACTACCCAAGACACAATTCACATATCAGTTGATTCCCAAGAAGAAGGAAGGAGAGGTCCCTGGTCCTGGAAAGACTCCAGTGTAGGGGAATACCAGGACAGGGAAGCCAGAGGGGTTTGACAGGGAAACAGGGGGAGGAAAGAGGGCTTATGCGACTTTCAGGGAGGGGGGAACCAGGAAAGGGGAAATCATTTGGAATGCAAATAAAGAATATAGAAAATAAAATAAAATAAACATTTGTGATCTTATTGTTTCAATGTCAAGTAAATTGATGCTATACTTGCATAAATTAAGAAGTATGAATAACATTGTAAATGATTTTGTTTAGCACCATCAGATATTTTGATTGTTTTTATTGTTTATTGAAAATATGTTTTTGAAATTTTTTGTTGAGATTAGAAATGAATAGGAATCTAGAAAATACGTGAATTAGAGACAGTAGACACACAGAAAACACACCATGTGACATTCTAGGATTTTCTTCAGTATAACTGAGAGAAAATATCTCAAATAAACATTTTATAAGTTCAACCAATTTAAAAGAAGCAACAAATGGCTTTCTTCTCCTTTCACCGAACTGGAAAAGAGATCAAATTTAATGGTAGGAGGCTAATATGCTTATATGTTTCAAAATAGTATACCATAAAGTCTTTCAGGTTTCTGGAGCCATAAATGTGGTTCAAAGTAGGAAATAGAGCTGACCAAATGTTTATCACAAAACAAATGGAAACATATAGACTTCAGACAAATTATAATAAAAATTAATGTATGAAATGGTAAGAGGTCAAACACATACATATATCTTACCATATAAGTTCCCATGTTATTTTTAAACTAATCTCTTTCTCATTCTTGGTAGAATAAACTCCATATAAAAATGGGTGGATACAGTGTACATTGTTTCCTTTCTAGCTTTCTATGCCATTATGATCCAAATATTTGTTGACATTTCCCCCACAAAACCTAATGTGTCTTATTGGTGCAATTTATTTAGAGTTTTGAACACCATAAGATTAAATTTCTGTATTGTATATATATATTTATAGTGGACAATTATAACATTTTAAAGGTTATTTGCTTTGAAGCAATCTATTCTTCCTCATTTGACTCAAGATGACCTTAATTTATCAGCAAATGTGTATCCCTATAGGAGCAAAAAGCACTTAAAAGCACTGAATAATGTAAATTGCATACTGAATCAAAACAGCACTGTATTTTTTTATGCTTTTTGATGGGGTATATGGTATAAACTAAAAATATGCCAAGATAAGATTTATAAAAGCCTTTCTTACAACATTCTCAAGGGATGACAGCTATTCCATTAAGCTATTTTGAGATTCAGGCACTAAATGGAAAATGGAAAATGCACCAAGTTAGAGCTAAACCAAGGCCTCTGTACAACAAATTTGTTCACAATTAAAATGCATAGGAGCTAAATTTGTTGAAAAGTTTTGCTTTCAGGATTCTAGGTAATAAGTCTGTAAATATCTACATGCTTCTTATGTGTGATTAACTTAAATATTCTCAAACATAGTGGTATTTAGTGGTATTGATGTGCTTTCCAAATGTAAAAATCAATAATATTTTATTTAGAAGTACAATGTTACCATGTATTTCTCACTGATCATAATGAATAAGCTTTCTCTTGTTTCTTTTGATGCTTTCAAATATTATTTGTTAAAGACTCTGACAAAATAAAAATTCATGTTTCCTATGTTCAAATTAAAGCCATAGACCTTATCATTTAATTTACATTATAGTTAAGGTTGTACAGTAAAGAATCTCTCTCAGATGGATAATCATCTCAGGATAGTGTCATATTATGATTTATCTCTTCTATTGGAAATACCACAAGAATAAATAAGATATTTATACATTATTGGAAACCTTCTCATTCTCATGTTAAGTTTAATACCTTTTTCTGGTTATGATATGTCATTGGATTTTATATACTATAAAAAGGTATCAGGTTCTTTTTCAAAGTTACTGCTTGTACTATCTCTGCATTTAATATTGCAATGTTTTAGAAACACTTTAAGCTATTTCTAGCAGCAAAATCAGCAGATTTTAGTTAACAGGTGCTAGAAATTATCAAGGCTATTATAAGCTAATTATTTACCAAACATCATTTTAAAAGCAAAGTATTGAGAAATATTTTTCACATTTATATTATTAATTACACCGTTAGAATTTCTTTGCATCTAAATATGTAAAAGTATTTTTTCTAATCCCACTTTCTGATCCCCTGGGCATTGAATCACATATTGTGACACCAGATTCCAGCTGCATAGCAAATGAATAAATGGAAAATTCTGGTCGCTCCTCATTCTAATGTTCCTCACACAATCTTCCCTTGAGATTTTGTCAGTAATCTTTATATAAAAATAACTTACAATAACCAACAATACATAACAGTATCACATTACTTTCTCTTTCCAGATTTATAAAGCTCACACCTAAAATTTCCTTTTTGCATACTACACATTAATTCCAATGTGTATCCATGATTAATATAACTTGAATTTATTTATCGCAGCATGTAAGTGGTTCAAGAGTAATTTACTCTTAGTCTGTTCAAATTTGACATAACAATATAAGAGCAATAAGCCATATTTATAGGAAAGAAATAGCACATTTTTATGTCATACCAGAGAAGATACCTCTGGGAATTCTATTTTACTTTATCATACAAGTATTCTGTGTCAAATGATAGACTCCATTGATTAACCTCCCACAGTACCTTGCTGAAAAATAATATTTAGTCACATAAAGGATTATCTATGAAGAATGTTATGATGAATAGTGCCTGGCATGGATGCACAAGAGGTTAGTGGTGTACCTTAGTATATGATTTATTCACTTACAGAAGAATATAACATTAACACTTGCAAAGTTCCTTTATTAAAATAATTTTAAAACACAAAAATTATCCTCAGTATGTACATCCAAAGTTAAAGATGCATCTTCTTAACTTTCCCACCTGAATAGATTTACCATTCAGCTTCCATCTTTTAAATATGGACAGTTATTGGTGACAGAGAACTTGATTAGCATCTGTGAGGAATAGGATTCTAAAACAAGCACTGTCAAAATGCAACTAAATAAGATTTAAGAAAAATAAAGCTACATTTTTTAGGAGGAAGAATTTTTTTCTTATTTTTCAATTGTTTTTACAATGTTTTTTGATGATGATGGGATTAAAATCTATACCCTCAGGCATTCTAGCCAAACATTCTGCTGCTGAACCACATTCCCAGCCTTATGTTTGCTTTTTTTTTTTTTTTTTTTTGGATTTTCGAGACAGGGTTTCTCTGTGTAGCCCTGGCTGTCCTGGAACTCACTCTGTAGACCAGGCTGGCCTCGAACTCAGAAATCCACCTGCCTCTGCCTCCCAAGTGCTGGGATTAAAGGCGTGCGCCACCACCGCCCGGCTTTTATGTTTGCTTTTTATTTTGAGATTGCATCTTATTAACTAAGCCAGGCCCTGCTTAGAACATATTTTGAAGCCCAGGTTGACCTTGAATTCATGGTTTTCCTACCTCAATGTCCTGAGCAGCTAGAATTAAAGGCCTGACTCCTGATGTTAAGTTAATCAGTTGTTTTTCAGGTGTACTGAATGTATATAGGCATGTGCAAATGCCTATATATGCAAATGTATATAGGCATGTGCAAATATATGTATATGCTGACCAATAAATAACCTTTTCAAAATATTTAGTTTTGGGGCAATGCAGGATTGCCTCTACAAATAAACATAATCTTTCACTATTTAAAAAAACACACTAGGTATTTATAGACTTGATAAAGTGAAATGATTTTACAGAAAACAAGGCTTGTTTAGAGGTAGAAAACTTATCTGCTAAGGGTAACTTTTTACATGAAAAATGAAACAAGATGATTGATCAGAGTGTACTTTATTCTAACACAAAAAGGCAGATAAAAGTCAATGGCTCGATAAGGAATAGTCCTACATGAAGAAAGATTTTTTTAAAGAGAAATATAAATATATATACAAATTTCTCTGGTGTTTACAGATTGCATATAATATAAAATATACTTTTCTTTATATATCACACACACACACACACAAACACACACACACACACACACACACACACACACCCTTAGTCTAGCTAGGACCTGCTTGGTATTTTACTGGCAGCATATGCTATCAGAATAAAGCAAGAAAATGAAAAAAATAATACTTTCTTAATTAAATAAGTGAAATTGTCAGTTTTTATTGAAATACACATAGAAAATGGGAAACTATACAAATAAAATTCTGGAGTTAGGGAATACCTCAGTGTGCTCTATGAGGAACTGAGTTATCCAGCCATTCATTATTGTAGTTTGCACTATTCATGACTGGGAAAGAACATTGATTGCTTTCCTTCCAGGAAAATATGATTTTCCAGCATTGTGAAATTTAACTAGTAGCAATAAGGTGTTCAGTTTAGTACTTGTTTAAATTCTGTGTTCTGTGACTCAAATATGTAGTTTCTTCAGCAGCAGAGCCTCACCGTTAAGTTCTGGATGGTAAACAATAAACAATAACCTATAATGTTTGGTGCTCATGGGAGCTCATTACCCAGCAGCTCCAAAAGCGGTAACCCTTTCCTGTCATTTTACCTTCTATTGGACATTCTTATTCTCTGGGAAAGGCACTTTCCCCACATTATAGGGCAACACCATATCTCTTTTGAGATATGCATATACTTGTGTATTTAGGAAGTGTCTAAATTAGTAGTTTTAATATAGTTCTTTCCAAAGTCTTTAGTGTTATTTATACCTCTACATACCCTCTCTTCTACCCTGGCCTCATCTGTCTCTCCCCATTCAATGCTTTTTATTCCATTATTTCCCTTTTCTTCTCAGCCTGTGTACTACGTTACTTTTATAGCCCCTGCCTCTGTCTTCCTTCATAGTTTTAAAATTTCTACATAAAATAATATTTAAATGCACATATCAAAAGACTGAAATGCATTATCCACTATTGAGTAAAAATAATCAGCAATTTGTCTTTCTAATGGGCATGAATGACCAAGTATATTTTTTAGAAGGATAAAAATTCATTTCCCTCTGAGTGACTACTTAGCTTAGATCAGTTAAGGTAGCAAAAGCCCACACTAATTGTGGGTGATGCTAGTCAATGGAGTGGAATTCTAGACTAGATTGGCTATCGTTACTCAGGTAACTATATGTATCTTAACATTTCCCTCTAGATACATGTTTTCTTTACCTTACAACATATTATATACTATTTCAACTCATATTCATATAAAATTATGTTATTCTTCTCCCAGTATTTCTTCTATGAGCCTGTGGTTACTTACAAATTTGTTGTAGATAATATCGCTTGGGTCTCAGGTAGCTTGTGTATACCCTGCTCCCAAGAGCTGGGCAGGTCTGCAGTAACCGACACGCCAGCTCTGCTGTGGGACTTCTGCCTTGCAGAGGGACCACACCCCCCCACCCCCCGCTCTGGGAGAGATCATACACCCCCCCCCCCCGCACTGGGCAGGAGCCTAAAAGCTTCCCTTTGGCGCCCTCTGTTCCTGGATCGACTGCACTAGGAGACAGGTACCCAGGTTCTCCCCAATATAACATCACTTGGGACACATCACTTGGGACACAGCCTGTTGGGCTTCCATCTGCGCCCAAGAGCTGGAAGCCCTGTGGTCATCTGAGCACCAGCTCTGCTGTGGGCCATCTCCCCTGCAGAGTGATCTGCACCAAGAGAGTGCAGAGTGCACTCCGCCATCTTTGCTCCAGCATCAGGGCAATTGGGAACCCCAGGCTCAGGGACAGACAGGCATAATATCGCTTGAGTCTCAGGCAGCTTGTGTATACCCTGCTCCCAAGAGCTGGGCAGGTCTGCAGTAACCGACACACCAGCTCTGCTATGGGACTTCTGCCCTACAGAGGGACCCACCCTCGACCCCCCCCGAGAGATCACACACCCATGCACAAGGCGGGAGCCTACCAGCCTCCCTTTCTTGACCTCTGCTCAAGGAATCCACTACTCTGAGCCTTTGGATGTGCAGGGACTCCCCAATATAACATCACTTGGGGCAAGGCACATCAGGGCTCCAAAGTCACTCAGGAGAAGGGCAGGCCCCAGAAATCAGTGCCAGGGGAATCCCAGTAATCAAAGGGGGTCAGAAATAGCTTTGCAGGCTCACAGGAGGTCCAACCAACAGCCACTGACAGCAGGACCAACTAACATCCGAGGTAACCAGATGGCAAAAGGCAAACATAGGAACATTACTAACAGAAATCAAAGTAATATGGCACCGTCTGAACCCAACTCTCCAACAGCAGCAAGTCCTGGATACCGCACCACACCCGAAAGACAAGATCTGGATTTAAAATCACTTCTCATAATGTTATTAGAGGATTACAAGAAGGACACAAACAAATCTCATAAAGAGTTACAGGAGACCATGAATCAACGGCTAGAAGCCCTTACAAAGGAAACACAAAAATCGCTTAAAGAAATGCAGGAGAACATGGGTCAACAGATAGCGGCCCACAAGGAGGCAACACAAAAATCGCTTAAAGAAATGAATCAACGGGTAGATGCACATTCAAAGGAATCACAAAAATTGCATAAAGAAATGCAGAAGAATATGGGTCAACAGATGGATGCGCATAGGGAGGCAACACAAAAATTGCTTAAAGAAATGAATCAAAGGATAGATGCCCTTAAAAAGGAAACACAAAAATTGTTTAAAGAAATGCAGGAGGTGATGGATAAACAGATAGAAGCCCACGAGGAGGAAACACAAAAATCGCTTAGAGAAATACAGGAGAACTTGGGTCAACAGGCAGAAATCCTGAAAAAGGAAACACAAAACTACCTTAAAGAAATACAGGAAAATGCAAACAAACAAGTGAAGGATCTCAGCAAATCCATCCAGGAACTAAAAAAGGAAGTACAAACAACTAAGAAATCACAAAGGGAGACAACTTTGGAGATAGAAAACCTTGGGAAGAAATCAGGAGTCATAGATGCAAATATCAACAATAGAATACAAGAGATGGAAGAAAGAATCTCAGGTGCTGAAGATACCATAGAAAGCATCGACTCAACAGTCAAAGAAAATGCAAAATGCAAAAAACGTGTAACCCAAAACATCCAGGAAATCCAGGACACAATGAGAAGACGAAACCTAAGGATCATAGGTATAGATGAGAGTGAAGATGTGCAACTTAAAGGGCCAGTAAATATCTTCAACAAAATTATGGAGGAAAACTTCCCTAACCTAAAGAGAGTGATGCCGATGAACATACAAGAAGCCTACAGAACTCCAAACAGACTGGACCAGAAGAGAAATACCTCCCGTCACATAATAATCAAAACACCAAATGTACTAAACAAAGAAAGAATATTAAAAGCAGTAAGAGAAAAGGGCCAAGTAACATACAAAGGAATCACATCAGACTTCTCACCAGAGACTATGAAAGCCAGAAGATCCTGGGCAGATCTCATGCAGAATCTAAGAAAACACAAATGCTAGACTAGACTACTATACCCAGCAAAACTCTCAATCACCATCGATGGAGAGACCAAGATATTCCATGATAAAACCAAATTTTCACAATATCTTTCTACAAACCCAGCCCTGCAAAAGATAATAGGTAGAAGCCGCCAATACAAGGAGAGAAACAACACCCTGGAAAAAATGAGATAGTAACCTTATTGCATCAAACCCAAAAGTAGATAACGACTCAAACATAAAGATATCGTCAAGAATAACAGGTGGCTGGCCTTGAACTCAGAAATTCACCTGCCTCTGCCTGCCAAGTGCTGGGAGTAAAAGCATGTACATAAAGGTATTGAAGAAGGCACTAGAAGATGGAAAGACCTCCCATGATTATGTATAGTGAAAATGGTCATGTTACCAAACGTAATTCACATATTTATAATAACAATCAAAACTCCTATGACATTCTTTGCAATATATATATATACTTCATATGGAAATACAAAAGACTGGGGTAACCAAACAATCCTAAGCAAATGTAGCAATTCTGGAGGTGTTACATTACTAGATTTCAAGTTATATTATGAAACTATAATAATAATACAGCATGCTAGTGGCATAAAAAAAAGAATAGCAGGTGGCAATAATCACTATTCCTTAATCTCTCTTAATATCAATGGTCTCAATTCCCCCAAAAAGACAAAGACTAACAGACTGGATATGTAAACAGGACCCAGCATCTTGCGGCATGCAGGAAACGCACCTCAGTGTCAAAGACAAACACTACCTCAGAGTAAAAGGCTGGAAAACAATTTTACAAGCAAATGGTCCCAGGAAACGAGCCGGAGTAGCCATCCTAATATCAGATAAAATTGACTTTCAACCTAAAGTCATCAAAAAAGACACAGAAGGACACTACATACTGATCAAAGGAAAAATCCACCAAGAAGAACTCTCAATTCTGAATATCTATGCTCCAAATGCAAGGGCACTCTCATTCGTAAAAGAAACTTTACTAAAGCTCAAAGCACACATCACACCTCACAAAATAATAGTTGGTAACTTCAACACCCCGCTCTCTGAAATGGATCGTTCAGGAACGCAGAAACTAAACAGGGAAACAGTGAATCTAATTGAAGCCTTGGACCAATTGGAACTAACAGATATATATAGAACATTTCATCCTAGAGCAAAAGAATACACCTTCTTCTTAGCACCTCATGGTACCTTCTTCAAATCGACCATAGAATTGGTCACAAATCAGACCTCAAGAAATATAAGAAGATCGAACTAATCCCATGCCTCATATCAGATCACTATGGAATAAGGGTGGTCTTCAATGGCAACAAAAACAACAGAAAACCCACATACACATGGAGGCTGAACAATGCTCTATTTAATGAAAGCTTGGTCAAGGAGGAAATAAAGAAAGTAATCAAAGACTTTTTAAAATTTAATGAAAATGAAGGCACAACATACCCTAATTTATGGGACACAATGAAAGCAGTGATAAGAGGAAAATTCATAGCCCTGAGTGCCGCCAAAAAGAAACGGGAGAGAGCATACACTAGCAGCTTAATGGCACACCTGAAAGCCCTCGAACAAAAAGAAGCAAATACACCAAAGAGGAGTAGAAGGCAGGAAATCATCAAACTCAAGGCTGAAATCAATCAAGTAGAAACAAATAAAACCATACAAAGAATCAACAAAACGAGGAGTTGGTTCTTTGAGAAAATCAACAAGATAGATAAGCCCTTAGCCAGACTAATTAGAGAGCACAGAGACAGTATCCAAATTAATAAAATCAGAAACGAAAAGGGAGAGATAACAACAGAAACTGAGGAAATTAAAAAAATCATCAGATCCTACTACAAAAACCTGTATTCAACACAACTAGAAAATCTCGAGGAAATGGACAATTTCCTTGACAGATACCAAATACCAAAATTAAATCAGGATCAAATAGACCATCTAAACCGTCCTATAACCCCTGAAGAAATAGAAGTCGTCATTGGAAGTCTTCCAACCAAAAAAATCACAGGTCCAGATGGTTTTAGTGCAGAATTCTATCAGACCTTCAAAGAAGACCTAACACCAATACTCTTCAAACTATTCCACAAAATAGAAACAGATGGAACACTACCCAACTCATTCTATGAAGCCATAGTACCAAAAGAACACAAAGATCCGACAAAGAAAGAGACTCTCAGGCCAATCTCTCTTATGAATATTGATGCAAAAATACTCAATAAAATTCTTGCCAAACGAATCCAACAACACATCAAAATGATCATTCACCACGATCAAGTAGGCTTCATCTCAGGGATGCAGGGATGTTTCAATATAAGGAAATCCATTAATGTAATCCACTATATAAACAATCTCAAAAAGGAAAAACCACATGGTCATTTCATTAGATGCTGAGAAAGCATTTGACAAAATTCAGCATCCTTTCATGCTAAAGGTCTTGGAAATATCAGGAATTCGAGGCCCATATCTAAACATAGTAAAAGCAATTTACAGCAAACCAGTAGCCAGCATCAATCTAAATGGAGAGAAACTTGAAGCAATCCCACTAAAATCAGGGACTAGACAAGGCTGCCCTCTTTCTCCATATCTTTTCAATATAGTACTTGAAGTTCTAGCTAGAGCAATTACACAACAAAAGGAGGTCAAAGGGATACAAATTGGAAAGGAAGAAGTCAAATTATCACTATTTGCAGACGATATGATAGTATACTTAAGCGACCCAAAGAACTCCACCAGAGAACTCCTACAGCTGAAAAACGACTTCAGCAAAGTGGCCTGATATAAAATCAACTCAAGCAAGTCAGAAGCCTTCCTATACTCAAAGGATAAGCAGGCTGAGAAAGAAGTAAGAGAAATGATACCCTTCACGATAGCCACAAACCATATAAAGTATCTTGGTGTGACTATAACCAAACAAGTGAAAGATCTGTATGACAAGAACTTCAAGTCTCTGAAGAAAAAAATTGAAGACCTCAGAAGATGGAAAAATCTGCCATGCTCATGGATTTGCAGGATTAATATTGTCAAAATGACCATCTTGCCAAAAGCAATTCACAGCGTCAATGCAATCCCCATCAAAATCCCAACTTAATTCTTCATAGAGTTAGAAAGAGCAATTCAAAAATTCATCTGGAATAACAGAAAACCTAGGATAGCTAAAACTATTCTCAAGAGTAAAAGAACTTCTGGGGGAATCAATATCACGGACCTCAAACTGTACTACAGAGCAATAGTGTTAAAAACCGCATGGTATTGGTACAGTGACAGGCATGTAGATCAATGGAACAGAATTGAAGACCCAGAAATGAATCCACACTCCTATGGTCACTTGATCTTTGACAAAGGAGCTAAAACCATCCAGTGGAAAAAAGATAGCCTTTTCAACAAATGGTGCTGGCTCAACTGGATGTCAACATGCAGAAGAATGCAAATTTACGCATTCACATTTCCTTGCACTAAGCTCAATTCCAAGTGGATCAAGGACCTCCACATAAAACCAGACACACTGAAAATAATAGAAAGGAAACTAGGGAAAAACCTTGAACATATGGGCACAGGGGAGAATTTCCTGAATAGAACTCCAATAGCTTATGCTCTAAGATCAAGAATAGACAAATGGGACCTCATTAAATTACAAAGTTTTTGCAAGGCAAAAGACACCATCATAAAGGCTAAGGGACGACCAACTAACTGGGAAATGATCTTTACCAATGCTACATCCGACAGAGGGCTAGTATCCAATATATACAAAGAACTCAAGAAGTTAAACTGCAGAGAGGCAATTAACCCTATTAAAAATGCGGTACAGAGCTAAACAAAGAGTTCTCACCTGAAGAATATCTAATGACTGAGAAGCACCTAAAGAGATGTTCATCATCCTTAGTCATTAGGGAAATGCAAATCAAAACAACCCTGAGATTCCATCTCACACCAGTCAGAATGGCTAAGATCGAAAACACAGGAGACATCAGTTGTTGGCGAGGAAGTGGAGAAAGAGGAACACTCCTCCACTGCTGGTGGGATTGCAAGCTTGTACAACCACTCTGGAAAGCAGTCTGGCGGTTCCTCAGAAAACTGGGCATGACACTCCCAGAGGATCTGTCTATACCACTCCTGGGCATATACCCAGAGGCTTTACCTGCATACAATAAGGACACATGCTCCACTATGTTCATAGCAGCCTTATTTATAATAGCCAGACGCTGGAAAGAACCCAGATGTCCCTCAATGGAGGAATGGATTCAGAAGATGTGGTATATTTACACAATGGAATACTACTCTGCAATTAAAAACAATGAATTCACGAAATTCCTAGGCAAATGGTCAGAACTTGAAAATATCATCCTTAGTGAGGTAACCCAATCACAAAAGAAGACACATGGTATGCAGTCACTGATAAGGGGATATTAACCCAGAATCTCGCAATACCGTAGACACAACTCGCATATCAATAGATTTCCAAGAATATGGAAGGAGAAACCCCTGTTCCTGGAAAGACTGGATGTAGGGGAATGCCAGGACAGAGAAGTGAGAGGGGGTTGAATGGGGAAAAGATGGTGGGAAGGGAGCTTATGGGACTTTCGGGGAGTGAGGAAATGGGAAAGGGGAAATGATTTTGAATATAATTAGCAAAAACTTAGAAAATAAAATAAAATTAAAAAAATTGTTGTAAAATTTCACCACACTTATTCACTTATCAAATAATGAAACTTATCAATTTAATTAAATTATAATCAGATAATTGGCTTAGATAATTTACTTTTCTCCAACTGGTTAAGGATTTTTAATAATATACCATAGTAAATAATGTGCATGTATAGTGGAAACAGTTGTAGTTTGCTCTTATTCAATAGACAACTGTATAGACATTGTTAAATATGGTTAGCTTTTCATGTTTATGTCCTCTAATTCTTTGTTAGTTTTATTAATAGCTGTGTGTATATTTTAAGTAAAGTATTGAGGTTCTTTGTTATTATTATTAAAGATACATGTTTTGTTAACAATGCTGTTAGCTTTGCTACATATATTTTGAAGTACCTTGGTTATCTATGTATATTTAAAACCTTTGTGTCTTTCTGAGATTAAATATCTTATTATTATAAAATATCTTCTATCATGTGCTGGGAAGGAAACCAGGGTTTTATATATCCCTTCCCTTCTAAGATGATTATAACTTAGCTAAGAATTCTTGATTGATATTCTTTATCTTTCATTGTTTTCACTTTGTGATCTCACTGCTTTCCCATTTCTATAATTTCTATGATTAAATTTGTCAATTTCATTGAAAACCTCTCACATGTGAATTAAATCACTCCCCATTTGGTTTTTTTCTTTAGTCCATTTGATTATGATTTACCTAGTTATGAACTTAATATTCCTTGTTGGAGATTCTTAATATTTTTGTAGCTTTCATCACAAATCATTTCAGTTTTTTCTTCTTAGTTTTATTGATAAACAATAATAAATTGACCAAAGAAGATTGAGCTTGAACAAAATAAATTGAATACTACATTTTTCAGGAGGTATAGCAGTATTTAATCAAGATTTCAGATGGATCATGGTCCCTGTGAATCCTGTAGAGTAGTGGTGCTTTCATGAGTGGCTAGCTTTTCATAACTTCAGACATTTTATGACATATATGTACTGTTTTAGGTATCTTTCTCATTACTGTGACAAAACACCCTAACAAAGGCAACTGAAAAAGCAGAGGTTTATTTTGGCTGATGTTTTAGGGGAACAGTCCATCATGCCAAATAAGTCAGGTGGCAGGAAATCGTCACATTGTGTGTTGAGTCTAGAAAAGATGATGAATGTTTGGCTAGCTTCCTTCTTAGTTTGTAGTTCAGTACCTAAACCACAGGAATTATGCTGCTTTGTTTACAGCTGAGCCTTTCCACCTCATCTAACCTACGCAGCATAATCCTTCACATTCATGCCCAAAGGCAACTTAATCTGAGCATTCCGTCACAAAAAAAATTTTCTCTCCATGCCTGACTACTTATTAATAAGTATATAATTCATATTGTATAAACACCAACCACCAACATTTAATTTTAAATGTATTATGAGGATTAATATCCTATATCTAAATAAGGTTACCTTTGGAAGTTTTGAAAATTAGATCTTCAAATATCTTCTTTGGCTAAGAACCATGTACTATTTTGAGATTTCCCACATTTGTGATGTTATGATGTGAGCTATTCTCATATCTGTTATATTAGGATGTTTGCTTATGGTCTACATTTCTGTAAGGGTTAGTTAATTTTTTTCTCCCTTTCAAACTAGGTAAATTCAATCTATATGCAAGTTGACTGATCCTTTTTCTTTTTTTTAATTTGTCTGCTCAGGTCTGTCCAATTGAAAACTTTCATTAATTTTTCTATTATTTTCTTTTTTTTGAAATTTCTATTTCATATATATATATATATATATATATATATATATATACACATATATGGAGAGAGAGAGAGAGAGAGAGAGAGAGAGAGAGAGAGAGAGAGAGAGAGAGAGAGAGAGAGAGTATTGAAGGGTTCCCATCAGAGAAGAACACTCAAGCACAGACGATGTGAGCTAATTGAAAATTTTTATTCCAGCTAGCTAATGACTACACTTGGCTATACCCAGGCACAGCCTCAAGCCCTTCTAAGGGGGAACATTTCAGCAGGAAAACCACATTTTGTCTGGGAAGTCCCAGAGTTCCTTTCCCACAACTGTAAGCAAATAGTCAAAAAAGTCAGAAGGGAGTGAGATTCCCATTCCACAGCAGCAAGCTATATGTAGATAGTTACAAATAACAACATATGTAATTAAGAAAAATAAGCAAAAATAGTGAAGTGAGGAACTCTTTGCAAAGAGTCCACATCCTTGTTTTTTGTTTGTTTGAGTCTTTTGTTTGTTTTCCCCAGGATTGTTTTGCTTAAGTTCCCCCTTACAGCTACTGTCACTATCCGCAGCAAGGCGTAGTTCATCCAAGATCCTAAAATGAAGTTACTGTAGTCAACTTATAGCCCCCATCACACTACTAAGTAATGCATTTTTACATTGCTGAGTTCTATATATGTGGTTTCTAATACTTCTTTGAACATATTTTTAGTAAAGGGTCTAATTATTTTCCTATGAAGTTCCTCAGCTACAGTTGAAATTATTTCATAAATTTATATTGAAAGTGAAGTTTTTAAAATAGAATATTTTCAACCTGAAAATTAAATTCATGTGATCTATCTTGTATTTGATTTTTATGATTGTTGCTGTTACTTTTCCCTTAGTGACTTTCTACAATTTATACAGATAATACAACTAGTATCAAGAGAACTGAAGTAATATAATACAAGGAACCTTCTCCACATCACTCATGGATGTTAAATTTGAACTTTCTATTTATCTGATTGCGTGGTGGTTGCTTTATGAATTACAATAAGATAAATGCTGACAATTTAATTAGCCATAGTAACAGCATTATTGTACTAAAATGAGAATTTTGTTTCTAGATTCTCAGAGTTAGACTTAGCCAAAGAAGTGCACAATGTAAGATTTCCATAGAGAATAATTAATGTTGCAATACTTTTGTGCTGTGATGACACAAAACACACAGCTGTTAACTCAAAGCAGATAACAAATAGTCTTCATTCCCATCATTTCTGGTCACTCTTCTTTCTTCTACTTTTTATTTCTCCTTTTTATACACTGATAACAAACCCATATAATTAGCTTTTAAAATAATTTTAACTTAAATGTATTCCATTATTTACTGTGCAATTTAAATGCCAGAACAGAAAACATATTTGATTATGCTACTGATAAGCATCAAATGCTTACATAGTACAGTGCCCCAGGTTCTCAGCTACAGCTCAATTAATGTATGCAGAATGACTGAATGAACGTAAACATGCTACAAGCATCCCCAAAGTTTTCATGTATTAAAATCTAATTCTTGTTAAGGAATAAAGAAGGTGAAAATTACTCCAACTATGGACCCACTGAGAAATTATTAATATTAGATAAGTATATTACTAGACTTAAGCCATCATGACTGAATCTTCATAATTTCCTAACAAGAGATACCAAAAACCATATATACATACATACATATATTTCCTTGTTTCTTGCCATGTTATGCCTGGAATCTACCAGTATTAGGGAATTCAAATTACTACCTTCAAATGACTACCAGCAGAAATATGAATTAGAGAAACTTATTTTCTAAGATTTAAGGTCACACTAGCTGGTGATAATTTGATATTAATTATAAGAAATATGGCAATAAAATCTATTAAAACTGAATCTGTGATAATCACATCAACTAAAAAATTTTAAGTACATGTGAAAATAAAGAATTATATGATCTGGGGGAGAGGGGATAAGATAGGTTGTTTTTGGAGGGGAAACCAGGAAAGGGGATAACATTTGAAATGTAAATAAAGAAAATATCTAATAACAAAAAGAATTATATGATCTCTTCTACATTGTTTACTTTTCCCTTTGCTATAAATTAATAGCTATCAAGAGTGATTGATGGAAGAGAGGAGGTTTTCTTTGGCTCACATTTGAGGGTACAGCTCATCATGGTAAAAAAGCATTCAATGAGCATGCCATGGCCACTCTACCTGTGGCAACAGAAACATGTAGACCATGTTCAAGATATATGTGGAAATGCACTAAGAGATATTGCCACAGTTTGCTCCTTTTTATTTTTATGTCCTTTAATTTGTTTATTAATTCACTTTACAACCCAATATCAGCCTTTCCTTTTCTCCCAATAACCCCTCACATAAGTCCTCCCCCATCCCACCTTCTGGGTATCAACTCCCACCCCACTAACACTGCCCACCCCACCCCCACTCCTGCCACACATCAAGTTGCTGCAGTACTACACATACCCTCTCCCACTGAGGCCAGACAAGGCAGCCCATTTAGGAGTGAGGGATCCACAGGCAGACATCCTCAGGAACAACCTCTGCTCCAGTTGTTGGGTGATATACACGAAGACCAAGCTCTTCATCTGCTACATATGTGTAGGGGGTAGAGCCTGTGCTTGATCTTTGGTTGGTGATTCAGTCTCTGGGAGTCCCCAAGGATGCAGACCAGTTGGTTCTGTTGGTCTTCCTATAGAGTCCCTGTCCTCTTTGGGTACCCCAGTCTCTCAATTCTTTTATAAGGTTTCATAAGGCTTCTAGAGCTCTATCTAATATTTGCGTGTAGTCTGTATCTCTTTCCAGTGGCTGCTGGGTGGAGCCTCTCAAAAGACAGTTATGCTAGGTTCCTGTCACGCATATCCTTTTAAGTCTGTGTTACCTCACTAAGGATAAAATTTTCTAGCCCCATCCATTTGCCTGTGAAATTCATGATGTCCTTGTTTTGAATGGCTGAGTAGTATCACATCGTGGAGATATACCACGATTTCTGTATCCATTCTTCAGTTGAGAGATATCTAGATTGTTTCTTGGTTCTAGCTATTATGAATAAAGCTGCTATGAACATAGTTAAGCAAATTTTTTTGGGGGGGCAGTTTTTCCTTTTAAGTGACTCTCAATTCTGTCAATTTGAAAATGAAAACTAAGCATTACAGCTTTCTCTTCCATTATATCCTTACAAAAGTGATAGGTTGTCTAATATTTTGCCTGAGCACACATTAGGCAACAAGAATCCTTTAAGATTAAAGCAGCAGGAACCTGGCACATGATGCATATTTGCTATTCACTATACATTTGAAAGTTGAATGGAAAATAATTGTAGGTAAAAATTGAAGTACTAATCTGAGTATGACACATTATATATCAAGATTATCACAATGATAGTTTTTAGCTCCTGGGAAGGAAGTTTATGCTCTTTCTGGTGGGACTTCAAGTGTTATAAGGTAACAATTAATTTAAATTATATATGTTAGGGTTCTGTCTAAGCTCCACCCCACCATTACCTGACAACAGCCAGGCATGCTCCTCCCCACAGTTACCTGGCAACAGCCAGGTAGGCCTAGCCCACTATAAAAGGGGCTGCTTGCCCCTTCTCTTCCTCTTATTCCTCTTATTCCTCCTGCTCTTGCTCTCTTGCTCCTCTTAGCCTCTCTCTGCCCCTTTTGGGCTCTCCTCCCCTCCTCCCTCTCTCCATGTGGTCATGGCCGGCCTCTACTTCTCTACCCTCTACTCTCTCTGCCTTTCTCTGCCTCCATTACCCCATTAACTCCCATCCTCTGCCCTGAATAAACTCTACTCTATACCCTGTCTGTGTGTGTCTGGTCCCTCGGGGAAAGGGATGCCTCGGCATGGGCCCGCTGGGCACCCCCTTCCCCCACACCACCTTATACCAGCTTCTCTCAAACCTCCTTCTCTTTTTATGATCATAACATTGGCGAGCCAGCCAGGAGGATCACAAGTGCACGGTGTGAGGATCATCAATATACCTGCAACCAACTCATATATTTTCAGCAGACTTTTTGTTCTGCATGAGACTGTTTATACTACAACACTTAAAGATACATATTTTTTTCAAATAATTGTGTCTTCGCATGAACTCTTTATGAGATCTGTATGAAGACTTTCCCTCGCAGATTCTATCTTTGCCTTTTTTGTGTGTGCCCTCATTTTTATTTATTATTTATTTCCCAAGAGTCTGTTATATGTACAATATTTGAATGATTTCTTCCCCATTTGAAAGCAAGGGTATGAAGAAACGTTTCTCCTATGTGTGTATATCATTTCACATAAAAATAAACCACATGGCCTCCTATATTGTTATTTATATTTGCCAAAGAAATTTGATTTAGAAAGGTCCTTGACTTCTTTGTTCACAACCTGCATTTCTTGTTCATAATTTCTGGTTGATTCTGTGTGTTTTCTTGAGGTGACCTTGACCACTCTGGCTACTGCAATCATCCCGCACCCCTCTTCTAAGAGCTTCTGAGCTCTGTCTAATGTTTGACAGTGAGTTTCTGATCTCCCATCAGTTCTAAAGCTGGCTCTTAATGAAGAATTTATTTGCACTTAGTAAGTACTGAGAAATGTCTTGAAAATGTGTTGTGTTTTTCAATACAATGATACAATGTTTTAGTCTACAGGAAGAAGATTGGATATCCTGACATATGTAGAGTGAACCTAAGTAGTAAAAGTTTGCTTTTGATCCTACGTTACTGTTTCTGTATGACCTTTCCTACCTACATCACTAGAAAATCTGATTAAAAATAAAAGAGCAAGCAGCCCACTGATTTTTGAGTGATTTTTATAGAATTTTCCAAGAATGTGACAATCTTCTTCATTGAGGAAAGATTGTAATAATTTTTATTTTACGTTATTACTTATATACTATTTTATGAAGTGGTATTTAATTCTCTTATTATACATCCATTTGTCACTTTTCATTCATACCTTCCATATTCAGGGTGCTTCCAAGTATTTAATGGCTTCATTACATCTAGAGATGTCATGCTGAAATATTTACATTCAGATGTATAGATTATTTTTAGTAATCATTGTGTTAATTTCTCCTTCAGAATACAAACACATGTACATATACACATTATACACTACTGTTTTACATTTATGCATAGTGGTAATATAAAATATAATTTCATTACAAAATAGTAAATTTAAAATATTTGCTGTTTAGAGGACATAGGATCTGATAGAGTTGAATACACATTTCTTTAATTTTTAAAAAGATACGGATTTCCTATTTCACCGGGTCATTTACTTTCCTCCTCACACAGGAGTATACAACATTATGATAGCAAAAGTCTTTGTCATTTCAATCACTGATGCCTCAAAGTAGATAGTAGTTTTAAACACTCTTGCAATAAGACACTTGAATTCATTTATTCATTCACTTAAACAAGTATTTTGCAATTGTCAATTATGCTAATAATTAGTGAAGTAACTGAATTGAATTAAATGTCTTTCCTATATAGAAAAACTTTT
This sequence comes from Tokudaia tokunoshimensis, assembly GCA_036184795.1. Taxonomy (NCBI): domain Eukaryota; kingdom Metazoa; phylum Chordata; class Mammalia; order Rodentia; family Muridae; genus Tokudaia; species Tokudaia tokunoshimensis. The sequence goes on from BTHU01000023.1 coordinate 108,681,047, forward strand.
GAGAAAGGAACACCACTGTAATACACTGCAGCTTTCATAATGCGATTTTTGTATTCATTTGGTTTTGCTTTTCTGTTTTCTTTTGGGGGAGAGTTTGCAGGAGTGGAAGGGATGTGGAGATGAGTGGGACTAGGTGCATGATATGAAATTCATAAATAATCAATACAAAATTTAAAAAGGAAAAATAGTTAATTGATTAAATTAAATAAAGTACTACTCTAGTTTAATGGTGATTGTATAATATGAGACTCCTTCAAGTTCTTGGAGATGGAGTGTTCATTTCTGCTGAATGAAAGAAAATATTTCCTACACTGTTGTATTTTACAGATTAAGTATAGCATACTAAATACAGTATGAGTTAGGATCACAATTAAGAGTATTTGGTGTGGGAAATATTACAGTGTTACTGCTGAGGTCTGGGGAGCAATCCAGAGCAATGGCAATAGGCTGTAAATCTTGACCCAAAAAAATTATTCAGCAATTTTAGAAGGAGGGTTCACAAATGCATAAAAGGATGCTAGAATCAATTTGTGCTAAATTGCAGTGATGCTGTGTAGAAGCATAATGAGGACCTGAAGGTAGATTGCAGTTGGAAATAGTTTTCTGTAAAAAACTGGAAGGCCTTTCATAGCCTACAGGAGATCAACTTTCATTACATTTTGAGAACAGAAAGAATTAAAGACAAAATTTTTATCTTAAAATTTAGTTTTTAAAATTCCTATGAGGACTATGTAGCTAAAATGTCTGTTTGCTAAAGTTAAGGTTCAGTGTTTAATAAAACTGAACCATGACATATGGAATGAAGAAATTTGGGCAATCTCTGGGAGGGGGGACCTGGAAGTGGGTCAACATTCAAATGTAAATAAGTAAAATAATTTAATAATAATAATAAGAAAACGTTCTCTAAACAGTATAGCTTTGCTTTCAGGTAGAACTTTTTCTAGTTTTCTGAGAAACTGCCAGATTGATTTCGAGAGTGGTTATATGCTCCACCACACCCAAGGACACGTGCTCCACCATGTCTGTAGCACTTTTATTCATATAGTCAGAAGCTGGAAACAACCCAGATGTTCCTCAATCAAAGAATGGATACAGAAAATGTGCTACATTTACACAATGGAAACTGTTCAGCTATTAAAAACAAGGACATCATGAATTTTTCAGGCAAATAAATGGAACTATAAAATATCATCCTGTGTGAGGTACACAAAAGGACTCAGACACAAAAGGACATGTGTGATATATACTCACTGATAAGAGGCTATTAGCTAAAAAGTAGAGAATAACCATGATACAACCCACAGACCCCAAAAGTTGAACAAGAAGGAAGGCCCAAGCAAGTGTAGCTGAACCCCACTTTGAAGGTGGGATAAAATAGTCATAGGAGTCAGAAGGGGAGAAGGAACAGTTGGAGAGGTTAAGGATGAAAACAATATGGAAGAGGGCAGGATCAGGTGTGAGGAGAGAGGAGGCCCAGAGAGCCGGGAGAATAAATAGAATTCTGCAGCTGCTATGGTGGGGTTGTGGGGAGGATCTCTAGGAAGTCCCAGAGACCTGGCTTAAAAGAGGCTCCCAGAAGTCAGTGCAGGTGCTGAGATGCCTAACAGTGGGCACATGGAACCTGAAGATGCCATCTTCTGTAGCCAGGCAGGACCTCCAATAGACAGATAAGGATACCAACCCATCCACAAAAATTTTGACCCCAAATTTTCCTATCTACGAAAAATGCAGGGGCACAGATGGAGCAGATACTAAAGGAATGACCAACTAATAACCAGCAACTTGAGACCATAGGAAAACACCAATCTGTGACACTGTTAATGATACTCTATTATGCTTGCAGACAGGCACCTAGCATGGTTGTCCCCTGAGAGGCTCTACCCATCAGTTAACTGAAAGACATGCAGATACACACAGCCAAACACTGGAGGGAGGTCAGGGACTCTTATGGAAAATTTGGGGGAAGGATTGAAGGCTCTACAGGGGATCTCCACAGAAAGACCAACAGAATCAACTCACCTGGACCGCTGGGAGCTCTCAGAGACTGAACCATCCAACAAAGAACCTACACAGGCTGGAACGAGGTCCCTGACATATATGTACCAGATGTACAGCTCAGTCTCCATTTGGGTCCCCCAACAACTAGAGCAGAAGATATCTCTGAAGCTGTAGCCTGACTCTAGTATCCATCCCCCAAGAGGGCTACCTTGTCTATTCTAGGTGGAAGAGGATGTATCAAATCTGGCAGAGACTGACACACCAGGGATCAGGGATACACAGGGTGGACACTTTCTCAGAAAAGAAGGGCAGGGATGATGAGGAGACTCTGTGAGGGGTTACTAGGGACAAACCATTTGGGATGGAAACTAAGAAAGAAAGAAAGAAAGAAAGAAAGAAAGAAAGAAAGAAAGAAAGAAAGAAAGAGAGAGAGAGAGAGAGAGAGAGAGAGAGGGAGGGAGGGAGGGAGGGAGGGAGGGAGGGAGGGAGGGAGGAAGGAAGGGAGGAAGGAAGGAAGAAATCTTGCTATGACAATTCTGTAAACAACCTTACCTTCAATAAAAATAGAAATAATCTACTTTTCTCCATAAAATTCAGTGGATACAATTCTCAGGAGATACCTTACTTTTATTATATCTTTAAAGCAGATTCCTTTTCTTAAGTGAGAGCATATTCTGGTTATAGGTGTCCTTGGGATAACAGAGAAGAGAAAATATTACACCCCAAGTAAGGTGTTAGAATTCAGTGACAAGTACCAGAAATATCCAGAAGAGTATATATTTGAGTTAAGACAAATTTTCTTAACATAATTCAACAATCAAAAAAATGATATATAGAGAAAAATTATTATTCCATCAGCTTTCCTTTTTATATATTGAGATATGGAAAAAATTGAAGTTATGCCATTTTTCACAATATTGTTTTGAAAAATAACTACTTTATTTAAATATGTTATTTATACTAAAGTATAATAGTATTTTTAAAATAAATTTATATTCTAAATATTTTTATATTTTTATTTCTAATATTAAATATCAGTAGGCATAATTAACATAAAACAATACTTTATGGGACACAAATTTTTATGAATGTAAACAAAATTATACTATCAAAATACTTTAGGACAACAAAATTTGGGAATTATAGTATGTTATCAAATTGAACTTTGACATCACAGAATTGATGAAAACAGGAGGGACCCATGGCTCCATCTGCATATGTATCTTGCATCAATGGGAAGGGTGGCCCTTGGTCTTATGAAGGCTTGATGCTCCAGTGTAGGGGATTGCTAGGACAGTGTGGCAGTAGTTGGTGGATGGATGGGGGAGCACCTTCATAGAAGTAGTGGGAGGGGGTGTGATAGGGGGTATTTTGGAGGGGAAACTGGGAAGGGGGATAGCATTTGAAATGTAAATAAATAAAATAATGAATAAACAATAAAAAATAAAATTATATATGTAGAACAGTATATGGAACAAATCACCTTAAAAAGTTAATAATGTTCTTTCAAGGTCTGTAAAGAGTGATATGGGAATTTTAATGAGGATTGCTTTTAATCTGTAAACTTTTTTTGGTAAAATGGTAATTTTTCTATGTTAACTCCAGTGATCTATGAGCATGGGAGTTCTTCTGATAGCTTCTTCAGGTTCTTTCTTCAAAGACTTGAATCTCTTGTCATATGACTTTTAACTACTTGATTAGAGTTACCCCAATATATTTTATATTATTGGAGGCTATTTTGAGAGGTATTATTTCCATGATTTCTTTTTCAGTCTGTTTGTCATTTGTGTATAAGAGGACTATTGAATTTTTATAGTTAATCTTATATGCATTCACCTTAACTATAATTAATAATGATAAATATTGTAACTAAATATATTAATAATAATAGGAAGAAGAAGAAAAAGAAGAAGAAGAAGAAGAAGAAGAAGAAGGAGAAGAAGGAGAAGGAGAAGGAGAAGGAGAAGGAGAAGGAGAAGAAGAAGAAGAAGAAGAAGAAGAAGAAGAAGAAGAAGAAGAAGAAGAAGAAGAAGAAGAAGAAGAAGAAGTAGTAAATGTAAATGTTCAGGTATAGTGGCTACATCTCCCTAGGTAAAGACTGAATTAGAATCACACTTCCTAGAATGATTAGGAAAATGTCCTATAATGAAGTACCACAGCCTAGATGGATGGCTTAACCAACAGAAAATTATATCCTCACAATTACAATAGCATAAGGTCCAAAATTTAGTTGTTGGGGGGACTGGTTTCATTCTGAAACTTTTCTTCTTGAAATAGAGGGCAATACTTTTCTTTTGTCTTTGTATAATATTCCCTTTGTTGTTTTCTGCATCTTAATCTTCTCTTTGTATGAAGATATGATCACGTTAGATCATAGTTCACTTTAATAACCTAATTTAATCTTAATTACCTCTTCAAAGACACTATCTCTACATTCAGACATATTATGAGGTACCAGAAGGTTAGAATTTCAACACATAAATCTGCTAGGGAGAGGACAAATGTCAGCACATACAAATTTCTAATGAGAAATACAAGAGAGAAACCTAAGGTAAAAATCCATAGAAATTTATTCTAAGCCATTAACTGTGACGTATTGATTCAAGACTTAGTATTTTTAAACATGTTAGACTGGCATCAACAAATATTAGTATCTGAACCATCAGCTTGCAAAATGTTCCTGGCAAGTTTCCAAATACCCAGTCCTTTGGATTTCATGGAACAATTCATTCATTTGAAAAGTTAAAGACCAATTCAAAAACAGCTTATGGATAGCTGAAGGCAAAATTATCCTTTAGTTCATCAACATTTTTTTTCATAGCATTGGATGCATGGGAGGAAAATCTTGAAGCCAAATGGAAAACTGTCTTTTATCATGTGATTCTATTCTTCATTGTGAGGGGTTGTATCCTCAAAATACAATAAATAAATAAATAAATAAATAAATAAATAAATAAATAATAACAAATTAAATATTAAATAGAGAATCAACACTTTTATTCTATCTTTCCCATAAGACTTCGAAATTTCATATGTCGCTTTGAATTATTCACTTCCTACTTCCATAATGTATTATTTTTGTTCCAAGCATCAGATTCCAAATTATCACAAGAGGTTGGCCATTAAATTAGATTTTTCTTTATACAGAATTAAATAAGTATTTGCTAGGTAGTGACTGTACTTGTTTGCCTAAGAGCTATAGATGTGTTCTTGTGGTGATTACATTGTGAATTTTGAGTCAAATAATAAAACACTTGCTTGGATAGTCATAGAATCAGTGTGCTTACACAGGTACAGAACTCATTGATTAGCTTTGCCTGATGTAAGTAAGGAAAGTTTTATAGAGGATATTTTAATCTACACCATTTATATTATTTATTTTATTTATTATAAATATTTACACACATGCATATTTGAATCTAGGCCAATGCTTCTCAAAACATTAGTATTTAAAGATCACCAAGAGTTAATTACAAAGTACATTAAAAATTTAAGTTTGATTCCCATCCCAGGTTAAGAAGTGTGATAATGCAAAGGAGAAATGTTAACTGGAGAAGAAGCCTTTTCTATTGACGGCACATCTTTTCCAAAATACTATTGTTAATAAGGAAACTGTAAAAACTTTATTAAGATAGTAATGAATGACTGAGCCCAAAAGTTCAGAACTTTCTATACTACTCTAAGAACTTCAAGTTTCATTGCAGGAGTAAAGAAAGGTTTTAGTTTTGAAGAATCATAAATTTGTGTTTTACAAAGATTCTGAAACTGAGTGCCTAATTTCTCCCACCTTACATGCATTCTTTCTGTTTTCTTATATCCATTATACATTCTGGAATCCATGGAGTGACCAGTTGTTTCACTTATTCATCTCTACACTATAGTTGTTTTTGAAAATGTATTAAACTATATGTTTACGTTATGTCCATAATCTGATTATTTTCCCATCCATAGTTGCCAAAATGTAGAGATGAGCCCATTAGATTATTGGAATAGACTATTACATCACAACTCTTCTTCCAGTTTTGTCGTACCTACCATGAGGTCTGCTTACAGTACATAAACCCAAAACAAATATGACAAACTGTCAATTCAGATTGCATTATTTTTTCTCAAACCTAATTATTGACTACTTATCCAAATGGAAATTCAAAATCCCTGCAATGATTGGTAAAATTCTACAAATATGAATTCCTTTTAGATTTTTTTATTGTGGGTGCCTATTTATTCATCTCTCTCTCTCTCTCTCTCTCTCTCTCTCTCTCTCTCTCTGTGTGTGTGTGTGTGTGTGTGTGTGTGTGTGTGTGTGTGTGTGAGTGTGTGTGTGTGTGTGTGTGTGTGTGTGTCTCATGTCAGGTATTCTGATCGCTTTCTGTTCTAGAATGTGCTAGACACATATCCTGATAACGTCAGAAACACTGTAGTTGTACTTTTTCTGCCTAGAATGTCCTTTCCCGGGTTCCTGAAAAAAAATCCTTTCTTTTACTTCATTGAAATATCACTTCAATCATATTATGACATATCTATATGAAGTTGAACACATATTTCAGATCCTCCCCTCTCAGCTTTATTTTACACATATGTGCCATGCAATATATGCAATTATCAATGCTATGTCATTCTTACAGAATACACCCTCTGCTAAAACAAGATTATTTAATGCTGGTATACAGCATAATTCCTATACTAAGTCCTGAAATATTAAGAATTCAATAAATATTTTTAGAACGTGAATGAAACTATAGATCATAATAAAGATTGAGTTAGGATCAATAAGAATATTTTCTATATTCCAGGATGTTTGGATTAAGTGAATAATGAACCTTGTATACAAAATTTTATGATTTCTACCAAGTTTGTATAAATTCTTTGTGCCTTTCTATGTAACTAAGGACTAAGACTAGACTCTGGAAAACTGTGTGCCTAATTATTTTTGGTTATTACCTGCCATAACATTTCCCTGTGTTGTGAGCATTTTTAAGTTCTCTAGTCACATAAAATGTCACTTCCTGATTTTATCACTAAAGTTTTGTTTGAGACTGTGTTATAAGCAACTCATCTTCCTAACTTAAATGTATTCATCTTTAAAAAAATCATATGCTCCTTCATGAAAACTTGATGGCAATTCTATTCTTTTTGCAGAAATCTGGAAACACAATGCATAAATGATACCCAGCTACTTATGAAAAAGTAACATGACATATGTCTTTATTGATTTGTCCCTGAATGTAGAAATTAAGTACTGAAATTGCTATAATAGTGACTAACTTGAAGATTAAATGGGGGCAAAAATTAGTTAAGTAAGTTTTTCTACAATTACTACATTTTAAGCAATTGAATGTAATCCAACAGAAAGTTGAGCATCTTCCTTTCAAACCTTTCTTTGACAATGATATCTGTTAAGAAGGATTTTATTAGGAATAATCTTTTGACAATAGCTAATATAGATTGAGAGGGCAGAAATAAAGCTGAGTTGCATATAAATATAATCATCTAAGAATAAGATAATGGCAATTATAGGTTGGTGGCGATAAATTATTCAAATAAAATGAAACAAAGCAACGAAAAAACACACAAACATAAATACATACAGACAAAGACTTACAAGATCTAGTTCCTTACAAAATGTGAAACTTTTCCAATGAATAGATGGCTACCATGAGCTATACATAGAACTTATACCAAACAAAGAAACCAAACAAAATGAAGCAGAACAAAACAAAACAAACAAAAAAGAATTTGATATGTCTGTGAAATTATTGTTTATTTTGGAAATCCTGTGACATGAAAGTCTGAGGGAGAACAATATAACTCATGCTAGTTCATGAGGGGTAGAAGATAGTTTTTTTGTGTGTTTGCTTGTTTTTGTTGTTATTGTTGTTTGGCTTAGATATTTGTTTGTCTTTCTTTGCTTTCCATTTTTGCCCCTCCCACATGTCTCCAAAACAGACAGCTAGCTTACCTGTCATCAATATGGAGAAGAAAAACAGCCCAAATGGATGAGTATTTAAAATATAATTGACTTGGAAGTCTGACAAATTGACTTTAAAGAAGTTAACAGTAAAGACACATTGTGAGAAACCCCAATTTCTAAATCAGGAGAAGCATAAAGTAAACTAAAAACTCTTTATTCTTGCAAAACCTACCAAAGCCCATGTAAGATTAGGAGTGTATGATGTTGGTGCCTGGGGTGGTTCTCATTACATTTCAGTTGGTTCAACATATGCAGTCCCACTTTTCTCTGAGAACAAAGATGCAACCACTTCAATTTAATACTATGCTAGATGATCTAGAGAAAGAAAAGAGAAATAAAACCATCTACCTTGGAAAGGAAATCTGATATTTACCCATGTAAATGTATGTAATGTACTGGACAGAAATTATTTATCAATGCAAACATGTTTAAAACAAACTGTATTAAGGAAATACCACAAGATATATAATTAATTGAAATCTATATGCATTTATGAAATGAGAGATTATAAAAAGGAGCAATTATATTTTAGAAACTATATGTACAGTTTTATTGTACTATAGATGTTTAAATACTGGAAAGATGAACAAAATATAATCTGAATTATTGATATGTTTTATCTTGTCAGATGTATTTATTTTGAGAAAGGAACCTGCAAATGAAATTATAGATGAGGAGTGAGGAAACCTTATGGTGTTAAATGTTACCAAAATATGCACATATAAAACACATAATACACCAATTATTCAAAATCAGCAAATTCTTAGATCATTCAAAAAAGCATCCAGACCCAAAATTTAGAAAAATAATAATTAAAGAGAAAAGAAACCCACATAGCTAATGGAACTGACCCAGAAGCCTCATCTCTGAGGACTAGTCTGCATAGTTAAAGAAAGTGGTTGAGATAAAAGCAATCAATAGTCTACCCATTTGAAAACTCAAAACCCACATTAATGAAAATCTTGGTAAGATATCCACAAGAGTGCAATAGTGGCACCCTTGTTTCAAAAGTCACTAGCAACTATCTAATTGTATTAAATGCTGGCTCAATAGAAAGGAAAATATGCCTAGTATTTGAATCCTGGCCAAATAAAAGTTTCTAAAGAGATCATAGATTCTAAGGCTTAACTTGCTTCCATATTTCTAAGCCAAATGCATTTTCTAACTGTAGTATAAATGTTTTTTCTTAAACCCTCAGATAAACATGACTATCTAAATCTCCATCAAAGAAATAACTTCTTCTTCTTCCTTCTCCTCCTCCTCCTCCTCCTCCTCCTCCTCCTCCTCTTCTTCTTCTTCTTCTTCTTCTTCTTCTTCTCCTTCTCCTCTCCCTCCTCCTCCTCCACTTCCTCCTCCTCCTCCTCCTTTTTTTTCTTTGCAACAGATAATCATTATAGAAATCCACAATTGTCAAATTCAGAGAACAATTAGTTGTAGGGTGCAACTCAACCTCTACATTTAAGGTTCCGTGAAAATAAAGGAAGGGAGAATGGAAAGATTACTATAAAAACCAGACAACCAGAACACCAGCTTTCAGATAGTGTCTTGTATATGTGATAGAGAAGCTGTATCTATGAAATCTCAAAAATGTGTTTGCTTAAATAAGGCTGGAATAACGAAAATACAAGTGGACATGGCGCTAGCCCAAGAAGCACATTAAGTAACAAGAAAATTTATTTACATTTTTCAGGTTCCAAAATTCATTGTTAACAGTTCTTGGAGTAAAGCATAAATCTTCCAATATAATTTTCTGTCTCTTGAATCTCATCCCACCATCTTTCTCTCTAAATAGTAACTATCACACAAAATAAAAAATGCATTACTATTTATATCAGCTTTTGGATTTCTTTGGTCTTATACCTGTTTAAATACAGACACATTTTAAATATCAGACTGAATGCTTTTTATCCATCCCCATACACCAAACTACTGTGTACTCATGGAGCTCAATCAGTTCTTCTGGGTGTCTTAACATTCACATTTTTATTAGGTTATTTTATCAGGTAAGTTATTGCTAAAGCAACATCTGCTTCTGAAAGTCTAACTTAATTGTCACAGCAATATTAGAATTTCCATTATAATCATTATTTAATGACCAGATAATTTGGAACATGGGAAAATTAAAGAATTTTTCTAATACATTTAATGCGTAAGTTCACGAATTCAAGTTAAAATATATGCCAACCAATTCCAGAACCTGAGTCTCTAATCTTAAAAGGTATGAATATACATTATAAAGCTATTTCAATTAAAATATGTGTCTATTATGACAGAGATTGTCATGGGGGGAGGTACCTATGAAACTAAAAGATATACATATTTGATGTTCAGCAAATCAGTTTAATGTCACTGAGACAGATGGCTACCCATCTGAGAAAAGTCAAATTTCAGTTATAATAAGGAAAATTATTTTAAAAGCCCATGAAATGGATTAAGATATATATAACAATTTACTAATTTTCATTGAAAGGAAGCGTTTTAGGATAAAATTTTTAATAACATAAATTAAAATGCTGATTTAAATGTAGAAAAACCTTTTTAAAAGACCATATAACCATAGCTTCAAAAAGAAAACAAATATTTTCAATATGTGTAATTCTGAGATAAATGTGTAATATTGAGATAAATTAGAAGTCTTCAAAGAGATAGGTATAAAAGTACCACAAAACTAGTAGTTAATGGACATAAAAGAAAAATGTGTCTTCATTACTAGTAAAGAAATGAACTTTCAAACTGAAACAAACCTGATTTTTGAAATTGTGTTTTTAAACATTGAAACATGAATGCTGTATTTACATCATTCCATTCCTCCAGCCTTGTTCCCATAAACTTTTCCAGTCTTCTTCCTCCCCATTGTGACGTATTCTTTTTAAATTATATATATATATATATGCATATACACACATGCACACACAGAAGAGTTCATTTAGTGTTGTTATATGTACTCATGCCACTTGATATATGTAAGTTTTCATCAATTGAATTGCTAATAATATTGAATAGTATAATAAAATGTTAGCAAAAGCAGATAAATACTAATTCTTTTGTCTATTTCCAATAATTTAATCTCTAAAGCCTTTTAAAATCCATCATTATTACATCCATTTCCTTTAGATTTTTAAATGACTTCTAAATATGTTTTAGGAAAAACACCTTTTTATTTTCATCCTATGAGAAATCTACTCATCTACAATTCAAATCTTATTTTTATGATACAAGCAATCATATTACTGTGTTTAAACATGCTAAACTTTCTATCACCTTCTCAACATATATGCATTTTCTATTCATTTTGCTCAACTGACATAGTTTCCCTCCTTGGACCCGAATATCATTTGTAAAACTAAACCTTATCTAAATATTTTACATATTTTAATGCCTAACACTGACATTGATAACATATAATATAACTTATTGCTACTTAATTTGTTGGTAATTATTTTTATTGGTTTACTATCATTTATACTTTCCATTAAATGTTATACCTAGTTTTGTTTTAGTTCTGATTATTAAACTCAAGGATTCATGTGTGTTTATTATCTTAAAATTGAGCTATATACTTAGCCATAAGAATTTAAGTTTAATCATAAGCAAAATGCCTGTTATCCATAAAATTTCATATTTCAATATTTTAAATAAACTTTTAATGAAAACACATGTTGATACATCTACTTCTAAAAGAAATCTAACCTAGATTTGCATTTTCTATGACTTACTTAGTTTCAAATTACTTGTTTTCTGAGTTGTCAAAAACAAACTTACAAGTTGAAGAGCACATGAACAAAGATATTCATTTCCCCACTATCTGCGATATAAAAATATTTAAGGAATAACCAAATGCTTAATTTTAGAATAGCTAAATACACTGTGCTATATATTTCAACCATTTCCTTTTCATTCCTGCCATTAGAGAAATGTCTACCTGGAAACTGTGGAAGGTTCTGCACCTGCCTTTAATGGAAACTTCCTGAAAGTCATATGCAACATTCTATTTGTATCTGTTTAGCTAGAAGTTAACTATATGACAATGTCTAATCATCAAAGGATGCTGTGATAAATTGAAGTTAGCCATAGTTAAGAAAATGACAAGTATTTGAGTTTGTATTTTTTTGTGTGTGTCAGGATCCTTGCAGTCCTTGCAAGATCTTTGGCAATGTGATATTTTACCACATATCAAACAGTAATAATTTATCAAGCCAGATGCATGCACTCAAGAAATATTTAAAGGGTAGCATTGAAAGAAAATTAACATCTTACTAAATAAAAATCTTCCACATGATGGCTTTATAGCCTGAGTTTTCTTAACTGTGTTCATAGCAGCTTTATTTGAAATAGTCAAAAACTGAAAACAACCCAGATGACCCTCAACTGAAGAATGAATAAACAAAATGCTGTTCATTTGCATAGTGGCATGCTCTCAACTATTAAAAACAAGGTCATTATGAATTTTGCAGGCAAATAGATGGAACCAGAAAGCATCATCCTGAGTGATATAACTTAGACACAAAAGGACAGGCATGGTATGTACTCACGTATAAGTGGATATTATCCATAAAGTACAGGAAAACCACTCTATAATCTACAAACACAAAGAAGCCAAATAAGAAGGAGGACCCCAGGCAGGATGCTTGAACCTTTCCCTGACAGGGAAATAAAACTGATACTGTAGGTGGAGGGAGGGAGGGAAATGGGAGGGAGAAAGAATGGAGAGGAAAATAGGAACAGGGGTAGGAAGAGTACTGGAAAGAGAACTGAAACAGTTAGTGGGTGTGTGGGCATCTGTAGGTGAGAGACTTGGGATGGAGGGACCCATGGAGTATGTAGGGGTGACTTTAGCTAAGACTCCTAGTAGTAGGGGAATATGGCACTTAAAAGTGATAACCTCATGTAGCCAGAAAAGACTCCCTGCAGAGAGATAAAGACAGCAACTGACCCATAAAACTTTCAATCCCAAATTTACCTGTGTACTGTTAATGCACGTATGGGGGAGGGAGCAGATACTGAGGGAATGGCCACCCAATAACTGGACCAACTTAAGAACCTTCCCAAAGGCAAGAACTTATCCATGACACTACTGATGTTACTCTATTATGCTTGCAGACAGAGCATGTTGTCCTCTGAGAGGCTCTACCCAGCAGCTGACTAAGACAGATGCAGATACCACAGCCAAACAGTCTATGGTGCTTGGGGACAATAAATAGAAGAATAAGAGGAAGAATTGAGGGCCCTGAAGAGGATAGAAATTCTACAGGAAGACCAACAGAGTCAAATAACCTGGTCCCTTGGGGCTCTCAGAGACTGGACCACCAACCAAAGAACACACATGGGTTAGACCTAGGCCTCTCAGCACATATGTAGCAGATGTGCAGCTTGGTCTCCATGTCGGTCCCCAACAACTGGAGTAGGGGCTATCCAAAAGCTGTTGCCTGTCCAGAGGGTATGTTCCTTTAACTGGGATGACTTGTTTTGTCTCAGTGGGAGATGTGCCTTTTCTTACAGTGACTTGATATACCAGGGTGGGGTTATACCCAGGGTGGCCTCCTACTCAGAGGAGGAGCAGTATAAAGGGAGGTTTGGGAGGATGGGCCGATGTTGGGATATAAACTGAATAAATAAATACATTAATAAAAAATGATCTCATACCTTTAATACCAGCACTCAAAAAGCAGAGGTTGGGAGATCACTGGATATAAAAGGTCACCCTGGCCTATCTAGTGCATTCTTGTCCAGCCAAAGCTAAATAATGAGGTCCTGGTTTAGACAAAAAAAAGTTAATGTATATTTTTGTGTTCTGAAATAATCATTTTGAAATCTCTAACCTAACATTTTTCTTGAAGTAATATGCTGCTCAAATATGCAATTCATCCTATGCACACTGCAGCTTTAATCCTTTAATTTAGTCACTGTGGCTGTTATTGAGGCCTTGAATTTACTTTACATCATAGACATATCTTTAGAATGAAATAATGTGAATGAAAGACCCAAAACACTGAAATTTGAAATAATGTTACCCTGATGACAGCATAAAGTTAATAAGTAAAACAATTGGAGCCCTGAGGGGAATCTTGTAAGAGAGCATAGAACAAAGGCCCGATGCCAGTAGACTGAAAACAAGTATATGACATGACTTAATAGACTTCTACGAAAACATCTTCTCTGAGAACGAAGCTGAAATTGCCTGTCTGAAAACAAGATAATTTCTCAAAATGTGGAGTGGAAACTCTCTTAGCTAAGAAATGAATTTCCACGGTCTGGGAAAATAAACTTGGAGACATTGTTTTCTTGTCAGATTACTTAAACTTGCTTCCTTGTTTACTCTCTTTTATTTCCCATAATGTGTTTGCCATCCAGCTCTTAGCTTTGTGCTACAGGATCACTGAGCAGAAAAGATTTTGTACCATGCAGCTATAGTCTATAATTGGTTGGTTTCCTAATTTTTGTGACTGAATAGACTTACTTCTGACTCCCAGTTTTCATCTACCTTCATTCACTAAATGTTTGCTTATACCTTTTCTTAGTCAAAATAGACCTTTAGTGTAGTAGACTTTGCATTTAACTCAAACAATTTAGAATCTTGAAAATAAAGGTTCACCAGTGACATTTCTATTGTTTGAATAAGTCTTTATCAAAGACAATTAGACTAAAGGTTTCCAATTTTGGTATGAAGAGGAATGCCTCAAAGATTATTATGACTTTGGTAGAGGAAATTAGATTATTGAGGCTGTGACATGCAAGAAGATTGTGTTACCCATTTCTCTGCCCCCAAGACATGGGTAGAAGTAGAGGTCTTCCTCTGCCAAATCGTAAGCCATGACTTGGCATTTGCCACAGGCCCCAAAACAAAGGACAACTGAGTATGGACCAAAACTTTTGACACTACATTCCAAAATGAAGTTTTCTGTTTTTAATTGAATTGATATATCTCAGGCTTTGTTATTGTCATGAAAATATTACTATCCTAAACCTTCAATTTCAATAAGTTAAGTAACAATAACAAGTTTTTGGTGTCCAGGAAATTAGTTACATTATTTTTTATTAGATATATTTTTATTTATATTTCAAATGTTGTCCTTTTTCCTGGTTTCCCCCCCAATAAAACTTCCTAACCCATCCCCCCCTTCCCCTGCTCACCTATCCACTCACTCCTGCTTCTCTGTCCTGACATTCCTCTATACTGGGGCATCTAGCCTTCTCAGGGCAAAGGGCTTCTCCTCCCTTTGCTGTCCAACATGGCCATCCTCTGCTACATATGCATCTGGAGCCATGGGTCCCTCCATGTGTAATCCTTGGTTGGTGGTTTAATCCCTGGGAGCTCTGGGAGTACTGGGTAACTCATATTGTTGCTCTTCCTATGGTGCTGTAAACCCCTTCAGCTCCTTGGGAAGCTCCTCCATTGGGGACCCTGTGCTCAGGCAATGGTTGGCTGAGAGTGTCCTCCTCTGTATTTGTCATGTCATAAAATAGAAAATTTCTGTGCATATACATGTGCTTCTAGAAGTATCACTCTTATAAGTATTAAAAGAATCACAGATATATTTTGAAGTCCTTGCCTTGTGATTCAACTATATTGCATTTCTCAAGCCTGTTATAGTGGAATTGCTAGAGTCTCATGTAGACATATTGTCCTGTCTTTATTAATTGGGTGTTTATGCTGGTATCGAGATATCTGGATTTTGGATGATTATAATTCTAAATGTTGATATCTGCTCTTGTCTTTTTGGAGGTGGGGTTTCCATTCCTTGGTTTCTTTAGCCTTCTCTGAATCTTAGGAGTGTGCTATGTCTGTTGTTTGCTTGTTAGTGAGTGCTTCTGGGTCCCTGCTAGGGTATGAACACTAGGGATCTGGAGTAGATCTTGTTTCTAGGTATTGGAAGCTTTCAAGTAGGAATTGGGATGGACTAAAATTCCATTGGGGAGGGATTAGGGAAGGACTGCTAGGTTTCATTGGAGAAAGAAAATCTGAGTCTGCCATGAGGATCTTTTATTTTTGAGGGAACATTTTCTTTTTTTATTGGATATTTTGTGTGTTTATATTTTAAATGTTATCCTCTTTCCCAGTTTCCCCTCTGGATGCCCCCTCTCCCATCCCCCTCTCCCTGCTCTATGGGGGTGATCACCCACCTACCCACTCCTGCCTCCCATCCTGGCATTCCCCTACACTGGGGTACTGAACCTTCACAGGACCAATTGCCTCTCCTCCCATTGATCTCAGATAAGGCTATCCTCTGCTACATATGCAGATGGAGCCATGGGTCCCTTCATGCTTACTCCTTTGTTGGTGGCTTAGTCCCTGGGTGCTCTGGGAAGTCTGGTTGGTTGATATTGTTGTTCTTCCTATGGGGATGCAAATCCCTTCAACTCTTTCAATCCTTTCTCTAGGTCCCATTTGGGACCCTGTGCTCAGTCCAATGGTTGGCTATAAGCATCTGCATCTGTATTTGTCAGGCTCTGGCAGAGCCTCTCAGGAGACAGCTATAGTATTCCCTGGCCAGCTTGACTACAAGAAAAGAGTGTCTATAGTGATTGTATGTAAGGCTAAGGGTTGTGAGGAAGGAATGCTGTAGGGTAAGATATTCTACCAAGCTGGAGATAACACAAGAGACCTAAAATTGGAGGATATAAAAGAGAATGAAAATCACCTACATAGTACCTTGGCTGACTTGTCCAACAGGGCTAGACATTATAGGGTGTGTTGGGTGAGACAAAAGCATGTACTGAGGAGGAAAGCCTACAGAAAACATGTTTTGTCCCTTCAGAATTGGGGTAGAGAGGAAGGATGATTCACCATGGGTTATGTCACTAAAGTAGAGATAAGACTGGGGAGTTGAAATTGAAGAATGCAAAGGAATGAAAATTGCCTATCTGATTCTCTTGTTGTCCTGGACAGCAGGTTTCCAGAGATTGCCTTGGGAGATGGCAGGTCTTGTGTTGTGTATTTTTATTTTTAATTATAAAATACATGTAAAATAATTTATACTATTTAATCATTTTAAGTGTACAGTTCTATGACATGAAGTACATGTGCAGCATGAATCATGCTGTAATGAACAAGGGATATTTTGTTGACATACTGATTTCATTGTTTTAAAAACATATCAACCGCCGGGCGGTAGTGGCGCATGACTTAAATCCCAGCACTTGGGAGGCAGAGGCAGGAAGATTTCTGAGTTCGAGGCCAGCCTGGTCTACAAAGTGAGTTCCAGGACAGCCAGGGCTACACAGAGAAACCCTGTCTCGAAAAAACCAAAAAAAAAAAAAAAACAAAAACAAAAACAAAAACAAAAAAAAACAAAAACAAAAAACCAAAAGTATTAGTCTATATATGCTGGGGTAAAACTCAGTATAGATAGTGTAAGTGGTATGATGACTCACAAGAAAAAAAACAAAAAACATACCAACCAATAAAATGTCGAACAATGTAGTAGTTCTACATTTATTTTTCTAGGGAACCACTACACAGCTTCTGTAATTGTGTACTACTTTAAATACCATCAAATGTATACAAGGGTTCCCTACTTTTTGTTCCTATCAATACCTGTTTATTTTACCTTGCTACCTACAAAATTTTACCTTGTTGACAAAAGCAAAAAAATAAAAAACAAAAAATCTTCCCAATAAGTGTGTGATGCTTCCCATTGTCAATTTAATTTGAGAATCAAATATTGAGCATCTTTTCATATATCTGCTAGCCATTTGAGTGTGTGTGTTTGTTTTTTAAAAAAATCATTGTCTACTTCAATCATGTGCTGCTGTTTTAATTCAGTCGTTTTCTTTCTAGCTATTCAAATGATTTTTTTATATATATTTAATATTAGTTCCTCTCAGGCATGCACTTAAAAATATTTTCCCCTGATGCACTTTGTTGTTTTATTTCCTGAAAAGATCTTAAAGAGATGAAATTTGATTTTGCTTTGAGCTGCCTATGTTTTGGAAAACACACTAAAAAAAACATTGCTCAGACCATATTAATGGATTATTTCCCAATTTTATTCTAGGAGATTCACAGATTCAGTTCTTATTCCAAAATCTTCAGCTCATTTTGAGTTGTATTTTGACTGCATAGTGAGATAGGGGAGCCTGTTCCTTACTTAGCATTTAATACTTGTTTCTCTTATAATCATTCATTGAACTGACCTGTCTTTATTCAACTGTGTAGGTTTTTTTTCAACTTTATCAAAAATCTGTTGACTGTAACGTTGCTTTCTTTACTGGATTCTAACATACTTATTCAACTGATTATTGTATTTATATTAATACCAGATTACTTTGTTTACCATTGCCCTGAAGAATATTATGAAGTGAGATAACATGATGTTTCTTGCTTTATTGTATTTGCATAAGGTTAATTTAAAAAAATATGTTCATCAAATGAATTCTTATTTATTTAACTTACTTGAAATTTGAGAGGCATTTATTTATTTCCTTCTGTTTCTCAATTTTAAAAGCTCAAATTTCCAGTATTGTGTTGAATGTAAATGACAAGTATTGACATCCTCATCTTGTTGATTTAAAAAAACTCAAATTCTCATCATTGGATAAGATGTGAGCTATGGGCTTGCATGACAGGTTATTATTATGTTTAAGCTTTTATTTTTATCATGAATGGCTTTTAATTTCTTCTAAATTTATGCATTTGTTGAGATGATCATATGGTTTTATTCTATTTTTATATTATTAAGAGTCGTCAAGATAAGAAATTAATACCAGTTTTGTGTAAAAATAAGAGATTTTACAAACATTTTTTTAATGTGCTATATCTGCACAATGGAATAAAAGTTACCTGGAAACATGGTTCAGCAGACCTGAGTTGTTTCAAAAAACCCACACCAGGCAGTTCACACATACAGTTCCAGAGGATGTGACGTCCTGTTTTTTTACCTTCATGGGTGTCTTCATATATCTGATATTTACTGACACAAACACAAAAATAAATGCTAAATACTAAAAATGAAAAGAAATCTTCAAAAAATAAAAACAAATTATTGAGTTTGTGTCATCATGGATGAACTGAAAGGCAAATATACAAAAAAGAAACTTCTCTGATCTCACTCACATGTGGAATCCAACAATACTGGAAACAGAATGTTAGTGATACACCCTATTTGAGAGAATACATTTTCAGTTATATATAATAGGTATATGGTTTGGGGATTTACAAGTGATAAATAGAATTATTAATCATGTATTGTTTATTTTATATTTATCAATGGAGTTGATTTTAAAAGACATAAGTACCACAAACAGATAAGTATATGAGGGAGTAGTCATGTTAATTAGCTTAATTTAACAATTTTGCAATGAAAACAAGTATTTAAATATCAATAAATATATACAAGTAATATTTTTTTCATAATTAGTTTTTATTTTCAACTCAAGACACCTGGGAAGAAGGAGCTTCATTTGAAAAATTGTCTGGATAATATTAGTCTATGTAGATGAGGAATTGTTTCACTTAAGACTGATGTGGGAGGGCCCAGCTTACTCTGGAAAGAACCATCACTAGACAAGTAGGCCAAGTAGGCCAGGACTTCAAAAAGAAATGCTAATTAAGTTCAATAAAGAGCAATCGAGTAGGCAGTGTGCCTGTATGGTTCCTGCCCCAGGTTCTTGCTTTCAGTACATTCCTAATTCCCCTCAAAGATGAACTGTTACCTGCAACTCTACAATGAAATAAACCCTTTCCTCCTCTAAGTCACTTTTTCTTTCATGGTGTTTCTCACAGCAAAAGAAAGTATGCTGGAATAATTTATCAATCAAACACTGAAAGAAATGTTTAACATCCTTAGCCATCAGAGAAATGCAAATCAAAACAACCTTGAGATTCAATCTTACACCTGTCAGAATTTCTATGATTGGAAACTCAAGTGATAGCTCACACTGGCTAGGATGTGGAGCAAGGGTCTACATTTCCATGGTTGGTGGAAGTACAAATTGGTATAGCCAATTCAGAAATAAATATGGTAGTTTCTCAAAAAACAAACAAACAAACAAACAAATGAACACAAACAAAAACAAAACAACAACAACAAAACCTTGAAATTGATCTATCTCAAGACCCAACTATACCATTCCATATGGAAAAACAAACAAACAACAATAAAACAAGATAGCTTAAACCTGCACAATAAAAGAACTTTTGGAGTTATTGCCATCCCTAATTCCAAGTTATACTACAGAGCAATAGTAATAAAACCTGCATGGTGTTGGCATAAAGTACACAGGTTCATAAATGGAATTGAATCAATGTCTCAGAAGTAAATCTACACACCTATGAACCCCTGATTTTTGACAAAGATAACAAAAATTATTCAATGGATAAAAAGAAAGCAGCTTCAATAAATGTTGCTGGTCTAATTAGATGCCTGCATGTAGCAAAATGGAAATACATTCATACCTATCTATCTGAAAAAAAATTTAAGTCCAAATGGATTAATGATCTCAACATAAAAGCAGATTTCCAACCAAAAATTTATCCTTTCTATAAAATGTGCAACTATAAAGATGGAGATGAGATTGAGGGAATGGCCAACCAATAATTTCCCCTAACTTGAGAACCATCCCATATATGAGAGCCAACCCCTGGCAGTATTAATGATACTTTGCTATGCTTGCATTCAGGAAACTAGCATAACTGTATCTTGGGAGGCTTCATTCAGCAGTGGATAGAAACAGATGCAGAGACCCACAGACAAAAATTTGATATGGGTTGGGATTCTTATGGCAGAGTTGGGGAAAAGATGGAGGCCCCTGGATGACATTGGCTCAACTATGTTTACAGCATCTTTATTCATAATAGCCCCAAACTGGAAACAATCTAGATATCCTTCAACTGAAGAATGGTTAAAGAAAATGCGCAGAAAGAATATATTTACTTAATAAAATAACATAATGCAGAAAAATATATTTATTTAATAATAAAAAATAAAATGACTGGATCCCTCCCTGAAAGGTACTGACTTAACTTGTCTAATGTACATTTTGAACACTGAGGCTTTGTTCATGTTCTACATGATTCTATAGTACAGCAAAGATCAGGTACACTATTCTACAAAAAGTATGGGCTGTCTTTAATCATCTTTTCATATTATTAAATACTTCCCTTACAACTAAACCTCTGTCTGAGAATGCTATAGGTACATATGCATTTTTGATAAAGAAAATGAGAGTTTAATATAAATAAATTATAAAGCCAAAAACCTGTCTTCTGAAAAATAATAAAAAATATAAGTCATTAAAGATATATTACAGATGGAGTTACACTTTATTACCATACCTGGATTTGTTATGACAGAAATAAATTGTTCTCATTTACTTTTTTCTAAATTGCTACAGATCTTTCAGAATTATACCTCTTGAATTATCACTTTTGTTTAACATGTAGTTAATTTCAGATCATTTTCAAAGTCAAGATTATGTCAATTCTCCAAATTATCACTTTCCATAAATCACTAATTTTATAAATATATGAGATTTTGAAAGTAATTTATAAAAT
Source organism: Tokudaia tokunoshimensis (assembly GCA_036184795.1). Taxonomy (NCBI): domain Eukaryota; kingdom Metazoa; phylum Chordata; class Mammalia; order Rodentia; family Muridae; genus Tokudaia; species Tokudaia tokunoshimensis. Next base: position 108,702,508 of record BTHU01000023.1, read on the forward strand.
ATTTGTATCAAAAAGACATCCATTTTTTTTCTTCCAGTGAATCCTGTTCAAATTTATTTGTATCTCCAAAACTAACACTGAATATCTGCAAAGCAATAATAGGAATATAAAGGGCTTTTATGCGGTAACCATTTCAAAAGGACTATCACCAAAGGACTTGAGATTCACAGTCCATTTTTAATATCTCATTCACTCTCCATGTGTCAACAGAACAAGAGGTGCCATATTGGAGGCAAAATGAGCCTTCAGCAGGCAGTGAACATATTGTCTATCATCTTGATCCTGGAATTCTCAATGTCTGAACTACAAGAAAAATAGAAATCTCCTATGCATGTATTTTTCAGCATTATAACATTTATTATTTCATCCTAAACGGATTAATTTTTTTATATTTAGAAAGTATAAGCTTAATATACCTTAGTTTAAAACTTTTGAATATTAAAGCTAGGAGACATTTTTATCAAGATTATTCACTCTTTGGCCATGAAAATTTGAAATTAGCTGCTTTCTCAGGCAGCATGTTTTAATAGCAAGAATCTCCACTAATCATTTTACAAAACAAGGATGAATTTTAATACAAATATGTTCTTGAATTTCTTTTCTTAAAGCAAATTTTATAGTCTGGCATCTCTTAAATGAAAAGTTGGAAAATGTAAAATATTCAATTAAAAATATCTTATGTAATTTGAATTTGATATGAATGAATTTGATATGAATTTAATATGTAATTTGTAATTTGAAGGTTACAATCTCTACTTACCCCACCCAATGTTAGTGAAGAGTAAATGAGATTATTTCTTCACGCAATGAATGAATGCTACCACACTGCTTTCCAAATATTTGTGTCTCAATAATATTAAATGTCAGTAATGAAAATGAGCTAATTGAAGGATTAATAACTGGTATTTATAGAGATGAACTTGATTCAAGTGTCAGAGTTAATAAAGAGAAGGATTTTAATATTGAAAATAAATCAGTAAATAAATATTTAGAAACAGTAGAATCTTTTATAAATAACTTATTCTGTAAAAACTAGTGTATGGTTGTTTGGGATGTACAGTGCTCATATTTGTGCAACTATTTCTACAGATATCAATACATATCTATCTACTTATTGGTAGATAAGAATTAAAATAAGGACAATAGCAAGAAATTTAATTGGTTTTCCCTCTATCAGAAGACTGCCTCATTTCTATATAGGAGGGCTATTATTGGGGGGGACATTTTTGTATCCAGCTACTTCACTGAAAGTGTTTATCATTTATAGTAGTTCTCTGATAGAATTTTTTGAATCATTTATGTATACTATCATATCATCCTCAAATAGTAATATTTTAACTTATTCCTTTCAAATTTCATGGAAGAAGAGCCTAGCCTTGTAGAGAATTGGAGTGCTAGGTTGGAGGTAGAATACCCAAGAGAGTCCTCACTCACTCAGAGGAGAAAATGAGAAAGGATGGGTAGAAGGTTGTGGGAGGAGGTGACCGAGAGGGGTACAGTGATCTGGATGTAAAGTGAATATGTAAAAAATAATAAATAAATAAAATAATGAAAAATAAAGAAAAGAAAATATATTATTTAACATTTCATATTAAAATAATCATTTCTAAAAAGAACTGCACCACACTTTAATACAAATTCCTTAGGATTTTATACATAATTAATTTAGTCTTGACAACACATTCATAAAAATTATCTTAAGTTTCTAATGATGTGATGCAAAACCTGACAAAAAATTTTAAGGAAGAAAGGCTAATTTTTCTTCAATGTTTGAGGTTTTATTCACTCATGGCAGGAAAATCACTGCAGCAGGACTTTGATACAATTGGTCCCACTATATCAACAGTTAGGAAGACTAATGCTTGTATTTATCCCACTTTCTCCTCTTCATAAAGTGTAAGAACCCAGACTAGGAAATAATGCTAAACAGAGTAGTAAGGTATATTTACAGAACTGAAGTTAGGGACCCCTATGGTTGATTTGGGGGAAGGATTGAAGAAGTTGAAGGAGATAGTAACCCCATAGGAAGAACAACAATCTCAACTAAGCCATACCCGTGGGAGCTCTCAGAGGCTGAACCACCAACCAGTAGCATACACTCGTCCGAGGCTCTGGGCACATATGTAGCAGAGGACTCCCTGGTCCAGCCTCAGTGAGAGAAGATGCACCTAATTCTTTAGAGACTTGAGACCCCAGAGAAGGCTGATTATGCCTGAAAGGGGGATAGCCCTCTTGGAGGTAACGTGGGGGTGAGCAATGAGATGAGGAACTGTGGGATAGATTTGGTCTATCAAGTATATTTCTGCCCTTCATGAATGTGTCAGTATTTGACCAATTTTCATTCTCTATTGATCCATTTTTTATCACAGACAAGGGAATGACATTGGTTTAATAATTATGTTAATCTGTTCCAAGACACTATTTTCATCCCAATGCAGAAATGATATCGCTACACATGTATTGTTAGCATATTTTTCTATATATCATTCTTCGAAATTGTCCTATTAATTTGGATTATATTATATTCTTTTTAAGATCTTTCAATAGTTCCTCATCATATTTAAAATGATGTCTAGAGAGATGGTTCAGTAGGTAAAAATGACTGGCTACTAAAGCCTGACAATCCATGTTTCATCTCCAGATATCTTGCAAAAAGGCAAACAAGATGGTTTGCATCTGAATCCCTCACTTCTATAGGTAATATGGGTGGCAGAGACAGGAAAATCACTAGGAAGCTCTGCTTCACACCAGAAAATTCATTTCCTAGAATTCTGTTTTAAAATGCTAGTTGTTTAATTTGCCAGTTTATTGGTTAATGTGATTTTTTTGAAACAAGTTGCTTTTTATCATTGATACTAAATTCTCAGAATCTCATACAGTATATAGTAGGGTGTGTCTACTGAAAAACTGAAGATCAGTGTATTTAAATGTGTAAATGAATGAACGATTGGTACATTTTTATTCATTTATTTTTATTAGCAATGTGATTTACTAATGTTATAAAAACAGAAGAGATTCCTAAGATTAATTATCTTTTTATTTTTTTTCTATATTTTTTTTTATTTACATTCCCAATGATTTCCCCTTTCCTGGTTCCTCCCTCCCGAAAGCCCCATAAGCCCTCTTCCCTCTCCCTATTCCCCATTCAACGCTTCTCTGTCTTGGTATTCCCCTACATCCAGTCTTTCCAGGACCAGGGGTCTCTCCTTCCATCTTCTCGGAAATCAATTGACACATGAATTGTGTCTTGGGTACTCTGAGCTTCTAGGTTAATATCCCTTTATCAGTGACTGTATACCATGTGTGTTCTTTTGTAACTGGGTTACCTCACTAAGGATGATATTTTCCAGTTCTAATCATTTGCCTACACTGGAGACAGCAGGTGTTGGCGAGGATGTGCAGAAAGAGGAACACTCCTCCACTGCTGGTGGGATTGCAAGATGGTACAACCACTCTGGAAAGCAGTCTGGCAGTTCCTCAGAAAACTGGGCATGACACTTCCAGAGGATCCTGTTATACCACTACTGGGAATATACCCAGAGGCTTCCCCAGCATGCAATCAGGACACATGCACACATGCTCCACTATGTTCATAGCAGCCTTATTTATAATAGCCAGAAGCTGGAAAGAACCCAGATGTCTCTCAATGGAGGAATGGATACAGAATATGTGGTATATTTACACAATGGAATACTACTCTGCAATTAAATTATCTTTTCCAATATATACATCCGAAGAATGTAGAAATGTCATAAAAACATTTTCAAAATTATTCATAATTTTCACTATTATAAGACATATATGAGTAGAATCATTACATATTTTCACCATTCATAACTCCTTTATAATTTGTGAGTTAAAATAGCATGCTTCTGCTTTTTAGATTTGCAATTATTTGATTATGAAACATACATTTTATAATTGTTGTTTTATATGCTTCTAATATATTTATGTAAGTTTTTAAAGTGTATTCTTAGCTCATTTTAAATTCTAGAATCTATAGTCAGACTAAATGGGTTTCAAATTACAGCACCACCACTTATGATCTGAGGGTTCTTGGCAAGCTATTTTATTTCTTCTTCATCCATATGCTAAGTAATAATAGTAATAAAATTTATTTCATAAGGATATTGTTCAAACAAATTAAGCTAATTCAAACAATGTAAAATAGAATGCTATTGGTATAAAATATTAGCCTCTTTCATATATATATATATATATATATATATATATGTATATATATATCCATATATTATAAATAGCCAATCAAACTTTTATAATATTTATTGCTTATAATTTCTAAACCACTGAATCAATTCTCCACTATTCAATTGTCTCATATACTTCTCACATATTTCTATAAACTTCATTAATACATTTGAAATTTTACTACACGTTAAACTTGATTACCTACTGAATGTCCATTGGAATTAAAGAAAGATATTAATGCATATATGTATGTATTTGTATATGTATATATATATGAATATAGCAAACATTTGTCTTCACATTTTTAAATATGTCTAGATTGTTGTTAGACAGGTATTAGTGAGTTTCTGAACCTAAAAATATAAAAGTAGGTTATTTACATCATCTTACTGAATAAATCAGAATGACTGTGCAACTAGAAACTAACAAAGGGTAAGACAAAACCAGATGTTGGAAGATTTACTCCTTTGAGGTCAAACAACTGAGATGTCAAAATTTGGTTTAATTTTGTGAAGATTAGATCTAGGTAGGTACTGTATGAAATGGTAAGTAAAGATTTATTTTCAGATAATTGACTTGGATTAGTTTATTCAACAAATTTATCTGTAAAATTCATAAGTGCCCTTAGGATAAAATCTGAGTTTTAATCTTGAGATAAATTCAACCTGTGGAAAGTTAAGATTCATGGTGTGAGTGTTGAAAGACACAGAATTTTCTTTTTTGCCATTAGTATAAGAATTGCATGCTGTAATTAGATACAAAGAACACACACACACACAGAGTTCAGAAGATTTGCTGTGATAACATCACTTCAGAAATACAAATAAACAGATTCTAACTACTTACCAATGATAAATTACTTCTTTACTCCTAAGGGTAAATGGAAAAAATAATATTAGATATTTTCAGTTAACCTAGAAACATTAAAGAAAACAACAGTAAACACAACTATTGACAAAAGGAGATAAGAAGCCCTAAAACCATAAAAATAGAATGTCATAAGCAATACTATAAAAGTTTTGAGAGATTACAAATACAATTTTAGAATATGGTGTTATGAAAGAGAATAAGAGAAATTTATTATAGAGTGTAAAGACATTAAGAAGAGAGCAGGGCAAATTAAGAAAGAATTCTAAAAAACAAAACATTTGAATCTATAGATACTATTTGCATAAAAATAGGAAATACCTAGTAAAAGACTTTAATGTCCAATATATTTGTAATCAAATTAATAAGATAGAGATGATTGATTATTTTTTGAGATGGATGGTCTTTTTCTGTTTCCCAGACTGGCCATAAATTCTTGGGGTCAATAACTTTGTTACCACAACCTCTTAAGTCTCCTATGTGCTGAGATTACAATTACAAGAACACTATGCTTGTCATGGCAATTCAATTCTAAAGAAATGGATGAAGGAAATGAATCAGACCTGAGGAAAGGCATGAACCTTGATTTTGAACAGACCAGCATGTGTCATGCAGGATTCATGAAGAACTTTTCCCAAATGAAACACCTTACTGTGAAATTACACCATATAATATGAAGAAGAAAGCTTACAATTTTTCCTTAAAAAAGATTTCACTACCAAATAGGAGCATATGGTTTCTGTATGAGCAAAGATGGATTCCAACAGATACTGCAAATGTCTTCAACATTTTTTATTGAATCTATATTGAACCATAAATCAACCATGAGAAATGAATGAGACCATTTTCAAACATTCAGCTACTCATAAAGTTTAATATCCACATAACATTTATAAAAGAATTGAGAATGTACTTTTACAACAACACAAATAATCTAAGAAAAAAGACATATTGAAAATACCAATTGTAATATAAAGCAATAAAAATAAAATTTACAATCGCATCAAAAACTGAAATCATTTGGACTAAAGAAAATAAAATATATGGATAATCTCTACACTAAAAAGCACGAAACACCAGAGACAAATTATAGAAGATGAAAAGATGCATCATACTTATTGTAAGATTCAATTTTGTAATCCATCATTTTTCTACAAATCACTCAATAGTGCAATGAATGTCACATATAATGTCAGACAGAATTATGAATACCAACAGAACGATTCTAAAGTATATATGAAGTTGTGAAGTATAGAGAATTTATAAACTCATTTTGTGAAATATATATTTTTCAATTGGTTCATAGCAGTTTATGCAATTGGAGGCTCCAATGTGACAATTCCAGTACATAATTTTAAGGAGAATATCTTAGGAATTGAAATGGTCTTCACCTCAAATTGTAACATTTCTTTCATTTTCTTTTAAAAAATAATGAAAATAGATTCTTCTCTTATACAGTACACACTGACTGACCACAGTTTCCTCTCCCTCTACTCTTCCCAGCTACCACCACCTCCCCCTCTGCCACAATCCACTCCCCTTCTCTTTCTTCTTCAGAAAAGAACAGGCATCCAAAGAGACAACAGCCAAACACAAAAAGACAGTCCACAGTAAGACAAGGTGAAAGCCCTCATATCAAGCCTGAATAAGGCAACAAAGTAGGATAAAAAGAATCTCAAGGACAGGCAAAGAAGTCAAAGATAAATCTATTATTGCTAGGAGTCTCCCAAGAACACCAAGCTAACAATCATAGCATAAACACGGAGGACCTGGTGTAGACTGATGCAGGCCTTGCGCTTGCTGTTCCAATTCTCTGTGATCCCATGTGAACCCTGCTATGTTGATAGGTGGACCATGATCTCCTGATGCCCCCTGTAACATCTGCCTTCTGCAATATTTCATTTTCCTTTTCTGTAGGGTTCCATGATCTCCAAGGAGAGGGACCCAACAGAAACCTCCAATTTACACTCTCTCTCAGTAAAATGTCTAGCAGTGGGTCCTTTATATTGTTTAAAATAATCTCTTAAACATGGAATGAGCTACTTGTTATACTCAGCAGAAGTGGGACAATACTGACCCAGCCCTCCCTTTAGTGAACATTATTCTTGGTTTCATTTTGCTCACCATTAAGTGTGGGAATTAAACAGATGAACAGATACAGTGCTTTTAATTAAAACATATATGTGTTGAGAGGCAAAAGTGAGGGATATACTGTGAGTGAAGTTAATAGAATAAGTGATCATTAAAAATAAACTAAAGAACACAGATGTCCCTCAACAGAGGAATGGATTCAGAAGATGTGGTATATTTACACAATGGAATACTACTCTGCAATTTAAAAACAATGAATCCACGAAATTCCTAGGCAAATGGTCAGAACTTGAAAATATCATCCTTAGTGAGGTAACCCAATCACAAAAGAACACACATGGTATGCAGTCACTGATAAGGGGATATTAACCCAGAAACTTGGAATACCCAAGACACAATTCGCATATCAATAGATTTCCAAGAAGATGGAAGGAGAGACCCCTGGTCCTGGAAAGACTGGATGTAGGGGAACGCCAGGACAGAGAAGCAAGAGGGGGTTGAATGGGGAAAAGAGGGAGGGAAGGGGGCTTATGGGAGTTTCGGGGAGGGAGGAAAGGGGAAAGGGGAAATCATTTGGAATGTAAACAAAAATCTTAAGAAAATAAAACAACCCTGAGATTCCATCTCACACCAGTCAGGATGGCTAAGATCAAAAACACAGGAGACAGCAGTTGTTGGCGAGGATGTGGAGAAAGAGGAACACTCCTCCACTGCTGGTGGAATTGCAGGCTGGTACAACCACTCTGGAAAGCAGTCTGGCGGCTCCTCAGAAAACTGGGCATGACACTTCCGGAGGATCCGGCTATACCACTCCTGGGCATATACCCAGAGACTTTACCTGCATGCAATAAGGACACATGCTCCACTATATTCATAGCAGCCTTATTTATAATAGCCAGAAGCTGGAAAGAACCCAGATGTCCCTCAACGGAGGAATGGATTCAGAAGATGTGGTATATTTACACAATGGAATACTACTCTGCAATTAAAAACAATGAATTCACGAAATTCCTAGGCAAATGGTCAGAACTTGAAAATATCATCCTTAGTGAGGTAACCCAATCACAAAAGATCACACATGGTATGAAGTCACTGATAAGGGGATATTGACCCAGAATCTCAGAATACCCTAGACACAATCAGCATATCAATAGATTTCTAAAAAGATGGAAGGAGAGACCCCTGGTCCTGGAAAGACTGGATGTAGGGGAACGCCAGGACAGAGTAATGAGAGGGGGTTGAACGGAGAAAAGAGGGAGGGAAGGGGGCTTATGGGACTTTCGGGGAGGGAGGAAACGGGAAAGGGGAAGTGATTTGGAATGTAAATTAAAAAAATAAAATAAAATTAAATTAAAAAAAAAAAAAAAAAAAAAAAAAAAAAAAAAAAGAAAATAAAAAAAAAACATAAAAAAAAGAGACCATCACAGACATCACCAAAATGGCATCTTCAGGCATAGTAAAATCATTTTGGGAGCTGAATTGGTATTTTTAACAATCAACTGCCATTAGTAACTGCAGAGTTTAATTTGCAAATGTCTCAAGTTGTCTTTTTGACAGTTGCAGATGACTGAGTTTAATAGGCCACCATGTAAAGTATTTTCTCCCCATATTTTGTATACAGAAAGGTGTCAAATGGTGTGTCCTAAGTGAATACCACAAATTCTATTCCTCATTCTAGAATCAATTTTAGACTTATCATATTCTTGGGGGATCGTTAGTCAGGTTTATGCAAGGAGAATAATTTGCAGTTATATTCTTATAGAAAAGCAGAGTAAATTTATACCCTTATTTTACATATTTTACTGTTTAATAATTTCATACATTCATATGATGTTTTGAGTAACTCTAACCCTCATTTTCTCTCCTCTGACTCTTCCTATATTTCCCTATCCTGTTTTCTTCTAACTTTCTGTGGCCTGAGGGGAAAAATGCAAAGCAAACAAGTAAAAAAACAATAAGGGTGAATGTACTTAGTGAGGCCTATATGTGCACAAGTAGAGGACCATCTACAGGAATAAAGCTGCCTGCAAAGGGTGGAGGGGTACCTGCATCCCTGAACCAAACAGAATTCCATTACCAGTCATCAGATATAAATTGCAAATACTTCTCAATGTTCACGGAACATTTGTGAACTCCTCCATCTTTCACAATAAGAATTTGGTTGTCTTGACTTGTACTGGTCTTGTGAGTTCATGCAAACAACAGGTCTGTCATGTCCAACAAACACCTTTTCCCTGCATACTTTCCTGTTGTAGTACTTTTGATTCTTAAAGTCTTTCTGTTCCTTCTTCCAGTATGATGCCTAAGCATTAATGGGTCAGAGAGTGATATAAAATGAAAACTAGGCATAACACTCCCAGAGGATCCAGCTATACCACTCCTGGGCATATATCCAGAGGCTTTACCTGCATGCAATAAGGACACATGCTCCACTATGTTCATAGCAGCCTTATTTATAATAGCCAGAAGCTGGAAAGAACCCAGATGTCCCTCAGCGGAGGAATGGATTCAGAAGATGTGGTATATTTACACAATGGAATACTACTCTGCAATTAAAAACAATGAACTCACGAAATTCCTAGGCAAATGGTCAGAACTTGAAAATATCATCCTTAGTGAGGTAACCCAATCACAAAAGAACACACATGGTATGCAGTTACTGATAAGGGGATATTAACCCAGAATCTCGGAATACCCTAGACACAATTCGCATATCAATAGATTTCCAAGAAGATGGAAGGAGAGACCCCTGGTCCTGGAAAGACTGGATGTAGGAGAATGCCAAGACAGAGAAGCGAGAGGGGTTTGAATGGGGAACAGAGGGAGGGAAGGGGGTTTATGGGACTTTCGGGGAGGGAGGAAATGGGAAAGGGGAAATGATTTTGAATGTAAATAAAAAAAGCTTAGAAAATAAAAACAATGTACTCTTTAGAGCTGAGCAACCCACCGTCTTTTATTCTCTGTATGTTGAGTTTTGCATTCTTATATTAATCACCCTTTCCTGCAAAAGTAGCTCCTCTTAGGATGGTTGAGATATATAATAATTCATGTATATAAATGATAGCTTATCAGGCCACATATTTCTATATTTTAGCATAATAAGCTAATAAGAATAATGGTATAATAAACATAGTAGCAGATTATCCTCCAGAACCTGTATCGTAGCCAGCAATGGGTTTGGGGCTCAGTTAACAGAAATCATGTTCTATCTTATAAAGTTGGTTTTAAAGCTGATCTGAAAGGTATTGATTATTCCCATAGTATTTGAGCCACTATAGTGGGCATATCATGACAAGATATTCCTTCATGTGGCTTGGGGATACTCTGAGTTTTTCCCTAAAATGTGTTCATAAAACTTCCCAGTGCTATTGACATTGCACTTGGTTGACCCTCCCCCAGATGTAGAAGGTAACTTCCTATTACTGAAGACACCATGCACTTCAGAAATAGGGATATAAATAAACTGAGCTGAAACTAAGCTCAAGGTACTGTCCCTGAGGACTAACATTCATGGTATCAGAAGACAACGTGCAAACTTCCAAAGGTGAAAGACAACCAATAATTTTACCTAGCTATAATACATATGAACCACATTAATGACTGACATGGCACAATAAACACATGGGTGCAGTGATGCTTCCCCATACCTTGGTGGCAACACATGTAGCTCTAACTGGACTTAAGATAATCTCAACAAGAGGGATGCAATTCATGGTGCTGGAAAGTTAACTAGTTAGTGCTAGTGAAATCATAGTGATTGGATAAGAATCTACAATCTCTATTTTAATAAGCTAACATACTCCATAACAACAATCCATAAACACTTGTCATAACCACAGATACATGTAGTCTTCATCCTCATCAAAGAAATTTGTTTTTGCGTCATGCTAAGATGACTTTAGAAAATTCCAGCCAATCAATATTCAGAGTTGTAGAGCCCAGTCCCAGTGAATACATCTACAAAATACTCCTAAACCTAAGGTTCAGGGAATATTTCAGAAAAGGGTGCAGAAAGATTGTTATAGTCAGAGGGTCAGAGAGTTTTCTATAAAATTGTGTTTCCTAGTAACAAGAGAAGCAATACCCATGAAGTTTCACTTACTTGACTGTCCAAATGTGAACGGAATGATACCCATGAGCATGTCAAACTGCATGGAAAAAAATCCCACAAGTCCTCAACTCTACACAAAGAACTATAGACAATAGTAAAGTTGGGAGCAAAAGAGGTATGCAATCCCAATGAAGATAACACAAATTGATTGTCCACTCCTAAATGTTCAGTCCTGAAAACATACATACAAGTATAATTAATACATACATAGTATGAGAACCAATTTGTTTTACTTTTTATTGTATGTATCCAAAAAAGCCTCAAACTCATTTCTAGCCCTTCTGTAATTTTTCAATGTTTGTGTGTGGGATGAGGGGGAACTACAATACATCATCCCAATATATGCCTCGCTGATATAACATTTTTGAGATTAATGAAGGAGACAACATCAGAGTTAGAAAAGCTTTGCCCTCTCTCAATTTGTCTAACTCCAGGACCTGAAATTACAAAAGTGCCTCTAGCCCTATACCTAAAGAAGGATGGAGGTTAATCACTAAAGAGATCTCATACCAGCACAGATGTGGCACTAGTGAAACTGAGACAACTTCTGTCTTTAGGTTATTCTCATAAATTCATTCTCCATAATTATCTACTTAAGGAAGATAGAAACAAAACCCACTGTCTCTTCTGTCACATGTATAAAATCCTATTGTTTTGTTGTTATTGTTATTGTTTCAGATGTTTTGCAATCAGAGTTCTAAACAACTGTTGGGGGCTACCTTCTGATGGGGTGTCTCCTTTATGATGTACACTATATACAATAATAAAGTTGCTTTGTTTTCTCCTTTTTTAAATTAGATATTTTCTTCATTTACATTTCAAATATTATCTGCTTTCCTCGTCCCCCTCCCCCTGCTCACCAGCCCTCCCACTGCTGCTTCCCTGTCCTGGCTTTCCCCTACATTGGGACATCCAGCCTTCTCAGGACCGAGGGCCTCTCCTCCCTTTTATGTACAACAAGGCCATCCTCTGCTGCATATGCATCTGGAGCCATGGGACCCTCCATGTGTACTCTTTGGTCGGTGGTTTAGTCCCAAGGAGCTCTGGGGGTACTGGTTGGTTCATATTGTTGTTAGACTCCAGAGAACCAAATAACCCTATTAAAAATGGGTAATGGAGCTAAACAAAGAATTCTCAACTGAGGAATATCAAATGGTTGAGAAGCACCTAACGACATTTTCAACATCCTTAGTCATCAGGGAAGTACAAATCAATACAAAACTGATATTCCACCTCACAGAAGTCAGAATGGCTAAGATCAAAAATCCCAGGTGACAGCAGATGGTGGTGAGGATGTGGAAAAAGAGGAACACTCCTCCATTGCTGGTGGGATTGCAAGCTGGTATGACCACTCTGGAAATCAGTCTGGTGGTTCCTCAGAAAATTGGTTTTCTCTTGAGGAAAAAAAAATGCCAAGCCTGTTTTGTTTAAATGAAGTTATTTCCTAGAGCCCAGCCTGGTCTTGAATTTGGTATGTAGCCTAGAATGGACTTGAGCTCCTCCTGTTCTTCCTACCTCAGCCAACAAAGTACTGGTATTGTAGGCATGCACTCCCACTCCTGGGTATATCAGCTTTAATTATTTTTATCAATGTCAAGTAGTCTTTTTAGTATTTCACCTCCTTAGAAAAATCTATTTATAATAAAATTATTTTAATGTTGTTGTAAATTATATTCTTTTATTAATTTCTATTTTGCATGTTTGATTGCTAGCATATAGTAATATAACAGACTTTTGTATGGCAATTTTAATTAGCTTTAATGAAGTCTAATTGCACATAATTTGATTCTGAGTATATGTATATATCCATGAATCCATGGTGACAATCAGGATAATTAGCATGCTTGTCACTTCTAATAGGTTTCTTGTATCTTTTTTGTTATCTTGTTTTGTGTTTGTCCTAATAATAGTTATGCTCTACATCTTAACCATTATTCAAGTATACAGCACAGGATCTACAGTTTTTGGCATTATGTATTATAATGAATCTGTAGACATTAATCTCCTTTTGTAGAATTTATTCTTCACAAATGATTAATATTTTATACCCACTGAAAACTATTCTTCTACTTCCTGTTCTCCTTAGTCAATAAACCTTTTATCCTCTCTGCTTCAATTATTGTGATTATTTTAGATATTCAATATAAGTAGTATAATGAAGTATTTTATGGTTTAAGTATGAAATGTCTTCATATCTTGAATGCGCTATCTCCAACTGTTGGCACTATTTTAGAAGATTCTGGAAATTTTATAATGTGATAATGAGCTAAATGAAGTCACTTGTGAGAGTACTAAAAGTTGTATATTCACATCTGCAGATTCAGAACGAAGAATTCAATATGAGAGAGAGCATGCAATGTTTGTCTTTCTGGGTGTGGGTTCCCTCGCTCAATATAACAGTTTTTGTTTTTATCTACTGACCTGCAAATTTCATTTTTATTCATACTCAAATAGTGTCCCATTTTATATATATTTATTTATTATCTGTTTTAGTTGCAGGAAATTTAGATTGTTTCAATATCCTGGCCATTGTGAATAAAACAGCAATTTACATGACTGAAAAAGTATCTGTTGGTTATAATGTTGATTCCTTAAGTATAGTTGGGTTATAGGGAGGAAAGTTTGTACATTTGGCTGTTTTTTTTCTTTTATAGTTCTCTATAGTAATTTCTAGAGTTGTTTGTACCAGTACATAGTTTCATCAACAATAAATGAGGAAGATCTCTTTTCCCAAATTAACCAAAAGTTATTTTTAGATTTTTGTTGATATCTTTGATTTTAGATATTTTGACAGGAGTGAATGAAATCTAGACATGTTTTTTTCATTTCCATTTCTCTGGCTGTGAATGATAATGAACAATTTTGATGTATTTAGGGGCATTTTGAAGACTCTTGTTCAGAATCATAACCTGTATACTTTAACCACGCTGTTAATTTTCTTCTGGATACTTTGTTGTAATTGTTGTTGTTTTGAGTTTCTCATACTCAGGACACTAAATTTCTGTCAGCTATATAGCTGGCAAAGATGGGAGAATTTGAGCACAAAATCTTGTTTAGACACTTTTAAACAAGAACAGATACATAGTTTAAATACTGTGGACAGATTAGACAGAAGAAATGAAAGAGGATCAAGGTTACTGCTTAAGAGAAGAAAGGACAAAATATAAGCAACACCAAAGGCAAAAGCAAGAAACTGATTAAAAACTTCTTATGAGACTGAAACAATAACATTTTATTACTGATATAGTCATACATTTATGAATATAGGGACAGAGAATAGTGACACTTTGTTGTCATTTGATACACTTTTGATACATATAAATACCAACATAATTTATGTAGAAGATACAGAAACTGAAGGCATTTAGGATTAATAAAATCTCAATGATTATTATGAGTATTTTCATAATATATATATATAATAGTATTGGAGACCCATGTTGGTGTGATTTTATACTACGTGACAAAACTAAGATGTAATTCTTTATTGATCCTATCCAATAGCTCATTTCTAGTTTCAAGGCTCCCACATTTATTCCTGGTTAAACACACAAATCAAAAGAATTCAAGCTAAGATTCAAAAATGAGAAAGAACATGTGATGTTTGTCTTTTGACACAAGGATGACCTCAGTATAATTCTCCAGTGCCATACATTTACCTGCAAACTTCATTATGTTTTTGTAGCTGAGTAATATTCCATTGTGTATGTCCTAAATTTCTGTTTCCCATTCATTGGTTCATATGCTTGCAGGTTCCATGTTGTAGAAATTATTAACAGAGCACCAATAAACATGATGTAAAAGTATCTCTATGATAAGAAAAAAAGTCCTTTAGGTGTATATCTAGGAGTGGTACATCTGGATCATATGGTAGATTTATTGAGAAGCTTCAATATTGATTTCTAAAGTGGCTACATTGGTTTAAATACTGCTACACTCACAGTATATAATAGTTCCAAATTCTCCACATACAGACTAGCATCTGTTGTCACTTTTATCTCTGATAATGGCAATACTGACTACATTAACACAGAACCTTAAAATAGTTTTAATCTGCATTTCCCTTACTAAGAATGGTAAGCATTTTAAAAATGTTTTAAAACTACCTTCCATCTCTCCTTCCTTCTTTTCTTATTTTCTTTCTATTTTCATAAAGTAATATTTAGTCCTGTTCCCTACTTAAAATATTTGTGTGTTGGTCACTTTCACAAATTCTGTGACACCATGGATCCAGCACATATTACATGTAGGATAGTTTGCAGGTCAAGGGTTTGTGACTGGGTTGGTGTCCAGGTTTCTTTTTTATATAGCCTGAAGATTACCTTCACACACCAAAGAGATTAGAATGTAGGGGTGAAGGCTCTATGCAAACACCAGCTCAATATCTCTACATTCACGAGCTGCTTAAATGTCCTTAGCAACAGGACTGTAAGTCCCATTTTTATACAACAGCCTTGTATCCTACAAGGAGCCTGGTTGTTTAAGGACGTCTACTAAACCCAGTTGAAGTAACCCAGTCCGAGCACTTCAAGCCTTGACTGGCTAAAAACGATGATAACTTTAGATGCCATATCTTTTATTACTAAGAGTCTTCACTAGGGTCACCCTCATAGATTCCAGGAAGTTTCTACTGTACACGATTTCTATCCCAATACTCCCCAATTCCAGCTTTCTCTACCTGTACTCTCTACCCCCATTCCATTCCATTCTATCCCTCCACCCCACCTGATCTTTCCTTCTCTCATCCCAATCTGCCCCAAGTCCACTCAAAATTTAGTTTATTTCCTCTTCCCAGGGAGATCCATGCAGAACACCTTCATCCTTCCCTGAGAGCCCTGCTATTTACCTAACCTCCCTGGTCTGAAGATTATAGCATGATTAACATTTAATTAAAAGTTAAAAATGAAATATAATATATAAGTGCATATATAGCATATTTGTCTTTCTGTGTCTGGGTTATTTCACTCAGGACAATATATTCTGGTTCCATTCATTTGCCTGCATAATTCATGATGTCCTTGTTTTTAATAGCTGAATAATATTCCATTTGTAAAGAACCCAATTTTCTTTATCCATTCTTCATTTGAGAGACATCTGGGTTGTGTTCAGTTTCTGACTATTATGAATAAAGCAGCTATGAACATAGTTGAGCTTGTTCTCCTTTAGAAGGATGTAGCATCTTTTGGTATATGTTAGAGCTGGGTCTTGAAGAAGATCCATTATCAATTTTCTGGGGAACTGCCATGTTGATTTCCAAGATGGCTATAAAAGTTTTCACTTCCACCAGCAATAGATGAGTGTTTCCTGTGTTCCACATCCTCACCAGCATGAGGTGTCACTTGTGTTATTACTTTTACCATGTGACAGGTGTAAGACGTAATCTCAAAGTAGTTTGATTTGCATTTTCTCAACAGCTATGGTTATTGAACATTTCTTTAAATATTTCTGAGCCATTTGAGATTCCTCTATTGAGAAATCTCTGTAGAGATTTCTGTGTCTATTGAATGTATCTATTGTCTTACACAAGCTTTTTAGCTCAGTGGGATCCCATTTATTAAACAATAATCTTAGTACTCACACTACTAATGTCAGAAATTTATCTCATCTGACAATACAGTCAAGGCTATTCCCCATTTTCTCTTCTCTCAGGTAGAATGTGCTTCGTTTTATGTTGAGGTCTTCAATTTGCTTAGATTTGAGTTTTGTGCAGAGTGATAAATATGAATCTATATGCATTCCTCTTATAAAGTAACTTAGGTTCACCTGATGCAATTGTCATCCCAGAGGCTTATTACTGAATTAGCTGACCACTTCCCAGTTCTTTCTGACCTCTGCCTGACTGGTTTAACTCAGTGATTCTGGATCAAACTTTTTTCCAAGCTGATTTATCCAATCTGGTTTCTCTCAGCTTCTTACTAAATTGTTCTGCTTGGTCTCAAACTAACTCTGGCAATTTGTGCTAATCTTCTGGCTCCTTCTCTGGCTTATCTGCCTCTGCTGACCTGTATTGAACTACATGAACTAAACTCCACTGCACTGCACTCATTGCACTGACTGCCAAATGACTGATTGGACTGAACTATTCTGACCTGATTTACTCTGTCCTGCTTTTAAATAACTTGTCTTTCCTGTGCTGTTCTTGTGAGAGTTGGGCATATCCTATTCTATCAAATCTTTCTCCAAATTTTCACTTTATCCATTCCTCAATTAGATCTCATTGTTTGGGATTAAGGATGTGTAATAAGGCCATGTCTGTATTCCAGCCAGATTACACAGACTGAAATCTTTGGATATTATCTCTTGACAGAACAACCATGTTGCTAGATTAAAATTCTTCTACATTTCTACAGGTAGACATCCAGTTGGACCAGCACCATAACTTGAAGCTGACAATATAAGAGGCATCCCGTGCTATATAATGCCTGAATGACCAGGAACTGGAGACTAGATAGTCCAAGGACCTAGGGTAGAATCAAACACAACTGGCAAAAATATCAATGAATGATTCCTAATAATATCTGCTATGCTCATAGACTGATTCCTTGCCCAGTCATCAACAGAGAGACTTCCTCAGGCAGCAGAAGGGAATGTTGCAGAGACTCACAGTCAGACATTATACAGTATGAGTCTACATTGGAGATCTCAATTTGATCTCTTCCCTTCAAAACAGATGAACCTGAAGAAGCAGGGGAGTACATACCATGTATGACTTTTTGGCTCATTCACAATGATGTTTTCTAGTTGTATCCATTTGCCAGCTAATTTCATGTAGTCATTGATTTTGATAGCTGAGCATCCACATTTTCTGTACCCATTCTTATGTTGCAGGACATCGGGGTTGTTTCCACCTTCTGGTTATTACAAATAAGACTGCTATTAACACAGTGGAGCACATGTCCTTGTGGTATGATGGAGCATCTTTTAAGTATATACCCAGGAATGGCTTAGCTGGGTCTTCAGGTAGAACTATTTCCAATTTTCTGAGGAACCTCCAGATTAATTTCCAGAGCTGTACAGTTTGCAGTCCTGCCAACAATGGAGAAGTATTTCTATTTCTTCACATCCATGACATCATGTGCTGTCGCTTGAGGTTTTTTTTTTCAATTGGATACTTATTTATTTATTTATATTTCAAATGTTATCCCCTTTACCAGTTCCCCTTCAAAAACCCCTATCCCCAGTGGAGCAGCTAGAGAAAGTATCCAAGGAGCTGAAGAGGTTTACAGCCCCATAGGAGGAACAATAATATGCACCAACCAGTACCCCCAGAGTTCCTAGGGACTAAACCACCAACCAAAGATTACACACGGAGGGACCTATGGCTCCAGCTACATATGTTGCAGAGGATGGCTTTTCAGACATCAATGAGAAGAGAGGTCATTGGTCCTGTGAAGGTTTGATGCCCCAGTGTAGGAGAATTCCAGGTCAGGAAAATAGGGAGAGGGGGATGACAAGCAGTGGAAGGGGAATGGGTTAGGGGGTTTTCGGAGTAGTAACAAGGAAAGTGGGTACCATTTGAAATGTAAATAAAGCAACATCAAATAAAAAAAATCTAAAAGCAAAAAAGACAAGTCTGTATGCATAATACCTTTCCTTAAGTATGTCTCTGTTTATACACGAACATTTTCTATTATGTGACTTTAGTTTTTACTTTTTGGTCTTTTGTTGTTTCCTTAACAGTAATAATGGTTATAAATCATCGGAATAAGATTTTACTCTTAATTATAAGTTCTTATTACAAGGTAAGAGCATTGAAGTGTGCCATCACAGAATTTCTGTAGTTTTTGAAGGAGCTCAGGTAGTTAGATGTTTCATCATTTGAGAGCAAGAAAAGAGAAAAAGAAAACAATAATCTCTTGCTAAGAGAGTATATAATATCTTTAGCAGTTACAACTGATAATAGTTACTAACCTACATACTTATCTGGGGGTGAGACTCAATACTTTTCATCCTCATTCAATTCATGTGATTAAAGTGGTTATCTTTTGGCAGATGTGGAAAAATGAACCTAATTAGGATTAGTAATTTGCATGCTATTGCATAACTGTAAATCCACAAGAATTAGAATTTAACTTTTAAAAAGATACTCAATGTATGTTGCTAAGAAAAACATTGTTTTCCCAAATTTTTGTCCTGTGAATTTGTGAGGTACTTTGTACATTTTCTTTTAAATGTAAGAAAATGTGATCTTCTTCTAAAACAATAAACATTTCAAAAAAATAAGAAACTACCTTAGTTTCAAATTCATATACCCCTTAGTTTTCTCTATGACAAAACATTATTTTTCCTGTTCAAATTTGCAAATTTTTAATTTAGTTACAATTTATAAAATCTGTTGATGACTTTAAACAAGTGTTCAAATATATCCTACATATTTACACTTAATGAATGCATTGTTTTTCATACTTGGCTTCATATTTATAATATGTTTTAAATTGTAGATCTATTTATGGTAACTTAGCAATTAATTTTTAAAAAGAAAACACAAATTTGAAAAAGAGCAAGGGATAGTATATGAGGGGATTTTGAAGGAGCAAGAAATATTGTAATTATACTATTGTCTCAAAAAAGAAATGATTATGTATAATTCTTTAAAATGTTTACCTACTTTTTAGTGCTTTCTTTGATCAAGTGCTCGGGGGAATCAGTGCAAGAAGACATTTTTTTTTAAGTTTTATTTTTTTATTTTATTTTTTTAATTTACATTCCAAATCACTTCCCCTTTCCCGTTTCCTCCCTCCCCGAAAGTCCCATAAGCCCTCTTCCCTCCCTCTTTTCTCCATTCAACCCCCTCTCATTACTCTGTCCTGGCGTTCCCCTACATCCAGTCTTTCCAGGACCAGGGGGTCTCTCCTTCCATCTTTTTAGAAATCTATTGATATGCGGATTGTGTCTAGGGTATTCCGAGATTCTGGGTCAATATCCCATTATCAGTGACTGCATACCATGTGTGTTCTTTTGTGATTGGGTTATCTCACTAAGGATGATATTTTCAAGTTCTGACCATTTGCCTAGGAATTTCGTGAATTCATTGTTTTTAATTGCAGAGTAGTATTCCATTGTGTAGATATACCACATCTTCTGAATCCATTCCTCCGTTGAGGGACATCTGGGTTCTTTCCAGCTTCTGGCTATTATAAATAAGGCTGCTATGAACATAGTGGAGCATGTGTCCTTATTGAATGCAGGTAAAGTCTCTGGGTATATGCCCAGGAGTGGTATAGCCAGATCCTCCGGGAGTGTCATGCCCAGTTTTCTGAGGAACCGCCAGACTGCTTTCCAGAGTGGTTGTACCAGCCTGCAATTCCACCAGCAGCGGAGGAGTGTTCCTCTTTCTCCACATCCTCGCCAACAACTGCTGTCTCCTGTGTTTTTGATCTTAGCCATCCTGACTGGTGTGAGATGGAATCTCAGGGTTGTTTTGATTTGCATTTCCCTAATGACTAAGGATGATGAACATCTCTTTAGGTGCTTCTCAGCCATTAGATATTCTTCAGGTGAGAACTCTTTGTGTAGCTCTGTAAGTGGTATATATGATACAGCTCTCCTCTTTTGGGATGTTACATTAGGAGAATATCCTAAAAAAATAGACTGTCATCAAGAGTTACAATGTTATGATGAATTTATTTTTTCTCACTATTTCCTCAACTGTAAACTATTTTAATATAGAGTCTATGGCACCTAGATCTTTGTCATGTGGAACATGAAGTGGTATTTAATGCATGTTGAATATATTATTGGATAGAAGATAGCAGGCTTTATAATGGGTTTTGTTTCTCTTTCTAAACATTTGCAACCTTGCTACTGTCCAATTATCGCATATCTTAAATTGTAAGGTTTAAAGCTGGTTATGGCTCATGGTTTCTTTTCTACCCATGGAACTTGTGTAACATAGTCCAGAACTATGAAACTTAGTCAGTATGGGTGAAGCTTTCAGCTCATTACTTGTTTCCCGTGTTCTAGAATTCAAGAGTGTGGAGGTATTCAGTAATTTTAGCTTATTATCAACATTCTTGAGGGTAACCATGAACAATGGCAACAAATAGTAATGCTATAACATTTGTGACCTCACTGACCAAAAACTTCAAATAAAAGAGAAGCCCAATATGTTTGCATTCTCATAAGCAATGCACAAGAAATCTCCTTTCCCTGCATACATGACAGCATTGCCAATCTTTTTGTTGTTGTTATTGTGAATTTTGGCCATTCTGACTGATGTAAGTTGAAATCTCAAGGTCTTTTTAATTTACTCTTCTCTATGGTGAACACTTTGAGTTATCATAATGACTACTGCATAAAACCTGTGCAGTCTTAACACAAATGTTTTGGAAATAAGCCACCATTTTCAGACTGGATATTTAGGATCAATGTACAAGTGACTACTCACATGTGACATCATTGTTAAGCTAATAACCTATGGATAAAGAGATCATATGGCCTAGGATCTATCATTTTGCTTAATGGACATAGTTATTAAAACAAGTAATGGATTACCATTATACTCATAGTCTAATGAATCTATCAACTATCATCGGAGAAGGTTTTGTTTGCAGAAGAAGTTGATCAATGCAGAATCACAACTAGCGAAAATGTGGAGAATAAGACTATGGAATATTCAGCACTAAATGGAAAATGTATATCATACTCTCTCTCTCTCTATCTCTCTCTCTCTCTCTCTCTCTCTCTCTCTCTCTCTCTCTCTCTCTCTCTCTCTCTCATGGTTTTAGGATCATTGTGGAAGAATAAGCAAAGGATTAGAAGATGCAGAGGTGGTAGATGACAAAACCAAACAATGTCTTCTAGAAAAAGCAAGGCAGCTCACATGAGTACTTACAGTATTTATGACAGTATACACAAGACCAGTCCAAATCAGTACTGGCTGGTGTTGTGACAACTTGATGTGAGCTGGGGTCTTTGTACTGAAAGAAGCCTCAGTTGGAGAAATGCCTCTATAAGATCCAGCTGTAAGGCATTTTATCAATTATTGATTATAGAGGAAAGGCTCAGTCCATTGTGGGTAGTGCTATTCCTGGAATGGTGAACCTAGGTCCTGTAAGAAACCAGGTTGAGCAAGCTACCAGAAGCAAGCTGACAGACAATACCCTTCCTTGGCATTTCCATTAGCTCTTAAGTACAGAACATGCCCTGTTTGAATTCCTGTCCTGACTTCCTTTGGTGACTAACAGCAAAGTTGAAGAATAAGCTCAATAAACCCTTTTCTCCCCAACTTGCATTTTGGGCATGATGTCTCATTGCAGCAATAGAAACCCCAACTAAGACAAAAAATCCAAACATTGAAAAGAAAGTTTAGCCCCAAATCTCACCTTTAGACATTGAGCTATTGTTAAAAGTTAGCTGCTACGGACTAAAGGTCAGTTTTCTCTAGAAGTAGAGCCCATGATAACTTAATCACACTGTAGTATAAGACTATACATCTAAGAATATTTGCACATCTAAAATTGACCATGAAGAAGGAAAAGGACGCAAATGTGGTTGAGAATGCTAGTAGAGATAGATCTAGAAGAAGGTTGTGAGCGGTTGTTGTGGTAAATCTATGATCTCAAAAGAGGTTTCTGCCCCATGCCAGATCATCCAGTTCCCAGATAAACACAAAACTATTGTATTAATTATAAGTCTTAATCAGCACTAGAGATGGGCAGATGTGTTCTATATTATTAGATCTTCTTCCCTACAAATAACCTCTTGATAAGACTTGGCATATTCCATCTGTGCCACTCTTATTTCAACTGGCCAGCCCTGACAGCCAGTTCTCAGGATCCCTTACCCTATAGCTTCTGTTTCTCTTTTGTCTTTCTTTTTTTTTTTTTTGTTTGTTTGGGTTTTTTTTTTGATAAAAACATTTATTTTATTTTATTTTTTTAATTTACATTCCAAATCACTTCCCCTTTCCCGTTTCCTCCCTCCCTGAAAGTCCCATAAGCCCCCTTCCCTCCCTCTATTCTCCATTCAACCCCTTCTCGTTACTCTGTCCTGGCGTTCCCCTACATCCAGTCTTTCCAGGACCAGGGGTCTCTCCTTCCATCTTTTTAGAAATCTATTGATATGCGGATTGTGTCTAGGGTATTCCGAGATTCTGGGTCAATATCCCCTTATCAGTGACTGCATACCATGTGTGTTCTTTTGTGATTGGGTTACCTCACTAAGGATGATATTTTCAAGTTCTGACCATTTGCCTAGGAATTTTGTGAATTCATTGTTTTTAATTATACAGTAGTATTCCATTGTGTAGATATACCACATCTTCTGAATCCATTCCTCCGTTGAGGGACATCTGGGTTCTTTCCAGGTTCTGGCTATTATAAATAAGGCTGCTATGAACATAGTGGAGCATGTGCCCTTATTGCATGCAGGTAAAGTCTCTGGCTATATGCCCAGGAGTGGTATAGCCGGATCCTCCGGGAGTGTCATGCCCAGTTTTCTGAGGAACCGCCAGACTGCTTTCCAGAGTGGTTGTATCAGCTTGCAATTCCACCAGCAGTGGAGGAGTGTTCCTCTTTCTCCACATCCTCGCCAACAACTGCTGTCTCCTGTGTTTTTGATCTTAGC
This sequence comes from Tokudaia tokunoshimensis, assembly GCA_036184795.1. NCBI lineage: Eukaryota > Metazoa > Chordata > Mammalia > Rodentia > Muridae > Tokudaia > Tokudaia tokunoshimensis. The sequence goes on from BTHU01000023.1 coordinate 108,726,353, forward strand.
CATCCTGACTGGTGTGAGATGGAATCTCAGGGTTGTTTTGATTTGCATTTCCCTAATGACTAAGGATGATGAACATCTCTTTAGGTGCTTCTCAGCCATTAGATATTCTTCAGGTGAGAACTCTTTGTGTAGCTCTGTACCCCATTTTTTAATAGGATTACTTGCCTCTCTGGAGTTTAACTGCTTGAGTTCTTTGTACATATTGGATATTAGCCCTCTGTCGGATGTAAGGTTGGTAAAGATCATTTCCCAGTTAGTTGGTTGCCACTTTGTCTTTTTGACAGTGTCTTTTGCCTTGCAAAAACTTTGTAATTTAATGAGGTCCCATTTGTCTATTCTTGATCTTAGAGCATAAGCTATTGGAGTTCTGCTCAGGAAATTCTCCCCTGTGCCCATATGTTCAAGGTTCTTCTCTAGTTTCCCTTCTATTAGTTTCAGTGTGTCTGGTTTTTTGTGGAGATCTTTGATCCACTTAGAATTGAGCTTAGTGCAAGGAGATAAGGATGGGTCAATTTGCATTCTTCTGCATGTTGACCTCCAGCTGAGCTAGCACCATTTGTTGAAAAGGCTATCTTTTTTCCACTGGATGGTTTTAGCTCCTTTGTCAAAGATCAAGTGACCATAGGAGTGTGGATTCATTTCTGGGTCTTCAATTCTGTTCCATTGATCTACATGTCTGTTACTGTACCAATACCATGCAGTTTTTAACACTATTGCTCTGTAGTACAGCTTGAGGTCCGGGATACTGATTCCCCCAGAGGCTCTTTTACTCTTGAGAATAGTTTTAGCTATTCTGGGTTTTCTGTTATTCCAGATGAATTTTTGAATTGCTCTTTCTAACTCTATGAAGAATTGAGTTGGGATTTTGATGGGGATTGCATTGAATCTGTGTATTACTTTTGGTAAGATGCTCATTTTTACTATATTAATCCTACCAATCCATGAGCATGGCAGATTTTTCCATCTTCTGAGGTCTTCTTCAATTTCTTTCTTCAGAAACTTGAAGTTCTTGTCATACAGATCTTTCACTTGTTTGGTTAGAGTCACGCCAAGATACTTAATATGGTTTGTGGCTATCGTGAAGGGTATTATTTCTCTTACTTCTTTCTCAGCCTGCTTATCCTTTGAGTATAGGAAGGCTTCTGACTTGCTTGAGTTGATTTTATATCCGGCCACTTTGCTGAAGTCGTTTATCAGCTGTAGGAGTTCTCTGGTGGAGTTCTTTGGGTCGCTTATGTATACTATCATATCGTCTGCAAATAGTGATAGTTTGACTTCTTCCTTTCCAATTTGTATCCCTTTGACCTCTTTTTGTTGTCTAATTGCTCTAGCTAGAACTTCAAGTACTATATTGAAAAGATATGGAGAGAGAGGGCAGCCTTGTCTAGTCCCTGATTTTAGTGGGATTGCTTCAAGTTTCTCTCCATTTAGATTGATGCTGGCTACCGGTTTGCTGTAAATTGCTTTTACTATGTTTAGATATGGGCCTTGAATTCCTGATCTTTCCAAGACCTTTAGCATGAAAGGATGCAGAATTTTGTCAAATGCTTTCTCAGCATCTAATGAGATGACCATGTGGTTTTTTTCTTTGAGATTGTTTATGTAGTGGATTACATTGATGGATTTCCTTATATTGAACCATCCCTGCATCCCTAGGATGAAGCCTACTTGATCGTGGTGAATGATCGTTTTGATGTGTTCTTAGATTCGGTTGGCAAGAATTTTATTGAGTATTTTTGCATCGATATTCATAAGAGAGATTGGCCTGAGATGCTCTTTCTTTGTCGGATCTTTGTGTGCTTTTGGTATTAGTGTAATTGTGGCTTCATAGAACGAGTTGGGTAGTGTTCCTTCTGTTTCTATTTTGTGGAACAGTTTGAAGAGTATTGGTGTTAGGTCTTCTTTGAAGGTCTGATAGAATTCTGCACTAAAACCATCTGGACCTGTGCTTTTTTTGGTTGGAAGACTTCCAATGACAACTTCTATTTCTTCAGGGGTTATAGGACGGTTTAGATGGTCTATTTGATCCTGATTTAATTTTGGTACTTGGTATCTGTCAAGGAAATTGTCCATTTCCTCAAGATTTTCTAGTTGTGTTGAATACAGGTTTTTGTAGTAGGATCTGATGATTTTTTGAATTTCCTCAGTTTCTGTTGTTATCTCTCCATTTTCGTTTCTGATTTTATTAATTTGGATACTATCTCTGTGCTCTCTGGTTAGTCTGGCTAAGGGCTTATCTATCTTGTTAATTTTCTCAAAGAACCAACTCCTCGTTTTGTTGATTCTTTGTATGGTTTTATTTGTTTCTACTTGATTGATTTCAGCCCTGAGTTTGATGATTTCCTGCCTTCTACTCCTCTTTGGAGTATTTGCTTCCTTTTGTTCCAGGGCTTTCAGGTGTGCCATTAAGCTGTTAGTGTATGCTGTCTCCCGTTTCTTTTTGGCGGCACTCAGGGCTATGAAGTTTCCTCTTAGCACTGCTTTCATTGTGTCCCATAAATTAGGGTATGTTGTGTCTTCATTTTCATTAACTTTCAAAAAGTCTTTGATTTCTTTCTTTATTTCCACCTTGACCAAGTTATCATTGAGTAGAGCATTGTTCAGCCTCCATGTGTACGCGGGTTTTCTTTTGTTTTTGTTGCCATTGAAGACCACCCTTATTCCATAGTGATCTGATAGGAGGCATGGGATTATTTATATCTTCTTGTATCTGTTGAGGTCTGATTTGTGACCAATTATATGGTCAATTTTGGAGAAGGTAACATGAGGAGCTGAGAAGAAGGTGTATTCTTTAGCTCTAGGATGAAATGTTCTACATATATCAGTTAGTTCCATTTGGTCCAAGGCTTCAATTAGATTCACTGTGTCCCTGTTTAGTTTCTGCTTTCCTGAACGATCCATTTCAGAGAGCGGGGTGTTGAAGTCACCCACTATTATTGTGTGCGGTGCGATGTGTGCTTTGAGTTTTAGTAAAGTTTCTTTTACGAATGAGGGTGCCCTTGCATTTGGAGCATAGATATTCAGAATTGAGAGTTCTTGATGGTGGATTTTTCCCTTGATCAGTATGTAGTGTCCTTCTGTGTCTTTTTTGATGACTTTAGGTTGAAAATCAATTTTATCCGCTATTAGGATGGCTACTCCACCTCGTTTCTTGGGGCCATTTGCTTGTAAAATTGTTTTCCAGCCTTTTACTCTGAGGTAGTGTTTGTCTTTGACACTGAGGTGAGTTTCCTGCATGCAGCAAAATGCTGGGTCCTGTTTACGTATCAAGTCTGTTAGTCTATGTCTTTTAATTGGGGAATTGAGACCATTGATATTAAGAGAGATTAAGGCATAGTGATTATTGCCATCTGCCATTCTTGACGCTATCTTTATGTTTGAGTGGTTATCTACTTTTGGGTTTGATTCAAGAAGGTTATTATCTCATTTTTTCCAGGGTGTTGTTTCTCTCCCTGTATTGGAGGTTTCCACCTATTATCCGTTGCAGGGCTGGATTTGTGGAAAGATATTGTGAAAATTTGGTTTTATCATGGAATATCTTGGTCTCTCCATCTATGGTGATTGAGAGTTTTGCTGGGTATAGTAGTCTAGGCTGACATTTGTGCTGTCTTAGTGTCTGCATGAGATCTGCCCAGGATCTTCTGGCTTTCATAGACTCTGGTGAGAAGTCTGATGTGATTCGGATAGGTCTTCCTTTGTATGTTACTTGGCCCTTTTCTCTTACTGCTTTTAGTATTTTTTCTTTGTTTAGAACATTCGGTGTTTTGATTATTATGTGACGGGAGGTATTTCTGTTCTGGTCCAGTCTGTTTGGAGTTCTGTAGGCTTCTTGTACGTTCATCGGCATCTCTCTCTTTAAGTTAGGGAAGTTTTCCTCCATAATTTTGTTGAAGATGTTTACTGGCCCTTTAAGTTGCAAATCTTCACTCTCATCTATACCTATAATCCTTAGGTTTGGTCTTCTCATTGTGTCCTGGATTTCCTGGATGTTTTGGGTTACACGTTTTTTGCATTTTGCATTTTCTTTGACTGTTGAGTCGATGCTTTCTATGGAATCTTCAGCACCTGAGATTCTTTCTTCCATCTCTTGTATTCTATTGTTGATGTTTGCATCTATGACTCCTGATTTCTTCCCAAGGTTTTCTATCTCCAAAGTTGTCTCCCTTTGTGATTTCTTAGTTGTTTCTAATTCCTTTTTTAGTTCCTGGATGGATTTGCTGAGATCCTTCACTTGTTTGTTTGTATTTTCCTGTATTTCTTTAAGGTATTTTTGCATTACCTCTTTCAGGATTTCTTCCTGATGACCCACGTTCTCCTGCATTTCTCTGAGCGATTTTTGTGTTTCCTCCTCATGGGATTCCATCTGTTGATTCATCGTCTCCTGCATTTCTTTAAGCAGTTCTCGTGTTTCCTTTGTAAGGGCAACTAACCGTTGATTCATTTCTTTAAGCAATTTTTGTGTTGCCTCCTTATGGGCATCCATCTGTTGACCCATATTCTTCTGCATTTCTTTATGCAAATTTTGTGATTCCTTTGTGAGTACATCTACCCGTTGATTCATCTCGTTAAGCGATTTTTGTGTTGTCTCCTTGTGCGCCTCCATCTTTTGATCCATGTTCTCCCGCATTTCTCTAAGTGATTTTTGTGTTTCCTTTGTAAGGGCTTCTAACCATTGATTCATGGTCTCCTGTAACTCTTTATGAGATTTATTTGTGTCCTTCTTGTGATCCTCTAATAGGATCATGAGAAGTGATTTTAAATCCAGATCTTGTCTTTCGGGTGTGGTGGGGTATCCAGGACTTGCTGCTGTTGGAGAGTTGGGTTCGGATGGTCCCATATTACTTTGAATTCTGTTAGTAACATTCCTACGTTTGCCTTTTGCCATCTGGATACCTCTGGTGTTAGTTGGTCCTGCTGTCACTGGCTGTTGGTTGGACCTCCTGTGAGCCTGCAAAGCTATTTCTGCCCCCCCTGGATTACCAGGATTCCCCTGGCACCGATTTCTGGGGCCTGCCTGCTCCTGAGTGACTTTGGAGCCCTAATGTGCCTTGCCCCAAGTGATCTTATATTGGGGAGGCCTTGCACATCTAAAGGCTCAGCCTAGTGGATTCCTGGAGCAGAGGTCGCCAAAGGGAGGCTGGTAGGCTCCTGCCCTGTGCAGGGGTGTGTGGTCTCTCCTGGGGGGGGGCGTCCCTCTGCCAGGCAGAAGTCCCACAGCAGAGCTGGCGCTCTGGTTACTGCAGATCAGTCCAGCACTTGGGAGCCGCATACACACAAGCCGCCCGAGACCCAAGCGATATTATGCCTGTCTGTCTCAGAACCTGACTGTCCCAACCTCCCAGTCACTGGAGCAAAGATGGAGGAGGGCACTCTCCGTGGTGCCGCTCACCCTATAGACGCGATGGCCCGCCGATCTGGCACCCAGACGACCACAGTGCTGACCCGTTCTCGGGCACAGATGGAAGCCCCAACAGGCCGTGTCCCAAGTGATGTTATATTGGGGATAGGGAGCTTGGGGTACCTGTCTCTTCAGCGCAGTCTGCGGGAACAGAGGTCGCGGAAGGAAAGCTGGTAGGCTCCCGCCCAGTGCGGGGTCCCTCTGCCAGGCAGAAGTCCCACAATAGAGCTGGCGCGCTGGTCACTGCAGATCAGCCCCACACCTGGGAGCCGCACACACACAAGCCACCCGAGACCCGAGCGACATTATGCCTGTCTGTCTCAGAACCTGGCTGTCCCAACTTCCCGGCCACTGGAGCAAAGATGGCGGAGTGCAATCTGCACACTCTCCGTCCTCTTTTTTCTTTTATTAAATAATTTTTAATTGAATATATTCATTTACATTTCAAATGCTAAAATCTTTCCCAGTTTTCCCCTTCCCTGAAAACCCCCAACGCCTCTTCACATCCCCTCTTCCTATGGGATTTCAAGTCCCTTCACCTCTTTTAGTCCTGTCTCTAACTCCTCCATTGGGGACCCCGCACTCAGTCCAATGGTTGGCTGTGAGCATCTGTCTCTGTATTTGTAAAGCTCTGGCAGGGCCTCTAAGGAGACAGCCATATGAGGAACTCCCCTCCATTGCTGGTGGGATTGCAAGCCCATACAACGACTCTGTAAATCAGTTTGGTGGTTCCTCAGAAAATTGGACATAGTACTACCTGAGGACCCAGCTATATTACTCCTGGGCATATACCCAGAAGATGCTCCAACATGTAATAAGGACACACGCTCCACTAGAGGGGGTTGAATGGGGAAAAGAGGGAGGGAAGGGGGCTTATGTGACTTTCGGGGAGGGAGGAAATGGGAAAGGGAAATGATTTGGAATGTAAATAAAAAAATCTTAGAAAGTAAAATTTAAAAAAATATTTTCTTTATGTTCTTATAAGAACAGAACACTTAATAAGAAGCTCCTTTAAAAGATTGAAAGTATGGACCCCAACTCCAAAAGGTTTTTCATTAAGTAGAAGGGGAATTTCATGGTGCTTACTGGTCAATCTATAACACCCAAATGAAGCAACACTATATAAGAAGTATTATGTTTCTAAGTTTAATTTTTTGTTAAATTTGCTTAAGTTTTGATTAAAAGTTATGACATAACCAAAGAGCTGAACCCAGGGCCATGCCATCCAGTTGGAATCATCACTTCCATTAACCTGTATCTTTCAGCTTCCTTAAAGTAAAAGTTGCTAGGTGTGTGATTCCCATGTTGCCATCATTTCCTGTGATGATGATGTGGCTTTCTGGATGGCCTTCAATGATTTTCCAGAGGAAGCACTACTGTGTTATAAATACATTCCTTATGACTTGTTTCATAAGGATGGCAGAGATTGACCTATAAGTTCTATGAAATTCCCTTTCTACTCAATGAAAAACATTTTGGGGTTGGAGATCTATTCTCAAGATTTTAAAGGAGCTTCTAGAAGTCTGCAACACTTCTGCTAAGCCACTGAAAGCAAATTTCTTTGGGAACCCCTCTTCTTTGTTTTATGCAGAATTTTTCTATCTTCTTGTTTCTTTATCAGATATATGCTCTGTTCTCCTTAGTGCCCATCAGTCATGCCATTTCATCTTCAGGGACCAATGCCATTCTCATCTTGTAGAAAGTTGTAAGACATTGAGACCTTAATCTTGTTGATTTCTGCAAGTTCTTCCTCGTTAGTTAATCCCATAAGGTATTATTGAATCAAGTTCAAGCATGAACTTCTTGAATATCTTCTTTAGGATTCCATTCATGTATTTCTTAGTGACATCTGCACTCACTTTTGAATTCGATAATAAAAAATGATTCTCAAAGCATTCCAAACACTTGAGCTGGCAATGATTTTCACAATACACATAATTCCAGCCCCTGCTCCCTGTTTAATGAAAGAAACTTCAATTTGTAGAGTATAGCCTTTTATTACGTTTCCAATATTTTTTATTTATTTTGACTGTGATCACTGAGCTGGCATCTGGTCCTTAATCCAGGTCATTCTCAGTGAATCTTGTGGCTTTCAATAAGGCATCTCCTTTTCGAGCTTCTATTATCTGTTTTTCAAGATCATGACCATGGTGAAATTGGACATGCCTGACTGGCAAGATATTAGTGTCACTAATTTTCCTCCCTTGTACTCTTTAATTCATTTCATTTTTCTCCAGGTCAGTTGCTCAATATGACCTCTTCCCAACACAACCAAAAAGGAAGTTGTATGAGTTAGGGCTATGACAAACAGCTGGACAGAGACTAAAAATGAATAAGACAATAAACAAAGACAGTAGGAAAATACATCTTCATGAGGCTACTGAATGAAGACCTTTGTATTACACTGTTCATCACTGATCTGATCACTTGAAAAATCACTATAACACTTTAAATGACCAACTATGAATGCTTACACCATTTGACTATTGTTGCAGTAATTATATCTGAAGTGTTTAAGAGTCATCATCCAAGACCAAAGGTGGAAGAACATATACACCACCAAGAGCATAATGTAAAAGCAAAGACAGCTTGTGTTAGTGTATCCCTGTGGGAAGCTTATCCCTATGGGAAGCATCTTCCCTAGAAGCACAGTGTAACAGCTCTGCTAAAGAGCTTCACAGAACAGGAATAATTCAGGTAGGCAGAAACAGAAATATTCCTTCCCCCAAATCACTTCTTTTAAAATGGAAATAATGTTAAGATAATTGTTGTTTTAATTAAAATATACCAGTGTCACATTTTTATCTGACATCTTAGTATATGACTCTGTTTTACTGCCTGTGACATTATATCAAGTATGTCATCAATAATTAATTACATGAGCTTTTTTCCAGTTCTTACCTAAAAAATTCATGTATCTATGTTTCATATCCAAGTGTCTTTGGAGAGCAGGCACAACAGAAATTCAAGTAGTACCAAGTAGAAGGTGTGGGTGGCTCCTCTGGGCTCTTCTTTTAATCTGATCTGCAAAATATCATAATCTGGTCCCATCCAGCAACTACCAGATGCCTCAGAGGACACATGTGTGCCCTGAAGCACTTGAAGTAAAATTAATTCCATAAGTGTGGTCACAGTACTCTTGGCCTGAAGCTAGGAAAAATCTTTAACTACATTTTATTTTCCTTTTAAAGTTACTTTTAAAACTAATTATATTTTCCCACAAGAAAAAAATGATCTTCATATTGACTTTTGAAATATATTATGAATGCTAGCATCTTGTTGCACATCATTAATCTTTTACAATGTTCTTCATGCACCTGAAAAGAAAGTACATCCTCTTTCAAGATGCACGTGTCCATAAATGCATGCTGTTTCTAGTGTGGCTATCTACTCTTAGTTTAACGAGGTGAAAATTCTTAACGTAAATTTAATTTTTTCTTCATTTGAAAGTCCTGGGGATTATCCCTAGAAATTTATGCATGCACTCTACTACTAAGCTGAGTTCACAGTCATTTTTATTTTTATAAATATTTTCATTTTTATTTTTATTTCAATGCAGGTTTTCTCTATGATTTGTAGACTAGCTTTAACTCAGTCTGAAACCTAGACTGTCTTGAATTTCTATTTCTCTGCCTCAGTCTCCAGAGTAACTAGGATAATAGTTCATGGTGTCTCTTCACAGCAATAGAATGCTAAGACAATTTATGAATATTTTCTGTCATTGCTCTCTTAATAATACATTATAGCAATTAAATTTACTTGCATGTCATTACCAGTATAATGTATTATAAGAACTCTGAAGATGATGTTAAAGTATATAATGCTATGTACATAGATTTTATAGAAACAACCTTGGCAAAAAGGACTTTATTGTTATATTTTGATATCTATAGGGGACCATCCTAAAAACAATTTCTCATGGATGCATAAGGATAAATCCATGTATAATTGCTATATTCTCTTGATAGATCACTCTCTCATTAGTACATTTATTTTTATTTTAGCTGTTCACCTAAAATTTATGAAAGAATAAGCATACCTACTCATGTTTCATTTGGTTCTCATTTTTCTATCCTTTTAATATTCCATTATGCTGAAAGTGAAATTAAAACTTGTAGACAGTTTATAGCAGGGTCTTGATTATTTTGACTTTGAGCTACTCTTATATTTTTTAATTAAAGGAGTTTTCCATTTGCATTGAAGATAATTACTTATCTGCAAGGAAACGTTATTACTATTTTGTAAAATTCTTGTGTTTTGTAGATTCCCAGGTTCCTTTATTTCTCTCTTGCTATGTTCTTTCCAAAGCAGATTATTTCCTTTAATGGTATGCATTCATTAATTTAATTCCTTTTGTGTGAATAATTTATGATTTTGCTTTGTGCTTACTAGCAATTTACATCTTATGATTATAATAGACTATTTTACGCTGATAATGTTCTTAAACTTGACTGCATTGAAAATGTAGTACTTGTTATTCATTGTGGTATAGAAGCCTATCTCTTACACATACCTGCTTCTGTTCTTTTTGTCTTATGTGCCCATTCCATTTCTTCTGTAATTTTATGTAAATCTGTGTTTTTATTTCATTTTCATTGTGCATATGTGTGATATGTGTTGAACAGGTTGCACTACAACATGTGCATCGAGGTTAGAAGACAATGTTCACATACTTTTTCTGGGGTCAGAGAAACACATTCAGATCATTGTCCCTGAATGGCAAGTTGTAATCACCTTATTAGCTATGCCATTGTACTAGTTCAAAATTGTTTTTAAAATACTAGTTTTTGCAATTAAGTGTGGGGCATGATTAAGTGAAGCTATGTCACTTACAGTGTGCTTTTAAAGAAAGAATTCCTTATATACCCTTCATCATATCTTCACAGGATTTCTGTTTCTTCTCACTAGAATAATATCCTTATCAAGAGAAGCAAGGGCTGCATTTTGATTAAAATAATAAATATTTTTAATTCTACATCTTTATTAACATCTCAGCAGGTTTTAACATGTTTGGTCATCCCTTCATTCTTACAGCATGGTTCCAATTTTGTACTCTGTAACTCTTACTTTTAATCTCTGAGTGTACCCTTATCTATACATTTTATATTCTCTTCTTCCATATGATCTATATCATATTGCAATGCCTTAAGATATAATTCTAGGTTTCTGTTTGATGATTTCAATAATTTCCATAGCAATAGTTTCTAACTATATTAATTTTCAATCTAAAATTTATATTCTTTCTGGATTCAAGATACTTATATTCAATGCCATATTTTACTATTTTCTGTGACTCGTGGGTATCTTTTTGTTTGATTTATTTTTAATTGTATTTTTAAAATTTCACACACATGTGTTGTATTTTCATCATTTTTCTTCCCTTCAACCTCTTTCCTCTTTCCATTTCAAATGCATGAACTCTTTTTCTTAGTCTTGTTTTACACGTACACACTGAAAAACAGACAGAGGCACAGACAGACAGACAGAGAAACAGGCAGAGAGATGGAGTCAGAAAGATATACACAGAAAAAGAGAGAGAGATACAGAGGGAGATGGAGAGAAGGAGAGGGAGAAAGAGAGAGAGAGACAGAGACAGAGAGAGATGCAACTTGTTTGGTCCATTTAATGTTGCTTGTATTTGTATGTTTGTATGATTTTACAACTATACATTAGGGTAATCATCCCTGGAGAAAACTGACTCTCTTTTTCACACTCATTAATTGTCTTTAGCTCTTCCTATATGAATGGAACCTTGTGAGATTCCCATCAAACACTTGGGCATGTATGCTGCTATTGTCACTATCAATATCTTGTATAGGTAGGTGATTGCATTGTTTAGAAATCATGAAGACATCTTCCCCCTCTCATATATAGAAGAAAAATCTCATAGCAAATGTTCTATTTTTCTGGCTCTTACAAATTTTCTGCCTTCTCTTCCATGACTATCTCTGTGTCTTGGGTGTATGGATTATGTCTTACATGTGTCAATTGGGGTTTACTAGCCCATGGTCAGATGGTCTCTGTATTTAACCAGTCATGTTTTTCTCCAATAATCTATATCTGCTGAAGAAAAAGCTTTTTTTATGAGAGTTAAAAGATTTAATTATCTATGGTTACTACTACAGCTAGTCCTCAGAGAGGAGGCTTCCAGATCTGATCCAGATTAATTATACCAAGCACTGATTCTGAAGTACACAGTATCTTTATCAATCAACTTTTAATTTTAGAAGCAAACCAAGGACAACAGCAATAGCCTATAGAAATATTATGAGAGATCGCTTCTCGGCCTTTTGGCTAAGATCAAGTGTAGAAATATTATGAGAGATGTTATAATTAATCTCTTAAACACATCCAAAATTATTGTTCTCCAAGTTTTCTTTCAGAAAAGCAACAGTAATATTGAACCAGGGCCAGAAACCATGAAGCTATGTGTGTTATAATTTGCTTCAGAATGTTCATGCATTTGCACAAAATTGCACATACATTTAATCTATCAGAATATTCCCACTTCCCTTACACCTCTGACTTGTCTTTCTCTGTATGTACAAAATGTATGTTGCATTTTATCATAGGAATGGTTTTCATTTTATCTGGGTTTCCATGATAGTTTTCAAGTAGTCACCCACGTCTGTTCCCTTATCACTAATATCATACTGTCTTAGCTAGGGTTTATATTCCTGCACAAAACATCATGACCAAGAAGCAAGTTGTGGAGAAAAGGGTTTATTCAGTTTACACTCTCATATTGCTGTTCATCACCAAAGGAAGTCAGGAGAGGAACTCACACAGGGCAGCAACTGGGAGGCAGGAGTTGATGCAGAGGCTACGGAAGAGTGATGCTTACTGGATTGTTTCCCCTGGCTTACTCAACTTACTTTCTTATGAAATTCAGGACAGCCAAGAGATGGCACCACCCACAATGGGCCCTCCCACCCTTGATTACTAATTGAGAAAATTATAACTGTATCTCATGGAGGCATTTTCTCAAGGGAAGCTCCTTTCTATGTGATAACTCTAGCTTGTGTCCAGTTGACAGAAAAAACTAGCCAGCAAACACACCAAAATCCATTTTGAGGATGGGAAAAGCAACCAGAATGACTTTAATATAAAAATTTAAGTACAACAATGTTTTTTCTTTTGCTTAAGACTTTAAATTCTTGCATTTTGTATTTGAAATAAATGTATTTCAAATAAATTAGAAATCTTTAACAATGAAGCCTTGAGTTAACTTCCCCCTAACTCTTTAGTTTTATTTAGTATTCCTCATTCTCTCATTTATTTTTATCATTGTTTGAATAATACGTACATGGATTTAATATGTTTGGACCAAATCCACACCACTCTCTTGCTTCCAAATTCTCTTGTATTTCCCACTAACAAACATGTGCAATTAGTGCTGTCATTGCATATATGGGTGTAAGAACTTCCACTGGATCACTAGTAGCCTATCAGGCTTGATATTCAAAGTAAAATGGCTCTCCCAACCACACACAACACTAATTGCTATCATTTACCCTGAAGGGGAGACTTTATGATCTCCTCCACTATCCACGCTGACATTTTGGCTAGCTTGGTGCTGTGCCATTCTCTAATTTCTTCTATTCAAAATCTCTTGTTTAGTTAATATATAAAACCACTTCAAATCCTTGGTACTTGTTTTCCTGTTTTCCTTTGGGGCTTATCTACAAGGGTATTTCCATGACTGTTTGTCTTGCCATTCAGACACCTCTACAAATACCTGCATGATCATTCTAAATAATCTTCCAACATTACCCTCTTTGAAAATTTCTTTAATTCCTAGAATTCATTGAACGTTTTTAATTATTGCATCATTGACTTTATTAACTATGATTTATCACATGAAAGCTTTTGACACATGACCTAGTTGGAGAGAAAATATTAAAACCATAATATTCATAATGAAGCAAAATAACCAATCATAGGGCAAATATCATGCATTTCCTTAAACCCACATTCAGAGAGAAACTACAACTACTTTCTTATAAAACTTGCATACAGAATAAAGAGCATATCCATTTTACATTCCTATTGTCAATGACTATATTATAAAGAAAGGACTCCTCATTAAAAATTTTCAAACCATTGAACATTAGTGTCTGCATTAACAAATGTATCATGCATGATTGCACTCAACATTATCTACTGCAATTTGTTTGGGGAAAATGCCCTTTGGACTCAAAGCTCTATGCTTATATAACTGCTGTTATACACATGACATCTCTACAAACTGAATTCACATTTTCCTTATCCATCTAATAGATCCTCCCCAAAACTTAATGGTACTTAACCTCATGGATGACTTCCTGAATTTTTAATTAGTGTAGCAAAATACCTGGTTATATGGCTTGAAGGTCAGACAGTATCAGCATCTGAAATGTGCAAGTGATATAGGACAGAAATATACATATGGGCTTTTTACTTTTAATTGTCCTTTGAATAACATTTCATTGGCAATTGAATGGTGCAGCTGTTTGTAATCAGCTTAGTAGCAAGGTCTCTTGAGAGTATATGATGTGTAACTGCTTCAAAAATTTGCATTCAAGTTAGTCTAAATCAAGTTAGTTTCTTTTAAAAGTAGTGCATGACATAAAGGCAAAATAGGAATAATAATACGAATTCAAATTCCCTATAACTTGTGATATTGGTAGTGAATTCCTTCTGTCTTAAAACAAGCTACTTAGACAAAATTCCATTCCATATGGCTAAAAATGACAGTACTAAAATGCTATCTGTGATAATCTCAGACTCCTAACTGAAGACATAAATTTAAGTGTGATGCATATATTCTATCCACTATCCATTTCTGTAACCAAACATTTGAATTTGCCATATGCTTTGACATTACGTCTAGGATAAGTAAATATCCATAAGTGAAATACTTAACTGAAGCTAAACGTGAGCATGTCCTCCTTAACTCATTGAAAGATGGAAACCAGTGCTGACTCAAAAGAAGATCCCAAGGAATCTATCATCAGAAGAGAGTTTCTTTGTATACCACATATCAGAATCATCTCCATGATTTCAGAATATTTGGAATCTCAGAGGTTATAATTAATCTTTATTAGACATTAATATATGGCAAATAAATACTGTTGTTATTTTTCTTTAGAATATAAAAAATAAAACTAGAAGTAATGTGATGAATATAGTATATCACAGTGTGAAAAGGGTAAAAACTGAGCTCAAATGACTCTACTTGATCCGCATGCTGAATCAATTTCTGCCTCTCTGTCTGCATCTCTGTGTCTCTGGCTCTCTCTGTTTCTCTTGTGAGTGTATTGTGGGAGATGTGCACATGAAAACATATGTTTTGGGGATGTGCTTGGACATGTATTTGTAGAGGACAAAAGTAAATGTTGAAGACTTCCTCTATTGCTCTCTGAATCTTTTTTTTTTTTTAATGAAAATAGAGTCTGTCACAGAATGTGGAGTTTGTCATTTTGGCTAGACTTCGTGGCCAGTTTGCCTCCAAGATACAACTCAAGATATAACTGTCTCTATATCCCACACCACTGCTGAGATCATACAAGTACATATTATTTTTACATGTGTACGAGGTACAAAATTGTTTGATCCATGCCTAGAGCCACTAAATTAAACTGTTAGAAGACTAATCATTTTCACAAACAGAATAAAATGCATAAGGAAAAAACAGAAAAAATTATGAAAACTCACACTGTAATGACGGTCGTAAAAATGAAGACCAGTTACTGGAAGAGTTCTTAGTCACGCACTCTCCATGGAAGGAATGAGATGTGTTAATATTCACTTGAAAAATGAAAGTACTACTTACAAAATAGGAACATAACAAAACAAAAATGCATGTGAATTATTTATCTTCTTGAACCAAGACATCAGTGAGAGCAAAATATATTGTGAATCTGGACAAAGCTACATAAATAAAAATTATTTGGGCTGAGCCTGGACATAGGCCCATCCTATTTAATGACATTTTGCAATAACAATGAACTGGTCTGTGTACATGAAGGTTCTTGCTCAGTTAATTTCTTTTTTATTAGATATATTCTTTATTTATATTTCAAATGATTTCCCCTTTCCTGATGTCTTGGTTTAAGAAGATAAGTAATTCAGTCATCCTATTTAAATGTTAAATTCTATGTCATGCCGAACTGTAATGACAATCTAAAAGTTCCTTGGGCCACTGTCACATTTCACACCAGCCTGGGTACTTACATATGATGACCAATGTTTTTATTGTGAGTATGAATTGCCCTTTTCATATTAAAATATGAAAAAATGCACAAAATCAAAACCCTGTGAGCATATTGAATAAAAATAAATCTTCACTGTTTTGTGTATGAAAAAAAGCATGTGTAAAAATATGTGAAAATGAGTCTTAAACATATGTAAATCTGTTGACAATTTCTAATGAAATAAATGCACATTTGAAATTTCACAAGGCTCTTTTTCATTCTGCTTCTCAGGCAGTTCACTATGTCTTTTTTTTTTCCTAAGTTTTTTATTTACATTCCAAATCATTTCCCCTTTCCCGTTTCCTCCTTCCCCGAAAGTCCCATAAGCTCCCTTCCCTCCCTCTGTTCCCCATTCAACCCCCTCTCACTTCTCTGTCCTGGCATTCCCCTACATCCAGTCTTTCCAGGACCAGGGGTCTCTCCTTCCATCTTCTTGGAAATCTATTGATATGCAAATTGTGTCTAGGGTATTCTGAGATTCTGGGTTAATATCCCCTTATCAGTGACTCCATACCATGTGTGTTCTTTTATGATTGGGTTACCTCACTAAGGATGATATTTTCAAGTTCTGACCATTTGCCTAGGAATTTCGTGAATTCATTGTTTTTAATTGCAGGGTAGTATTCCATTGTGTAAATATACCACATCTTCTGAATCCATTCCTCCGTTGAGGGACATCTGGGTTCTTTCCAGCTTCTGGCTATTACAAATAAGGCTGCTATGAACATAGTGGAGCATGTGTCCTCATTGCATGCAGGTAAAGCCTCTGGGTATATGCAAAAACATCCAGGATCTAAAAACGGAAGTAGAAACAACTAAGAAATCACAAAGGGAAACAACTTTGGAGATAGAAAACCTTGGGAAGAAATCAGGAGTCATAGATGCAAACATCAACAATAGAATACAATAGATGGAAGAAAGAATCTCAGGTGCTGAAGGTACCATAGAAAGCATCGACTCAACAGTCAAAGAAAATGCAAAATGCAAAAATTGTGTAACCCAAAATATCCAGGAAATCCAGGACACAATGAGAAGACCAAACCTAAGTGTATTAGTTTGGGTTTTTTTCTGCTGTGAACAGACACTAATGACCAATGCAAGCTTTATACAAGACATTTACTTGGGACTGGCTTACAGGTTCAGAGGTTTAGTTCATTGTCATCAAGGCAGAAGCATGGCAATATCCAGGCAGGCATGGTGCAGGAGGACCTGAGGGTTCTACAGCTTTATCCAAAGGAAGCCAGGAACAGACTGGGCATCTTCAGGCATCTAAGAGGAAGATATCTAAGCGCAACCCTACAGTGACACACTTCCTCCAACAAGGCCACACCTTCTAATAGTGCCACTCCCTGGGACAAGCATATACAAACCATCACACATACAGATACTCACAGCCAACCATTGGATTGAGCACTGGGTCCCCAATGGAGGAGTTAGAGAAAGGACCGAAGGAGCTGAAGAGGTTTGCAATCCCATAGGAAGAATAGCAATATCAATCAACCAGACCACCCAGAGATCCCAGGGACTAAACCACCAACCAAAAGGGTACACATGAAGCAACCAATAGTTCCAGCTGCATATGTAGCAGAGGATGGCCTTGTTGGGCATCAATTGAAGGAGAGGCCCTTGGGGAATGCTAGGGCAGGGAGGCAGGAGTGAGTGGGTGGGTGGGGGAGCACCTTCATAGAAGCAGGGGGATGGGGGATAGGATAGGGGATTTCTGGAGGGGAAACATGGAAAGGGGATAGCACTTGAAATGTAAATAAAGAAAATATCCAATAAAAAAAGAAAATTTTGCATCATTTTTCATCCAAAAATATCTGGAGAAATCATGACTGGTAGTAGATACACAGCTAACTTCCAAGAGCTAGTGAGAACATGGACTTTAAAAATGAATCTATTATCAACACTTTGCTAGACTAGCATTAATTTCTCACTACATTCTAATCCTTATTCTTATACCCACAGATAAGTATAGGTACTACCCCTTAGCAATGAAGCCTCTTTTACAGAAATTAGAGACCATCATAAATAACTACAATTGGCTAAAGTGCAGAAATCCAACAGATCATGGGGAAGACTAGCAACAGAGTATACATCTATATCACAGTTCCTGTGTCTTCGGCTCAGGGAACATCATACTATAACAGGTAGACTGGCTCAACTTGAGATCTACCTTATGGGAGAAAGCTAACCACTGACACTATTATTGATACTCTGCTAGGCTTGCACACAGGAGCCTAGCATAACTATCATCTGAGAGATTTCATCCAGCAGCTGATGGAAACAGATTCAAGGACACACAACCAAATATTATGTGGAAGAGCTGTTGGAAGGATTGAGGGAGCTGAATAGGTCAGACACACTACAAAAAGACCTACAGTCAACTAACCTGGGCCCATGGGGGCTCACAGAGACTGACCCACCAACCACAGAGCATGTATGAACTGAACCTAGGTTACCTACACATATTTAGCAGCTGTGAAGCTTGGTCTTCAAGTAGATTCGGTAACAAATGGGGCAAAGGCTGTCTGATTGAGACTCTGTTGCCTACCTTTGGATCCATTTCCCCTAGCTGGGCTACCCTGTCTGGTCTCAGTGGGAAAGGATGTATTTAGTCCTGATGTGACTTGATGTGCTAGTGCAGGTTGGTTGCCGGGAGGGAGGGGGGAATCACTTTATGGGGCAGGGGAATGGAAGAAGAGGGTGTGGAATGGGAATGGGAGGAGAGGAGGAAGTCTGTAATTGAGATGTAAAGTAAATAAATAAATTCATTAATTAAAAAAAGTAATAAGATTTCAAATTTTAGCTTAGTCATAGAATTTATCACTTACTAGGAAAAATTAAAACTGATAAGTCAAATATTAATCCTTTTACTTGGATTTAGCAAAGAGAGCTAGTAACAATACAAACCATTATCTGGAGGAACAGATAAATTTAAGAGGATGTCATGGTTAATTTCTGTATCATGTTAAGCTTTTAAATATAAATTTAACTTTTTAGAAGTTCTTAAATGAATATTGTATTTGCATCCTTGTAATCGCACAGTTTCTCCACCTCTAACACTTCCCCGTTTCCCTGTCTTTCTTTTAACTTTATGACTTTTTCATCTATATTTTCATTGCATATATACAAATATATATGTAAATACAAATTGCTGAGTCCATGTAGTGTTGCTCATATATGTATGTGTGTGTGATTAGGGATAACCACTTGCTGTGAGGAAGAGTGATTCTCCTTCTCTTACCAGTCACTATTTTATAGCCTGTAGCTCTTTACCTTGGTTTGTGTCCTTTTGAGATTTTTCCCTTTCACATTGGCATAGGAACTGTTTTTGTCACTATGCAGATCTGATTTAGGTGATCCTACTGGTGACAGTTCAAGGATGCAACTTCTTGTTTTATATGGAAGACACTATGTCCTGGAAGACATCCTGGTATTCTGACCAAACAGTTTTTCTGTCACTTCCTCTGTGATGCTCCCTAAGACTTAGGAACATGGATTGTATTATGGACTGGGAAGTGTACAATCATTTCTAAATTTCAGTCTAAAAATACATCAACAACACACAAAAGAGTTGCATTCTGTAGCTTTTTCTTGGTAAGTACATAGTATTCTAAGTATCTTGAATAGCTCCTAAAATGGTATATTACTTCTGACAGGTTATTATGAAACAATGGAAAACGTGAAAATTATGTGAAGTTACATGGGTGGCTTTTGAAGTATACTGTTAAGTGATTTTTTTTTTTTTGTAGACCAGGCTAGCCTCGAACTCAGAAATCCTCCTGCCTCTGCCTCCCAAGTGCTAGGATTAAAGGCATGCGCCACCACCGCCCGGCTAAGTGATTTTTTTAACATCAGTTTATATTGTGAATGTGAAAGTTAAATAATAATAGTCACCACAGACTCATGTGTTTGAATACTTGTCCCATAGAGGGTGATGCTATTAGTAGGTGTGGCCTTGTTGGACTTGGTTGGCTTTGTTGGAGGAAGTGTGTTACTAGGGGGTTAGCTTTGAGATCTAAAAAGCACAACCCAGTTCTCTGCATGCTTCCCGCAAATCTGGATGTAGAATTCTTAGCTCCTTCTCCAGCAACATGTCTTCAAGCTGCCATGCTTCACACCATGACAATAAGGAACTAAAACGAAGAAACTGTAAGCCAGTCACAATTAAATGTTTTTCCTTACAAGAGTTGCCTTGGCTATGGTGTTCCTTTCACAGGAATAAAAGCTTAACTAAAATGAGAATGTATATGTTGGGAGAGTGAGCTTGCCCATAACATAGCATGTTTATGAAGTGCAGAAAATATCTTGTCAGGGTCAGTTCTCTCATTCTACTCTGTGGATTACAGAGATTAAAATCATATCATAAGACTTGATGGCAGGCATTTCTCCAAGCTGAATCATTTTGCTTCATCTTAAATGAAAATGTTAAATATGAAGAGTATCAGCAATGTGTTATTTTATACAATGGAAATGAGAAGATAATAAAATATAGAACTGTCTATTATAGTTCTCGGGCAAAAATAAGACCCGGGAGGATAAATAAGAAACTGAAGAGATTGACCACATAAAGAGAATGAATACACACAAGATAGACAGGATTCTGAATAACTTGATTAATATAGGATTGCACAGTGAATGAAACTACTTTGAGGGTATTTTCTAAGTAATTGTAATGTTTTTGAGACATTTTAATTTTTTATTTTCTTTGAGTGCTAACCATTCCTCTTGAGCTGTGAACTTTAGATGTTAGAACAGCAAGTATTCTTACCAGATAAAAAAGGTAAAGTACAGCTTTTCTTTAGGCTCACAGATTTAATTCTAGCCTAACAGCTGCACTGCAGTCCATGAAATATTTACATTGTTTCTTGCTAAATTATATACATTATTTACCATATCATGTATTAAATATTTACTACCTTTCCAAATATGTCGTGTATCTTGCTCAAGTGTTCCTGTTTCTTTTAGCAATAAACAGAAAAGGCCAAGCCCTGCGGAAGCCTGGAGAAAGTGGCTGTGGAAGAAAAGAGGGGAGAGCAGATGGAAAACATGCAATGAAGCAGAAGGCTTCTGGGCAAAAATGCAGTCACTGTTCTATAGTCACTATTTTTCTACATATCTCCTTATTCTAGGTGGGATGAGCGCTTCTCTTACTTAGAATATATTCTTTCCCATAACAATTGGTATATGCAAAAGTCAAACAATCCATTTTGAAAATAAACTATATTATCTGTGGATGCTATGTTCGTTGGTGGACAAATAGGTAGCCTGATCTGTTAAAGATTTAAAATAATATTAAAAGATGTGACACCCTCATATCTTTATGTGCATCTGTATCTTACTGAAGACAATAGAATAAAAGAGAACACAGGTGAATTAGTCAGTATTTTATAAGCATACTGGTTTTCTTTTTCCTATTAATCAATTAATTCACTTTATACCCCAATTGATCTCTGTGCCCCCTCCTGGTTCTGCCTTTACACAGTTTCTCCCTATTCCTTTCCCATTCTTCTCTGAGAGAATACAGGTCACCATTGTATGTTCCCTGACTTTGGCCACCCTGGCACACCAAGACTCTACAGAGCTAGGTACATCCTCTTTCACTGAAGACAAGGTGACCCAGTTAGAGGAATAGGATCCATAGATAGGCAACAGCTTTAGGGTCAGCCCTGCTCCAGTTGTTGGACCTACATGAAGACCAAGCTGCACATCTGCTAAATATGGAAGGGCGGGGCTAGGTCCAGCCTGAGTATGCCAAAGTTGGTGGCTCAATCTCTGAGAGCCCCAAGGATCGAGGTTAAATGACTCTTTTGGTCTTCCCAAAGAGTTCCTATCCCCTTTGGGACCCTCAATCACTCTCCAAGCTCTTCCATAAGAGTCCCTGAGCTCCACACAATGTTTGGCTGTATATCTTTGCATTTGTTTCAGTCAGCTGCTGTGTGTAGCCTCTCTGAGCACACTTATACTAGACTCCTGTCTGAGAATCTTGGCTGACAGATACAAACATAGCTTGAGGCTTCAAGGTGGTTAACGAAGGAAAACAGGCCTGTAGTATGTCCCTGCTGGTCTTCTGAGGACAGCTAGGCACACCCACCCCAAATTGGCAAGGGTTGATTTTTCTATATCCTGGGAAATATTAAAACTAAGAGTAAATATCAATAAAATGATGAACTATGAAAATTATTGATATGTGAAGGATACAGACAAAACAGCTACTTGACCTCTGCTTGAGAAAAATTTCCTTTAATGTATCCCTTGTCCCCAAAGAAGACATTTTAGATATTATTAGTTAGCTACCCATTAGATATTGCCTTCTTTTATTGAAATTAATAGAACATTGAGTTCATATTAAAAGGCAATTTTACTACATTCCTGCCATTAGAAGGTAGACTATGATGTTTTCCAGTATTGAAGAGTAAGTGGAAGCACACTGAGACTTTCAGAATTCTCTTAATAAGAGAGAAATACATGAACTTCTTTTTTTTTCTATCATTCTACTCTTTAAAATGTGGAGATGATTACTAGAACTCCAGAAACTAAGTTGTACCATAAAACTGAAGGTCATGTTATAGGAACCATGCTGCATGTGTCTGAGAAAATTCTCTCTCTCTCTGTCTCTCTCTGTCTCTCTCTGTCTCTCTCTCTCTCTCTCTCTCTGATAATCATGTTGTTGCTATTTGGTCCTTAAAACATGATTCAACACTCGCTTTATATGGGAAATAAAAACTTTGCATATCCTACATGTAACTAAACTTAAATGATGTCAATGCAGTGAGGCTCACACCCAAGTTATTGTTGGTTACCACCTTTTCCTATATGTATTCATTATCTATCTATGCAAATTTACTATCAAGTCTTTTTCATTCATATATTAATAATACAAATATAATATTTTGTATTGTTTAAATAATTGCAAAGTCTATGTAAAAGGTTGTTCATATTTGTTTGAATTCAATGTATACATTTATACAATAATTATTGATGTTTAATTACAACTTAAATTGGAAGGAATTCAAATGAATTAATGTTCTACCAATGTTCAGAAGTATATTACTGATGCCTGTGTGTTTGAAATTGTCAAGAACTTGCTGGTTAATTCTCATAGGTTGCCTTGAGTATTTGCAATACTGCATAGGCACAAGATCATCAATATATTTGGTTCATGAACAGAAGATAAATTTCTAAAGTCCTACTCATTTAACATAAAATTATTTGAAAATATCCTTATGTTGCATTTTAGATCAACAAATTGTGTTGAGTGCTTATAACGTTAAGCAATAAAGAAGCAAACTAATCTGAGATTCAGCAAGTACAAACTTACAATTGCAAGCAGCAGAGACATGCAGACAGTTTAGAAGGAAGCACTTGAATGAGCAGTATGATTGCATTTCTACACTAAATGTAGTCATCTATTGCCTCAATACCTCTCTTTAAATTTAGATTTCCCATATTTTTTCTGCTAAAATACATTGACTCACTACATCCTGCAGCTGGGATTTCCTGAAAACTTTACTCTCAAACATTAAAAAATCTCACAGAACATCACAGGTGTTTGATAAGTGGCTATTCCTTAAGACCATGACCCCCCCCCCTCATTTGTATTTATTCACTGAGAATTTCATACAGTGTATTTGGTCATATTCCTGTCCTTCCCCTAACACCTCCTAGATTTATTACCTCCCTTATACACCCAACTTTTCTTTGTCTTTTATTAAAAACCATAAAGCCCAATTTGCACTGCTCATGTACAGTTGGATATATATGATCTTTCAGTGGAACATGGTCATCCTTCCAGTGGTCATACTCTTAAAGAAAATTGACTCTTTTCCTGAAACTATAAAAACATTGACATGAGTATATTATAAATTGTATAAATAAATTCATAATCTAAAGAGTGTTTATTTACCTGTAATGTCATAAAAAAATCACATAGTTGTCATTGACCTTCATCATTGTTATTTATTGTAAAATGTTATATTGTTTGTCATAACCAATCTAAATTATTGCCTGAGTTTTCTCTTCATTTTTCAATATCTGACATAAATATCCACTAGTCTGAAATGGCAAATATAGTAACTTTATACTTCTATAGTAACTGTTACAATATAAAACAAAATAAATATTAAGAGTTTAAACACTGGAAGGCATTGTAAATTATTAGATCTTCACCACATAATTTCATTAGGTTTTGTTGACCTAGATTTTCCCATTATATTAGAACTCAGTTCTTTGATGTGGAGTTGGTCTTTATATTCATATAATGCATTTTAAAGATTTACTAATGAATACTTGATATCTTCTAAGCTGTTTTGGAGATAGTTATTAAATTATTGCAAGAGGATGGTGAGAGCACAAATCCACCATGCAAATGTAAACTATTCTATTATGGGCTGGTTAATTTTATAGCAGGGTGATGTAATGATTGAAGTATAGAATTTTTAATCAAGTTTAAAGCCCACCTCAGAAATTATCTATAGATATTATTTTCTATACTCCTAGTCTGAGATGTTTTGCTTCATTTTAAAATTAATTGTGAAATTATAAATTATTTTAAGTCTTATAAAGGCCATTGTTATAAATCCATAGGTAATCTATTATAATTGGGTTCAAGGAAATTAAGATTTTTTTTGACCATGAGCAAAACAGTCATTTCATTTGCTTCAAATTTATAATTATGAGATACTTTTTATAAGGGTCTGTGGACACTGCGCACTCTGAAAACAGTGCTTCTTAATTGTCACCAAGGCTATATTCACAAGACAAATAAATGGCTTTTAGTTTTGTCTCTATTATTGCATCTCTTCATATTTTCCTCTTTGCATTAGTACCCTTTCAGATGTACCTTTTTGCCATGTTTTATGGAGGAACTGAAGAGAGAACTGACGTTTAACGCTTTAATGGACATTTTGTCCAGACTTACTTTTGATTGATGCTTTAATGCTGGAGATTAAAAGAGATCAATAATAAAAAAAAATATTTTTGTAACACTACTTTATGTTATTCTACCCCACCTAGAAACTTTCTCAGTTAAATAATTACAGGAAGTTTCAATCCTATTTCCAAAATTGGCATTTAGGAAATAAATATTTTAATACCAAAGAGTAAACATGGTTATATGGAGTATTAAAATAAAATTAAATATAACTCGTTTTCCAATTCATCCATTGGAGGCAAATTGATACTAGAAGAAAAGGAAAAAAGAAAAAAGTGAAATATAATGGTATTTAAAAAAAAAAAGTAGAGAAATAAACTATCTCTGACCTTCAACCAATTCCACATGCTTCCTTGGGGGCTAAGTTCTGTCTGGGCATCAATGAAAGAATCAGTATTTGAGACACGGAGTAACTTTTGGCAGACATTGAAAAAGGCACCAAATGGTCTCTGTCTTTGCTGTGATCAACTGTGAAATGAAAACCTACCACTTAAATCACTTCTATAGCAACCTAATTCGTTTTCCCTGAGCACAATACAGAATAAATCTCAGTGCCCTCTGGCCCACGGAATTGTTCTTAAAATAAAGCCAACAATCTAGAAGTTTCTGTGGTTAGAATGTCTTCTCAATATCTACATATATTTGATATTTCAACTGCAGTTTGAAATTCAGTCTACCCATGAAATTTCTGGTGTACAAAATGTCAAGCGGATTTTAGTGCTTGTTATAACACTGATCATCACTATGACCTTGAGTAAGTCATGCTTCTCTTACAGCCTTTACTGTCTTTTATAAAGGATAAAAAAATAAAACCAGTTTCAGAGGCCTTTTTCAGCTTTAAGTGTCTACTAATCCAGCTAAGTTTCCAGTACCTAAAACAGTTCCAGGTTAGTATTCAGGCATGGACTTAAATTGCCTTTTCTTCTTCTAAGAGTTGATCAACACACCTATGTAGAGCCAATTGTACATTTAAACAGTACATCTGTGTCTTCATGGAACATTTTTGCTATTACCTCATATAGGAGCCCTCCACTGAGAAGCAAGGTTGCAAAATAATTCATTATGCACATTTATTTATATTAAGACAATTTTGATACCGTAGAACTTAGGTCATGGGATGGGATCCTGATTGAAACCAAAATAAAATAAAATAATTTACTTGTTATGTGAATAAGGGTTTTACCTGCATGTATGTTTGTGTACCATTTGTTTGTCTGGTATCATCAGAGGCCAGAAGAGACCACTGGATTACCCTGGAATAGTATTTATAGATGATGTTATCCACCATATGGATGCTGGCCACCATATGGATGCTAGGAACTGAATCCAGGTCTTCTGGAAGAAAAGTCAGTACTTTATAAGGCTGAGCCCCATCATAGGTTATAGGTACTAGGAGAGAATGTAGTACTCTTATTTTGCCAAATGAACAGCCCCCGAACTTTTTGTATTACTTATTTACAAATATGTGTGTACATGCATGGATGTGCAGGTGATCAGAAGACAGTGTAATATCCTTTGAATATTTTTATATCAAGTGTTGAGCCACCCAAAATGGGTACCAGGAACCAACCTCCAGTTCTCTGAAGGAGAAGCAATAACAAGATTTTTTTGTTGTGACTTATAAACATAACAAAAATATTTTTGGAAACCTCTCTAAACATAAAATGCTAATTGCACTATTCTCATTTACCTTTTAGAACTTGATGGTAATTACTAAAGACAAAACATACTTTATTCACTGTACATGGAGAAAACAAGCTGGTACCAACCTGGAAGTCTAATCACTTTTGGTAAGTTTCATGATACTAGAAGGATCTATGCACACTATTGGGAAGAAAGGTGATTAACAGTTTTACCCAGCTGTGAACCCTGAGAGCTGCAATAAGGACTTCCCTTGGCTGACATGCCCACTGGTGTATCAGTGGCACAAATTACATAATTTCTGACCAACCACTTATGACATTTAAAGCTCACAATCAGAAAATAGAGTTCTAGCCTAGTACTGTAAACTGGTAAAAGAGCTGTGATTGGCTTGGTTATAGGTACTGTGAGAGACTGTGATACTGTTATTCTGCCAAGTGGACATAGTAAGAAACTATCCTTTAAAATCTTATCTTTATACCATAGATTAGTGCATCTCTCAACCCTCATCAGAAAACCTTCTTTTGTAGTATTAAAACAGACACCCTAACCTGGTTAATGATCAGAGAATAAGAGTCTGTGGAATTCTCAACTCCATCTATATCATACCCACTCCATGTCAAGACTCAGGAATCCTCAAAGAATCAGGTATAGAGACATCAAAAGAGCCACAGAGAGTAGACATCTACAGCAAAACAGTATTTTCTGAAAATGAAAGCACCATTTCACATGTCTACATGAACTTATGGCAACCTTGGCTATATTCATAAGACTTATATAACATCAAATGACCTCCAAATACTGGTACAGAAGAGAGAGCAACTTATGACTTCTAGGGAAGGGTAGTCAGATTTCTTTAGGAGTGCAGTCCTGAGAAGCTCTCTCTACTCCAGTAAATAGTCCTAAATTTATGCATGTATAGCAGCAAGAAGTAAATACAGAGGGTTTTTCAAATGTGAGACATCTCCTGAAATTCAGAGTAAGATTAGTTGAGGTATATGGGAGAAAGTGAAGGGGAAAATGGAGGTGGACTTGATCAAAATATATGCGTGTATGGAATTCTCAAATAAACAATAAATTTCAAAAGTGTACCTTATCAGATATAACTATGGAGTACACAAGAAAATAATAGCCATAGTAAAGGTTACAAATCTTCTGGTTCTGAAGATGAATTTTGTTTATTACACTCTTAGAGACATTATGCATGCCTTTACAAAGCAAGACTCCAAAAACTACATTTGAGGCAAAGAAAGAGGAATCATTTTAACTTTTGCAGCAGGGAAATATGCAAGTGAGGGTTTATAGGTTGAACACATTCTTTAAGAAAAAATTTAATTGCTTCCTTAAAATATAATTTATTTTTATGTAATTAGTAGAAAATTCATATACATATGTAAATAAATTTCCTGTCAGCTCAAGATAAACTAATAATTAGTTTTATATAGATATCTGTGAGAAAATTGGATTCAATTAACAGAAATCCATTGAGTGCAGCCTTCAATGTTTCTATTCTGTCAAAAGTAGATAAGTTTATCTCAGAAGAAAAAAAAAGTCTTAGAAGTTCAACCTCATTTAAAGAATATGTAGTTCTTTTAGAGAAAGTTTGCTGGAGTCTTCTGTCTCATTTCTTACCAAAGCATTATTGTTTCCAATATAAAATAAAAGTATTTAATATTTCCACTTACTTCTTTTGTCTGTGTTTCCCAAGTATTTGATGTGGTATATTTCCACTAAGAGCTAAACCTGACTTCAAATGACAGGTGCTGCCAGAAATTATTAGTTCTTCATAAGAAGCTGAACTTATGCTAATATACACCAACTGTTCTATAGCTTTAGAAACCAAAAAGCTGCTGACCAAATAAAGAATACACAATAATATAAGAACAACATATACCCTCGCAATGATTCAAAATGTGTTTTTTCCCAACATTTTTCATTTTCTGTCAGTTTTAGTGCCAGATGTTTCAGAATTTCAAGCATCTTGATGTCCTCTAAACAGAAACATAAGTAATTGATGTGGTGTCTCTGTGTATACATGTATGTATGTATGAATGTATGTATTATGTATATGTGTGTATGTATGTATTTATATGTGTGCATGTCTGTGTGTGTCTGTTACTGCATGTGTTTGTATCTTCTTATCTATATGTATATGTGTGTTTTATTTAAATAATTTAATCTTTATGTGTCCTAAAAGTAAATCTATTTGCATAGAACCAGAAAAGAGAAGGGCCGTTGTTTTAAATGAGAAGAAGTTGGGCTTGTATATACTAATAATTACTATCTATATAATCACAATTCAAGTACTTAGAAGCATCTAGATAAGCATGAAAGTACTACACCTATTTCTCATTTTTAGAAGTGGAATAATATTAGCCCCAATTCCATAGGCAGTGTGAAAAGTAAATAAACTAATATAAATAATACCCAACTCTACTTTGGACAATAAATATTTCCTGCACCAACTTATGATACCAAAGCAATTAAAAGATTGTAAAAATTGACAGAAATTTAAAATGGAAGGAAATATAATGAAATATTCCTGTGAGTTTAGTATCTTTTGAAATTTATACCAACAGCACATATTAACTATAAAAATGGTGAAGTGCTAAAGAACATGGTCAGTAAACACAGGAATTAAAGTTCAAATTTTGGCAGTTTGGACAGACAAATAGGACAAGTTAACTCATATCTATGAGCTCTCATACATATATTTTGTATAAAACAATATCAATTATCATAGTTCTTCACAAATGAACAGTAAATTAATATAAAATGTAATATGAATGTGATAAATGGCTCCCATATTCATTGTCATAGTAATACCTCAGTAAATTAGAGAATGGTAGCCATCGAAGAAACTGTAGTCATCATATGCTCCAGGAACTGAAAATTATCCTTTCAATTACAGAGAGTAAATTATCCTACAGGGAAGTAATTAAGTTATGATCAGTCATTTGGTTAGTGGCAAGACTATAGAATATAAGGATTTTGCCTCATATTTAATACTACTTCTAGCTTTTTCAAATGGTTACAATAAGAGTGTCTCCAGGAAGATTTTACAAGTTGCCTGATAATTTCTTGTGCATTCAGCTACAATTCCAAAATTATATAATTTTCCAGGATTTAAAAAAAATCTATCATTATTTTATGCCATTATATCAAATATAATTATATTATTTTTCTTCTGCCTTTACTAGCCACTGAATAGTTTTAGAATACTGATCAGAGGATATTTCTATGGCTTTTATTATGTATTTATTAATAATTCCGTTTCCCCCTCCATTATTTTTTTAAATTTAGACTAAAATTCTTTGGCTATATACCTGCATCTATTTGCACTTTGAGAATTATGATTTCAGAATTGTTTTCCTTAAATTCACTGCCTTCTTTTATGATTTGTTGAATTTTTGTAGTGATGCTTTGATTTCTTTCCTTATTGTCAGTCTATCTGAGACCTTTGAATCATTGTTATCAAGGGTATTATGTAAAACATCTGGACTCCCAAAGTTGAAGGTTGGAATTTATTTTTAATCTGTTCTAAGAGAAAAGTGTTGATTCAAAAAGGTTATTAGTTCCAAATCTGAATTGAAACGATGGGAAAACAAAGGTTTTCGAGAATCTGACACTTGGAAGAATTCTCAGAATTCATGAGCTCATTAACTCATTTTTTTCTTGTTCAGTACAAAATCTCCTTTCATCTTCTTGATAAAATATTTATGGAGTTTATGTTAAACATCTTATCAGCAAGGATATTTAGATGTTTTCTAATTTAACTTAGTAATATGTGAGGTAATGAGACAGAGTGGGAGAACAAACTACAACCTTCTAAATAATTCTAGATGGAAAAAAATAGGTCAAAGGTTGATCATCCTTCCCTTGACCCCTCCTGGCTCCTACCCTACCAAATCCCACTCTTATCCATCTCTCCCACATCCACTTTCCCTCCATTCCTGTAAAGAAACAATAACCAAACAAGCTAAAACAACATAACTTATGAAAAGACAAAATCCTTTATATCGAGTTTGGACAATGCAATCCAATAGGAAGAAAAGAGTCCCAAGAACCACAAATGAATCAGAGACACACTCACTCCCACTCTTACTAGTCTCATGAAAACATTAAGCTTAAGAGAAGCATAGAGGGTCAGGTGAAAGAACAGAAATATGCAGCTGTGGGGGGGGACATGGAGGAACCTCTAGAAAGTCCAAGAGACCTTGGATGTGAGAGGCACTCAAGACTCAATGTGGGTGACCTTAGCCAAAATGCCCAACAGTGGGAGAAGGAACCTGAAAAGACCACCTCCAGTAGATAGACAGGGCCCCCAGTGGAGGGATAGGGACATAAACCCACCTTCAAAATTTTTGACCCAGAATTATTCCTGTCTAAAAAGAAATGCAGAGACAAAGATGGAGCAGAGACTGTAGGAAAGGCTGACCATTGACAGGCCGAACTTGGGATCCATCCATGGGAAGACACCAAACCCCGACACTATTACTGATGTTATGAAGTGTTTGTAGACAGGAGCCTAGCATGACCGTCCACTGAGAAGCTCTACCAGCAACTGACTGAGACAGGTTCAGATACTTACAATCAACTATTGGAATGAAGTTGAGAACCCATATGGAAGAGTTAGGGGAAAGATTGAAGAAGCAGAAGAGGATGGCAACTCCATAGGAAGATAACAGTGTAAACTAATCTGGACCCCTGGGAATTCCCAGAGTCTAAGCCACCAACCAACCAAGACCATACATGGTCTGATCTTTGGTCCCAGGCACATATGTAGCAGAGGACTGCCTTGCCCACCTTCAGTGGGAGAGGATGTGCTTAATCTTGTAGCAACTCTATGCCCCAGGGAAGGAGGATGTGGGGTGGTTGGGGGTAAGCACTCTCTCAGGGGTGAAGGGATGGTGGGAGGAGGTCCTCTGGTAGGTGGGACTGGAAGGGATAGTCACATTTGGGCTATAAATAAATAAAATTACACATATATGTACATATATATATATATATATATGTATATAGGAGATGGAGGTGGTCTTTTCAGGTTCCTTCTCCCACTGTTGGGCATTTTGGCTAAGGTCACCCACATTGAGTCTTGAGTGCCTCTCACATCCAAGGTCTCTTGGACTTTCTAGAGGTTCCTCCATGTCCCCCCCAACAGCTGCATATTTCTGTTCTTTCACCTGACCCTCTATGCTTCTCTTAAGCTTAATGTTTTCATGAGACTAGTAAGAGTGGGAGTGAGTGTGTCTCTGATTCATTTGTGGTTCTTGGGACTCTGTCATGGCTATGAAGGAAGGGCAACAAGATAAGTGGTGGCTGATCACACTGCATTCACTTCTGAGAAGCAGTAAATGTCTGTGTTCAGCTCACTTTCAACTTTTTATTTGGTTTGGGAACCTAGCATATGAAATGGTACCAACCATTTTCACAGTGTGTCTAACCACTTCCACTACTGTAATCTAAATATTTTCTCACTGGCATTCCCTTGAACTTGCTTTCATGATGACTTTAATCATATATATATATATATACATACATACATGCAGAGGACCTGGTGTAGAACTATGTATGGCCTGTGCTTACAGATTCAGTCTCTTGTGAGCATATATGAGCCCAGCGTAGTTGATTCAGTGAGAGCCATGTTCTCCTGGTATTCTCAACTCCCTCTGACTCATACGTTTCCACCTCCCCTTCCATGGGATTCCCTGATTCTCTCTCAGAGGGATCTGATGGAGACATCCAATTTAGACTGTCTTTGTCTGCATTATGTCTGGGTATGGGTCTCTGTACCTACTCCCATCTGCTGCTGGAGGAATCTTCTCTGATAAAAAATTGATACTGGAAAGCCTAGACACCCAGGGCAGAACCAACCATACACTTCTTTATATTAACACAAATTAATTAAGCATGCTAATGGAGTTCAGTATCATATTTCTACAAGTCTATACATATGTACTAATTAATTTTTTGATTCAAAAACACATTACCTTCATACACCCTTCCCAATACTTTGCAATGCAATCACTGTTCTACTTTCAGATCAAATCAGTTTTAGTTTTAATACATGAGCAAGAACATGTGATATTTTTTTTCTATGAATGGCTTGTTCTCCGTGATATAATATCATCCAGTTCAATCCACTTTTCTACAAATAACTAAATTCTTTTTCACTGACTATGTTATTTTTCCTGCACACACACACACACACACACACACACACAGACACATATACACACACAGACACACAAACACACACACAGACACACAAACCCACACACACTTATATTTGCATATTTTTCTTCATCCATTCATGTAATGATAGTATGTTAGTTATCTGTCTTATTGTTAGAACTAAGTATCTAAAAAATCAATTTAAGAAAAAGTTTATTTTTGCATATATTTCCAGTCTTTAGCATCTGTCATGGCTATGAAGGAAGGGCAACAAGATAAGTGGTGGCTGATCACACTGCATTCACTTCTGAGAAGCAGTAAATGTCTGTGTTCAGCTCACTTTCAACTTTTTATTTGGTTTGGGAACCTAGCATATGAAATGGTACCAACCATTTTCACAGTGTGTCTAACCACTTCCACTACTGTAATCTAAATATTTTCTCACTGGCATTCCCTTGAACTTGCTTGCATGATGACTTTAATCATATTTCACTGATAACCAAGATTAACCATCACAACTACACCCCCTTGTCACCTTGACACCCAAAGATATGACTTTTAAGCCATAACTTTTTACCCCCTTTTCATGGACATAACAAAATACAAAATGCATCCCCTACAGCATCAAGTCTTCATAATCATTAAACATTCCAATACACAAGCTTTATCCTAGACTGCAGATGATCTCTTAACAATGAGTTCCTATAAAAATTTACATACAATGATTTAGTATAAGCATTCCTATTATAAGAAAGAAGAATGTGGCCATAGCAAGGAATAATCAAACCAAAGTTTTACTGAAATCTAGCAGAGTTATTTACTTTCCTCATTGTAATGACAAACTATCTGACAAAAGCCACTTAATGAAAGATTTATTTTTGCTCAAAGTTTAAGGTGGAATACCATGGCAACAAGAGATAGAAATGTCTAGGCACATGGAATCCACAGCCAGGAATGAGACAATGATGACTGCCTTTGTTCGTCATGCTTTATCCTTTTATATTTAGATATTTTAAAGTGTATATGTCTATGTGTGTACTCATTTGTGTGCAAGTGACCATGGAATCTAAAAGAGGTCATCAAATCTACTTTATCTGGAGTTTCAGGTGGGTCCTGGGAACCAAACGCAGGTCCTCTTCAAAAGTAAGAAGTACTCTTAACCCAGAAACCATTTCTCCAACTTTCAACCTTTCCATACAATCTAGGATACCAACTCATAAAATAGTGCTGCTGATATTTAGGAATGTTTCCTCCACCTTTATTAATCTGACCTAATCTCACAGAAAAGCTCAAGAGCTTATTTACATAGCATTCTAAGTCCTATAAAGCTGACAAGATTAACTTTTATGAGAGCAAACATCAAACTCTAGCACCAGGCCCATGAGCTGATGTTCCTGATATTCTCATCTCTGATTCCAAGAGCTTATATAAGTGTGTTCGTCCAGCCTTGCTGCCTGTAAGACACATAGACTCTCCATTGGGTTAGTTGAACTCCATTTTTACAGCTTCTCTCGGGTGATATTTCAAAATACAGGCATCTCTATCATTTTGGGTTCTACACTGAACCTTAAGCTTTATCTTCACAGCTGGACAGAATGGCCTCTCATGGCCAGTTTGCATCGATCCCATCCTGCCTAACATTTTCTGGCCACCATAAATGTGTGAAAGCATGGGGAATCACTCCACAATTCTCTGTGCCCTACATTAATTAAGCCTGTAAAACCAATTCCCAGTGGAAGATGCTCCCAAGTTCTGCTCTCAGCCCTGAATGGAACTATCCTTTGGGGGATTACAGTGGCATCAGCTACTGTGGTCCTTCCTAGTTTATCCTACAGAAACACTATCATTCTCTAGATTTTGCCTGGGGAGGTTACTTAAAAATTTGCTTATACCAATGTCTTGAAATATTTTCCCTGTTTCACTCTACTATTTTGAGGATTTCAATTAATAAATTAAGATATTCAGTAAATCTTCCTTTGAAGGTTTCACAACATAAGAGAAACTGATCAAGTTTCAGACTTGATGCAGATATGTAGTTTTCCAAGCATCATTTGTTGAAGAGATTATCAATTTGCTATGAGTATTTTTTGTCCCTTTATTGAAAATAATTTGGATAGATATACATAGTGTTTTTAAAAAATCTCTATTCTGTTCCATTAATATGTGCTCTTTTTACACACATGTCATAATGTTTTGGCAACTATGGGTTTGTAAAATATCTTAAATGCAATTATTGTGATGCGTCAAGTTTTGTTCCTTTTTATTTGAGATTTCTTTAACTATTCTGGCTCTTGTGTGCCTCAATATGGATTTTAGGCTTTTTCTAATTGTGTGAAGAATACGTTTTATAACAATCCTCCATTCTGATGTCATCTGAAAACTCACACCCAGCCCTCAGCCTGAGAACATGAGTCACCTTTCCAGTATAAGTGGCTTCTTCACTTAACTTATGATTTCTCATTCTCCATTTGAAAACCCATAAAACTAGTTTGAGACCAGTGGTCATGAAGGTTCTTCATTTGAGAACAATGTTTGCTTAGACAAATATCTCTACCCTGTCCAATTAAAAAAGCCTCCCACCAGCTTTACCTGTCCTAGCACATGTCATATATATCCTATATCTAATCTAATGAAGACCATACTGTCACAACTAAATTAAGACATCCTCAAATGCCCAGGTTAGTTGAAAAAGCAAATCCAATATACAACAACTTTTCTATCAAACTCACTAGCACTATAAAAGAATTCTATAATCAAAGTTACCTAGATGAAAAATAAGACATTGTATTTAAATGAACAAAGTCATAAACTTTATCAAATAATTTAAGGAATTTAAAGAACCCATGAACAAACACTTCACTGAACTCCATGAAGAAATGCCTGCATAATGTCAGAAAAATACAAATGTACATTGGAATAAAGCAACAATGATAAAAGATAAAAGCATTGTGGAAAATTCTGGCTGAAATAAAGTTGGAGAGAAAAGCTCAATATACTAATTAGAAAACAAAGGGTAAAGCATTAAAAGTAGAGTAAATGAAAAAGTGGATAGATTATCAGCATTTGAAGGTAATGTGTACTATATAACATATATTGATAGGATCTAGATGAAATATTTAAAGAAATGGTGAATATATTTTTTAAATTATCACAGGAAATGTGAGTCAACATCTAAAGACCAACTCTTCCAATTATAAGCAGAGAGGAGGGAGAATGATGGGCCAATGACATATACAAGTTCTTCAACAAAATCGTAGGACAAGTCATTCTTAAACTAAGGAAAGACATGTCCAGTCTGATACAAGAAACACATGCACATATGCACACGTGCAACCCACACACAGACATCTTCAATTAGACAAGACCAAAGCCAGAAATATCCCATGAAATATCATAATCAAAACATCAAATATTCAGAAAGAAAATATTGTTGAAATCTGTGTAAGAAAAAAACCCTCATAAATAGAAGATGAGTTGTGAGAACTATAATTATTTGGGGATATAAGGATAAATATTTAGAATTCTAAACCAGAATTATACTGGTTTAGAAAGTGGCAGTAGTGTGTTGTATGTTATCATTTAGGAACTATGATCTAACTAGCTACTTATAGGTGGCTACTTCTAAAATAAAAGGCATATTTTTTCTCCTGTTAAGGAGCACTTCAGTACAATTAGACAAATAATGATTACCATCAAAATATAATTGGCACTATTGCAGTTTTAGGGATATCTTGCCTTGCCAATTAAAATTTCTTTTAACTTTAGCTAACCTGCATGTAAGTCTCTATATGTACTTGCTGGTGACCATGTTAGACAGAATAGTTCTAGAATTTAAAACCTATAACATTTATTTAGGACAAGTTACCTTCTTTTGTTTTGTGAAGAAATATTTGTTTCTCTGACATATATAAAATTCACAAAAACCCAATTGCTGCCTGTGATTCATCCCTATTTCTAAAGATGCTTATTTCTCTCACAGTAGTTCACTTTTCCTCATGCTGAAGACTTGAATTGAACTTTAAATTTCATGGTAACTATGTTTATTTGTAGGTAAATACAAGAATAAGATTAAACATATACTGCCTTTTCTTTCAATGCCTTTAACCCATATGGCATAGACTTTATCTGACCTATCTCATTGAATCATTGCAAATACCTACACATTTACTAAATGAGACTGATTTAAAATAAAATGTAGAAAAATAATGTGAGTTCTTTTTAGCTTCTGGCTATTATAAATAAGGCTGCTATGAACATAGTGGAGCATGTCAACTTATTGCATGCAGGTAAAGCCTCTGGGTATATGCCCAGGAGTGGTATTGCCGGATCCTCCGGGAGTGTCATGCCCAGTTTTCTGAGGAACCACCAGACTGCTTTCCAGAGTGGTTGTACCAGCTTGCAATTCCACCAGCAGTGGAGGAGTGTTCCTCTTTCTCCACATCCTCGCCAACAACTGCTGTCTCCTGTGTTTTTGATCTTAGCCATCCTGACTGGTGTGAGATGGAATCTCAGGATTGTTTTGATTTATATTTCCCTAATGACTAAGGATGATGAACATCTCTTTAGGTGCTTCTCAGCCATTAGATATTCTTCAGGTGAGAACTCTTTGTGTAGCTCTGTACCCCATTTTTAATAGGGTTACTTGCCTCTCTGGAGTTTAACTTCTTGAGTTCTTTGTATATATTGGATACTAGCCCTCTGTCGGATGTAGCGTCGGTAAAGATCATTTCCCAGTTAGTTGGTTGCCGCTTTGTCTTTTTGACAGTGTCTTTTGCCTTGCAAAAACTTTGTAATTTAATGAAGCTGGAAAGAACTCAGATGTCCCTCAACGGAGGAATGGATTCAGAAGATGTGGTATATCTACACAATGGAATACTACTCTGCAATTAAAAACAATGAATTCACGAAATTCCTAGGCAAATGGTCAGAACTTGAAAATATCATCCTTAGTGAGGTAATCCAATCATAAAAGAACACATATGGTATGCAGTTACTGATAAGTGGATATTAACCCAGAATCTCAGAATACCCTAGACACAATTCGCATATCAATAGATTTCCAAGAAGATGGAAGGAGAGACCCCTGGTCCTGGAAAGACTGGATGTAGGGGAATGCCAGGACAGAGAAGCGAGAGGGGGTTGAATGGGGAAAAGAGGGAGGGAAGGGGGCTTATGGGAGTTTCGGGGAGGGAGGAAACGGGAAAGGGGAAATGATTTTGAATGTAAATAAAAAAAATAAAATAAAATGAAATAATAAAAAAAAGAAAAGAAAAATAATGTGAGAGTTATTCACATTGTGTACGAGAGGAAATTGACACAAAAGAAATGATGTAATCAGAATACACTGATCTAATAATGATTGATGTAATCTAGATGAGAACAGAGTTGTCCTGAATTCTTTTCCAGCGAGTTTTAAAATGATACCTTCCTATATTACAACAGAGTAATCTCTACCAAAGTGTGCATGTTCCCAAGCCCAACAATAAATCACAATGTTGTTAGTTATTATCAAAATAAGAGAGTTTAAATGAATATTATAAATTTTGGCTACTGATTTGTAAATTATAGAAACATAGTTCAATTACAGGATTTATGGGCCTCATAAAACACTTGTTCTAATGTCATCATTAAATTATTTCGAGGAATTCCATATTTTATGGTTATATTTTATTTAATTATTATTTTTGGAAAATATATTGTTTTGAAAAATATCATTTTACAGTATTTGAAATTTGGTAAATTGTCACTCATCATATTGTACATCCTGCATATTACAGAGTGGTTGACAAAATTTTAAGCAGATGATAGTTTTCAGAATCCTCTTCTGCTTACACAGAATTGATAACACATAAATTGGCTTTTCTATGACTAACCGATGGAGAATAGTATCATAGAATCTATAGATTATTCACATAGGGAATCTGTGTCAGCCAACTTCCCTTCCCATTTCCACAACTACCAATTTTCAAACCAAGCTGAAACTTTGCAAAGCTTCCAGATACACCACCCAGGCATCATCCTTACTTCATAAAATTTGTTAAGTGATCTGGAGCAACAAATTTCAACCCATATGAAAGATTTTAGAGAAGAGGGTATATTTAGTTGGTCTTGGTTTATCTCATAGTGCTTTGTTAAAGCATAAACATGAGGACTACTATCTTAATTAATTTCCTAAAATATCACTATAATAAAATTATGTTTTGTTGGTGGTGAAATTATCCTGACCATAGAACAAGACTGTAGAAGTCCGGTTTCTTACATGGTTTAACACATCCTCATTGAAATTAATTTTCACATTTTTAATGGCAGTTCAAGAAAATATAACAGCACTATATAGTTCATCTGATTTATTGCTACACTAATGATGGCAAATTTTCAGAACCATTGTATTAGGATAAAAAGCAGACACTATTTCATAGCTAAACCTTTAAAAGTTTTATGAATTAAACATATATCTTTACATATTCAGGATCTTGATCATATTACTGAGAAATTAGTTAAGAACATAAAAGCATTCTTGTATTAAAATTTGACATTTGTGGAGTCAACTATATGCAAGAAACTTAAATAATACCTACCGTACCTTTGTTAATTACAAAAACCCTAGAGTTTTTACAAAATATACCAATCGTTGTCAAATTATCTTCCTACATTTTATCAATAAGGTACCAAATTTTACATTGATGCTTCCTAAAAGGGAATTCTAAATTCAATCAATACCAAAACCACTAGGGAAGTAA
Organism: Tokudaia tokunoshimensis; assembly: GCA_036184795.1. Taxonomy (NCBI): domain Eukaryota; kingdom Metazoa; phylum Chordata; class Mammalia; order Rodentia; family Muridae; genus Tokudaia; species Tokudaia tokunoshimensis. The sequence continues at coordinate 108,765,476 of BTHU01000023.1, forward strand.
TCCATGGGGCATGTAAATTCTTTACTCAAACTAATATGAAGTCTAGAGTCCATCACCATAATAAAAGTCTGATCTTTATAAAGGGTTGACTAGGTTTAGAATAGATGAAAGCAATAACACAGAAATGAAATTTTATTCTTATGATATTTAAAGTTATAATAATTTGACACTGATACCATTTTTTATTGTCAAGTTTAACAAATTCATAGTAGTAATCAAATAGCCAGACAGGAAATCAAAGAAACCATGGGGGGAAAACCCACTATTTTTCCAGATAACCATATATTAGTAACCATGTATTTTGGTAAATCACCATATATTAATTGTACATGGCAAACATGATTGTCCATAGACGTGGTCATTTAAATTCCTTAGCTTATATTTTGATAGTATATTTGATACTATCATAGTAGATTATTTCATTCTCAGTTTTGGATTACTAAACTCATAAATTCAATACACATTATAAAATGTACCAGTTCAGGCACTTTAAGATATGACTAATCTTAAAGGTGAATATTTGAGAAAAATTAATATTTTATACTTAATATTTACCAGAAAGCAAAATATTATCAACCTAAACATTTGCTGATAAATTTCATAAACTATTTTTCAGAAGATACTCTTATAATAGAGGTAGAGAACAAGGAAAGAATGATGATGGAATTGTGTGTGAGAGAGAGAATATGTGTTTGTGTATGTATAAAATTAACAGCTAATTGAAACTTGATAAGCTATAAATGAATTTTAAAATAATCTTCTATGGGATGTGTTGAAGAATTCTGATTTCTCATACTTCTGAATAAAAAAGCCCAATGATTACAATATTCTATGTGATTATGAAGAAACAAATGTAAAACTAATTTACCTCCCATCATTTTAAGTGTTTATGAAAATGCATAATTTCAAAAGAGGTTGGCTGATGCCTAAATATGTCTGTGATGAATGAAACTATCACTACTTTCTTAATGTTTCTTAACTCTGTCTTTTTTTTGTTTGTTTTTTTATTTTCTATTTGTTTTATTTACATTCCCAATGATTTCCCCTTTCCTGGTTCCTCCCTCCCCGAAAGTCCCATAAGCCCTCTTCCCTCCCCCTGTTCCCCATTCAACCCCTTCTTGCTTCTCTGACCTAGTATTCCCCTACATACAGTCTTTACAGGACCAGGAGTCTCTCCTTCCATCTTCTTGGAAATCAATTGATATGTGAATTGTGCCTTGGGTATTCCGAGTCTCTGAGTTAATATCCCCTTATCAGTGACTGCATACCATGTGTGTTCTTTTGGGATTGGGTTACCTCACTAAGGATGATATTTTCAAGTTCTGACCATTTGCCTAAGAATTTCGTGAATTCATTGTTTTTAATTGCAGAGTAGTATTCCGTTGTGTAAATATACCACATCTTCTGTATCCATTCCTCCGCTGAGGGACATCTGGGTTCTTTCCAGCTTCTGGCTATTATAAATAAGGATGCTATAAACATAGTGGAGCATGTGTCCTTATTGCATGCCGAAGAAGCCTCTGGGGAAGTTAGACTCCAGAGAGCCAAATAACCCTATTAAAAATGGGGTACAGAGCTAAACAAAGAGTTCTCACCTGAAGAATATTGAATGGCTGAGAAGCACTTAAAGAAATGTTCAACATCCTTAGTTATTAGGGAAATGCAAATCAAAACAACCCTGAGATTCTACCTCACACCAGTCAGAATGGCTAAGATCAAAAACACAGGATACAGCAGGTGTTGGCGAGGATGTGGAGAAAGAGGAGCACTCCTCCGCTGCTGGTGGGATTGCAAGCTGGTACAACCACTCTAGAAAGAAGTCTGGTGGTTCCTCAAAAAACTAGACATGACACTTCCAGAGGATCCTTAACTCTGTCTTATACTTCAAATGTTTGATATTTATTCATGTGGGAAAATCATCGATTCTACTTCTGTGCAGAAGAAAACTAAACACAGCTTGGACTAAACAAGATGACTATTGCTATATTACAAAATATCCTTGTTTCTTATCTTTGCATGGAAGCACTTATTTTCAATTCTGTTACAACAAAAGACTATCCAAGATTGGGTGATTTCAAGAAATTACACTTCATTTTACCTATCAGTGAACATCTTGCTAGGAAGAAAAAAAAAAAACATTACTTTGATAAAAAAAAAATGAAGCATCTGTGGAGATAAGACAACTATAAAGAAAAAAACTTAAAAAATGTCCTATAGAAAACATTGCTATGACTAACTGTCTGGAGTACTAAGCAGGCAAGTCTTTCTGGAATTCCAACAGGATCTTAGTAAGTGCAGTAATAACCAAGTAGATACTTGCTTGTAGCAAGCAAGTCAAATGTTAAGTGCTAATCTGGTTGTTTTGGGATTATTGGTGAATACAAAAGAAAGGGAAGCAGATGCAATGTCATAACCATAACCATGAAGTTATTTGCAATTGGTACCTGCTCTGAAATGAGAAACATCAGTTTTTCCCAATGCAATGGCAATGGGTAATACTCATCACACTTTATAATATGGACCATGCCTAGAATATTTGTCCAACACAAAACTATCTCTATGTTTTTTGTGTCTTTTTTGTTTTATTTTGTTTTGTTTCATTTTGATGATTTATTCTTATTGGTATTGAGTTTTGACTTTGTTTCAGTTATTGTTTTTCACTTCTTTGTTAGGAGAGAGAGAGAGAAAGAGCAAGAGAACGTTATTATGGATGAGTAGATATAGGAGCAATCTAGGCGGTGTGGAGGGAAAGGATATGATCAAAATATATAAAATAGATGAGAAAAGCATTACTGATTGAAATATAGATGAACTGATGATTTTAACTAAGTTTTGAAGAGAGAGAAGGACTCTCTGAAGAACTGAAGACTCTAAGTTGTGAGCCAAGCATGTATACAGGAATAGAAAATAAGATTCAAATGCACAAGAATTGAAGTGGACATAGGTGATGGGATTCAACATTTTGTTTTAAAGTACAAATTAAGTATACAAAATAGGATTGCATGTAACTTTTCTTATTCTGTGACATCTGCAGATGTTAATATTTTCTCTTTGTCTAGTTCTAAACTACAATGGGGCATGTATGCTACAGAGGCTGGTCTTCAGTGATGCATCAAAAGAATATACGAAAGAATTGCTCATATGAGTTGAATTCTAGAATATTAGTTAATTAAATGTGAGAAGGATATCAACCTCTTTTGAAATACAAGATATCACATGTTCTCTCAGATTGTTAGGTTGTTATTATAAACATAATCTTGATGTAAATGTTTTCTGCACTGAAGATCATGATACAAATGTAGTTTTTGAAAACAGTCTTTTCATCTTAATGAAAAAAATACTAGCACATAAAATTTTTAAGTGAAATGAGAGGAACTTCAAAGCATATTGGACAATGAATTCATTGATAAATTTAGAGATATTCTAAGAAAGACATGAACATTAAGATAGAAATATACCCAACTGCTAACATCATGGCACTTGAAAGACTTTTCACAGGAAGAACATGTACCTTTGAGTACATTTTAGGGATTTAAGTAAGATATACCTGAATTCTGGAGGTTTCACTTTGCCAGAAGCTACATTCATAAAGTCTCATCAACATGACCATCTAAATCAACAAAGAGGAAACCAATAGACATGACAAAGATGACTAGAGAAAATGATCCATGAAGCTTCAAACCTACATAAAAACTGCCCACAATGAAGACAAACATGCTGAGATAATGGGTAATCTTCCCGAGAGAAGCAAACACCATTACTATATTACTATATTACTTAGTATAGTAGTTATCCTATACTAAGTAATCAACTTCAAAAAAATACATATGAATAACATTATACAGGTTAAACAGGTTCCATTTAGGAATATGCATATGCAGAATACATGTAATAAAAATTAATGAAAAAAGGAGGCCATGAATTTGAAAGAGTAATGAGAGGTATGAGTGATTGAACAGAAAAAAAGGGAAAAAATGATTTAATCATTTCTCAAAAGGATCAGAGAAATCATTGCTTATATTGTGAATATAATTTCTTCTAAATCTGGTAAGTTAGACAACTGTTGCTTAAATTCTTTCTTACAGATTTTTTTCATACTTTTTTTTCAGAATTTTTTCTTAAAGAACACTAAGCATGAAATACTGACACTATTAGCTCAAAATAATATAGAATTTTGAAGAGTTGAATTCAGAGGGGAAAACAGGGTTACAAGACCATCAGGAAACAGGGCGGAGAGGAAGATGTGGGTCAATGTATAAACTTTTACAATTAGTTCTGGAGATGTATGGTATAGAGAGTAGCTACAGATATTATATTGTATCCTCAGATTTACTATCAGAATCGTTACTTAGCCTTCTCATAATACATAAAAAACTAACCATAAAAGATGTTGAACATATTAATTATCTTGTTTCAAGAATTATTCTACAATATAAACATATTCCAAAATATCACATGGTAGATACTGAGTAGATAAGATTTTTATTTGTACATAATATCTTAATAAAAATAAAGAACTTAGGAATTATTTGCATAGTTAGAGTTCAATATGTGATAGGCTATGGCATTTGAAATGCTTATTGTACCCAAAGAAGATGTGTTAGGGATATTTTTGTATCTGTGACCAATACCCAAGAAAAAAGTATCAGAAGAATTCTGGTTCATGGCTTTAGAATTTTCAGTTTCAGTCCATTATAACAGAAAAACTGCATCATAGCACAAAAGCTCGATTTGTAACTCAGGAAGCAAAGTGATTTCTACTTCTACTCCATGTTTTTCCTAATCAAAATCACAGCCTGAGTGTTACTGATTCTTACAATCAGGAATGGGCTTCCCCTTAATCTTCTTTAAAATCAACCCACATAATTCAACCAGCAGTGTGCTTCATCAGTGCCCTAAATATTTTTCATTTTCAGTAAAAATTAACAATCACATATATACTTCTTATAAACTTAACACCCAAACGCAACTCCTCAAACTATAATTAATCTGTAAGTAAAGATAATGGACTTAAAATTCCACTTATCATGCTATACATTTGTATATAATTGAAAATACACCAATTTCCTCTCCTAAATCTCAAAATTCAAGTATTTTTCAAAAGTTAAAGTCTAAGCAATCCTGTGACTCAAAGCATAAGTTTAGGATCTGAGACTCTATAGAAGTTAAAAATTATTATATATTTCCAAGGCACAATAGCATAGGGTGTGAAAATTACCAATCCAAATGGTAATTATGGATGCATTAAAAATGATGAATAGGAGGAAATAACACTGAACCAAAAAAATGTAATGTCTTAGCCTCATGTCCAGCATCTTGAGTAGACAGAGGCATCATGTGAACTCCAAAGACCTAGAAGAATCCTGCATCTATGGAATTTCCAATGTAAGTCCACATGGCTTTTCTGCTAGAGTGACTCTATCTACTGTTTCTTTATCAGACATTCTATATTGCTGGTATTTATACTTTTATATTTTTTCCTCAGTATCTTGTTTCCATTTTAAAACTTCAAGTCTCACTATCTTAGACGCTACCTACTGAGACTCTATCACTCTATAGCTTCCCAAGCCTTCCTTTGAAATCTAGGTGGAAGCCTCACAATACTATAACTGTTGCATTCCTCATGTGTGAATGCCTACAAAAAACAGCACCAAAGTCTATTAGCAATATTTACCACTACTACTAATATCAACATTAATCGGGCTCCCTCACAGGACAGATGTTGTATACACTCAGTTTCTGGTTGTCTGATCACATTGAAATTGATACTATGAAATTAATCATCTACTTGCTAGCATTGTGCCTCAATTTCTCTTCTCAAAACAGTCTTCCCTCACATGTTTATATCCCAGAGTCTGTAGTGTATGCAGTCTGACCAATCCTTATATTATTGTCCCTGTATGAAATGCTTGGGTTTTGTTTGTTGTTTATTTAATTTTGTTTTGTCTTATGGACTTCATTCCGCCCTTTTAAAGACAGCATCTCATTATGTAGCCCATGGAGGCATTAAATTCATGATGTCCTGCTTTAGTCTCCCACCTCTGGGATTACAGGCATGTACCACCATAACTGCAAACTCTGGTTTTCTTTTCCCTGCCCCTCCCCTTGTAATAGCTTTAATCTCTTTAGCAACTGCCTTTTCCTTAACCTATAATTTACACATGCTTCTTTTATAAGCAAAGTACAATGTTTAAAAATATTTATGCAGTGATTTTTCCTCTCAGTTCTAACTGAAAACTTGGCTAAAAGCAATCAGCAATAACAGTGTGATGACCAGAATGCTTTTGTGGCTTTAAAATATCTATCCCATATTGGTCACCTCTTCATTTTTGACTCAGTCTCCCTTTAAGGTTCAGAGAATCAATAATGTATAGGTAAGTTTTATGCCACAGTGGAATATGAATATACACTACTCAAACTCCCATTTCTGCTCTAATTGTCATCTGAAACCTCTATCCATTTTCCCATCAGCATTCTGGTCTTACAAAAAACTACCACAATCACCTGTCAAATACCTTTATAGCCTACTTCTTCAAATTAAACAGTATTCTCCCACAAATCTGTTCCAGAGTCTTCTTACTGACAGGGACAAATAGTAGCAGCACCTCATTACTTACCAATAGACTGTTTTAATTATTTTTGCAGTACTATTACAAAATGTCTGACTTAAAATATTTAGTGGGGAAAGATGTAGTTTTCCTAATGTCTTCAGTGTCCTTTATGGCAGTGTGTTATACAGCAAAATGTCTCACATCATGGTGGCCAAGAAGCAAAGACAAAGAAACTTCCCATGATTGTTCCATTTCTCTCCCCTTTTATACCAGAGAGACCTCCAGACTATTGCACAGTTTTGATTATATTCTGTATGGATAACCGCCTCTTAATTAAAAGTCTGTGAAAACATCCTGACACACATATAGAGAAGTATTTATTACTAATGCCCTAGGTATTTCTCAGTCAAGCTATATTCGATAATTCAGATTAACTATCACAATAGTACTCACAGAGTCATTTCTTAAGAGAGTTGCTGGACTTTTTCATCTTCAACCTTAAGTACACTGGAACAACTGCTTAAATCTTTAGGAAACTATTTATCCCCACAGGGGGTAAAAAGAGTTGTCAAACCTTATTGGATATAAAATTGGACAATGGATATATTATATATAAGAAAATGATTAACAAATCCAACAAATAATTAATACTTTTCCTTGTGTAGCTTGACTCAGCCATATATCTTCTTGCCAATTACTGGTATGTCTGTGTATCCCATCTCATCCTCATTTTGAGCATAAAACAATTTTTAATATTCTTTTACACAAATCGATTTCCAAACATTCAAGGGTCATTTTCAAAAACCTTCTCCTCTTTGAAACATTCTCTAAACCTGTAGATAGGTTTAATTATACTGCCCTCTTTGTACTTTTCAGATTTCCCATTGTAGACTCTGAATTCCTAGAAGGCAGAGGTAATTTCTTATTTATTCTTATTCCTCAACAATTAATGCAGTGTTCTGTTCATTATTATTTTAAAATGAACTATAATAATATAGTTTATGAGTTGTAAATTGTTATAAATGTTTTTACATTAATCCATTAGATTTCATAAATAATTGCACTATATAGTAACTGTCAATGTAAATGAGGAAAATAAAATATGGCCACATCAGAGTTCACTCAGTGTCACATATACAATGAAGTGCAGGCAAATTCAAATTTTGGTTATAGTTTCAGGATTAATAATAAGGCAGCAACATATATATGGAGGGAAAAATATCATAATGAAAATGGAATATGAAAGTTGTCTTAGAGGTTCTCATTGCATAGATGAAAAAAGAAGACATGTAAGGTACCAAAGAGGTTACCTAGTTAATGGGTAAAAGGAACTCAGGAGTTGGATGTTATGATTTTCTGCATTTCACTCTATCTTCTTCTCTTTAAAATCTGTCTTTATCATTTCTAGGCATATACCAGGAAGGTGCTCTAACGTTTAAGAAGGACATATGCTCCACTATGTTCATAGCAGCATTATTTATAATTGCCAGAAGCTGAAAAGAACCCAGATGTCTCTCAACAAAGGAATGAATATAGAAAATGTGGTACATTTACACAATGGAGTACTACTCAGCTATTAAAAACAATGAATTCATGAAATTCTTAGGGAAAAGGATAGAACTAGAAAATATCCTGAGTGAGGTAACCCAATCACAAAAGAACACACATGGTATGCATTCACTTATAAGTGGATATTAGCTCAGACACTTAGAATATCCAAGATACAATTCACAGACCACATGAAAGATCAAGATGTAGGAAGATGAATGTGTAGATTCCTTGATCCGTCTTAGAAGGGGGATCAAAATACCCATCGGAGGAGATACAGAGACAAAGTGTGGAGCAGAGACTGAAGGAAAGGCTATGTAGAGACTACCCCACCTGGGGATCCATCCCATATACAGTCACCAAACCCAGACACTATTGTGGATGCCAAGAAGTGCTAGCTGACAGTAGCCTGATATAACTGTCTCCTGAGAGGCTCTGCCAGTGCTTGACAAATACAGAAGTGGATGCTCAAAGCCAGCCAATGGACTGAGCACAAGGTCCCCAATGGAGGAGCTGGAGAAAGGACCCTAGAAGCTGAAGAGGTTTACAGCTCCATAGGAGGAACAACAATATGAACCAACCAGTATACCCAGAGCTCCCAGGGACTAAACCACCAACCAAAGAGTATACATGGAGGGACCCATGTCACCAGTCACATAAGTAGCCAAGTACGGCCTTGTTGGGCATCAATGGGAGGAGAGTCCGTTGGTCCTGTGAAGGCTCAATGCCCGTGTAGGGGGAATGCCAGTGAAGGGAAGCTGGAGTGGAAGCTTGGTGAACAGGGGGAGTGGAGATGGGATGAGGGGTTTCTGGAGGGGAAAGGAAGAAAAGGGATAACATTTGAAATTTAAATAAAGAAAATATCTAATTAAAAAAGGATAAAAAACTCATTTCACAATTGAAAGAAAAAGACATGATTTCCAAGAGTCCATCAAAACGATATTATATTTTTTGACAGAATTTAGTTTTCTTTACTTAAATAAAAAGTAGTAGAAAAGGATAAGGAAAGAGATCACCTCTAACATAGGATAGAGGTCTTTCTGTCCTTGCTCTAGAATTTAGTATGCATGTTTTATTCAAATGCAAATAAGCTTGCTTTCTAAACCACAAATCCATTTTTAATGGATCATTAAGCAAATTCCCATGCATCCATTATGATGAATGATTCCCACATTCCTACTTTTCCCTCACAACAAAAATCACTTTATTTTCTGTCCCTGTAGTGTCTGTGGACTTTTCTATATAACATTTAATATACATTCTCCAATTGTCTTTCCTCTGTTTCTTTTTTATCTAGTTCCTTGTAACACTAGACTGATATATTGCACTAAAATGACCCTAGGGACCTTCATGTTGTAGTCTGTTTCTTCAGATTTTGACATTTGTCATCCAAGGATAATAAGAGTCATTTCTCATGCTAAAGTGATTGACTTGGCAGGAAGTTTTCTCCTCTGTGTGCAAAACTGACCAAGTGACTTTATTCTTTTTAGCTTCCAAAATGTTGAGAATAAGTGAATTTCCCTGTGTTGAAAAGGCCAGTGAGTTGTTCTTTGGGGCTCAAATTTCTTAATTCCTGACTGATGCTCAGTGCCTAAATGTGGATATATATTTGTATGCATATATATGTGTGTGTGTGTGTGTGTGTGTGTGTGTGTGTGTGTGTGTGTATGTGTGTGTGTGTTTGTGTGTTATTATGAAGGTAGGAAAAAAAGAGTAGAATATTTCTGTGCTCTAGGATAAGCAATAAACCTTACTTCACACTTCACAGCATACCACAGTAAAAGGAGCACACTGACAGGATATTCCCCCTTTAAAATAACAAAGCAAAACACAAAATAAACTTGAAATTATAAAAAGTGAAAGGAATAGTGATGTTGAAAATTGAATCCAAGAAATATATTATTTAAGAAGATTTCTTTGGTTAAGGGTTGATCACCAACTTGTTTTCTCCTACTCTTTAAAAATATCACATCCAAAACAAGATAAAACACAGTGAGAAACTGGCCTCTACTCTACTGCAAATATGAGGTCTTTTTATCAACTACTTCTAAAATTGTGCACTTATTTACTTATAAGTATACTTTTCTTAGCCAGGAAGGTATAATTGTTTACCTAAGAACTTCAGTGTCCAGTAGCACAGAAATACAATATGTTGTTACTGAAGCAGATTGGAGGTCATTTTTAAAATGATGGAAATTTATCATTGAGTTCGCCTATCAAAATATGTCTATCACATAGAATTTCCTGCCACAATAAATTGAAGTGGTGCATATTCTAGAATAGGAATCACAGTAGTTTTACTTCTTGACATTGCTAGATAATTTGCAATGCATAGAGATGATTTTTAATACATTTCACATGGGAAACCTCTTGAAAGAGACTCAAGCATTTCTGAAACTGGCAGAGCACAGTAAGGTATTGCAGTAAATGTAAAAGTCCTTTCAGTATTCAGCTACTAAGACAGAGAGAGAAAAGAGAGAAAGAGAGAGGGAGGGAGGGAGGGAGGGAGGGAGAAGTAGAAGAGGAGAGGAGAGAGGGTGGATGGAAGGAAGGAAGGAAGGGAGGAAGGAAGGAAGGAAGGAAGGAAGGAAGGAAGGAAGGAAGGAAGAGCAAGGTTCATTAGTGAGCTTTTTCATTTTATATATCTGCCTAAACTTACAAACTTTATAGACAATAAGACATTAACAGGGCAACTATTGCATTAGGTTCCAACAGCTAAATTTGCTATTAAGCCTGGAGGGGAGAACTGGGTCCATTCTGTTTTTGATAAAACAGTCTTATAAATCTGTACAAAAATATTCCTTATGAATATTCTTGGTAAACACTTAATATTCCTCTTCTGTGTTCCACTTCATTTCATTATTTCCCCCATTTCATTTCATATCCATACCTTTGTAATTCATTAAAAATTTTAGTGTAAAGCTGAAAATCAGGGAGCCTGCATGGGTCTAACCTAGGTCTTCTGCATATATGCTATGGTTGTATACCTTGGTATTTTGTGAGACTTCTAACAGTAGTCACAGGGACTGTCTCCGAATCTTTTTCTTGCTTTGGGGGCTCTTTTCCTCCAGCCTTAATATGAGTGGGGGTGCCGAATATTATTGTAACCTGATATGCATGTTTGGTTTGTATCCCTAGGAGGCCTGTCCTTTTCTGAAGGGAAACAAGCAGAGGAGTAAGAAGATCTAGGCAGAGGGAAAGTGGGAGGAGGACTGAGAAGAGTGCAGAGAGTGGAAACTACTGTTACGTATATGAGAGAATACATTAATAAAAATAATGTAAATTCTATCTTTTCAAAACATTTTATACAGTTTTATTATTTTCAGCTTAGATAAAGCAAATGGTAATGTGAGTCCCAAATTTTTACAGCTATCTACCTTTTCAAATGTTCCTGTTGCCATGAATAATTTTTGTGTGAGGTAAACATGTGGCTGTTTTCCAAACAATGTGGACAATATCAAATGCTTGGCTTCAGACAGTCTACATTGTATACTTGCACGAAAATTTCAAAGTATAAGATTTTTAAATATACTGTATCAAACAATTTCTATGTTTTTCATTAAAGCACAGACATAAAATTTCGAACTATTTATGTCATTTGTATAATATTGGTCATTTATTGTCAGAACTATTTCAGCTGAAGTTCAATACTAGCCAAAGTCAGATATAGTCTGATTCATCACAAATACAAAACCAATTATAAGACCTGAGAGACAAGATTTCATTATAGAATTTCATCAATGATGCTGAGGACACATTTAACCCTATGGTTCTATTATATGATTCGCATGGCTAAATTTAGAGGAAGGATTATTATGCCTTATTGACCTTAATACACATTAGTCCTATAAACTTAATTATATCACAGGTTTTCATGATCGTCTGATATGGTGATAGTTTTGTTTATAAAGCTTTTTCTCAATTAGTACATGTATTAGTCCAGGGAGATCTGAGGAACAGTCTTGATAGAATGAAAATGAAAAAAAAAAACTTTGTTTCCTATATTATTATGTCCCACCCCAATATATCCAGAATAAAAACAGGTTTTCCTATTTCAAATAAATTATTTAAGAAAAATACTTCACACGCATACCCAGCTGTGCTTGGGTTTTAGTTAATACTCAATGTAGACAAGTTGATGACCAATAATATTCATCACAGAGCCCCATTACACGTCCATTACCCATTTATTCAACATGAATCTTATTCATCGCCAAAGCATACAAAATTAACACCCTGAGAAGTCTTTCCTAGTTGTCCTATATATGCTTTCCCAGATGGGCTCTGCTACAGCATATAAACCAGTGTTCATCAAAGTTCTTGTCATTGGTTTGTGAACTGAAGGACAAGGAAATTGAAAATACAAAATGTACAGATACATTAGAATTACATGGATAAATTTTAAGAATACAAACTGTCTTGAGAGATTTTCACCTTAGAAATTGTCAGCTTAATCTACCTGTGTCTAGTTAGTAAAAACAAAAACAAAAATAATCAGGACAAGTGGCATTTAGCCCATTCATGCCAAGTTGATTAAATATTCTAAATGAATGAATGTAATTTGTCATATTCTGAAAATTAATTATCACTGTATTTGCTGAAAACAAACACAAATTCCTTATTTTAAAAAGTTCTCAACAAAATTATAGACAAAAGAAAATGTCATTAATATGATAAAGAACACTTAATACCTTAGTGTTAACATTTATCGCATTTGCTGGCTAATGACTGAACGGTTTTCTTAACATATTAATATATAAGTGTGTCTACTTGCATTATTTCTGTTTAACAGTCTACTAACTGTCTAACCTGTACAGTGAATCAAGAAAAGGAAATTAAATACATTCAGCTTGGGAAGAAAGTAAAACCCTACTTATTCCTACTTAATGAACCTAAAAGAAACCTATATTCTACCAAAAAATATGGACTAACAAGTGTGTTTAGCAGGATTTATCTTCAGAATGAGAAATTAATATAAAACATGTATTGTGTGGATCAGAGTATATGTGGTTTGTATATACGTAACAATAAGTAAAGAAAAAGAGGCAGAGTCCATGAATTTGATGAGAGAGGTCAGGAGAGGTAGAGAAAAATCAAAGGAGTTGGAGATAATAAAGTATAAATGGAAATTATGTAATTATATTTTAATTTAAATATTTAAAATACAAAGCACATAGCCAAAAGCCTGTTGTATACTATGCAGTAGAAAATGTTAACTGAAATAAAGAAATAGACCTAAGTTTACATAAGCAATTAATTTTTAACAACTATTCAAAGTCATATAAGGGAAGAAAGGCTAGTTTGGAAAGATAAGTCTGCAATATAGATAGATCTATTGGTAAAATTAATGTCTTGCATGCAAAGGTCCACAGCTGAATGCCCAGCTCTATTTTAAAATTAAGTATGGTAGTATGAATCTGCAATCCATATACTCAAGTAATTAACACAGTAGGATGAAATTTCCAGTTGATTCTCAGGTACATAAAGTTCAGCAGAAGCCTAGGACACATGAAACCTTGTCCCACCAAGTATAAGTAGAAATTATGTAATTATATTTTAATTTAAAAATTTAAAATATAAAACACATAGCCAATAGTCTATTCTATACTATGCAGTAGAAAATATTGACTGAAATAAGAAAACAATTATTACTATGCCACACATTAAAATCACTCCAAATGATCATATAATTTAGAATGAGTATTAAAACTGTAAATTTCATTAAAAAATCGTCATGAAATAAAACAGGAAAGTAAATATTGTTAGGTAATGGTTCTTAAATATACCATTTGAGGCATTATCTTTAAAATAATGTCTGGAGAAAACTTTATCAACATTAGGGAATTATAGTCTCAGGAAGAGTAAGAAATAAAAAGCCTTCTATTTGGAAAATATTCTTTCATATAACTTATAATGAATTTTAATCCAAAATATGAAAATTGTCCTAAAATTGCATAATAAGTAGCAAATTCAATAAATAACAGACCGAAATTAGCAAATTTATGCTGAAGATGTAATAAGCAGCTGAAAAACTGTTCAATACGTATGGTCACAGATAATGCATGCATTTTTTGACCATGAACAGTTTTTAGGGAACACAACTTAAGAGTAGAAAAAAATAGATTTTCTCTCCAGTGACTAACCAAAGTGGGTACAGCCAGGAGCACAGGGAGAACAGAAGTGGCAGAGCAGCTGGGATAGGGCCCTTCTGGATTTCATCTATACCCAGGAGCTAGACTGATCCAGAGAAGTCTATGCACAGGTCCTACCAGGGGAGAACTGGTCTCCAGGAAGTGCTTTGATGGCAGGGTATGGAGCTGAGATCACCATTTTCTCTTCATTGACTGTCCAAGGCTTGTACTGCCAGGAGTTCACGGAGCACAGGAGTGTCAGAGCAGCTGGAACAGGGTCCTTCTGGGCTCCATCTGCACACAGGAGCTGGGCTATTCCAGGGCCCTCTATGCCAAGGGAGAGCTGATCTCCCAGGGGTATTGAGACAGGCTTGCAGGCCCACTGGAGGGACAAGCTCCAGTCAGAGACAGCAGGACCAACTAACACCAGAGATAACCAAATGGCAAAAGGCAAACACAGGAACATTACCAACAGAAATCACTGCAGTTTGGCACCATCAGAACTCATTTCTCACACAACAGCAAGTCCTGGATACTCCCAACACAACAGAAAAGCAAATTTTGAATTTAAAATCACAGCTCATGATGCTGATAGGGGACTTCAAGGACGACATAAATAATTCCCTTAAAGAAATACAGGAGAGCTCCCCCATCTTTGCTCCAGTGACTGATCAAACAGGAACAACCTGGTAAGCAGAAATATTCCTAGTACAAAATTGATAGGGACACAGCCCGATAGGGTTCCGCCTGCACTAAAGAGCTGGGCAGCTCTGCAGTCATCTGTGTGTCAGGCCGGCCATGGGACATTTGCCCTACACGGTGACCCACAGGCTTGGAGGGGGTTCCACAGCCATCTTTGCTCCAGTGATTGACCAGACAGGGACAACCAGGTAAACAGAGATGTCCCAAGTATGACATCTCATGGGGCAAGGCATACCAGGGCTCCAATGGCACCCAGGAGCAGGACAGCCTCTCAGCAGTCTGTGTCAGGGGAAACCTGGTCATCTTCAGGTGCGAAATAGCCTTGCAGGCTCACAGGAGTTTCAAGTACCAGCCAGTGACAGCACGACCAACTAACGCCAGAGTTAAGCAGATGGCAAAAGGCAAACATAGGAACGTTACTGACAGAAATCAAGGCAATATGGTACCATCTGAATCCAATTCTCTAACAACAGCAAGTCATGGATAACCCAACACACCAGAAAGGCAAGATTTGGATTTAAAATCACTTCTCATGATGCTATTAGAGGATTTCAAGAAGGACATAAATAAATCTCTTAAAGAAATACAGGAGACGCATAAAGAAATGCAGAAGAATATGTGTCCACAGATGGATGCCCATAGGGATGCAACACAAAAATCTCTTAAAGAAATGAATCAACGGGTAGATGCCCTTACAAAGGAAACACGAGAACTGCTTAAAGAAATGCAGGAGACAATGGATCAACAGATGGAGGCCATGAGGAGGAAACACAAAAAACGCTTAGAGAAATACAGGAGAACTTGGGTCAACAGGCAGAAATCCTGAAAGAGGAAACGCAAAAATACCTTAAAGAAATACGGGAAAATACAAACAAACAAGTGAAGGATCTCAACAAATCCATCCAGAATCTAAAAAAGGAAGTAGAAACAACTAGGAAATCACAAAGGGAGACAACTTTGGAGATAGAAAACCTTGGGAAGAAATCAGGAGTCATAGATGCAAACATCAACAATAGAATACAAGAGATGGAAGAAAGATTTTCAGGTGCTGAAGATTCCATAGAAAGCATCGACTCAACAGTCAAAGAAAATGCAAAATGCAAAAATTGTGTAACCCAAAACATCCAGGAAATCCAGGACACAATGAGAAGACCAAACTTAAGGATTATAGGTATAGATGAGAGTGAAGATTTGCAACTTAAAAGGCCAGTAAATATCTTCAACAAAAGTATGGAGGAAAACTTCCCTAACCTAAAGAGAGATGCCGATGAACATACAAGAAGCCTACAGAATTCCAAACAGACTGGACCAGAACAGAAATATCTCCCGTCACATAATAATCAAAACACCAAATGTACTAAACAAAGAAAGAATATTAAAAGCAGTAAGAGAAAAAGGCCAAGTAACATATAAAGGAAGACCTATCCGAATCACATCAGACTAACCACCAGAGACTATGAAAGCCAGAAGACCCTGGGCAGATCTCATGCAGACACTAAAAGAACACAAATGTCAGCCTAGACTACTATACCCAGCAAAACTCTCAATCACCATAGATGGAGAGACCAAGATATTCCAAGATAAAACCAAATTTACACAATATCTTTCCACAAACCCAGCCCTACAAAGGATAATGGGTGGAAATTGCCAATAGGAGGAGAGAAACTACACCCTGGAAAAAACAAGATAGTAACTATCTTGCATCAAACCTAAAAGTAGATAACCACTCAAACATAAAGAAAGCATCAAGAACAGCAGGTGGCAATAATCACTATTCCTTAATCTCTATTAATATCAATGGTCTCAATTCCCCAATAAAAAGACATAGACTAACAGACTGGATACGTAAACAGGACCCAGCATTTTGCTGAATGCAGAAAACGCACCTCAGTGTCAAAGACAAACACTACCTCAGAGTAAAAGGCTGGAAAACAATTTTACAAGCAAATGGTCCCAGGAAACGAGCCGGAGTAGCAATACTAATATCAGATAAAATTGACTTTCAACCTAAAGTCATCAAAAAAGACAAGGAAGGACACTACATACTGATCAAAGGAAAAATCCACCAAGAAGAACTCTCAATTCTGAATATCTATGCTCCAAATGCAAGGGCACCCTCATTCGTAAAAGAAACTTTACTAAAGCTCAAAGCACACATTGCACCTCACACAATAATAGTGGGTAACTTCAACACCCTGCTCTCTGAAATGGATCATTAAGGAAAGCAGAAACTAAACAGGGACACAGTGAATCTAATTGAAGCCTTGTACCAAATGGAATTAACAGATATATATATATATATATATAGAACATTTCATCCTAAAGCAAAAGAATACACCTTCTTCTCAGCACCTCACGATACCTTCTCCAAAATCGACCATATAATTGGTCACAAAACAGACCTCAACAGATATAAGAAGATCGAACTAATCCCATGCCACATATCAGATCACTATGGAATAACAGTGGTCTTCAATAGCAACAAAAACAAAAGAAAACCAACATACAAATGGAAACTGAACAATGCTCTACTCAATGATAACTTGGTCAAGGAGGAAATAAAGAAAGAAATCAAAGACTTTTTAAAATTTAATGAAAATGAAGGCACAACATACCTTAATTTATGGGACACAATGAAAGCTGTGCTGAGAGGAAAATTCATAGCCCTGAGTGCATCCAAAAGGAAACAGGAGACAGCATACACTCGCAGCTTAAAAGCATACCTGAAAGCCCTGGAACAAAAAGAAGCTAATACACCCAAGAGGAGTAGAAGGCAGGAAATCATCAAACTCAGGGCTGAAATCAATCAAGTAGAAACAAATAAAACCATACAAAGAATCAACAAAACTAGGAGTTTTTTCTTTGAGAAAAATCAACAAGATAGATAAGCCCTTAGCCAGACTAGCCAGAGGGCACAGAGACAGTATCCAAATTAACAAAATCAGAAATGAAAAGGGTGATATAACAACAGAAACTGAGGAAATTTAAAAAATCATCAGATCCTACTACAAAAACCTGTATTTAACACAACTAGAAAATCTGGAGGAAATGGACAATTTCCTAGACAGATACCAAATACCAAAATTAAATCAGGATCAATTAGACCATCTAAACTGTCCTATAACCCCTGAAGAAATAGAAGAGGTCATTGGAAGTCTTCCAACAAAAAAAAAGCACTGGTACAGTTGGTTTTAGTGCAGAATTCTATCAGACATTCAAAGAAGACCTAACACCAATACTCTTCAAACTATTCCACAAAATAGAAACAGAAGGAACACTACCCAACTTGTTCTATGAAGCCACAATTACGCTAATAGCAAAATCACACAAAGATCTGACAGAGAAAGAGAAATTCAGGCCAATCTCTCTTATGAATATCAATGCAAATACACTCAATAAAATTCTTGCCAAACGAATCCAACAACACATCAAAACGATCATTTACCATGATCAAGTAGGCTTCATCCCTGGGATGCAGGGATGGTTCGATATAAGGAAGTCCATCAATGTAATCCACTACATAAACAATCTCAAAGAAAAAAACCACATGGTCCTTTCATTAGGTGCTGAGAAAGCATTTAACAAATTCAGCATCCTTTCCTGTAAAAGGTCTTGGAAAGATCAGGAATTTGAGGCCCATATCTAAACATAATAAAAGCAGTTTACATCAAACAGGTAGCCAATATCAAACTAAATGGAGAGAAACATGAAGCAATCCCACTAAAATCAGGGACTAGACAAGACTGCCCTCTCTCTCCATATCTTTTCAATATAGTACTTGAAGTTCTAGCTAGAGCAATTAGACAACAAAAGGAGGTCAAAGGGATACAAATGGGAAAGGAAGAAGTCAAACTATCACTATTTGCAGATGATATGATAGTATACATAAGTGACCCAAAGAACTCCACCAGAGAACACCTACACCTGATAAGCAACTTCAGCAAAGACGTCTGATATAAAATCAACTCAAGCAAGTCAGTAGCCTTCCTATACTCAAAGGATAAGCAGGCTGAGAAAGAAATAAGAGAAATGATACCCTTCACGATATCCACAAACAATATAAAGTATCTTGGTGTGACTCTAACCAAACAAGTGAAAGATCTATGTGACAAGAACTTCAAGTCTCTGAAGAAAGAAATTGAAGAAGACCTCAGAAGATGGAAAAATTTTCCATGCTCATGGATAGGCAGGATTAATACAGTAAAAATGACCATCTTGCCAAAAGCAATATACAGTTCAATGCAATCCCCATCAAAATCCCAACTCAGTTCTTCATAGAGTTAGAAAGAGCAATTCAAAAATTCATCTGGAATAACAGAAAACCCAGGATAGCTAAAACTATTCTCAAGAGTAAAAGAACCTCTGGGGGAATCAGTATCCTGACCTCAAGCTGTACTACAGAGCAATAGTGTTAAAAACTGCATGGTATTGGTACAGTGACAGGTATGTAGATGAATGGAACAGAAATGAAGACCCAGAAATGAATCCACACTCCTATGGTCACTTGATTTTTGACAAAGAAGCTAAAACCATCCAGTGGAAAAAAGATGGCCTTTTCAAAAAATGGTGCTGGTTCAACTGGAGGTCAGCATGCAGAAGAATGCAAATTGATCCGTTCTTATCTCCTTGCACTAAGCTCAATTCCAAGTGGTTCAAGGACCTCCACATAAAACCAGACACACTGAAACTAATAGAAAGGAAACTAGGGAAGAACCTTGAACATATGGGCACAGGGGAGAATTTCTTGAACAGAACTCCAATAGCTTATGCTCTAAGATCAAGAATTGACAAATGGGACCTCATAAAATTACAAAGTTTCTGTAAGGCAAAAGACACTGTCAAAAGGACAAAGCAGCAAACAACTAACTGGACAATGATCTTTACCAATCCTACATCCGACAGAGGGTTAATATCCAATATATACAAAGAACTCAAGAAGTTAGACTCCAGAGAGCAAGTAACCCTATTAAAAATGGGGTACAGAGCTAAACAAAGAGTTCTCACCTGAAGAATATCTAATGGCTGAGAAGCACCTAAAGAGATGTTCATCATCCTTAGTCATTAGGGAAATGCAAATCAAAACAACACTGAGATTCCATCTCACACCAGTCAGGATGGCTAAGATCAAAAACACAGGAGACAGCAGTTGTTGGCAAGGATGTGGAGAAAGAGGAATACTCCTCCACTGCTGCTGGGATTGCAAGCTGGTACAACCACTCTGGAAAGCAGTCTGGCGGTTCCTCAGAAAACTGGGCATTACACTCCCAGAGGATCCTGCTACACCACTCCTGGGCATATACCCAGAGGCTTTTCCTGATGCAATAAGGACACATGCTCCACTATGTTCATAGCAGCCTTATTTATAATAGCCAGAATCTGGAAAGAACCCAGATGTCCCTCAATGGAGGAATGGATTCAGAAGATGTGGTATATTTACACAATGGAATACTACTCTGCAATTAAAAACAATGAATTCACCAAATTCCTAGGCAAATGGTCAGAACTTGAAAATATCATCCTTAGTGAGGTAACCCAATCACAAAAGAACACACATGGTATGCAGTTACTGATAAGGGGATATTAACCCAGAATCTCGGAATACCCAAGGCGCAATTCACATATCAATAGATTTCCAAGAAGATGGAAGGAGAGACCCCTGGTCCTGGAAAAACTGGATGTAGAGGAATGCCAAGACAGAGAAGCGATAGGGGGTTGAATGAGGAAAAGAGGGAGGAAAGGGAGCTTATGGGACTTTTGGGGAGGGAGGAAAGAGGAAAGGGGAAATGATTTGAAATGTATATAAAAAAAACTTAGAAAATGAAAAAAGGAAATACAGGAGATCATGAATCAACAGTTAGAAGCCCTTACTAAGGAAACACAAAAATCTCTTAAAAATTTCAGGAGAATATGGGTCAACAGATAGAAGCCCATAAAGAGGAAACACAAAAATTACTTAAAGAAATACAGGAGATCTTGGGTCAACAGGCAAAAGTCCTGAAAGAGGAAACATAAAAATATCTTAAAGAATTACAGGAAAACACAAACAAGTGAATTAAGTGAGCAAAACCATCCAGAATCTAAAAAAGGAAGTGGAAACAACTAATAAATCACAAAGGGAGACAAATTTGGAGATAGAAAACCTTGGGAATAAATCAGGGGTCATAGATGTAAATGTCAACAACAGAATACAAGAAATAGAAGAAATAATCTTAGATGCTGAAGATACCATAGAAAGCATCGACTCCACAGTCAAAGAAAATGAAAAATGCAAAAAGCTCCTAATTCAAAACATCCAGGAAATCCAGGAGAGAATGAGAAGACCAAACCTAAGGATTATAGGTATAGATGAGAGTGAATAATTACAACTTAAAGGACCAGTAAATGTCTTCAATAAAATTATGGTAGAAAACTTCCCTAAACTAAAGAGAAAGATGCCCATGAACATACAAGAAGCCTACAGAACTCCAAACAGACAGGACCAGAACGGACATACCTCCCTTCACATAATAATCAAAACACTAAATGTATTAAACAAAGAAAGAGTAATAAAATCAGTAAGAGAAAAAGGCCAAGTAACATATAAAAGAAGAACTATCAGAATTACACCAGACTTCTTACCAGAGATCATGAATGCTAGAATATCCTGGACAGATCACATACAGACTCTAAGAGAACACAAATGCCAGCCCAGACTCCTATAGCCAACAAAACTCTCAATCAGCATAGATGGAGAAACCAAGATATTCCATGATAAGTCCAAATTTACACAATATATTTCCACAAACACAGCCCTAAAGGATAGTAGGTGGAAATGGCCAATACAAGGAGGGAAACTAAACCATGAAAAAAAGCAAAAAGTAACCTTCTTTCATCAAATCCAAAAGAAGATAACCACTCAAACATAAAAATAACATCAAAAATAACAGGAAGCAATATTCATTGTTCCTTAATATCTCTTAACATCAATGGACTCAATTCCCCAATAAAAAGACATAGACTAACAGACTGGCTATGTAAACAGGATCTAGCATTTTGCTGCATACAGGAAATGCACCTCAGTGTCAGAGACAAACACTACCTCAGAGTAAAAGGCTGAAAAACAATTTTACAAGCACATGGTTCCAGAAAATAAGCTGGACTAGCCATTCTAATATCTGATAAAATTGACTTTCAACCTAAAGTCATCAAAAAAGACATGGAAGGACACTTCATACAGGTCAAAGGAAATATCCACCAAGAAGAAATGTCAATTCTGAACATCTATGCTACAAATGGAAGGGCACCCTCATTCATAAAAGAAACTTTACAAAATCTCAAAGCACACATTGCACCTCACACAATAATTGTGGGTGACTTCAACACTCCAATCTCTACAATGGATTAATCAGGAAAACAGAAAATAAACAGGGACACAGTAAAACTAATTGAAGCTTTAGACCAAGTGGATTTAACAAATACACACACATCCACACACACACACACACACACACACACACACACACACACATACACACACACACACACACACACACACACATATATATATATATATATACATATATATATATATATATATATATATATATATATATATATATACAGAGAGAGAGAGAGAGAGAGAGAGATCATTTTATCCTAAAGAAAAAGAATATACCTTCTTCCCAGCACCTCATGGTACCTTCTCCAAAATCAACCATATAATTGGTCACAAAACAGACCTCAACAGATATAAGAAGATCAAACTAATTCCATGCTTCCTATCAGATCACTATGAAGTAAAGGTGGTCTTCAATATCAACAAAAACGACAGAAAGCCCACATACACATGGAAACTGAACAATGCTGTACTCAATGATACCTTGGTCACAAAAGAAATAAAGAAAGAAATCAAAGACATTTTAGAACTTAATGAAAATGAAGGTACAACATACCCTAACTTATGGGACACAATGAAAGCAGTGCTAAGAGGAAAATTCATAGCCCTGATTGCCTCCAAAAAGAAACTGGTGTGAGAATACATAAGCAGATTAATGGCACACCCAAAAGCCCTGGAACAAAAAGAAGCTAATACACCCAAGAGGAGTAGATTGCAGGAAATCATCAAACTCAGAGCTGAAACCAATCAAGTAGAAACAAATAAAACCATACAAAGAATCAACAAAACCAGGAGCTGGTTCTTTATGAAAATCAACAAGATAGATAGACCCTTAGCCAAACTAAACAGAGGGCCCAGAGACAGTATCCAAATTAACAAAATCAGAAATGAAAAGGGAGATATAACAACAGAAACTGAGGAAATTCAAAAAATCATCAGATCCTACTACAAAAGCCTGTATTCAACAAAACTGGAAAATCTGGAGGAAATGGACAATTTCCTAGACAGATACCAAATAGCAAAATTAAATCAAGATCAATTAGACCATGTAAACAGTCCTATAACCCCTAAAGAAATATAAATGGTCAGTGAAAGTCTTCCAACCAAAAAAAAAAAAACAACAACACACAGGACCAGATGGTTTTAATGCAGAATTCTATCAGACCTTCAAAGATGACCTAACACCAATACTCTTCAAACTATTCCATAAAATAGAAACAGAAGGAACACTACCCAACTTGTTCTATGAAGCCACAATTATGCTGATACCAAACCCACACAAAGAGCCAATGAAGAAAGAGAATTTCAGACCAATTTCTCTTATGAGTATTGATATAAAAATACTCAATAAAATCCAACGGAATCCAAGAACACATCATAAAGATCATTCACCATGATCAAGTAGGCTTCATACCTGGGATGCAGGGATGGTCCAATACAGGGAAATCCATCAAGGTAATCCACTACATAAACAATCTCGAAGAAAAAAAAACACATCGTCATTTCATTAGATGCTGAGAAAGCATTTGACAAAATTCAGTATCCTTTCATGCTAAAAGTCTTGGAAAGATCAGGAATTCAAGGCTCATATATAAACATAGTAAAAGCAATATACAGCAAACCAGTAGCCAATATCAAACTAAATGGAGAGAAACTTGAAACAATCACACTAAAATCTGAGACTAGACAAGGCTGCCCTCTCTCTCCATATCTTTTCAATATAATACTTGAAGTTCTAGCTAGAACAATTAGACAACATAAGGAGGTCAAAGGAATACAAATTGGAAAGGAAGAAGTCAAATTATCACTATTTGCAGGAGATAAGATAGTATACTTAAGTGACCCCCCCCCCAAAAAAAAAACTCCACCAGAGAGCTCCTACAGCTGATAAACAACTTCAGCAAAGTGGCTTGATATAAAATCAATTCAAGCAAGTCAGTAGCCTTCCTATACTCAAAGGATAAGCAGGCTGAGAAAGAAATTAGGGAAATGACATCCTTCATAATAGCCACAAACAATATAAAGTATCTTGGTGTGACTCTAACCAAACAAGTGAAAGATCTGTATGACAAGAACTTCAAGTCTCTGAAGAAGGAAATCGAAGAAGACCTCAGAAAATGGAAAAAAATCTTCCATGCTCGTGGATTGGCATGATTAATATAGTAAAAATGGCGATCTTGCCGAAAGCAATCTACAGATTCAATGCAATCGTGATTAAATTTCCAACTCAGTTCTTCATAAAGCTAGAAAGAGTAATTTGCAAATTCATCTGGAATAACAATAACAACAACAAATATAAACAAAAACCCAGTGTAGTGATTACTATTGTGAACAATAAAAGAGATTCTGGCAGAATCACCATCCCTGACCTCAAGCTGTACTACAGGGCAATAGTGATAAAAACTGCTTGGCATTATTTTTTATCTTCCAGTGACAGGCAGGAAGATCAATGAAATAAAATTGAAGACCCAGAAATGAACCCACACACCTATAGTCACTTGATCTTTGAAAAAGGAGCTAAAATCATCCAGTGGATTAAAAAAAGCATTTTTCAAAATTGTGCTGGTTCAACTGATGGTTAGCACGAAGAAGAAGAATGCAAATCAATCCATTCTTATCTCCTTGTACAAAGCTCAAATCCATGTGGATCATGTACCGCCACATCAAACCAGATACACCGAAACTAATAGAAATGAAAGTGAGGGAGATCTTCGAGCACTTGGGCACAGGGAAACAGTTCCTGAACAGAATGCCAGTAGCTTATGTTCAAAGATTAAGAATTCACAAATGAGCCCTCATAAAACTGCAAAATATCTGTAAGGCAAAGGACACTGTCTATAGGGGAAAAAAAACAGCAACCAACAGACTGGGAAAAGATCTTTACCAATCCAACATCTGATAGAGGACTAATATCCAGTATATACAAAGAAATCAAGAAGTTAGACTCCAGAGAACCAAATAACCTTATTTAAAAATGAGGTACAGAGCTAAACAGAGAATTATATAATGAGGCATGAATTGTTGAGAAGCTCCTAAAGAAATGTTCAACATCCTTAGTCATCAGAGAAATATAAATCAAAACAACCTTGAGATTCTTCCTCACACCAATCAGAATGGCTTAGATCTAAAACTCAAGTGACAGAAAATGCTGCCTAGGATGTGGAGAAAGAGGAACACTCCTCCACTGCTGGTGGGACTGCAAGCTGGTAAAACCACTCTAGAAATCAGAAGGATGGTTCCTCGTAAAATTGGACATAACACTACTTGAGAATGCAGCTATACCACTCCTGAGCATATACCCAGAAGATGCTCCAACATGTAAGAAGGACACATGCTCCACTATGTTCATAGCAGCCTTATTTATAATTGTCAGAAGCTGGGAAGAACCCAGATGTCCCTCAACAGAGGAATGGATACAGAAAACGTGTATTTACAGTTTACACTCAGCTATTAAAAACAATGAATGCATAAAATTCGTAGGCAAATGAATGGAACTAGAAAAAATCATCTTGAGTGAGGTAACCCAATCACAAAAGAACACTCATAGTATTCACTCACTGATAAGTGGATATTAGCCCAGAAGCTCAGTATACCCAAGATATAATTCACAGACCACATGAAGCTCAAGAAGAAGGAAGAACAAAGTTTGGATACTTTATTCCTTCTCTGAAGGGGGAACAAAATAACCATAGGAGAAAATACAGAGACAAAGTGTAAAGCAGAGACTGAGGGAAAGGCAATCCAGTGACTGCCTCACCTGGAGATCCATCCCATATAGTTACCAAACCTAGACACTACTGTGGATGCCAACAAGTGCTTGCTGACATGAGCCTGATTTACCTGTCTCTTGAGAGGCCCTGCCAGTGCTTGACAAATACAGAGGGGGATGCTCTCAGCCAATCATTGAACTAAGCACATGGCCCCTAATGGTGGAACTAGAGAAAGGAAAAGAGCTGAATGGGCTTACAGCCCCATAGTATTAAAAACCATATGAACAAACCAGTAACCTCAGAACTCCTAGGGATTTAATCACCAATCAAAGAGTACACGTGGAGGGACCCATGGCTCCAACTGCATATGTAGTAGAGCATGACCTTGTCTGACATCAATGAGAGATTAGGCCCTTGGTCCTGTGAAGATTCGATGCCCCAGTGTAGAGGAATGCCAGGACAGGGAAGTAGGAGTGGGTGAGTTAGCGAGCCGGGGGAGGGGGGAAGGGATAGGAGGGTTTTGGAGGGGAAAGAACAAAAGGGATAACATTGAAATGCAAATAATAAAAATATCTAATTTTTTCTAAAAATGTAAACCCATCAAGGCAAATAAGAAAACTTTCAGCGAGGATGTGGGGAAAGAGGAACACTGAACCGTTGCTGGTTGGACTGCAAACTGGTAAAACCACTCTGGCAATCATTCTGGAGTTTCCTCAGAATCTTGGAAATAGATCATCCAAAAGACCTATATCACTCTTGGGCATATACCCAAAAGATATACCACCATGCCACAGGGACTATACCACTATTGAATATATACCCAAAAGATGCCCCACCATGCCACAGGGGTACACCTTCCACTAGATTCATAGAGGCCTTATTTGTGATAGCCAGAAGCTGGCAACAATCCAGATGTCCCCCAACAGAAGAATGGATACATAATACATGGTTCATTTACAGAATGGAATACTACTCATCTATTAAGAATGAGGGCTATAGGACGGTTTAGATGGTCTATTTGATCCTGATTTAATTTTGGTATTTGGTATCTGTCAAGGAAATTGTCCATTTCCTCGAGATTTTCTAGTTGTGTTGAATACAGGTTTTTGTAGTAGGATCTGATGATTTTTTTGAATTTCCTCAGTTTCTGTTGTTATCTCTCCCTTTTTGTTTCTGATTTTATTAATTTGGATACTGTCTCTGTGCCCTCTGGTTAGTCTGGCTAAGGGCTTATCTATCTTGTTGATTTTCTCAAAGAACCAACTCCTCGTTTTGTGGATTCTTTGTATGGTTTTATTTGTTTCTACTTGATTGATTTCAGCCCTGAGTTTGATGACTTCCTGCCTTCTACTCCTCTTTGGTGTATTTGCTTCTTTTTGTTCCAGGGCTTTCAGGTGTGCCATTAAGCTGTTAGTGTATGCTGTCTCCCGTTTCTTTTTGGCGGCACTCATGGCTATGAATTTTCCTCTTAGCACCGCTTTCATTGTGTCCCATAAATTAGGGTGTGTTGTGCCTTCATTTTCATTAAATTTCAAAAAGTCTTTGATTTCTTTCTTTATTTCCACCTTGACCAAGTTATCATTGAGTAGAGCATTGTTCAGCCTCCATGTGTATGTGGGTTTTCTGTTGTTTTTGTTGTCATTGAAGACCGCCCTTATTCCATAGTGATCTGATAGGAAGCATGGGATTAGTTCTATCTTCTTATATCTGTTGAGGTCTGATTTGTGACCAATTATATGGTCAATTTTGGAGAAGGTACCATGAGGGGCGGGGAAGAAGGTGTATTCTTTAGCTCTAGGATGAAATGTTCTATATATATCTGTTAGTTCCATTTGGGCAAGGCTTCAATTAGATTCACTGTGTCCCTGTTTAGTTTCTCCTTTCCTGAATGATCCATTTCAGAGAGCGGGGTGTTGAAGTCACCCACTATTATTGTGTGAGGTGCAATGTGTGCTTTGAGCTTTATGGCTGATGTTCATCATCCTTAGTCATTAGGGAAATGCAAATCAAAACAACCCTGAGATTCCATCTCACACCAGTCAGAATGGCTAAGATCAAAAACACAGGAGACAGCAGTTGTTGGTGTGGAGAAAGAGGAACACTCCTCCACTGCTGGTGGAATTGCAAGCTGGTACAACCACTCTGGAAAGCAGTCTGGCGGTTCCTCAGAAAACTGGGCATGACACTCCCGGAGGATCCGGCTATACCACTCCTGGGCATATACCCAGAGGCTTTACCTGCATGCAATAAGGACACATGCTCCACTATGTTCATAGCAGCCTTATTTATAATAGCCAGAAGCTGGAAAGAACCCAGATGTCCCTCAACGGAGGAATGGATTCAGATGTGGTATATTTACACAATGGAATACTACCCTGCAATTAAAAACAATGAACTCACGAAATTCCTAGGCAAATGGTCAGAACTTGAAAATATCATCCTTAGTGAGGTAACCCAATCACAAAAGAACATACATGGTATGCAGTCACTGATAAGGCGATATTAACCCAGAATCTCGGAATACCCTAGACACAATTCGCATATCAATAGATTTCCAAGAAGATGGAAGGAGAGACTCCTGGTCCTGGAAAGACTGGATGTAGGGGAATGCCAGGACAGAGAAGTGAGAGGGGGTTGAATGGGGAAAAGAGGGAGGGAAGGGGGCTTATGGGAC
Source organism: Tokudaia tokunoshimensis (assembly GCA_036184795.1). Lineage (NCBI taxonomy): Eukaryota > Metazoa > Chordata > Mammalia > Rodentia > Muridae > Tokudaia > Tokudaia tokunoshimensis. The sequence continues at coordinate 108,794,167 of BTHU01000023.1, forward strand.
TTTCGGGGAGGGAGGAAACGGGAAAGGAGAAATGATTTTGAATGTAAATAAAAAACTTAGAAAATAAAATAAAATTCAAAAAAAATAAGAACACAGAAGCAAAAAAAAAAAAAATGAGGGCATCCTGAGTTTTGCAGGCAAATGGATGGAACTACAAAATATTATCCCGAATGAAGTAACTCAGACCCAAAGGACATGCATGATATGTACTCACTAATAAGTGGATATTAACCAAAAAAGTACAGAATATCCAGGATACAATCCACAGAACTCAAGAAGGTTAACATGCTGAAGGTTCTAAGGGAGGATGCCTCAATCCCACTTGGGAAGGAGAAGAAAACAATCACAGGGATGTGGAGGACAAATGTTAGAAAGGTGACAGTAGAGGAAGAAGGGAACATGATCATTTATTGGGTGGGGAAAAGGACTGAAGGACTGAGGGCCAGCAGAAGGAATCGAAAGAGGCAATCTCAGGAAGTAGAAGGTTGGGGAACATCTAGAATGTATCAGAGATCTGAGAGGTGAGATACTCTCAATTCTCAAAAGAAGGGACCTTAGATGAAATGCCCTATAGTTGGGGGAGGGAACTTGTAGAGTCCACCTCCAGAAGAAGAATAACAGGGCACTAAGTGGAGGGATGGGATTGCCATCTCACAGTCAAAACTCTTGATAGAATTTTTACTGTCTGAAAGAACTGCAGGGACAAAAATGGAGAAGAGCCTAAGGAAAAGGAGCTTCCAGTGACAGGCCCAAATTGAGATCCATCACAGGTGGAGGCCCCAAGGCCTCTGTACTGTGCTATGTTGTGCTTACAAAACAGGGCCTATTATAACTGTTCTCTGAAATGCCCAACAAGCAGGTGAAAGAGTCAGATGCAGATATTTATACCCAACCAATGGACAGAAGCTGATACACCCTATGGTTGAATTAGGGAAAAGCTGGAAGAACCTGAGTAGGAGAGCGACCCTGTAGTAGTAGCAGAAGTCTCAACTAACCTGGACCCCAGGGATCTCTCAGACACTGGAACACCAACCAGGAAGCATACACTAGTTCTGGTCTGGGGCCCCCAAAACATATACAGCAGAGGACCGCCTGGTACAGACTCAGTCAGAGATGAGGTACACATAACCCTCAGAAGACTTACAGTTCCAGGAAGTGGAGAGGTCTGGTGGGGTGGCATTCTCTTGAGGATGGGGATAGGAGGTGTTGGATGTGGAACATTCAGAGAATGGACCAGGAAGGGTATAAAGTCTGGAGTGTGAAAACAGATTAACACAAATGTGAAAGGTCACAGATGTCTATAATTCCAGTTCCGTGGGATCTAACACCCTATTTTGCCCTCATGGAGATCTGCATGAATTGGGGCATAGACATACATGCAGACATTACATCTATATACATAACATAAGGAAAAAATTAGTTTAAATCAGACAAATTCTGTTGATGTGTCCTCAAAGTTCACTGATACTTTCTTTGTCCTTTTCATTCTGGACAATACCATTCACCAATGTTCTTTTTCCCTTAAAAATTCCCTCCTTGATAACTTTATGCACACACATATAAGACATATTCTTTTATCATATAAACTTCCTATTGCCCGTCTGTCTTAGTTATTGTCCTTCTACTGTGAAGAGATATCATGACCAGTGTAACTTATAAAGGAATTGGGTGATTATGGTTTCAAAAGTTAGAGGATGGATGAGCATAGTTTCAAGGACCAAGGCAGCAGGGACACATTATTTGACTTATGTACTTTCAAGTCTTCAAAACCTACCTAGCATAGGTTACATATCTTCATAGGTGTCAGAGGTAGGGCTTTGTGAGGTCTCAGACACTCCTTAGCTGCCATTGGGTAGGGAGAACTTTGTTGGCCAATCAAGGCTGAGGGTGTGGTCCACCATTGTTCTGACAGGGAGATAAGCAGGGTGCTCAAAGCTCTGGGGCCCGTTGGTGGAAGAGCCCCACTATGGCACATAGAACCAAGAAAGTCCTTAAGACTCCTGATCAAGGAGATCTAAGCAAAAGAAACACAAAGCTTCCAGTCACCATCACCGGACAGTCGTTTACAAACAAGATCCTGTGTGCCACGTTTTGCAAAAATTGTGTAAAGGTAAGAGGTCCCAAGTTAAGATCAATGTTTACCTTCTGTGGCCATGCCTTCCCCTGAGACTTTCTCAGGCCTGCTATAAATTTCTCATCTACCTCTGCCCTTTTCGAGAATTTCCATCCACATTTTATCTATCTTCGTCCCAAACCAGTGTCCTTGTGACTTTAGTATGTGGTTATTTCAGATAACAAGAAAGGGGAAGAAAAGTCATCGATCGGCAAATGGGACAAAAGGGAAAAAATGATCCGGACAAGAATTCAAATAGAAATTACTGAACTTTCTTGGGAGTTAATCATCCCAGACCAAATGAACGACAACATCAACGTCCCATGATCATAAGTTCCACCGTGCCCTGAAATCGCCCCAGTTCCTGATAAAGACCAGGCCAGCTCCTAGGCCCCAAATGGGTCCAAAGACCTAAGAAACATCAATGAATGGGTCTGGAGAGCTGAGTCATGGTCGTGAGGTCAAGTGCTAAATTTACCACTTTACGCTTGAGAGGTGGTGACAATAAAATCAATTAAATGTTGAAATATGTGTGTCACTCTCAGTCTCTGATGGTGTAGCAGCAGTGGGGTGGGGGTGGAGGATGGAAGACTGAGTAGTGGATAAGAAGGAACATTGGTTTCTACAATGTTGGGAGTGGGATAAACAGTCCCCTGGTAGGCAGACACAGGAGGGTCAGAACTAAGCTGGCATAAAAGACCCCTGAGGCTTTATTTCACAGGGAGATAGGAAAACCCAGGGTCTTCCTATATAACACCAGCTAGGGCTGCATTATGATTTCAGAGGATTATAACGATATGAAATGAGGTGTGGGTGGCAGTCTAGCCCCAACTTAGGCAGTGCATCAACTTTAGGATACCTGCCTCCTTGAGGTGCTTCTTACAGTCCTCTTTATGACCTCATCTACTAAGACCTTTAGATGGGCCAAAGACTTTACCCCCATTAAAAGGCAGCAGTGTATAATAACAAAGACATGCCTGATGCCTGAAAACTGTGAGTGCGACACTGATTTAATCTACCTCTTCAGAAATTGGGGGAGGAGTAAGACAGAGAGGAGGGGACTGTCCTGTCAAACAGTGCTGGCCACGAAGCAGGTAGGAATGTCTACAGCGTTTTTTAAAACAACTGTGCCTTTCCAGATAGCTTTACTCTGTATTTTCTAACACTTTTTTAATTCCTCCATGAGGTATCCTGACACAGATTTATGGAAGAATTATTTGTAAAAGAGTAAAGAGGGGCTGGAGAGATGACTCGGTTGATTCCTCAAGAACATGAGGGACCTGAGTTTGATCCCTAGAACTCACATTAAAAAAAAAATACCTCATCATCTGGGCATGGTGGCCTGTGCTTTTAAACTCAGCACTCAGCACTCAAGTGACAGAGACAGGCAGATCACTATGAGGCTATATAGTAAGACTCTGTATCAAAAAATAAAGTTTAAAAATCTATGTGTGATGTTGAAAACTTTTATTTACTGCACTGAGGATGTTGAGAAGGGAGGATCATTGGCACTTGTTGTCCAGTTAGCCCACCCTAATTGGTAAGTCCCAGGTAAGTGAGAGGCCTTGGGTTTTGTTGTTGTTGTTCTGTTGTTCTTTTGTTTGTGTTTTTTTAAGGTGTACAGCACCTGAGAATCTACAGACAAAATTGTCCTTTCTCTCTCTGTCTCTCTGTCTCTCTCTCTCTGTCTCTCTCTGTCTCTGTCTCTCTCTGTCTCTGTCTCTCTCTTCTCTCTGTCTCTCTGTCTCTCTGTCTCTCTCTCTCTCTCTCTCTCTCTCTCTCTCTCTCTCTCTCACACACACACACACACACACACACACGTATACAGACCTATCCTTCATGCATCCATCCATCCTCACAAAGACACATGCATATATACACACACACAGAAACAAAAAAAATGCAAACACATTAAATTTGTACATTTTGTTGTTTTTTACATATGCAAATGCCTATGTAGTCATCACTATGAGAATGAGTATACTCACAACTCACTACAATTTTCTTAGTTTGGAGTTCCTCCTTTTTTCATGTGGCTCTGAGTTTGGGAGGAAAGAGGTTGAGGTTGGGTAGCTCCATTTTGTTGCCCTCTACCAAGGTTCTTTAAATGTTTTAATTTTATCTATTCTTTGAGAATTTCATATGTATACAATATATTTTAAACATATCCACCCCTATACCTCCTAACTTTCCTAGACACACCTCTGGTTCCCTCTCTACTTCCAGAACTCTTATTTTTTTCATTTATACCTCTCAGAGATAAGTATTGCCAATATGTGTATGAGTGTAAGGCCATCCAACAAAGTAGGGGCAAACTACAAGAGAAAGAATCACTCTGTCCATTCTCCTATAACCATCAACTGCCAATACCTTTTAGCTGCAAACTGGGTTTCAAGATCCCCTCTTCTTTGTATGCTAGAATGCTAACTGGATTGATCTCCTGCCAGTCTTGTATAGACAGGCACAACTGCTGTGAGTTCATGAGTGACATGGTCTCGTTCTCTCCAGAAGAAACTACTGTGCTCTGGTCCTCCTTGATGTCTAGTTCTTACAGTCTTTCTGCCACCTCTTAATCTTCCCTGAGCCTTAAGGGTAGGGGAGAGATATAGATGCTCCATTTGGGGCTGATCACTCCACTGTCACCTATTCTCTGTATTTTTAGTAGCTGTGAGTCTCAGTGTAGACTGCTGTGCATTCCAAGAACCTTCTCTGCTGAGGATTGAAATCTGCATTAATATATGGATATAAAGTTGAGTATTTTTAATTTTACTTTTGTTACCTGTGTGTGTGTGTGTGTGTGTGTGTGTGTGTGTATGTGTGTGTGTGTGTGTGTGTGTGTGTGTGTGTGTATGTATTCATGCACATGCATCCACGAAGACCTTAGGAGTTAATACTTTCCTATTATGACAGTTCCAGGAATTTAATTTAGGGTCGACTTGAAAGCAAGTACCTTTATCTATGGACACATTTCAATTGATTTATATATTTAGAAGGGAGTTTGAAATTTTGTTAGTTTAACACAATAAGAGTAGTAGGGAATAAGACCTTTCATTGAGATGTGACCTTCCCAGCTATTAGTTCTTGGCCAGATTTTCAGTGCCAGTTATGAGTTCTTTTCTGTGAAGTGGCCTTAAATACAATAAAAAAAATACTGCATTCGAAGCAACTAGGGGAGAAAAGTCATCCTAAGCCTTACCCTGCTGTGAATCCTGCAAGCTCCAATAATAATAAGGTGGCTAAATATGCCCAGTGTCACAACAACAGCAGATAAGTTAAAGGCTTTTACAGTGCTATGGCACTAGTAATGGCATCGCATGCTGGACATGAGATCAAGATTGGGGATTGGGTGAAACTCACAAGTCAAGAGATAAGAAACTGGGAATAGTTCAGAATTTTTCTGTTAGAAAGCACACTACCAAGACACCATAAGAGGCAAGCTTGAACTTTGGTGTTCATGTACTCATCACCCCCTCTTAGAAACCAATCTTTTGAAGAACATGTCCTGTATCTTTAAGCAGGTGATATTATGGACTGAACCTAAGAGGTTAATGTGACGAACTACACTCAGGTGTGCCCTGGAACCAATTCCTTAAATGAGGTGTTTGTCTCAGATGGCTCAAGGCTGTTTCAAGCTGACAATTAAAACTAGAAAAAAAATAAAGTATGCACCCTTTTATATCTTGTCTCTTAGCTCCATTTTCTCACCCCAGGTTGGGTGGTCCCCAGATGGCCCTACATTCAGTCTGTGCTCCATTTTTTGTCCTTGCCGTTCCTTTAGACAGGAACATTTCTGGGTTAAAATCTTTGAGATGAGTGTGTAGCCCCATCCCTCAACTGGGGGCTAATGTCTATCTATTCGATATGGTCTCTACAGGTTTTATCTCTCCTTTGTTGGGTATTTCAGCTAAAAATCATTCCCATTGGATCCTGGGAGCCTCTTGTTGCCCTGGCACCTGGGACATTCCAGTGGCCATTCCCAGTTCCTCATCCCCTCACTGCTACATATTTTTATTCAATTTTTTGACCCTCTAGACTTCTCTCCAATCCCCTGCAGTACCTGATCCTGACCCCTCGTTTTTCCTTCTCGCTCCCCTCTTTCTCCCATGTCTCCCTGCCTCTACTTCCTGAGGTCATCCTTTCCCCCTTCTCTGCAGGACTGAAGCATCCATATCCTGGTCTTCATTCCTCATAAGCTCCATATGATCTGTGGGTTGAATCCTTGGCATTATGAGCTTTGGGGCTATTGTCCACTTATCAGTGAATGCATATCATATGTGTTCTTTTGTGACCGAGTTACCTCACTCAGGATATTTTCAAGTTCCATCCATTTGCCTAAGAATTTCATGAAGTCGTTTTTTAATAGCTGAGTAATATTCCATTGTGTAAATACACCACATTTTCTGTATCCATTCCTCTTTTGTAGGTCATCTGGGTTCTTTCCAGCTTCTGGCTATTATAAATAAGGCTGCTACGAACATAGTGGAGCATGTGTCCTTATTGCATGCAGGTAAGGCCTCTGGGTATATGCCCAGGAGTGGTACAGCCGGATCCTCCGGGAGTGTAATGCCCAGTTTTCTGAGGAACTGCCAGACTGATTTCCAGAGTGGTTGTACCATCTTGCAATCCCACCAGCAATGGAGGAGTGTTCCTCTTTCTCCACATCCTCGCCACCAACTTCTGTCTCCTGTGTTTTTGATCTTAGCCATTCTGACTGATATGAGGTGCAAAATCTTTTTAATAAGTTTAAAATTTCTCAACTGTGTCTTACTATAAAAATCAAAAATGTTAAATACTCTCTTATTTCAAGAAGAAAGAAACAGGCATGGTCGCAATCAGATCAAAGGAAAAGCAAACTCCCTGCAGTGTAAGTAAGGCAAAGCTCCATGTCTGGGAGTCTCTCATGATCTTCTGTGTTTCTTCAAGGATTGTGATCACTTCTGACTCCACCCACTACAGCATACACATCTTGTCTTCTAGGCTCTTCCTACCATCACTCCTCCATAGTTGCTATTCTTAGTGGTTATTCCATGGTACTGGCATTTCCAATACACTGGGTTCTTCTTCTGTAACTGAACTGAATTTTCACCAGTAATTTCTGACAGATCCTGCCACATAGTATTAAGCCTTGGTTGATCTCCATGACTGCTTCAAACTTTCAAAACAAAATCAGCACTATCTGGGTAACTATTACATTACCAATTGCAGCTACCAGCACAAGGAACAACTGTGGCCATATCTGGAGCACAGCTTCTGTGTGGTGACTCTCAGGAAACACTTCCCAGAGGCATTCATCTCAACAATGATGCTCTCTTCTTGATTTCCACTAAAGTTTCAGTTCTAGCTTACCAGCATCAAATATCACAACAAAGCAAAGGTTCACTTTAGAAGTTGTGGTATCTTTTTAATAATAGCTGATTCTTCACCTCTAGCTAACCAGAACCATATAATCTTAATTCAAAATAACAAATTATTCCAAGAGAGTCTTTAAACTTCCCCATGAAACTTCATAAGCCAGGCCCTTATTGTATCGATCACATCAGATATTTTCATCTTCCGAGCTCCTACAGAAAAGTCCACTAATTTCTTCACTCTCAGTGGCTTTTCTAGTCAATGTAGGCCAAGTCCCTTAATAATCCTCCCCCAAAACACAGGTCAGTTCTTGCATAGCAATATCCCACTGCTGGTATCAAATTTATCTTAGTTTGTGTTATTTTTACTGTCTTAAATCACCATAACAAATATAATGGGTTTTTTTTTTGTTTGTTTGTTTTACTTATACTTCCACATCATTAAAGGAAGTCAGATTAGGAACTTGAACTTGAGTCAAGCAATAATGCAGAGGCCATGGAGGGATGCTGCTTAGTGACTTTCTCCCTGTTGCTTTCTCAACTTGCTTTTTTTTTCTTTTCTCTTTTTTTTTAACTTTTTATTGCTTTTTTGTTTTTGTGAATTACACCTCATGGACCCAACTTCCATTCATTTCTTCCACCACTCATATCCTCCCTCCACCCTTGCAACCTTCCTGAAACAGAAAAAAAATCTCATAGTAGACTCTACTATGTTACATTTTTTTGCCACAGTAAACCCTTTTGTCCACACTTCTTTTCTTGCAAATGTTCATTGCAATGGCTTGTTGGTCTGGTATGAGTCCTCTGGTTTCTGTTACTCTATTGATAATGGATCGTCACTGGGACTCCTCTTAGATATCCTACTATTGCCCAGAGTCATGGAGATCCTGTAGTTCTGCCTCTATAGGACAAGTTCCTTCATAAATTCCAGAAGTTTGTGATGGGGTAAATGTTGGGTTGGGCCAATTCAAACTCTGAATCTGAGTTTGAAAGGTATCTTAGCTGCTCACCTCACCTGCTTTAATGTCCTGCAGGTAAGCTCACCAACAGCCCCTTTTCCAAGGCCAGCTCTACTCTGCTGCCCAGAAGAGGTGCAGGGTTACTCTTACAAGTGTTGAATCCAGCAAGGGATATGGCCAGTTTTACCAAAGGTCTCTAATAGATGTCTAGAGAGGAAGGAGGGAAGAACAGTCTCTCTCCTTGCTCCCATGTCATTGCTGATCAGACAAGAGGCAGGGCCAGCTATCCCATACAGATGATCTTGGGTCTGGCTCAATCACAAACCCCATAACCAGTCAATCTGCTTTCTTATAGAACCTAGATCTACCCTCTAAGGGATGAACCTACCCACAATAACTGGGCTCAACTTCATGAATCACTAATTAAGAAAACATATTGCAGCGCTGCCCAATATTATGAAGACATTTTCTTTATTGAGGTTCCTTCCTCTTGGATGACTTTAGCTTTATTTAGCTGATATAAAACTATCCAGCACACTAACTGAATATTTTATAGTTCGCAGATGTATGAAGATCACAGAAGTTATTTTTCCTTAAAGAATGTAAGTTCATAATAAAATGAAATATTCATATCATATTTATATGGAAGCAATATATTCATCTATATAAAATGAAACAAAGCACATGCATAGATAATTATGTAATAATCACTACTGAAGAGACAACATGTATCTGATATATTTTACCATTTATTTTCATAGTTTCAAAAAGTAGGAAAAGAAGCTACTGTTTTCATACTTTCATACTTTACCCAAATTCTGAAAGACAAAGAAAATTTTAGAAATTTCAGAGGAAGTTACTACGAGAGATGTGATATAATGCTAGTTTAATATAACATTCAATGAGATAATAAAATTTTTGACACTTGGTTACTGAAGTGTTCAGAATCCGAGAAATTGGGCTGTTAAAGTCAAAAGTCTTGATGAGGTAATTCTTTAATTGATTTAGTATTTGAAGTATATCTGGCATGGTAGCAAGATACCTAGTGTGTGGCTAAATAATGTGATTTGGCCAAGGTTCAGGAAGATTTCTTTCTATAAAATGAAAGCATGAACACATGCACAGTTAATCTATGAAATAACCTCATGAAATAAAATGTTTCATATAATCATCATGAAGTAAACTTCATGAGATTAATATGTCATACCTGGAAAATCTTCATGGACACTCGGATCTTGATATGGTCTAGTTTTGCTTGTAAAATTGCTAACCATATTTCTCTTTTTAGATGTTGATGATAAGAATTTTCATATAATATTCCTGTTTCTCTCCTTTCATATTTTATTTTCTACCTCCCACCTTACACTCCACAAGGCTGCTTATTTTAATTCATTCTCTTGGCCCTCTGGGTTTCTCTCTTGTTGCTCCCATCCCTTACCTGATCCTGTTCCCCCTTTTGCCTCCCCATCCACTTTCTTGCCCAAATTCCTCCCTCCCTCTGCCTCCTATGATTATTTTCTTCTCCCTACTAAGTGGGGTTGAAGCATTCTCATTTGGCCTTTCTGTTTGTTAAAGTTCTTAAATTCTGTAGGCTATATCCTAGGTATTCAGTACTTCTTGGCTAATATCCACTTATTAGGGAACACATAATATGGATGTACTTTTGGTTCTGGGTTACCTCACTAAGTATGACATTTTCTAGTTCCATCTATTTGCCTGCAAAATTCATGAAGTCATCATTTTTAATAGCTGAATAGTATTCCATTTTCTAAATTAACTACATTACCTGTATCCATTATTCATTTGAGGAAAATCTGGGTTATTTCTACCTTGTGGCTGTTACAAATAAGGCCACTATGAATATTGTGGAACACGTATCCCTATGGTATGGTGGGGCATCTTTTGGGTATATGCCTTATAGTGGTATAACTGCGTCTTCAGGTATGTTTATTTCCAATTTTCTAAGTAACCTCCAGATTGAATTCCAGAATGGTTTTACCAGTTTGCAATTGCACCAACAAAGGAGGAGAGTTTCTCTTTCTCTATATCCTTGTCAGCATGTGCTGTCACCTGAGTTTGTTATCTTAGCCATACTGACTGGTGTAAGGTAGAATATCAGGGTCATTTTGATTTGCATTTCCCTGAAGAACAAGGACTTTAAACATTTCTTTAAGTGCTTCTCTGCCATTCGAGATTCTTCTGTTGTCAATTCTTTGTTTATCTCTGTACCCCATTTTTAATTGGGTTATATGTTTTTTGGATGTTAACTTCTTGGGTTCTTTATATTGATCTATGTCAAAGAAGCCAAAAATATACAATGGAAAATAGAAAGCATCTTCAATAAATGGTGCTGGTCTAACTGCCTGTCTCTATATAGAAAAATGAAAATTGATCCATATTTATCAACTTGTATAAAGCTCAAGTCCATGTGAATCAAGAACCTCAACATAAAACCAGATACACTGAATCAAATAGAAGAGAAAACAGGAAAGATCCCTTAACTCATTGGCACAGGGGAAAATTTCCTGAACAGAACACTAGTGGTTCAGAATCTATGAACATAAATTGATAAATGGGACCTCATGAAACTGAAAAGATTCTGTAAGGCAAATAGCAGTCAATAGGACAAATCAGCAACCCACAGATGGGAGAATAGATTTTAAGTAGAGTTTGATAGCAATTATTGAAGGAAACATAGAATGGTTTTGATATTATTAAAGAATTAAATGATCAACACTCCATTGGTCACAAAAAGTATAGACATCGATACTGGTAGATTTAATTAGATTTTGAAAAGGTACACGACCAGAAAGAAACATTAATGTATGTCACTATTTTTTAAATTATAAATCACTTCAATCTGTTTAATCAAAAGTAATATATTAAAATAGCATATAATAAAATAGTTGTTAGTAAAATTAGTAGACAGTTTTATATCATAGCTCCATCATGGCTATTTTGAGTCTACATATATACATGGAAATTAGTGGTATCTTTACACATGTGCACACACACACACACATACACATATACACATGGGATAGGGGAGATTTATAAAAGATACATTTCTACTTATGTTGTAAATTTTATATACTTACATTGATTTTGAGGCTGAGTTGTACAAATGTACCACATATTATGAATCCATTCCTCTTTTGAAGGACATCTGGGTTCTTTCCAGCTTCTGGCTATTATAAATAAGGCTGTTATGAAGATAGTGGAGCATGTGTCCTTGTTATACATTGGAGTGTCTTTTAGGTATATGCCCATGAGTGGCATAGCTGGGTTCTCAGATAATACTATGTCCAATTTTCTAAGGAACTGCCAGACTGATTGCAGAAAATGGAAAAATCTCCCATGCTCACGGATTGGCAGGATTAATACAGTAAAAAATGGCCATTTTGCCGAAAGCATTCTACAGATTCATCAAAATTCCAACTCAATTCTTCATAAAATTAGAAAGAGCAATTTGAAAATTCATTTGGAATAACAAAAAATCCAGGATAGCAAAAAATATTCTCAACAATAAAAAGAACATCTAGGGGAATCACCATCCCTGATCTCAAGCTGTATTACAGAATAATCGAGATAAAAACTGTATGCTGTTGGTATAGAGACAGAAAGGTAGATAAATGGAATAGAACTGAAGACCCAGGATTGAACCCACAAACTTATGGTTACTTGATCTTTGACAAAGGAGCTAAAGCCATTCAGTGGAAAAAAATGACAGCATTTTCAACAAATGGTGCTGGTTTAACTGGCGGTCAGCATGTAGAAGAATGCAAGTTGATCCATTCTTATGCCCTTGTAGAATGTTCGAGTCCAAGTGGATCAAGGACTTCCACATAAAATCAGGTACACTGAAACCAATAAAAAAGAAAGTGGGGAAAAGCCTTTAACACATGGGCACAGGGAAAAATTTTCTGAACGGAACACCAATGGCTTATGCTCTAAGATCAAAAATAGACAAATGAGGCCTCATAAAATTGCAAAGCTTCTGTAAGGCAAAGGACACTGTCAATAGGACAAAATGTCAACCAACAGATTGGGAAAAGATCTTTACCAATCCTATATCTGATAGAGGGCCAATATCCGGTATATACAAAGAACTCAAGAAATTAGACTTCAGAGAATCAACCCTATTAAAAATGGGGTACAGAACTAAACAAAAAATTCTCAAATGAGGAATATCAAATTCCCAAGAATCACCTAAAGAAATAATCAACATCCTTAGTCATCAGGGAAATGTGAATTAAAACAACCCTGAGATTCTATCTCACACCAGTCAGAAGGACTATAATCAAAACCTCAGTTGACAGCAGATGCTGGAGTGGCTGTGGAGAAAGAACACTCCTCCATTGTTAGTGGGATTACAGGCTGGTACAACCACTCTGGAAATCAGCCTGTCAGTTCCTTAGAAGCAGATACATAACACCCAACCATTGGAATAAAGTTGGGAAACCCTGTGACTGAACTACAGGAAGGATAGAAGAAGCAGATGAGGGGGGCAAATCAATAGGAAGGGCATTCTCAACTTGCCAGGAATCCTGGGAGTTCCCAGATGTTGAGTCACCAACCAGACAGATATACATATATACATATATGTATATATATGTATGCATGTATGTATGTGGGTATATGAGAGAGAGAGAGAGAGAGAGAGAGAGGCAGAGGATTGTCTGGTCTGGTCTCAGTGGGAGAGGATGCTTTGAGTCCTTGAGATACTTGAGGCCCTAAGGAGTGGAGAGGAGGTGGAGGAGCATCCTTTCAGGGACAGGGGGAGGACGAATGGGATGAGAAACTGTGGAAGGGGGAACCAAAGAGTGGGGGCAACAGCTGGATTATAAATAATTTAATTAAAAATAATGAAAAATAAAAAAATCTATTCTCTTCTGTTATATGATAAGTCATTGCATTGCATTAAATGAGTAGGTTATAGAATATTTGACCTATATAGGTCAATTTCTGTTTTTTAAAAACTCTTTCCTTTGAACTTTAAAATATTATTTAGTCATTGTTTTTTGTTAAGTGTTTTGCATCTTGTAATATTTTAATATTATTTATGAGTAGTGGCTTTCATTCTTTATATTATACATAAATAATAAAGCTAAAGTTTAGAAATACTAATCAGTTGATCTAAGTAAATATTGCCAGTTTATGATGGGTTCAGGATCTCTATTGAATCTATTTGACTCTGAATTCCATTTCTTTCACTTTACTACAAGTTCTTTTTTCCTCTCCACCTAATAAAAGATTAACATGATAATTTCTTAAAATTATTTGAAGTTAAAATATAAAATTTAAATTTTTTCCTAATTTCATAGATTCTAAATTACCATTTACAGTTAGAGACCAGAAAGTACAACAGTAATAAGTTTAGAAAAGTTCTTATTGCTTTTGCTATGGGAAGTGGAGTCAAATCATCTCTTGCAAGAAAACTGAAGTCATAATCTAATGCTTAATTAATATTTTATTGTATGCCTCACAAATGTAAGTAAAAATATGTAGACTTGATTGCTTTCTTGGAATTAATCAAGGGTGTGAGATTTGTTGAGAGTTGTTTCCTCTCTATGCTGGTTTCCCCTCACTCACTCTTGTGTTACATCTTTAAAATTATTTTTCTCTAAATGAGCATTTTGACTTTGTCTAGGCATTCAAGGATTACTGAAGGATGACATCAGAAGCAAGGTGAAACTAGATAATTGAGAAGAATATTTTCAACTCTAAGGTACTGTGAGAGACAAATACTAATTATTCTTGGAAGTAGTCAATGCTTTAGCCAAATTGTCAGTAATTCTTGATCTTGTGCAAAAGTGGGGTGGGGGAAAGAAGAGAATTCAAAGCACTTATATGTTAGAATTTAGGAGTAAAGCCTCCCTAACTTGTGGACTCATGGTTGGGTAGTAGTATTGAATGGTTAAAATTTTAATATCAATAAATATCAGTAACAGTAGTAATTACAAATAAGGATAATATGAGGAAAGAAATTGTTTGGGATACCATGGAAATCAACAGCATAACTGTAATCTTAGTTCCTAGAATTTTTTTTCTAAGTTTTTTTTTATTTACATTCAAAATCATTTCCCCTTTCCTAGAATTTATTCTAATTATGGTTGGTATTGTGAGATGAGAGGGGGCAAACAGACAAAATAAGCAAATGTTTGGTTATTCTTGCAGATAGTAGAAACAACACCAAAAGAATCAACAACATACAGTAAATTATTTATTTGGAAGCAAAATTTATTTTCTTTTTTATTAGATGTTTTCTTTATTTATGTTTCAAATGTTATCTGTGTTCCTTATTTCCCCTCCGACCCATCTCCCCCTCTTCCTGCTCACCAACCCACCCACTCCCACTCCCCTATTGGTGCCACAGAAATGCTATTCGAATGTCAAATCTACTCTCACAGCTACCTTTGTCCCTATCTGTACCCAAATTTGGTTCTCTAGTGCCCATTCATGTTACAATATTAGCCAGAGTTAAGCCATCTTCTGCTGTCTACATTTGCTAATTACAGGAGTCTGGGTATTGCACACTACTATTCAATATTGACTTCATTAATAACTTCAGATTTACTCATATATATACTCAGGCTTTTTGCACCCCTTTCTGTCTCTAGATTGTCATCTTAATGTTAAACATACGTGGTTATCATCTGACCCATTGTAGTAGTCACTGAAGTAATATCATTAATTCATTTACATCACATCACAAAACTTATGGTAGTCAATACTAATTTTCAACTTTTGATATTTTCCTCTTATGATTAAAATTATTTGAGTATATGTTATCGTTATAGTGTTTTCTACTGTCTTCAAGACTTGTTTTAGTCAACATATCTTATCTTCTGATCAAAAGTAAAATCAGTATATGTGTGATGTTCCCACATACTCCACTACAGCCATATGGAAAACCTCTCTATTCTTATAGCAAATACTGTGTAGTTGGTGTTTATCATAACTGACTAGTATGTTTATTCTTCAACATGTTGTTTGTATCTCTTTATTCACTCGCATATATGGCGTCTTGTATATTTCCCCACAGACTCTGACTAACATTTTGTACCATGGACATTTTTTCAAAGCACATGCAACATTTTACTATCAAAAACAATTGTATGGTGGCCTGAAGAGATGGTTCAGTGGCTGAGAGCATTAGTTCCTTTTCAAGAAGACAGAGGTTTGATCCTAAGAGACAGGGATGCACATTGTGCACAGACACACATATAAAATACCAATACCAATTCATTTACATCACATCACATAACTTATAGTGGTCATTATTAATTTTCAACTTTTGATATTTTCCTCTTATGATTAAAATTATTTGAATATATGTTATCATTATAGTGTTTCCTACTGTCTTCAAGACTTGCTTGAAATAATAAATAAATAAACAAAAAAATAAATATATAAATACCATTTGCTTCCATGATAATTTGATTTATTCTGTCCTCCACACTTTTATTTCCTCCAAATTCTAGAGTGTAAATCTATGATCCTGCTCTACCATTTTACTTCCAGTATTTAGCTGAGAACCTAGAAAAAAGTACATCATCAATTCATATACTTTTCTTGCCTGCCAGAGTAAAACTTGGAGAATGAGAAAACGGAAGCAGAAGACTAAGCAAAGCAACTTTCATCAAATTTGGCCCAGGTCCCAGATTTTTTTCTCCTATATGAAAACTCTTTTCTATACACAAAATTTCAGCAATTGTCTACTCCTTGTGGATTCTGATTTATAGGTAATACATGCTAAGAAAGTACAATGGAGTCATCCTAAGAAAACATGCTTTGTGTGTATAAGTGGTGCAGTGTTGAACCTGTGGCGTTGTGTAAACTGTTTTATATCTCTAGCACTTTTATATTTATTGCCCTTTATTTTGAGACACAGTCAAAGTATGTTGCCCAGATTCGCCTTGAACTTGATTCACAGCCCAAGATGACTTTGAGCTTGAGATACTCTTTGTGCAGGACTCTAACAGTATCTCTCCTCCAAGTAGTTTCAAATACAGGTTTGTACAACCAAATTGAGCTCTAAGCTATTTTTATAGAATATTTATTTATGTCTTATTACTCCTTATTCATCTTAGGCAATTTAAGTATGAATACAATATAAGAAACAGCAACTGTAAATGACAGATGCAGCTGAGGGTACAGATATGTTTCTGTGATGCAAAATTTCAAATGCCTAAGAGTTCCTGGCAGCCGGGCGGTGGTGGCGCACGCCTTTAATCCCAGCACTTGGGAGGCAGAGGCAGGAGGATTTCTGAGTTCAAGGCCAGCCTGGTCTACAAAGTGAGTTCCAGGACAGCCAGGGCTACACAGAGAAACCCTGTCTCGAAAAATCAAAAAAAAAAAAAAAAAAAAAGAGTTCCTGGCAAGGGACACCCTAGTAAATGCTACTGGTTCAAGTTCTGTCACCATCTACACAAATGCATAGAATAAGCAAAATTAAGTAATTCGAAATTAATAGCCTATCTGTGTCATTAAAATTATCCAGTTTTAGACCACTTTCAAAAATATATTGTTACTTTAAATGTCCATGATGGATCACAGTGTGCCTTCCTTATCTTACATACTCAAAGTTTTCTTTTTTTTTCTCCCTGAAACCTGAAGGGCTTTACTGAAGACTTTAAGCAGAGAAATGATGAGATGAAATTTGGGATCATGCTTCA
The DNA here is from genome assembly GCA_036184795.1 of Tokudaia tokunoshimensis. Lineage (NCBI taxonomy): Eukaryota > Metazoa > Chordata > Mammalia > Rodentia > Muridae > Tokudaia > Tokudaia tokunoshimensis. The sequence goes on from BTHU01000023.1 coordinate 108,811,265, forward strand.
CATCATATCATATTTCAGTTTTAGACTGTCAAAATGATCAGAATAGAGAGGAAAGAACAATAGCAAGCAATATGGAGAGCATTTTCACATTGTTGTTTGAAGACAATACCTAAAATGCTTCTTGTAAGAATAGGGTGGCGGAGTAGATTAGAGTAGTAATTCGAAGGTTTGATCAACTAAATCTTGACAGTAAAGGAACTGAATAGAGGAGTGAAAATATGGACTGTCAGAAGTCCCTTATCAGTTGTTTTAATTTGTATTTCCCTAATGACTAAGGATGATGAACATCTCTTTAGGTGCTTCTCAGCCATTAGATATTCTTCAGGTGAGAACTCTTTGTTTAGCTCTGTACCCCATTTTTTAATAGGGTTACTTGCCTCTCTGGAGTTTAACTTCTTAGGTTCTTTGTATATATTGGATATTAGCCCTCTGTTGGATGTAGGGTTGGTAACCATCTCACACCAGTCAGAATTGCTAAGATCAAAAACACAGGAGACAGCAGTTGTTGGTGAGGATGTGGAGAAAGAGGAACACTCCTCCACTGCTGGTGGGATTGCAAGCTGGTACAACCACTCTGGAAAGCAGTCTGGCGGTTCCTCAGAAAACTGGGCATGACATTCCCGGAGGATCCAGCTATACCACTCCTGGGCATTTACCCAGAGGCTTTACCTACATGCAATAAGGACACACGCTCTACTATGTTCATAGCAGCCTTATTTATAATAGCCAGAAGCTGGAAAGAACCCAGATGTCCCTCAACGGAGGAATGGATTCAGAAGATGTGGTATATCTACACAATGGAATACTACTCTGCAATTAAAAACAATGAATTCACGAAATTCCTAGGCAAATGGTCAGAACTGGAAAATATCATCCTTAGTGAGGTAACACAATCACAAAAGAACACACATGGTATGCAGTCACTGATAAGGGGATATTAACCCAGAATCTCGGAATACCTTAGACACAATATGCATATCAATAGATTTCCAAGAAGATGGAAGGAGAGATCCCTGGTCCTGGAAAGACTGGATGTAGGGGAATGCCAAGACCGAGAAGGGAGAGAGTTTGAATGGGGAAAAGAGGGAGGGAAGGGGGCTTATGGGACTTTCGGGGAGGGAGGAAATGGGAAAGGGGAAATGATTTGGAATGTAAATTAAAAAAAAAACTTAGAAAATTAAAAAAAAAAGTCCCTTATCGGTTTCTTAGTTGTGAAAAGAAAGTGAATAGTTGGGTCGTTTTCATACATTTCAAAGCCACAGAGGGGTGCAAAGTTTAGGTGGGAAAGTTAGTTCAGGTATGACAGATGTGTGATGTCTGTAAAAATTAAAAGAGAAAAAATGCTCTCAGCATTGTATTGTAGTAGATTCTTTCTTCTCACATTTCTCCATGAAATTAGAAGATCATAGTCTCTTATAAAATCTAATACATAGACAGTCACTAAGCACGTGCTTAAATATAGTTGTTGACTTGATTTGCATATACTCTACCTCAGACCACCCACAACAGCCACCTGGGCAAGAAGAATAAGAAGGAAGTGTTCATCTAGCATGACAGAGCAGGGCTGCAGTCTGCAAATTATCCCTGCTGTCAGCTAAGTTCCTTGAGATGTTAAGCAGATGCCTGGAGAGAAGGTGGGCCTATGCCATCTACAGAGGCAGCTTGGTTGTCATGGCTGCGAATTGTGCTGCAACACAGCAGCCTCTCCTAGATGCACTTGCTTCCTTCTCTGGAGCTGTGCTATGGCCAAGACACATCTGTGGCCCTGAAAGAAAAGTGAGTTAAGTTGAGATGAAGGAACTAGCGATTTCTTCAGTGGAAATTTAAATAATAGGCAAAACAGCTCTTCAATGTTGTACCCAATTACAGCACAGCCCAATCAACTGGCATTTGTTGCAGTAAATGGACTATTTAGGGTGTATTTTAAAATAGGGCTTGCATCTCTTGCGAAGATGATTTTACTGTACAATAGTGCCATATTGTTGCTGTATTTAAAGTACTCATTTTGAGAGTACAGAGACTGTGACAGCAACTTAGAAAAACTTTTCCACTTGCCGCTTGTTATATGTCCTTTAGGCAGATACAAGTCCATTTTGCTCTTTGGAGAGACAATATGGTCTCCACAGGCAAATTAAATCCAACTCTTGACCCTTTAAAGCCCACAGAAAGCCTACTCTGATTATATCAGGTTCATCTTCACAGTTATTTCACAATTCGCACCACAGAAAATAGCCTTCCTATAGATAATACATTAATTTTCTAGTATAAGGAACTAATAATTATCTAATTGAGTAACTAGTAAAGACTGTGATATATAGGAGATATGCCAAAATGCAAAAGTGTAAAGAATAAGATAAATAAGCAGAAGACAGGTAACATTTATTTGTAAATGGACACACAATTGTATGTGAATGAGCCTTGGAAGGTGAGATGCAATACATAAATTTTATGTTGGTTCTGATGTTAACCATCTGGGCAATCTAGGAAAGAATCAAGATCTCTGGATCGTGGTTTTCTCACCTGAAAACTGATGGGTTGAACAATGACAAGCCTAAAATCTTAATCCTTTACCTAAGTCTCATTAGACACAGGTAACTTTCACATCATTCTCCCACTGCCCTTATAATTGCCTTTACTAGAATAAACTCTCCAGTGAAGATGGTGTTTCTGCATTTACACACACACACACACACACACACACACACACACACACACACACACTCCTCTGTCTACCCATCTCTAAGGAAATGAATCTTTGTGGAAAAATTAGTGTGCTGGTACACATCTATAGCCACAGGCCTCAGAAGTCAGGATCTGGCCATGTCTTTCAAGCGAGCCAAGTCAAATCTTCTCTTAAAGTAAAAAAATGGTAGTAGTAGTAGTAGTAGTTGTTGTTGTTGTTGTTGCTGTTGTTGCTGTTGTTGTTGTTGTAGTAATGGAATTATGATCAGGGAAATTGTCATGCATCAATATGTCAACTCTGGTAGTTTCTTGTTATATTACTTTCTGGAGGCAGGAGTGGAGAGTAATCCTAGGATAAAATGCATGCTAGGCAGGTGCTGTGGTGTTTTAAAAAAGCAACTATGCTCCTGTATGTCTGAGATTTTTTTATCTACAAAATAAGCTAATAATACCAAACTGCTTCATTTGATTATTGTGATCCAATGAGATAATGCTCATAAAATACTTTCTACTTGGTACAGTGCCTTTACATAAGAACCACTTAACAAATATTATCTTTAAGGACTTTCAGCATAATTAAGGAGTCACATTATGCCCAGGCTTGTACCAGTGTAAAATATGCTGAATGACATTCATAATATTGTCTCTGAATGCCTTGTATGAAATGCCCCATTGGACGTAATATTTATCATTTGTTTCCAACCTTGCAAAATGGCTCATTTTAATTCCTACTACCGTACCAGTCATTTTAAAAACTATGGCATTATACTTCACATATTGAGTTTCTATTGCACATTGTTTAAGGACAGGAGGTAATAAAATCCCCCTGCCTTTGCCTTTTCTCATCCTATCTTTCAACCCTAAGCTCACTGAAAGTTTTACTTCTCCCTTATTAATCATATTTCTCTAAAATCCATGCTTGACTCATTATGGAAGTAACACAGAAATAAGGTTTCTAATGCTTTGTAATGATACAACCCCTAAAGGTTAACGGAAATAGTCTCTATAATTGTAGATTGGAACCCTACTGTACAGAGTTTGTTATTTGGAAATTTTTTTTTTTGCTTTACCTTAATATTTTATTTTATTTTTTTTATTTTTTAATTTTATTTTATTTTCTAAGTTTTTTTTATTTACGTTCAAAATCATTTCCCCTTTCCTGTTTCCTCCCTCCTGAAAAGTCCCATAAGCCCCCTTCCCTCCCTCTTTTCCCCATTCAACCCCCTCTCGCTTCTCTGTCTTGGCATTCCCCTACATCATTTGGTAATTCATTTGCTTTTTTTTATTTCACATAGTATGTTTCAATTATATTCACCTCCGTACTCTTTTCTCTAAGTCCTCCCTGATCTTCACACAACTCCCTTTCTACCCCAACTTCATGTCGTCTTTCTTCCAATAACCCACAGAGCAAAAATTTGTGCTACCCATTTATTCACATTTAAGGTACTGTCCTCTATGGTATGGCTGTCCTACCAGGGACCACAGCCTTAAAGAAAACTCACTTTCCCCTAGAAACTATCAACTGGCCATAGAGCCTCAGTTAGAAGAGGGAGCTAATAAACTGCTTTGATTCCATACTAGAATATTGTCTGCCTAGTACTTGTGCAAGTCATGAGGAGGCAAACACAACAGGTGTCCCTTCACAAGAGCAAGTCTTCTGTCATGTTCAGAAAACCATGGTAACTCTTACCTCTCAGCCTTTTTCTTATGATCTTTATGCCCTTTCTTTCATGATACTACCTGAGTCATGGGGAAGGCTCTGATATAGATGTTTTATCTGTGGCTGAGAACTCTACTGACACTGATTCTTTGGACTTTGACCAGTTATCAATTATTATAGTGACTATCATCCGGCAAATAAACAAATGTCTCTGATGAGGTCTGAGAGTTAAACTAACCTATGGGTAGAGAAATACAAATCTAGAAGTCAGTTTAATATTAAGCCCAATTAACCAAATGATAGTAATGGATTCTTCCCTGGACTTCTAAGACCCCAATCATAGATTTTTGAGGAGAGAGAATTACAGTACCAGGCAAGTGTTTATTCCTGTGGAGTGAGCCTTAAATCCATCAGAATATGGTTTTTTGTCACAATAATTTTTGTCACTATTTCACCTAAAGGCTTATAGTGCCATGCTAGTCATTGTACTTAACAAGGACACAGATGTTAATGGTGTTTTCATTCAGCAGCCTATTACAGCTCCTCCCCATAATATAAAAGCTATCCAGCAGGATTTTTCCTTGTCCTTTCCATGACCAATGTGTGTCATGTCTTCCACAACAGTGTGTTACCATTGAGTTTTGGAGAGAAAGCAAGAACAATGTCAATGGCTCTTATGTTAGAAGTCTCTAGGCCACCTCTGTTCAACAACTCAAGGAGAGATAGCCCACCTCTGACGCTATGGCTTTTATTTGGTAGCCTATGGCTTCTGGAATGAACATAATAACACCACATGTAAATTAAATTCAATTAATCTCATATAAGGACATGCACACACACACACACACACATACACACACACACACACACACACACACATACACACACACACACACACACACACACACACACACACACACCTGATTCAAAGTACATTACGTGAAGAATAAATGGGAATGTAACTTAGTATTAAACTTGCTGGAACAGAATTTTTCTTGAACTTAAATTCAGATATTCAAGAACCAAAAACAAGAGGACTTTGATTTCTTAGCTAAACCAGTTACATAGTGAGAGTCTTTGTCATAAAACTTAAGTCTTTGTTAATTATGCAGTGGTAGAGAACTTTCTATGTACGCACAAGGGCCTGGATTTAATCCCCAGCATTGAAAATTAATAATTAAATACAATATATGTATACCAGAATTCAAGTTCATTTTGATATTCTAAGACATCAAAATATTTACAAATATGCATTTTGATAAATCACACACAGCATTTAATATATTTTGTTAAAATATGCACTATTTTATTCTTTTAATTTTGCAGTGTAAATCTTGTAGTATTTCAGGAATCATAGATACTTAATGTATCTTTTAAAATAAATCTGTACTTTTTTATCTATTTTAGTTACTGACATACAAGAACATTAGCCCAGAATGTTTTAGTTGCAGAGTTTCTAGGACTGTGATAGAAGTCAATCAGCATTTTGTTGCAAGGAAAATGAGAGAACTTAGGTCATTGAAAAATCAGTTTCTGTTTTTTTATTGGTATATTTTATAGAATTCCTTTTTCTTTCATGTTAGTTTAGATAACAATTTTATTTAAATAATATTTCCTACTATAGGTTGCAGCATGGATTTTGGATGCCTATATGCTTGACTCTGTAATTCTCACAAATAGGTGTAAACCATTTTTGGTTCTTTGGCTAGCATCTTTTAATATCTTCATATACTGTTTTATCAAATAATAGAGGTTGTTAAAAGTGAGTTCAAAAAAGAGTTTCTTAACAAAGAAAGGTTATTGGAGGTAAGAAAGAAGTGAGAAGATTTAAGCTACAATATAAAATGAAGGTGCTCTGGAAATAAGAAGCAAAGCATTTCAATTTTCTTCTGCTCTATAGAGAATCGACCAAAACATAAAATGATATTATTTGAGTCTGGGCAGGAAGGGAAGATTACAAAAAGTACCACTTGTAGGTGTACATTTATTAGCACGAAATTGACCTGCTTGTTTCTGGTAAAACCTTGCTGGTGCTCTGGGTAAGTGAGACATGCTAATTATTTGTCCAAGCTCTTAAAGGAATTTACAGGATATCTCTTCTTCAAGGTTTGCATTTGTCTACTATACTCTGTACTTTGAAAACAGTACCACATTTTCTCCAACCGATAACTGCAGTAAGTAGTAAGTAATACTAACTGCTTAACTTTACTGCATGGCTACAAATTGATATCATATATCTGTATCTATATCTATGTCTACATCTACATCTAACTACATCTGTGTGCCCCAACACACACACACACACACACACACACACACACACACACACACACACACACACATACACACTCACACTCACACATGTGTGTGTGCATGTGCATGTATAATTAAAAAATGACAAATACGATTTAGAAGACTGGATACAGAAGCTTCATTCATAGAAAATATCTTAGCTTAAGACTATTGGATTTAGACCAGTAATGATAAGACTTCTGGATACAGATGCTTGCTCTCTGGAAAGCAATTACCTTACATATATCTTTACGTTAGAAGATAAAATTTTGTCAACCAAAAGTAGTAAAAATGACAAGGTAATTTACAGTAATATAGAAACACAAATACTTAAGGATACATCAATGAATAAATATTGATAATTTACATGTTAATCCAAGCAATACAAATCATTACCAAAAGAAATTAAAATACTAAGTTAAAACAATTAGAAGTTTCTCCTTTCGTTTCCATCACACTTTCTTATTGATGAGCATACTCAAAGTAGTTATTAATTAATTTGAAATGTTGCATCAATTTCTTATATTACCTTATATGATAATATTTTACTAGTTTACCAACATTTCTGAATATTCTCTCTGTTTCTATATTCCTATTCATTGATCAGTTAATATCTAATAAACTTACATGCTGTGAAGTTACTCCAACATTATGAGTGTAAACTTTAATAGCTTGTAGGAAATCTGAAACCTCAAGTTATTTGTTCTGTCAATTTCACCTTTGAATATATGAGATATATATATATATATATATATATATATGACTTACTGGTTAGAAATAGCTCTAACAATCTTGGTATTTCAAAAAAGAAAGCAGCAGAAAAGATAAATGCCTTGGAAAGATAGTCAATAGATATATAAAAAAGAGGAATAACAGCTAAAATACTTTTTTGGAAAAAGAAAACAGAAGTATCTGCCTATTTTTTGGTCTGTTTTCTTGGCAGAAAAAAATGGCTTTACACTATACATGGGAGGTTCTATTGGGAAAGTGCTTTCTTGTTTATTGTTTCGAATATTTCCATCCATTCATCTTCTATCAGTTTTAACACTAATTGTAACATGGACTCTCTAAATCCAAATTTCTCTTCAACTAGGCTTCGATTGCAGGTACAAAAGGTATGTTATCACTAATTATTTAGAAATAAACACATAATGCCTAAACTTAAAACATAAATCACACATGTACAAATCTCTAAAGGTGGCAATTGTGTTTATTGAAGTACAGATTGGGAAAATTGAGGGGATGATGGGAAAAATGCACCATCTTGCCTTATATTCTGTTCTCATTCTGTCTATATGTGATTGCAGCTTTGTTGCCAGCCAAATAGCTTCTGAAAATGACACATTCACAATAAATTCTACTTGCCAAGCTGAAATATAGACCCTGCAATGGAGGTATATGATGGGTTTAAGCCTTTGATTGATTTTCCACTATATATAGCATTTCTACTTGATTTTGTTTCCATAGCGTTCATAAAATGAAGAGATCCCAGGTGCTTTTGATTTTCCTCATATTCAATTATCCATTTTGAATTCTGCACACAAATAAATAGCTCTAGGATATAAGCTTAAGTTTTTAATTTGAATCTGATAAGAACTGCAGTAACGGGAAGAAGTTAGAATGTTTCAGGTTCAGATCCCACTATACCTTATCTTGTATTATTTGCTTTAGCCCCTAAATAGTCATTCCTTGCCCACACCTGGGTCAGAAATAACATCCCATGATAAATATGCAAAAAGGTTTTGGAAGCTATTAACTTATCAGATCACTAACTTCCACTACCTCAAAATCTAAGAATGTGATCAGATAGCTTCTGTGGCCTGTAGGACAGATTCCCACAACTTGTTGTACCTATCTATCCCTCTGATGTGCAAAACAATGTATTTTAAAATTACCTTGACTTATGACTGCTAAGCCACTGTAACACTTAATGAAACTGCTGCCTCGTAAGAATATGGAAACTATGGTAAGATAATTGTGTGTTTCTTGCTCTATGCTCATTCCCAAATTTGGCTCTATACTAAACTATCACTCAATGTGATAACATGAGAACTTTAGTTTTATGTCAGAACTTGTTATTTCTTAGGTGATTTTTCATATTTTGTTTTACTAAATGAACAGGGCTTGAATTTCTCAGTCAATATCGTTTGATGAATTGACAACAACCCCAACAACAGTTCCATGAAGACCTTAACTGGCTGAGGCCAATTGGTATATCTCTTTCCTCTAGAAATAATACTTTTTTCTCAGAGATGAATATGAAGAAAAATTTTTATATTGGAAGAAACACTTGTGTACTAGCTGGTTTTGTGTGTCAACTTGACATAGACAAGAATTATCACAAAGAAAGAACCTTCAGTTGAGGAAATGCCTCCATGAAATCCAGCTGTGAGACATTTTCTCAAATAGTGATCAAGAGGGGAGGGCCCATTGTGGGTGGTGCTATCCCTGGGCTGGTATTCTTGGGTTCTATAAGAAAGCAAGCTGAGCAAGCCAGTAAGAAACATCCCTGCATGCCCTCTGTAGCAGCTCCTGCTTCCTAACCTGCTTGAGTTACAGTCCTGACATCCTTTGGTGATGAACAGCAATGTAACTGTGTAAGCTGAGTAAAAAACCTTTCCTCCCCAACTTGCTTCTTGGTCATGATGTTTGTGCAGGAATAGAAACCCTGACTAAGATAACTTGCTAAGTGTTTCTTGGAAATATGTATCTTTTGCATTTCAATGGAAGATCCATAAAAAGATGTTCTCTCACACTATATATGAAAAGAGAAACTAATAAACCTAGGAGACACTGGTAGCCATCTTTATATTTAGAGCAAGTCAGATTTATTCTAAATCGGATTTGATGAAAGAAAATGTAATGAGTCAGAAATAAAAGGGAAGAAGGAAATTAAATAATATTTATGTAGCATAGACTTGCTGGATAAATTCCTTCCTGAAGAATTATAGGAAATTCCTGAAGAATTACTGGGAACAATATTGTATGTCAATAGCATATTTTAAATTTTATAAACCATACTGTCAAGTATTTGTTGCTGATAATATTACTGTTGATACTTCCAAGTCTAAAGAAATAAACTGACATCATACTCTAAACTAAATACAGAAAATCACTTTAAACAGAAACTTAGTAGCTGTGATCCTTGAATCTACATAATTACATTAATTGTGATTCACGTTAATAGAAAAAGAACAACTAGTGAAAATCCAGATAAAACTTAATTTTAAAAAGTGAAGTAAGATGGAGGATTGAGAATCTGTGAATGAGAGGGGGTATACTCACAAAAAACAGTCCAGACTCTAAAGAAGAAAGCATTGTGTCACAAAAGAGACATTGCTAAGACGTCTATAAGTCATGGGGAAACAGAAAATGTGCAAAGTAGCATAAAACTCTAACTTTAACTCCCCCTGGGTTAGGAAGGGAGTTCAAAGCTGAATCCACATGGGGTACCTGGATTGAGCTCAACAGAGAATGCTGTTAAGGTTACAGTTAGGGCTTGAGTTAGGTAATAGTATACCAAATTAATATACTATTCCTTCCTCTTTCTAGTTTCCTGAGTATATTTGTCATGAAACAGGGTTCAATTGTAGCAAAAATATCCATTGCATTGGTTGAGATGGATTGTTTCTTTCATTCTACTAATTTGGTGTGTTCCATTGATTTTTATTTTGAATACATGCTTGCATTTATAGAAAGCATTCCATTTTCCCCATTGTAATAATCCATTAAAGATTCACTTTATTTATCCTTGAATAAATTTAAGAAGACTTGCTTTAAGAGTCATTAGGGATGCTGCTCTACTATTTTCAAGCTTTCATATCAGGATAATTATCCCATAGAATCTATTTTTAATTCTTTTGAATTATAGTATATTAATTATTATTTTATTAATTATATTATTAAATAAGTATACTGAATTATTATACTAAACTCTTACATAACTCAAATCCTAACTCTATCTGGACATCTAGATAAAATTATAATTTTAATTTTAGATTTTTTATTAGCCACAACATTGCTTTTCATAATCATTTTAGTAATATCATTATAGTAATATATGTTCCCACAAACATACAGATAGTCTGCGGTTTAATCCACAAAACAAGATTACAAATTTGAAAAAAGGTTAAACTTATACAGCATACCTTTCTCTAACAATGGTATGATATTGGAAAACAGTAACAGCAATAAAACTAGAAGTTTACAAGTAAATGGAAATTACCACACTCTTAAAAACAATGGGTATTGAAGAAATTAGAAATGAAGGTAGAGCATTTTGAGATAAACAAAACTCATCATATAAAAACAATGAGATGCAGAAATCCAGTTCTCACTGGAAAATACATTAAAACAAAGAAATGTTGGGAATCATTTCCCTGACTTAGTTGGCTTCAGTTAATTCTCCTAAATGTCAAAAGAATTACAATGGGAATGTTTAACACAATTGAACCCGGTTTCATGACACATATACTCAGGACACTAGTAAGAGGAAGGAATATTTCCAAAGCTTATATGGAAAATCCACTTTATAAGAACATGCTCGGTGGTAAGATGCTAAAATCTTTCCAAGTTCAGACATCAGAATGTTTGTTTCTGCCACCGCCTTTCATCATTGTACAGCTTCAGTCCTAGCAATTAGACAAAATTAACAAAGGTTCTCAGGCTGGAATGGAAGAAGCAAATCTATTTTTTGTTGAAATCATATTTAATATATAAAATTAAAACCAACCTGCTAAAAGCAATTAGAATGAATAATAGTTCACAAGTAGTACCAGGGCTTGGCAACAGTCTACCACTGTACTGTGTTATATTCCCACAGCTTTCTTTATTCTTCATTTTATGACATGAGTTTAAAAATTATCCATCTGAATGACTAAGAGATATATCTAACCCCTAGAGACTCTGCAACTAGAACATTGTGGGCTGATGTTCTTCTGTGTAGTAACTAAAGTAAATTAAAAAGAATCCATGTGTAGTATTGTAACTCTAGCTGATTGCCTAAGATTGGAAAGATTATAGACCCTAAAGGCTACTGTAATTTTCCTAAATCAGTGTGATTTGTGTCTGTATTCTTAATACTTATACTCACAGATGAGTATAGCTCCTACCTATCACCAAAGAAGTTTCTTTTTGAAGTAGATGGGGCACTATTTCAGAGATCCATAACAGATCAAAATTCATAGAATACATGATCAAGATGTATCTAACCCTGGTTCATATATTTATAATGTAATCCTCATATCTACAGTTTATAAAACATCACAAAAGAGCAGATAGAATGATTGTAAGAGCCAGAAGACCAGGGTCTCTACTACTAAATGCTATCTTCTAGACCTGGCAGGGATGCTACATGCAAAAAACTCTCAGTATCTTTGCCTACACAAGACTAGTATAATGATAATACCAGTCAACATGTTAATGTAGATGGGGTATATTTCACAAAGTTGCATCACTAGATGAAGAGGTGTAGGCAAATAATAGCTGCCAAGTAAAGGAGAATCAGTTTTCTCTAGCAACCAGTGCCTTGATAGTGCCAGCCCAAATGTTCAGCCTAAAACACAAATGTATATGAACAACACTAAATGACTAAGTTGTGAATATTTGTATGTGTCTGTATATCTGTATAAGAATAATAAGTAAAAAATGATAAGCCATGAACTTCCAGGGGTCATAGGTTTTGGAGGAAGGAGCTGTGACAATGATGTAAAATACAGTACTAATGTATGAAATTCTCACTCTAAAAACTTTAAATAAATAAAAATATAATTCAACTTTTCTACTACTAAGAATGCACCATGAAAAATTGAACACAAAGAAGAAATCTGATAGTTGGATGCATTATTCACAATAGCTGAAACATAAAAAATATAATGCCAGCAACAAGTCAATGAATAAATAATAATGTGGCATATATAAAGAATGGAATATTATTTTATCTTAAACAGAACTTAGTCCTTGAAAACATTATGCTAGTAAAATATGTCATGCATAAATATTATTATAACTATTTTATGAAATAGGATCATGGAGACAAGGAGCAGATTCAATGTTATCATGAGTTTTTCAGGAAGGGCTAGTTTAGAGAAACTGTAAATAGAGTTATCTACTATGTACAATAGATTGCTTACAAAAGTATACAACAATTCAATGAGAAAAATCTGTCTTTTCCAAAAATCCTACTAGAAAAAAAATGAATATATATTGAATTTATGTACAAATGGCATATCACAATGTCTCAGCACTATAAAAAATTATCTCATCACATTTTAAAAGCCAAATCCTAAAACTATACTTGATTCAGAGATAATTTCTATATTTAAAACAATAAAACATACAAAATTTAAATGTATTAAAGTTCTATAAATTGAATTATATTAAAAGTTAACACTTTTGTGCTTCAAAAGATTCAGATAAAAGGATAAAGAAAACTATGGAAGAAAATATTATTATGAATCCCATCTAACAAAAAAGTGCATCTACAAAATATAAAGACTTCTAAAGCATAGAAGAAAACAATCAAACTCATTAGCAAAAAATCAAAACAAAAAACTACAAAGGGATTAAGACCTATATTATAGAATATATGCTGACAGAAAATAAGCATATTTTTTTAAATTATTTCTCTAATGGATAATGACGTTTAATATATATAAACATCACATGTATTTAATATATTATTAAACATCATAAACCATTAGAAAAATATTTTTTTTAAAAAAATCATAAAAAACTGCCAAAGCAAACCACAAAATCATGAAGAATGGTAAATTCTTAAAAGAATAGGAATGATCTGAATAACTGACACAATTTTCATATAAATGTAAACTGCAAAAGACAAACTAGAAATCTTTTCATATATTTCTTAAAACTACTGTTTCTGAGTCAGAATAATTATCAGGAAAAGAAGTGAGATTAAATGCTGGTGAGTGAGGTGGAGGAAGACAAACCCTTGTTGACTGATGGTAAACTAATGTAACCACTTCAGAAATCAGTGTGGTGATAGAAATAGAATTACTGTAGGGCCCACTTATAACACTCTTAGCCACATACTTAATGGACTTTACATCACACTATAGAGACACATGAACAGCGATGCTTGCTCACTGTGAGATTGTAAAAATCATGCAGCTGTTCTGGCAATCAATATTGAGAATTCAGAGAATTCAGAATCTCAAAAAGCTAACAATAAATCTACCATATGACCCAGCTACACCCTCCTTGGTCAACTTTGTAAAGGCTTGAAATCCTACTCCATAGATACTTGCTCAGTCACGTTCATTACTGCTATATTCACAATAGTTGGAAACAACCTGAATATACATCAACTAATAAATGGATAATGAAATGTGGTACATATACACAACGGACCAACCTACCCACAAAACATTCTACCAAAAATGGGTCCTATTTACAAGAAATGCAGGGACCAAATGGAGCAGAGACTGAGGGAATGGCTACCTAGTAATTGACCTGATTTAAGATCTATCCCAAGGGAAATGCTTGTCACTATTAATGATAATCTACTATGCTTGCAGACAGGAGTCTAGTATAACTGTCCTCTGAGAGGCTCCACCCAGAAGATGCCTGAAACAGATATAGAGGCCCACAGTCAAACATTAGATGAAGGGTAATCTTATGAAATAGTTGAGGCAAGGATTGATGGCCCCAACGGGGATAGGAAGTCCACAGGAAAACCTACAGAGTCAACTAACCTGGACACTTGGTGATCTTAGAGACTGAGCCAAACAACCAAAGAACATACAGGGACTGGACCTTCGCCTCTCCAGATATATGTAGCAGATGTGTTTTCATGTGGGTCCCAAACAACTGGAACCAGGGGTATCCCAAAAGCTGTTGTCTGTCTGTGGATTTCATTTCTCTACCGAGGCTGTCTTGTCTGGGCTCAGCTGGAGAGGATATCTCTGTCCCTGTAGAGACTTGATGTGCCAGGGTAGGGGCATACTCCAAGGATGCCTACACCAGCTCAGAGTAGAAAGGGAGGAGGGATGTGGGGAAAGAATAAGGAGGGGAGTGCAGTGATCAGGATGTAAACCTGTAAAGCGAATACATAAATAAATTAATGGAAAAAGGAAAAATGAAATCCTGACATTGAAGGTAAATGGAAAATATTATACTAAATTAGATCCAGATCCAGAAGTATAGCACTGGATGTTCTCTCCCACATGTCGATCCTAGCTTCAAATTTTGCTGAGTCTGTCTTTAACCTAGAGTACATGAGGATGATGTGGAAGCCACATAACTAGAAATAGATCATTGGAGGAGGTGTGTTGAGGGAGCAAAGATTAGAAAATTACAGGAAATCCTAAGGGTAGAAAGGTTTATGCATGAATAAGGATATGGCATGGGAGATAGGAAGAGGTAGGAGGAAGGTAATCAGAAATGAAGGAGATTTGGCAAACACATGAAAACCTGCTTTTTTTTAAGACAGTTAAAAATATAATTTAAAAAGTAATTCTGCTCCTAAAAGCCAAGTTCAAAGGATGCAATAGTGATTTAGGAGATTTTGATCAATAAGACTTTAGGTATCTCTAAAATAAAATTGATTCTTTTCCTTCTGCGTGGCTACCCACAAGAACTATATTATAAGTACCTATCTGTAAAATATATAGAAATCGTGCTTGAATTGAGCAAGATGTTTCCTGAGTACTGACTAGATTTCAAAATGCCAGAACATACCAAACATGCTGCTGAGGGACAAAAGAGAGCAGTGGTCTTATCCAGTTGTATACACTATCAACTAAGATACCAACAAGTCAGACAAGGTGTGCCCACTCCTTCAAGAGTGGCAATTTGATGTTATAAGGCAAGGAGCTGCTATGTGCTTGAATTGAACCCTAACAGGAAGTACTTTTACTGCAAACTCAAGTAGCATCCAATGGCTTCTGAGATTACACAATGGAATATTATTCGGCTTTCATGTCTTATACTAAGCACATAAGAAAAAATATACTATTGTTGTTTAGTTTATACTTTATCCAACCATGTTTAAAATATTGATGTATATATGTATAGAAAAACATTATTCTGAGTCATAATTACAGAAGTTTCTCTTTACAATGAATGGGGATAAATGCAGAGATTCCAGGCTGTCCAAGATTCCAAGAAAAAGGGATGAGAAAGTTGAGAGTTTAGTACTTATGAGGACGTTTATGCCAGCCCTTCATAAATGTATAATAAACACCAAGAGAATTAACACCAATAATACAAAAAAATCTGGAAATTAAAAGGGAAAAATTCCAAAATCATTTTTATGCATTTTCTTTTTCTTCATTTTTATTCTTCTCTCATAGATTACATCCCAATTGAAGTTTGTTTAACCTCCCTCCATTACTCCTAGTCTTTCCCCCATAACTCCTCTCCCCTACCTAGATCCACTCCTTTATTTTTCATCAAAATTAAAGAGCAGGCCTCCCAGGGATAGCAACTGAACATGACTTAACAATTTATGCAGTGGAAACTCCCTTGAATCTACACAAATGACCCTAGCAAAGCCTCTGCATAATGGATATGGAACCCAACCTAGCCATTTTCTATACCCAGGTAAGGCTCCCAGCAACAGGACTGGGACATCAATTCAGCCACAAAACCTTTTACCAACATTCTGTCTTGCCAACAAAATGTGCTGTGGTGCAGAACTTATAGGAGTGGCCAACCAATGACTGGTCGAAAGTCAGGCCCACAACACCAGAAGCAGCACATACCTATTACTACATGGATCCAGAGGCTGGACAGCCCAGACACTTTGGATAGAACCAGATATAACTGGGAAAAATTAATTAAAATGATTATGAATAGTATCCTGCTATGCTCAGAAATAGAGTGACTAGTCTAATTGTCTTCAAAGTAACATTATTCAGCAACTGATGGAAGCAAATGCAGAGATCCACAGCCAAATACTAGAGGGAGCCAGGTGAACTACACAGAAGAGGGAGAAGAATTTTAAGACCCAGAAGGCTTGAGGACCTAGGTGCTCTGGATATTCACTATGGTTATATACTTGGCTTATGGAGCTCAAAACAGTGAGATTGTGTTTGCGGCAGGGTTGGTGGGGTTATTTCTGACTATGCTGCCTGTCCTTGGGACCCATTTTGTCCTACTGGGTTGCCCTATCAAGCCTTGATTTTGCATCAAAATCATTTTCGGAGGCCAAAAATATCCTGATATCAATAGTACAGTTATTACAAAGGAAGAAACAGGAGACATATTCTTCATGAACATGGACAAACCTTAATACTGTATTATCAAATAAAATTCAATAATTTATGAGATGGATCATAAAACATCATGACAAATTGGGGTTTATATTAAGATTATCAAGTTGTTCCAGTATGGGAAAGAACTAAGAAATTACACAAAACTCAGTATCTCTTACTATTTGTTTCTAAATATCTGCGCTTATCCTAGCACCTAGGCTGTGAAATCAAGTTAACAACAGGTAAAATGAGAATGGAAAAGCAGACAATGAAATCTGGGGCATGAAGAAGGGAAAAGGAATAGAAAAAGAGAGTGACTTGTTTATTATCTATTACACAGTAGGACTATAAAATCTACATTATTATTTTACAGTTATAAATGAACAATAAAGGCAATAGATGTGCATAGAATACATTTGAGAAACAAAATTGATGGTTTTGTTACACTATTTTGAGATACATAGATAGACGGATATAGACAAATGATGATGGAGATAGGTAGATAGATAGATAGATAGATAGATAGATAGATAGATAGATAGATAGATAGATAGATGATAGATAGATAGATAGATAGATAGATAGATAGATAGATAGATAGATAGTACACATTCTATATAGGGAAAAGATTGAATGACATAAAATTAAATCCATATTTATATATGTTCAATTACATTTTACAAATGTCCAGTTCACTAGAGGAGAAAAAAAATGTTAGTGGGAAATGCATTTATCTGTATGTTTAAAAATGAACACCAATTTGTATACACACCATTGTGAAAATATATTATAACCTAAGTATAAAATTTAAAGTTATCAGCATTCTAAAAAACAAGTAAAATATTTCTGACTTTATACTACCCCAAAATTATTGATAATGTCGAAGAATAGAAACAATAAATAAAAATCTTGTAAGTTATACATTACCAAAATTGGGAACTAGGATTCTAGAGAGCCTAATACATGATAGGTAAGTTCTGTATCACTGAGCTACCTCCCAGATCTTTTATCAACATCACAAACATTTATTATAATGATATATATGTAGATGTACATATAAGTTTATCAATGCAATATGCTGAGTCCATCTTAGTCTTTCTTGGATGTTTATGTCTTTAGTGCTGGCCAATAACGATTGGCTCCCTGGAGAAGGCTGTATGTAAAAAGGATGAGAAATTAAACTTTCATATGTTGCTGGCAAGAATCCAAATTATGCAGACATCTTAGAAAATATTTTTGAACTTTCTTCTAATGCTAAACATATACTTTTCATATGGTTTAGCCACTTCAATACTGGTATTTTAGGAAAGAGAGAGGAAAACATATGTTGAGACAAAACATGTTTCACACATGTTCAAAACATCCTCATTCATAACCACAAATCAAAATAATCTAAGGGTCTATCAACTGGTGAATGGCTAAAACAGACCTGAAATAAACATGCATATGTAGTCAGGATAGTCCTATCACCTTACTCAGTTCACCTGAGTCATAGTTGCCCCTGTACTACTCCTCAGCCACTAAGTACAGTAGCATTTTAGGACTCTTATACACATATCTCATCTTCCTAGGATGCTGTTTTCTTAGATAGCCAATGGGTTTATGTTTAGAAGAAAGGGCTGAGTCTAAAAGAGTGATAAACACTGAAAATGGCAAATTTATCAATCATTTTAGCAATTTTTCATGCAATTTAACCCCCACAATAAGAAATCCTTGAATTAGTCAAGTGCCATCATGATCAGAACGTTGCCTATATCTCTTTAAAATTTCATTCCCATATTATTTGATTTTTAAGTTTTGTACTTCAGTGATTCCCAAAGCTAACTCATCAACACAGTCAGTGAAAGGGTTTTTTAGAAAAGATAAAATAAACTTCAATAAAGACAAACTAAACAATGATCATGGAACACAGAAACACAGGTGTCTATGCTTTCAGGCAACAATCTACATAATTCAAATGATAAGTTGTCTTTAGCACAAAGTTACCTAAATAATTCCTAGACACATGTCATAACTCCACACTTAACTTCTATGTTCCTGAAGTTGTCCTTCATATCTGAGTAATTCACAATACTGACCAGATATTAGGGAATTTATTGACAGGTGTTGATGGTAAGACCTATGTAGTATTGTCTGTGCCATTTTATTTCATGGCAAAGATAAAGTCATCAATTTCTAATGGCATAATTCATTTTCCAACACAGTTAATAATACTTCACGGTATGCATTGTTCAGTTATGAGATGAAATATACGTCTTCTAAACTATTCAAGTTCAACTTTGTTCTTCTGAAAAAAAAATCACTGATTGCATTAAGTTTTTGTTCCGTGGTGAGCAAAGTCATCTGTGATCCAAAGATACAATATTATCACACTTTGAGTGACAGCAGACATTGATATTTCCCTGAATACTCTGAAATTATCTAGAATAACAAAACAATTTAATCTGACACTGACAAGATAATAGAAAATTTGATTTCATAATTATAACATGTATTACACTTTTATGTTAATTCTTAAACATAATCAGAATTAGGCAAAATATATTTTGCAAGATGTTTATCATAATGATTTTAAATGTGAAAATATTTGTTCTAATTTTATGGTTAAGTTTGTGTTTGTTTACTTAATTATTCTGTAGTACTTGCATTTGAATCAAAGGCCCATGCATACTCGGCAAGTGTACTAATACTGAGCTACACCTTACAAACCATCATTCTAATTTAACGAACAAGATTGGGAATATGAAAGGGATAAATGAACTTTTAAGTATGTACACATATTCCATGTAGAAACAAATGTTTTACTAGAAAATATATTGCTTTTGTTTTTCACTATAAATATTTGTACAAAATTGTATCCATGTGTACATAATATCTTATTCTCTTTTCATCTCAAGAAGCACTATTCACATTTTCCTATTAGAAGAAGAAACACATTAAAATATTGCCTTGATTATATATTTTGGATCATATAAAGTTATTTATGCATTTCTATGTTATGTATAGGGCACAAAGAGATTAAATATAATTCCATATATATGATCTTTATTTTAGGGTATGTTATTAGAACAAAATAACTATTATGTGAGAAGATATGCTTGGATTTGAGATTCTTTACAAATATTGCACAGTAAGTACTAATCGATGGCTGTACAAGTTTATAAACAACAAAATACTGATTTAATTTTGTATGCTATATATGCATATACATGTTCACATATCTGTGTCTGTAAGTGTGTGTATGTATGTGTAAAGTCTGTACTTGCATGTGGAGATCAGAGTTTGATGTCAGGTCTCTTCCTAAATTGCTCTCGACATTATTTTCTGAGTCAGGGTTCTTTTACTGAACATGGAGATTACGAAATTAGCTAACTTGTGTGCACCAGGGTGTCTGCCATCATATTACAATCACTGGATTACTGATACTGCCCTTGGTTTTTCATATCTATACTGAGAATCTAAACTCTGCTCTTCATGCTTGAATTGCAAGAATTTACTGAGGAACTATCATCCATACCTTGATTTTTCTTTGAATATTGCTTTTATGATTGCTATGAGTGAACTACATATTTTGCAAATTATGTCTTTTTCAAATAGATAAGATGGTGCCTCAACATATTACCAATGGTAATTACAAACTACTGAAGCATAGAGAGCATACACTTGCTACATTTTAGGTGTTTTCAGGACATGGAAATGGTCTTGAACTTAATTTTCGCACAAAAAATGAATATAAATTGTCTGAAGATGAGCCTCAGTGGTAATAATATTTTCCTAGAATATATGAAGCTAAAGGAATAATAACTAGTAGAAGTAGAAAATTCCAAATATAAGGATATTCATGTAGTAAAATATTATTTAGTATTAAGCAATGAAAGAAATATGCCATAATATTCACAATCGTTTTCTCTATATTATTTTAGTATGTGCTCTCTTTGTAAATGGTCCATATTTATAAGGTACTTTTAATAACATGCATTCATTATATTTGAAGTACCTTTTAAACAAGAGTTTGTATTAACAATTCTAATAAAATAACGTGAACAGAAACAGTATTGTAAATTGCCATAAGTTAATGTCAAGAATCACCATCATATGCTAGCTGTAGAGAAATCTACAGTAACAAAAGATAAAATAGAAACCAATTCATTATACTCATAGTACCATACAGTATTTTTAATGTCTAGTTAAAAACATTGTATTCCATTGCTTTTGGGGATCCATTTTTAAAGATAGTTTGGAGAAGCAAGAAAATATCCATACTGAGAAACCAAAATAATCATGTTTTAGTCCATTAAAATATTTGTTTGTTGGATGAGTTATTTTTATATAAAACAGCTATATGAACCAATGATTACAATCAGGACAATCCATGGAAGTGAATTAATCCTGAAATATTTGAAAATTAGAGAAGAGCTTAGTAAATGTCATTAATAATGATAAAGTCAATATACAGACTGAATTCAGTTAGAAAAAGCAGAACTAACTACAACTGTTCTGGTAGAGATTTTATGATTCACATATAAAGAAAAAGAAATATCCTTGCTTTTAGGTAGACTGGATAATACACAATTTTTACTTTACCTTCTCTGACTCTAAGAAGGACTGACCACTACATTTAGAAATGTTATGGCTTTATACTATTTAATAGTATCCAGATGTGACAAATTCTAATCTGATTTGTTTCTTCGTATAGCTAGACATGTTTGTAAGCTAAGAATTGTAAAACTCATAGAAAGAGAATGTGTATTTTACTATTAGAATTTCCTAAACAGCAAAAGTTAATTTTTGTATTTCTTTTGTTGGTGGTAGTGGTGGTTTAATACAGGATCACACTAATGTAGTACTGACTGGGTTAGAACTCATTATTTGGACTTAAACTAAATTTGCCTTAAACTGACAAGAGATCTACCTCCCTCTGCTTCACAAATGCTGGGATTAAATGTGTGCCACCATGCACCATGCCCAATACATTTATATATATATATATATATATATATATATATATATATATATATATATATATATATTCATTTATTTTATGAATATGTACATATATTCATTTATTTTATGAATAGGAGTACACTGTCACTTTCTTCAGGCACACTAGAAGAGGGCATCAGATTCCATTACAGATGGTTGTAAACCACCAGGTGGTTAATGGGAATTGAACTCAGGACCTCCGGAAGAGCAGACAGTGCTCTTAACCTCTGAGTAAGCCCAGTTTTACTATTTCTTAATGATATGGTCTAGAACATCATTCATATCACAGTACTTCAGTTAGTATATAGTATATCTTTTATCCTGCTATTCACAAGGTACTCACAATGCACTATAAATGACAAAAATACAAATTATTACCAGAATTCATAGAGCTATAGTATCATCATTATATCAAAAGCCAACAATATGATCATAACTCAAGAGAGAACATATTATAATTTAAAACTTGGTGATATGAAAACATTTTATTATGCTGATATATAATTGATTGAATACTAATTAATTTTTAAATTATTTCTTTTACTTTTTACATTGTAATAAAATTATGTCATTTATCCCTTCTCTCAACTTCCTCCAAACCATCTCATACATAGATTCCTGTTCTCTTTCAAATTCATGGCTTCTTTTTCATTAATTATTGATATACACACACTACATATAGATACATATTCATACTTAAGTACAATCTACTCAGTATGTATAATGTTACTTATATTATGTTTTTAGGATGTCAGACATTCTGTCTAATGAAATTAGAGAGTATTAACACAAACACAGAGTCTTCTAGTGAGAACTTGAAATATGTATCAACTTTGCATAAAATTCCTGTATGCATATCATAAGTGTGCACATGGTGCATCAGTGTATAAACTAAGTGACTGGTTGACTCATTTTGAGTTATTTTATTTAATTTTTCCTTGAAAACTGCTAAATACCAAAAGCTGTGATAGCTATGACAGGATTGTTGTAGATACCCAGGTCAACTATTTTGAGTACAAACATTCTGAGATCCTAACCAAGAAATTTCAAACAGAATAATTTATTTAATTAATTTAATTAATTTAATTTAATATTTTGCACATTAACCATAATGTTCAGATAACCTAGGTTATTAGGTAGTTTACAGCATAATTAGCATTATAATATTCATGTATAGATACATATCTAAAAGATCAGGGTTTACAAACAGTAAGAGAAAAGAAATTAGTTAAGGTACACTAGAATCTCAGAGGAGGAATATACTCTTTTGGAATAGGGACGATATTAAAAAGTGGTATTTCAGTTAAAATTAAAGAAATCTCTAGGATTTGGAGACAAAGAAATATTGAGATGATAATAGAGGATATTGTAACACAGGTAGAGTGGTACATGGCATTTGTGATCTTGGAAAAAGGAAAATACTATCAACATCACACTAATCCAATTATCAGACAGTAGACTCATCAGTCCGAGCTGAGTAAGTTGGTGTATAGTTTTGCATTGCATATTTTGCTACATTATCTATGTAGGCAGTTGACAGCTGCCCATATTTTGATGAAACGAAAGTAAGTCTTGCTCAGTTCTCACACATGTAGTCAATTTCTGCTTAAGCCAATTTCTGCATTTGACATATGTCAATAATGCTCTTCACAGTGAGGCTGAAATTGGGTTAGTAATACCTAAAGGCTATGACATATTATCCATAGAGATAACACAGGCAATAAATAATATAATCTCAAGGCAAGAAGCAGGTTGATTAATATAATAAAATCATATCAAGTTCTCAACTTCGAGTCTTGTGTGATACCAGGGGATTCAGCAATAACAGAGGTCTTGATAAAGTGATTGTATATTTTATTGATAAAACCAGGACATTTTTTCAGGAAAGAAAAGGAGTCACTATAAAATTACAAGGGAACAGCAAGTGGCAAACTAGAGTCCACATGCGAATAGTGAGGAGTCTGCTCATCAAGACTTAGAAGCTGTCATCTCTGTCTTGATGGAATTGGCATGTCAAAACCTTTATGCATACACAGTCATCTGTGTCCAAATATAAGACTGTGAGTTGGAAATAACAACCCCCCCCTCCGAAAAGAAAAGATGAGAAGGAAACATACTGATTTAAAAATAGCAGAAACTACTGACTATGCATAGAACAGGGGGAGGGAAGAGGGCTTATGGGACTTTTGGGGAGGGAGGAACCGGGAGAGGGGAAATCATTCGGAATGTAAATAAAAAAAAATATATAGAAAAAAAAAATAAATAAATAAATAAATAAATAAAAAGAAATCAATATACAGGCACAAGTAGTAGCTAGAAGAAGTCTGAGAATACATAAGGACATTGATGAGAAGTGGATATAAATGAAAGCCTGGAAAAAAGTAGAACCTGAGTCAGTGTTTAGTTTGCAGTGGATATCTGGAGAGAGTTATAAAGGAATGATTCAATTAACTTCCTTTGATGCTTATTATTGAATTCTTCTTTTGTTGGATTGGATATTTTCATTATTTACATTTCAAATGTTTTCCCCTTTCCAGCTTTCCCATTTGGAAACTCCTTATCCCATCCCCCACCCCCTTCCTCTATGAGGGTGCTTCCCCCCTGCCACACCTACTCCAGTCCCCCCACCCGGGCATTTTCCTATACTGGGGCATCAAACACTCTCAGACCCAAGGGTCTCTCCTCCCACTTATGTCCAACAAGGCCATCCTCTGCCACATACGCGGCAGGAGCCATGGGTCCCTCCACGTGTATTCCTTGATTGGTGGTCCAGTCCCCGGGAGCTCCAGGGGGTCTGGCCTATTGATACTGTTACTCTCCCTCCATGGGGCTGCAAACCCCCTCAGCTCCTTTAGTCCCTTCTCCAACTCCTCCATTGGGGAACCCCACACTCAGTTCAATGGTTGGCTGCGAGTTTCTACCTCTGTATACACATATGCATGCTATAACAATGAAATATAGGACCATGAATTGGAAGGAGTGTAGAGATGAGTAGACAAGAAATTTTGGTGGGAGGAAAGAGAAGAGAATAAAAATGTTATTATTATAGTATAATCTCACAAATAAAAGTACTCTAAGAAGATAGCACCTCTGATTTCCCCTGTAAGAAGTGATTCTTCTTTTGGATTTAATGCATGTCTTACTCAATAGGCAAGGGAGTGATTACATCAGAAAGTAGTATGCAGTGTGTGCATTTTAAAATTACTCAGAGAATAATAGTTTTCAATCTTTATGTAAATCAGCAAGCTTCTCTGCCTCTATCACTCCCTACAAGCATGGCAGGAAAAGTGCAAACCTCATCCTTTTGGAAAGAAAATGACTGATGAAATATTAATAAAGATACTGACAAAGTAAGCACTATGAATCAGGTTGTATAAGGCTGTGGGAGCTAGAAGGTAGACAAATTTAGTCAGCATTAGGGCAAGCTATTCAGATGTTTTAAGACAAATGCAACTCCATAAACTTCAAAAGTGTTTAGAGAAGGACAGCATAAGGACACTGGGAGTCGGGTATTTGAAAGAAAGGGATGATTTTTCAAGAACTAAATATCAGAGAAATAGA
This sequence comes from Tokudaia tokunoshimensis, assembly GCA_036184795.1. NCBI lineage: Eukaryota > Metazoa > Chordata > Mammalia > Rodentia > Muridae > Tokudaia > Tokudaia tokunoshimensis. Next base: position 108,836,660 of record BTHU01000023.1, read on the forward strand.
AAGGGAAGTCTGCATTAAAATGCCATGGTTCATTCACTTGTAGTATGGAAGACTTTACTTCCTTCCAAAATGATTATATTCCTTATAATCTTGTCTTTGGGGCCATCACAAGAATGGATTTAAGCCGAAAATATTCTGCAGCAAAACACTACTATGCTGAGATGTTCAGATCAAATCCGCATATGACTGCTCAGGAATATCTAATTGTTAAATATCAGATAATGGGCTTAAGAGATGGTTCAGTACAACCACTATTTGGCACCCAAGTGGTAGGAATACGGTTAGGATCCCCAGGATCTGTGTAAAAACTAGGTAGTTATATGGTTACCTATAACTGCAGCACTGGAGAGGAATAGGCAAGTTTTTCTGAGGCTAGGTGGATAACTAGCTGGAATTTTTATGCTCAGGATTTGGTGAGGGAACCCTACTTCAATAAATCAAGCGGAGATGAATTGAGGAAAACAAGTGACATCAAATGCCCTGCTCATACACACAAACGCACATAATGGCACACCACACACATAAACAAGAAAACAAGTCAACATTGGCACAGTGCAGTGGGAGAATAGGGAGAAAGACAAGGAGAGCAAGAGGGCAAGAATTTGGAGAGGGGAAGAGAAATTGAGCTGAGAAGGAAAAAGGAAAAGAAGAAGAATATAGTAAAGAAAGATTAAAGAGCTAGAGGTTATTCAAAGAAGTCACTGCATATAATGTCTGATCAGTCTTCAAGCTTTGCAACCATCATCCAGCAGGGGAGGAGTCTCCACTTGCAGCATTCCAGTTATGTTCTGGCTACCTTCCTTCTCTGCCTCCACAAGGTCATCTAACTAATTTTTTTTCCAAATTCCAACATGTCAGTAGACCCTAATCCACAGCAAAGGATGTTTACACAGATGAATTTTTACCATCTTTGGTTTGGTAAAATAAAGCTAGAAACCTTAATCAGTAGATATATTTATTTTGATAAGTAGGGAATAAGTAGCCTTAAGAAGCCTTTAGTTTCAAGGTCAAGAAATGAGTTGCCAAGGAAACACAAAGAATAATCGAGGTCTCCTGTATCTTAACAGAGTTCCTCTCTTTAAAAACATACTGCTGACTTAAAAGTTTAGAGAACTCTTTGATAGGTTATTTTTCTATGGGCTAGTGAGGTAGCAGAGGTCATTTTTGTAAAAATAAAGGAATAACAATGAAAGCAGACTGCAACTCATTCTCAAAGGTTGTAGTTTAGTTATATCTGTGACAATGAGTAACTCCTAGAATAAGGGACACCAGCAAAAGCCCAGAGTTTAAAGTAAGGACATTTTGCTTTCAAATTTCAAAGGAAAAAAAGAAAAAAAAATGTCCAATATTGTCTTACAGGAAATTAGAATATTTCAAAATCTATAATTGTACAATACCTGTAGACTTTAAAGGCAAAACAGCAGTAAGCAATGAGTGTGAGTTAAATAAGATAGGAGACCTATACTGTCATGGTGGTCACTTAGACTACAAGAAGTCTCTTGGACTTTGGAATGAATGACTATCTGATGTTTGTAAATACATGAAATAGATACCTTTAAATTTGGTTACTTTTACAAAATTCCCAATCCGGTTGAATAATAACATGTCGGAACAACTGTTTGGTATACGATTCGTATGCAGTGACAAAATTCAAGTGCTGTTTTTCTTTTATTGACAAGCCTTACAAACTAGTGTACTAAGGTGATTCTGTGTCTAAACTATGCAGAATGTCAACATCAGAAGTGTAAACATGTCCTTAATTAATGAATCTAATATCCCAATGGCTTAGGATATCAAGTCAATTCCAGTGCTCATAGAATAAGAACATGGCTATAACATCAACAAAAATTATACAATCAACACACAAGTACAAATGCATCTGTACAGAAAAATTCCCAACATCTGAAGTCTTCAGCCTTGAACTGAGAAACAGACAAACAATGACTGCCCTGACACAGGACTTGTATGAAAGGCATGGATGCACCTGATTCGGCCATCATGGATCAAGTTCATCTGACATGACACTAAAGATTTCAAGGGTAAATTCAGTAGCCTTGCCCAGAAAACTGGTTTTTCATTTCCTCCAATCATTGTCATGCCCTGCAAATTGCACCTACCTTCTTTGTCCTGAGCAGAGGTAAGAAATAAAAGATCCCTTTGGCTTTCTTGATAGCTTTCTACAGCTATTACACCTAGAAAATGAATTATTTTCACTACAGTTTATATTATACAGTATCTGTTAAACCAAAATTCATGAATCCACTGTGAGCTATGACACAGTGGTGAGGGAAAGGGGGCAAAGGAAAAAGGGTGAAGTCAGTGCTACCCAGTTCTCACCCTCCACATTCTCTCAGTTCACCTTGAATCAGGGGCCTAGTTGCCACATCAGTGAGTTAGTTACCTTGTAGCTCTAGCCCCTAAATCTCTGGAAAACCTCTGAAGGTTTCCTTTAAATTTGGAATTCCACAGAAACTACCCCAAATATGTTCAAGAATACAGTCTATATGAAATCCATCATGTTATCCCAGTGCTTTTCATAGGCACAATTTGCTGCCATGCACTTGTTTCTAGGAGTGAGCAGGCAGCCTCTAAGGAAGGTTTAGTTTTATCACAGTGCTAAATGCTGAGTCACTGTGAAGATTATACATACTCTTATCTTTGGTATCAATCCTTGGCTTACACTTGTGGTAGCCACTTATTCACTCTACTCATTCAAACAGGTGAGAACCCCCTACCCGAATAAACATTCCAGCTGGGACCCTCATGAAACCCGGCAAATATGGGACCCATTGCAAGTATTCCAGCTCCAGCTCCCTTTCCGTGCTCAGCTACTCTGTAGCAGATCAGCCAGTCTGCTCATCTCCCACATCCCACAGTCTGCCTGTCTACCAGGAGACCTGCCATAACTAGGGACATATGTGAGACCACCCACCCAAATAAATGCCCTACCTGGGATCCCAAAAGAGTCCAGTAGACACAGGACCCCTCCCTTCCTCCCCTTTCCATGAACCTCATCACCACCAAGGTGGATCTCTGTGCCTTCTCCTCTCCCACACCCCACAGCCTGCTTGTCTCCAAGGAGGTCTGTCATAACCAATAACCAATAACCAACTTACAAGAGGACTGTCCTAACCAGAGACACAGGAAGACTAGTCTAACTAGGTACACAGGAGACCTCCTCCAACCAGAGACACTGGACCCCCCCCCCAACCAGAGATTGCATTGCCTGCCTCTAAGGAGGCCTGCTCTAACCCAGGTCACAGAACTCTTCTTGCCTGTAAAGAGACAGGCTTTAGTCAGAGACACCAAGACCAGTTAACACCAGACATAACCCACACACCTATAGACATTTACTTGATCTTTGACAAAGAAGCCAAAAATCATACAGTAGGAAATATAACCCATCTTCAACAAATGGTGATGGTCTAACTGGCAATCTGCATATTGAAGAATGCAAATTTATCAGTATTTATCATCCTGCCCAAAGCTCAAGTCCAAGTGGATCAAGGACCTCCACATAAAACCGGATATACTGAATCTAATAGAAGAGAAAGTGGGAAATAGCCTCAAACACATCAGCACAGAGGACAATTTCCTGGTAACCTACAAATTGGGAAAAGATCTTTACCAACCCTACATCCAATAGAGGGATAATATCTAATATATACAAAGAACTCAAGAAGTTAGACTCCAGAGAACCAAATAAACCTATTAAAAATGGGAAATAGAGCTAAATAGAGCTAATAGAGTAGAGAATTCTCAACTGAGGAATCTTGCATAGCTGAGAAGCACCTAAAGAAATGTTCAAGATACTTAGTCACCAGGGAAATACAAATCCAAACAACCCTGAGATTTGACCTTACACCAATCAGAATGGCTAACATAAAAACCTCAAGCCACGGTAAATGCTGGTGTGGATGTGAAGAAAGAGGAACACTCCTCCTTTGCTGATGGGATTGCAAACTGGTACAACCACTCTGGAAATCAGTCTGGTGATTCCTCAGAAAATTGGAAATAATGTTATAGCTGAAGACCTATCTATACCACTCTTGGGAATATTCCCAAAACATACTCTATCAAATGACAAGAACGTGTGTTCCACAATGTTCATAGCAGCCTTATCCATAATAGCCAGAAACTGGAAACAACCCAGATGTCCCTCAACTGAAGAACAAATGCAGAAAAAGTGGTATATTTACAAAATGGAATACTATTCAGCTATTAAACACAAGGACATCATAAAATTCACAAACAAATGGATGGAACTAGAAAATATCCTGAATGAGTGAGGTAACCCAGACCCAAAAGAATATGTATGGAATATATTCACTGATAAGTGGATATTAAACCAAAAGCTCAGAAAATATCCAACATTGAGGAGATTAAACCTAAAGAGACCACCTCCAGTAGATAGACATGTTCTCCAGTTGAGGCAGGGGGACACCCATTTATCGTCAAAAATTTTAACCCAGAATTCTTTCTGTCTAAAGGAAATGCAGAGACAAAAATGGAACAGAGACTGAAAGAAAGGCCACCCAGGTACCAGCCCAATCTGGGTTCCACCCCATGTGAGCACACCAAACCCTAAAAATATTACTTATGCCTTATTGTGCTTACAGACAGGAGCCTGGGATGTCTGTCCTCTGAGAGGCTCTACCAGCAGCTGACTAAAACAAATGCAGATACTAACAGCCCATCATTGCTTTGAGGTCTGGGATCCATACAGAAGAGTTAGGGGAAGGACTGAAAGAGCTGAGTGTTATTGCAACCCCATAGGAAGAACAACCGGGTCAACTAACCTGGACCTCTCAGAGCTCCCAGAGTCTAAGCCAAAAACAAAGGAGAATACATGGCCTGGTCTGTAGCCCCAGGCACATGAGTAACAAAGGACTACTTTGTCTAACCACAGTGGAAAAGAATGTGTGTAATCTTGTGGAAATGTGATGCCCCAGGGAACAGGGATATTACTGGGGCTAAGGTAGAATTGGGTGGGTGAGAGATCACCTTCTTAGAGGCCTGCAGGTGGAGAGGAGGGATCAGATGAAGAATTCAGGAAGGGGGGACCAGAAAAGAGGGCAACTTTTAGAATGCAAATAAATAAAATAGTTTAATAAAAAGGAAAAAGAAAACATGCAGCAGTAAAATAGCCATAATAGTAAGGAATATAAAGCTTACAGGAAAATGGTAATTATATTAATAAATTAGTCAGGTTCAAATCATAAGTCTTAAGTTTCTGTCTGCTCACTTTACCAAATACTAACTATGCCTCTCAAATTTAATTTTATGAACTATTACATAAAAAAGTTAATATATCCAGCAGTAAATGAAAACAGATGCAGAGACCCATCACCAAATATCCTGTGGCACACAGGGTGTCTTGTGAAAGACTGGGGGATAGAATTGAGCAAGCAGTAGGGGTTAAGAACACCACATGAAGATCTCTAGAGTAAACTAGCCTAGGCCCATGGGAGCTCACAGACACTGAACCACCAGCCAAAGAGCATACACTGGCTCTACCTAGGCTCCCTACACATTTGTAACAGATGCACAGCTTGGTTTTCATGTGGGTCCCCTAACAATTGGAGTAGTGCCTGTCTCTGACTCTGTTGCCTGCCCTTAGGTCTCTTTCCCCTACCTGGACTGCCTTGTTGGGCCTCAGAGGGAGAGGGGGTGCTTAGGTCTGCTTGGACTAGATGGTTGAGGTTTTGTATTTTGATGTTTATTGTAATGCTAAGTGCTCACCCCCAAGATCTGGCATCTACACTTAGCTTCTGGAAAATTGCCTCCAGTTAATTCTGACTGATAAATAAAGATACCAACAGCTAATAGCTGGGAAGAAGAGAGACATAGGCAGGGTTTAGGTTTCCAGGGTTAGAAACTGCAAGGAAGGAGAAAGCATCCATGGGATAGAGAAGTTAGAAGATTCATCATGGCTTCTGGACTAAGAGAACATGGAACAGAGAGTTGCCCAGTTGGAGCTAAGAGAAGCCCATATGAAGCATAGTAAGTAATAACTTGAGTTATTGATGGGAAAGTAGATTCTTTTTTTTATTTTCTAAATTTTTATTTACATTCCAAATGATTTCCCCTTTCCCGTTACCTCCCTCCCTGAAAGTCCCATAAGCCCCCTTCCCTCCCTCTGTTCAAAGTAGATTCTAACAGCATGAAGGGTAAGCAGTTGCTCAGCTATTGTGCTGCTTAATAAGGCACATTAAAATATAAAAAGAAAAAGGAAAAAAGAAAAATAGTGAAGATGGTAACTTGTTTAACTTTGGTGGCATACATAATTTTACTGTAATTTTTAAAATATTTCTGGAAACTTTTTTATGGAAAACATAAATAGTTCCTTCTAAGAACCAGCCCCCTAACTGGGAGGTCTCCATCAAATCCCTCCCTTCAGGGTTCCCTGTAGAAGAGGATGCAGAAAGAGTGTGAGAGCCATAGGACATGGAGGAAACCACAGAATCAAGGTCTTCTAAATCACCACAAGGAAAGCTCATATGAACTCACAGAGACTGAGGCATTATGCACACTGCCTGCACAGGTCTGCACCTCCTCCTCTGTTTATATAGTCTGGCTTCCAATTTAGTATTTTTATGGGATCTCTGAGTATAGAAATAAGTGGCTCTCTGATTCTTGGGCTTTTTCTTGTGACTATTTCATCCCTTCTGTTAGTCTCACTCAGTTTCTGTTTTATCTTACTATATTTTATTTCATTATACTTTATGTTATTATTATCCCTTAAAGCATGTTTGTTTTCTAATGAGAGAAAAGGAGTGGATTTGAAGGGTATATAGCTGAGGAGGAACTGGGAAGAGTAGAAGAAATAGAAACTATAATCAATATTTTACTTTCTTTTCAAATTAAATGTATCATTCATAATTTATATATTAAACATAAATATATTTTCCAAATACCTCTATGAATATGAACTCTTAGATCATAATCACGACAGTACTAGGTTATTATCACTCTTAAATTGATAGCATGCCTAATTTCTGTATGAAGCTATAATCAGAGATATGAGTCATATGCCAACAAATGAAGTTAGAAAAAATATATTGGTCATAGAATTTCTGAGACAAGTTAAAACCAACATGAGGATGTTTCATATCATTGCAATAATCAAAGGAAAGAGAAGATATTATCTAGTAAGCACTAGTAAAAATAACCTGTGACATTATCAAACAGTAATCTTACTAGTCTTCAAGGAGATAGGCACAGCAACCCTCCTCCAGACATATAAGACCAAACCTACAAAGAATTTAGAATGCACCACATTTTCTGTATCCATTCCCCTGTTGAGGGACATGGATGCAGAAAATGTGGTACATTTACACAATGGACCACTACTCAGCTATTAAAAACAATGACTTCATGAAATTTGCAGGCAAATGGATGGAATTTGAATATATCATCCTGAGTGAGGTAACTCAATCACTAAAGAACACACAAGGTATGTATGCACTCACCAGTAAGTAGATATTAGCCCAAAAGCACGGAATACCCAAGATGCAATTCACAGACCACTTGAAGTCCAAGAAGAAGGAAGACCAAAGTGTAGATGCTTCAGTGCTTCTTAGAAGGGGGAACAAAATACTCACAGGAGGAAATATCGAGACAATGTGTAGAGCAGAGACTGAAGGAAAGGTCATCCAGAGATTGCCCTACCTGAGGATCCATCCCATATTCAGTCACTAAACCTGAATGCTATTGTCAGGAAGTGCTTGCTGACAGGAGCCTGATAAAGCTATCTCATGAGAGGCTCTGCCAGAGCCTGACAAATACAGAGGTAGATGCTTGCAGCCAACTATTGGACTTTGCATGGGGTCCCCAATGGAGTAATTGAAGAAGGGACTGAAGGAGCTGAGGGGGTTTGCAGTCCCATGGAGGGAGCAACAGTGCAACAGTGTCAATCTACCAGACACCTCCCAAGCTATTGGGGACTGGACCATCAACCAAAGAGTACACATGAAGCAACCCATGGTACTGGCCACATAAGTGGCAGAGAATGGTCTTGTTGGACATCAGTGGGAAAGGAGGCCCTTGGACCTGAGGGTCTTTGATGCCCCAGTATAAGGGAATGCTAGGGCATGAAGACAGGAGTTGGTGTGGGAGTGGGGGAGCACCCTCATAGAGGAAGGGGGAGGGGGATTAGGATAGGGGTGTTCTGAAGGAGAGACCTGGGAAGGGAAAACAATTGAAATATAAATAAAGAAAATATTCAATAAAAGTAATCTTAAAGCAAAAAAATAAAAGAATGTAGAATGAGCATGTTGAGTGTCAACAGCTGGGAACACACACAATAAATGCTCACATACATAGATTCAACAGGTAATGGGGGAAATATTTGGCCTAATCCAGTACTCATCCTATAACCATTATGAATGGAAATTCCAGTCTGCATGGTAGTATGATTTGGGTTATGCCTTTTACAATACCACACTACAATAAGAATCCAATCACTGATCTTGAAGGAAAATTATTCTAATAGTATAAATTTAAAATCTGATAAATATGCTCATTGGATCAACTCTGTATGCAAATAGAGAAACCTGAGAAAATATTAGCAGATAAATTCAAAATGGAGGTTCCTACAGTTACAGCCCATACTTTATATATGGTTCAAGTTTAATAATGTTGGATATGGCTAATATCCAGGGAAAGATTTTGACAAATTTAAGGAAAATCTTTAAGGTGCCTGATATTTGTAAAGCTTGGTATGTTCTACCTAAAAGGTTTCTGTTTCTTCTTAACTGGCCTCATTACTTGAGAGCTACATCATATGCTTAAGAAAGTTGGCCCAAAATGCTGAATGTCTTTAGGCTTTGGGGTATAGGGTAGGATCCACTCTGACCTATGTCTAAAGGAAGTATTATACAGACACAAACAAGGGCCAAATGGACAGTTAAATTCACTAACAAACATCAGTTAGTAAGTATATTAGTTTTACTTTTATCTTATTAATTTTTTTATCATGGGAGGGAGGGACCTCATTTATAAAACATTTATATTCAACTTTTCAGAAAGCCATTTGGTAATTTGTGCTCCTTTAATTATGCTGAATCAGGTGGCTCAAATTTTAGTTTATTTGAAGATTTTATTCATCCCCTAAAAGGCTAAAGATGGTGTACTTTGGGAGTTTTATAGCCTTCCTATAATTTCTATGACTTCAAATAAAAAAATTCTGCATTAATTATTGCTAATCTATCTATGGCCACTCTCTTGAACTCCAGAAATCAATATACACATTTTTGTGTCTCTAATATAGACATTCTTGTCTCAACTGCATGTCAAAGACAAACTGCTTGACTACCACAAACTTATCCTTCACTAAAACCCTGTATAGGTCAATCTTATTAGCATCTATTTAGTTGCACAAACCAAATATTCAGATGTTGCCTTTCATTGCTTTCCTTCATCACCAAATACAATCTATCAGAAAAATCCTAAAACATTCTCTAATATATATCCAAACTCTGATAGTTCCTCTGTGTCCCAACCTCTATAATCCTGATCCATTTGAAAATCACTGAATGCTAGAGTTCAATATGCACAACAGTATCCCTGTTCAACATTCTTTAATTTACATTCTCACACAACAGCCTGAATAACACTCCTGAAGCACATGAATCTAAAACTTCTTAGATATTTTTCCTGTTTCCCTGAGAAAAAAAGTGCACTGACTGAAGAAGTTTGAGAGGTAGAGTGTTTATTTTGGCTTACAATTTGAGGTGCATCCATCATGGTATGGGATTCCTGGTAGCAGAACCCAGCAGCTGGTCACTTTGTATCCAATCAGGAAGCAGAGAACAATGGCTGCTGGTGCTCTTCTCCTTTTAGCCATCTTCTGCATTCAGTACATAATCTCAGGGAATGATATTGCCTACTGGTCTTCCACTTCTACTAACACAATCAAAATAATTCTTTGTAGGCATGACAGAGGCCATGTGTGGGTCTTCCCACTTCAAAGAATCCAATCAACATAATTCCTTGTAGATATGGCAGTGTTCATTCTAATATGAATATCTCTTCACAGCTATGCATACAGACTTGATACCTCAGTTATTCTAGGTCCTATCATGTTAATAATTAATCTTAACCACCACATAAACCATTGTTGAAATTTTCTGCGGCCTTCTATGAAATTAGAATGAAATCTAATTCTAAGAAACTTATCAAAAGTAAAATAGTTTTTTGTTACGTATTGACCTTGCCTATCTTTCCATCTTTTGTCTTATACTGTTGGTATATAGTGTGTTGCACACATATTTATTGCACCCACCACTAAGGATTTGTTCTCTCTATAACTTCTCTTTCATGCTACAAGTCTATATCATAATGACTTTTATATTCCTCCAAGCACTCAAAATGTACAACTAGCTTGTTCATAAAATCGTTTGCCTGTTTATTCTTTCTTTCTTTCTTTCTTTCTTTCTTTCTTTCTTTCTTTCTTCTTTGCTAGATGACAAGTTCACAAAAACAGAGATTTATCTATCAAACCCACAATGGTAAGAGTATAATTATTTAAAGCGAGTGTCAAAATTTGGATCTGAATCCAAATCTAAAGATTCAACAAAGTTCTTTCTTTGATACTCACTCAATGGAGGGGGGGGCATTATTCCTGGTACCAGAAACCACAAGACCAGTTAGGTAACAAACCTTAAGAAGGATTCTACTTCAGCCTTTCTGCTACACCAGCATAATTCATCATAACTCTTTACAACATTCTAAATTTTATCCTTATAGGAACAGCAGGTATAGCTGCCACTCCTCATTAAAAGCAAAAAAAAAAAAACCACTTCTCTTTACAGAAAATGGAGACCAACACAAAACAAATACAACTGGAAACAATGCAGAGATCAATGGATCCTGGTGAACCCAACCAAAATTGATATATCTACATCATACCTCCTGAATTTATGGCTCGAGAAACACCACAAAAGAGGTTTTAGGAAGAATTTAAGATCGAGAATACCAGGAAGTGGAAAAGTCTCTGCTAAGAATGGTTGTATAAACAAAAAGAGAACAATGACAATTTCTGTGGACATGTTAACAAGGAAAGGGGAATTTTTCATAGGGTCTCAGCCATAGACAAAGAACTACAGGTAACTAATAACTACTGGAAGAAAATCTTAGTCTTTTCCAGGAATGTGACTCTTGATTAGTTTTCTAAAGCTGAGTGGTCATCCCTGAAACCGTATACACACGAACAACAATCATGGGCTCAGAAAATTGCATATGTGTATGTGCATGTGTGTGTATGTGTATATGCATACATATAATGCAAACATACACAGATTTATATGTATATATAATCAAAGAAAATGAGGCTATGAACTTAAGAATATGAAGAAGACATGGGAGGTAGTCAAGAGAGGAGTGGCGTTGGTAGGAGAAAAGAATGGAAAAATGGCATAATTCTATTTCATTTTAAAATGTTTTATGAATACATTAAAATAAAATATAATGTATGATACAAATATATTGTTTATGAACAAATCAATTTTGCTGAAATGATTTATAACTACTCCTAATTTTGATTATTTACACTATACCAAAATAATTGGGGCATATTTGTGTGTTTGTCTGTTTGTTAGTTTGTTTTTAGTGTTGTTCTTTTTTGCTAGCAAAAAAAAAAAAGAATCCTTCTAGTTCAATAACTTACATCTTGGATTTTAACAATTCTCAAATAGAATGATTTCAAAATTAAATTTTCTTCTTCCCACAGGGCCCTCAAATGTGAGTTAGGGAATGCCTCGGGAGAACTCCAGTTCCCAATATGTTACAATTAAAAAGTATTTTTTAAGTACATTCCAGTTTGTAAGGATGTTATGTATTTCAGAGACAATAATAAAACAGTGTTATTACTAACATACAATCGAGTCTTGTGAGTCCATGAAATAAACATGTGCTACAATTGCATAGGGAATGATTTATTAGTTAGTGTATGGGGGCTGTTTACAGTAGGATACAGAGTGAAAATATCATTAGGTAAGAGAAAGCACAGAAGCAACTGGATATGTCTTTCTAGAGTTTATGCCTGCAGAAACACAGGCAAGAATGGAAAAGATGAGATTCCCTAGGCTCAGATTTTGACAGGGATAATGACCATGGAAAAGACTATATATTCTATGCTCATAGTAAGAAAGCTGAACATTATGAAATTTTCTTTTGATTTCACTCAAACTATATGAGATCCTCTTAACTCATGCATATTTAGGATAGTATCTTCAAAAGAATTATGTGTGCTAAAAATTTCACATTTAGGTAGTAGGAGAATGGTTGAGTTGATTTTATTGTGTCAAGAAAGGAAACCACATCTCCTAACATTGTGGTAGTGACTATAGTATGAAGTTATCTGCCTTCTCACTAGAGAATGGTTTGTCTACCTTCACATACAAAGAAGTGTGTGTACTGAGGTGATTTTAAATGAATATGTAGGAATGTTTGGCTTTTATATAAAAACAAAATGTCAAACATTCATAATTTTGTCACTCCATATACATTTACATATTATTTTAATTTCTGCTTACAAATAATCTTGATAGCCAGAAATTCACAAGACAATATTAAAATAATATGTCTGGGCCTCATATAACCCATTTGAGACAACACTTTTATTCACTTTAAGTATTGTTTGCCTCAGTATACCTAAGAATATTTATGTGGGAATATTATGAATATTAAACAGTATGTATTAATATTAAGAATATTAAACAGTAGCCTATTTAACCCAGAGAGTAGATAATAGAATACAGATAATTTTCTAAATGGAAACCAATTTTCTTCTTATAAGGCCAAAGCCAAACCAAAACAAAAACAACCAAAAATACTAAATCATTGTGGGACAATAGGTTGGTCAGTGACCAAAACCAATGTGTTCAGTATTTCTAAGTTCAGAACATTTTATGTGGGGTAATGTGTATTTGAGAGACAGTGGATTTCATCTGGAAAACTGAATTGCTCAATAGAAATTTAGCAAATACTTGTACGTTTTGCCTAACCCTTGATCTCTTTTGGAATTAAATTCTTTTAAGTATAATTGTATCCTGATTGTAGCTATTTTCTTAAACTACAATTTAAAATAAAGTGGAGTTGGCACTATTCTGCTTTCAGATGTCTTTTCTGAATTGTTAACCATTTTAGTTTGCATTTTGTTTTGACTACTCATTCATTTCCATGGTGATTTGGAAGAACAGCTGAAAGCAAGCAGAAAATAATGAGATCTGTTATCTTCTGTAAAGTGAAGGTCAAGACAGAAAGATGTGAATATGTGTTCTTGAGGATATGTGACCCAGGAAAAAATAATTCGCACACTTTGGCTGACACTTCTGTTTATGCTAATATTGCCACTTTTGAGTGACCATATACTGAAATGAATGATATATTTAGGAAGAGTGCTAAAACCTCAACCACAACAATATTTTGTGGATGTGGTATGGATTGTTGACAGGATGTAGAAGCTGTGAACACCCACGTGGTGACTTTGTCATATCATATCACTGATCTGCACCTCAAAAGAACAATATCCATAGCAACAAAATTTTAAATTCAGCAGCTTATAAATTAAAAATGCACCATTTTTGGTTCATCTATCTCCTGTGGTATATCCATTCATAATAACTCCCTAGTAACCAGGATTCCTTGTCGTGGCTTATAGTTGGGACTAAGCATGGCTCACACTTCTGAATTTTCCTCTCACTTTTCTCCATTTATAAACATTTGTATTAGAGTTTTTTTTTTCTTAGATCACCAAAGAGAAGGGGCTTTTCCATGTGACTAAAGGGCCTTCAAGATAACGGAAAAATATTTCTATGGTAATATTTTGATAGTAATGTTTAATAGTGTGTGCAAGTATTTGGCAACTATTGAACACTCTACTCAAATAATTGTTTACAAATTTGGCAGTATTCTAGGAATATAATTTGATAGAAATAGCAAAGGCTCTGAAGTCAGGAAGACCTGGGTGCAAATGTGCATTTCATATACAAATAGGAACTTTAAGGGAATTTTTGTACATTTGGAATTTTTCCTGCTTGTAATGATAGCTGGACCAGTCATTATGAACATCAGGTGTTTGGTGTCCAGGAGCCATTAACCTTGTTTTTGAGACAGAGTCTCTCAGTGGAACCTAGGGCTCACTAATTAGGCTAGACTGGCTGGTCAGCAACCCGAGATCTGCCTGTCTAAACCTTCTCAGCACCAAGATGACAAGAATACCGCACCATTCCTGAGTTTTATGTAGATATTCATAGACAGAACCAAGGGCTCTCTGATAGAAAGACTTGAGATGGTTCACTGTGTTTCTTTTGTCCTAGGCTATGCCTTTGTATACATGCAAAGGTCTGTTACCCATAAGTTGTTCCCAGTTCGTGGTCTTTATTAGGAATCCCAGGAGAGTAAATCTGCACTCCTCTTTCTTTATGTAACCTTACTTTATTTGGCAAAATATGTTACACCCAGCTGCAGGTCAATCAATGTTATGGATTCACCAAAGGTTGAATTTAAAGGAACTAGTCAATGCCAAACTAGCCCTTACAAGAATAGAATGTATAATGCAGTTGTTTTGAACAAATTCCATTTGCCTAGTGCATTCTCCTCTGGGCAAAGTGAAGAATGGCTTCTTCTTTCATCTATCAGATTCTTCCTTCTTCAGCCACTCATAATTATACTACACAAGTTTTCAGTGCATATTATCCCAAAAGTTAGTACAGTGTAAACCATTTCAGGAATTCGTGGAAGTAGAACTAAAAAAAGTAATGTAGGCTCTTGCTAGTATGCCTCTGGCTAACTCACCTACAAAAGCTCTTTTATTATTCTAATCTAGCTATGAAGTGATGGAATAGCTATATCTCTCCTTAACTTGCTAGGTATTACACTGAATTTGTTACACCTATATCCTCTGAAATCAGACTTCTTAGAGCAGAAATCATGCTGCAAGACTATTCTTAAAAGAAAGGTTCTTTGTTTTTCTATGAATCAGCTACCTTATCTGTAAAATTGAATAATGTGAGGGGACAAAATCAGAATACATCCTGGAGTTTGGTGAAGATTAAATTTCATGTCATAAAGAATGTAATGCTTTGACATGTTTAAAAGGCTTTACATTTCTTAGAAAAGAGTGATGTTGTCATTAACAACACAAATATAGGAATTAAAATTGGTTAATGTGGTTAATGTCGTAACAACTAGAGTCCATCATACATGTCCTGACAAGTAGGGGGTCTACAATACAAATCTTGGGCACTTACAATTCAGTACTAAAGGGAAAACATGATAAAGAGATGAAGTCTCTGCCTTAGCTATGGCATTAATACATATCCTCACAAAGTACTTGCTAGAGCAGGTATAGAAATGATTAAACCTGGACAGATGAAGTCTCAATATTCATTTCTCAAAAAATGTAGAGAATTCTAGATCACTAATGTTTGTCAGATTAAAATTACAGTACTTGAATGTATGCTTTGCCCCCCAAATATCAAAATGATACATTAAGAAATCAATTTTCTCTATCCATGCATGACAGAAAGGAAAACAGGCCATGGAAAACCCATAGTAGCTTTGCTTCAGCTGTAGAAATAATCAGTTCCACAAGTGTTCTGAGTAAGTACAACTATGCAGCATTTCTGCTGACTATAGCTTCAGTTAATATCAGTCATGAAACCACTTGGTTGCATCCCTCAATGTTCTACAACACAAATTAATCTTTACCTCATTCCGTATCAGCTTGAAATAAATGCCTTGCCAGCTATATTGTAGGTAGTCAATAGAGCCCTCACTTTCAGAAATCCTATTTCCCTTCCTGCTGGACTAGAACCTACTCAGTGACAATTTGAATAGTACATTTTCTCCATTTCCACTTGAAGAAGGATTATTGAATTACATTATATATTTTGGAAACCACAGTACTCAAGTGTGCCTTTTGTTCAACACAATTGACTTACACAATCCTGATACTCATTAGTGTTTAGGCTACAGTACTAAATTTTATTGCAGACCAGGAAGAGTTCTGATCAACTGTGTTATCATTTTACTAGGTAGAATATATTAATCCTTGTCTTACTTCCTGTGCTAATAATGTAGATTACATTAGACAGTAGTCATGTCTCCTCAGGTAAAGTCACTGGAAATCTTACATTTCCATTAATAGTTTATAGCCATCCCACTTCCCACCCACTCCTTTCCTCACTGCTGCCAATGCACACTATAAATTCTTTTCTCCGTGATGTTACTTATGCTGTTGCCTCCTCCTGAAATGCACTCCCTCCTCCTCACTGCCTCTTCAAGTTCTATGCATCTTTCAACACCTAGTACAATTTCTTCCTCACTAATTAAACCTCCTATGCCGAATCCAGCACACACTATTCTTATTTTCTTTTAACTTGATATCACTGTTGGTCTTAATCTGTTATGAACTGATGTATTTATATAAATAACCACTAGATAAGAGTTTTGACTCACAAGATACATGCTATATAGCAATGTGTGTGTGTGTGTGTGTGTGTGTGTGTGTGTGTGTGTGTGTGTGTATCTCTGTGTGTATCTGTGTAAGTTAAAGTTTCTGTTGAGAAAACCCACACTGGATACTTCTTTTGTATTTTCTACATGATTTGGCTGTAAACACCTCTAAAAAAATCCACTTGTAATTTGTTGGTTCTTCAATTATTTATTTCTCTTTAATTTTTCTACAATACTTTGTAACACAATTTCTTTCCCTAACAAATAGCTTACACTCATTTTCATTTCAATTTTTAAAAAGAACAAAAAAAAACAACCAGAGAATAAAGGCAATATGACATTTAGGATAGTTAAAATTAAAATTAACCAAGCAGAAAGAAGAAAATGAAAACCTAATTCTTCACATTTCCTGTTATCACTTCTTAGAGCAGTAAAGTCGGCAGTAGCTATTCCTAGTCATCAGCTGGTTAAAATTATGTGTATCTGCTTCTTTTTCATTTGTCACAAAAACTAAAATAAAAATCAATGACTTAGCATCTCTTAGGAATTTTCCAAACCCCAAGTATTCTATGTAGATACACAGATACAGAGACATATTCCAAAAATCCTGTAAATTGAATTTTACTTCCATTTTCCACATAAGGAAAATAACCCCAAGAAAGGCACTTGTACTTATTTACAACGATGATTTTGCATCATACCAGATTGAACCCCAATCTATCTTTTCTCCAGTGTTCACATTTTCAACTATATAACCTTTCCTTCTGGGACTCCCGAGGACCAAAATGGAGGGATTTATTTTTGGTATTCAATACAGGCTAGGAAAGTCAAGATATTACAGGGTTACATGTCATCAATTTATTCAGTGCTATAGGTAAAATTTACAGTAGACAAAGCATCACTGTGTAGCATACAAAATATGGTTGTTAAAAACAAACATGCTGTTTTATAGTTTCTGCTTCTGCCATTAACTAGCTGTATGACAGTGGGCAACTCATTTAACCTCTTTTGGCCTCAGTCATTTTATTATCATCTGAAAAATGAAGTAGTTGAACTAGGAGATCTCTGGGGGTCCTTCTTACTCTAATGGTCTATGAATTAAATGTCAAAATTATTACTCTAAAAAGACAGTTGTTTAAGGATCTGCAATTAAATCAACCAAAAGAAAATCTGGCTCAATGAATTTAAATGTATGTGTTAAGCTAAATTTAATGTTTTGGCACTCACAAATTTGCCTTGCAAGTTAATGTGAAATCAGTGTGAATGGTAAGATTTTCCTAACCTAAGGAGGAAAGTATCTTATTACAATGTCATCAAAACTAATTCAAAAGTTGAAAAGGCCAGCAATGTTATAGGAAACGACGTTTACATCTTGAATAAATGAGGGTATGGTATAGAAAGTAGAATATCTTTACCTGTCTCAGAGGTATGAGTTGAAAACTCTTTATGAATAAACCATCAGGGTGTAATGTATACTCTCGTCTTTTAGCCTTCCCTAGCTTCCCAATTTAGGAAAAGCTTTTCTTCCAAACCTATGTGTTGATTCTGGCTATTTTCTGCATTTATATTGTCTGGGCATTTAAAATCTTAACCTTCTGAGAACAAAAGCTCTTTAGAAAGACAAAAGAATTTACAGCCAGAATTACAGCCAGATGCCTTAGAATATGACTGAGCATGCCTCTTTTGGAACTTGATACCTGTAGTAAACCTAAATCACACTGCTTTTCACTGTTAAATTCTCACTAAGTCATGTCTTGTTAGCCACTGACCTAATATTTGACGGGAATAAATGAGAATGAAGCTCCTTGTATATAAAGAATAACTTCATCTGCCTGTATTTGATTCATGATTCCTTAGAAGTTGCTACCACCATTCAATATCTGTCATTTCAAGGGATGTCGAACTGAAATTACACAATGTGAATATTATCTGTTGTACAAAGTCACATGGAAGTGAGCCAGACTCCAAAGGAAAGATTTAGGTTCTTCCACTGAGTTTGCATTTCTTTATTTGCAATGTTCTTAAGGCTGTTTAACAAGAGAAAATATATGATATGAAGAAAAGAGAGGATGGGGAGACAGAGACAGAGGTAAAGAAAAAGTCAGGAAAAGAACAGCAGGAACAAAAGAATGTGATATATTAGGTTCTGTTGCTAAGCATGTGTCTCCCAGCAAGCTTAGATTTATCATGAGTCATCTCCTGTTATGGAGCATATTTTAGCTTTAACAAAATGCAGGCATTTGTTTTTCTGTGTTCATTCCTGCTTTGAACATTCTCATGTAAGGACATAATGTTTAGAGCTATTTCAGCTACTTAGTGACCACAAGGAAAAAGCAAAAATAATTCCACAGAAGCCCACTCCATGTCCTGACATCATCTGGTTGAATTAATCCTAACACCAACTACACCCAGATTTCTCTTATAAAATATGATTTAATTTTCTTGTTCTCTATTGCTTGTAGATATAAAGATCATCTAGGATAGAGAAAGAATTTCCCCAAAATGCTCTCACGCCATTGAAGGAACTACCATAGAAGAGTTGATAACTTTTATGATGCATATAGTACATAAATCTCTAAATCTGAATGATTCATCTCAGACTTTGCATCCTCACTATTGGTAATTTTGTCATTTGCTTTTCCAAAACACTTTCAATGTAATGATAATGAGAAAATTAAATTTGGCACCAGGCTCTAAGTACATTTTCTTCCTCAATTGTATGTTTCATGTGTTAAAGTTTTTATTATGGTGATGATGGTGTGTATATCTTTGTGGCAGTATATACACATGAATGTATATGCCCATAAATGCTAGAAGGCTTAGATTCCTTGGACCTGGAACTACAGGCCACCTGACATTCTGCTGGGAACCTCTCAATTCTTCTATCATAGCAGTACCTTTTCTTCACAAATAACCATCTCTCTATCCCTTTGTTTTTAAAAATTGTTTGTTTTGTTTTATTGTGGATGTTTTGTTTTGTTTTGTTTTTGAGACAGGGTTTCATTGTGTAGTCTTGGATATCATGGAACTCTCTAGACCTGGCTTGCCTTGAACTCAAAGATACCTTGCCTCTGCTTCCTGAGTGCTGAGATTGCGGGTGTTTGCCACCACACCCAGCTCTAGCCACATTTTTGTGCATTTTAAATTCACGTCATCATTTCAACCAAATTGTAACCTTCATGGTGGCAATGATTGGTGTCTTAGTCAGGGTTTCTATTCCTGTACAAACATCATGACCAAGAAGCAAGTTGGGGAGGAAAGGGTTTATTGAGCTTACACTACCACATTGCTGTTAATCACCAAAGGAAGTCAGGACTGGAACTCAAGCAGGTCAGGAAGCAGGAGCTGATGCAGAGGCCATGGAGGGATGTTCCTTACTGGCTTGCTCAGTCTGCTCTCTTATAGAACCCAATAATACCAGCCCAATGATTGTACAGTCCACAAGGGGCCCTCCCTGCTTGATCACTAATTGAGAAAATGCCCCACAGCTGGATCTCATGGAGACACTTCCCCAAATGAAGCTCCTTTCTCTGTGATAATTCCACCCTGTGTCAAGTTGACACACAAAACCAGCCAGTACAATTGGTTTATAGAACACCAACATGATACTAAAACGGACAACTTTTACTTGTTATATTAAATTATTGCTCTTCTTCCTGCTTAGTTAATCATAAAGTCTCTAAAATTCAATTTGCTAAAAAAGAATGATGTTTCTTATTAGGTTCAAGATGTAGTTTTCTTACTCCATTCTCCATTCCAAGTACAATTTCACTGAATTATCTCTATTTGTAATTGATAGCTTCTACAGAGGGAAAATCAGTTTCCTACAATGGAGTGACATTATCTATATCAATCACACTCTAGGGTAGGTCTCATGTTTTGGAATAGTTGGAGTTACTGCCCAGGGCAAAACAGACTATGTGGTTTTGTGGGTTTTTTTTTTTTTGGATTGCTTGTTTGTTTCATTTATTTGTGTGTTTTATGTTGTTTTGTTTTGGCTTATTTTATTTTTATGAAACATAACATAAAATTGGATGACTAGGGAGTAGTAGGAGTTGGGAGGAACTGGGGCAGGGAAGTAACATGATCACAATCTATTGTAAGAAATTTAAACATAAAACATTAAATAAATTATTTCATAATTGAATTATATGTAACCATTCACCAACATGTTAGTCCACTTTAAGATTTTTCAGCCTTGAAAGAAATTAGGGAAACAACATGCTTCACAATAGCCACACACAAGATAAGATAATTTGTTGTGACTCTAATCAAGCAAATGTAAGATCTGTTTGACAAGAACCTCAAGTCTCTGAAGAAGGAAATTGATGAAGACATCAGAAGATGGAAAGAACTCACTCCTATGCCCACGGATAGGTAGGATTAACAAAGCAGAAATAACCATCTTTCAAAAAGCAATCTACAGTTGCAATGCAATTCCCATCAAAATTCCAACACAATTCTTCACAAACATAGAAAGAGTAACTTCATATGGAGAAACAAAAATACCTAGGATAGCCAATTCTTAACAACAAAACAACATCTGGGAGAATCACTATCCCTGATCTCAAACACACATCCCTGTGTGTTTGTACCACAGATCAATAGTGATACAAACAGCATGGTATTGGTACAGAGAGAGGCAGGTCAATCAATGGAATAGAATTAAAGACACAGAAATAAACCTAGACACCTATGGACACTTGATCACTAACAAAGAAGCAAAAACCACCTGGTGTAAAAGAAGAAGAAGAGAGAGAGGATGAGGGAGAGGGAGAAGGAGGAGGAGAAGGAAGAGAAAGAGGAGATGAACAAGAAGAAGAAGAAGGAAGAGGAGGATGAGGAGGAGAAGGAGGAGGAGGAGGAGGAGGTAGCATCTACAACAAATGATCTGAATATAGAAGAACATAAATTGGTCAGGATTTATCACCCTATTTGAAACTCAAATCCATGTGGGTCAAGGACCTCAACAGAAAAGCAGATAGACTAAATCTAATAGAAGAGAAAGAATGAATGCATTGGCACAGGAAAGCATTTCCTGAACAGAACACCAATGGGTCAGACTCTAATATGAGCAATTGGTAAATGGGATCTCATAAAACTGAAAAGCTTCTGTAAAGCAAAGGACACTGTCAGTAGTATAAAAGTGCAACCAATAGATAGGGAAAAGATCCTCACTAACCTTAAATCCTATAGAGGGCTAATATCTAAAATATATAAAGAATTCAAGAAGTTAGACTCCAAACAAACAAATAATCGAATTAAAACTGGGGTATAGAGCTAAGCTGAGAATTCTCAACGCACAAATTTATAATGGCTGAGAAGCACTTAAAGGAATGTTCAACATTCTTAGTCATCAGGGAAATGCAAATCAAAACAACTGTGAGATTACATGTTATACCCATCAGAATAGCTAAGATCAAAACCTCAGGGGACAGTACATGCTGGTGGGGATGTAGGGAAGAGGGTGCACTCCTCCATAGCTGGTAGGATTGCAAACTGTTGTAACCACTCAGGAAAGCAATCTGGTGCTTCCTTGAAAAATTGGGAACAGTTCTACCTGAAGACACTGGTATACTGCTCCTGGGCATCCACCCTAAAAATACTCGACAACATCTCAAGGACATGTGCTCTACTATATTCATAGTAGACTTATTTGTAATAGCAAGAAACTGGAAGCAGCCCAGCTGTCCCTCAACCAAAGAATGAATACAGAAAATGTGGTTCATTTACATAATGGCATACTATTCAGCTATTAAAAACAAGGACATTATGAATTTTGTAAGCAAATGGATGAAACTAGAAAGTATCATTGTGAATATCCAGACTCAAAAGCACATGCAGGGTATATATCAACTGATAAGTAGATATTAGCCAAAAAGTACAGAATACCCATGATACAACCCATAGACCCTAAGAAGTTAAACTAGTAGGAAGTGAGGATGTTTCAATCCTACTTAGAATGGGAAACAAAATAATAATGGGAGCAGAGGGAGGGAGGTACTTTGACAGGAGACAGGAGGAGGTGGGGAAAATGTGACAGATTCAGGAAAGGGGGGGGCGGAACATGAGAGGAGCTGCCCAGAGGGACAGGTGAATAGAAATGTGCAGTTACTGGGGAGTGGGGAGGTGAGTGGGGTGGGGAGTGTGGGGAACCTCTAGAAAGTCCCAGAGACCTGACATGTGGTAGCTTCCTATCTAAAAGAAATTCAGGCACAAAAATATAGCAGATAGTAAACAAATGGCCTACCAGTGACCAGTTCAACTTGGGATACATCTCATGGTCAGGCACTAAACCCTGACAATATTACTCATGCTATTTTGTGCTTATAGACAAAAGCTTAGCATGTCTGTCCTCTGAGAGGCTCTACCAGCAGCTAACAGAGACAAATATAGATGCTCACCATTGGAGTGAGGTTGGGGACCCCTATGGAAGAGTTGGGGGAAGTATTGAAGGAACTGAAGGGTATAGCAACCCCATAGGAAGACCAACAGTTTCAACTAATCTGGACCCCAGGAAACTCCCAGACACTGAGCCACCAAGCAAAGATGTTATCTGACAGACTTATCTGAGGTCCCCAGCACATGTAGCAGAGGAGTGCCTTATCTGGCCTCAGTGAGAGATGATGTACCTAATCCTGTTGGGACTTGATGCCCCAGGGATGGGGTATGCTTGTGGGGCACCCTCTAACAGGCAAATGGGATGGGGGAGGAGGAACAACTCTGCAATGGGGGACCAGGAAGAGGGCAAAATTTGGGAGGTAAATAAAGAAAATAATTAGTAATTAAAAATTATATTTCAGTCTTATAGTGTGAAAATAATATATATTAGGTAGAAGTCACAAGTCTAATTTTCAAATTTGACCCTTCCTCTGGACAGCAACATGTGGTATGTTACTCTATCAATGCTCAGCAGAAACACTAAGCCATAGCCTCCAGACATTGACTATGGTGGTGAACTGCCAACACTCAACTTCAAAGTTCAGGCGTACAATTTTTTACTTTCACAATTTTCAACTGTGTTTTGTGGACTGTAATGCCATAATTTGAGGAACATCCTTACATTTATGAGCCAATAAAAATGCTCCATCCTGAGAAAAGAGTTATTAGCTGTTTTTACTGTACAATATGTTAACCCAAAGCTAGATGTTAAAGCGTGCTATGTACGAAGGCTATATGTCAGTCTATTGCTTCTAGTGACAAACTTGTACTGTTTTCTACAGTCTTAATTATTCTTGTCAATTACAATACAAGGGTAACCATTAGTGTATTTAAACATAGAGAAGGTTCCATAAAGTATGTTACACAGGTACAACAAATCATATACCTGTGTAAGAAATTTACCCTGCAGAACTTCAGGCTACTCTGGGTGTCAATGAGTGGAATTTGAGTGTGAAGTCACAGAACATCACTGCCACTGCTTTACACATGTAGATTCATACTGTCAATAGTTCAGTTGGCTTTGGTGTACTTAGAGATTATGATGAACAAAAAATGAGATTAAACCAAGAAAAAAATAATATTGTGCTATCAAAGATGAAGTGAACATGAACTACATATACTTCAGCATAACAAATATCATTCATCCTAAATGTGTATAATATCAAATGGCATTTCTACATATGTATGCATATGTAGAAGCGAATATACATGGAGTGCTTAAAGTAAACATAAAAATTATAATGCAGGCCAGGCAGTGGTGGCTCATGCTTTTAATTCCAGCACTCAGGAGACAGAGGCAGGTGGATCTCTGTGAGTTCAAGGCTGACAGAGATCTTATAGGTCCTGGTATACAGAACAATTTACAGGACAGCCAAAGCTACATGGAGAAACCCTGTCTTGTAAAACTAAATTATGTATGAACCATAGAGCCATAACTTGCTCATTTAATATCAATTTTTAAGTATACATACTATTCATAATTGTATATGCTCTACCTTTATGCAATTTCCAGCACAATAAGTTTGCTTATACCAGCCTCATCATACATAAGTGAGTAATGAATTATGAAGTGCTATGATGTTAAGACAGCCACAGTATCACTAGATGAAGGGAATTTGTGAGCTCTATTATAATTTTATGGGACCTTCATTGAGCATACAGCCCGTTGTCAACTAACTGTTATTGTACAACACATGACTGTATTTTGATTACTTCAGACCTCTGTTTTGCTCAAGTCAATCTGAGAGGTTTATGACCTATGGGCTGTTCAACAAAATAGTCTAAGTGGCTCAAGAATATAAACCAAGAGTGCTATATTTGTGGTTCAAGCAAATGGGTTGTTCATTTGGCAAATCAATTTAAGGAATTGATTATGTGTACCAATATTGTTATTGTTTTAATAACAGGAGGATTTAAGGATTATGAATACTGTCTTATCTCTTTGATTATTTGCGAGTACTTTTATACTTAGGCTTTAGACATATTTTAAGACTAAATCTAACTGAATATATGTCTATCTCTGAGTGTTCTCTATCTTTCTCTCTTATACTATAGCATGCTCACTAATGCAAATCTTGAGTCCATGACTTCTAAAAGGCCTTAATTTTACATCTACATTATTGGTGTCCACTCCCCCTTTCACTCTCATCATTATGCTTTATGTGAAGAAGTCAAAGATAACATCTTTCTTTGAACGACTCAAAGATGAATGTCAGGAAAAACAGGCAATGAGAATTTTAGCACCTGCACAATTCAATTTCAAAGCACTTTAAACAACAGTGCTAAATTTACTAGAGAAAAGCAAATGTTTATCTTAAATATGGTTTAATCCTCTTTTCCAGGAAGTTTATGTAACAAAAAATACAGCTGGAGGCTATAGTGGCCCATTTATAACCATACTTGTATTTTTTACCAGGAAACCTATTAAAATCTGCTTAGCTAGTTTGAATGGCTTGTTCTGCCTCTCTGTGTCTTCTCATTTGATTTTATGAGTTCAAACTGGGTTAGTGATACCAGCCAGGAGAAATAATTTCCTTTCACTTTGCCAACTGGGCAGGACTGGAATAAGTAGAAAAGTAGGCTAGCCACATGGTATCATTTAGGAGGGGCTCTTCATGTATCTCTGCTTCATCCAAGTTTCCTCTTTACTAGGACAGCTTTGAATTTCTTCCTTAGAGTCATTACTTTGAAATGAAACAAAACTCACAGTAAGCTACATATGGCATGTAAATATATTCCCCTCTTGGGAAATAAGGCAATGTGTTAGACTGATTATGCCTCACTGGCAGTAAGAAATATGAGGTAAGTTATTGTGAGGGACTCACATATTAGCACTTAACCAAATTTTAAGCAGTCACATTTTCTTTCATATGTCTTATAAGGCAAATACCCGTGCCAGATTAGACTCATATTCAGAGGTGGGGTCACATATTATTGGCAGGACTCAATTCCATGTGAATATTAGGACTATATTTTCCACTTAGAATTTCATTATACACTGTCACTTAAAACTTCATTGGCTCTTTTTACATGATTCCTTCAATCTTTAAAACCAATAGAATATGTTTATAAACTCCCCAGCTTACCCTTTTGCTACTAAGTCAGAAAAACTCAACTTTTAAAGAGATTGTATCATTAAATTGAGCTATTCTGGTGAATCTCCCCTTTGATCTATAATATTACATAATCAGAGTGTTAACACCAGGAAACTAAAGTATAGGGTCTGCAAAATTCTTCCTACAACATCGTAACTTTTCTCTTACTAAACAATTTGCTTTTGTATTTCTTCTGGCTAATGTATAAGAGTTACTTAAATATAATAAATGTTACATTGAAAAAGTTTATATTCCTTGCTTCTTGTTACCAGAAGCATCATAGTATATAATGATATAATGAATGATTCTTCATTATTCAAAGTCATAGTCTGTAAGTCACAATAAACAAAGCACACAAGAAGAAAAGGAGATTGACA
Organism: Tokudaia tokunoshimensis; assembly: GCA_036184795.1. Classification (NCBI taxonomy): domain Eukaryota; kingdom Metazoa; phylum Chordata; class Mammalia; order Rodentia; family Muridae; genus Tokudaia; species Tokudaia tokunoshimensis. Next base: position 108,863,034 of record BTHU01000023.1, read on the forward strand.
GGACCTATATATTGAGCCATGGTTCTTGTAGGAATGCTTTCAGGCACTGCTGTGATAATATGAGTCAGATATGAACAAAAAGGACATTCAAAACTGTTCTGTTTTAGTTTTTTTAACTTATGTAAGTTTTGAGTTGTAGAAACTCCTTTGAGTGAGTCTTATGATATTGCTTTGCCTGAAGTCTAAAGTAAACATGATTAGATCAGCATATTTCAACAAGACACTGAAAATCAAGTGAAATATTTAGTTCTTTCCATTAGCACAAACTAGTTTGGGCCATTCCCTGAGAGACGGAGGCATTCAGTGTTTTCAAGTCAGCTTGATAAATTGCATGTTCACCAGTATAAATGGAGTCTCATTGCCCAAATAGGGCATTTAAGCAGGAGTATGAGAGAGTAGTAACAAGGTCTTATGTTGTTAAACTATAATGAATTGTTTTATCTTAATTTATATCACTAGTAAAAGAAGAAAAGACAGTCTGACATCATATACCTACTGGGGCCAGGAGTACAAAGTAAATGTAAAAAATTCTAAATAGCAGATAAAACAGATTGATGAGGATTCTTGTGAATAGAAAAGCATATGTTATGTCTAAAATCCCTACTCATCTCCAGTTAATTATTGTCTCATGGTAATTCAGAACAGATCTAGAAAGAGAAAAGAATGACAACCAAGATAAACACAAATGAACAAAAGAAAGTAAATAGGCATGTACTGTCCAAACTATAAGAAGCAATGAGTAAAGAGACAGCCTGAAGATAAGGAAATACTTTATTTGTTAAGAAAAATGATGAGTCACTTCTTGGCCTTTTGGCTAAGATCAAGTATATGAATAATGATAAGAATTATTGTGGATCTCTTACTTTTAAAAAAAAATCATATTAGCCTCCTCCCAGGCCATTATCATCTCACAGGGTTATAGTCCCTTGGTGTTGAGAAGATTTACTTACTTCTTCTTGGTGGCCTCTTTCAGCCATTCCTTCTAGTCCATCTCTAGTACTTTTAAGATTGAGATGACTTCAGAACATCTCTCTAACAGTAATTCAAAACAATCACAGTAGGATGGGACTCCAGTAGAAGATCTTCATCTTCATGCCTGTCCTCCATTCTGGCTTCTCCAGACTTACCCTTAGCCCTGCTAAACTCTGTCAGCAGAAGCTCCACTTCCCAGTCAATCTCTGTCCCCTAGGAGCCCTATCTCTGGATGTGCACCTAGAGTCACCCTAGTCCTCCACCACCATTTCTCTTAGCCTTTCTCTGAGCTCAATTCTACTCCTTTGTGACTCACCACCAACCTACAGAACAACTCTATACCAGGAACCCCACACCCACAACACGTCACTAAGACTCGAACACTGAACAGGTGATGCACTTAACTAGGACTCAAATTGGGCAACAGAAAAAAAGCACACATTTGTGTAGTAATTAAGTCTTCTGTAGAGCTATAAGCCAACTAAAGGAAATCAAGGCAATTTAAATAGGAAAGGAAGGAGTCAAAATATCTTCATTTTCAGCAAATATCATTTTATAAATAAAATACCCTAGAGACTCCACAAGCTTCTATAGCTTATAAATACTTTTAGCAAAAGTAGTTTAATACAAAATTAACATGAAAACCCCAGTAGCTTTCCTAGTGCAAATGACAAACATGAAAAAGAAATCAGGAAAATAGCATCTTTCACAATTACCTCAAAAAGATCTTGGGATAACTTTAACTAAGCATCTGAAAGATTTGTATAATAAAAACATTACAACATTAAAGAAAGAAATTTAGACACCAGAAGATAGAGAGATCCCCAATGCTCACTGAATCAGTAGGAATAATATTGTGGAAATGGCTATCCAACCACAAGTAATCTACTGATTCAATCCAACAAAACCCTAATACATTTCTTTACAGAAATTGAACAACAACAACAACTACTACTACTACTGCTGCTGCTGCTGCTGCTAGTACAAAATGATAGGCAGTCTTCAACTTCATATGGAAAAAAGAAAAAGACAGCTAAAACACTGAATAATAAAAGAACTGCTCTGCCAGAGCCTGACAAATACAGAGGCAGATGCTCACAGCCAACCACTGGACTGAGCATGGGGACCCCAATGGAGGAGTTAGAGAAAACTGAAGGAGCTGAAGGGGTTTTCAACCCTATAGGAAGAGCAACAATATCAACCAGTCAGACCCCCCAGGGCTCCCAGGGAATAAACCACCAACCAAAAATACACATGGAGGGACCCATGCAGAGGATAGCATTTTCTGACATCAATAGGAAAGACCCTTGGTCCTGTGTAGGCTCAATGCCCCAGTGTAGGATCATGCCAGGGCAGTGAGGTGGGAGAGGGAGCACCCTCATAGAAACAGGGGAAAGGGAGATGGGATAGGAGGGTTTCAGAGGGGAAACTGGGAAAGAGGGTAACATTTGAAATGCAAACACCCAAAATATCCAATAAAAAAGATAAATTTCTTTCAGTGCTTCTCAGCCATTTGAGATTCCTTAGTGCCCCAAAGCTCCAAGGGACTAAACTACCAAACAAAGTCTACACAGGGGTTACCCAAGGATCCAGCTATATATGTAGCAGAGAATTGTCTTATCTGGAATCTCTGGGAGGGGAACCCCTTGGTCCTTGAGAGGCTTGATGACACAGGACAGGGGAACGCTAGGCCACTGAGGCAGGAGTGGGTAGGTGGGTGGGGAGCACCACCATAGAGGCAGTGGGAGGGAGGAGAGGATAGGGGGCTTGTGAAGGGGAAACTCAGAATGGGGATAACATTTGAAATGTAAATAAATAAAATAGCCAATAAAAATAAAAAAAATAAAATATAAAAACAATAATAAATAAAGAACTGCTTGGTAGTGTAACCATTTCAGAATTTAAGTTGTAGTAAAGAGCTGTTGTAATAAAAAAAAATCACACTGCTTTTGATTATCCTCAAGAACTTGAGAAAAAAAGCCCTATTGCTATACAAGTAAGGCCCTATTGCTAAAAAAACTACATGTTTGAATCACAGAGCACAGTAAAATTAAGCTCTTATGGACCTTGACGCTTTACCACTACTGTCTAGCTGTCATAGTTCTGGAAGGTGGTAAGCAAGCTCCTGGAGGAGAAAACAAATCATAAAGTATATTCAGCTGTAAACTCTGCTAACTGTGATGACCTTGTCTGGCAAGATATGCCTGCTTGTATCATAATGTCAGGTAAATCATGGAAGTAACCAGCCACTTTCTGATTTAATTTAATTCCCACTCCACAAGATGAAGCTACACTGTAATTTTCACTCCAAGAACCTATGACTAAACAGATCACGTGCCCTAGGGAAGAACCTAATACTATGACTCTATTAGAGAAGCATAGTGTTTTTAATTAATTTATTTATTCATTTCATCCCTATTGCTGCTCCTCTCCCTGTGCCCCTCTCACACACTCCCTTCCCCATGACTTTCTCTTCTGAGAGGGTGCCCCCCCCGGGGGAGTAGCCCTGCACCCTGGTATATCAAGGCTCTGCAGGGCTAGGCACATCTTCTCCACTGAGTCCAGAGAAGGCAGCCAAGTTAGGGGAAAGGATTCCACAGACAGCCAACAGCTTTAGGGGCAGACCCTGCTCCAGTTCTTGGAGGATCAACATGGAGAATGAGCTGGGCTAGGTACAGAACATGTATGCTCTTTGGTAGGTGCTTCATTGACACTTCTGTTGTTCCTTTGGAGTTCCTATTTCCTTCAAGACCCTCAATTCTTCCCCCAAATTTTTCATAGAAAGTCTCTGAGCTCCAGCCAATATTTGGCTATGAGTGTGTATATCTGTCTGAGTCAGCTGCTGGGTAGAGCCTCTCAGAGGACAACATGTTCCTTTCTGCAAGCATAACAGAGTATAATTAATAGTGTCAGGGATTGGTGCTTGACCATTGGATGGGTCTCAAGATGGTCTTTCATTGGCTGGCTATTCTCTTAGTCTCTGCTCCATCCTCATGCCCCTCCATTTCATGTAGACAGGATAAATTTTGAGTTGAAACTCTTGTGGATGGGTTGGTATCCCTATTACTGCAATGGGTCTCCTGCCTGACTACAAGAGGTTGGCCTTTTCATACCATATCCCCTATGCTATTAGTCTCAGCTAGGTTAACCCTAATGACTCTTGGGGAGCCTCTCTCCTCCAAGGTCTCTGGAATGTCTTCAAAATGCCCCTCAACCCCCACCTCTGCAAGCTGCAAATTTACATTCATTCCTCCTGGCCCTTTAGTCCTCTCTTCCTTATTTCCCCTCATCTGGCCCTGAACTCCCATTCCCCACCCCATCCCTTCTCCAATGGAGTTCCCTCCCTTCATCTACTTTCTATGACTTCTATTTCCCACTTCTAAGTGAAATTCAAGAATCCTTGCTTGGGTCTTCCTTCTTGTTTACCTTCTTAGGGGCAGGAGATTGTAGCATGGGTATCTTGTATTTTATGGCTAATACCAACTTATAACTGAGTACGTACGATGCATGTCCTTTGGGATCTGGGTTACCTCACTTGGAAGGATATTCTGAAGTTCCATCCATTTGCCTACAAAATTCATGATATCTTTGTTTTTAATAGCTGAATAATATGTAGATGTACCACATTTTCTTTATCCATTCTTCAGTTGAGAGACATCTAGGTTATTTCCAGTTCATTGATATTATGAATAAAGCTGCTTTGAACATAGTTGAGGAGGTGTCCCTGAAGTATTGTGGGGCATCTTTTGAGTATATTCCCAGTAGTAGTGTATCTGAGACTTGAGGTAGAACTATTCCTAATTTTCTGATAAACTTCCAAATTGATTTCCAAAGAGGTTGTGTGATGGTGTGTATATGCTTGTCCCAGGGCATGGCACTATTAGAAGGTGTGCCCTTGTTGGAGGAAGTGTGTCACTGTAGGGTTGGGCTTAGAGATCTTCCTCTTAGATGCCTGAAGATGCCCAGTCTGTTCCTGGTTTCCTTTGTATAAAGATGTAGAACCCTCAGCTCCTCCTGCACCATGCCTGGCTGGATGCTGCCATGCTTCTGCCTTGATGACAATGGACTAAACCTCTGAACCTGTAAGCCAGCCCCAAGTAAATGTCTTTATTAAACTTGCATTGGTCATTGGTGTCTGTTCACAGCAGTAAAACCCAAACTAATACAGAAGTTGGTACCAGGAGTAGGGTATTGCTGTGATAGGCCTGACCATGCTTTTGTTTGGAAGAATGTGGGTTTTGGAACTTTGGATTTGGAAAGTCATGAAATGCTTTAAGTGGGGCTTAGTGGGCCATCCTAGTAGGAATATGGAAGACAGTGGTATTGAGGGTCATTTGAACTGTGTAGGCCTGATGACCCAAAAGGTTTCAGTGGAGAAGAACTTTCATATGTGGTTGAGAGACTGGTTTTGTGATGTTTTGGTGAAGAACATGGCTGCTTTTTGCCATTTTCTGAAGAGACTGCCTAAGGCTAAGGAAAAGAAATGTATATTAATTGTATTGACAAAGGAAGTCTCAAAAAGGCCCAACAGAGACTTTGTTCTCTGGTTAAGTCTGATGAAGAGCATTTTGAACAAACATAGCAAGCTGAGAAAGGAAACATACAAAATATATAGTTTGATCATTAAAGGGACACCAGGAAGTGAAATGGAAATGAATTCAAGGATATTAAACTGAATTAAGGAAGTAGTGACTTTGAGGCAAGATTCCTCCCAGCTAAATTTAGGTTCAGACATGGTAGTACAAGCCTTTAATCCCAGGATACAAAGATAAGCAGATCTCTGAGTTCAAAGCCAGCCTAGAACAGAGCAAATTCTAGGTGAAGAAAAATTTAAATCCATACTTAGTGAACCAAACCTTTAAACCCAGTGCTTAGGAGACAGGCATGCAGATCTCTGAATTCAAAGTCAGTCTATGGAGCAATATCCAGGACAGCCAAGCTTAGGCAGTGAAGGAGTTGGAATAAAGGAAGCTAGTGATGATGTAAAAGAACAAGGGGGCCAATGTTCCAGCTCCTGCAAACAGCAGAACTCAGCAGCTTAGGTCATGTGTCTCTGGCTTTATATTCAAGAGGAGAAGCACACTATTGGGACAATTGATGCTGATTAGCTGGAGCTAAGAAATTAGCGATGATTAAGAAGAGACCAGCATCACTTAGGTGATATCTTCTGGGAAGTGTTTCCTGAGAGCACAAAGAAGCTGTGTTCCAGAGATAGCCTAGGTTGTACCTCATGCTGCAGCTGTACTTGGTAATGTGTAAGAATAATCCAGGTGGTACTGGTTTGAAGGCATGAAGGCATCATGAAGAACAGATGAGGTGTGGCACTGTGAGAGGCCATAGAAGGCTATTGGTGAAAGTATAGCCTCAGTTGTAGTTGACAGCCAAGGACTGAAGGGGTCATGCAAAGGAGTTGAGGCTTGATACCATGAAGACAGCCTATGAGAGGCTTTGGTGAAGAATAGTTGCAGTAGAAGACCCTAGCATATTGGAGATGCCAGTACCATGGGATGACCACCGAGAACAGCAGTGGCAGCAGAATGGATCAACTTGAACTTAGAGTGCTACAGAGGGCAGAGCTGGAGAAGTGACACCAGCCCTTTGGAGATGCACAGAAGATCATGTGTGGAACTCAAACATTGGAACAAGAAGCTATGAAGCAGAAGTTGACTTGGGGACCAAAAGATGTTAAAGATGCCAGAGACACAGGATGCCTGCCAGGAAAGCTGCTAACAGGGAGTGGAACCAGCCCAAGAGAAAGAACCTTGTTGCAGTCAACAAAGATGAAAAGCAAGTTGAAGATCTGAAGACTGCTTTGCCATCAGACATGGAGATGCAGAGTTTGGAGACTGCCCAGCTGGTTTCCTGTCTTGCTTTTGGGATTACAGTTAAGTGATTGGATGAATCTCAGAAGAGACTTTGAGCTTTGAACTTTTAACACTGTTGAGAATACTATAGACTGTGGGGACTTTTGAAGTTGGACTAAATGTATTTTGCATTATGCTATGTTTAGGCATGGCCCCCATAGACTCATGTTTGAAAAAGCCTATGGGGGCCAGGGAGTGGAATGTGATGTTTTGTATATGCTTGTCCCAGGGAGTGGCACTATTAGAAGGTGTGGCCTTGTTGGAGGAAGTGTGTCACTGTAGGGTTGGGCTTAGAGATCTTCCTCTTAGATGCCTGAAGATGTCCAGTCTGTTCCTGGTTTCCTTTGGATAAAGGTGTAGAACACTCAGCTCCTCCTGTACCATGCCTGCCTGGATGTTTCCATGTTTCTGCCTTGATGACAATGGACTAAACCTCTGAACCTGTAAGCCAGCCCCAAGTAAATGTCTTTTATAAAACTTGCATTGGTCATTGGTGTCTGTTCACAGCAGTAAAACCCAAACTAATACAGGTTGTATAAGTTTTCACTCTCACCAGTAGTGGAGGAGTGTTTCCCTTGCTTCACATCATTGCCAGCATGTACTATCTCTTGAATTTTTGTCTTAGCCATGCTGACTGGTGTAAGATGGAACCTCAGGGTCATTTTGCTTTGCATTTCTGTGATGAACTTTGAACATTTCTTTAAGGACTCCTCAGCCATTCGAGATTCCTCTGCTGAGAATTCAGTTTAGCTCTGAATCCCATTTCTTAATTGGGTTATTTGGGTTGTTGGTGTCTAACTTCTCCAGTTCTTTATATATTTTGAATATTACTTCTATCAGATGTAAGGATGGGGAAGATCTATTCCCAAACTGTAAGCTACTGCTTTGTCTTATTGACAGTGTCCTTTTCTTTACAGAAAATTTTCAGTTTTATGAGGTCTCATTTACCGATTTTTGATCTCAGAGTTTGAGCCATTGGTGTTCTGCTCTGAATACTGTCTCCTGTATCAATGTGTTCAATGCTATCTCCCACATTCTCGTCTATGAGATGTAATGATTTTATGTTGAGGTTCTTGACACACTAGGAGTTGAGTGCTGTGCAATGTGATTAATATGGATCTATTTGCATTCTTCTACATGTAGACATCCAGTTAGACAAGCACCATTTGTTGAAGATGCCTTTTTTTCATTATATGGTTTTGTTTCTTTACCAAAAATCAGGTGTGGTGGTTTATTTCTGGATCTTAGATTCTATCCCATTGATCAACTTGTCTGTTCGTATACCAGGATATATCAGAAGATAGAAAGGTCTTCCATATTCATGGGTTTGTAGAATTAACATAATGAAAATGATCATCTTGCCCAAAACACATCTAATGTAATTCCCATCAACAACAAATTCTTTAAAGACTTTGAATGTGCAATTCTCAACTTCATATAGAAAAATAAAAAATAACTCAAGAAGTTAGGCTACAGAGAGTCAAATAACGATATTAAAAATGGTGTACAGAGCTAAACAGGGAATTCTCAATTGAGGAAACTTGAATGGCTCCAAAGCACCTAATGAAATGTTCAGCATCCTTAGTTATCAGGGAAATGCAAATCAACACAACACTGAGATTCCACCACACACTGGTCAGAATGGCAAAGATGAAAAACTCAGGGGGACAGCAGGTGCTAGAGAGGATGTGGGGAAAGAGGAACACTTCTCCATTGTTGATGGGATTGCAAGCTGGTAAAACCACTCTGGAAATCAGTTTGACAGTTCCTCCAAAAATTAGACCTAGTACTTACTATCTGAGGCCCCAGCTATACCACTCCTGGGCATATACCCAGAAGATGCTCCTACATGTTGTAAGGACACATGCTCCACTATGTTCATATCAGTCTTATAATTTATAATAGCTAGAAGCTGGAAAGAACACAGAAGTCCTTCAACAGAGGAATGGATGCAGAAATTATGGTATATATACACAATGGAGTACTATTCAGCTATTAAAAACAATGAATTCATGAAATTCTTAGGCAAATGGATGGAACTAGAAAATATCATCCTGAGTTAGGTGACCCAATCACAAAAGAATGCACATGGTATGCACTAAACGATAAGTGGATGTTTGCCCAAAAGCTCAAAATAAACAAGTTACAATTCACAGACCACAGGAAGCTCAAGAAGAAGGAGAACTGAAGTGGGGGTGCTTTGGTTCCTCTGAGAAAGGGAACAAAATACTCAGGAGCAATAATGGAGGCAAAGTGTGGAACAGAGACTGAAGTAAAGGCCACCCAGAGACTGCCCTGCCTGGGGATTCATCCTATAAACAGTCACCAAACCCCGATACTATTATGGACTACAAGAAGTGGATACCTAAAGGTACCAAAAATGTGGCAGAGGAATGCCTTGTCAGGCATTAGTGGGAGGAGTGGTCCTTGGTCAGGTGAAGGCTCAATAGATGCCACAACGAAGGGAAATCAGGGGGAGGGGGTGTGGGGGGAGGTGGGTGTGGGTTGGGTAAAGGGGCAAATACTTGGAGGCAGATGGTGGGAAGAGGGGTTGGGGGTTTTCGGGGAGGGGGAAACCAGGAAAGGTTTTAGCATTATGTAAATGAAGATTATATTCAATAAAAAGAAAAAAAGAAAAATAAATAATCCAAGATAGCTAAAACAATCCTGAACAATAAAAGTACTACTGAATGGATCACCATCCCTGACTTCAAGCTGTACTACAGTGCAATAGTATTACGAAACCTCATATTAAGCTGAGTCCTTATGAGACATCATTATACCCATAAATGAATACATATGTCAACTCTCATCAAAGAGGCTTCTTTTATTAGTAGATGGAAATTAACATGAAGATTATAAATAATCAAGGTGCAGAGGATAAGAAAGGGCAGAACTCTGATATCTGAACTAGGTATCTATATCACATTTCTCCTTCCAAGGCTCTAAGATTATGGCTAAAGAAGAGTCAAAAAATGTAAGAGCTGTGGGTGGTGACTGAGTACAAGGAAACAGCATTGTCTGCATAGAGCAAAGCAGTTATACATAAATATTAACAGCAGCTGAGAAAGTATGCATAAGGTCTGTGGAGCTCAGACCATCACAGCTAAGGAACCATTCAAAATTGATTACTGCTAGGAGTGGGTAAATTAGTTTTCATTAAGTGTGAGATCCCTTCTTTGTAGACCACCCTTCACTAAATGCCATGCCATACCTTTCAAGTGTATATAGGTACCACAAAAAGGACTTGATAGCATTTTTAAAGGAGGAAAGAGCTGGATAAATAGGGAAAGATGATTATTCTGAGAGGAATGAATGTGATGAAAATGCATTGTACAAAGTCCTCAAAGAATAAAAATTAGAAAAGAAGACTGTATAATATGAAAAGAATATCTATTATGCACCAAACATGGCATGACTTCACTGAAGAAAGTTTGTAGAAATACAGCGACCTGTATATGTTTGGAAAGAGACACTTTAACATTAACAGTAAAATTACTTACACAAGTTTTACATTCAGGAAAGTTTTGTCCCATGGACATAGAGAAAACCACTACATGTACAGTGGTATTAAACAACTGAGGGAATGAATGGGAGACTGAGGAAGATGTGATTCACACTGTTGAAGTAGAAGTTTACAGAAAATAAACAAGAGGCTATAATCATCCATGTGGTAATAGATTCCAGTTAGAAATATATGATAGGTTGTATTTAGAGAAATATAAGTAATTCTTAGACTTAGGTATATATTCATGGAGTAATATACATACATTTATTTCCTGATTCTGTTCACAAAAAACTGAAAATAATTAACATTAATAGCAAAGAGAATACCTATCACCTCAATCTCAGTGTCTAAATAAATAAAAATTAAAATAAAACAATAACAAAAGCACTAATTAGATGAGAACTAAGTGCTATTTCTTTAATGGCAATTGTCTTGGAAGGACATTTAGATCCCATTATTTGTATATTTAGCAGAGACACAAAGTAACTGGAGAGATTAACAAAGGACTAAAGTAAGAAATCAGATATGTCTTTATTAGAAGCTCGAGATGTAGGGGAACAAACGTTTGATTGGTTAGGGGTGAATGCTCATTTCTCTGCTGATCTTCCATTATAGTGTGGATGACTCAGTGACAAGGATTCTAAAATGAATGAAATGGCTATTAAATGTCAAGGAGATTCTTAGGTGGGATCCTGTAGTGAAAAATGGGTCATTAGATAAAAGTTGAATGTTGAGTGAAATATTAAAAAAGTAGAACTGGCTCATTCCCATGCTTGTGCCTCTGCCCAGGCTATATGGTCAGCCATACATTGGCTGGCAATGGCCGTCCTGTTTTTATCTTGTGGAGATTCTGACTCTGAACTCCTCAATCTCTCCACTCAGCTCGCTTCATTTCCACTGGCAAGTTGCTACCATTCCAATCCCATGCTTCAAATCCCCCACAGCCTTTGTGGCGCACCTCAGGAAAACCCACGTTTGACTGCTGTACCTTTCTCTCTTGAACCCAGACTAGCTGCCACTTGAAAGAAAACATAACAAAAACTTACTTCAGAAACAATGGTAACTCAACCTTTGGGCACAACAACTGAAACCTAAACTTGTAAACCTTATTAAATTCTGAGGATCCGCCATGATACTAGGAAATTCTAGTGGCTACATCTTACCCCTTTGCTGTTCTGGTTCTAAAGAGGACTAACTCTCTCCTGCTTCCTCTCTCCTTTGGTCCAACCCAGAAGTCTCACCTACTCGCCCAGTGATTGGCTCCTTTATTCATAAAGGGATTGGTTCACAAGAACAGCACCAGGCCCATCAACAATAGTTGTACAGTTTTGAATTAAGGGTGATAATAAGTAATAATTTACCAGTTTTTGTTCATTAGCTATATGTGCCATACTAATCTAAGATGTTAACAGTGGAAACTTGGTATAAGAATTTGTAGGAATAGTATATACAATCTTCATAAGATTTCTATGTTTAAGGCCATCCTAAAATTAAATGTGAATTTTTAAACTACACCATAGACTCTAAGAATAAACAAAGCCATTTTCTGGGCTCAAGTTTGTTTCCTCTAACATAACCAGACAACAAAGAAAGTACAAAAATCTCCAATTTTTCAGGGCCTACATGAGTTAGGTGAAGTGTTTATACTGTTGAATATATGATACCGAAGAAAAAAGTAAAATTCTAACAATAATATCAAGCAATATTCAATGAATGTAAGATGGAAGCAATGATACAAAGAGTATTTTAGTACAATAGTACAAAGAACTTCAACAAATCACTACACTATTTCAAAGGAGAGTCTAGAATATTTGTGTGTATGTGTGTGTATATATATATATGTGTGTGTGTGTGTAAAGATGCTTATATCTTATGAAATCATATTGGGGATATGCAACCAGGACAAATGTCTATGAGAGAAATAAATACAGAAAGTAGAGGAAGGAGAACTTTGGCACAGAAAAATTAATCATCTTCATCTTTGTGGGATTAAGTTCCTTTGAGAAATTTATCTGGTCTTTTTGCAACTGTTCTGGGATGATAGCCAGATTATTTTATATCATTTGACTATGGACTCGAATGGAATTTTGTGTGGGTGGTTTCAGACTGATAAAAAGTACATTATTAAATTTTAACATAAGGTGCATGTACATAGAGCTTAAAGTCTAGATTTTGTGAACATAAAAATAATATTTTATATACATAATTTCACTTTTCATTTGATCTGTACAACTCATGAGGTAAAGCAAAGTGATTTTTCATTATGTTCCCTACAGGAAAGCTGGGAAGAGGAATTAATTACTAGTTAAAGGGAATATAAACAGAAAGTTGTGAACACTGAAGTCAACACCAGTGTCTTGACTTTTATTCTAGTGTTATTTTACTTTTGCAAATGCTGCCTCCTACACATGGCCTAAATCTTAAGCCTGACTAGTTTGGCACAGGTCCCAAGCTGTCCTAATGTTCAAGAGAAAAGAACTCGGATGAGCATCCAGTGAAGTCAGCAGTGATCCTTTATGTAATTGGAACTGAAATAGAAGGAAAATCATCTGTGCTATAGGCTTGAAATGACATCTGATTGTTTCCTCTTCTCAGCACTACCTGTTATATGAAAGAGCTCATAGCCTATTGATACTGCTATGGCAAGAATTAGCTGACGATTTGTCATGAGAACTTGGATAAGACACACTTTGAATCAAAATGTCATTAATGAAGGCACATTATTGTGTTATCATTTTCCTGAGTGAGTTGTAGATTAAAACTAAACCATTTATCAGATACTTAATCAAGCTATCTGCTTTTTGAAGATGGAGTCAAACTAGGATATTTGGCTCAGCATTTGGGTAGTTGATCAATTAATTAGACATCAATGATAAGGCTCTCAGAATATTAGGGGAAGCTGTTTAATTTACTTTTACACTTTTAATGGACATTTGCTCACAGAGGACACAAATAAATATATAAAGAAAGGAGAAATCCCTATAACTAGGGGATAAAACAAATATTCCAATAACCAAATGATTCCATTTTCTTATATGAAACAAGAAAAACAACCCAAATAACCAGTGTAGTGATCTTGTGGGAAGAATGTAAAAAAAAATCTTTTTTTTTACTCATTTGTTGTAAAACAATCTCCATTACCTCATATTTTATCTTATTTTTACAACATTTTTTTGCCCCTAAGCAACTACAGTCTCACTTCTTACATTAATGTTTTTAACACTATTTGAATTGACCATTCATAGAAAAACAAAGGAATTAAGTTTCACTTTTTTTCTACAAGTAGATATCCAGTTTTTGAAGAACTATATATTGAAGAGACTACCTTCATTCCAATGACTATTTTAACACCTTTGCCAAAATTAGATGGCTCTGTGTAAGTTGATGTCTGAAATATCTATACCACTGGTATACATGTCTGTTTCTCTGCCAATACTATGTAGCTTTGATTATTGTGGCTTTATGGGATAAGTTGAAATCAAGGATTGTGATGCCTCTAGCATTATTGTTTTTGCTCAAGATTACTGCATTAGTGACTTTTCTGTTGTAAAAATAATATGAAATGTGAGGTAATGGATACAGTTTATTTTGGCTTTCAATTTCAGAGTACTACAAGTTCATCTTGGAGGAAATCTTAGTAGTAGGCAGCAAGTGAGGCAGCAGGAAGGTGAGAGGTTATATTTTCATGATGCAAGCACAAAATAGGGGAATGGATAGAAAAACAAAGGATTTGGCTATATATTCTCAAAGCCTACTCCCAGTGATATACTTCTTCCAGCAAGGATATATCACACAAACCTTCCTAAGCAGCAACAACAACTTGGATCCAAGCATTCAAATGCTAGAGCATATGAGAGATATTTCTCATTCAAACCACCATAATTGCCTTGGTTATTAGGGGTCTCTTGTGATTTCAACTTGTGCAACTTTGTTTTCCTTCTTCTATATTTCTGTGAAGTAACTAAAATTTTATATGGATTGGGTAGAATTTATGGATAACATTAGATAACATAGCCATTTCTACCTAACTATTATAGAAAACTAGGGAAAACACTTCAAGACATCAGCAAGACAAGCGCTTTCTGAAACGTGCTTCAATAGCTCAGAAATTAATTCCAAAAACTGAAAAATTAGATTACATGAAATAGAAAATCTACAATACAGTAAAGAAAATGACAGTGACTAAAGACACAGCTGACAGGATGGGAGAGAAATCTCTGCCAATTGTACATATATAGAAAACAAAAAGAAATTTAAAGCTCAAGCATACCCAAGAAACTGAATAAAAGCAAAAGGAAGCAGATGAAATGAACAGATAATTCCCAAAAGATTAAGTAAAAATGACCAATAGATGCAAGAAATAATAGTCAACATCCTTAGGCATTAAAATTAAACTTAAAATTAAAGTTAAAACTTAACTGAGACTCTATTAGAATGATAATCAGAAGGAGGAAGAGGAAGAAGAGGAAGAAGAAGAAGAAGAAGAAGAAGAAGAAGAAGAAGAAGAAGAACTAGAAGAAGAAGAAAGAAGAAGGAGAAGAAGAAAAAGTTCAGCTACTTGTACTAGTCATTCCAGTTCTTGTCCACTCAAGCTGCCCAAAGTTGCCCAAGCACTGAGTCTGCTTGTCCAGGAACCTCATGACTTCTAGACCTTCTCCCTTTAAGATTCTTCAGATACCAGCCCAATCCCTACTAGGAACTCTCTAGGCAACAGTCGTGTCCCAGAGCCTCAGATAAGTAACAACACTC
Organism: Tokudaia tokunoshimensis; assembly: GCA_036184795.1. NCBI lineage: Eukaryota > Metazoa > Chordata > Mammalia > Rodentia > Muridae > Tokudaia > Tokudaia tokunoshimensis. The sequence goes on from BTHU01000023.1 coordinate 108,878,127, forward strand.
TGCTTCCATTGCTGCAACCATTCAGGATGTCTAAGCACCACAGCTGCGCATCAGGAATTTCCAGCTGTAAATTAGGAAAAAGATACAGATATTCACTCTCCCCCATCCTGTTCAATATGGTTCTTCCATTCTTTACATCATCAATAAGTGAAGAGGATAAAGGATATACAAATAGGAAAATAAGAATTCACATGCCAATATTTGCAAGATTATATGACTCCATACATTAGACAATAAAAACTTTTCCAGAAAAATTTCTGCAGCTAATAAACACATTCAAAATATATACTGAGAAAGAAATCAGGGAAACAATTCCTTCAATATATATACATATATATATATATATATATATATATATATATTATGCTCTCTCTATATATATCATATATATTATATATATATATTTGAATAATAACAACAACCAAGGAACTAAAGCTAATGAAGAGATTAAGTCACTGAAAAAATGAATTTAAAAAAAAGTCAGATGATTGGCCAAGACCATCCATACTCATGGATGTTAGGAATATTGTTAAAATGATCATACTGCCAAAAGCAATCTACAGATTCAATACAATCACCATATAAATATAACATAGTTATTCACAAAAAATCGTGGAAAACAATCTTAGATTTCATGACATGACACAAAATAACAGCATATTTAAAATAATCCCAATTTATAAAAGAATAACTGAAGGTGTCACCATTCTAGATTGGAAGTAATACTACAGCATGGTAGTGGCATAAAAACAATAATACTACACATAGTGTGGTAGAATAGAAGTGAGTACCCACATATAAGCCAACACCCCTACCTGATCTTTGAAAAAGAGGCCAACAAATTGGAGAAAAAAATAGTGATTGTTGTCAACTTGAATAGATATATATAGAAGACTGATGATCTTTAATCCTACATAAAAATCAACTCGAAATTAAAGATCTCAGTTTAAGACCTGATACCATACACATTTTAAAGAAGAAAGTTAGGTTAATAAATAGTAATATGCAGGCACTTGATTCTGAGCAGAAACTACCTCAATATTCAATATACAAGACCTACAATAGCAACTAAATCTAGTAATCATTCTCAATAAAATGCCTCTTTTACATATTATTAACTTGTTCATTCCCTACTTTGAAATTTAAGAGCAAACATGTAGGTCCTAGTAGATAAGAGTATTAGCAAGCATATTCAATGTGCCAATATCTATGAAGTCTGAAAGTCAAGAGGAAGCCACCCAAAATGTCATTGTATTTCTGCATTACAATTCACTCTGCCACCATTAGCTGAATTTTCAGTAGAAGATGGGACTAAGTACCTAGAAAGTCAGCTACTTCTAGGAAAATTGTAATCTCTTACCCAGAGCTTAAATTTATCCCAGGAGACAAAGTTATTTGGGCCTGATTTTTTTTTTTTTTTTTTTTTTTTTTTGGTTTTTCGAGACAGGGTTTCTCTGTATAGCCCTGGCTGTTCTGAAACTCACTCTGTAGACCAGGTTAGCCTCGAACTCAGAAATCCGCCTCTGCCTCCCAAGTGCTGGGATTAAAGGCATGTGCCACCACCACCTGGCCTAGGCCTGAAATTTTTAACCATGTATTTGCTTCCAAGTTTTATATCTAATTAACAGTAATCAGAACAGAAACAACTCCAGAACCTCTAGTAGCTTCCTCTTCACTATTGATACAGCTTTTAGCTAGTAGTCAAGTTGAACATGACACCAACTGCATCAGTATTTAGTTCATATTTCCATCTGGAAGATCTGTAAAAATATAAAGAGAGTAAATTGTAAAAAAGAAGAAAGGACACTAGACTTTAAGGCATAGCGAAGGTGCCCCTCACTTTAATGAAACTGTGATCTAGAAAACTGTGAAGATGTAATTCAACAACTTTAGGCAGAACATTTTCTACCTTCATTGACTACAAAGGACTACAGCAATATCTTAGGACATTTCTTGACATAGCTTGATAGTACTCAGTTATGTGGAATACTTTTATTTTTTTATTTTTTTTATTATTTTTTGTATTTTTTTATTTACATTCCAAATGATTTCCCCTTTCCTGTTTCCTCCCTCCCCGAAAGTCCCATAAGCCCCCTTCCCTCCCTCTTTTCTCCATTCAACCCCCTCTCGTTACTCTGTCCTGACGTTCCCCTACATCCAGTCTTTCCAGGACCAGGGGTCTCTCCTTCCATCTTCTTAGAAATCTATTGATATGCGGATTGTGTCTAGGGTATTCCGAGATTCTGGGTCAATACCCCTTATCAGTGACTGCATACCATGTGTGTTCTTTTGTGATTGGGTTACCTCACTAAGGATGATATTTTCCAGTTCTAACCATTTGCCTAAGAATTTCGTGAATTCATTGTTTTTAATTGCAGAGTAGTATTCCATTGTGTAAATAAACCACATCTTCTGAATCCATTCCTCCGTTGAGGGACATCTGGGTTCTTTCCAGCTTCTGGCTATTATAAATAAGGCTGCTATGAACATAGTGGAGCATGTGTCCTTATTGCATGCAGGGAAAGCCTCTGGGTATATGCCCAGGAGTGGTATAGCCAGATCCTCCGGGAATGTCATGCCCAGTTTTCTGAGGAACCGCCAGACTGCTTTCCAGAGTGGTTGTACCAGCTTGCAATCCCACCAGCAGTGGAGGAGTATTCCTCTTTCTCCACATCCTTGACAACAACTGCTATCTCCTGTGTTTTTGATCTTAGTCATTCTGACTGGTGTGAGGTGGAATCTCAGGATTGTTTTGATTTGCATTTCCCTAATGATTAAGGATGTTGAACACTTCTTAAGGTACTTCTCAACCATTAGATATTCTTCAGGTGAGAACTCTTTGTTTAGCTCTATACCCCATTTTTTAATAGGGTTATTTGGCTCTCTGGAGTCTAACTTCGTGAGTTCTTTGTATATATTGGATATTAGCCCTCTGTCAGATGTAGAGTTGGTAAAGATCATTTCCCAGTTTGGTGGTTGCCGCTTTGTCCTTTTGACAGTGTCCTTTGCCTTACAGAAACTTTGTAATTTTATGAGGTCCCATTTGTCAATTCTTGATCTTAGAGCATAAGCTATTGGTGTTCTGTTAAGGAAATTTTCCCTGGTGCCCATATGTTCAAGATTCTTTCCTAGTTTCCTTTCTATTAGTTTCAGTGTGTCTGGTTTTATGTGGAGGTCCTTGATCCACTTGGAATTGAGCTTAGTGCAAGGAGATAAGAATGTATCAATTTGCTTTCTTCTGCATATTGACCTCCAGTTGAACCAGCACCTTTTGTTGAAAAGGCTATCTTTTTTCCACTGGATGGTTTTAGCTCCTTTGTCAAAGATCAAGTGACCATAGGAGTGTGGATTCATTTCTGAGTCTTCAATTCTGTTCCATTGATCTACATGCCTGTCACTATACCAATACCGTGCAGTTTTTAACACTATTGCTCTGTAGTACAGCTTGAGGTACGGGATACTGATTACCCCACAAGTTCTTATACTCTTGAGAATAGTTTTAGCTGTCCTGGGTTTTCTGTTATTCCACATGAATTTTTGAATTGCTCTTTCTAACTCTATGAAGAATTGAGTTGGGATTTTGATGGGGATTGCATTGAATCTGTATATTGCTTTTGGCAAGATGGTCATTTTTACTATATTAGTCCTGCCAATCCATGAGCATGGAAGATTTTTCCATCTTCTGAGGTCTTCTTCAATTTCTTTCTTCAGAGACTTGAAGTTTTTGTCATACAGATCTTTCACTTGTTTGGTTAGAGGCACACCAAGATACTTTATATTGTTTGTGGCTACCGTAAAGGATATCATTTCTCTTATTTCTTTCTCAGCCTGCTTATCCTTTGAGTATAGGAAGGCTACTGATTTGCTTGTGTTGATTTTATATCCGGCCACTTTGCTGAAGTCATTTATCAGCTGTAGGAGTTCTCTGGTGGAGTTCTTTGGGTCGCTTAAGTGTACTATCATATCATCTGCAAATAGTGATAGTTTGACTTCTTCCTTTCCAATTTTTATCCCTTTGACCTCTTTTTGTTGTCTAATTGCTCTAGCTAGAACTTCAAGTACTATATTGAAGAGATATGGAGAGAGAGGGCAGCCTTGTCTAGTCCCTGATTTTAGTGGGATTGCTTCAAGTTTCTCTCCATTTAGATTGATGTTGGCTACCTGTTTGCTGTAAATTGCTTTTACTATGTTTAGATATGGGCTTCGAATTCCTGATCTTTCCAAGACCTTTACCATGAAAGGATGCTGAATTTTGTCAAATGTTTTCTCAGCATCTAATGAAATGACCATGTGGTTTTTTTTCTTTAAGATTATTTATGTAGTGGATTACATTGATGGACTTCCTTATATTGAACCATCCCTGCATCCCTGGGATGAAGCCTACTTGATCATGGTGAATGATCATTTTAATGTGTTCTTGGATTCGGTTGGCAAGAATCTTATTATTTTTGCATCAATATTCATAAGAGAAAATGGCCTGAGATTCTCTTTCTTTGTCAGATCTTTGTGTGATTTTGGTGTTAGCGTAATTGTGGCTTCATAGAACGAGTTGGGTAGTGTTCCTTCTGTTTCTATTTTGTGGAACAGTTTGAAGAGTATTGGTGTTAGGTCTTCTTTGAAGGTCTGATAGAATTCTGCACTAAAACCATCTGGACCTGTGCTTTTTTTGGTTGGAAGACTTCCAATGACCACTTCTATTACTTCTGGGTTATAGGATGGTTTAGATGGTCTATTTGATCCTGATTTAATTTTGGTATTTGGTATCTGTCTAGGAAATTGTCCATTTCCTCGAGATTTTCTAGTTGTGTTGAATACAGGCTTTTGTAGTAGGATCTGATGATTTTTTGAATTTCCTCAGTTTCTATTATTATATCTCCCTTTTTGTCTCTGATTTATTTTTTTTAATTTTGATACTGTCTCTGTGCCCTCTGGCTAGTCTGGCTAAGGGCTTATCTATCTTCTTGATTTTCTCAAAGAACCAACTCTTAGTATTGTTGATTCTTTGTATGGTTTTATTTGTTTCTACTTGACTGATTTCAGCCCTGAGTTTGATGATTTCCTGCCTTCTACTCCTCTTGGGTGTATTTTGTTCCAGGGTTTTCAGGTGTGCCATTAAGCTGCTAGTGTATGCTGTCTCCTGTTTCTTTTTGGAGGTACTCAGGGCTATGAATTTTCTTCTTAGCACCGCTTTCATTGTGTCCCATAAATTAGGGTATGTTGTGCCTTCATTTTCATTAAGTTTTAAAAAGTCTTTGATTTCTTTCCTTATTTCCTCCTTGATCAAGGTTTCATTGAGTAGAGCATTGTTCAACTTCCACATGTATGTGGGCTTTCTGTTGTTTTTTTTTTTTTTGTTATTGAAGACCACCCTTATTCCATAGTGATCTGATAGGAGGCATGGGATTAGTTCGATCTTATATCTGTTGAGGTCTGTTTTGTGACCAATTATATGGTCGAATTTAGAGAAGGTACCATGAGGTGCTGTGAAGAAGGTATATTCTTTTGCTTTAGGAGAGAGAGAGAGAGAGAGAGAGAGAGAAGGAGCTGACCCACCCTTGGGCGCAGATGGAAACCCAGCAGGCTGTGTTCCAAGCAATGTTATATTGCGGAGTCCCTGAAGGCTCAGTGTAGTCAATCCCTGGAGCAGAGGTCAGAGGTCGCCAAGGGGAGGCTGGTGCGCTCCCTCCCTTTGCGGGTGCGCTCTCTCCCAGTGAGGGTCCCTCTGCTGGGCAGATGTCCCACAGCAGAGCTGGCATGTAGGTGACCACAGAACTGCCCAGCTCTTGGGAGCAGGGAGCACATAAGCTGGCTGAGTCCCAAGAGATATTATGCTTGATTATCCCTGTGCCTGGAGGTCCCAACTGCTCTGTTGCTGGAGCAAAGATGGAGGAGTGCACTGTGCCTGTGGAATATTTTTAAAGAAAAAGATATTCATCTTCCTACAGCATACTTCAAAAAAATCAGCAAATGGTAGCTGAATGATTAAAAGTAACTGGACTCTTGCCACAAACCATTATTGTTTTAAGTACCATAGAAAATTTGCAACCCAAACCACCTTCTTTGTTTAGAAACTCACTAAGTGACCTTGGGAATATTTCTTAAAAACCTCCTCTGATAAGTTTGAAGAAATATATAGAAAAAATGTTAAAATTAAAGATTATCGTGGAAAATAATACAGTTAAAATGGTAGACATAAAAAACATTACTAAATTCATGGAAGAGGAATCACAAACATTTTTTGATAAAATTGATGATTTACATGAAAAATATTTCTGTTAGACTATGTTTTTTGTTGGGGAATTGAGTCCATTGATGTTAAAAGATATTAAGGAATAGTGATTGTTGCTTCCTGTTATTTGTTATGTTATTTTTACGTTTCTATATATTTCTTGAATTGTATCAGAAATATTTTCCTTGTAGATCTTCAATTTTATCAGAAAATACTTATAATTCTACTTTCATTCAACTTAGAAATATTTGTATGCCTACCATTTTATCTGTAATTTTCCATGATAATCTTCAATTTTAATGTTATTTTATATTTTTCTACAATTTTATTAGAAATATTTCCCATGAAAATCTTCAATTATATCATAAAATGTTTCTATTTCCTTTTTCAAAAAAACCCTCCTCAATCTTCTGTTCCTTCATTTCAAAGGCTTAGAATGATTAAAGGATGAGTTTATAAATAATAATGATTTTATTATTATATATAATTATGATATATATACATACATATGTCTGGAAGTGAATGAATCATTGAATGAATCATAGAATTTGAGATCTGAACAGGATCTTAATGCTCATCAATTCAACCCACTCTTTTAAAGATGAGAAATCTGAAACTATAAAGAACTTTCCCAATTTCAATTTTCTACTGAAAATCATGTCCCATTCCTTCATGTTGGTGGGTTTAAAAAGTGTGGAACAAAAAAACCTTTCCTACTGCAGTCAGCCATTTGAAGAGAATCATGTGAGTAAAGCACTGATTCCTTTTATATAGTTGTAATCAATCCAGTTTACATTAGTATTTTGGGAACACCTTAAAGGAAAGTGTTTTGTGACACAGTTTCCACCAAGATTGACATCTTCCATCTAGCTTGGAAGGGCTTTAAGACAGAAGATAAACAACTCAAAATAGCATTATGAAATCCCTGAAACTGATTAGGTTCACTAGACCTCTCCCTCCCAAAAATAAGAAACAAATATTGCTTAGAGTCACTTTTAAAATAAAATCTACTAAGAAGATTCTCAGACAATGCAAGATGCACAGAAGACTCAGATAAGAGCAGCTGTCTAGAAGAAGCATAAACCAGCCTAGCTCCCTAGAAGAGGTTTAGACCAACTGAGTCACTTGTTTTTGTTTTTGTTTATGAGACAGGGTTTCTCTGTATAGCCCTGGCTGTCCTGGAACTCACTCTGAAGACCAGGCTGGCCTCCAACTCAGAAATCCACCTGCCTCTGCCTCCCAAGTGCTAGGGTTAAAGTCATGCGCCACCACTGCCTGGCAACTGGGTCACTTGTAAAGGTCATTCTTCAAACTGTTGAGCTGCCTGCAGACTTTGCAGTGTACTCCAAGTTTCCAGCTTTTGTGAGCCATCACCTATACTGCGATAGGGTTTAGTGATGCTGACATTGGGTACGTTCTGCTCCTGTATGTAACCCCACCCACCCACCCAGGTTCCTGTAAGTAATCCCAATAAAATTCATTGATGTTTCAAGTTGAACTCTGGTGTTATCTGTAAATTGGTCTGCTATAGACTCAGTACATTTGTTGTTCCTCCCCAGGAAAAGTATCTCACACAAAAACAGGCCATTGAATAGGTGTTTGTTTATTTTGTTTTTTTTTTTTTGTTTTATTTTTTTTTTTGATCCAAGGAGGATGAAAAGGAGAGAAGATAGCACTAAATAAAGTTTTGTGACAGCAGACAATATGGAAACCTACAATGGAAGGGTTTTTCTGGCACAAGGACATCATGGCAATTGGGAACCAAGAAATGCCACAAAGTCACACCATATAACAAACCTTACACAAGAGATTTATTGGGGAGAAACCAAAGATTGTAGCTGCCTCTGACCAGTGGCCATCAATGCTGAGTCATGGGGGCAGGGACTTTCAAGTTTCTGAGCTCTGGGGTAGGCTGGAGGCAGGCTGATTTTTTCCATTGCCTGTTACCCTATATCCCACCCCTTTATTGTTTACTACTGATAATTAATGAGGGGTCGTGGAAATGGTCAATGTTATTATTAAACTACTTTCTGCTATATGAAAATGCCAAAGTTCTTATGGCAAACTTGATCTTCATCATCAGAGTATAATCTAGAGTCGTGGGCCTCGAGTTCAATAGCCAGGGTCTGCAAATTCTGTAATAACAACTGATTAAAGATCTAGTTTTAAAACTTTTGAGTTTATTGTTGAAGAATTATTAACAAGTTTATAAAACAGTATGAAATTAATGAAATTAGGAAAAGGAACAGAAAGGGAGTTAAGAAAGACAGTATTTCATTCCATATTGTACCATCAACAGTGTATAGGCCAGAAGCACCAAACTTTTCCTTATGTTTCTTTAGAGAACTGCCTGGACTTGTCAGATTTTGTCTTTTATCACACCCCCATTGGATGACATAGAAGCAACAATCTTCCCTGAGAAAGATGCAAAGGCCTCCCTTCTCTGTTAGTAAAGCTAGTCTTTGCCAATTTTCTCCAGTGGTTTTCTAGTGGTTTGCATAGAAACAAGACTTTTTCTTAAAACCACACAATAACCTCCTTGTCCTACACAAAGAAGGTGAAGTGTCCTATAACTTTGTAGAACTGTGTTAACTAATACATCTACCTGTTCATAGATTTGTGTGTATTTTGTTTTAATAGGTACCTATCCTAGTATTCTAATAGGCACAATAGGTAGCTATTTGTCCCCTATGCCAGGGAGTTTCCTTTTGACCTAACCCCACCTCCTTTTGTAGAGGGTAAGGGGCAATGTGTTCTCCTCTGTAACCAATTCTTGCTGAAATTAGGATGTTACTATCAAGGACCAGGAAGGCTAGAATTATCATAAAAGTCTGGGATGGCATTCAGATAATGGGGCACTCATCAGAAAAACCTGATTCACTCAAATGGAAGAAGAGACAGCGAGCAATCATATTGGTTGAAGTGGTTCAATCAGATTTTAAGAAGTTCAGGGCATGCAGCAATTTGGAACAGGTTATAGTATGCAGCTGGTTCCTGTCAGCTGAGTGGCAATCTGCTAATACAGATAAAGACTAGCGGACAGAAGTTAAGGTTTAGAAACATAAGGAAAAAATCATACTTTTAGAATTTTCAGGCCCATAGTCCTGGTATTTTGGGGAGAGGAGGAGTCGCCAAGACAGGGGATAGAGATATCATACCCTCAGGAATAGGCAGGTGGGGAGCTTAGTGTATAGTTACCTGAAGTCCATTTGACTTTTGAGTTGTGGATCCAAGTCTTATACTCCTTGAAGCTTACATGTTTTTTGTTTATAAGAAAAGACAATAGTTTTAGATTTATTAGCATTACCACTGTTTGTAATCTGTATTGAAATCCATATTGTAAAAATGCAACTAACAGGTGTCATGCCTTTGAATTTTAGCAAAAGTTTTGAGTTAAAAAGCATGAACATTTTCCTCTGTCCAGAGAGCTGAACAGGATTGGACAGAGGCTGTTCTAGCATGACGAGAAGCACCTTTATGAATAACTTAGAAGACAACCAGAGAAAATTTAAAATCTTAAGCTTTTGACTAATAATAATAGCCAGTGCTTTATCAGCTTATCAAAACTCCATTGATCAATATGAAAACTCTGAGTCTTCAAAATAGAGGGGAAAGAAATGTGAAACATTTTTCATTACCTTAGATTGCTCTCTCATATCTTTACAGCTTTCATTTCCATACCATAAAACACTAGTTTCTTGACTTCAGACACTGTCGTAGACCCTCAGAACTTACTTAAGCTTTCACATTTTCCATCTAACATTTACCAGAGAAATGAGTAGTTATTGGGAGTAGTTACTGCAAAGCAAGTTCTTTTAATTTTTTTTTAATTATTTTGCTTTCTTTTCTCTGTCACAGTCAGGTGGCCTTCCTGATATGGGACAGAGATTTTTGGTCTAGAGGAGGTGGAGTCATAAACCAGTTTGAGGTATATTTTCAATGGAGCAGAATAGCATAAAACAACTTTTATACTATCCATACTCAATAGACATTTGAATCCCTGCTAAACTCAATTCATTGATCAGAAATCCAGGAGATGAATTCTGAGCCCTGGCCATCAAAGCAGCCACAGCAGGCAGGGCATTCGCAGTGGTATTTAGCAGCTGGCAATAAAGGAGAATGCAAGAACAAAACCAGTATACACAGAACACAGAAAGCTCACATGCTCAAAAGAGACCAGTCAGAAACAAAGCATACTGTGACCACTATGATTTATACAGTGAACTAAGCCTGACCCTTTTCTGTCCTGGTTCCTATGTTTGCCATAAGACATACAGATGTACCTGAAAGCACAGACCACCTTCAACACACACACACACACACACACACACACACACACACACACACAAAGACAGACGAAACTTTCCAAACAACCAGAATCAGGCATATGGGCAATGTTGCTCTTTTTGCTATGGAGGGGATTGATGAGAAGAGCATGGTGTTTGGCTAGAGGGGATTTTGGGTGTCCCATTCTCAGATATATCTCTGGGAGGCTGGCAAGGGAAAAGGTATGTTGGATTGTGTGATTTGGAGGAGAAGGAGGAAAGGAAAGTCCAGTGAGCCTGGTGTTAAATAGATGGGGGGGGAATAGAAATTCCTACTTTTTCTATATCTATTCCTCCATTGAGGGACATCTGGGTTCTTTCCAGCTTATAATGTGGCATATTTACACTATGGAATACTACTCAGCTATTAAAAACAATGAATTTATGAAATTCTTAGGCAAGTGGGTGGAATTGGAAAATGTCATCCTTAGTGAGGTGACCCATTCACAAAACATCACACATGATATGCACTCACTGATAAGCAGATATTAGCCCAGAAGCTTGGAATACCCAAGGAACAATTCACATATCAAAGGACACCCAAGAAGAAGGAAGGAGAGGCGCCTGGTCCTGGAAGGGCTTAATGTGGCAGTGTTGGGGAATACCAGGAAGGGGAGGCAGGAGTGGGTTGGTTGGGGAGCAGGGGAAGGGAAGAGGGCATATGGGACTTTTGGGGAGGGAGGGATCCAGTAAGAGGGAAATCATTTGAAATGTAAATAAAGAATATACTTAATTAAAAAAAGAAACTCCTACTTTGGCTATGAGGTTTCTCCCCAACAAGGCGATGGGATAGGTAGGTACCACTAGGAAGGAATGGATAAGGGGGATACTTTTAAAGATACAACTAAGTGATAGTTTGGTGAGATTGGTAAGACTATCCCCTACCCCAACAAAAGGACAAAGAAGAAGGGGAAGTGAATCCTCAAAATTCCATCAGAACAGAGTAAGTGGTCCTGATGTCCAGAAGGAAGGGGATGTATCAACCTGATACCTTGGTTAGTATCTGTGGCTCCCTATTGAAGATGGTAGTCATCAGCCCAAGGAAGCTGGAACCTCCTTAGTCGTCCATGGTGTGGTCTAATAAGTCAGCTAGAAGGCCATCTGGGCCTGATGTTCCCATGCTGCAAGGGACATGCGGGCAGTCAACAGTGTAATATTCCTTTTGATAGCATCTTAGACATGGACAAGATGGTTTATGAGGGCTGAGGCAGGCCTGGACCAAGTGACCTTCCTGGCTATATTTGATGCAGAGATCCAGAGGCTCTTGGGCTTTGGGAGGTAAGGAAGTGGGACAGTTGATAAAGCCAGCTGAAAGGCCTTAGTCAACATACAGTATTTTTGTTTTGGAATTTTTTCATCTATCCCATAACACACCTTGGAGACCATAATTAATACCTTAGTCAGGGGTCCCCCCTCTGGGTGTTTAAGTTTGACTGTAATATCAAGGGAACTCTGGGAGAAAAAGTACCGATGTCATGAGTAGTTGTTTTCCATCAGGGGCTTGGGGACCAGATTGGTATATTATAAAAGGGACTTTATAAGGCAGCCTAGGAATTAAGATGGGTTTTCATGTTCGTCCCAGATAACCTCTTGGATTTTTTCATAATTACTGCTTTTAGAGCAGTCTCATGGAGACTGATCAGGAGTCAAGTTATAAATTCATCTCTAACTAAAATGCTCCCCACTGAGTATTGAAGTTCCATTTAGGGGCTCAGTCAAGGACTTCCTGGGATTCAAATGGGTGAAGAAAGTTAGTTTGTTGGATTTTGTTGGTATGCACCGTAGCCTATTCTGAGACTCACCTTAGTGCTTCTTGGGAAGAAGTTTTTAAGAATCCTATAAATGTAATAGAGGGTTGGGTTTTAAAATTGGGTATTATGTTGGAACTCTTTAATAAAGGTGGAGAAATTAGCAGTATAAGATAACTACCTTTTTGCTCTTTGAATGAGATCACTTAATAAGAAAGGGACATGTATCCTGATCAAGCTACCCACAGTGACAGCTTCCCACAATGGAGGAATCATGGCTAGGTTGGGCCAGGTAAGGGAAGTAAAGGGCATTCCATGGTAGAGAAGGAACAAGTGGCAGAAGGACTAAGGGCTGTCAGTGGGCTGACAGTTGGCAACAGGGAGAGTTGATTCAGGTTAGAGGGAGAAAAAGAAACCAAAGGGGCAGAAAAAAGAGGGATCTGTGGGTTGAGTTCAATAAGCAGGAGGTTTGTTATCTAGATTGAAAGTAGTTTTGGCTTCATAGTTAGGAAGTTAGATGGGGGAACAGGAAAAATAGAAGGTTCGGGGCAGAGAGAAAAGAAAGCTAGAAAACAGGGAATCTTTTTTCATTTTTCAAATAACTTGAAGAATTTGTGAAAGACCCAAATAATAGTGAGACCTGGTATACTGTTGCGGCAATTTGGATGGATTATCTAGGGGATATTAAAGCCACATTCATCATAAAAGTGAATTAGTTTGGGACCCTTCAAGTCAGATGCCATGGGGAGAGGCTGGAGGTTTTCTAAGAGGTGTCCCAAAGGAGAATGAGAGGGTATAGATGACACCATTCCCATGTGTGAGAAATTGGGGGAACGAAAAGGGTCATAAGAGCCTGCAGTTGAGAGCTTCTCCAGGATTCAGGGAAGGCCAAACAAGGAACAAACCAGTTAGTGGGTTGTCACCACACTCAATGAATTGAAGGCTAACTACCCAAGGAGACTCAGTGCTTGATACCAGGGATTTCAACAAAGGTAATGAAGAATGTAGCTCAGGAATGAGATTTTGTCCACAGCAAAGGGACAGGCATGGAGTCTCATAGGATCATAAAAGCCACAAGGCATAGAGAAACTATGGGATTATAGGCAGCTCCAAGAGAAGGCAGAAAAGGGAAGATGGGCAGGAAAGGGTCACAATATCCCAGCTGAGCCTAAGTAAACTGTAGGATTATAGCTCTGAGAGTATGAGGAGGACCAGCCATAGGCTACAGGTATCTCTACCAGCAAGAGTACCAGAGGAGTGACCAACAGCCACTTCCTCAGACTAAGGGAAGCATTACACTGATCACAAGGGGAATCACTGCTTGCAGATAGAATGCTGAGATTGATTGATGAGCCAGAGCTGAGTTTTTTTGCTTTGTTGCAGGTAGACTGGAGAAGGAGGATATGGTCTCAGTGTGGCGCAAACCCTAAGAGCAAACACAGACACCAGGAGAGCCTGTCTGAGTCGTAGTACCACTGTAAGGGTTTTTTTTTTCTCCTGCAAGGACTTCTTGAGAGTAAAGATCCTACCACAAAGTCAAACCATGTAACAAACTTCACATTAGACATCTATCTAGGAGAAACCCAGAATGGCAGTTGCCTCTGACCAGGAACTGAGACAGCAGAGGGCCTAACAGAAGGGCAGGCTTTTATAAGGTCTTTGGGGGGCATATGCAGTAAGCTAGTAGAAAAATACAACAGCCAGAAGTATTGGTTGGCAATTATGAAACTTTGGTCATTAACGCAGAGTCAAAAGGTGGGGGTTTCTGTGTCTCTGAGCTCAGGAGCAGGCCAAGGTCAGGGCGATTTTCCCTAAGTCTGTTACACTCTCTATAGTACCTACAGCAGAAGAGAACGGACTCATATGTTATGAGAGGACCGATGTACATGAGGGTTGAAAAGAAAAGGGGTCTAATATCTCTATGACTGATTGGCTTTGGGCTAGCTGCAGAGAAAAGACAAAGAACTATGTTGTAACTAAAAAAATTAAAAGAAATCTATAAAAAGAATTTTTTTTATGAAATCCATAAAAATAGAAAAGAAAAAATACATCTAGCTTTCTAGTGAATTCGAGTATGGTAACCAGGGAAGACAGAACTGAGTTCCTCAAAGGCTAATGAACTATTAAATAGAGGCTATAAACTGCAATTTATGCCAATCAGGAATATTAATGAAAAATTGTGTTGCATACTGTTTTTCTTCCATTCTTGAATTAATCTTTCTACATATACACACACACAAAAAAAAAAAAACAATGCATGCACTGAAAAGAATTTTATATAAAAATCTGGCTTCCTAAGAAAACACTAAAATGTGTTGTTTTGCAAATAATAAAAGGAACATTTCAAATAGAGTTTATTTTCTTTAATTCTTTTCATGTTCCACAGTGGCATTCTTTTTTTTCTTATACAGAAGCAGTCTTTTCTTTTACAGTAGCAGTCTTAATTTACTCAATAACTAAGTCAACTGAAATTAAAAATAAACACTGTTCAGTGATGGAAACATTTTGTGGGGCATTAAATAATAAGTTTTAAGATACAATATTTTTTCTTCCCTCATAATACATACTAATTCCTATTCTTAAATAATTCTTATCCTATTTCATTTTGTATTATATAAAAATTCTTGCAGCTAGATACCCTAAAAGAAGAGCTTTATTTAGTTTACAGTCCCAGAGATTCGTGAACATGGCATTTGCATCCTCTTAACTCTAGTTATACTATTACACAGTGGGCAGCAGCATAGTTGAACACAGGTCAAACTCAGAGATCAGATCAAATGCCAAAACAAGAAGCCAGAGGAGTTCAGGGTCTGTGAGTGCTCTCATTACAGCAATCTACTCTCTCTAGAAGAGGGAACTGAGGTCATCCATAATGTACCATAATCTCCCCTGAGAACAATGTCTTCAATGATCTAACACCATCAAACTGGGTGTCAAGAATAAGGCACACAAAGCTTTGAAAAAATTAGAATACACAAACCATGGGAAATGCATTTAGCAGAATTTAGTAAGAATATAAAGAAAAACTGGCACTACAAATTACATTATATATATAATATAATGTATATGAGATAGATAGATATATATATATATACATATATGTCCCTTTTTATTTATTGTGTTTAGAAGTCTTTGGATGTAGTAAGCTTAATTATTGTTTGAAGTTCATACTGTCCTATAACACATATGCTTTTCTTTCAATTTTTCAGTTTTTCTCTAGTAGGTCCTGGAGACCACTCAAAATTCTAAGACTTATCTTAGGCTCATCTAGAAATAATATCAGTGGAAGTAGTATCAAGGGTTTCAATTATTTATCACTTCCCCAGGGAAATTATCTCTCTCTCCCTCTGCCTTTCCCCCTCCTCCTGCACCTCCCTTCATCCTTCACTCCCCTACCCCTCTCCCTCCATTTCTCTCTCTCTCTCTCTCTCTCTCTCTCTCTCTCTCTCTCTCTCTCTCTCTCTCTCTCTCTCTCTCTCTTTCTCTCGGAGTGAAAATAAATGCATCTGAAGGCCAGAGGTTAAGGTCAGGTGCCATCCTCTCTAGCTCCCCACCATAGTTTTTTGAGATGGTATTTTTTCACTGGACGTGGAAGTTGGCAATTCAGTTAGACTGGATGACCCACAATACTCCTGGGATTCTCTTGTTTCCATGTCCCAGTTTTACTTCCTACACACTAATCGCCAACTTACTTCCCTAATTTCTTCTACACTATCAAATAGCATTCCATCTACAAAACAAAGCTAAATAGTAGTTTCCCAGTTGTTCTTTTACTGTTAATTGCTAAATTATTCCTTAAAGAAATATTGCCAAATTTCTATGTATTATAACTTTTTTATAGCTTCAAGGACTTATTGCAGTACTAACAATATTTTCTCAACCCACTATTAGGGAGCATGGTTACTGTTGTAATTGGTAGAGCATCACTAAAATTGTACTGATTTATTTTTTTAAATTGTTTTATTTGTTTACATTCCAGCCATCGCCCCTTCCCATAGTTCCTCATCCCATTCCTCCTCCCCTTTGCCTATGAGAGAGTGCTCTCCCCTCACTAAACCTCCCACTTCCCTGGGACCTCAAGTCTTTCAAGGATTAGGTGCATCTTCTCCCACTGAGGCCAGACCAGGCAGATCTCTGCTATATTTGTGCCAGGGTCCTCAGACTGGCCCATGTATGCTGCCTAGCTGTAGGCCCAGTTTCTGGGAGCTCCCTGGGGTCTGTGTTAGTTGAGACTGATGGTATTCCTATTGGGCTTCCCTCCCCTTCAGCTTCTTCCATCCTTCCCCTAATTCAACCATAGGATTCCCCTACTTAAGTCCAGTATTGTAACATTTTTAAAGAACAATTTTAAGTACATTATCTACCCAGTGGCTTATCCCAATATTTACTTACCAGTCTAAATGTAGTTGGCATAAAGAAATTAAGTCTATTTTTCAGTAACCAACTGAAATTACCTGCTTTTCTCATTTATGGGCTCCTTCTAAGCACTCTGAAGAAACATAGAGCATAGTAACCTGGCTTGAAACATATACTTCTTCTACACAATATACTACATGCTTCATATCCTACTTCCTGCTGTGGGATGCAAAAATATCACATGTAATTTTAGCATTTGGAAAAGCTAATAAAAGTAATTAATGAAAATTTTATTATTTCTGCTTTTTGCCCAATAATATATGTTCTAATCCCTTAAATAACCTGGATAGTTGTATTTCTTCTCATTGGATTCTTCACAATTAGGAGTCCATGTGCATTTGAACTAGTTCAATCAAATAACAGGCCTTGGATGAAGTTCACTTTGCATGAAGGTAGATTTAACAAAGTTCATTCTCAAATGTATAGTGTTATTCTTGACCTATGTTTTACAGATATTCATATATTTCACAACCAGGTTGATTCTTTCAGGCCTTCTCTTTTTCCTAAGGGACAGTGCCTTCACAGTCAAAGCTGAGGAAAATTCCAGAACTACACTGGTTACAGACTACTGTGGAAAATGTAAACCCAATCTTCAAATTATTTCTAAATAAGTAAAATAAATATTCACCATATTGAAGAAAAATGATTTTATGTCTTAGAATTAATGAAAAACTGCTACTGCATAATGTATGCTAGTGTGCAAAGTATCATGTGGCTTACAAATAGCTAATGTTGAAGTACTTTTGAACTATTCAAAAATCTTCATATTAAATCTTCAATTAAATAACTTGAATTAAATAATCTTCAATTAAAACAACTTGAGTTTTCTATTTTATTTTTAATTTCATCAGGATGTACGGGAAAGAACTATGACTATGAATAAAGAGACTTTTGCATTGACTGTGTCCACTGAAGCTTCCTAAGCATCACTGCTGTTGATTATATTATAGAGCACTGTCACTCCTTAGAGTTTAATTGTATCTCAAAAGCAGTTATATTGCCATGCTGTAACATTACTTAGAGAATATAAAATCTTTAAGGAGAATGTCAAGTCACTTACATATGCTCTTGAAAGAGATATTGGTACTGAGCCTTTCTCTCTCATTGTTTGGTTCCTAACTTAATACGATGAATAGGCATTCTCTACCATGTGCACCTCCAATGATGAACTATTGGACCAAAGACTACAAGCATCAGCAATAAGTGAGCACTGGTCACTGAACTGTGAGCCAAAATAAAGCTTCTTTGTGATGTGTTGATAATCTTCGCATTTTGCTAGAGTTATAGGAAGTGAAAAGGCATGCTATTTTAAAAGTTACATTATTGTTGGGTGGGAAGAAACCTTTGCCTAACAATCAGAACTCCTACATCAAAATTCTCTCATTTATTGGTAATAATATATATATTATTTCTTGGCAATATATAATCCCACCTTTCAGGAATTCATTCTCTGAATGAATCAGAGAAGGACTTGTCCTAATAATATCACTGGATATTTTTCAGTTGACCTCAGATTTACAGAATTGGATTAGTAATAAACTTTAGTTCAATCCACACTCATGAATATGAAGATTAGATGAATCTTTCATAACTTACAATCAGATAGTTTTGTTGAACTATTTCAAGAATATCTTCATCAATATCAGAAGGTAATCTATAATCTGGAAAACTTTTATTACTATATCATTATGGCAGTTGTATTAACTCAGTTTTGAAAGTTTGAATGTGCACAATGTTGTTTATTTAAAGCTAAGGAAAGTATATATATAATTTATCTGCAATGCTCCAGAATATATTTTCTATTGTAGAACTATTTATTAAAAACAATCCCAGAAGGCAAGCAGGCTTGCCTGGATGAAAATGCTAATAAAGTTTGGGAAATAAATGTTCATATAGAATATCTTCAATGCCTAGCTTTCCATTGTCTCTTGGATCTATTTCAATCTTACTTTATCTCTCTGCTCTTGAAAGCATTTTTAATTGCCTATACCTTGCCAAAGTCACTGTCTGATGGTAATGGACCATTGCACTTAACCCATCAGTCTCTCCTTCTAGAAAAAGAAAGGTTTTTATTTTTCTTCACTTTCAGCTACTGCATTCCTGTTTCACTATTTAATCACTCTCACTCTTCTAGCTAATATCTCCAGGGGCAATAAGTAGTTAAATATTCTGAAAATTTAATTTCTCATGACATTTGGTAGCATACACCTGTAAACATTTAAGAGGTAGAATCAGGAGGATCACAAATTCTAGGCTAGCCTGGGAGGCATAAATCCAAAGGAAGAGAGAGGGGAGAGGGGGAGAGAAAGAGAGAGGGAGAGAGAGAGAGAGAGAGAGAGAGAGAGAGAGAGAGAGAGAGAGAGAGAGAGAGAGAGAGCCTGCCTTTGAATACATATAAGTAACATTATGCATACTGTGAATTTTATATTAATATATTTAGGAATATACATATATATGTAATAGTAATTAAAGAAAAAGGGAGGCAATGCATTTGAAATATAATAAGGGGTTAAATGAGAGGGTTTAGAGTTAAAAATGGAAAAGAAAACTTCTGTGATTATATTCTCAAAAAGAAAATAAAAACTTTTCTTGGCCCATAGTTCAACTACATTTCACAGGACCCATTGCAATTTATTGCAGGAAACGAGTTTTAATGTAAAAACACTAGTTATACACAGCAATTTTGAAACATTTTTTTGTAAAATACTTCCACTCATAATCCTTCAAAGCAATTTTCCTTCTACCAGCATGATATGCTATGATGAACATTAATGCTGTGATCCACAAAACCATGTATTATGGACTGTAGAGCCATAAATCTTTGAGAAGTAAAAAAAAACTTTTCTTAGTCAAAACCACTAATTTTGGAACTTATGTAAGCAAGATATAAATATTTTGCTTTTAAAATCTGTTTAATGTTTGTTCATTAGAACAACTATTGTTTACATAGCATGTGCTTTACTAACTCTTAAATGATACAACTCCTTAAATATTAGTTTCTGTCTCTTATTTTTTACAGAGATACACACACTTGTACATACATAATATGTAATATTTATATATATATATACAAAATATGTCATCTTTAGTGTTCTCAATCTCATGTGTATCATATACAGAGTTCTCTCAAATTCATTTCTACCTCAAATATCCAACCTAAAATCAGAACTATATAATTAAATATTTTCCTGATATCTCTATTTGAATTAAAATTTATCATAGCTAAAGCTGAATACTTGACTATCTCCATAAATAAATACCCTTCTCATTACTTTTCCAAACTCACTTATTGCTGTATCTTCCACTCACAAAGCCAAAGATTCTGGAGTTATCTAAAGTCCTTCCTTGTATTTAATATTCTATTTAATATTCATACATTCATATAATATGTTTGAATGCCACCAGCATTCCTTCCCCTCCAATTCAACACTTTCTCTTTTTCAATGTCCTTAAATTAAACTTACTGTTAAATCCTGATGGTTTTTCTCTCAAAATGTAGGGAAAATTCAAACACTTCCTACTTTGATCAATGCTGTCGTAGTATTCCAATCAACACCTATTATCTGGATTACTCCAGTCACATACTAACTTCCTTTTTAACACCCATTCATTATATTCATCTTACATTAATGTTATACTTTTACAATGTAGATTAAATATCATATTTTCATAGAAACACAAGGAATCCCCAGTATCATGTATATTTACAGAAGCAGTCTGTATTAACAGCCCATTTGACTCCATAAATGGAATGCTCATCACTAACCCTCCTTTCCTGCACTTTTAAAATTTTTACAATTGTATTGACTTCAGTTTTATAAAAGTACTTTGTGTCATACTTTTACAAGTTTTCAAGCAGAACTGAGCAGGTCCTCTATGCACAGATCCCTGGGCAAATGTTAGGGCAAGAATCCATCCCAGTCAGTATCAGTTTTCTATGTTCCCATGGTATAACTATATCCTCCAGCCATTCAAAAAGATGGTTGTAAAAAGATAATTTTTATGCCACTAGAGATGCTGTTCATTACAAAACTATAGTAATAAGCAATATAGGTGATGACTGAGGCCTGTCTCTGGGACTCTTGGCCTAGCAGAATCTATCTTCACTAGCTTCTATTCAATATCCTCCCATCCTCTCTGTAAAAAAGCCCTATGAATAGCAAGCTTCTTCCTAGCATTTATAGG